>CM046662.1:85764604-87014604 GCA_025594165.1 Tamias sibiricus
TAAGTGTAGACATTTAGGGTGGAAGGAGCCATCAGGGCCAAGAAACTTTCAAATGGTTGATACTGAGGCCTGGGTTTTGGATTACGGGTAAACCAAATGCAGCAGCTATCCATAAGATTTAAATGACTTATGTACTGGCTGAATCCTTGACTTCTGTGAACAGTAGCTACCTTAACTCTAGACATGAGAAACTTATGTTACTTCTAATTTCATTGTCATAAGAAATTTCCAGTATTCTTCATAATTTATCAGGAATACCAAAAAGAAAAAAAAAAAAAAAAAAAACAACCAACAATATAGTTAAAAAGAGAGAGAGAAAAAAACGTAGACACAAACTTACAAATATACAAATATCAATATTATATGTTCTAAGGTATCAAAACTTTTTAAAATCAAGTAAATTCTAAAACTGAAAAACATAATTAAACTTAAAAATTAAGCAGATTAACAAAATAACATTCTATGTTTTATATTAGCTGAAGATAATTCAGTAGTTAAAAAACTAAAAAGAGAGTAAAATAAAATAACAAAACCTAAGCACAAAGAGAAAATACAGGAAAGATCATGAGGATAGTATAGAACATCTACTATTAAAGAATGAAACCATAGACCATTTACTGACTTGACATTAGAAAAAGAGATACTGGTGATAAAGAAATGCTTAATGCAATTTTATAATGAAAAAAATGCTTAATAATGGCAAAATTGTCTAAATACTGAAACATCAACATATTCAGTAAGCACTAGAAAAAATAAGCAGGGTTCATACAAATAATAAATCCAAGCAAAATAAAAATAGCAATTACTATCAAGAAGCCTCATTAAGACCAATGGCTGATTTCTTAACAGACACAAGGTCAAGCTTGAGGCAGTAGAATAGTATCTACAAAATGTGGAAATAAAATAATAGCCATTATTCATGATCAAGTAACCATATATGTTGAAAGTCCTTTTAAAATCAGATAAACTGTTATAATTAGTAAGTAAATTTATACAAAAGTTAACAATATACATTACTGTGACCAAAGTGAGAAAATTAAATGTTAAAAACAATGCCATTTAAAGCATTGAAAATACCAAAACCTTACAAATAACGTAATGAAAGATAAGCAAGCCATCTACATCAACATATGCAAAACATTATTGAAAATTTAAAACATCTAAGTAAATTGAGGAAGAAACCATTTTCCTGGTTGGGTTGATTGATTTGATATCACAAACATTTGATTATCTAGACTCATCCATGGGTAGAATGTGAACTACTGCTAAAATCCAAGAATAATGATGAAACAAAGAAGTATTACTTAATATTAGCAAGAAAAGATGTTTCATGTCTACAGATCCTATAGCTAATTAAAAATAATAAAAATTATATTCTAAATAACTATATGGAATGAAATTGCAAAATTGGAAAAAAAAAATTTAGAAAAACACTCTCTACCAGAACCAGTATTGAAAGAAATTAAAAAAAAAAAAAAAAAAAAAAAAAACTTTTAAAATTCTTTTTAAATTCAGGTTAAACTCGATTAGTCAGAGTTTCAGGAATGGTCCATATCTGAAAAACTATGTTTTTTATAATATATCAGGCTATATATTGAGATGTTTTCTTTCCATTTGGACTTATTTACTTTATATAGATCTTCTAAAATTATTTTGACTTCTTTTTCCATTTGATCATTTATTCAGGCACTATTTATTCAAGAGCAAATAAAAATTTGTATTCTGTAAAAAAAGAAAACATGTGATTTATAAAACCTCTAGAAATATGAATTTAAAAGTTAGTTTTCAAAAACTCCTTTCCTACTGTCATGATGCCAGCAAAAAGCTTAAGTGAAAGACCTACAGTTCGTTTGGGCATTGGATTAGGTTGTGTGTGTGTGTGTGTGTGTGTGTGTGTGGTTCAAAGGCTTAGAAAAGATATGACTGCTAAAGGCAAAGGAGACAATAATTTAGCAGGATCAAGTTTTCTCTCCTTCGAAGAAATCAACAACAAAACTGGATCTTATCCAAGCTATTTTATAACATTGCATTTCTAATTCAATTTTTTGTCTTATTCTCGACTAGGCTGTAGAATGCTGACACATTGCTTATCGCTGAGAAGTTTCTGCTTCAATTTGCTCTTTATTTCTAAGTATTCATTCAATCTCAAAATAACAGCAGATCAGGCTCTTTCTGTCATAGATATGCCCGGCATCATGTTTCAATTATTTAGAATGACATCAATGGAAATATTCTGATTGGAAATGTTCAGCATAGGATCTATTTTTTAAATTGTTATATTCATTTTGACTTGACTATTGCTTCTCCTAAGATTTACAAATTACCTTTACCCTGTTTTCTGAGTTGTTCCTTGTTTGTACCATAGTGTTGGGATAAAATCCTTAAGATGTATCTTAAATCATTCTTACTGACTTAATTTTTATTTTCATTTCAATAACAGCTGAGTATGACTGCTCTTTTGTTTTCAGAATCACCATCTTTATTGGTTCAAACAATTTTATTAATTCATTGTTTTTATGTAACTTCAAGTGCTTTAAAATCCTCATGCTATCTCATATATTCAATTTTATTTTGTATTTGTCTTGACTTTAAGAGGTTGTGCTAGAAATGGAGACAAGAAATACAGAAAAACATATTAATAAAAAATTACTATTTAAAAAGATTTCCTTTTTATCTGAGTTTAAATGCAGCCAGTAGGCTTTCATTTAACCTCTAGGCAAGATTCAGTCACATACAGTACACCATTACAGAAAACAAATGAATAAACTTGATCATCACTACATTAACAATAAGGAAAATGGCTCTCATATTGCTCTATGGCCATCAAATATAACTGGAGGGAAATTTACAATGTCCCTTGAAACATCTATTCAGTCAGCGGAATTTTGAATAGACAGCTCAACAGCACATCATTAGGGATCACCAGTGGTCCTACCTGGGGTATCAACAGTAGGAACCCAGGTTGTACACTGAAAAAACAATTGAAGATATTTCAAGATTAAACACTGCATTGAAGCAACCTAAGTAAGAAATGTTAATAGACCAAGTAGAAGAATAAACAATGAGAACAAGTAAACGGATTTAGAAGATGATTGGTAGGCTGAGTCCTTAGAAATTGATATGAGACGTGGGACAATGGGAAGAATCCAAATATTGCCAGAGATGTGAATTAAACAATGATTCTGACATTTATTTGGGGGAATAATTGAGAAGGTAAATATTAAGCATGCTAGATTTGAGATGCCTGTAGGACACTCATATCTATGGGGTGTCATAAAATAAAACAATCATTTAATCCATGAGATGTGAGAGGATCAATAACGGGATTTCAGGAATGCCACTGATAGCCTCCAATAGTGTTCACCTCTGGGAATGGCCAGAAACCATTGTCTGTGCAATATGAGGTATGGTATTTTTTATGGAGTCTTTGTTGTGTGAAATTCTATTTAAAACAATTTATGAGTAAGTAACTACTATCTGTCGAGCAGCATCTAGAGTTACAAAAGGAACAAAATCTGTTCTTTTCTGACAATAAATTTATAATTGAATGAGGGATATATGTACAAAAGTTAGAATAAATTTTTAATTGTACTTCCACCCCCCAAAAATACAAAAAGAACATTAATATTTATTCAGAAACCTAGAGACTTTTACGCAAATACTATTTTTCTACTATAAATATGTATTATAAACATGTGTGTGTGTATCTATCTATGTATGTGTTTCTGTGTTGGAAAATTTTACAAATAAGAAATAACTATACACACTCAGAACCTATATAATCTCAAAAATAACACTATTAATAAATAAATAAATCAACCACCACAGTTTTATATATTGTGAATTTCTAATAAATACCATGAAAATAAATATGGTGCTTTTTTTTTTTTTTTTTTTTTTTTTTTAATAAAAGCCTTGTCAGATTCTTAGTAGAGTTGATCATGGTGAAGCACTGTGGCTGCTAAAGTGGAAAGAGATAAGTTAGAAGAATATCATTTTGATTCTGAAGGTGAATGATAGTAGTTCATTGTCCTGTTTCCTTTGCTTACACACTGGATTAAATTAGATTGTAGCATTTGCTGTTTGGCGGATTACCTCTGTATATAAAGAAATTGCTCATATGGTACCAAACAAGAACAGATGCTACAAAATTGTATTGCCCCATGCTCAGTATTACAGTTGCTAACTTCACTCCTCTATAGATGCTTTCAAAGTCCACTTAAAGAAAATGATAACTGTGATGTGTGAAGCTTTCATTGTTATTAATTTATTTGTTTTTGTAGATTTGTTTATCACAATAATGTGAATTCTTTTAGCTTGATTCCCCATTTTTTTTAAATGTCTTTTATTATTGAACTCCTCTTTACTTAAGGTCTTCCCTTTTGTACACTATTTGGATTCTAATAACAGCATTCATATTCACATTTGAGATGCTGCATTGAATGTTTGTAAATAAAATAAACAAATTGGGAACAATGGCATTATGTACACTAATTTCGCAACACATGTAGACAACTAGAGTAAGAGAAAAAGGGATAAGTTTAGTGTGTCCAAGGTGGGGAAGGGCAGGGTATAGTGACAGGTTATTTCATACTGCACAATACAGTTATTTCTTTCAGCTCTCTTCATCTGATAGGGCCATTCAAATTGACTCATGAAATATAAAAAAAATGAGCTGTCATAAATTTATGTTTTGATTTTTATATTACCCTATTTATTCACTGCACATGAAATATGTGTGCTTTATAGATACAAATAACAAAAAGGACAAATTTATTGAAAAGTATTGAAATCAGCAAGAAACCTGAATCTTAGGTTTCCAGTCTGGGTATAGTGCATTATATTTGTGTATTTGACTTGGAAAGAAAATGGATTCAGGGTCCATTGGTGAATACTAAGAAAGAGAAAGAGAGAAATCACCATATTGCAGAGCATTTTAAGGTTAATGACTATCATAGGATATCTTGAGGGTAAAAAACAAACCTTAAAGATAAATTTTATTAGTTCTTATATTCTAATTATAAAATTAGACAATATTTTCTGAGCATAAAGAAATTTCCCTGGCTCTGGACATAGGTAATACCTGTGTAATCTAATGACTAGCCCATCTTGAAGAAGGCATATATCTCAATTTTGTCATCTTTAAATTAGATAAGTGTCTTGTTTTTCATTTTTAAAAAATGATAAAAGTAATATATGTATATATTACATATGATAAATTATACTTATGTATATATACATACACACATACATGAAGATAAAATGAATTAAGTTATATGCAGAATTTATTTGCTCTCTTTTTTTTCCCCTCTGAATTTCATTCAATTGTTATAGGCCAGGATATATGGACAATGACCAAACAGACTCCATTTTACCCTGAGATTCCTATCATGTAAGAAATGCATCTCCCATGGGAAAGCCCCACCTCTGTACCCATTAATAGTACCTGCCTGTGTACCTAGCATGACATGCTTGGCAATACAAAATAGCAATTCTTATACAATGTAAAATTATTCTCTTTGGTTTTCATTTTTCTTGGGCAATGTACCTTATCAGAGATTGATTGTCTAGACATTAGTAACCATTCTCTAACTTATACTGAACTAGGGTCATTTTGACCCACTTCTGTCTGCTCGCTTGCTGCTTTGCCAGCCTGAAAGTCCCGTTGGAAATACCAGTGCACCCATTGCATTGTCTCTCTAACTGCCTAATTCAGCTTCTGTACCTGGTTGCTTGCAGCTACGTCACCCCAGATGTGTTTTTTCCCTTTAAATATCCTAAAATGCTTAGGCTCAGGGCTGTTCCTTGCAGAGACGGTTTTGGGTCCTGTGGGGAGCAGTCACTGGCTGTCCTACTAAATAAAGACTCTTCAATTTGGAAAAAACCGGGACTTGGTGTGTTTCTGAGCAACCTGCCCCACAACAGAGTATTCATTTTTTTGCAAAAGTTTTTCCTTTATCAGATTCCCTAATGTACTGTCTTTTACATTTGACAAGGATTTATTTGATTCAGGAAATTTGAATCAAAAGCAAATTTTGCCACATTTATCATACAAAAGATAAGATTGAAAAAAAAAAACAATAGCATTCTGGGGACAAAAATGAAAATGAAATTCTAAAAATCCAGACTTCTTTCCATACTTTATAGGATTTGGTCAAAGGAAAATAATCCTAGAATGCAATATGAAATTGGAAGAACTGAAATAAAGGTTCATATAAAACAAAACAAAAGAATTGGAAAAGAAAATGTATTATATTTCCTCTTTCCTATCTACTAGTTTTACTACTTTTTGAACCCAGTTTCTGCGAAACTTCTGTGAAAACACAGAAGTTAATTTACCAAGGGCCCCTGGTTTCAATCCACATTACCAAAAATATACACATAATTTTTAAAATTCTAATTTACTATTATAAATTTTTAGATATTGTCTTCTTGGTGCTACAAGGAAGAATTACTAGTTTTTCCGTATACTTTGTTCCTAAATTAGTTATAAAAAACACGGAACTGTTCATATTAAAGGAATAAAAAGAACAATATTTTGTTATAATTATTATTATCTATTATTATATTATTCTTCAGCAATCCCAAATATTTATAAGCATATTTTCCTTTACTGGATTTGATTTATGTACAACTCTAATACTGCTACATTGATACAGAGGATATAAATCAGTAACTCAGGGAGGAAACATGGAGTGAATAGTTTTAATCCATTGCTGGCTATTATTAGATTTAAAATAAAACCCTGAGGGAAGCCTGATTTGGAACATAGGGCCCCAATTAACAATGACAAGCCTTAGGCTTCCAATCAGGGTGTCTTGAATACATTTTAATCTTAAAACAATTATACTTTTTAAAAAACAAACCATTAGACATACAGACTGGAAACTTCAAATATTTGCAGGACATTTTAATTTCTTATTTTATATCCTGTTCTCTCTTTATTGCTCCTGTATCCCTGAATGTGAAATAAAGCCATTCTCTTAAAGTGCACTGCTAAAATTTTTTGAAAGACTAGTGAGAATACAGAAAAATGCATTATATGTGCACTCAGAAAATTTTGTGTATAACTTAGGGCTTTCATATACTCTACCAAAGCCTATATGTATTCTATAAGGTCACAGGCCCCCCAATTTTATTTTCTTTTTAGAAACTTTTCTAAATTCCCTATCACCAAATATCAAGGTTTCTTAAAGTAACAAGCACCCAGTAAACACTCATCAAGTGTTTGTGACTAATGATGACACATATGCATCTTTCCCCTTACACATGTACTAATTTGAATTATCTGTCATGTAAATTTTCTGCCAAAAATATTAAATTTATATTTCCTGTATCCACTGATGCAATCTTAGAGATTGAGTTGTTGAATCAACTTTCCAATAACTAGGAATTAACAGGATCTAAACTGCCTATAAAAGTTAATGAGAAACCAAGATGTCCCAATTCTACAGAACTTAGATCTGTAGGCTCAAAAGATCAATAAGCTTTAACAGCAACAAGCAAAAGATCATATGCAATTTTATTGGATTCTGGTCATAATTAGGTATGATGTCCTTCTTGATGTTGTAGCAATTAACAACCCTCATTGTTATTAGTTTCTCCTCTCCTTCCTGGATACCCAGAAGAAAAAAATATCACCAGTTGTACAATTACTAAGGGTAGTATGGCTAGTTCCAGTGGATAGAGCAATAAGCAAAAATCCCAAGTGTCACTTCATGCCTGATCCACTGAAAACCTTTGTTCCACTCTCCAGTTTCCTCAAACCATGGCAGTGACCCTCGAAAGTAGGCTTACACTACAAAACTATTAGATGGATATTTAAAAATCACTTGAAGGGAGTTCCCTTAGATGAATAAACTTAGACCACTATTATCCACTATTATTTCTGGGCTTATTTGATAGCTAAAAATGTCTTAGTTTAATCTGTCCAAATGGCATTTCAATTATTACAACTAAAATGTGATGGACAAAAGAAATGTTAGAAAATCAAGTGATAGAAATGGTAAAAGGATTTTGAACATCCTTCTGTCATTCCCATGATTCACAAATTATAATTTAATGCATTTGACTTTGCTTCTTTCTGTTTCTCTGTTAACAGTAGATGCTGTCTGGTGGGCATGGCACACAGAGTCGAATTTTCTTGTTCATGTTCAGGATAGTTATATGTTGACATGGGAACTTGATGCAGAGTTTTCTTACTATTAAGTCACACGTGAACATTTCTTGCTAACCCCAGATACTAAGTACTAACTGTTTCCCTCCTAATGTTTCTTTGACATGACTGGGAAGATACTATATGTCACTGGTGACAAAGTCTACCAAAAAAAGCAAAAACACAATGCCCATTAGATTGTCAGTGACAATCTATTCTCCAAATTGACCATAAAGATGTACACTCCATAGGAAGAAGTAGCAGGGTTCCTAAACAAACTGATTTAAATTATTCATCTTTATTCTCTGCTAGTAAGTAAGCATCTTAGAGGACAAAACTAGCTAACGTTAGCAAATGTTCCTTAAGATAAATACTTACATTATAAATATTCCCTGTTTTCATCAGTAGGATTTATTGCTAATGATAATTGTTCATGTCCCAAATTGTAGTGTGTGGGGGTTTTCAAAATAGTCCTTTCTAACACCAAGCACTTAGTTGTTATAGATCACTTGAACCCAAAGTAACTTTTAATTCAATACTCAGCATACTTTTATGATATTAGGTAATATGCACATCCAGCACAAAGAAAACTTAATGCCCTTCATAAGAAGCATAATAAAGGCAATAATTGCCAGCAGAACACTTCCAATGACCTAATGTCCAGCCCATAAACACCTCTGCATTGGCTGTCTCACTTGCTCGTAGATGAATCTCAGAAGGTGGCAGACCATTTTTTAGTGCAAACTGGCATTCAATTATGGTCTTCGCTTAATTAACTATAGTACTCACAAGGTCAATTTGTTCTCTATACACAAGATATTACATCTTCCTTATCAAAGGAGACAAAGAAGTGTCTCTGTTCTATAGTTGAAATCAGTTTAGCATCTTGTGTAACGATTGGCAAAAAGTTGCATTATTAGGCTGAATGGGGATATGAAAGGGTAATCTAATCAGAGAGCAATATACTATGAAAGTTAGAATGCCATTTAAGAGGATTTATTCATCTCCACGGTATACCAAGATAGATGGTGATGGCAATTTTGCTGCTCAGTAGGGAAGCAAAGGCACCAAGAAATCAGTGGACACTGATGCAGAGCAAATTAGAAAAAGGCCTTACACGCCTCTTGTCAAATCTATTACATTTTAACCTGACTAAAACAAAACCTCTAGATTGAGGTTTAAGGTGAACTCAAACACTGCCAAATGTTATAAAAAATATATAAACCCATATAAAAAACTGAAACCCTGCTTGTGTACACTCACGCCACACACAGAGAGATACAGTTATCTCCCAAACTATTGATAAACAGCCGTGAATCTCCTTTCTTTCCTCAAAATTATTCCTCAAAGCAGATGCTCAGGCCTCTTTCTTTCTTATATCCTTCTTCTGTGTGTCAAAAGTCTATCCTCTGTTAGACTCGTGGTCTCTCCTCACATCCCTCTTTTCCCAATCCCAGTGGCCATCTGTGTACCTTCTGCTATCTTAAGTCCTCTGCTTCTAGGTGTTTACACTTTTTCCAGCATAGGTTTTGACCTCTCTCCTTCCCTAATTTCATATATCCACTCATTGCACCACTAACCAAAACTCTATTCATACTAAAAGGCATGTGTGCATGTGAAATTTTCTAGGGTGACAGAAAGGGAACAAAACAAATCTACAGAAACTTAAACTTCAATATAGATTTTATTCTTGATGCATCTACATGTATATGTATACATACATATATTTTATTTCACCAGATTTATTATTGAAGAACACGTTCTCATGAGATGCTGATGCACAACTCAGAATTTTCACTTTAATCAAAACTGCAAAAGTCTAGTTCAATGCAAGATATTCCTGTTGTCCTTGATTGCAAAGCCTGATGATATGAAATTGGGTTTGTTGGAAATCAGGTCTTTTCATTGGTTGCCAGGTATATCCTTCTGCATAGTTTTGGTATTTAATCAAACATTCTATATGATGGTTAAAAGCAATAAGTGAAGAAAAGACTTTAGAATTAGACTACCTTAGCTCAAATTATGATTCTGCTACTTATTACCTATAAGACTATGGGGTACCATTTAACATTTTTATGTCTCTGGATCTTCATGTGTAAAATAAAGATAAAACTAATTTTAAAAGTCACTGTAATAATTTAATATGTTAAAATGTGTAAAAGAATCTCCAGTGGAACAAGGATTTTATGAATCATTAGAAAGAAGAAAATGTTTCATTATCTGCTACTCCATGTGATAGCATCAATGAGAAAAGTCCAAAGCTTCATATCATGAAAGAACATGGACACTTGTAAATTCAAACTTTTGTCTGTTGGCAAATAAGAGCATTTCCCAATATATTTATGTAGGTTTTATAATATTGGCCATACTTCAACACATATATTCATGCATATACATATACTCATTATCATCATTTAGCAACAGGAACACAGAATAGAGGAATAGACAAACTTCAGTTAAAATCAGTTAATCTTTAAGCAAATTATCTAATATCCCTGTTTCATTTTTTGGTATTTGTAAAAGAACCATGAAAATACTTATTAAAATTCTGTGGTGTTTAATTAAGATTTTGCAATATTTAGTATGTAGTTCTACATACTGTTCCTGGCAAATGGCTATGAGGAAATATATTAGTGACTTTCCTGATTTGTGTGTGTGTGTTCTAACAATATTCATGACTTGTCATTTGCCTAGGAACTTCAAATTCACTAAATTTCAACCGAGGAAATAATCTCTATTCTTAAGAAATAACACTTTAAAGAAATGGTCCCTGATCAGTGTTCCAAAATCCTGTGGGAGTCCACGGGTATTTCTCTAAAACCATAGGTACACTTAGCCTATTGACCAAGTAAACAATGCATTACAAACATGAGTATTTACAGAATTTAAAATATCTAAAAACATGACTTTTTTCATTATGCATTGTCTCAACAGGTAATAATAATGCAGTCATCTCAGGAGATACTAAAATTGCCTGCACAATAACTCCCCATCTTAAAATCTGGAAACCACCAGTCAAAGGACATTAGAGTAAATATTTCCAAGTTATTTTAAATACTTGATTCAAAGCATGACTCTTATTTTAGCTGTCCATTTCCCACATATACACACACTCTAGTTATTTTTATAGTTTCCTCTTTATACTTTGATTTTATAGTGTAACTGCGCATACATATTTGTTCCAATGCTAGGTTTCTAAAATGCATAGAATCATGCACTATCAGAGTTAAAAAGGAACTTAAAGTCATCTAGTTCAACCATCCATCAGATGCATGAATTATTCCTACTTATGTCTACATTCACTCTCATGGTGCTTTAAATATACCCTAGACATTAGTCCTATAGCCAAACATTAACTCTGACTCTAAATGGAATTCTTAATTCATCAGCACTTTTAAAACTTCCCACTTGTAACAAGAATCTCAATTAAAGTGTATTTAACCGCTACTTTCACAAGATGACTGATTCTCCATAATGTATATTGAGCTAGCTCATCATCAGTACCCAAGTCACTCTCATGGATAAAATTAGATGTGTAGGAAGCTCTGTTAACTCTTTCTGACCACTAAGGCATCATTTAGTTCACTAAGTGTAGAAGCTATACAGAGGTATACACTAGATAGCTTGACAAGAAGTAAAATATATGGAGCCAGAAATAAATGGCCTTTTGTAAGGATGGTACATTTTAGTATATTTTAAATACAAAAGAAACAGATTATTAAATGCTGTGAGCCATCATTTAAATGGATTTCATCCCAAGTTTAAATCTATATAGACATTTACTCTTTGAAGCATCACATTAAGAGAGAGTTGTATTGCCTGTTACAGAGCTCATATTGACAGAGATGTTGTGATAATGACAGTCATTAAAATAACTGCCTAGTAAGACTTAAAATGATAGACACTAAATTTGTGTTGATTAACTGTTAACTTCCTTTTTAAGTTTTAGTGGTACAAAATGAAAAGTATTCAATTTGAAACTTCTCCTTCTTTCTCTTTTTCCTTGCATATCATGTTATTTGTGCTGCTTTTACAATAGACATTAAAATAATGCATTGTTAAAAATATTCATTGCACGTACTCAAAATGAACCCATGTCCATTAATTTTGGATATTAAAAACAAGAAACATTGTTTTACCCTGAACCTTCCCCACCACCTTATATTCACTGTTGTTGGATATTGAGTGTATGCTACAGTCTAGCATCAACTTAGTCACCAAGAATGAGTCAACAGCCAGCAAGAAAACAATAACCTTGGTCGTATAGCCTCAGCAAGCTAAAATCTGTGATTCATCCCTTTAATCTGTGACTCCTTTCCTAGAACCTCTAGAAGCAAACAAAGCCATCTCAGTTTCAGCCTGGGAGTGTTCAGGACTTCTGAGCTAAAGATTTGCAAGCTAATTTGAGTTCTTCTTTTCCTATCTGGATTCCTTTAATTTCTTTCATCTGTCTAATTGCTCTGGCCAGGGTTTCAAGTACTATGTTGAATAACAGTGGTGAAAGGGGGCATCCCTGTCTTGTTCCTGTTTTTAGAGGGAATGCTTTCAGTTTTTCTCCATTTAAGATGATGTTAGCCTGGGGCTTCCATAAATATCTTTTATAATGTTGATATATGTTCCTGTTATCCCTAGTTTTTCTAGTGTTTTGAACATAAAGTTGTATTGTATTTTGTCGAAAGCTTTTTCTGCATCAATTGAGATGATCGTATTTTTTTTTCTTTAAGTCTATTGATATGATGTATTAAGTTTATTGATTTCTGTATGTTGAACCAACCTTGTATCCCTGGTATAAACCCTACTTGATCATGGTGCACTATCTTTTTGATATGTTTTTGTATCCGATTTGCCAGAATTTTGTTGAGAATTTTTGCATCTATATTCATTAGAGATATTGGCCTAAAGTTTTCTTTTTTTGCTGTGTCTTTGCCAGGCTTTGGAATTAATGTAATATTTGCCTCATAGAAAGAGTCTGGAAGAGCTCCCTCTTTCTCTATTTCCTGAAATAAAATGAAGAGTATTGGTATTAGTTCTTATTTGAAGGTCTTGTAGAACTTGGCTGTGAATCCATCTGGACCTGGGCTTTTTTTGGTTGGTAGTTTTTTGATGGCGTCTTCTATTTCCTCACTTGAAATTGATCTGTTTAAATTGTGTATAACCTCCATATCTAGTTTGGGCAATTCATATGACTCTAGAAATCTGTCAATGCCTTCAATATTTTCTATTTTATTAGAGTATAAGTTTTCAAAGTAATTTCTAATTATCTTCTGTATTTCTGAGGTGTTTGTCATGATATTTCCTTTTTCATTGTGGATGCTAGTAAAAGAAGAACTCAAATTAGCACTATTTGCTGATGATATGATACTATAACTAGAAGATCCAAAAAACTCCACCGGAAAAATTTTACAACTAGTAAATGAATTTGGCAAAATAGCAGGTTACAAAATCAATACCCATAAGTCAAAGGCATTTATGTACATCAGTGACAAATCCTCTGAAAGGGAAATGACAAAAACTACCCCATTTACAATAGCATCAAAAAATAAAATACCTGGGAATCTACTTAACAAAAGAGGTGAAAGACCTCTATTGTAAGCTGCCTGGTACCGAAAACCGGGAGGAAAAACTCTCGGAGGCAGAGTTAAGCTTTTACTACTTTTACTTCTACTTTCTTAGAGCTTAGAGAGGGAAAGAAAGATTTTTAGAGAGAAAGATTAAAGCGAGCTTTTCTTCTTGTAGAGCTTAGCTTAGAGAAAGATTAGAGCTTCTTTCTTCTCTCTTCTTTCTTCTGTCTTCTGTCTTCCTCAGGAGCCTCGGCCTAACTCTGACCAGTCATTACTTCTTCTATCTGGTTTCTCTTCTGTCTTCTATCTGGTTTCTCTTCTGTAACCGCTCTGCCTACGTTCTGGCCGCTCTGATTCTTCTGACCGACCGAGTGACTGCCCGGCTGACTGAATTCTCCGTTCTCCTAACTCGGACCGCTTTCACCCGGTTATATACCTTCAGGTTTGCGGGTGCCTACAGGTGCGTCACATACATATCAGGTGGAACCCATGGCTTCCAGCTAGCTACAACAGCCCTTCCTAATTAGGGCTCCTTCACTCTATAACAAAAACTACAGAACACTAAAGAAAGAAATTTATAGAAGACCTTACAAGATGAAAAAACCTACCTTGTTCTTGGATAGGCAGAATTAATATTGTCAAAAAGACCATACTACAAAACGTGCTATACAGATTTAATGCAATTCCAATCAAAATCCCAATGACACTCCTCATAGAAGTAGAAAAAACAGTCATGAAATTCATCTGGAAGAGTAAAAGACCAAGAATAGTTAAAGCAATCCTTAGCAAGAAAAGTAAAGCAGGTGGCATTACTATACCAGACCTTAAATCATACTACAGAGCAATAGTAACAAAAACAGCATGGTATTGGCACCAAAATAGACTGGTAGACCAGTGGTACAGAATTGAGGAAACAGAGACCAATGCATATAATTTCAGTTATCTTATTTTAGACAAAGATGCCAAAAATGTACATTGGAGAAAAGATAGCCTCTTCAACAAATGGTGCTGGGAAAACTGGATATCCATATGTAGCAAATTAAAATTAAACCTTTATCTTTCACCATGCAAAAAATTTAATTCAAAGTGGATCAAGGACCTAGAAATTAGACCAGAGACTATATGCCTAATAGAAGACAAAGTAAGCTCCAATCTCCAACATGTCATATTAGGCCCCAAGTTCCTTAATAAGACTCCTGTAGCACAAGAATTAATATCAAGAATGAATAAATTGGATAGATTCAAACTTAAAAGCTTCTTCTCAGCAAAACAAACAATCAATTAAGTGAATAAAGAACCAACTAATTGGGAAAAAAATTTTTATCACATGCACTTCAGATAGAGCACTAATCTCTAGAATATATAAAGAACTCAAAAATCTTAACACCAAAAACACAAATAACCCAATCAATAAATGGGCCAAGGAACTGAAAAGACACTTCTCAGAAGAAGATATACAATCAATCAACAAGTACATGAAAAAATGTTCAACATATCTGGCAATTAGAGAAATGCAAATCAAAACTACTCTAAGATTTCATTTCACTCAAGTTAGAATGGCAGCTATTAAGAATACAAACAATAATAAATGTTGGAGAGGATGTGGAGAAAAAGGCACATTCATACATTGCTGGTGGGACTGCAAAATGGTGCAGCCAATATGGAAAGCAGTATGGAGATTCCTCGGAAAACTGGGAATGGATCCACCTTATGACCTAGCTATCCCACTCCTGGGTCTATTCCCAAAGGACTAAAAGCAGCATACTACAGGGACACAGCCACATCAATATTTATAGCAGCTCATTTCACAATAGCTAGGTTGTGGAACCAACCTAGATGCCCCTCAGTAGATAAGTAGATAAAGAAAATGTGGTATATATGCACAATGGAATATTACTCAGAAATTAAAGAGAATAAAATAATGACATTCGCAGGTAAATGGATAAAGTTGGAAAATATAATGCTAAGTGAAGTTAGTCAATCACAAAAATCCAAATGTCAAATGTTTTCTCTGATATAAGGAGGCTGATTCACAGTGGGGTTGTGTTAGGGAACATAGGAGGATTAGAGGAAATCTAGAAAGGTCAATGGGGAGGGAGGGGCAGGGAGGGAACAAGGAGGTATGAAGGGGAAAAAAAAAAAAGAAGATGGTAGAATAAGATGGATATCAGTATCTTAAATGCATGATTGAAGGCATGAATAGTATGAATATTCTTTGTATTCAAACACTGTTATATTAAAAGTTGCTCTATATATGTAATATGAGATGTAATGAATGCTATTGTTATATATACAATGTTAAATAAAAAAAGAAAAAATGATTATATTATCAATTTATTTTATTATTTTTCATTTTCTCAGCTTTAAGATATTGCAAATATTTATAGTACAATGTGATACCTTGATATATGTAGACACTGTGAAGTGATTAAATCAGACTAATTAAAAACAAAAATAGACTAAAAAAAGATTTGTAAGTTGTTGTATTTATTTGTCACATCACTAAGTATGTGGTAGTTTTTAAATGACAGCAACAGAAAACTAATTCAGAAAATTTTGATAATTATTTTTTTGTATTCCAGGACTATGAGAACCTTGTGCATGAGTGAAATGAGAACTTAGTACATCAGGTGCATTTCTTAAAGCTGTTGCTGGTCTTTTATCTCCTGGAGTTTTCTGATGATGTATTTGAACAAATGACTGCTCGATTGTGTATTTAAAGGAGCCAAGGATCTTTTCATTACACAGCCTCTGGAAAATGCAAATTTTTGCAATTTTTGTTATGTAAGGTATATTTTAAACTCATTCTTGGTGACTAAGATAAGGGAGGAACTGCATAATAAATTTGACCAAAATATGCTATGTACATATATGAATATACCACATTCCATTTCACTTTTATTTGTATCTATAAAGCACCAATTAAAAGCAATAAATAAATAGAAGGAATACCAATAGAACAGGGAAGGGGAACAGAGAGAGCCAGGAAGAGAGGGAAGGAGGAAGTACAAGGGGCTGAAATGAAACAAATTATATTGCATGCATGTATGATTATGTCAAAATGAGTCCCACCATTATATATAACTATAGTGCGGTACTGAAAACATTTTGAAAAGTCTCAAAATAATCATTGTATCAAAAATTTATTATTTCACCTATTTACAAAGCCCAGTATTTGCTTCAAGCATAGGGAACTTTGAAATTAAAATTAGTGTGTGTGTGTGTGTGTGTGTGTGTGTGTGTGTGTGTGTGTGATTTTGAAAGTAAGTTTTTTGTTTTTTTTTTTTTTTTTTTTTTGGTACGGGGGAATGAACTCAGGGGCACTCGACCACTGGGCCACACCCCAGCCCTTTTTTGTATTTTATTTAGAGACAGGGTCTCACTGAATTGCTAGCTAAGTGCCTCACCATTGCTGATGCTGGCTTTGAACTCGCGATCCTCCTACCTCAGCCTCCCAAAGTGCTGGGATTACAGGCGTGCACCACCACACCCGGCAAAAGTAAGCTTTTAAAATAAATAAAAACATATACAACAGTACAAAAATATTTAGTAAAAAGGTTGATCACGTTTCATAAAGTGAATGATAAATATATAAGAAGTACAATATCCAAAACCAGTATATCAGCGTCCCAGAAATTCCCATCCTGTCATTAGCCACAATCAAAACTGTTGTTCTGATTTCTAACATCATAGGTTCATAGCATATGGAAATATCTGAAGAAGTACCCAATGATGTATCTTCTTCCAAGGAAGATTTACCATTTCTTCTGTAAGACTTATTCCTCTTCATCCAATCCAGCACAAAGCTGAATTCAAGATTTTCATTGCTGCCCTTACACTTCTGGTGAAACTAGTGTCTAAGTGTCTAAGTCTTAGCTTTTCAGGGTTGGTTCCCTGAAGTGCTCATCAGTTCTCCACTCCCAAGCACATCCTGAACTTGTTCCTTGAATCCCTAGAACAGGGAGACTCTCAAGTTACCATTCTACTTGTAGACTGGTGTTTTAATAGCCCTCTGTCCTGGGAAGCTTCAAGCACTAGCAAATGTCTTCAGGAAGAAAATAGTCAAACAATAACTCTCAAGTCCAGTTTTGTAACTCTTACCAAACAAGTCTATGAAAACAACATTCTGTTTATTCATACAGTTTCAAAATGTGCTCTTATCACCTAGAAAAAAAAAGACCCAGTTCTCTACCTCTTGATGGCACACAGAGTCAGCTAACGTTCCCATAGTAAAAGAAAAAAAAATGTGACATTAAATTATCATTTCAAATCTTTGTGGTTCTCCACACTCTACTACCTTGGCTCTGCCCAGTACTTCTGTAGAATTCTGAAATTTCCTAACACAAGCTATTTTTTAGTTTATTTTGGCAGGATATGAATCATGAATATCTATCTGTAAGCTCATGTTTTAATTTATGAAAATGTTATTGTCTTAGTGTAATTTATTTGCTTCTTATCAGTTTCTCTACTAGGTGTTTTTAAAATTCATTCCTGATTCCTCAAGTTAATCTAGTTGATGACTTCTGACTGTGATAAACTAGACCATGCAGGCATCCATGACATTTTAAAAATTTACCTAACATTTCCTTAATGAACAACAATTAAATGGTACATTTCTTTTAACATATATCTTTATATATCAGTTTTATGTTTTCTGTGAGTTTATTATATTTAGGTAAGGTTGGAATAGTTAGCTCATTGTCAAAATTTGTTAGCATTTAAGTTTGATGAATAGTGTTGATTTTTCCCTGGAACTGCTTTGTTTGTTTGTATACCTATTAGGAATGAATGAAGATTCCTGCTTTTCCAGTGTTTAACCAAGTTATTATAATATGACTTTCTGATTTTAGTCAACCTCAGACCTCTTCCATTGCATCTTTTTAAACTTTTGTTTATTTCTAATTTCAAATGAGGTATATTTTTTTGGTAAGCTTCTTAGCAATTTGCCTTTTCCCTTAAATAAGTTATCATATTATGTGTCTTTCTCTCTCTTTTTTTTTTCTATTTGGTCTATTTATTTCCTATATTCTAGATAGTGGTCATTTGTCAGTTTTAGACAATATGAACAAGTTTTTTCAAACTCTTATTTATTCATTTGTTTATGGCATTCTTTATTGAAGATGTACCTTTAATTTTTATATACTGAAATCAATTCTATTTATTTCTGCTAGAGTTTCTTTTTAGGGAACTTTAGAGAATCATATTAAAGTATGATTTATCCAATTTGTCCACTTTTCATTCACTATCCCTGCAGAAGTATTATTCATATTTTTTAAAATAGAATTATATTGTTTTCAGTCATTTATTTTTGCAATCAGCATGATCTAGATCCACTTGATGTTATTATTACAGTATACCTGTATATATGTAGATCTGTATTATTTTTGCTTGTTTGTTTTGGTACTGAGGATTTATTTAACCTGGGGTATTTAACACTGAGCTAAATCCCAACCACTTTATTTATTTATTTTGTTATTTTGAGGCAGATCTCCTTAATTTACTGAATCTAGCCTTGAACTTGGCGATCCTCCTCCTTCAATCTCTCAAGTAGCTGGGATTACAGGTGTGTGTCAATATGGCCAGCTATGCTAGCATTTTTTCATATTAATTTTTAAAATTTTTATTTGTTTTTTTTTTAGTTATACATGACGATAGAATGAGTCAGTCATAACTTTTCCTGTGTTCATATGTGAATACATGACCAGTGTAACTCCACATCATGTACAACCACAAGAATGGGAAGTTATAGTTCATGTATGTATGATACATCAAAATTGTCTTTCCCATTCCCATCCCGCTTTAACCTCCATTTCCTCCTGTCCAATCTAGTGAACCTCCACTCTCCCTGCCCACCTATTGTGAGTCAGTGTCAAGCATATCAGAGAGAACATTCAGCCTTTGGTTTTGTGGGATTGGTTTATTTCCTTAGCCCGACAACCTACAGTTTCATCCGTTTACTGGCTAATGCCATAATTTCATTCTTCTTTATGGCTGAGTAATATTACATTATATATACCACATTTTCTTTACCCATTCATCTCTGGAAGGGCAACTAGGTTGGTTCCATAGCTTAACTATTGTACATTGAGCTGCCATGTCACTATAGTATGCTGATTTTAAATCCTTTGTGCATATGCCAAGGAGTGGGATAGCTGGATCAAATGGTGGTTCCATTCCAAGTTTTCTAAGGAATCTCCATACTGCTTTCCAGAGTGGTGGCACCAATATGCAGTCCCAACAGCAATGTATGAATGTACATTTTTTCCCCACATCCTTACCTGCATTTATTGTAACTTGTATTATTGATGATTGCCATTTTGAGTGGAGTGAGTTGAAATTTAGTGTAGCTTTAATTTGCATTTCTGTAAATACTAGAGATATTGAACATTTTTTCATGTATTTGTTGACCATTCATATTTCTTCTTCTTTGAAATGTCTGATCAGTTCCTTTGCCCATTTATTGATTGGGTTATGTGGTTTTTGGTGTTAATTTTTTCGAGTTCTTTATATATACTGGAGATTAATGCTCTATCTTAGGTTAAGGTGGCAAAAATTTTCTCTATCTTAATTAAGTTCAGGTGGCAAAAATTTTCTCTCATTGTGTAAGATCTGTCTTCACATTCTTGATTGTTTCCTTTGCTGTGAAGAAGCTTTTTACTTTGAATTCATCCAATTCATTGATTCTTTATTTTACTGCTTGTGCTTTAGGAGTCATGTTGAGAAATTCCATTCCTAAGCCAACATGATGGAGTGTTGGGCTTACATATTCTTCTGTTAGGCACAGGGTCTCTGATCTATTGGCTAGGTCCTTGATACACTTAGAGTTGAGTTTTGTGCAGGGTGAGAGCATTCTAATTTCATTTTGCCACATATGGATTTCCAGTTTTCTCAGCACCAGTTGTTAAAGAGGTCATCTTTTCTCCAATGTATGTTTTTGACAACTTTTTCAGGTATGAGATAACTGTATTTAATGTGGGTTTGTCTCTGTGTCTTCTATTCTGTACAATTAGTCTTCATATATGTTTTGGTGCCAATACCATGTTGTCTTTGTTATTATAGCTCCGTAGTATAGTCTAAAATCTGGTATTGTTATGCCTCCTGCTTCAGTTATCTTCCTGAGGATTACTTTGACAATTCTGGGTCTCTTATTTTTTTTTTAAATGAATTTCATGACTGCTTTTTCTAGTTCTATGAAGAATGTCATTGGGGTTTTAATAGGAATTGCATTAAATCTGTATAGCAGTTTTGGTAGTATGGCCATTTTGACAATATTAATTATGCCTGTACAAGAACATGGTAGATTCTTCCATTTTCTAAGGTTTTCTTCAGTTTCTTTCTTTAGTGTTCTGTAGTTTTCGTTGTAAAGGTCTTTCACTTCTTATGTTAGATTGATTCCCAAATATTTTATTTTATTTGAGGCTGTTGTGAATGGGATAGTTTTCCTAATTTCTCTTTCATTTGATTCATCGCTGATGTATAGGAATGCAATTGATTTATGAGAATTAATTTTATATCCTGCTACTTTACTGAATTCACTTTTTGAGTTCTACAAAGTTTCTGGTGGAATTTTTTGGGTCTTCTACATGTAGAATCATGACATTGGAATCATGTCATTGGCAAATGGGGATAGTGTGAGTTCTTTTCCTATTCGTATCCATTTCATTTTTTTTCTTCTGTCTAATTGTTTTGTCTAGAGTTTCCAGAGGACATTGAAAAGAAGTAGTGAAAGTGGGCATCCCTGTCTTGTTCCAGATTTTAGAGGGAATGCTTTTAATTTTTCTCCATTTAGAATTATGCTGACCTGGGGTTTAGCATATATAGGTTTTACAATGTTGAGGTTTGTTTGATCATGGTGCACTATCTTTTAAATATGTTTCTGTGTGCAATTTTCCAGTATCTTATGAAGAATTATTGTATATGTGTTCATCAGGGATATTGTTCTGAAATTTTCTTTTCTTGATATGTCTTTGTCTGGGTTTTAGTATCAGGGTGATACTAGTTTCATAAAATGAGTTGGAAGGGTACCCTCCTCTTGTATTTCATGAAGTAATTTGAGGAGGATTTGTGTTAGTTCTTCTTTGAAGGTCTGGTAGAACTCAGCCTAGAATCTGTCTGGTCCTGGGCTTTTCTTTCTTGGTAGGATTTTGATTGCATCTTTAATTTTATTGCTTGAAATTGATCTGTTTAACTTTTCTATGTTTTTCTGATTCAATTTGGGTAGGTCATATATCTCTAAAAATTTATTGACATTTTCAAAATTTTCTATTTTGTCAGATTATAAATTTGCAAAATAGGTTCTAATTATCATCTGTATTGCAGTGGTGTCTTCATGTTAATTTTATAATAACTATGTTAGCACCTCAAAACATTCACCTGGGATTTTGACAGAAAATTAAATATGGAGATTATTTTAACCTATCAATAGACATAATATACCTTAAGAATTATTTGATGTTTTATACTTAATATAATTTTAATATTTTGAGTAAAAATGTTATACACTACATGGATCACTGGATACTTTTTAGTTGATATTGTATATGCATACCACATGTTATTATTTTTCATTATGCTACATATATACATTTACAAATATGCATTTGCTGATATAACTTAGTCTATGTTGTCATTTAATCATATTTGTGATTTTTATGTTGCTCTTTTATCTGGTAAAACTGCTGAAATGTTTATTCTAAATTTTTTTCTGCTACAGTGACTATTCTATATTGATTCTCATCTAATCTATAAACATTAATACATATTGACTTTTCCTTTCACATCTTCTTATTTCTTCTGGTTTTATTGATTTGTCAAGCTATGACTTCTGGTTATTCACTATTGAAACACAAATGATACCAGTTAGTAATGTTTTCTTATTGCTAAATAATTTAACATTTTTCCCAGAAAGAAAATGTAATTTTAGTTATTTGGTTTAGATAGTCTTTACTAAACTAGCAAAGTGAGACATTCATCATACCTACTTTTGGCTTTATCATGTATCTTTTCTCCATTATTTTAGATAATCCTATAATTTTGTTTTCTTTGAGCCCATCATCCAAGTAGATTACAGTGGAAGATTTACTAATGTTGAAGCATCCTCTCTTCTATTTGATCAGGATTTGTTACTATTTCATTATATTTCTATTTTGAGTTTAGATTTTTGTTAAAGATTTTTAGAAGAAACGCAATATCTTTTTAAAAATATTTATTTATTTACTTTAGTTGTACACAATGCAATGCATTTATGTTTACGTGGTGCTGAGGATCGAACCCGGGCCGTGCACATGTGAGGCGAGCGCTCTGCCGCTGAGCCACAACCCCAGAAACACAATATTTTTAAGTGAAATTGTTCTATAACTTTTTTGCTTATGCTGCATTTTTTAAATTTTAGAAATGGTTGCTTTAAATTAGGAAAATGAGTTCAAAGTTTGTCCCTCTATTTTCATTTTCTGAAATTTCACATTGTGTATAGTGGTTATCCTGACTGTTCAGATAAAAATGTTTTTGCTAATCCATCTCAATTGAACTATTTGACTCAGGAATCTTTTAATATTCAATGTTTTCAAAGTTTCCTTTCATATTTATCAAATTCAATTCTTTTTCCTCATGATATCATCTGTTTGAATAGGTTTTCCTTGGCCATCTTCCTTTTCAGTAAATGTATTGAATTTTTGCTTCAAAAGTTTTGACTTAGAATTAGCAACTATCTTGTACTCTATTCACTTTTCTTGACAGACCTAATATCTGTTTCCATGCACTGCTTTAACTATAGCTAAGAACCAGCTCTTCCCAATTTTTATTTTTTCTTTTTTCTGACACCTTAATACTCAGAGCTGAATTTTCTTTTTTCCTTTCTCTATTCATGATGTCTTATATTTTAGCAGTAAGTGTGTTTCTCAAGAAGTAGGGATGGCAAAATAAAATTAGCAATCTCTGTTCCAGAAAGTTGTAGTAACAATAACAAAACAAAATAGGAAGCCTGACTTCTCCACCCAAGGACAAGGAGGAAACATCTGTGCTCTCAGATCCCTAAACTGCAGGTGGCCACTCTCCCTCATTCACACTGTAACCTGTCCACTTCTAACAGAACTGGCAGGTGGGCAGAATGTGGCTCTTTAAGGTGATTTGGTTTCATTTGTTGCATATTTGCTTGTTTGGGTGTTCAGTTTGACTTCTTTGTTGATTGATTATCACCTCAAGCAAGGAGACAAAGCAAAGGTTACTCTTGGCATCTTTTATCTTGACTTTCATACATTTTCAAGAAAAGAAATTCATGGATCTGTACAATTGCATGACTTAGAATCTGCACCTTGCCTGCCCTGATCCTGATTCTTATTTTGGACAAGTTGAGAAGAGACAATCTGACATTCTCTAGATGCCAGTATTCTTAAATACTTCTGATTTCTGTTTTCTTTTTTTCTATATTTTGTAAGATAGTTAAATATAAGAAATCGTAAGTGTACGTAAATTAATGCAAAATAAAATCATAAAGTGATTATGCAAAATAAACCATGAAACGTAACATTTACCTTCCATACATGCTCTTCATCCTTGAGTTCACTTTCCTCATATGTTGATGTTTATAGATTTGTTTCCATCTTTCAGACCACATTTAATCTTGATCATCATCTCACAGACCTCCAAATACAATCACATGCTGAGGCTTCAACATATGAATGGAGCAGGGGTGTGAGGTTGGGGAGGAATATTCAGTCTGTAACAGGGACATAAAGTAGGTATTTATGTAGTGCGGTAAAGAAAAGTTTCACTGATAGTTTGATACTTGAACTAAATTAAGAACTAAAGGTTTTTAATTGAATCTATTATTACAAATGTAATCCATAATTTCCTTGAGTTTGAATTTTTCTTTTTCACTTTTATTCATTTTCTTTGCCTTTTCTTTGGGGGGGCGGGCGGGGGGTGTCAGGGATTGAACTCAGGAGCACCCAACCACTGAGTCACATCCCCAGTCCTATTTTGTATTTTATTTAGAGACAGGGTCTCACTGAGTTGCTTAGAGTTTCACCATTGCTGAGGCTGGGTTTGAACATGTGATCCTCATCCCTCAGCCCACTGAGCCACTGGAATTACAGGCATGCACTACCACGCCCAAGGAATTTTCATCTTAAATAGATGGTTTTAGACCACTTACATGTTGGTCAGCCTGCACTATATTATCTTTCATGCTTTAAAGTTGCTTTTGGATTTTATAATTTACTATAGTATCTTTTTTATGTTTTTATATTGAGCTTTACTTCTAATATTTGGCATGCCTCTTACTGTGTTAAATTCTTCTGGTTATAAACTAGCATTAATTTTCTTTGTTCACAGTCATAAATACTGAAGAGATGTTTAATAAAATTCCAGGTTTTTAAGAGATAGTAATTTTAATCTGACCTACACAAAATCATAGACTATTGGACTTGAAAGGAGCATCAACTGGATGATCTCTCTAGTTAAAGAATCCCCTATCATCCTAGGTAAACATACAATCCCTTATTGAATATCTCCTCTAATATAAAGATCTCACTGTGCAGAGGTAGTCCATTTTTAATATTGTGGAGTTCCAGTCGTACCACGTGTTTTCATCTATTAAGACGAATTCAGCTTACAAGTAATTTTCAGCCTCTCATCATACTCCAGATTCCTATCACATTTGCATCCCTTACCACAACCATTAACAATTCTTCGCAAGTAATGACAGCTTGATTTTTAACTTGTCCAAACACCAACTCTTGAAAAACTGACATCCTCAGTGTACTTCCTATATATGACATTCAAAATAAAATCCAGTGTTGCAAGTATATCCTACTCAGTAGAGAAAAATGTACTTATCATTACCCTCATTTAATCAGTACTTTCTGTATGTTAGTATGATCTAGAAAAAAAAAACAAAAAACTTCTGATTTTGTTAGTAACCAAATTACCAAACTATTTTGATAATTTAGCTCTTATATTTACAAACACATCAGAACAACAAAAGTAAATAAATAAAACCCATAGATAATAGAAAAAGAAATGTTAAAACAATTTTTTTAAGGATGCACTGATGCTCTACTCATGCCTTTATTTTATTTGCTTATTTTTGTGTGCAGTGCTAAAGATCAAACCCAGTGCCTCACATGAGCTAGGAAAGCTCTCTGCCATTGAGCCACGGCCACAGCCCCCACAATTTTTCATTGCCTGATACTTTAGGTGAAAAATAATTATTTTTTCAATATTATTTTATTAAGTAGAATAGATTGTATATCTAATAAGATGAACTTTTTAGAAGATAAAATGCAGATGTTAATGATCTCCTCATGACGTTAAAAAATGTTGGCTTATTGATGAACACCACATTAAAACTCTGTGATAAATCTTTCAAGGCTCTGCTAATCTACATGATTTCATCCAAAAGTCTTTCTACTCTATGCAGTATGGTCTAGGTACCCTAGCTGTCATTTAGTTCCTTGATTCTGCACTAAGCTTTCCCATCACAGGAACTTGACTGTTGGTTTCTTGCATAGAAATCTTTACCAAGACGTAGATAGGGTAGCTTTTATCCTTGTGCCAGCTTCAACTTAAATTTCAAATTCTTAGAGGATTTTCTGTCCATCTGAAGAGATCCCATTATTAGTACCCACTATTATCTCCTGTCATAGCATCCTGTAATTTTAAAAATTTGTACAATATAACTTTTGGACTTCATGTTTAAATACAGCCTCTAATTTGTCATGAGAAAAAAATGATTGTCATAATTATCTTTTTCTAACAAGGTTTCTTGCACTCAGCAGATACCCAAAGAAATTTTTGCCATTTACTGATCTATGACAGAAAAACAAAGAAATGCTTAGACAATTTAAGAATGAATTAATTCAATAAATATTAAAATAAACAAAAAGTACTCCTCAAATTCTCTTTTCCAGAAACACCCAGACAAGTATTTGGATAATCTACAATTCCTTGATTTCTCTAGAAATAATATCAAAAAATTGTTTTCAACCTTAAAACAATAGGATTTTCTTTGCAAAAGATCATGTTCATGGGCTGTGGTTGCAGTTCAGTGGTAGAGCACTTTCCTAGCACATGTGAAACACTGGGATTGATACTTAGTACCACATAAAAATAAATAAATAAAGGTTAAAAAATAAAAAAGATCGTATTCATTGCATTTACATCACCCGCTAGGTATTATGCTCATTTTTTTTGGATTTGATTGATATATTTTTATCAATATAGTATGTTTTCTATTTTAAAATAATAAGATATTGCTCCTAAAGTGATATTTAGTTGAATTAATGTATGTGGAGTTTTGATAGTGTTAGAAGCTTTAATGTAACTATGAGTTGCACCACTGCTAAACAATACTCTCTGTCAGTCCTTAGGAATAGTAGATAAAAGAGTGAAAAATTGATTATGTAATGTTGTCTATGTGCGAGAAGGCCTTGTTCTAACAATTTTGTAATCTTAGGGTGAAATAAAACTATGCACTTTTAATACAGAATACAAAAGAAACATTGTTTGAAAACTGGGATGATTTTCTTTTGAAAAGAAATGTTTTAGTTTGTGCAAAGATAGCATTATATGATTTCTGATTACCTAATAGTGTGACTCTCCATTTCTTGAACTCGAATCAAATTGCTCCTAACTATGCATAGTAACTCATATAATATCTTTGATAAACAAAAATTATACAGCAGAAAAAAAATCCTAAAAGCAAAAAAAAACTGCTAGAATAATGGGAGAAATTTCAAAATTTAAAAAAAAAAATTTCCTTTTCTCTACCCTTTCTCTATTACTTATGTTCTCTGTGAATGCAAGTTCCAAAACATTATTTGTGTATATTATGTGTATATGTTGAATATAAAAAAGGAACCAAGAGTGACCTGACACTATTTACATGTGTATATCCTCCTCATCTAATATTAACAATTTTGAAAATTTATTAATAATATGATATTAAAATAATTATTTTCAATACCATTTGTAAAACTAAGTGCTTTATCAATTCTATACAGATTCACTTCTCAGAGCAAATGTATAAAATCCAATTACTGGGAAATAATGAATATCCCTTACAGAGTCTTTAAATTCTTGTGTATTGATTATATGCTAAGCACTGATAAAGACCCCAAGGAAACTGTAGAAAAGAAGGCACACAAGATACGTGCATCATGGAGTTTAATTCTAGCAAGGAGAGATAGATAATTAACAATTAACACATAATTACACAAGATGATTTCCATTTAAGATATGTGTTTTGAGGGGGCAACAAACCAAGAGAAAGAAGTAAATAGAGGCTGCTTGATATTGGGTCTTGTGAGACGGCTGTAGTAGATTCTGAATTTTATTCTCAGGAAACCCAGAATCTATGGGAGAGTTTTAGAAAGAGGGTCAAAAATGAATCAGGATGTGAAGAAGAAAGTGGATTAAAAGAGTCTTGAAATGACTTTGGAAAAAGCAACATCAGTTAAAGCATTATTGTGTCGAGAAAGGTGAAAAGTCCAACAATAGCAATGGAGATGGAGGGAATAGACTGATTGGGAGTGTGTTTTAAAGTTCTGCATTTAGAATTTAAAGCTATGTTCATTTTTCTATCCTGATTTAAAATTCATACTTTGTACACAGTTCTAAAGAAAAAGCTGAATGGTCACCTATCTTTTATATTTTTGTTGATTTTTGTTATGCTTTACCTTCTAATAATTTTCAGATATTTACAATTTATTTTTCTACTAAGCATGTCAATACTTGGTGATGAAATAGCTCATTGCAGTGTGGGGACACATTCTGAAGCAGGAAAGTGCATGCTGTAATGTAAAAATACCCTTTCCCCCTCACCTCTTACATTCTGTTCTCCTCCTAAATTGAAGTTCCTTAGACTAAGACATATTTGACTAGTGTTAATTACACACTGACACATAGTTTTTAAGTCATTATAAAGCTTCTCAAACACTTATTGAATGCTAGGAAATATTCTAAAATGTGTCAAATGACAAAACCATAAAAGGGTTAGCACTACAATTAGGGACTGTGTGAAAAGAAAAACAAAGAGGAAAATGAACGCCTTGAAAATAAACATGAATTAAGCTAATAAGTATTCAACTAAACTTTAGCTGCTTCAGATGTGAAGCAGATTTTAAAAGAATAAGCTGCCATTTCTCTTTGAGAACTCAGTGTTAAAAATCTCAGCACTCATCACATTCCTGTCATATACTTTTGGAGTTCTGAACAGAACCCATATTTCTAGGTGCATTCAATTTGTTCCAAAATTAGGTTGAATCCAGATCTTTAGTCAAAAATTTTGTCACAGCCTGAGAGTGTGATTCAAATATAAGAATTGCACAATTGTGACATACTGACCAGACTTGTTGACCCCTGCTTGGTACTATCATGAGTCATATAATGTCATAATAGAAGCACTGCACTAGTCATCTTGCCTTTGCCACTCATCAGATGCAAACCACTGAGAACGTCTTTGAACCTCTCTAAATCTCTGCTCCTCCATATAAAGACTAAAGAGATTAGACTAGATGACATATGAGGTCCACATCCATTCCAAACGGTTACATTTTTCTCTATAACATTATCCATCCTAGATATCGAAATATTTTCCCATAAACCATAAAGAGTCTATCATAATTTCATAATATTTTAATTGGTATGAAATTCCTTCCTCTGAATTACCACTACTTGATCAGATCTCAACACAAATGACTCATCTTGGATAGACTCTGTTGATAATGGAAAGTAAATAAAACAATTTAACTGTCATGTAACTCAAGATCATTGAATAACTTTTAACCAGAGAAAAAGTGAATCATAAGTTTCAGGTCATGTATCAATTCTGATAAACATGTTAGAGTTATGAAGAGTAACTGACTTTGGGCGTGTGTTCACTAGGAGAGCATTGTGATGTCATTTCTGGTATGGATGTAGGCTGAGGAAACATAATGTGAATGCTAGTCACTTTGCTGAACAGAATCTAGCCATTTATCATTTCCTTAGTACCAAGTGAACTGTGATGGACTAGACAGACTTTCAACATCACAAACACAAATGAAGGAGTCCCAAAGCCTATCATCTTTATAGCTTATATTGGAGAGGTTGAAATGCAGGAATATGAATAAACAGTGAGAAATCCATGCTACTAAATTAGCTTACACTTAAGAAACTTATTCCCAAATACATTTCTAGTATTTTCCCTTCCTGTTTTCAGTCTTTTCCCATCATGTAGATTATGCTGTTTCTATGGAAATAAGTTAATGCTAGATAAATATGATCTTTAGGACAGTTGTAATAAATAACTAATCGTGATTCTAAAAGCCCTTAAGGGCTTTGAGGAGGTATGGACTACAAATTCAACAAGAAAAGAGAATACACTATTATATATATATCATATATATATATATACAGGAAAAAATTACTATTATTTTCAGATATTTGCTAGTTGTGGGCAAGTTTGCAAGGATGGTATTGAATGACTCTCATTAAATATGGATTAATATATTTTCATCCTTAAGTGTGTGCTATTATTTTTATTTCTACACATATAGTGATGAATTAAAGTAAACAAAAAATTGATTTTATAAGACTCTGAGTAATAGTGAATATTAATTTTTAAAAAGAGGGAATTGTGTGTAACAACAATTGTATGCAGGACCCATGAATAAATAACAGCTGACTGTAAGTGATAGTAGAACTTAGGCAGTGATCATCTTTGACCAAGAAAGAAAAAGCAAGAGAGAAAAATTTGCTGATTTAGAATGTTTCCTGTCTTTTCTTCAAACACAATGTATCTTAAAGTCTCATTAGAACTGGCAAGGTTGCCCTTAGGATCTCTGTATTTGATCAATAACATTTTTCATGTTGACTTCAGAATTTATCCCGAGGAAATGATTACAACAAAGACATAGTATTAGCTGCAAATTCATTCATCACAATGTTGTTTATAAATGTCTACAGTTTAAAGCCACCACAACATATAAAAGAAGATGTGTGGTAGATAAATTGCATTGCATTTATTCAATGGAATACTTTATAACTATTTTAAGTGCTGCTTTAGAGAATTATATAATGATAAAAATAGATGGGTTTCTAAAGCAATTAGAACTTTAGACTTTAGCTTTCATCACTAAATAAGCAGACCCTAGAATAACATGGTTCTAATAATCTAAATATATGATAGACAAGAAAATCAACAACAAGAGCAGTATGATCTCATTTTCACATATGCAATAATATTTATTGAACTCCTACTGATCACACTCTTTATCAGCCTGGACTACACAAGAATGATAAAAAGACCCCATCCTCCTGGATTTCTCAATAAATGTGCAAAGAAACAAACAAATTTTACAAATGCAAAAATATTGTTAATAATAACAAAAATGAATAAAAATAAGGCAAGGTATTGGTTAAGCAGTATGACATAGGTGGACACTATCGTATTTATATAGAGTGATTGAGGAAATCTTCTTTGATAAAACAAAATTTGAATAGATCCCTAAAGAAGATGATAATAAATAAGTGACCTCAGAGATCTAAATGAAAGGAAATTCATTCTTTTGTTTTAGGGTTTTGTTTGTTTGTTTACCTGATTTTTATCCTAAATATTGCATAGTGTGTGTGTGTATTGTTTGAGCAGAGGGAAATACTATAATTCAAACTTTTTTCCAATACAATTAAATCTACTCCCTATTGAAACAAAATAGTGACAATTCCTTGGTCTACAGTTTAATGGTTTCTGCAGTTTAATATCAAGCTCTCATCATAGACTTCAAAATTCCATGTTCAGTCCTTAAAATATTCATAAATCCCCATACACAAGCCAAACTTTGAAACCTTTTATTTTTTCTATTTATTTTCCAGAAATATCCATCCATCTTTTATGGTCTGCTCCATGTTTAATTAAAGATTTAGTCAAAATTAAAGTCTGAATAAAATTTTACATTTTTTCTCCTATAAAATTAAATGATATTTTGCTTTTTCATCTTTTGTGCATTGAGCCATAATTATTTATTTATTTATATTGTATATTACTGAAGAAGAGATGGCATGTCTACTTCATCCTTATATTCTCCATAACACCTTTAAAAGTCTTATGGTTGATTTGTGTTCAACAAATTATCCAGAAATGAATAACATGGTGATTTCAAATATTACATAGCTTCCAAATTTCTATAACTTTAATCAAAATATATGTCCTTATTTAAAATGTCCTTTTTCAAAAAATATATTACTTTGTACGAGAAGCATTTATTTAGTGTAAACAAAACTCAATTTATATCTCATTTAGTGATACTTTGCATTTTGAAATAGATGACCAAATTGTTATTATCACCTGAGTACTTTTTGTGCTATTACTTCAATTTTAAATCCTATTATTTAAATCACAGAAATTTCTCTCATCTAGTCTTTTGGAATTATTTGTAAAATTAGATTCTTTTTCAGGGATTTTTAAGGTAAGGACAAATTTGGAAAAATTTTGTGAATGTTTTCTTTACAAGATTATCAAATATTCCAGTTATGTACTGATGGAATACAACTTGGATTTGTAAATTTGTTCCTGGTTGTAATCCACTATGATGATCAGTTCTTTATAAACATGTATTGTTTTAGATTTCATTATAATCAAACTTAAAATGAATGGGACTACAAAAATACTTTTTTTTTCAGATTACAAACACAAAAATAAATAAAATAATAAAAATGAGTATAATCTAATTTTATTTGGAAAACTACCACTGTAGTACAGTGATAAAAGTGAAAAGAGTTTATTATAATATAAAATGAACATCAATTGCATTTATCAAAACTGGCAATACAAGAATTGCTTGTAAGTAATATTACATTTGACCCCTGTCTACTTGACCAGAAGAACCAAGGAGAGGCTGTGCATGAGCTGTAGCTAAAAGGCCACTCTCTTATCTCAGGCAGCTTCCTGGGGTTAAGTACACTTTCATTCTCTGGTCACTCTGACCCTTACCTCTCAGAATGGAATATTTCACCCTGAAGATATGTGATCATTTGCCCTGGAGAATGCAACATTGCAATATAAATATGGTACATCCTTGCAAAGGAGTAATGTGAGTCTGGGGAAATAAAAAAAAGATATTAGCATACCCGGGCTTTAAAAACTTTGTATTTATATCAGATAAAAAAAATACTCAGAATTTGCTGTGAACTACTGTTATATTGATTTGAGACCTGATGAAATTTAGGAAATTAACTTGTTTTGATTCAGAAACCAGATGTGCAGATGGGACAAAATCCTTCAAAGTATACAAGGCAACTAACAGTCATAAAAAATTATGATTAAAAATTATCTAACATTGTTTAAATGCACTTGCAGGGCTCCATACTAAGTTCTTTAGATACATTTTATCCTCTAATCACCATTCAAAAATAAGAATCTTTTTAAAAAATTTATTCTCATTAGTTACACATGACAGTAGGATATAGTTTGATATATCATATATAAATGGAGTATAATATTTCATTCTTCTGGTTGTACATGATGTAGAATCCCACCAGTGGTGTAGTCAAATATGTACATAGGGTAATAATGTCTAATTCATTCTAGTATTCTTCCTACTCCCATACTCTTCCTTTCCCTTCACCCCCTTCTACCTAATCTAAAGTAACTATTCTTCCCTAGTTGTGCCCCCCCACATGTATTATGAATTAGCATCTGCATATTAGAGAAAACATTTGGATTTTGATTTGGGGGGATTAGCTTATTTTGCTTAGCATGATGTTCTCCAGCTACGTCCATGGTATGGAACCACCATTTGACCCAAGTATTCCACTCCTTGGTTTATATCCAAAGGACTTAAAATCAGCATATTACAGTGTGGAAGCCACATCAATGTTTATAGCAGCTCAGCTCACAATAGCAAAACTGACTATGAAATCAACCTAGGTGCCCTTCAAGAGATGAATGGATAAACAAAATGTGGTATATATACACAATGGAATATTACTCAGCCTTAAACAAGTAAGAATAGCCATATACAACAGAAGTTTGTGTGCCTGCCAAATCCCACATTCTTGACTGCCCTGAAGCATTGTATTCCTATCAGGCAAGCTATCCCTGGCAAGTCCTGACATTTTTCATTGTTGACACAAACAGAAAAGGGAGATATAGGGGCTGGAGTTGTGGCTTGGTGGTAGAGCACTTGCTTCTCACATGTGAGACACTGGGTTCAATCCTCAGCATCATGTAAAAATAAATAAACAAAATAAATAAATAAATAAATAAATAAATATATATATATATATATATATATATATATATATATATATATATATATACTACCTCATGAGAAGAGGCCTTTAAGGATCATAATTGTTAATTAAAGGGAAGACATCAGAATTTTTCCATTTCTGAAAAAGATATTGTTAAAAATATTCTCAGTATGATGAAAAAACACCACGAAACTTTTAAATTTTTTAGCAGCTATGACTTCTGCTCTGAGTTAAAGTTCCTGCTAAGCCTCAAGCTGCCATTCCTCTAGCAGCTAGCTTCTATTTCCCACCAAAGAAGATGATTTCGGGGAGGGACCTGACACCACACAAGCTGAGATTCCTCTTTGTTCCTTAAATAGTATGTCCCTATAACAACTGGGCTGTGAAACAACAGGTATGTTTTCTGTTTGGTTTGTTAAGTATATATGATAGCCACTATTAAAAAGGTTCAAATATTCCTTCTCTCAGTAAAGAGTGTGAACAGTTCTCAGTGGTCAAAATGTAAGTCATAGAGGTCACAGAATCACTGGGTAGAAAAATAAAATATAAAAAGAATGTCAGGTGACTGCCACAAGAGAAATGAAGTGAATATGTACCATCCATAAAAAGATTTTTCAAAAGTTTGGAAACCACCAACCTGCTGCACAATGTCATTACTGGGCTAGGTTCCTTACTTCAGAGCAGATTCTGATGGACACAGGTAGAACAACAAATGTCACTTGCAATGCATTGGGAAGCCCATAAAAATACAAAAGCCAGACAGAAGATAACTTTTAATGCTGTCTATTTGAAGGTAGTGTTTTTCATCCATTATCACATACAAATTACATACCAGCATCTTCCATCATACTATGCAAAAACTTCCAATGTTTCTGTATTTCTTCACACCCCAAGTCTAAAATATTCTATCTGACCTGCAAGGATTTCTATCTTCTTATTGCATCAGAAATCCTTTCTTTTTCTTTTCTTTTTTAATTTGGTGCTTGGGAATGAACCCAGGGCCTCTTGATCCTCATCACTGTGTGGCACTGTTATCTCATTAGAACTGGGGTCTGTATGCCCTGCCCACTTTCATCCCTGACTATTTAATGATGTTTCACTTATTGCAAGTTTCTCTTTCTTCCTTCAAAAATTTTACTCAAGTACCCACATTTTGGGACATATTTACAAGGAAATTCACGTTGGTAGAGATTTGGATCAATACATTTTTAAGAGGATGTAGTTGTAACCGATTATGTTTTCAAGTATGTACCTGCAGTGAAGACAGAAATTGAATTCTAGCCCTGAAAGTTCTGAGGAGGTCCTTGAGGGACATCTTTTTTTATTATTTTATTTTTTAGTTGTCAATTGACCTTTATTTCATGTATTTCTATGCAGCACTGAGAATTAAACCCAGTGATTCACACATGCTAGGCAAGTGCTCTATCCCTGAGCCACAAACCCAGCCCTCTTGAGGGACATCTTGAAGAGGAAGGTAAAAGGAGAAGGTAGAATAGGCAATATTTAAATACATGTATTGCTTTTCTCTTAGCATGGTGATCATTTTTATCATGAAAGGATTTTTTTATTTGTTCTTTTTAGATATACATGACAACAGAGTGTGTATTTTGCTATATTACATATACATGGAGTTTAACTTCCAATTCTTCTGGTTGCACATGATATGAAGTTACACTGGTCATGTAGTCATATCTGAATATAGGAAAGTTATATCCAACTCACTCTACTATCTTTCCTATTGCCATCCCTCATCACTTTCCTTCATTCCCTTTTGTCTAATCCAATGAACTTCTATTCTTCCCTCCACCCCCGTTATTGTATGTTAGCATCTGCATATCAAAGAGAAGATTCAGCCTTTTTATTCTTGGGATTGGCTTATTTCACTCAGCATGATATTCTCCAGTTCCATCCATTTACCTGCAGCCATAATTTCATTTTTCTTTATTGCTGAATAATATTCCATTGTGTACATATACCACATTTTCTTTATCCATTCATTTGTTGAAGGGCACCTAGATTGGTTTCATAGCTTAGGTATTATGAACTGAGCTGCTATAAACATTGATGTGGCTGCATCACTATAGTATGCTGATTTTTTTTTTTTTTTTTTTTTGGTACCAGGGATTGAACTCAGGGGCACTCGACCACTGGGCCACATCCCCATCCCTTTTTTGTATTTTATTTAGAGACAAGGTCTCACTGAGTTGCTAAGTGCCTTGCCATTGCTGAGGCTGGCTTTGAACTGGCAATCCTCCTGCCTCAGCCTCCCAAAGTGCTGGGATTACAGGCGTGCGCCACCGCGCCCGGCTAGTATGCTGATTTTAAGTCCTTTGAGTATATGAGGAGGAGTGAAATAACTGGGTCAAATGGTGGTTCCATTACAAGTTTTCTCAGAAATCTCCATACTGCTTTCCAGAGTGGTTGCACCAATTTGCAATACTGCCAGCAATGTATGAGTGTTACTTTTCCCCCATATCCTTGCCAACATTTATTGTTGCTTATATTCTTGATAATTGCCATTCTGACTGGAATGAGATGAAATCTCAGTGTAGTTTTAATTTGCATTTCTCTAATTGCTAGGGATGTTCAACATTTTTTTCATGATTTGTTGACCATTTGTATTTCTTCTTCTTTGAAGTGTCTATTCAGTTCCTTTGCCCACTTATTGATTGTGTTATTTGCTTTTTTGGTGTTGAGTTTTTTGAGATTTTGTGATATAGGAATCTTGAGGAATTCAGTTTCCAGGCCAACAAGATGGATTGCTGTGCCTATTTTTTTTTTTTTTTTCTATTAGGCACAGGGTCTCTGGTCTAATGCTTAGGTCCTTGATGCACTTTGAGCTGATTTTTGTGCAGGGTGAGAGATAGAGGTTTCATTTTATTTTGCTACATGTAAATTTCCAATTTTCCCAGCACCATTTGTTGAATAGGCTATCTTTTTTCCAATGTATATTTATGGTGCCTTAGTCTACCATGAGATAACTATATTTGTGTGGGTTTGTCTCTGTGCCTTCTGTTCTAGACCACGTCTGCATGACTGTTTTGGTGCCAACAGCATGACATTTGTGTTACTATAACTCTATAGTTTAATTTAAGTTCTGGTATTATGTTGCCTCTTGCTTCACTTTTGCACTAAGGATTGTTTTGGCTATTCTGGACCTCTTATTTTTCCAAATGAGTTTCATGACTGCTTTTTCTACTTCCATGAATAACATCATTGGAATTTTAATAGGAATGGCATTAAATCTGTAGTATTTTTGGTAGTATGGCCATTTTCACAATATTAATTCTGCCTATAGTAGCACATTGATTTTAAAGGCAAAATTTTATATTGAACAAAAAAAGGTTCACAACCAAAAATGATCCAAAAATCTCTCCTTTCAAATTAGTTCATTATGTGTATATGTAATATAAATCTTCATTTTAACATAATTATACAAGGATGGAATATAATTTGCTCCAATTCAGTCCCCAGTACTTCCCCTTCCCTTCCCTCCTCTTTCTCCATGTTCCCTGTCTTTACTGATTTTTTTTTTTTAATTCCTTCATTTTTTTTCAATTAGTGCATTGGGGATATACATAAAGATGAAATTTACTCTGACATATTCATAGAAAGGTTTGGTCAGATTTATTCTGCTGTTTCTCCCCCTTTCCTGCCCATCCTCCCTCCCCCTGAAAACCCTTCCTCTACTCCACTGATCTCCTTTCTATTTTCATGGGATCCTCCCTCCTCTTTCTTTTGTGACAAAAATAATATTTACATGTGTCTACAGTAACTTTCTGTAGTTTGAGTATTTATTTTCTTCACTACATTCCTGTGGTTTTCTCGTCTGTAGAATGTTTGTGGTTATTGTGCATCAATCTTTAGAAAATAAACTTCATAAATGTTTCAGTACTCCAATCTTGAGTCAGTTTGCAGATAAAGACAAAATTATATCTATTTAATTTTCACTGACACTCAGCATTAAGTATATTTATCACTTGTATTAAGAAACTTTTGCTAATTTTTGGAAAAAATAAAATTGTTACTAATGGTACATACATTTAACATTCATATAGAAAACTATACAGGTAACATAAACTTCTAATTTTACCAAGCCATGGAAAATGTTATTTGTATGTATTTTATGTATTTCACCACTGTTATTGTTAGTTTTCTTTTCCTCCACTACTATTGAATTTGCTCATCTGTGAAGGGATTAAAATGGGATATGCTTCACAAAATCCTCAGGTAGAAGCCTCTCTTTACTACATCATCAAAATCTTCTGATAAACTTTTATTATCACTATTTGAAAGCAAGAGGAAAAATAATTTATTTTCCATAAGCAATGACTCATTTTATGTTCCTGATCCATTTTTATGTCAAGTAATTCCTTGGTTTCACTTAATCCAGCTTAAAATATGTTTAGAATCAATTCAAACCAAAACATAGTTTCATGATGAGACAAATTAATTAAATATTAAAAGAAATTTATGGAAAAGTAATTTTTTCAGGAAAAGTGAACAAAGATATGAAAGCAAGTGATTGATGGGCTAGTTGCTCAGAATCACAGTAAAGGATCTTCCAAAGATTCTTTTGGAGACACCCCTGAATATACAGGTATGATTTGTTTATCAGATGACTGTGAAGGGAGAAGTTCTAATGTGAAGGCAAAGTCATGTTCCTAATAGATGCAAAAGTTCCTAATAGATGCAAGGATCAAGTCACTAAATTAAGTGGTACATCTTAAAGAACTCTAATAGCCGTAGAATTTAGTGTTTTATGAGAGTTGATTCAATTTTTGTAAAAAATATATATTTTTTATAAATTAACTAAATATTAGTTACCATTTTATACCCATGTAAGAAAAAACAAAGTTTTTTTTTTTTCCTTCTTCTTTAAGGACATGAATTTGAGAAGATTTTTATAAGGGAAAAGAACCCAAAAACTGAGATTCGGTTACTAAGGACTCCATTAGGTAATATCACTAATCCATTGGCCTGCCCAATCACACCAATTTGTAGAATGTATGATTCAAACTGAGATTCCAGCAAAACCACATATGACAACAAGTTATGAACTTTCATTATCACCCATGGATAGATGCACAATGAATATTAAATCTATCATTTATGTGAGGTTGAAATAGCACATGAAAAGGGCATTGAACTACAGGGAACAAAAACAAAAATAAAAAAGTGACTGTGGTGACTGGAAAAAAGAGGGTGACTAAATATTATAAATGAGATTCTTAAATAATTGTGATGAAAATTAAAATGCAGAAACAGAAAATCTTAGAAAGAACTTGCTTTACCTAATCAGTAGAATTCATATTAATAATGTTTTATTTTTCCCCGTTATTTCTGTTTATTGGTATAAACAACCCTTGTGTTTTGGATATTAAGGAAACTTTTCAGGATTTACTTTCTCTTCCTGATAAACCACAGGAGCAATGCATCTTTATTATGACTGATTCCTAATCTCTCACTAAAAGAAGAATAAGTTTGTGATAAATATGTATTTTGACAAAGATGAGAGTTGATGTTTATATCTGAGAATCTTTGTGCAAAATAGCTTAACACTTTAATATGTAACATTTCTAATTCTAAATAAAAGAAAAACTGACCATGGAGCAATTCAAAAACATTATTTTTTTATTGCTGTTTCACATTTCTACCCACAAACGGTCCTCTCTAGAATAATGCCCCCTATTTACTGGATTTGATTTACAAGGACTTTTTGTTTAACCAGTACATCATTTCACAAATCATGAATTTCTTTTAGTGAGGATGATTCCAATGTATTTGTTTGTTTTTACTGTCCTTAGACTTTTTAGAGGTGACAGACACTCCACGTGGTTCAAAGAACAATTAATAACATTTCATGAAGTTTAAGATTATAAAGTGACTGCAGCACCCTAGGGAGAAAATAATTTTATTCCTCTAACAAAGTCTTTATTTCCTTGACACTTGAGGAAGGCCACTTCTTTGGAAAGGAAAACATTATCACAAACAAAGCAGTTCTAATTTAAGACTAATCACAAGAAGATTTAAAGCCATGGGAGGACAAAGGCCATAATTCCAGAACTTTGGTAAGCTTTCTAGTTAATCACTATGAAGCCTATGAACATCACTGATTATCTTTTCAAGTTCAAATGACTAGAAAAGGCCCTCTTCAGCCTGTGGCAAATCTATGTACTAAATATGTCCAGATGAGCAACATACTAGATAATACATAAAATTTCATTTTAGGCAGATGATGGAAAATAGAAGGGGCAAGAAAGGAATGGAGTTATTAATATCATTATTTTTAGCAATAAGTATTTCACTCTATTTTGGTTAGAATTTAACCTTCCTTGGGCATCTCAGACATAAACAGTAAGTAGCACCTGGCTTAACTATGATCTCAAAAAGTTTATTGTGTGAATAATTGCCAGAAAGGATTTTCTGTAAAGTCCAGTGATATTGCCAAACACTGTCATCTTTGAATTGCTTTTGAAAAAAAAAAAGTGCTGAAAATGGCTATTCCTTAGAATCTTAAGGTCTAATTAAATGCATTGACCAATACAGCAGAAGGGTGAGAAAGCAATCTAACTTTAGATGTAAAAGAAAGCTAAATTGTTAGAAGATTGAAATTCTAATTTCCTTTGGACTAAGCACTCAATAAATAAGAAAATACATATTAAACTAATGTCTTTTGAACAGGGTCAAACAACTTCACAAGTTAAACAGCCTCAAATTCTACAGATTTAGACATTAGAGAGAACTTTATATTTAGTAATAAGTAAATATTGCATTTGTGTGGAACATGATGACATTTGTCTGTAGCTCAAGCTGCTCAGGAGGATGAGGCAAGAGGATAGTTTGATCTCAGGCTTTCAAGACTGGCCTGGGCAACACAATATGACACTGTCTCAAAAAGGAAAAAAAAAATGTGTTTTTTTTTTTTTTTTAATCCTTGTTTTGTAGGAATTTCACACTGTCCTTAAATTGGAGCTTGAAAATTTTTTTGCTACATAAAGTTCTGGCTAACTTCAACTAACATTATGAAAATGCTTCATGAGCTAATTTAATTTCCATTGAATATAATTTTTGCAACGATGTAGTGACTTGGAAAGCTCATCAATGTATAAAAGGTATTACAAAACAGAAGTTATTGTTAACTAGACTTGAAAGTGCTAATGAATCATTCACTGGAAAAGCTCACTTGAACAGAAAGTACAACACCATTTTGAATATTACCTTTTTCATTTAAAGGCAGGAATTAAGTATAAAGTGAATCTCACCCATTTTCATTAAGTCCTAAAGAAGTGTGGTGTGATGCAGTTTACTGATACTTAAGACAACTGAAGAACAATTTTCACACCTCATTGCTACACATAAATGAGAGGTAAAATGAAATCCAAGACATATAATAGGAGCCCTTTAGGCTTGTTATGTGGATTTTCCCCATACAATATCACATTAGGTTCCCTGCTTTATATACCAGAACAAAAAAATGATTCAGATCATATGTAAATGTTGCAGGTATCATTAGAACTCTGGTAATTCTTTCAGCTCAGATGATTTAAACAGAATCTCATTTTTCATTTTGTACAATCTTCACTAAATCATCATTCCCTAGTTGTGTAATTTTCCTTAACGCTAATGGTATTAATGTTACATAATTGCACAAAAGTTAAGGAGATTGATTAATCAACATATTTATTTCGATTTCAAATAGTAATAGCTCTGTCTTTTCTAAATCATTGTCTTAAAATGAATAAATAAAATAATAAACGAATAAATAAGATAATACTTTGTCAGGGTATGTTTACTTATAGGTTTATATAGATACACAGATAGATAACATAAGTTATATTTGAACTATCATTTGTTATCTATATTTGATAACTTCTGCTTTGAACTATCTGCATAATTATGTGCATAAGTTAATACAATCATTTAGTATAAATTCAACTTTTTAAAAAATGCTTAAAACACCCCGACATTAATTTGAGCTTATCTGTTGATTTGCCAAAGTTGTCAGTAGGAATGTATGTTTTGTCCTTATATGAAATTAGTGTGAGATTCTGCTTCTCTACTGAACTACATGTGTGATTTTGGGTCATTTCTTGCTTCACTAAATCTTATTTTTCTCATGACAAACTGGAAATTGTAACAGCTTTATAGAGCTGTGATAGTAGATGATAAAATATAAACAAAGCTCTCAGTCAAGTTCCTGACACAAGATCAATAATGAGTCTTTCCTTTCATTATTTGTATTGAAATTATAGATAATCACCTAAACAATGGACCTAAAATCATTGTAATTTAAAACCATTTTTTTAAATGATTAAATATGTGGGAGCATGAATGACATGATGACATAATGGCATAATGACATGTTATCATTATAGGAAAAACTAAATAAACAGATGTGCCTTTCTGATGCATTATATCTTATTGCATCTACTATTCTATATCATTTATATGTCCAATTAAAAATGAAACAATGATGATGATCTTAATAATAAAAATAAATGTGAATTGCCTAGTTTCCTAAAGGCAGCTGCAATGGTCATATCTTATTAAATTCTATATCAGTAACAAAATTATTGATCAAAATATAAAACTTTTTAAAATTTTATCAAAATATATTAATCTCATAGTTAACTGTTAAATATGAATTTAGGCAACTGTAAATATAAATTCTATATCTTCCCATGTAATTTCAGGGATCCCTGAATTTATGATAGGTGGTTCCCAACCCCTTATATTCCCATCACTACAAAGTTCACTTCCTGTGTTCTCCTGCAAATTTGGCGCCATGGCTATTGTCTCAAACTAAAAGGAAATTAGCAAATTCTGAAGATTATTATCACTAACAGAAAAATGTTGTTTAATATCTCAAATAAAGTGAATAAAAGAACATCAAAAAAAGGAAGAATTCATCAAAGGAAGCATTCAGAAATAAATTCATTAATTTGTTGTGTTTTTTTAATTCAGATTTTGTTGTTGTTGTTGTTGTTCATCCTAACCAAATGCTAAAATGAAAATATTAGCTGAGGCATGACGTGAATTAAGTTGTTATATTAGATAGAAAAGCAAAACATACAAAAGAAGGTAAATATTTAGAAAATCAAAAAACCCCTCACCCCCAAAAGGATATAGTTTTCAGGGACTGAATTGATGGGTTATTTTTAAAAGTTGTTTTTAGAGAGTTTAACTAAGAATTTCAACCTCTAAGGGGAAGGATTAGGAATCATTGTATCCTAAGCAGAATTTAAAAGAAAAGTGCTTTAGAACAGAGGGAAGGGAATGGTGGAGGGGTAAGTTGAGGGGAAAGGGAAGTACTAAAGACTGAATTAGAACAAATTATAGGTCATACTTTTATAATCATATCTAAATTAATCCTACTGTTATGTATAACTAAAAAGAATGAATAAAAATTTTTTTAAGTGCTTGATTCTCATTACCTGGAGGATTTAATGCCTATCTTTATGTTTGGAGACAAAGTAGACTGGTGTCTGAGTCATGTCAAAGGACTCTAAGGAACAAAAAAATACTGGTGAAAGCAACCCTGGCATCAGAGTAAATTCTACAGTGTGATAAGGTAACGATTCCTACAGTTTGTTAAAGCTCTTATGCATGACATTTTCCCAGAAATGTTCCCAGTTTTTTATTTCTTACATCTAGGTTCATCTCTTAAGTTTCTTTCATTTCCAATAGTTCATTTAATTACAAACTCATACATGGACTAATCCACTTATGAGATCAGAGTCCTCATGATCCAATCACTTCCCCAAAGTCCCCTCTAAAAGTTCCTTCATTGTGAACCAAGATTTCAGTACAGCAGCCTTTGGTAATACTCCAGAAGCAAAGGAAGCATTATATTATATAGCAGAATCTGAAAGTGATATATATATATATATAGTGTGTGTGTGTGTGTATGTGTATAAAAATTGTTCATGTTGAATGATCTGTCATAAACCATTGATTTAATATAAGAAGATGATCACTTAATATAAGATTTCAGATTAAAATGTATGTTATTTTCAAAGAACAATGGTATTGCTCTAGTATACTTTGACACATGCCAGAAGAAATTGCCAGCCACCATTTATCATTTTAATCTGATCAGAAAGCAAAATAAAATACAAATATAATTATTAAGGTACTATCTAGTTTGTGGCAATGATTTTCAGTAAATATACACATTGATCAAGCAATAGTTTATATTTTCCTATTAGAGCATAAAAGTTTATATGACTTGAACTTCCCTTTTTTTCTTTTTCTAAACAAAGACAAACATGAAAATAAATTTTAAAAATTCAACAGTAATAACACATACATACACAACTGCATATATAAGCATTTTATAATTGTGTTTAAATATGTACATATACATTTATATCTGTCATCACAATATATCTTTTAATTTCTATTATGTTTACAGAGAGAGGAAATTGAGTAAAATATTTTAGAAAAACTAAACTAGATGTATTCATTGTAAGTATTTTACTTCAGATTATGGCAACTTCAAGCAGATTCTCAGTGACCCACTTTCCTTCTCTTCAGAGCTTATGTCTTCTCCCACATTATGTCTTAGTCGGTCTGAATTATGTCACCAATATAGTATGGCAGAAGTGATGATGTGTCCCTTCCAAATGAGGTTATAAAAGACACAGTGCCTCTTTTTCGTTCTCTCTCTTTCATCACTGACTTTGGAGAAAGTCCATGGAGAGGCCCATGCAGTGAGGAGCCAAGGCCATTTGCCAACAGCCATATGCTTGAGATTGAAAATGGTTTCTGCAGCTCTCTAATCAAGCATTTGGGTGATGGCAGCCCTCATCATCAACATCTCTACATCTTTTTCTTTCTTTCTCTCTTCTCTCTTTTTTCCCCAGTTCTGAAGATAAAATATGGGTGCTTTGACACTAAGCTACATCCTCAGCTCTTTTGAGAAGGGTCTCACTAAATTGCTGAGGCTGACCTCGAACTTGTGATCCTTCTGCCTCACTCTACTGAGTCTCTGGATTACAGATATGTGCCACTGCACAGGCTCCAACAGTTTTATTATTAATAACTGTGTGGAAGAAACACTCAGCTGAGCTGTTTCCAAATTTCCACCCACAGAAATTCATGGTGGTGAATGTTGCTTGAAGACACTAAATTTTGATACATTTTGTTATGTAGCAATAGGTGTCTCAATACATAAAGACATAATAACTTGGAGATGATGAATGTAAATTAAGATTCAGCTCCTATTGTTATTTTATTTTACTTCTAATAGTAATATTGTGACATTCAAAATTTTTAAAACATGTATTTGCTTTATCACACCTAGCTTTGTTTGTTTGTTCATTCAGAGGTCAAACTTCTCATTATCAGATTCAAAGAGTTTTTTTAGTGACTCAAGAAATAAACATTATGGTTAATATTATCCATCTAGTCTCCCAGGAGTTATACTGATATCCTTTCTTAGATAAGCATTAGTCACTGATTTTCTTCCCTTTTGTAAAAACAGATTTGAAAAATACAATCATCTGTATTTTTTAAGAAAGTCTACACTTGTGAAGAGTCATATGCTCACACACAGATTTTCTTGTCAGCTTTCTTTCCATGTTAAGAATATTGAAACACTTCAATTAACTTACCACACATACACACAGACAGACTATGAACACAAACAAAGATCAGGAAGAAATAGTCGTTAAGGTTTTTTTTTGTGTGTGTGTGTGTGTGTTTTGTGTGTGTGTGTGTGTGGCATTTAGGAGTCATTAAGACAGTATACCAGTATACACAATTACCTATATTTTTTTTAATATTTTTTTACATTACATTTTTGTTGCTACATATACCTTAATATGCTAGTTTCTATTTTATTTTTATTTATTTGTAATTTTTTGGAATCAAGAAATTCCAGGATATGAAATTATGATTATTTATTTATTTATTTATTTTAGTTTATTTGTTCTACTTAGTTGTACATGACAGCAGAATGCATTTCAATTCATCACAAACAAATGAAGTGCAACATTTTAATTCTCTTACTCTGCACTGCATAGAGACGCACCATTCATGCATCATACATGTACCTCGGGTAATGATGTCCATCTCATTCAACCATCTTTCTGCTCTCATAACTCCACTCCACCCACCCTTTGCCCAATCAAAGTTCCTCCATTCTCCTTATACTCCCACCCCTCCAATCATAGATCAACATCCACTAATCCGTGGAAAACATTTGGCCTTCAGTTTTTTTGAATTGGCTTACTCCCCTTAAGATAATATTCTCCAACTCCATCCATTTACTGTAAAATGCCATAATGCCATAATTTTATTTATTTATTTGTTTTTGTTTGTTTTGTACCAGGGATTCAACCCAGAGGTGATTAACCACTGAGCAGCCTTTTTTTTTTTTTTTTTTTCCCTTGGTGATGGGGATTGAATTCAGGGACTTGTGCATGCAAGGCAAACACTTTCTATTTTATTTTTATTTATTTGTAATTTTTTGGAATCAAGAAATTCCAGGATATGAAATTATGATTATTTATTTATTTATTTATTTTAGTTTATTTGTTCTACTTAGTTGTACATGACAGCAGAATGCATTTCAATTCATCACAAACAAATGAAGTGCAACATTTTAATTCTCTTACTCTGCACTGCATAGAGACGCACCATTCATGCATCATACATGTACCTCGGGTAATGATGTCCATCTCATTCAACCATCTTTCTGCTCTCATAACTCCACTCCACCCACCCTTTGCCCAATCAAAGTTCCTCCATTCTCCTTATACTCCCACCCCTCCAATCATAGATCAACATCCACTAATCCGTGGAAAACATTTGGCCTTCAGTTTTTTTGAATTGGCTTACTCCCCTTAAGATAATATTCTCCAACTCCATCCATTTACTGTAAAATGCCATAATGCCATAATTTTTTTTTTTATTTGTTTTTGTTTGTTTTGTACCAGGGATTCAACCCAGAGGTGATTAACCACTGAGCAGCCTTTTTTTTTTTTTTTTTTTCCCTTGGTGATGGGGATTGAATTCAGGGACTTGTGCATGCAAGGCAAACACTCTACCAACTGAGCTATATCCCCAGCCCTTTCTATTTTATTTTTAGAAGTGAATATTTAGTGACCTCATAGCAGCAAAAGGCCAAAACCTACCTCTAAGGTAAAGGTCAGATATGACAAATCTTCAAAATAAGAAAATGTCCAAAAAATGGAAAACCTACTTGTGAGACAAGTGACCTTTTTCTAAAAATGGTCACATAAGGTGTTTTCTTTTGTACCAAAACCATAATACATAAGGTGAGTTGATTAAATTTGTTGCACTCAAATATATTTTATTACAATGTTTATAAAGGAAAAAATTGTAATGTTTACAGCTGATGTGAAAGGGATCTTTGAAATGGAGCTTGTATATTTTGTAGGATTTTCTGGTTATATTGAAGAAAGTTAACTATTATTTTTACCCCTAAAGTTTATTTGATCTAAAAGAAATATGTGTTCTTTGGATGTACAGAGAATCTATAGCCTTGAGCTGTGATAAAATGACATTTGGATTACATCGTTCTTTGATTAATCTTGATGACACCAAAAAAGATGTAGGGCATGGATTTTACAGTGAGGCCCAACAATGGTCAGGCTTGAATGCAGCTGCTTAGGATAAAGGAGGCTGAGAATGTAACTCTAGGAAGATTTATGTCCATGTACATACATGTACACAAGATAACAACATTTGAATTGTACATATAAATATAAGTACTTAGATGAAAATATTCTGAGGTTGCTAGTCACTACAAACCTGCTCATTTCCATAAGTAAAACGTATTTCCCAATATTCACAGACTTTCATTACCTTTGATTCTTAAATCCAGTTTTGCCCTGTGATTTTATTGCAAATATATTAAAAATTATATAAAGCCCATGAAAAAGAAATGAATCCCATGAGGAAAAAAATGCATTGAGATTTCTGCTTTGGCCTGAGAATGCCATTCAAGGTCAAGGTCTGGTTCATGTGAGATTATCATGCTCTCATGAAGCCCAACCTACCATCTTTTTTTTTTTTTTTTAACCCCTTGTCCCCTCTCTTCCCCTCCTTCCCCACTGACCTTTCTAGTGTTCCTCTAAAATAAAAAAAATAAAAAATGATGGGAGAATGATATGGATATCATCACCCTAAGTGCATGTATGAAAACACCAATAGTGTGAATACATTTTGTATACAACCAGATATATGTAAAAATGTGCTCTATATGTATAATATGAATTATAATGCATTCTGCTGTCGTATATAACAAATTAGAATTTAAAAAAATAAGAAGCCAAACCTACAACATGGAAAGACTCATGATATAAAGAGGTAACCAGTTGGCCAGACTTTCAGCCAGCTGCAGACTAGCCTAAAAAGTACCAGTAGATGGTCTCAGATGACACGTGGAACAAAAGATTCACCCGTCCAAGACCTACCTGAATTCCTGACACACAAAACTGTGATATAACAAAATGGTGACTTGGTGTTTTAAGTTTTAGAGAAATTTGCTCCATCAAAATAGATAAGCAGAAAATAATCTGGTACCTGTAAGTGGAAAGTAAATATATGAAAAAACCTAATGTATTTGGCATTGCCTATCAAATGGAGTGGATGACATGACCTGGAAGAGCCACAAGTTTACTTTCAGTGAAAGCTGAATGGGCCAAGAGGAGATGGGTCATTATAATATAAACAAGTGATGTTATTGGGGATTGGGAAATGTGTTCCAGGTAACAGCAGAGAGCTTAGAAGCACAGTTACTTATAGTAACATGGAAATGGAAAGGGTATCTCATGGATTTGTGGATCAGACTGTTGAGATTTCCCAAAGAATAGAACATGATATTTGGATTCTTCCACATGACTAATATAAAATATTGAAAAGAAACAGTGGATTGCCTAAGTTCCAAAAAAAAAAAAAAAAAATAGGGTAAATATAAATAAACTACTTCCCAAATTTTAAAAAGTATATGTATAGATGACTTCTTTTCATCAGTCTCTTCACAAAATATTATCAATTGAAGAAATACCTTCAGGGTAGAGATTGAACCCAAAATAGAGTGTAATGTCCATATTTGCTAATACTTCAGAAGATCTATGTACATCATAGAATATTTTAACTAGACAAAGGGTTTTCTAACTAACTAATACATATATTATAAAACTTGTACAGGAGATGGAGCTCAGTGGTAGAACAGTTGCCTAGCATTCACTAGGTCCTCGATTCAAAACCCAGTACCATTCACATACAAAAATTAAAGTGTATAATTAAGTGATTTAAATATAGTCAAAGCTTGTGCAATATCCTTCTCTTCATTATCTAATTCCACATTTTTGTTGCCACAAAAAAAAAAAAAGAACCATACCTATTAGCAATCCCTCTTCACTTTTTTACAACCTGCTATGGAAATGATCATTCTATATTCTTTCTATATGGATTCAGCTATTCTGGACATTTTGTATAAATTTTAGCATGCCATATTTAACCTTTTTGTCTGACTTCTTTCTGTTACATAATATTCCCTAATGTCCATCCATGTTTTAGCAAGTATCAGTATTGCATTTATGCTTTGGGATGAATAATAAACACATTTCATGGATATTAAAACATTTGTTTATACACTCATCATTTGTTGGTCATTAGGGTTGTCAGTACTTTTTGGCTGTTACATATAGTGCTGCTAAGAACATATTTTTACAAGTTTTTGCATCAGTATATATTTCACATTTCTCCTGGCTTTTTATACCTAGGAGTGGAATTTATCAAAAACTCATCCAAAATGCAGAAGAGAATCAAACACTTTGCAGTTTATTCTTTGAGATAAATATTACCCTTAAACCCAAACCCCAGAAAAAAAATACCACAAGAAAAAGAAATTACAGACCAATATTTCTTATGAATGCATGCAAATATCATCAACCAAAGGCTAGTAATGCAAACCCAGAAGCATATAAAAAGATTTATGTTCCTTGAAATCAGATTGTCCCCTCTTCAGGGTTTGTTGCTACTTGTATTTGTTATAGTAATTGTTTGCTTACTTAGTGACCTTTCTTAATTGAACTGTGAAGTCTCTATTTGTTGTGGGTGGCCTCTAAGCCTTTGATGGTTAACTTAGTGGTCAGCTCATTGAACAGGGACTTTTTTTAATGTCCAGAATCAAAGTCCTCCAGCCATTGTTGAGGGGGCTCTGAGTACAAGCTGGGGTATGCCATCAATGCTTGGCCAGGCAATTTACAACTCTGATTTAATCTTTACTTCCTATTGTTCAAAGAGCCAAGGATATCAAAAGATGAGAGCTTTGGACCTTTTCTGATCCTTGCTGAGCATGTGCACTGTCCTACCCATTCATAAGAACATCTGGATTCCCAGAAACACATTGGAGCTTTTCAGAGACCCTACATTTAGTGATTTGTTTGCCCAATTTTTATCCACTGCTTCAGGCAGTAATGAAGTTAACAATTTGTTTAACAATGTATTTGACTTCACAAAGTGCCCATTGGGAATGAAGGTTTTCAAACTGTTATGAGGACTGAATCATGTTAAAACAGACAGCTGTATAAATCGGGTTTCCAGAAAGGTTAAAAAAAAAAAAAAAATAGAAAAAGGCTATTATTTGGGAATGAGGCATTGGGCATTGAAAGAGCTCCAGCTCTACTGTCCTCCCTCTGGTAGCTGCCAGGTCATGAGTTTTTCAACAAATAGATGACTACTGTTTCCAGAATTGCAGAAAGTGGGATGGAATAAGAGCAACTTAAAACGCAGCAAATCTTTCTGTTCTTATCAAAATTCATCCAGTTTTCTTCAATAAATATATTCTAGATTGCTATAAGTCTTTGGTTCATTTCCAGAGTTCTGGACTGTTTTATCACCACAGTTTTCTTATTGCTTTTATGGAAGAGAGAGTTTTATAGTTTTTGGTGACGCTTTTTCCACCATTTTCACTGCTATTTCCTTCTGTATAGTAATCTTAAAAGTGTGTTTCAAAGAAACCCTATTAAACAAGAAGGCTTCGAGAATTCCAAAGGCATTGTCAGAAAGCAACCTCTTACAACATCCAAAGAGAAAAAGGCCATATCAGGAATATTTTAGGGTAAGATTTAACTACTGAAGTAAACCTGAGTATGTTTCAAAAAAAATGGAGTTTATAGGAGAATCGTATTCACAGAAGCACCAGCAGCTTGACTAACAAGGTCACAGACAGGACTAAATGGAAAGGAGATTTTAGAATACCAATCTACAAACAGGGCTACAGCTCCCTGAATAAGAATGAATCTGAAGATTGAAACAAAAGCCAGTAAGGCAGTTCTGAGCAATGGAAAAATCATTCTTAAGAAGCAGGATTGGCCCTAATCAACAAATTTGAGGCATGTGTCTGATTGGATTTTAATTTGCTGTGAGGGAGCAAAATATTCTGTGCCTTCCACTTGCCCATCTCCAGCGTTTTTGGATTGGAGTGTTTATTGTGATTGTCTTATCTTTGTATCACAATTGCATGTTGAGAAAGTGAGTTTTAGATCATGTGTTCTTTTGTTTCCTAGGTCTGAGATTGAGACAAAACTGCATGCAAAAATTTTTTGTCAGAGGAAATACTACTATGTCTCTATCTTTACCTTATTTGAATAATAGCATCTTTTTTTTTTTTTTTTTTTTTTTTGAGAGATAGTCTCACCAAGTTCCTTAGGGCCTTGCTATGTTGCTGAGACTGACATTGAACTTGCAATCCTCCAGCCTCAGTTTCCCAAGCAGCTGAGATTACATGCTTGCATCACTGTGCCTGGCTGGATAATAACATCTTGAACTTAAATCCTGAACCTGATGATATAATGTAATGGGTTCTCCTAAGTGTGGTGAGTATATTTGGCATGTAGAAAGGAATAGTTATATGGTAAACCAGAAGATGTACTGTTAGCTAATTTCAAATATCATCCCCCAAATGACATCCAGTATATGAATTCTCATCTGTGTGCAGTTGTCAAATCTCTTTAAACCTGAGGAGACTAACACAAAATGTGATAGAAGCAGGACTTTATGACTGAAATTGAGTTAGAAGAAGCCTTGAAGATTCTTCTGTGATCTCTTAGATTTTTCTTTCAGGGAAGCTGGCCAAGTTATAAGAAGCCCTCTGTTATGATGTGAGGAAGCTCAATTTAGCCGTGTGGTGAAGATTTGTGGTGAGATGAATAACTAACTCCCAGTTGTTGCAGAAATTCCAGCCCAATCATAAGACACATAACAGAAGATAGATTTAGAAAATCTAACTCATCAGACATTCAGATAACTTCAACCCCATACAATTCAGTCTGCAAACACCTGTGAGAATCTAAGAAACAAACACAGCACAGGGGAATCCAAATAATCAACAAAATCATCAGACAAAATACCATATTTTTATTTCATGCCATTACATCTTGGACTGGTCTATTACACAAAAAATAGTTGATTCGAATTTCTTTTTATTTTGCTGCAAAATTTTGGAAAGAGAATTATGTTAACCAATGGTAGGTGAAGTATGTAACAGAATATATTTCATTCACTGGAGGATGAAAGCTGAAGCAAAAATTCAATTTGACCCAGTTATCCCACTCCTCCATATATATCCAAAGGATTTTAAATCAGCATACTACAGTGACACAGTCACATCAACGTTTGTAGCATCTTAATTCACAATAGCTAAACTATGGAACCAGCCTAAGTACCCTTCAATGAATGAATGGATAAAGAAAATGGAATATTACTTGGCTATAAATAAAGAATGGCTTTATGATATTTGCCAGTAAATGAATGGATCTGGAGACTATCATGCTAATTGAAATAAGCCAATCAAAAATATCAAAGTTCAAATGTTCTCTCTGGTATGTGGATGCAAAAACACAACAAGCCAGGGTAGGAGAAGAATAGAAGTTCAGTGGATTAGAAAAAGGGGAGTGAAGGGAAAGGAGGGGTATAGGAAAGATAGTAGAATGAATCAAGCATAAATTTCCTATGAACATATTTGAATACACAACCAGTGAATCTCCACATCATGTGCAATCACAAGACTGAGATCCTAATGAATAGATTATACTCCAGGTATGTATAATATGTCCAAATACACTCTACAGTCATGTATATCTAAAAAGAACAAAAATAAATACATAAATATTCAATCAGGTCAAAATTTTTAAAACATTTTTAAAAATAGAAATTCAGAAGTCCAGTCTGGCACTTATTTATAATATCATCATGATGAGAGGAAAAGTTAGCCATAAGAGAGGTGACATGAAGAACCACCTGGCCATCCACTAATAGTAATATGTAGATGCTCCAAAGTGTTCACAAAAGTTAAGACTAGATTACTTATAAACATGTGGCAATTTTGATACTGAAAATTCAGTCATTTAATGATGAAGGGTTTTTAATTTTGTGAAAATGTTGTATAGTGAATAATACATAGAATTTAGAATTAGTTGGCCTAAGTCAAGATCTTGGATCTTCTAGTTACCAATTATGTGAAATTGGGTAAAAAACAGAATATCATTAATACCTACTTGTCCATTCATGAACTCTCCCAATGATGTCCCTTGAGTCCACCCAAAGTAATCTTTATTCCTATTTTTATTTTCTTTTTTTTGCCTATGTGTGGGAAATTTTCTAAAGTAGAGATCACGTACTTTTTATTTCATTCCAATTTTTCTTCATTTCATATTATGTTTATGAAATTTATCAATTGTTTTCCTGCAGAGTTATACTTTGTGGTTCAGTGTTTTATTGTATTCAATTACAAATACCCATCCAATTTATTTATCTATTTTAATCTCAATAGAAATCTCAACTGTTTCCCATTGGGAACAATTATGAACAGTGTTGTCCTGAAAAAGTCAGGTTGTATATGTATGTCTGTATGTCTGTTGGAATACAATCTCATAGTAACAGAATAGAGTTATTCTATATTAACTTTAAAAGTTATAAATACAAATATTTTTGAAATGGTTACGCAAATGTACAACAAATGGTATTTGAGAGCTTATATTGTTCCACAACCTACTAACCCTCAAAATTTCCATCCTAAATTTTAAGTATCAGATATTTTTATTTTTAGACTCAATTTCTAACAAGAATACTGTTCTAAGGAATATAGATATGTGGTATGGCTACACAGCAAAATTTTTCCTAGGCCAATTTTGGATATTAATAGCAGTAGAAGTATGAACCTCTGCTAGAATAAATACATTCATGTGGACCAACATAATTAATCATTTGTTATTTTTTTCTAAGCTTTCCTTTTATTCTCTCCAGTTGCTTCTTCTTCAGAATAAGCAAAGACTAAACTAAAATAGAGTATGTTCCAGTCAATGCCCATTTTGAGCCCTCTAATTCTAGCTATATAAATCCAAGGTCAAATCAATAATTCTGCCTAATTGAAGATTACTTGAAGTTTCCCCAATTAGCATAAGTGGAGGTCCTCCCTACATCATTTGCTTTTTGGACATAAAGGTAGTATATTCTACTTAGCCCAACTGTTCATGACCAGAAAGCCTCATGATAACTTATTTCATTAATTGAGAGAATTAGCTTTATAGCTATAAGACATCTTCCTTAGTATTCCTATCCCCATTTGAATCAGCATCTGGTAATTTGTTGGGTAGCTATTTGGCTGCCTCCATTCTACCACCTTTAAAGACCCATGGAAACTTCTAAAACTAACTATTCCATATGGAGAGGAGGGCTAGTTACTGCTCAATTTTCTAGGACCATACCAAAATGATATTGACTTTGGCACAAGAGCATATAAATACCCAAATACCTTACTCAGGTCCAAGCCTAATTTTTCCTGCTATTTTATTCCTAAACAGCTCTCTGTTCTAGCCAATTATTTGCCCTTTCCTTCATCATCAGCACTTTGCCATCTGTAAGGTGTATTGTGACCTATTTCCAATTACAATGTAACCCTTGATTTAGGAAGTTCAATCAATGAACCAATTTTCCTCCGTTGGCCTGAAAGCATATAACAACAGGAAATGAGGAGATAGAGAGGTAGAAGTAGTGATAGATCCACATAATTCTATCATTAGCCTTGGAAGGAATGAAGTCAGCTGCTCATAGAGGTAGTTTACTTCTACTCAATTTCTTTTTGTCATTTGCTATTGAATATAATTTCATTTTGCAGCCAGTTCTGTTGAGCAGCTCCTTATCTCTCCTTCTCTGTATGTGCTTTCATTCATTATTGGGGTCATTTTCACCAGTTCCCCTGGTAGCAAGCTAGCAACTGTTTTTCAAAAGGCACAGAAAGTGTTTCTTTATCAGGCAGCTTTTAAGTGCTAATCCCCAGTGATGTTTGCTGAGTACAGTATTCAGTTTCTGCCAAAGGCTCCAGCAAGTGCATTATTGTTGCAGACATGACTGAAATCATCTGGCTGTCAGACTATAAGGTTCAAGAGGGTCTTTCAGTGGTTGTTTTAGCTCAGGGCTTCCTTCAAATTCAGTTTCTTTCCAGTGACTTTGTAAATTGAGGGTAATAGAATCCTTAGGCAGGAAATGTGTTTTTTACAAAGTCCTGAAAGACCAACCTGTCTTTGGACTTCCTGTTTAGTGTCAGGGTCACTCAAATATGAAAATTTACTTCTCAAAGTTTGACAGATAGTCCAAGTGGCATAACTCCTCAAAGTCTAAAACTCTGGGCCAGTCTTGGGGTTCAGCTGTGTGTTTACAGCACACTCCTGATTGTTATCAAGTTAGGTGGTTATGGCAACAGAAGGTGAATTTAAATGACCTGTGGAAAAGCCATAAATACATGCTGAAAGTCATTTCACAAAAATCCAGATAATGTGAGATTGGATTTCAAATAGGTGTGTATGAGAAAGAAAGTATAAGGCTCATTTACTCTGGCATACCAATTACCTTTTGTCTGTTATTCTTCTTACATAGTCTTTATTATGTTGACTATGGTTTGAGTTATAAGGAGATCCTCTATTGTATCCCCTCAAAGAGCAATGGTCACATTCCAGGGGAGTGAGGTTTAATATTCTCACTTCAATCATATTTTGACAGACTAGGACTGTCTTGTACTTTTGGAATTCTCCACTGCTCAATTGACCTACAGAAGAATGTTTGGGCAATCCAAAGTTTCCCATTCCGTATGTCTGAAGGAAAGGAGAAACTATCCTTTCCACACATAACCTCAATTTCAATTAAACACTCCAGTAATGTTGAAAGAAAACTTTGGAATATGTTCTCCAGTCATATTTTCCAGTCCTTAGATTAGTTATAGACTAAGTGTGCTCCATCCTTTAAGTTTCATCTCTGATCCTGTAAGAGCACTTGCTTCATCTCTGATGAGAACCACTGCCACTGCTAAGGCCAAACATCTTGCACAGCACCCATAGACTATCTGGAGTGGTTAAAGGCCCTGAATATCCTGCTGGGAGTCAGGTGAGCAGATCTTATCTTTCTATAAATCATTTCACATTTTAGTTCTTTATTTAAGAGGGTCAATTTGGTACCACATTCAGTGTTTTCTCTTCTAAATCATATTTTTTAAATTATTTATTTACTTATTCATAATGCACAAGTATATAAGTACCATTCAGATCTTCAATCATGCATTTAGGATAATGATATCCATCTCATTCAACCACCAATTTTTTCCCTCCCCCCCCTTGTTCCTCCCCTCCCTTTCCGTAAAATGGAATTTTACTCAGCAATAAGAGAGAATAAAATAATGGCATTTGCAAGTAAATGGATGAAGTTGGAGAATATAATGCTAAGTGAAATTAGTCAATCTCAAAAATCCAAATACCGAATGTTTTCTCTGATATAAGGAGGCTACTTCACAATGTTGTTGGAAGGGGGTACATAGGATCAGAGGAACACTAAATCATATTTTTTGATGTGATCTTGGAACTCTCTCAAGTAGCAAAGCCAGGGGAATCACATCCTGCCTCATTTCTTTCTTCTTCCTGAAGAAAGACCTGTGGAAAGACCTGCCTCATTTCTTTCTTCATCCTTCCTTCAACTCTTTGCTAACTCTTTGCTAACACACTGCCCAGTGTCTTGAAAACTGTTTTTTCATAATCCCCCCACTTTTTCTATATAAAAGGATAAATTTAGTCCTTATGTTATTGTATCTTTGGATGAATGTAGAATTCAAAACTCTCAATCTTGAAAGCAAATTTTAAGAATAAAATGTGTATCTTAGTGTGAAGCTACCCTTGTTTTCTTGTTTGTTTGTTTGTTTGTTTGTTATATAAATATTTAATTTTGGGTCTAATGAGTTAAGCCTACACAGATGTCAGTTTTCAACTAAAGGCAACACATTCTCTCTGATCATACACTTGTGTTCACAGAGAAGAAAAATACAGTTTAATTTTGTCCTGAATTTCTTCCAGGTGGGTTTCAACAAGAAAGGAGACTTACTGATATCCTTCTTTACCCTCAAATCCAAACAGTGAAAATATTTTCAGATTGAGACATTCTCCTTTAGGACCTTATCATCATGTGCAACTGGCTCAAGTGATGAAAAATGTCAGCAAAGGCATCTGGCCCCACAGCCATTCTCCATCTTCTAGATACTCAATGAAATCTGCACACAGTCTTCCTGAAAGCCTTCCAGCAATTTACCTTTCAGTTAAGCACCCTCTTGAGAACTCTTTGCTAAATTAAGAGAGCCTGTGTTTAATAGGAAATTTAGGCTGTATTTGTCTGCGTTCTCAGTTTTTAAAAAATATATTCATGAGCAAATTGGACTTAGCTTGTCATTTTTGTAGCATTATCCAGATGTGTTCATTTTGAACTCTTATTTCTAAGAGTATTTGACATCAGCAGCTCTCTGGAGAGAAAGCAGTGTGCTTCACAGTTTTTATTTTGTAATAAAAGAGAAAAAATTCTCCCATGTGGTCTACCTCTGATGAGGCACCACCAATACAGATTTCAACAGAGTCCTTCCAAAACAAAATTGTGCCTCTAGATATTAAGAAAAAATATTAAATATGCCTTGACCCATGTCGGTTTGATGCAGTGCTTTGTAGCAGAAGCTATTTTCCTGAATATTACCATCTCTTGCCATTCTTACAACTGAGGCAGCATGACATTTATTGCTGAATTCTGTTAACTCATCTACTTGGCTAGAGAGCTCTTGTTTTCCAGTTTGTTACACAAAGCCCTTTAAACATCATGGGGCATGTCATCAATATGCCAATTGATCATACTGTGTAAGATTAGGACATTGTCAGTTGCTCATATTGAATCCTGTCCTAGTATTTTACTCACTATAATTTCACAAGCTGACAATAGTAGGTTCTCAAAAACAGTGACCTTTCTTTTTTCTTGGCAACAACTTATTTCTAGAGCCCTGTTCACTGGACACAACTTTGTAAACAAAATAATTATTTTGTTTTGAGATAAATGACATGGTTACTTAGACAATTTCTCTTTTCTTACTTTATCATTTTAATTTTTCTAGAGACATTCATACACACACACACACACACGTGTGTGTGTGTGTGTGTGTGTGTGTGTTTCAAACACTATAATAAAAGAACAATTTAAATTGTCAACCCACATAATCTCATTGAAAATGAACTTCTTTTTAAAGATGGATTTTTTTTTTATTTTTGGACTTCTATAATGCTACTTTCATGAACTGATTTGGAAAATTAAAATTCTCCATCACTAACCTGATCAGAAGTTTTCATAGGCCTTGACCTGGATTTTTCTCTTCTATCTTATATGTCATCTTCACAAATCACCAAATTTGACAAGTTCTGCCATACTTGGGAGGAGAAGATAATTAAATGTAAGAGCATAAAATTAATGAGAAAAATCACAAAATATATGAATAATTAATATCAACTCACTTCTACACACACTAAGCTTTGCAACATTTACAATTACAACAAAATAGGGGGGAAGTAGCTGAATCAATATAAATAAACATTCAGTTTTCAAAGCAAAAATTTCTTGCCAATTTTCTGCTTTACAAGTAGAGCTTATTTGCTCCTGTAAGTCAATAACACAACAGGTGAGATTTGGATCAGGTAATTTGGAAAGAAGGGACTACATTTCTGACCTAATGGTCCTCTTCTATGCAATAGAAAGCTCACCAATGACCATTGACTCTTATCTCACATCAAAAGTGAGAATGGTCATACCACAAACACATTAAATTTTTATATTTTGTATTTCAGTACTATAGTGCTTAGTATATAACAGTTAATAATAATGTTTGCCAAAAGTTTAGTACTAAGGCTTGGGATATTGCTCAGTGGTAGAGCATTTAGTTAGCATGTGAAGACCCTAAGTTCCATCCCATTACCCCCATATTTATATATAAAATATATACATTTATATATATATTAGCATTAAATATATATATATATATTTCATCATTTATATACATTCTCTCTATATATATATTTTAGCATTAAACTTGGAATACATCTTTCTCTGTAGTACATTATGTTTTTTTCCCACAGATATGACTGTATCAGTTAATTTTTTTAAAAGTTCTTTTTGTTTGTTCTTTTTGGCTATATATGATATTAGAGTATATTTTGATATATTTATATAAGCATGGAGTATATCTTACTCTAAATAGGATCCCAGTCTTTTGATTGCACATGATGTGGAGAGTCACTGTAGCATATTTATATATGTACCTAGGAAAGTTATGTCAGATTCACTCCACTGTCTTTCCTATTCCTGTTGCCCCCTCCCTTCCCTTTGTTCCCCTTTGTCTAATCCACTGATCTTCTATTTTCCCCTCCCCCACATTGTTGTGTGTTAGTAACCATTTATTAGAGAGAACATTCAACCTTTTTTTTTTTTTTGGGATTGGCTTATTTACACATTAGAATTTTATATCGTTTTTATTTATGTATTTTATATCACATATTAGGTTTGGTTACACTGTGTAATTTTTGTTCATATTTTACATGTCCATTCTTCTTACATGTAAATAAATATGTTTACGTGTTTTTCTATTTATGTTTAGTCTTTCACTCTATAGGAAAATCCCATCTAATACATGTTTACTAAATCTGAAACTCACTAAATATAAAATAAACTATTATCACTAAAATTAGTATCAGATTGTTCCATTTTCATGGATTTGTTGCTATTTATCATTAGTCTTAAAATTTACCCTATCTCTTGGGTTTTCGATACTTATCTTTACAGGATTTCTCCTTTCTTGAGTTTTTTCTTTTTACTTCCTTTCATGCAAACATTCCTACTTTCATATGCCTAATGTTCTCTGTTCACTTTTTGTATCATTCTACCTAATGTCATTGATAAACTATTACTTTAAATTATCACTTTAGTGATTATGATCTCCAAGACCTGTTTTTTGTCCAAGAATTTTTCTTGATCCCTATACTTTATTCTTACCTTCTGGTAAAGAAAGAAATTGAAGAAGATCTTAGAAGATGGAAAGTTCTCTCATGCTCTTGGATAGGCAGAATTAACATTGTCAAAATAGCCATACTACCAAAAGCGCCATATAGATTAATGAAATTCCTATTAAAATAACAGGCAAGACCTGCACATCAGATAGAGCATTAATCTCCAGGATATATAAAAACTCAAAAACCCTAACGCCAAAAAAATGAAAAACAAACAAAAAACCCCAATCAATAGACACTTCACAGAAGAAGAAATATGCATTGTCAACAATGTATGAAAAAATTTTCAACATCTCTAGCAATTAGAGAAATTCAAATTAAAACTACACTGAGATTTCATCCCATTCCAATCAGAATGGCAATTATCAAGAATACAAGCAATAATAAATTTTGGCAAGGTCATACATTGCTGGTAGGATTGTGAATTGGTGCAACCACTCTGGAAAGCAATATGGAGATTTCTGAGAAAACTCAGAATGGAACCACCATTTAACCCAATTATTCCACTCCTTGGCATATACACAAAGGATTTAAAATCAGTATACTATAATGACATAGCCACATCAATGTTTATAGCAGCTCAATTCACAATAGCTGAACTATGGAACCAACCTAGGTGCCCTTCAACAGATGTATGGTATATATACACAACGGAATATTACTCAGCCATAAAGAAGAATAAAATTATGGCATTTGCTGGTAAGTGGAAGGAACTGGATACTATTGTGCCAAGTGAAATAAGCCAATCCCAAAAATCCAAAGACCAAACATTTTCTCTGATATGCAGATACTGACTCACAATAAGGGGGAGGGGATAAGGAAGAATAAAAGTACTTTGAAGGGGAATGATGGAAAGGGAGGGGGAATAGGAATAGAAAAGATAGTAGAATTAATCAGACATTACTATACTATATGCTTACATGATTACATAACCAATGTAATTCTGTATCATGTGCAACCAGATGAATGAGAAGCTATACTCCATATATGTATAATACATCAGAATACATTATATCATTATGTACAACTAACAAGAACAAACAAAAAAATATTTTTAAATGGAAGCATAAGAAAGTTTCAGTTGTATAAAGATGTGATGGTATGTGGAAAGAGAGTAAGTGTGTTAAAATCTCAGAAGTAAGGAAAAGATCCAAGTGAGTCATTACCATTTTACTGAGTTTTTTTAGGGTGTGTTTCACAAGTAGAAATTTTTTTGAATTCTAATTACAAATGATACATATGGAGATATTTATTAAGTTTATCCTTGTAATGCAAATATTCTCACTTATTTTTGAGCTTAAATATATAGTTTTCTTGAAAGTCTAAGTATACCTGACAGGTAAATTATAGGCAATTTAAAATTTTGAGGAGGATTTACATATTGCTGCATTTGTTATAAACATTTATATAAAATCTCTACTTTTGGGATTAGAGATTTAAAAATAAATCTAAAATACAGCAATGAAAATCTTGATATTTCAAATATATATTATTGAGTGCTGAATTTAGAAAGCATGAAATTTCATATAGGAGAATTAGAATTATTGACCTACCTCCAGAAATTTACATAATGGCCTTGATTACTTTCCTTGTACCATATTATATAGTTAATAATCTCTTCCTTGGGAAGTATTTCTTCTTCTGTGAAAAGATTTAGGTTTGGTGAGTGGTATTCATCTAATAACCAAATTTCACTCTGAGTTTCTGGAGTATTCATTGTTCTCTTTGTAGCTGCTCCATATGATCCTGTGGAGATAAATGTGAAATATTTTTCATTTTCATGAAATAATATTTATTTCTACTTTCTTAGTCACTGAAATTGAAATACTCTATATTTAATGTTCTGGTCACATCTCTTTAATGTGTTTCAATCAGAAGAAGTAAAGTTAAATAAATTGCAAATAAATCTACAGAGCAAAAATAGCATGGTATTGAAACCAAAATAGACTTGTAGACCAATGGTACAGAATAGAGGACACAGAGACTCCCCCACATAATTACAGTTATCTTACATTAGACAAAGGCACAAAAATGTACACTGGGGAAAAGATAGCCTCCTCAAATAATGGTGCTGGGAAAACTGGGAATCCATATGCAACAAAATGAAATTAAACCTATATTTTTCATCATGCACAAAACTCCACTCAAAGTGAATCCAGGACCTAGAAATTAAACCAGAGATCCTACACCTAATAGAAGAAAAAGTAGGCCCAAATCTCCATCATGTTGAATTAGGCTTTCACTTCCTTAATAAGATTCCTGTAGAACAAGAATTAAAATCAAGAATCAATAAATGGGATGAATTCAAACTCAAAAGTTTCTTCTCAGCAAAAGAAACAATCAGTGAAGTGAATAGAGAGCCTACATAACAGGAGCAAATTTTTACCACATGCACTTCAGATAGAGCACTAATCTCTAGGATATATAAAGAACTCAAAAATCTTAACACCAAAAAAAAATTAATCTAATCAATAAATGGGCCAATGAATTGAATAGACACTTCTCAGATGATGATATACAATCAATCAAGAAATATATGAAAAAATGTTCAACATCTCTAGCAATTAGAGAAATGATAATCAAAACTACTCTAAGACTTCATCTCACTCCAGTCAGAATGGCAGCTATTAAGAATACAGACAACAATAATTGTTGGTGAGGATGTGGGGAAAAGAGCACACTCTCACATTGCTGGTGGAAGATTAATGAGATTTTTGTTGTCATTGTTACTGTTTGTTCATTTGTTTCTTAATATGATTAAGTGGAAGTAAAATGGGAAAATCTTTGAAAATTGAGAGAACAGAGTTGTCATCCTTTGTTATAGAGCTCATTTTTTATGTAGTTATTATTGCCAAAAAGAAAATAAATAAATAAACTAATCAGGTTCATGTTATTCCAAATGTTAGTTTTTAAGATAAGGCAATTTTTATTTTATTTTTTATTATTTTAAAATATTTTAAAACATTTATTTGAATTTTGGTATTGTATAAAACCAATTTTCTTTGAAATAAAAGTTCAAAATACCAAATTTTACATCACAATGTACACATTAATAGTCACATCTTATTTTTTCCTGGCCCTCAGCCCCTAACAACCAATAATCTAATCTCTGTTTCTAGAGATCTGTCTGTTTTTGGTATTTCACATAAATGAAATCAAATAAAATGAGATTTGAAAAAATCTGGTGTCTTTCCCATAGGTTTTCAAGTTTCATTCAAGGTTTAGCACATACTAGCTGCATAATCTTCCACTGTATCGATGTGCCACATTATGCTTATTCACTCATTGGTTGACCGACATTTGGGTTATTTCCACTTTATGTCAATTATTAACAATGACTCTGTAGTCACTTATGTAGAAGTTTTTGTGTAGATATATGTCTTTGATTCTCTTGGGTATAAACCTAAGAATGTAGTTACAGAGTCATATAGTACATCTATATTTAATACCTTGAGGAATTGTAAGCTATGTTCCAAGGTGTTTGTACCATTTTATACATTTATCAGGAATATATGAGGATTCCACTTGACAACACCTGCTACTGCCCAGTTTTCTAACCATAACCATGGTACTGGGTGTTAGGTAGTAGCTCATTGTGGTTTTGATATAAATTTCCTAAGGAAAAAAAAATGCTGAGTATCTTCTAATATGCATGTTGCCTGTTTGCACATGTCTGGAGAAAGGTATATATATTTTTTTTCAAATTTATTTTTTATTCTAAGTTGTTAGAAATGACAGCAGAATGTATTACGTTTCATATTATACTTGTAGAGCACATTTTTACATATCTCTGGTTGTATACAAAGTATATTCACACCATTCGTGACTTCATACATGCACTTAGGGTAATGATATCCATCTCATTCTATCATTTTTTTTTTTCTTGACCCTTTTGCCCCCTCCTTTCCTCTCCCTCCCCATTGGCCATTCTAATGTTCCTCTAATCCTCCTATGCTCCCCATCCCAACCTGACTGTGAATCAGCCTCCTTATATCAGAGAAAACATTTGGCATTTGGCTTTTGGGGATTGGCTAACTTCACTTAGCATTATATTCTCTAACTCCATCCATTTATCTGTGAATGCCATGATTTTATTCTCTCTTATTGCTAAGTAATACTCCATTGTGTGTATATATCACATTTTATTTATCCATTCATCTACTGAAGGGCATCTGGGTTGGTTCCACAATTTAGCTATTGTGACTTGTACTGCTATAAACATTGATGTGGCTGTGTCCCTGTAGTATGATGTTTTTAAGTCCTTTGGGTATAGACCGAGGAGTGGGATAGCTGGGTCATAAGGTGGATCCATTCAAAGTTTTCCAAAGTATCTCCATACTGTACTGCTTTCCATATTGGCTGCTCCATTTTGCAGTCCCACCAACAATGTATGAGTGTTCCTTTTTCTCCACATCCTCGCCAACATTTATTGTTGTTTGTGTTCTTAATAGCTGCCATTCTGACTGGTGTGAGATGAAATCTTAGAGTGGTTTTGATTTACATTTCTCTAATTGCCAGAGATGTTTAACATTTTTTCATGTATTTGTTGATTGATTGCATATCTTCTTCTGAGATCTGTCTGTTCAGTTCCTTGGCCCATTTATTGATTGAGTTATTTGTTTTTTTGGTGTTAAGATTTTTGAGTTCTTTATATATTCTAAAGATTAATGCTCTATCTGACATACATGTGGTAAAAATTTGTTCCCAATTAGTAGGCTCTCTGTTCACCTCACTAATTGTTTGTTTTGCTGAGAAGAAGCTTTGTAATTTAAATCTATCCCATTTCTTGATTCTTGATATTAATTCTTGTGCTACAGGATTCTTATTAAGGAATTTGGGGCCTAATCCAACATGTTGGAGATTAGAGCTTACTTTTTCTTCTATTAGGTGTAGTGTCTCTGGTCTAATTCCTAGATCCTTGATCCACTTTGAGTTGAATTTTATGCATGGTGAGAGATAGAGGTTTAATTTCATTTTGTTGCATATGGATTTCCAGTTTTCCCAGCACCATTTGTTGAAGAGGCTATCTTTTTTTCCAATGTACGTTTTTGGCTCATGTTATTCCAAATGTTATTTTTCAAGATAAGGCAATTTTTAAAAAATGAATTATGTGCTAGAGGTTGAGCAATATTAATCTGAAAATCTTAAAGTAAAATGCTCTAAAATCTTTTAAAAAAATGGATACAACGTGAAAAATGTACAAAATTTCTTATCTGACCTCATGTGATAGGTCTCAGTCGAAACTTAGATTTCCTAAAAATATTGTATAAAAATACCTTCAGGCTAAGTCTATATGGTATATATAAACCTTAATTTGTTTTGGACTTTGGTCCCATACCCTAGATATCTCATTATGTATAAGCAAATGTTCTAATCTGAAGTACTTCTGGTCCCAACCTTTGTGGTAAGAGATAATTAATCTTTACATCAAAAGTCAAATAAATAAAAGAAGATATTAGGAAATCCAATAAATAAAAGTAAATATGAGGAAAAGTTCTATTATTATATGAAGATTATTACAACATTGATTAAAAAATCAATGTATTTAGAGATTTTTATTGGCAAAATAAAATGGACTTCTTACATAGTTCCACAATTATGGATTGTTGTCATGTTAATCAATCATAAGAAGAAAAAACTGGTAGTTAAAAGAAAGTTGTATTAGCTCAAAAAGCACCCAACTGCACAGATTAAATTTGTTCTATTGTATGATTGTTCTACTTTACTTTCATTTTTGCAAATTCCCAAGATCATTAACAGAGATTGGAAGCAGAAATGGGCTGGTGGACGTTCCAGAGGAGAGGTGGCACCAGAAACTTCCAACCAAATTTAAATCCATTTCTTCACAAAGGGAACAAAATTTCAGGGAAAAGAAGAAAGAAAAAAAAAAAAGAAAGAAAAGAAAAAGAAGAGATTCCCTTTATTTTGACTTTGTTCAATTTTGTTGACATTTATAAGTTAGATGTAATGTGAACCTAAAACCTCAAGCATTTGCGGCATACTTTATGTGGCAATCAGAAAACATTGGATATTTCTTTGGTAAACCAGGTAGGAGAGCAGAACTCAAGGGTGACTGAGTCACAGTATGTTGTGACAAACTAGCCTGGAACACAGGTTTCCTAACAATGAATCCAGTGACTTTTAACGATGATATTTTAGGTTATGGACAAAAGGATTAATCGTTCTTTTTTTTTTAAGTTTTTTTATTTTTATTTTTTTTAATTCTTTTTATACTTTTTAATATTTATAATTCATAGTGCCTGTATATAGCATCTTTTTACATACAACTGTTTGTATACAAAGTATATTCGTACAATTAAGGTCTTCAATCATGCATTTAGGAAAATGATATCCGTCTCATTCAACCACCTTTCTTTTTCTTTTCTTCCCCTCCCTCCCCCCTTGTTCCCTCCCTTGCCCTCCCTTCCCTTTGACCATTCTAGTGTTCCTCTAATCCTCCTATGTACCCCCATCCAACAATAATGTGAACTAACCTCCTTATATCAGAGAAAACATTTGGTACTTGGATTTTTGAGACTGACTAACTTCACTTAGCATTATGTCTTCCAATTTCATCCATTTACCTGCAAATGCCATTGTTTTATTTTCTTTTATTGCTGAGTAAAATTCAATTGTGTGTATATACTACATTTGCTTAATGCACTCATTTACTGAGGGACATCTAGGTTGCTTCCACAACCTAGCTATTGTGAATTGCACAGCTACAAACATTGAGATAACTGTGTCATTGTAATATGCTGTTTTTAAGTCCTTTGGGAATAGACCCAGGAGTGGGATGGCTGGGTCATAGGGTGGTTCCATTCCCAGTTTTCCAAGAAATCTCCATACTACGTTCCATAACAGTTGCACAATTTTGCAGTCCCACCAGCAATGTATGAGTGTGCCTTTTTCCCACTTCCTCTCCAACATTTATTGTTGCTTGTGTTCTTGATAGCTGCCATTCTGACTGGAGTGAAATGAAATCTTAGAGTAGTTTTGATTTGCATTTCTCTAATTGCCAGCGATGCTGAACACTTTTTCATGTATTTGTTGATTAATCGTGTATCTTCTTCTGAGAGGTGTCTTCTCAATTCCTTAGCCCATTTATTTATTGGGTTATTTGTTTTTTTTGGTGTAAAGTTTTTTAGTTCTTTATATATTCTAGAAATTAATCCTCTATCTGATGTGCATGTATTAAATATATGTTCCCAATTAGTTGGCTCTCTATTCACTTCACTGATTGTTTCTTTTGCTGAGAAGAAGCTTTTTAGTTTAAATCTATCCCAATCATTAATTCTTGGTAGTAATTCTTGCACTACAGGATTCTTATTAAGGAACTTGGGGCCTAACCCGACATGTTGGAAATTGGAGCTTACTTTTTCTTCTATTAGGCGTATTGTTTCTGGTCTAATTTCTAGGTCCTTGATCCACTTTGAATTGAGGTTTGTGCATGGTGAGAGATAAGGGTTTAATTTCAATTTGTTGCATATGGATTTCCAGTTTGCCCAGCACCATTAGTTAAAGAGGCTATCCTTTCTCCACTGTACATTTTTGGCGCCTATGTCTAATATAAGATAGCTGAAATTATATGTATTAGTCTCTGTGTCCTCAATTCTGTACCATTGGTCCACCAGTCTGTTTTGGTGCCAATACCATGCTGTTTTTGTTACTATTGCTCTATAGTATAATTTAAAGTCTGGTATGGTGATGCCACCTGCTTCACTTTTCTTGATCAGGATTGCTTTGGCTATTCTGGGCCTCTTATTTTTCCAGATGAATTTCATGACTGGTTTTTCTATTTCTTTGGAGAATGACATTGGGATTTTGATTGGAATTGCATTAAATCTGTATAATGCTTTTGGTAGTATGGACATTTTGACAATATTAATTCTACCTATCCAAGAGCAAGGTAGGTCTTTCCATCTTTTGAGTTCTTCTATAATTTCTCTCTTTAGTGTTCTATAATTTTCGTTATAGAGGTCTTTCACCTCTTTCGTTAAGTTGATTCCCAGTTTTTTTTTTTTTTTTTGATGCTATTGTAAATGGGGTAGTTTTCATCATTTCCCTTTCAGAGTGTTTGTCACTGATGTACAAAAATGCCTTTGACTTATGTGTATTGATTTTGTATCCTACAACTTTGCCAAATTCATTTACTAGTTGTAAAAGTTTTCTGGTAGAGTTTTTTGGGTCCTCTAGGTATATTATCATGTCATCAGCAAATAGTGCTAATTTGAGCTCTTCTTTTCCTATCTGGATCCCTTTAATTTCTTTTGTCTGTCTAATTGCTCTGTCCAGAGTTTCCAGTACTATGTTAAATATCAGTGGTGAAAGGGGGCATCCTTGTCTTATTCGAGTTTTTAGAGGGAATTCTTTAAATTTTTCTCCATTTAAGATAATGTTAGCTCGGGGCCTTGCAAAACTAGCTTTTATAATGTTGAGATATGTTCCTGATATTCCTAGTTTTTCCAGTATTTTGAACGTAAAGGGGTGTTGTATTTTGTCAAATGATTTTTCTGCATCTATTGAGATGATCATATGGTTTTGTCTTTAAGTCTATTGATGTGATGTATGTATTATGTTAATAATTTCCGAATGTTGAACCAGCCTTGAATCCCTGTGATAAACCCAACTTGATCGTGGTGCACTATCTTTTTGATATGTTTTTGTATCGGATTTGCCAGGATTTTGTTGAGGATTTTTGCATCTATGTTCATTAAAGATATGTGCCTGAAGTTTTCTTTTTTGAATGTGTCTTTGCCTGGCTTTGGAATTAATGTGATATTGGCCTCATAGAAAGAGTCTGGAAGAGCTCCCTCTTTTTCTATTTCTTGAAATAGTTTGAAGAGCATTAGTATTAGTTCTTCTTTGAAAGCCTTATAGAACTCGGCTGTAAACCCATCAGGTCCTGGACTTTTCCTTGTTGGTAGCTTTTTGATGACGTCTTCTATTTCTTCACTTGTAATCGATCTGTTTAAGTTGTGTATAGCCTCCACTTCCAGTTTAGGCAAATCATATGACTCAAGAAATCTGTCAATGTTTTCAATATTTTCTGTTTTATTAGAATACAAGTTTTCGAAGTAATTTCTAATTATCTTCTGTATATCTGAGGTGTTTGTTGTGATATTCACTTTTTCATCACGAATGTTAGTAATTTGAGTTTTTTCTCTTCTTCTTTTTGTTACCATAGCTAAGGGTCTGTCAATTTTGTTTATTTTTTCAAAGAACCAACTTTTAGTTTTGTCAGTTCTTTGAATGATTTCCTTAGTCTCAATTTCATTAATTTCTGCTCTGATTTCAATGATTTCCTGTCTTCTACTACTCTTGGTGTTTGTCTGTTCTTCTTTTTCTAGTGCTTTGAGATGTGATGTTAAGACATTTATTTGTTGTTGTTGTTGGTTTTTTTTCCTTTTAAGGAATGAACTCAGTGCAATGAATTTTCCTCTTACTACTGTCTTCATAGTGTCCCAGAGATTTCTATACAATGTATCTGTTTTCTCATTTGCCTCTAGGAATTTTTTAATCTCCTCTTTGATGTCTTCTTCAACCCCTTGTTCATTCAGTAGCATGTTGTTTAGCTTTCAGTTGTTGGAGTAGTTTTTCTTATTTCTTGTTTTGTCATTGATTTCCAATTTCATCCCTTTATGGTCTGATAGAATGCAGGGTAGTATCTCTATTTTTTTATATTTGCTGAGAGTTGCCTTGTGACATAATATATGGTCTATTTTGGAGAAGGAGCCATGTGCTGCTGAGAAAGAAGTGTATTCGTTTACTGAGGGATGAAATATTCTATATATGTCCGTTAGGTCTAAATTGTTAATTGTTTTATGGAGGCCTAAAGTTTCTTTGTTTAGCTTTTGTTTGGATGATCTGTCCATTGGTGAGAGAGGTGTGTTGAAGTCCCCTAGAATAACTGTGTTGTGGTCTATTTTATTCTTGAACTTGAGAAGAGTTTGTTTGATGAATGTAGGTGCTCCATTATTTAGGGCATATAGATTTATGATTGTTATATCCTGTTGATGAATGGTTCCCTTAAGTAGTAAGAAATATCCATCTTTGTCCCTCTTGATTAGTTTTGGTTTGAAGTCTACATTATTTGATATGAGAATGGAAACCCCTGCTTGTTTCCACCGGCCATGTGAGTGATAAGACTTTTCCCAGCCTTTCACTTTCAGTCTGTTGATGTCTTTTTCTACGAGGTGTGTTTCTTGGAGACAGCAAATTGTTGGGTCGTTTCTTTTAATCCATTCTGATAATCTGTGTCTTTTGATTGGCGAGTTTAGGCCATACATTCAGGGTTATTATTAAGATGTGATTTTTATTCCCATCCATTTTTATTTGTATTATGGTCTTTAGCTTGATTTGGTTTCTCTTCTGGTTGCTATTTCCCTTAATTTAATATCTCCCTTTGTTGATTTTCATTGTTTTCTTTCTCTTCTTCTTCATGAAAAATGTTTCCCAGGATGTTCAGAAGTGCTGGCTTTCAAGTTGTGAAATCTTTTAAATTTTGCTTGTCGTGGAAGGTTTTTATTTCATCTTCGAATCTAAAGCTCAATTTTGCTGGATATAAGATCTTGGTTGACATCCCTTTTCTTTCAGAGCTTGAAATATGCTATTCCAGTATCTTCGTGCTTTTAAGGTCTGGGTTGAAAAATCTGAGAATAGTCTGATTGGTTTCCCCCTATATGTAATCTGCTTCCTTTCTCTTGTGGCTTTTAGTATTCTCTCCTTGACCAGTATATTAGGCATTTTCATTATAATGTGTCTTGGTGTGGATCTGTTGTGATTTTGTTTGTTTGGTGTTCGGTAAGCCTCTTGAACTTGGTTTTCCCATTCATTCCTCATGTTTGGAAAATTTTCTGCTATTATTTCATTGAGCAAATTACTCATTCCTTTGGCTTGAAACTCTGCCCCTTCCTCTACGCCAATCACTCTTAAGTTTGGTCTTTTTATGATGTCCCATAATTCTTGGATGTTATGTTCTTGATTTCCAATGCGTTTTGCTGTATAATCTAAATTCTTCTCTAGGATATATATTTTGTCTTCATTGTCTGAGGTTCTTTCTTCCAAGTGGTCTACTATGTTGGAGATGCTTTCAATTGAAGTTTTATTTTGGTTTATTGCTTCTTTCATTTCTGGAATTTCTGTTTGGTTTCTCTTTAGAGCCTCTATTTCCCTATTGAAGTAATCTTTTACTTCCTGTATTTGTTTTTGGAGTTTTTTGTCAAAATGATCTTTTGCCACCTGTATTTGCTCCCTCATCTCATTTTTGAGTTCATTCTTAAGTTCCATAAATATTTGACATATGTAATTTCTAAATTCTATCTCTGGCATTTGACCAACTATGCTTGCCATGGAATCTACTGATGAGGTATCTTGATTTGTTTGTGTCACTTTCTTCCCTTGTTTTTTCATGTTGCTTGTTTGTTTTTTCTTCCTCCACTGTGGGACCTTGACTATTTCGATTTTACCTCAAAGCCTTATGTTGTTCCTATAGTACAATGCTATCAGATCCCCTTATAATTCCTTTACACTTTAAAATCTAACACTTTCTATTCAGAAAATCCAAGTTTGATCACAATGTACAAATTTGGTTAACCTAGATATTGTTTCCGATTTACTCTGTACGCTTCTCATGGGGTTTTATAGCTTCAAGTATTGGACACAGAGGTGTTATGTTTAGGAAGAAGGAAGTGTCTTGAATTGTTCTTTCTTAGAAAGTATGAAAAGAGAGTTCTATGGAAGTGGTTTAGTGGAAGTGGTTTAGTATCAGTAGACGAGAGAGGAAATAGAATGGAGTGGACAATTAGGTGGAAGGACCAATTTATATATAAATCTAACTTATGCAACTGTTGAGAGAAGAAATAAAGTAAGACAGAAAAGAAAAAAATGATAAAAGAGTAGAAATTGGTGTAAGAGAGAGGAGAGAGAGTCAAGAAAATAGAGAGTGAACTATATGTAACACCACTTTGCTATCCAGTTCAATTGTGTCCGTTCTAGAAATCCCAAGTTCTGCATATAACTTGTTTTTGCCTCTGTTTAGTATGCACTGGCAGGGTGTAAATGGGAAAGATGAAGGAAGAAGAAAAGATGCAAAAGTGAGAAGGAAGAAAAGAAGGAGAGAAAAGAGGAGCAGAAGCAAACAAACACACTGACAATCAATGCAAAAAACAAAGCAAAACAAAACAAAGCCATAAAAAGAAAAAAAAAAAAAAAAAAAACAGAAAATCAACAAAACAAGCAAACCAACAAAAAATAGTTGAACCCCCAAGTCTCAAACAAAACGGTTCCTGGGAAACCCCTCTTTTTTCCTTTCCAGTTTAAGCCAACCGCATCGGATCGCGTCTGGACAGGAATCCTGCCAGTGGAATCAAGGCTGCACCTTTGACCAGTGGCAGAATGGCCCAGCAGAAGAGTGGCTCAGGGGGTTTGTGTGTCAGCAGATGAATGGCACCGGGAAAGGGACCCTCCAGAAGGCACCCTTTCCCCATGCCTACCCACAGTTGTAGCTTCCTGGGGCCACTGCGCTGGCCTCAGACATGCCCTCCCCTGCTAGTTACCCGAGCCTCACCCAGGTGTGCGCTGTTTTCAGAGCATTGGCAGCTCCCTGGATGTCTGCAGCTGTCCTTCCTTTCTGTCTTTTTCACTTTGTCTGGGTCAGCCACTGTATTCCTCAAAGATGGTGGTGCTCTCCTCCTGCTCAACAGCAGCTCTGCAGAGCCTTGTGTCACTCCAGAGCGTGCAGGATCGGCTTGGCAAGCTGTGCAAAAGAGCTCTACGTGGACACCGCCCGTGCCTCTAGGCTCCTTTCTATCCCTCCTCGATGATCAGTTTCAAAGCTGCTGTGTGGATCGTCCCCTTACCACAATGTTATCCGGCGGCTGCGCCTGCAGCACAGACAGTGCTCGGATTAATCATTCTTAAGCAAAGATAATATTAACAGTAGAGAATAAAACAGTAAAGTATCAATAATTACCAATGTTAGGTAAAATACAATTTATTTCTTCTGTAAAGTTCTATATAATTCCATTGCCCGTTTATTTCTAGTTTTAGTTTTAGTTTTTTTGGTGTTAAGTTTTTGAGTTCTTTATATATCCTGGAAATTAATGCTTTATTGAGATTTAGGTGGCAAAGATTTTCTGCCATCCTCTAGGCTCTCTCTTCACATTCTTGTTGGTTTCCTTTGCTTTGAAGAAGCTTTTCATTTTGATACCATCCCCTTTGTTGATCCTTGATTTTACCTCTTGTGCTTTAGGAGTCTTGTTGAGGTATTTGGCTCCTAAGCCAACATAATGAAGAGTTGAGCCCACATTTTCTTCTGGTAGGTGCAGGGTTCCAATCTAATGCCTAGGTATTTGATCTACTTTGAGTTGAGTTTTGGGCAGAGTGAATGACAAGGGTTAAATTTCATTCTACTATACATGGATTTCCAGTTTTCCCAGCACCATTTGTTGAATAAGCCATCTTTTCTCCAAGGTATGTTTTATGGCACGTTTGTCAGGTATGAGATAACTGTATTTATGCGAGTTTGTCTCTGTGTCTTCTATTCTGTTCCATTGGTCTTTGTGTCTGTTTTGGTGCCAACAGCATACAGTTTTTGTTACTGTAGTTTTGTAGTATAATTTAAGGTCTGGTATTGTGCTGCCTCTTGCTTCACTTTTCTAATAAAATATGAATGGCTAAGAAATATGTGAAAAAATGTTCAACATCTCTAACAATTAGAGAAATTCAAATTAAAACTGCACTGAGATCTTATCTCACTCAAGTCAAAATGGCCATTATCAAGAATACAAGCAACAATAAATGTTGGTGAGAGTGTGGGGGAAGTGTACACTAACATATTTCTGTTGGGACTGTAAATTAGTGCAACCATTCTAGAAAGCAGTATAGAGATTCCTCAATAAATTTGACATGAAAACATCATTTGACCTTGTTAGAGCACTCCTTGATATGTATCCAAAAAAGTTAAAATCAACATACTACAGTGACCCATCCATACCAGTGTTTATACCAGCTCAATTCACAATAGCTAAACTATGGAACCAACCTATGTGCCCTTCAACAGATGAACAGACAAAGAAAATGTGGTATATATACATAATGTAGTATTACTCAGCCATAAAAAGAATGAAATTATGGCATTTGCTGGTAAATGGATGGATCTGGAACCTATCATGCTAAGTGATATTATGCCAATCCCCAAAAAACAAAGGTCAAATGTTCTCTCTGATATGTCAATGTTAACACAAAACAAGGGGGTGGAGGAGAATAGAAAAGTGGATCAGACAAAGGGGAATGAAGGGAAGGAAGAGGGGTTGGGATAGGAAAGACAGTGGAATGAATCTGACATGATTTTCCTATGTACATGTATGAATACACCATAGTGAATCGCTACATCATGTACAACTTCAAGACTGGGATCCTAGTTAGAATAAGATGTACTCCATGTTTGTATAAATATGTCAAAATACCCTGTACTGTCATGTATAACTAAAAATAACAAATAAAATTTTAAAAATATATGAATCATTTATATATATAATAGTAAAGCTAATGTAAAACAGATATACACAGTTGCTTTAAAGTGTAATGACACATAAATGTACCTGTAAATCTACCATGTATATATAAAACATTCACAATAAGCACTCCTCCCAAAGGACCTAGTCCCAAATGACTATCCTTTAAGTCCAATTGTCCCATGCATTTAACTATTTGGTTCTTTAATTTCGGTACAAGATTTTTTTTTTTTTTTTTTTTTTTTTAGTACTGGGAATTGAACTCATGGCCACTCTACCACTGAACAAGATCACAAATCCTTTTATTTTTTTATTTCAAGACAGGGTATTGCTAAGATGCCCATTTTGGTCTTGGACTTTCAGTCTTCCTGCCTCAGCATACTGAGTAGCTGATATTATAGGTGTGCATCACAATGCTTGAAAAATTACAGTTTTTATAAGCAATCATAATTCAGTAAAATCAGATCAAGTAGCAAGTTTAGTTGCAATCCTTTTCTTAAGTTGGCAAAATATATAGCAAATAAACAATAAACAGTCTTGCTTTTCATACACACTGTTTTTCAAAGATTTGTTCATATGAATTATCTGAAAAAAGTTTTTTTTTAAATAAAACAAGTTTTGAAGAACTATGCAGAAAGCATGTCAATCCACAACAGAACACTTTCCCCCCATTGGCCAGTGCTATTGAACTCTTTCAAACACAGTGTAGTCACAAGAAAATAATTTCTGGGTAAATTACGTAGGATATAATGTTTGTGGTTTGTGTTTTCCTTCCTTGAAACTAGTAAATATCTGTTTGTTTCAAACAGCTCCTTGATTTCTGATAGGTAAAAGGTAATAATATATTTATGACAGCTTGTTTTGGTATTTAGTCACTAAAGTCCTTTGTATTTTAAACATACCTTAATGATATATAATCATGGTATCAAAGGATATTTTATATTTACAGGCAGCTAGAACTCTCCCTATTTAATGACACATTAATTATTAGTGTAAAAATTTTTGAAATAAAAGATCATTTGCTTTCTTCATCCTTTTGTCTATTGTTCTCCTAAACAAGAATTTCTGAAAAGTTCTGTTCATGAATTCAAAATAAGGAATTACTTAAAACATTTTTCTGTCATTCTACAAGGAGGGATCATTATGTTAAACATGTCAGTAGAAACTAGTGGCCAGTAAGAAAAATTGTATTTGCTTTTACTAAGATAATTATAAATCTTCAGAAGAAAAGCAGCACAACATCCTGAAAGGATTTTTTTCCTTAATAAATCTTGAATTACAGCATGCAACATACTAGCATTTCAATATCAGTCATTCAATTACAACAAATCAGAAAGAGAGATAGGATGTGGGCAGACATAAACATTTGACAAGCTAAATGGAGAGTAAGTTGCACCTGAATGTGAATCAAGGAAAAGAAAATATTTTTCAACACTTACATTTCCTGAGGCTAATGGTCTCTTGTAAGAGCAGCCTCCTGGCTCCTGTTTCTCTCCCAGTGTGACTTTTTTAACTCACAAAGAGAAATGGATGCTATAAAGGCAAATTGAGATCTATTTTCAGTGGTTCTTTTGACTTCCATGAGCATTAAATGTATTTTGCTTTTCACTGAGCATGAAATGATTTCCATCACGTAATAGTCACATTTATTGAAAATTCAGGAAAAAGAACATTGTGATATTAAAAGACTATAATGAGAGTATTGTGTTTGCTCTGTTAAAGTGATCATGAAATTATTTACATTAGTCACTATGATCAAAACCTCTATATATACACAAATACAATGCTTAAAAGAGAACAACTACAAATAATATTTTTTAAAAGAAACAATATGCAAAAATTCAAGATCTAAAAATTCTATCTTTTTTTGGTGTACTGAAAGAACATTTTTAACACCCATATATCTAAAATTTTGCTGTGAAATTCAGATAATAGTTTAATAGATACATATTTCCAAGTTGATTTTCTCATGTAGAATATGCAATATGGAAAAGAACATATGATTGTCACACATATATATGTATTTATATATGTATATCCATGCACACACATATACCTACATGCATTCATAAACTTGGTATATGCTTATATATATTCATATTACATATGTATGTATATTACATATAATCTTTTCCATTATATACTATACATTTTCAATTTCTGTCTTATATCTGGATTCCTAATTAAGTGTTCTATAAGCCTGAACAGCAGATTACAAAATTTCCAGTATATTTTTCTGTCTTCAGAAGAAGTTTAACCCTTAGGCCACTTTTATTTTTATTTTCTTTCCTACTCAATAAATTAAAAGAGGCAGGTGAACATCTATCTGTAAGAGTCTGAATTTAGCTGAAAGCTAAAGATGATACTTTCAGAAAGACAGATGAAAATAGCTTGGAGAAGAATTTGTGAATATAAGAATATAATTTACCTGGTCTTAATGAACATATTCTTTCTAGAAAGCTAAATGCTTCTAAAATCTTATCAGATCCTTCCCATTTCCTAATGAATACCTTTGTAAAATTCCATAATGTTCTTGTAAAAACCAGCACCAAAACATTGAGATAATCTAAGTGACCAAAGACATGAGGTTAGTATCTGCAAACATCATACCATCTCTGAAGACATGGGGTTGTCTCAGATATATTGTTATTTTATCCAACTTCACAAGAAATGTCTTGCAAGAAATTAAGTGTAAGAGATTTAGTTTTGGGTTTTTTTTTCTTTTAATGGAAAGAAAAAAATAATTCCATGGTTATCAGCAATAACTAAGCAATTGTGAAGGACCAAGAATTTGCCTTTGTGTTATGATTATTACCACAATATCTGTTATAAAATAAATACCTATGTTCACTTCTGAAGATTACATTGAAAATTAATGTAAAACTGCAGGTAGAGAATATAGAAGAGATAAGCATATAGTGTATAGTCAATAAATACTGACAATAAGTAATAAAATAACAATGTTTATTAGCAATAGACATTATGTAGAATTAATTTGTTAAGAAGGTATAGAGGAAGTTCAGCTAACCCAGATGCAATATAGTGGGTTTCTATTCTTAAGACCTTCTCAAAGTCATATCACCCACTTCAATTGATACTCAAAGAAAGAACAGTACTGAGTTACAAGGAGTAATTCAAGCAAAAAGAATTGTATGGGAAAAAGCAAAATCCTGTCCTATATTCAGCAATCACTAAGCAGTTCAAACTACATTAACTCAATATTTACATATGAATTTTTATATGTGCATTTTATATTTATATGTATAAAAGTATATGAATGTCATCATGCTACATTGTAATCATTTGTTAGTTTGAGCCCCCCAGTATAGTTTTATTTGAGCCCAATGGCTTGGTCTTTAACATTACAGTATTCTCTAGTGCCTATGCAAGTACATTGAACATTTGATGAATTAATGAAAAAAAATGAGTAAGATGTGACCACTCTTTTGCAGGAGGCATGCAATACAAAAGGAAAACAAATCATATCAAAGAAGAAAGCTAATAATTTCAATGCAAGGAGATAAACGAGGAATAGGAGCAAAGAGGACGATATCATTATCTGTGTGTAAAGAAATGCAGAGCTATTGGACATTCAGAGTAAAATTTGAATACCCAACAGCCAGAGTAAAACTTGGAAGACCCAATGATGGATTTTTTGAGGTGTATAATTTGCTGATGCTTTCTCAAGGAAATGGTGGATGAAGAATAAAGGAATGCATTGAGCAAAACATGTCCATTTGAAGCCACAAAGTTGTGTCACAAAATACAAATGACAAAAGGCAAGAGCACATAGAAACAAAATCCATCATACCCATCAGGCCTCTGGAACCCAACTGATGTCCATTTCTGACTCTCCCACAATCAATAGAATCTTTTTTCATCCTTTAAAACAAGTAAACAAATACATGGAGCAAATGTTAGAAGAATTATCAAAATGTATCTAAGAGAAAGCATAAATCATAATTTATGGCTCCGTACATGAAGAAAATATCAGATCCAGTGGACAACATCCACTTGGGTTTATTTTGCTAAAATGTGTCTCACACTATTAGTTCTACATGTACATTGATAGGACTTATAGTAAAAATCTCACAGCACAATTAATCACATAAATGTCATTTCAATTGTTTCAAAAATGCTAATCTCTCTCTAGTAAATTGTAATCTCCTGGGGGCAGTATCATACTTTTGTCAGATTGTAGAAAATGCTATTAAGTTCTGTATTGACACCCTCTCCAGAATCAGCACACACATACTCTAGGTACTGGGGATATTGACTGTTGATAGCTCATGTTGTGTGTCCTTCACTGGGAATTGAATGGTCATCTTTGGGTAATTCTTACTGCGATGCTCAGGGCTTGGTCTGCACTTAGAGACTGGCTAAGGCAGATATACGAATTCTACCTTTCTTCTCCCAATTCAGGACAATTCTGAAAGACCAAATAGTTCCAATGCTTCTCATAAATTGGTCAAAGCTTCACTTCCAATGATATTATGGTATTCATTCTTTCATTTCTCTGTTTATGTTTGACTTCCTCAGTTCCTTACAGGTGTATGCCTCAAGAACATTTCTCAAAAAAATAAAAAAATCTCTGGTACAATTGTGTAACTCAAAGTTTGTTAATGAAGAACAATTAAAAACAGCCACCATCAAAGGTAGTTCAAGGAAGCACATTCCAATAGGAGGCTAGAAAATTGATCACTTGCTAACAGGCTTTCACCAAGAAGCCACAATAGGTGGTAAAGAGGAGAGTGCAAGTAGCTTCTTGCATACTATAGTAATGAAATTGTCAAAAATTCCACCCATGGTTAATTGAAATGAGACATCAATGGAAAAGGGAATCCAGATTTATATAACTCTTTCACCACTGGAGAAATATAACAAGTTGGTGAATAGATGTGGCTTCTGACTTCCATTAACAAATGAGGAGAGATGATGGCAGAGATAGGAAGATGTCACCAACTCATGGCACAATGTGAAAGCCAGAGAGATTTCCTGGCAACATTTATGGAAACCTTGATCTTTTATATCTGAAAGCAGTCAGAGCAGAGAACCAGTCTTAGGACTTAATAGAGGAGCTTTGAAATGCTGAATTCTTTGTTACAAGTCTTGTAAATGAAAGGCAAGACTATAATGAGAAAGCAGTGGGACCCCATGTTGAAATGAGGAAAGCTGGTCAAGTACAGTCTGAAACTTGAAATCTCAGATTTCCTTGAAGTCACCCTTCTTTCTTGTCAAAAGATCATAACTCTTTCTGCCTCATGATATTGCAAAGACTTCAAATGATGCATGTGCTTTATAGGATCACCTTCTCCTAACATTCTGACTAATGATGAGGATTAGATACCAGTATAGCCCAGCTTCACAGTAAAAAGGAGACATTAAAATGGCTACAAGACCGAAGTAGCAGGTAGTGGCTGCACTTGAGAGAATATTTGTGAGTCAGGAATCCCAGGGTACATAACTTCAACTTGATAAATGAGAGTTTGCCAAAATGTAGCAGTATTGTATAATAAAGTTTTAGTTGCCTGATATGAACCTTAAGTTAGAAAGCAAAAATAGTGTTATGGCAGTTGTTGGAAGCTTGAAGGGTTAAAAAAAGAAGACGACACAAAATAAATCAAATAGAAATGCTAGCACTACCCTGATTAAAAGTGGAGAGAGGGATTATCAGGCACAGAGAAGTGGCTCTGGTAGAATATATATACTAAATAAAACTGAAAACTCTACCAAAACACTCCTACAAAAGAGCAGCCAGAGGACTCTCTTGTTGATCAATTTGATAGGAATTCCTTGAAAAGGGAACATATTGTAAATGTTTCTTCAATTTTCTGTATATTGGTGTTTTGACATCTTAAAAACTTTTCTGTCTGTTCAGAGTCTGTAAAGTTAATCCTTAAAGATAACAAAGGTCTAGTCAAGAGCATGCCTTTGATATGCAAACTATGCAATCCAGAGCTCTACCTCCTCTATCTGGCCTTTACACCCCAGAAGACAGGATGTACCTTAACTACCTTAACCATCCCAGGACCAGGAACCAGGCAACTAGAAACCACCTCTCTATCCCACACCTGCCAAAGTTATTCAACCTAGATAATCCTAACTATTGATCCTGCTCTGCCTTAATTTCCCTTGGGGAACCTGATAAATGTGGTGACATAAATCTTTTTATACTAGCCTTCTGCCCCTGGCCAACTTGATGTCTTTCCACAGGTGACCCTGCTTGGCATGTATGCCCTTTGTCTTAAGGAAATATGAGTAGAATATATTTTGTGATTTTTTTCCCCTGAGCTTTTCTCTATCTCATTTTTTGACAAAACATAACTACTTCATTAGAAGAATTATAGAACAGAATGGAACCAACAGCATTGTAAAAGAAAAATCTAGGTATATTTTGCAGGTCAGATCAAATGGTGGCGATGTTGTTTCAAGACTAGGTTCTCTGGCAAAAATAAAGTTAATACGAATCTAATAATACAATAAATCACTGGTATCATTTAAACATCAACACAGGTGCAATCATCGGGATGCACACCAAGACTGTAATGGCAGCCAGAGGGATACAACCTGCACAGAGCTGTGAAAACAATGAATGAACAAGATGGCCCTAATGCTTGGCTTACTCCCTCTTTGAACTTAGTGTTAAGGAAGAAATTACTAGTGAGTCACTGTTCTCTAACCTGGATGTGAAGGAACAAAGCCTTAGTCAGGTAGATAGGGTCATTTCATCTAAGAACCTAGTGTTTCCATAGACAGCAATCTAGAGTTTCCACATGGCCCTACGTCTGTGAATCCTGGGAGCATAGCAATTTTCTGACTGGTGGTGAGTAGCCCAAAAAGAGTTCAATGCATGGCCTTCACTTATTACTATGGTAAGAGAATCACTACCTTTATGGTTTGGGTGTAAAATTTATCCGAACACTCACATATGAGACAATGCAGGAAGGTTCAGAGGAGAAATGATTGGGTTATGAGAGTCTTAATCCAATCAGTGATTTAATTCTCTGATAGGGATTAATTGAGAGGTAACTGAAATGGTAAGGTGTGACTGGAGGAGATGGGAATTAGGGCATGGCTTTGGTGTATATATTTGTATCTGGAGGGTGGAGTCTTTCTCTGCTTCTTGAATACCATGATGTGAGCTGCTTCCCTCTGCCACCTTCTCCCACTATGATGTTCAACCTCACCTCAAGCCCTGAGAAACGGAGCCAGCCTTATGGACTAAGACCTCTGAAACCATGAGCCCTCAAATAAACTTTTCCTCCTTACAGTTGTTCTGGTCAGATCCTTTAGTCACAGTAGTGAGAAAGCTGACTAAATCAACTACTATGTGGAATTCCTACCTATATTAACAACTCAGTCTCTAGAATTGAAGGAATGGAATAAAAGAATCATAATGTGTTTTACTATCGTATTCTCTAGAAAATGATCTCATCTTTATGATTATGTATTTTTAAAGGGCTAAATTGATTTTGCCTTATGTATGTCAGGAAATAAGAGCATTTGAATCAAAGGTGGATAATATAAATGTAGTGTCATAAATGTCTTGATTTTAATAGCATTTACTATAGTCCCTAAAACAAGGTAGGTTCTCACTGAAAATTTCTTGAAACAGTAGCTAAGAAAACCAAAATGTAAAGCTAATAAGTATTATCTTATTCTTATTTTCAACTTTATCTGTTTTTATATTTCAAAATAATATTTGTTTTCACATAAATCATTTAGTCAGCAAAATGATAAGATGCCATATGAAAATGTGACAAATCATCTTTCATTAATTTATTTGATTAAGTAATTCAATAAATTTTAAAAACCATGCTTATTGAGTTCAGTCTTTGGACTCTAGTTTATTGTTTAAAATGATTAATATCAGATGTTATTATAAATCCAAACTAGCATGTAATATATTTTAATCTGCCTACTATTAATCTTTGTCAAAAACAGAAATGTGTTTTATTAAACTTTATATTATTATAGTTTAAATTTTATTATAGTTTTATATTTTATTACATTTTAACAGAGTGCACCAATTCCATATCTAAATTCTTATAGTTAAATTTGTAAAATCTTTCTTTATTAGTGTGGAATTTCGTCTTTTCTTGAATAATAAAATCTAGACATAAAAAATGCTTTCTTTTTCATCTTGGTTTCTAGGAAATTTCAAGTCCATCTTTGTTCTTAATTGCTGCTTTTAGCTTCTGACTATATATTTTCTGGCACAAGTATTGTCTTAGACTTAAAATAAATCATCCTTTCTTAGCTTTATATTAATGATTTATTATATAATGCACCTCAGATCTTTAACAGATTTAGATGGGATAAGAAAAATAACAAAGGAAAATAATCAATTACTTTTCTCTTCTTTCTCTAAGCAGTTATCTTTTTTGTAAATAATATAATCATAAATTTGAATTGGTAAAACTGCATCAGGGAGCAAGGAGGAAGCTTAGAGTTCAATTTTGTTCACTAGGCACTAACCCTGGAGTTGGTTAATTACAAATAGGGAAGGACAATTAGTAAATGCATGAATGAAATTGACAATTAATAAACCGCAGTATGTTTCACTTTCTCTGAAGGTCTTTGACTAATTAGAATATGTGATTTTTTTTTTTTTTTTTTTTTTTTTTTTTTTTTTTTGGTACCAGGGATTAAACCCAGGGGCTCTAAACCACTGAGTCATATCCTCAGCCTTTTTTATATTTTATTTAAAGACAAGGTCTTGCTAAGTTTCTTAGGGCCTTGCTAAGTTGGTGAGGCAGGTTTTGAACTCGGGATACTCCTGCCTCAGGCTCCTGAGCCACTGGAATTACAGGTGTGCACCTTTGTGTCTGGCAGATTATGTGATTTTTAATAGCATATTTTGCTTCAATGAAACCATTTATTTACTATAAATACTACTATGATATTGCCCTGTTATACCTTAACACATGCTACTATTATTTCACCCTGCTTTTATTTTTAATTTTATTTATTGATTTTATTTATTATAGGGCTGGGGATCAAACCTAGGGCTTCACATATGTTGGGCAAGGGCCACATCTCTAGCTCACCTTGCTTCTGAGGATTAGGATCATGTCCTCAAATCACTTATTTTAGCTTAAAAATTTCCATCTGCTGTGGACAGAATGCTCATGCCCAACCCACTCATGTGTTAAAACCTAATCCTCAGTATTATGGTACTTGAAAGTGGGAACTTAGGGAGTAGATTAGATCATGAAGGCAAAGCCCTCATAAATAAGATTAGTTCCCAAATGAAATAGACCCTCGGCTGAGTTCCCTGGGCCTTTCTGCCACGTGAGGTTGTAGTGAGAAGATGGCAGTCTACCAGCCAGAAAGAAATCCCTCATCAGACACTGACTGTATATGCTTTGATCTAGACCTTCCTGGTCTCTAAAATCATGAGCAATAAATTTCTTTTATTTTTAAGCTACCTAGCGCATGGAAATTTGTTATAGTAATCTAAATAGACAAAAGCTAAAAATCGGTACCAAGAAGTGAGGGTGTGGCTATAATAAATGCCTAAAAATGTAGAAGTCACTGGGGAACCATGTTAATGGACACAGACTAGAGGAGTTTTGAGGTTCATGCCACAAACAGCCTATTATGCAATAAATAGGACAACAGGATGATTTTGGTGAGGACTCAAAAAGAAGGGAACTTTAGAGAAAACCTCAGCAATAGAATGCTTAAGTTATAATAAAAAGGCCACTGGTAGAAACACAAATGATAAAAAACATTCTGATGAGGTCTCAAGCAGAAATGAGGAACTTGTTGCTGGAGGAAAAGCCATCATTACATTAAATTGTCAAAAGAAATTTACTGAATTGTGCTTGTGTTCTATTGTTTTGTATAAAGTAAAATTTGTGAGTGGTAAAATTGGATATTTAGCTGGACCTATGTGTTAATCAGCTTTTCATCACTATGACAAAGTACCTGAGAAAAACAACTGAAAGAAAGATTTATGATTATTTCCCACAGTGGCAGAAAGTCATGGTGGAGGAAAGCCATTCACCTCATGGAAGTCAGTAAGCACAGAGAGGGAGAAAGGGTAGGAAACAAAATATAGTCCCCCAGGGCACACTCCCAAAGACTCACTCCCTCTATATTGGTTCTATCTCCTACAGTTTCTACCACCTCCCAATAGTCTATTCAGCTTTGAATTGCTCAGAAGATTAATCTAGTGGTAAGGCCAGAGGCCATCAATTCTCAAAATGTCTACCTCTGAACATTGCTGTATTAGGGACAAATGACTCTTTGGGAGAACTTTATATCCAAGCCATAAAAAGCTATTTCTAAGAAAAGTGTTGGTTCCTTTTGATGTTTGCATAAGTACAAGAAAGGAGAGATTGCTTGAAGATGGGAGTTTTATGCAAATTAACTGGAACTTAAAGATCTGGAAAATTCTCAGCTTATCCATATTAGAAAAACAAGAAACTGATTTCAGAAGAGAATATTAAGGGTGTAGTCCAAGTTCTTTAGTAACAATATTTATAATGTGTGCTGACTATAGGCCACATCAGCCATTTCAACAGAAGTAAATTAGTATTATTCTTCAAGAGAAGGGTAGAATGACTCCAAATATGATTCAGCAACTATCAAGGCTGCCTCTTCAGCTTCAGAAGGGAGGAGTATTGCCTCTTTCTCAACAGGTCAGATGGTCTCTTAGAAAAGCAGTGGGGGAGGATCACCCAGAACCTTCAGGATCCAGTTGTCACCCAAGAAAGTCAGGGGTGGGGACCAGGGAGAGAGTCACTGAGGACCTTCCCACTGAGCCATAGTGGGTGATGACAATATAACCACAAAAACCTGGACAGTAGTGGATCAAGGCAAAGAGAATTATTCTTGAGCCTTAAGATTTCGGGGAGTTTTCCCTGTAATTTGGACTCATTTTACATCTTACCCTGTCTTCTTTTTTATATATTCTTTTTAAAATGGAAAGGCTCTCCTATGCCTGCATTCTTTCCCAGGTTTGATGTAGAGGATATTTTGTTGAGAAATTGGACTTAGACTTTTGATTGATACTGGATTAAATTAAGATTTGGGGGCTGTTAGGATTGAACAAATACATTTTGGATGGGAAAAGGACCTAAATTTGAGACAGGGAGAGGAAGAAACATATAAACTAAATATTTATTTCCTCCCCTCAAGTTTGTATGTTGACAGACTGTGACAGCATTTGGTTGTGAGACCTTCGGGAAATCATTATATCATGAGAATAGGGTCCTTATGCATAGGACTAGTCCCCTTATGAGAGGGACTCCAGGGAGCTCCCTCACCCCTTCTGCCACATGAAGACACAGTCACAGGTTGACAGTTGATGAACCTTAAGCAGATCTTCACCAGATGCCAAATCTGTAAGAACTATGATCTAGGATTCACTAGCCTCTAGAAGACGTAGAAATATATTTGTTATTTATGAATTATTCAATCTGTGATAAGTTGGTAAAGTAAGACACTGTCCTTCCATTAAGCATGTATACTCTTCTATAAAATTTTGAAGTCCCTCCTTTAATTGGGCTCAGTTGCCAGAAATAGGTGTTTTCAACTTTGGAGGAAACAAAAAAATCTATTATGCACATTTTTAGAATTATTTGAGAAGATGTTCTAAATTAAATGTATGGGCAAATTTTCCAGAATGAACTGCAAAAACAGGTCATTTGAAGAAACTGTTACTGTTATCACAAATACAAAATGGAAAATAAGAATATATAAGGAAACCTAGTCAATCTGCAGTCTAGGAATCAGGTATTAGCTTTAATTAGATCTTAATATCCCCAAATTAAAACAGGATGCTGAGTATTGCTGCAGAAAGAGTGAGTTACTTCACATTGAAACTTGAGAATATACATGGCTAAGGATACTGAAAGATGTTCTTTACTGTTTTTACTCTTTCTAATCTTGTATGAGTTCAGCTAATTAATAAACTGTAAGGAAGTGAGAAAGAAATGTTTATTGTTTTATTTTCATATGCTGTATTTTGACCCATTCATATACCAGGAATAAAAATCAAATACAGACAGATTGAAGGTCAAAATGTATGACACACAAAATAATAAAACATTTGGAAGTAAATATAGGAGAACATGAATAAGAATATGTGGCCTATGCTAAGCAAAGTTTTCTTAAAACACAAATGAAATGCTAACAATAAAGTAAAATTTTTAAATGAAATATATTAAATTTATAGGCTTTTGCTCCTCAAAAGATGACATTGAAAGAGTGAAGAGGCACCTGAGAGAGTGAGAGAAATGTTTTTAATACATATATCTAAAAATTACTCATACCCAGGATACATTTAAAAAATTTTTTGATGAAAGTGTGCAGAAAACACTTAACAAAAGAAAATAGACAAATGAACAATAAACATGTTTAAAAGTGAGAAAATTATTCATCATAGAAATTTATATTAAACCATAATTTGAAATCACTGAATAATCACAATTGCTGAACATTTGAAAATAAAATGAAGAGTAAAGAAGTAAAGAGTCAGTAGTCAGAAGAAGTAAAGAGTCAGAGAGTTTGCTGAAAGAGCCAGTGTTAGAGTTTTGAGAGATTGCTAAAGCCGAAGAATAAAAAAACCTTCTTTCATCTTCATTCTGCCTCCAAGTTTTTCTCCCGCGGCATTGTGGCTGTATGTCAGGCAGCTACAAAATGGTGGCCTGTCCGGGGACTCGGCCGGCAGATAAGAAAAGATAAGAAAACCGAACAAAAAGTAAAAGACAGTGAGGAGAGCGAAGAAGAAAGCATAGCCTCTGACTCAGTTGAGACCAGCAAGAAGAGAGATCAGAGAGGAAAGTCTCCTCCACTAAGCCGGTTAAGAATTAATTAAAAAAGCGAAAAGCCAGCAAAAGCCGAAGCGAGTAGCCAGCGAAAAGCCGAAGTGAGTAGCCAGCGAAAAGCCATAAAGAGAAACTGCAGCTTGGCGAAAAGCCATAGAGAAAAAGCACGACGGGGAAAAAAAAAAAAGCCATGCAGAGAAAAGCCATGAGCTTTGGTGAAAAGCCATAAAGAGAAATTAAAAGCTGCAGAGAAAAAGCCATGAGCTTAAAAAAGCCATGAGCTTACAGAGATGCTGCAAAAGCCATCAAACTGAACTTGGCGAAAATGAAAATTCAATAAAGTCAAAGCCACTCATGCAGTTGTGCTTAACTAAGTGCGTTAGCTGATTTGCTTAAAACTTGGCTCTTCAGCAGTAGGCTTGCCGCCTTAAAACCGCATCTCCTCAAAAAGGGCTCAAACATCCACTCCTTTAAAACAAAAGGTGAAAAGCCAGGTAGGGACAAGAAAATAAAAAATAGAAAATAGAGAAAATAAAATATAGAAAATAGAGAAAGCACCTTTTAAACTGAAAGGGGGGAAGTGAAGCAGCCCCAATCAGGGAGATGGCTATTGCAGCTAGCTGGAAGCCATAAGTTCCACCTGATAATAATCATATGCACGTGACGCACCTGTAAATGCATGTGACACACCCGCAAAGTTAAAGGTATATAACCGGGTGAAAGCCGTCAGAAGCGATATTCATTCAGTCATTCAGTCGAGAAACCATAGATAGAGAGAAGAAGCAGTTGCTGGTTGGAGTCAGGCCGAGGCTGCCGAAGAAGAAAGAAGAAAGAAGAAAGAAGAAGCGCTCTCTCTCTCTCTCTCTCTCTCTAAGCTCTAAGAAAGTAAAAGTAAAAGAAGTAAAGTAAAGAAGTAAAGTAAAGAGTCAGTAGTCAAAAGAAAGTAAAGAGTCAGAGAGGTTGCTGAAAGAGCCAGTGTTAGTTTTGAGAGATTGCTAAAGGCGAAGAATTAAAAAACCTTCTTTCATCTTCATTCTGCCTCCGAGTTTTTCTCCTGCGGCATTGTGGCTGTATGTCAGGCAGCTACAATGAAGCATTAGTAAAGATATATAAACTGTGCCTATGACTGAGGTCCCAGGTCCCTATACATGTTTGTGACCCAACACTGCCACTCACATTCCTAACAACAACAACTTCATATGTATATATTTCTCATTCATGTGCCCATAAATAAGAATGAACATTCTATGTCTAGTCACTACATTATGCATGGATTACAAAAACATAATTCTGGCAGAAAGAAGTCAAGAAAAAAATGGTACATTTTACATAAAGTGATTAGTGTTATTTCTGTTGATACTTGTTGTAAAAAGTAAAATTCATAGTGCAAGAAGACAGAGTACTGATTCCTCTTTTTGGGGTGAGCGTAGTTGTAGAAAATAGAAGATAGGGACAAAGTTCCAGGGTACTAGTTTATTTTGCTTTCTGATCTTAGTAGTTTAAGTAAGGGTACTCAGTTTGCAAAGCTTCCATATCTGTACAACTACTATGTGTTCACTAACCTGTCTTCCTCTCCTTCTCCTCTATGTTATATTCAATAAAAAGCTATTTTAAAAGCCAAATTAGAGTGTTTTAATACATTAATTTAATTCCAGTGCTGGAATTAAGTTATTAGGTTTGGAGCTAAGCTCTTAATCAATGCTTTAGGGAGAGAGTTTCAACATTTTCAACATTTTTCTTTTTTGTTTTGATGATTTGATACAATAAATGAGTTTTCTGAAAGTTTTATGTTTGTCTTTCAAGATATTATGAATCCCAAGATCCTCAATTGAATCAGTCAAAAATTCCAAACCAGTTCCATCCATTTGCCAGCAAATGATTTCATTAGTGCTTAGTGAAATAAGCCAGACCCAGAAAGCCAAAGGTCAAATGTTTTCTCTAATTCATGGATGCTAGTCTAAAATAAGGAGGGGTGGGGGGAAGAAGAAGGAGGGAGAGGAGGAGGAGGAGGAATGAGGAGTTGGAAAAGGAAGAAGAGGAGGAGGAGGAGGGGTTTCATCAAAAGAAAAGAAAGATCAGGGGAGTAAAAGAAGGGGATTGAGGGCAAGGGAGGAAGGACAGGATAAGGGGAAAACAGTGTAATGAACCTGACCTAACTTTCCTGTGTACATATATGAATATACAATAATGAATTTCACCACTATGTATATCCATAAGATATTATTTTTTTAATGTAAGTAAATATCATAAAGATCAATAGAGAAGTAGAAAGGGTACAAGGGGAAGGAGAAAATAGAGGGTAAGGGCAAGTACTGGGGAATGAATTGGAATGAATTATATTTCATGTATTTATAATTATGTCAAAATGAATCCTAATGTTATGTATAGATAACATGAACTAATAAAAACGAAGAAAAAGTTCCAAACCAAAAATAAGAATTAAGTTAATAAGAGTTAGACATGAGGTACAAAATCCTTGTTCTATATATATTAGCTATAATAAGGCAGAAAATTTCTCAAGCAATTAATAAATATTGTGAAGACCAAATGTCTTGTGAGATGATAAATGAAAATTAATTACATTTTTATGGTTTATTTAATACAAATTTACATATGTATCAGGATTGATGTTAATAATTGCAATTTATATTTCCCATAAACCTTTATTGTTCAAGTGCAAATTTTTGCTATTAAGGTTTTTAGGAATATAATCCTAAAGATTTAGGAAGTGGCTTTAGTTCTTATCTTGTTAAGTTGTTTAAATATTTGTGATCCTTAAAATGTTTCAAATGTCACTAATTGACATGTTTTAATTTTGTGGATGACTTACTGTAAGGATAAAACACAAAATAACATGAACCATAGTATAGTAGTTTGAAGTTTTAATAAAATTATAAATCTCCAACATTAATGTTTTTCCATGAATTAAATAAAATGTGGTCTTTTGTGGGCATTCTTCTTATAGCCTCATAATCTTTATATATAGATGTTTCTTTTTTAGCTAAATAAAGTTACTAGTTGTCCAAAGTCATGTCCTTTCTTATAGCTGCATCTACAATAATCTCAAATATATTTTTTCTCAATAAATAATACATGAATAAACGGAATATATACATAAATTAATTAATAAGCATATATAGTTAATGACCACCCTGCTTTTTACTATCAACCTTAATTGCCCATTTCAGAATCTTATCATATTTTAGAGAAGCTAAAATGAATGACCACCAAAACAAAAGACTAAAGGCAAACATGATGATGAATAAACACATTCCCACTAATAAATGTAAATGCACAAAATATGACTTTGCTAGGAAGACACATTTGTGAAACCTCAGAATTATATATAAATGTATTCAACTTACTAATTCTGACTTATATTCATGTGGTGGTGTTGCAATTTTGTGAGACAAACACTCCATAATTCCAGGTTCAAGTTGTGACAAGGAAGACTGGTCCCTTTACCAAGCAACAAGTCAGTTAAGCCTTTAATGATTGAGAAGATCTGTACAAGAGATAAGTCAATCTTACAAATTAATCAACAGATGGTAATAGCCATTGTAGCTCTTCAAGATAAAAGGTCAATCATTGGAACAAAAGCTATTCTCTCAGTAAACAAAGCAGTAGACAATGTTAATACAAATCTTCTCATGTACGCTGTGAAGTATGTTTACCAATAACTGGGTTCAAGTAATAGCTTGAGAGGAATGTTGAAAAATGTATGCATTCCCTCCCATATTATCAGCCTTTGTTTTTAGAAGTTGATAGAATAATATAAAAAGAAAGATAATGGTGTATTTATCTACTTCTGGCTAACACATGAAAGTTATCCAATTCTGAAATACTCGGTAACAGGCTTTCGGAGAATGTGTTTAAGGAGAGAGAAATGTTTTACACATTTCCCAGGAGTCACAAGCCATAGGATTTTCTGTACTTCCAACAGAGAGTCCCAAAAATCTCAGCAATGGTTTTTATACCAACCAACCTCTGCCAAAATGGTTTAATGTTACATTAAGTCAACCTAGAGAGGATTTAATTTTAAATAAATTTCTAATTGTTACATTTCCTAATTATTAAAATTATAAGAAGATCATATATCAAGCAATAGTCACTGTATATATTTATGAAATTTTACATAACTTATGTATGTTGACATAACACTTTAGTCCATATATTGAAATTCATTGACAAGACAACCTAGTTTTTGTCGTATTTATTATGAAGAAACTGAGTCCTTCCTTACATTTTATACTTTTATCAAATCTTGCTGTGCGGACTGGGGTTATGCTCAGTGGTAGAGTGCTTGCATACTAGCACATGTGAGGCACTGGGTTTGATCCTCAGCACCACATAAAAAACAAATGGATAGCCGGGCATGGTGGCGCATGCCTGTAATCCCAGCACTTGGGAGACTGAGGCAGGAGGATCTCGAGTTGAAAGCCAGCCTCAGCAATGGCGAGGCACTTAGCAAATCAGTGAGACCCTGTCTCTAAATAAAATACAAAAAAGGGCTGGGGATGTGGCCCAGTGGTCAAGTGCCCCTGACTCCAATTCCCGGTACAAAAAAAAAAAAAAAAAAAAAAAAGAATAAATAAAGGTGATAAAGGTGTTGTGTCCATCTACAACTAGATGTTTTTAAAAATCTTGCTGTGCATGGGTTGAACACAAGCAAGAAATAGTATGCTAACATATGGAATATACATATAATTCCAGTTGGTATTAGATAGTACAATATATTTCTGCTCTAATTAATTCTTAATAGTCAGTGGATAAAATGGTTAAGATACCTTACTGCACAATAAGTTATTTTACATATTTATTACATACAATAGTTGTACATAGACTCAGTGAAGTGGAATTATACTAGCTGATTTTACCATCTGTTTCTAGTGAATTAAATGGTATTGGTTCTTCAAACAGCTAACAGAAGATGTTTACTTAATTGAAAACATAACTGAATAATAGTAATGCTGAAGAGCCCAATTAAAATTTTATCTGCTTTTCTGGAAAATAGCTTTCCAAGGGATAGTTTTTAGACAAGTTGGGTGAAAGGAGGACTCTATTCTATTTCATCACTGGAATACAGCATTAGGCATAGGACTTCCTCTATCCAGAGATAACTAGGAGTTCCAGGAAGAATGTCTTTTCTTTTTATCATTACCTCTCAGAGTTTCTTGACTGTATTAAAATTTAGGTGTAGTTTTTCATTATGTTAGGTTTTGGAGAATTAAGTTTTGTTGCATTATACATAGAAAAGTTCATGAATTCTAAGTCACAGATTGATACATTTTTAGCAAGTAGGCATGATAAAATTAGTAACACAGAAGAGGAATTTGTTCTGAGAAAATAATAATAATTAGAAAATTTATTTAAAATTAAATCCTCTCCAAGTTGACTTAATGTAATAATCAAACATTTTGACAGAGGTTGGTTGGTATGAAAACCATTGCTGAGATTTTTGGGACTCTCTGTTGGAAGTATAGAAAATCCTATAATCAAAATCCTATAATAAAAAAATCCTATAATCAAAAGCCTACTGCATTTCAGACACTGCTAATACTAAAAATAGCACTAGTGTGGTAAATAAGGCATCCCAGTCCATTGCATTCATGATTTTTGTATTCTAATTAGGGAAACAGACAAAAACAAGTGAACAAATACTATAATAATAAGTTCACTATGATAAAAATTGAGAAGGAAGACCTACTTTAAAGACTGTGCTCAGAGAAGAAAGAAAGGGAAGGGAAGTGGAGGGAAGAGAAGGGGAAGAAGGGAAGGGAGAACAAGGAGTGAATGTCCTGATCTCACTCTGTAATTATTTCTTAACCATTTTGTGCCAGTCACACTATGTCTTTGGTACTTCTTAATCACGAACAAGTTGAACAAGCCCCTGTTTCAAGGAATTGATATTTGCTTTCTTCTTTACAAAATCCTCCATTCCCAGAGAACTGCATGTTCTACTTCATTACCTCTGTGTGGTCTAATCCAAAAGCCACCATTCCTGAAAAGTCTTCCTTAGCCACCCCACCTAAAATAACATCACTAATTCATACACATGAAAAACCACTGCCACTTTTCTTTTCCTCCTTTGTTTTTCCTTCCTGGTAATTATCATATTTTTATATAATATATATTTCACTTTTTGATCTTACTCATTGTTGATCTCCACTATTAGAATGAAAGCTTCATGAAGGCAGGATTTTATGTGTGTTTTGTTGACTTATAATCCTCAGTGATAGCGTTTAGCTTGATAAATACTTTCCAAATGCATGAACTGTTATTCTACCACTACATCCGACAGGTGTCTTAGTGTGTGAAAGAGAAAACAATTGATAATATTTTTAATGGCCTTTTCTTTTCTGTATTGCTAGGTTCTTAAACATTTTTTATATGAAATGCATTTCCACAGCTTAAATATTTAAAGGAGGATATTGATAACTTTAGATTTCTCTGATAATCAGCTTTTCATCACTGTAAACAAAATACCTGACAAGAAAAACAGTAGAAGAAATGTTTATTTTGAGCTCACCTGTAAGAGTCTTAATGAGGAGGTAGCTAAGACGGTAGCTGGCTGAGAGCCAAAGAGGAGGCATTTAATTGTTTTCTCCTGACCTTAATGTAATCAACTAAGAATCTTTCTGTGCCCGTGAACACTGTGTGACGCACCTGTAAGTTGAGCTTGTGACACGTGTATACTTGTTAAGGTGAAGAGTATTTAACCAGGTAGGGTTGGAGTTGTGTGGGGGTTGTTGTTGGAGTTGGAGAGAGAAGTCAGAAGAGAAAGCAGAATAAAGAACCTACTCATTCCCAATCTGCCTCCGAATTCTTTCCCGCTGTATCATTGCTGCAGACGGCAACAGCTACAGGCAGCAACAAGTGGTGGCCCGTACAGGGAATTCGGAATCTGTAGGTAAGAACTGAGGAGTCTCTAGTCAGAGCAATTAAGATGGGCTCAAAAATGACAAAAATACGAGCTACTAAAGCTATTCAAGATTTATTAGAGATAGCTGAAGGTTACGTGCTCTCAATTGAACCTGGGACTCAGGATGGTACTAAGTCAGTTAGGACCAGTGAGAGTAGTAGTAGTGAGGAAAAATTAAGTAAAAGTGATCAAGAGAGCACAACCTCCACTGAGTCAGTTAGGACCAGTGAGGATAGTATTAGTGAGGAGGAATTAAGTAAAAATGATCCTGAGAAAATGAGCAAAAGGAAATTAAGGAGGACCAAGATAAAGGGCCGTCAAGTGGAGGAACCACTTGTGCCCTCTGCTCCCCCATGGGTTGAATCAATTACAGAAACTATGAGGGGTCATTCTAAACACTTGCGTGCCCTTGAAGCAGAGATTAATGGTCTTTCTGAGCGCTTACGTGCCCTTGAGTGTCAAAACTCGCAGGGACATTAGAATGTACAAGTATTTGAAAATCAAGACGAGCAAAGGTATCATCAATCTTTAGATTTCAAAACTATAAAAAGTTTTAAAGAAGCAACAATGACATATGGAACCCAAGCTCCTTTTACCATAAGCATGTTAGAAGCCCTTAATACTTTGAATTTAACTCCTTCAGATTGGAAAGGCTTATGTAAGGCAGTATTGAGCGGGGGACAATACTTGATTTGGAGGTCTCAATTCCAAGAGTTCTGTGTTGAAACAGCTAGAAGAAATGTGACTGCAGGATTTTCAAACCATGATGTAGACATGTTAACTGGAGAAGGGCAATATGCTGATTTACAGGTTCAGATTCTGTATGATCCTGGAGTTCACGCTCAAATATACACCGCAGCTGTTAAGGCATGGAAAATATTACAAGGAACTGGTGACTTACAGGGTAAATTGTCTAAAGTGATTCAGGGACCTAATGAGCCATATGCTGACTCTGCTGATCGACTTTGCAAACTACAGGTAAAGTGTATGGAGATGTTGATCAAGCCATGCCATTAGTTGTTCAGCTGGCATATGAAAATGCCAACAAATATTGTCAAGACACTATCAGACCTTGGAAATCTAAAAGGGACCTTTCTGTATATATAAGGCTATGCAAGGACATAAATGATGCATTTGTTACAGGTAATGTAATCGCAGCAACCATGAGAGGTGCTTCTTCTCAAAATTTTACAAGAAGGGCTAAACCTAAAAATTATTATAGTCAATCATGTCATTTTAGAAAACTATATCCCCAAAGAAGGGAAGAGACAATAGAAAAAAGGCCAAGCTCATCTCATGCCTCAGACCGCTGCCCCAGGTGTAAAAAACCCCAATGGGCTAGTAAGTGCAGATCCAAAACTGATGTTTATGGTAACATTTTGTCTGGCAATTCAAAAAACTGGGCACAGGGCCCAATGCCCCAGGGCCCACAAATGAACGAGGCATTAGAGGAGGAGTATCCTCAAACATCCATCCAGATGATTCCTTGACACAATCCCTCTTACCCATCGACTCCCTTGTCAGAGGAACAAGAGGAAGTACAGGATTAGACCTCTGTTCCACTGTCCGGATAGTGCTAACACCTGAAATGGGGGTTCAACTGATTTCCCTGGGAGTCAGGGGATTTCTTCCATTAGGGACTGTAGGACTTATCCTCGGTCGAAGCTCTAAAAGCTTATCTGGACTTAAAGTGATTCCAGGTGTGATAGATTCTGACTTTGGAGGAGAAATCAAGATTATGCTCAGTTCACCTCAAGGTATTAGCTCTGTTAACCAAGGTGATAGAATCGCTCAGCTGCTTCTCCTTCCCTGTTTACATGATTCATTTAAGAGTATGCCTCAAAATAGAAAGAATAGGGGATTTGGTTCCACTGGCTCGGGACCTATGGCATGCTGGGTTCAGGATTGTTCACAGAGGCCTATGTGCAAAATAAAAATTCAAGGAATAGAGATGGAGGGGTTGATTGACACTGGGGCTGACTCTTCCATTATCAATGTATGACAATGGCCCAAACACTGGCCTTTGCAAAAGGCTTCAACTAGTTTGAGAGGCTTGGGATATTCTAATAGCCCAAAAAAATGCAACAGTTTTAAAATGGGAGGATGATGAAGGGCATCAAGGAACATTACAACCTTATGTTTTGTCCAGCTTGCCAGATACCTTATAGGGAAGAGATGTTTTGCCACAAATGGGAGTACACCTCACAACCAAGCCTGCAGGTGTTAATAATAAAAGATGGAGTCCCAGGGAAAACAGGGATATGTTCCAGGTAAAAGACTAGGAAAAAATCTACAGGGTGAGCCTAACCCTATTGAGCTTAAAGGAAATTGTCATCAAAAAAGTACAGGATATTTTTATTAGGGGCCACTGAGAAAACAATTTTGAAAATACCTTGGCTTTCTGATAAGCCACTTTGGGTCCCTCAGTGGCCCCTATCTAGAGAGAAATTACAAGTGGCCCACCTAATAGTCCAAGAACAACTAGAAGCAGGACATATAGAACTTTCTACCTCTCCCTGAAATTCCCCCATATTTGTGATTAGGAAAAAATTAGGAAAATGGTGATTATTACATGATCTTAGAGAAATCAAAAAAACTATGCAAATTATGGGCCATACTCAACCTGGACTTCCTAATCCTATAGCGATTCCTAAAAATTTCCATCTTATAACTCTTGATATAAAGGATTTTTTTTTTCTATTCCTTTACATCCTCTGGATGCCCCCAGGTTTGCTTTTTCAGTTCCCTCTATTAATAATAATGGACCTGATCAAAGATTTCAGTGGAAAGTTTTACCCCAGGGTATGGCTAATAGCCCCACTATGTGTCAAATCTATGTAGATAAAGTTATTCAGCCTATCAAGAACAAATACCCAGAGCTTATGTGCCTCCATTATATGGATGATGTTTTGCTTGCTCATCCTAATCAAGAAGTCTTATTCACTATATTTCTGATATATCAGAAAACTTGAAATGATATGGACTAAACATTGCTGAAGAAAAGGTTCAAACTAGATCTCCAATATTATGTCTAGGATTCCAAATTATGGATACTTTTATTAGGCCTCAAAAAATCTTAATAAATAAGGAACATCTAGCTACTCTTAATGATTTTCAAAAATTGCTGGGAGACATTAATTGGCTTCACCCTACACTAAGCCTCACTACTGGCCAATTAAAACCCTTATTTGATATCCTTCGCGGGAACCCTGATCCATCTTCACCGCGAACATTGACTCCAGATGCTAGGGAAGCTTTAAAGTTGGTAGAAAAGGCCATTGAAGGATCCCATTGTGATAGAATTGATTTTACTCAATATTGGTTATTATTTCTTCACAATATACACCCACAGGAGTATTTTGGCAACAGGGGCCTATATTATGGATATATTTGCCCATCTCTCCTAAAAGTACAATTGAGTTTTACACCTCCATGGTGGCTAAACTTATTCTTCAAGGACTTAAGACTTCTACTAAAATGTTTGGCATTCACCCCACTACTATTATTACTCTCTATTCATTGTCACAGGTCGAATATTTATGCTTCAATGATAATGATTGGGCTATAGCTAGATGCTCTACTTCTGTAAATTTTGATAACCATTTTCCTAAGTCTCCTATACTATCTTTTTGTATCAATCATCCCATTATATTTCCACAGGTAATAAAAAATCAACCTATTCCTAAGGCATTAAATGTATTTACAGATGTGTCCTCTAATGGTACTGCTGCAGTAGTAACTCAAAAAGAAAATATGATTCATATTACTGCCCATAAATCAGCTCAATTGCTAGAGCTAGAAGCTGTTATAATAGCTCTTGAAAGTTTTAGATAACAGCCCATAAATATTTTTTCAGACAGCCATTATGTTGTACATGCTGTCCCTAAATTAGAGCTAGCAGGTCCAATAGCACGTCATACTCCAGCCTTTAAATTGTTTTTTTTTTCAAATTCAAAACCTTCTATGGGAATGTAAAGAACCTTTGTTTATTGGACATATCAGAGCTCATACTAATTTGCCTGCTCCTCTCCATGAAGGTAACCAAAAGGCCGATGCCCTTACTCAAACAATCTTTATATTTTCAGCTGTCCAACAAGCTACCTTGTTCCATTCTCAATTTCATGTTAATAGTACTACTTTACAACAAAGGTTCAAAATAAGTAAAGATCAAGCTCGAACAATTGTGAATCCTTGCAATCTTGTGTGACACATTTGCCCAATCCACATTATGGAGTTAACCCAAGAGGATTAATGCCCAATCATTTGTGGCAGACGGATGTCACTCATGAGCCAAGTTTTGGAACATTGCAATTTATTCATGTGACCATAGATACATGCTCAGGCATGATTTTTGCTTCCTTACATGCTGGAGAAAAAGTTAAAGATGTTACATCTCATTGTTTACAAGCTTTTGCTGCACTGGGCATTCCCAAAATGCTTAAAACAGACAAAAAAAAAAAATCCAAATAACTTTAATTCATTTAAGTTAAATATATTCAAATTGGGTAAACAATTAAAAAATGAAGGTACCTTAAAACTTAATTTATAAGTATCTCTAGGACTTCTCTTCAGCAAGGAATATGACTAATACTGTATAGCCTGATATTTTGGTATTTGACTTGGGATTGTTTATTTGTAATAAACTTTATTTGTTAAACAGCTGATTAATTTAAATTGTTTCAACAGACATATTCATAAAAGGTTGCTGTGTATGCAGAGGCCTAAAAGTTCTAGCTAACAAAATATTTTTCTAAAATGCTCTTAGTCTTTCTTTAATCCGTTCTAAATGTGATATTTTGCCAGCTAATGTTTGTGGGAGTTCAAGCAGCCATGTGTGTGAGCAGAGATCAACTTCAGATACCTGAAGATCTAATAATTCTATTTTTTAGTTTGAATTGCACCCCTACAATTCGCTTCTTGACTCAGTGCTGGAATGGCACTTCCTTTTCTCTAATGATTGTTGCTTGAATTTCTAGGTACATCCCTATGCCAGTCTTAGTGGGCCCTGAAGATTTGCTGGTGGCATTGTCTAGACATAAAAGAGACGGCTGCTGCTGCTACAGCTGCAGGGATCACAATCGCTACAATCATCCCTGCTGCTCAAGCATCAAACAACCTCACCAGCAGTGTGGCCTCTGCTCTGCATGCACGAGGCCTCCTAGATCTACGTGTTAGCAAGTGGACATTTTGATAGATATATCTACTATAGGATGTTTGGGACATTGTACGGGACTGTGCCTTGAGGGTACCCCTTTTCTTAATCCTAGTAGGGCAGCTGATTTGTCTAGAGAACTCAGTGCGTTACTTTATGGAAATTAGGGCAGCTGATTTGTTTAAAGAACTTGTTACGCTATTTAATGGAACTTGGCTCGTCAGCACAAAGCTTACCGCCTTAGAACTGGAGCATCTCCTCATGATTGATTGGCTCGATTAGACGGCTGGTAGTCAATGACAGGAAAGTCTCATGTGACCGACATATCAATCTAAGACAGGAGTCAAGGGCACAGCCTTGATCATCTGATGATGGGTAAGAATGTTGGTTGCACATATCCACAGTCGATCCTGATGTGGTGAGAGTCGTCACCCATCTATTTATCCCTCTTTTAAAACAAAAGGGGGGAAATTTAAGAGCCTTAATGAGGAGGTAGCTAAGATGGTGGCTGGCTGAGAGCCAGAGAGGAGGTGTTTAATTGTTTTCTCCTGACCTTAATGTAATCAACTAAGAATCTTTCTGTGCCCGTGAACACAGTGTGACGCACCTGTAAGTTGAGCTTGTGACACGTGTATACTTGTTAAGGTGAAGAGTATTTAACCAGGTAGGGTTGGAGTTGTGTGGGGGTTGTTGTTGGAGTTGGAGAGAAAAGTCAGAAGAGAAAGCAGAATAAAGAACCTACTCATTTTAAAGAAGCAACAATGACATATGGAACCCAAGCTCCTTTTACCATAAGCATGTTAGAAGCCCTTAATACTTTGAATTTAACTCCTTCAGATTGGAAAGGCTTATGTAAGGCAGTATTGAGCGGGGGACAATACTTGATTTGGAGGTCTCAATTCCAAGAGTTCTGTGTTGAAACAGCTAGAAGAAATGTGACTGCAGGATTTTCAAACCATGATGTAGACATGTTAACTGGAGAAGGGCAATATGCTGATTTACAGGTTCAGATTCTGTATGATCCTGGAGTTCACGCTCAAATATACACCGCAGCTGTTAAGGCATGGAAAATATTACAAGGAACTGGTGACTTACAGGGTAAATTGTCTAAAGTGATTCAGGGACCTAATGAGCCATATGCTGACTCTGCTGATCGACTTTGCAAACTACAGGTAAAGTGTATGGAGATGTTGATCAAGCCATGCCATTAGTTGTTCAGCTGGCATATGAAAAATGCCAACAAATATTGTCAAGACACTATCAGACCTTGGAAATCTAAAAGGGACCTTTCTGTATATATAAGGCTATGCAAGGACATAAATGATGCATTTGTTACAGGTAATGTAATCGCAGCAACCATGAGAGGTGCTTCTTCTCAAAATTTTACAAGAAGGGCTAAACCTAAAAATTATTATAGTCAATCATGTCATTTTAGAAAACTATATCCCCAAAGAAGGGAAGAGACAATAGAAAAAAGGCCAAGCTCATCTCATGCCTCAGACCGCTGCCCCAGGTGTAAAAAACCCCAATGGGCTAGTAAGTGCAGATCCAAAACTGATGTTTATGGTAACATTTTGTCTGGCAATTCAAAAAACTGGGCACAGGGCCCAATGCCCCAGGGCCCACAAATGAACGAGGCATTAGAGGAGGAGTATCCTCAAACATCCATCCAGATGATTCCTTGACACAATCCCTCTTACCCATCGACTCCCTTGTCAGAGGAACAAGAGGAAGTACAGGATTAGACCTCTGTTCCACTGTCCGGATAGTGCTAACACCTGAAATGGGGGTTCAACTGATTTCCCTGGGAGTCAGGGGATTTCTTCCATTAGGGACTGTAGGACTTATCCTCGGTCGAAGCTCTAAAAGCTTATCTGGACTTAAAGTGATTCCAGGTGTGATAGATTCTGACTTTGGAGGAGAAATCAAGATTATGCTCAGTTCACCTCAAGGTATTAGCTCTGTTAACCAAGGTGATAGAATCGCTCAGCTGCTTCTCCTTCCCTGTTTACATGATTCATTTAAGAGTATGCCTCAAAATAGAAAGAATAGGGGATTTGGTTCCACTGGCTCGGGACCTATGGCATGCTGGGTTCAGGATTGTTCACAGAGGCCTATGTGCAAAATAAAAATTCAAGGAATAGAGATGGAGGGGTTGATTGACACTGGGGCTGACTCTTCCATTATCAATGTATGACAATGGCCCAAACACTGGCCTTTGCAAAAGGCTTCAACTAGTTTGAGAGGCTTGGGATATTCTAATAGCCCAAAAAAATGCAACAGTTTTAAAATGGGAGGATGATGAAGGGCATCAAGGAACATTACAACCTTATGTTTTGTCCAGCTTGCCAGATACCTTATAGGGAAGAGATGTTTTGCCACAAATGGGAGTACACCTCACAACCAAGCCTGCAGGTGTTAATAATAAAAGATGGAGTCCCAGGGAAAACAGGGATATGTTCCAGGTAAAAGACTAGGAAAAAATCTACAGGGTGAGCCTAACCCTATTGAGCTTAAAGGAAATTGTCATCAAAAAAGTACAGGATATTTTTATTAGGGGCCACTGAGAAAACAATTTTGAAAATACCTTGGCTTTCTGATAAGCCACTTTGGGTCCCTCAGTGGCCCCTATCTAGAGAGAAATTACAAGTGGCCCACCTAATAGTCCAAGAACAACTAGAAGCAGGACATATAGAACTTTCTACCTCTCCCTGAAATTCCCCCATATTTGTGATTAGGAAAAAAATTAGGAAAATGGTGATTATTACATGATCTTAGAGAAATCAAAAAAAACTATGCAAATTATGGGCCATACTCAACCTGGACTTCCTAATCCTATAGCGATTCCTAAAAATTTCCATCTTATAACTCTTGATATAAAGGATTTTTTTTTTCTATTCCTTTACATCCTCTGGATGCCCCCAGGTTTGCTTTTTCAGTTCCCTCTATTAATAATAATGGACCTGATCAAAGATTTCAGTGGAAAGTTTTACCCCAGGGTATGGCTAATAGCCCCACTATGTGTCAAATCTATGTAGATAAAGTTATTCAGCCTATCAAGAACAAATACCCAGAGCTTATGTGCCTCCATTATATGGATGATGTTTTGCTTGCTCATCCTAATCAAGAAGTCTTATTCACTATATTTCTGATATATCAGAAAACTTGAAATGATATGGACTAAACATTGCTGAAGAAAAGGTTCAAACTAGATCTCCAATATTATGTCTAGGATTCCAAATTATGGATACTTTTATTAGGCCTCAAAAAATCTTAATAAATAAGGAACATCTAGCTACTCTTAATGATTTTCAAAAATTGCTGGGAGACATTAATTGGCTTCACCCTACACTAAGCCTCACTACTGGCCAATTAAAACCCTTATTTGATATCCTTCGCGGGAACCCTGATCCATCTTCACCGCGAACATTGACTCCAGATGCTAGGGAAGCTTTAAAGTTGGTAGAAAAGGCCATTGAAGGATCCCATTGTGATAGAATTGATTTTACTCAATATTGGTTATTATTTCTTCACAATATACACCCACAGGAGTATTTTGGCAACAGGGGCCTATATTATGGATATATTTGCCATCTCTCCTAAAAGTACAATTGAGTTTTACACCTCCATGGTGGCTAAACTTATTCTTCAAGGACTTAAGACTTCTACTAAAATGTTTGGCATTCACCCCACTACTATTATTACTCTCTATTCATTGTCACAGGTCGAATATTTATGCTTCAATGATAATGATTGGGCTATAGCTAGATGCTCTACTTCTGTAAATTTTGATAACCATTTTCCTAAGTCTCCTATACTATCTTTTTGTATCAATCATCCCATTATATTTCCACAGGTAATAAAAAATCAACCTATTCCTAAGGCATTAAATGTATTTACAGATGTGTCCTCTAATGGTACTGCTGCAGTAGTAACTCAAAAAGAAAATATGATTCATATTACTGCCCATAAATCAGCTCAATTGCTAGAGCTAGAAGCTGTTATAATAGCTCTTGAAAGTTTTAGATAACAGCCCATAAATATTTTTTCAGACAGCCATTATGTTGTACATGCTGTCCCTAAATTAGAGCTAGCAGGTCCAATAGCACGTCATACTCCAGCCTTTAAATTGTTTTTTTTTCAAATTCAAAACCTTCTATGGGAATGTAAAGAACCTTTGTTTATTGGACATATCAGAGCTCATACTAATTTGCCTGCTCCTCTCCATGAAGGTAACCAAAAGGCCGATGCCCTTACTCAAACAATCTTTATATTTTCAGCTGTCCAACAAGCTACCTTGTTCCATTCTCAATTTCATGTTAATAGTACTACTTTTACAACAAAGGTTCAAAATAAGTAAAGATCAAGCTCGAACAATTGTGAATCCTTGCAATCTTGTGTGACACATTTGCCCAATCCACATTATGGAGTTAACCCAAGAGGATTAATGCCCAATCATTTGTGGCAGACGGATGTCACTCATGAGCCAAGTTTTGGAACATTGCAATTTATTCATGTGACCATAGATACATGCTCAGGCATGATTTTTGCTTCCTTACATGCTGGAGAAAAAGTTAAAGATGTTACATCTCATTGTTTACAAGCTTTTGCTGCACTGGGCATTCCCAAAATGCTTAAAACAGACAAAAAAAAAAAAAATCCAAATAACTTTAATTCATTTAAGTTAAATATATTCAAATTGGGTAAACAATTAAAAAATGAAGGTACCTTAAAACTTAATTTATAAGTATCTCTAGGACTTCTCTTCAGCAAGGAATATGACTAATACTGTATAGCCTGATATTTTGGTATTTGACTTGGGATTGTTTATTTGTAATAAACTTTATTTGTTAAACAGCTGATTAATTTAAATTGTTTCAACAGACATATTCATAAAAGGTTGCTGTGTATGCAGAGGCCTAAAAGTTCTAGCTAACAAAATATTTTTCTAAAATGCTCTTAGTCTTTCTTTAATCCGTTCTAAATGTGATATTTTGCCAGCTAATGTTTGTGGGAGTTCAAGCAGCCATGTGTGTGAGCAGAGATCAACTTCAGATACCTGAAGATCTAATAATTCTATTTTTTAGTTTGAATTGCACCCCTACAATTCGCTTCTTGACTCAGTGCTGGAATGGCACTTCCTTTTCTCTAATGATTGTTGCTTGAATTTCTAGGTACATCCCTATGCCAGTCTTAGTGGGCCCTGAAGATTTGCTGGTGGCATTGTCTAGACATAAAAGAGACGGCTGCTGCTGCTACAGCTGCAGGGATCACAATCGCTACAATCATCCCTGCTGCTCAAGCATCAAACAACCTCACCAGCAGTGTGGCCTCTGCTCTGCATGCACGAGGCCTCCTAGATCTACGTGTTAGCAAGTGGACATTTTGATAGATATATCTACTATAGGATGTTTGGGACATTGTACGGGACTGTGCCTTGAGGGTACCCCTTTTCTTAATCCTAGTAGGGCAGCTGATTTGTCTAGAGAACTCAGTGCGTTACTTTATGGAAATTAGGGCAGCTGATTTGTTTAAAGAACTTGTTACGCTATTTAATGGAACTTGGCTCGTCAGCACAAAGCTTACCGCCTTAGAACTGGAGCATCTCCTCATGATTGATTGGCTCGATTAGACGGCTGGTAGTCAATGACAGGAAAGTCTCATGTGACCGACATATCAATCTAAGACAGGAGTCAAGGGCACAGCCTTGATCATCTGATGATGGGTAAGAATGTTGGTTGCACATATCCACAGTCGATCCTGATGTGGTGAGAGTCGTCACCCATCTATTTATCCCTCTTTTAAAACAAAAGGGGGGAAATTTAAGAGCCTTAATGAGGAGGTAGCTAAGATGGTGGCTGGCTGAGAGCCAGAGAGGAGGTGTTTAATTGTTTTCTCCTGACCTTAATGTAATCAACTAAGAATCTTTCTGTGCCCGTGAACACAGTGTGACGCACCTGTAAGTTGAGCTTGTGACACGTGTATACTTGTTAAGGTGAAGAGTATTTAACCAGGTAGGGTTGGAGTTGTGTGGGGGTTGTTGTTGGAGTTGGAGAGAAAAGTCAGAAGAGAAAGCAGAATAAAGAACCTACTCATAGCCGGGCGTGGTGGCGCACGCCTGTAATCCCAGCACTTGGGAGGCTGAGGCAGGAGGATCACGAGTTCAAAGCCAGCCTCAGCAATGGCAAGGCACTTAGCAACTCAGTGAGACCCTGTCTCTAATAAAATACAAAAAAGGGCTGGGGATGTGGCCCAGTGGTCAAGTGCCCCTGAGTTCAATCCCCGGTACCACAAAAAAAAAAAAAAAAAAAGAACCTACTCATTCCCAATCTGCCTCCGAATTCTTTTCCGCGGTATCGTTGCTGCAGGTGGCAACAGTTACAGGCGGCAACACCCACCCATTGCCCTCTTAGGAGCTGTCCATAGGGATTCCAATCTGCTACACTTTACCTGGCTTCCCAGGGCTTCCTTTGAAATCTCAGTGGAAGCCTCCTTTACCCCTTAACTCCTGCATTCTGCATTTATGAAGAACCAGTACCATGTGTATGATATCAAGGTCTTAATACAGCTTTTGAAGTAGTTGAGCCCCCTTGGACCATGCCTCAGTGGCCTGAAAGTGCTGGGTAGCTGAGCATGGTGAAACAAATCCTAGGGACAGTTTTCTAGGCAATCCCTGAGCAAGAAGGGTGCCCCAAGTTCTCTGAAAGGAATCCTTACTTTTATACCCTTGAGCCTGCAATGGGTATGATCATACTGATTCCTTGAGATGCCTCAAGATATCTTTCCCATCATCTTTTTGCTAAGTACTTAGCTCCATTTTAGTGGCTATAAACTCTTCTGCAACCATAGCTTCCTTAATCCCAAAATTACATGTGTTTCTTATCCAGCCAAACTACAGTTTTCCTACTCTTCTCTGCTTTCTGTTCCAAATTATCAGAGTAAACCTGGTAAAAAGTCATCAGCAATACCATACCATAACATAACTTGAATATTATACAGTCCTATTATTCAGTCTTTATCGTATGTATTCCTATTGACATTCTGGTAATCATGAGTTCCCACCAGAATTAAGTCCTGCTTACCACATTCTAAAACTTCTCCATCCTACACATTCAAACATTTCCAAACTTCTCCCACAAATGAATTCCAAAGGTTTCTGAACCATACAGTCAGGTCACACACAGCAATGGTACCCATTTGTATGTAGTCAGATTTTCATCATTGTGTCCAAACTACCTGACAAGAACTACTTATAGGAATAAAAGTTTATTTTGAGTTCATGATTTCAGAGTTTCAGTCCATGGTTAGCTAACTCCATCTCTCTGGGCTTGAGGTGAGGTGGAGCATCATAGCAGAGGGGCATGGCAGAGGAAACCTCAACTCATGGTAGCCAGGAAGCAGAGTGAGAGTACAGATGAGGAGCTAGGGACAAAATACATACTCCCAAAGGCATGTCCCCAGTGACCCACATCCAGGTCACATTTTACTTGCCTGTAGTTATCGCCCAGTAATCCAACTAAATTATCAATCCACCAAATGAATTAAATCACTGATTAGGTTATGGTTCTCATAATCTTTTCATTTCACCTCCCACATTAACACAGAATATTTGGGGGAACACCTCAAATCCAAACCATACAATCTTCAAAAAATGATATAATAAAAACTCCAAGTAACTAAGTGATATTAAGGGTTTAAATTACCTCTCTGTTCTTACTGAGAGACAGATTCCTTTAATAAAGCATCTTTTTTGAAAGGTAACAATGCAAAAGTTAGTACAATCTGTTTTTGGCATTATATTCATATTTCTTTTCACTTAAAGCAACTGAATTGGTTTTTATCTAATAGATACCAACTAAATCTTGGATTGTATTAACTTATCTGTAATTCTCTAAAGTTATAATAAAATATTTGTTCTAGTTTTTCCCTGATTGCAATAAGATATTATGGACATGTTATCTAGAATTATGACCCAAATGGGTTTAATTTGTTTTTTTAATCATTATTACTTATATTACAGTGGAACATTTTCCTTTGATTTTTTTCTAAAATTCCTATTGGTGAAAAAGATTTTTGTCTTTTTCCCTTTATAAAATCCTTTAAGAAGATATTTCATTATTTCAAAACAAAATCATAATCACACCTCACTAAGTTCCATGATTCCAATGGTAAAACACTAATTCATCTACTCCCAAATCATAATTTGTGTCTTATAAATGTTCATTAACAACAACACTATAGGATTTTATTTTTAATGTGTAAGAATAAATTAAACCTTGCAGCCAATATGGAAAGCAGTATGAAGATTCCTTGGAAAACTGGAAATGGAACTACCTTATGATCCAGCCATCCCACTCCTGGGTCTATTCCCAAAGGACTTAAAAACAGCATACTACAGGGACACAGCCACATCAATGTTTATAGCAGCACAATTCACAATAGCTAGGTTGTGGAACCAACCTAGATGCCCCTCCATAGATGAATGGATAAAGAAAATGTGTCATATATACACAATGGTAAATTACTCAGCAATAAAAGAGAATAAAATCATGGTATTTGCAGGTAAATGGATGAAGTTGGAGAATAATGCTAAGTGAAGTTTGCCAGTCTCAAAAATCCAAATGCCGAATGTTATCTCTGATATGAGCAGGCTGATTCACAGTGGGATGTGGACAGGGAGCATAGGATTAGAGGAACACTAGAAAGGACAATGGGGAGGGAGGGGAAAGGAGGGGCAAAGGGGAATAAAGGGGGAAAAAAGAAAAAAAAAAGATGGTAGAATGAGATGGAAATCATTACCCTAAGTGCATGTATGAAGACAACCAGAGAGATGTAAAAATGTGCTCTAATGTATATTATGAATTGTAATGCATTCTACTGTCATATACAACAACTTCAAATAAAAAAATAATAAATTAAACTTATTGGTCCAGAATTGTTTTTATTCCCTAGAAGTTTATGAAAGATGTTGAAAAGTTCACATGCTTCTGTACATGAGAAGAGGAAGATTTGGCAAATAGAACAAACCACTGTAATGGACTGAAAGACTTAATTTTGTTTCCAAACCATCTTTTATTCAAAGATATTTTTAAAAAGTCCTTTGACACTGCAAAAATAATAAAGTATGAAGAGTTGCTTTTTATTGACAAAAATATGTTGCTTATACTTCTAAAAATATGAATCTGTTTAATTTTTAAAATTTGAACTAACTATTCAAGTGAAAAGTATTTCCATAGTATTTTAAGTTTAGATAATTGAAAAAAAAAATCTAACTCCCTTAAGGAAATATATAAAATTGCATATTTATAACTAAAGTGAAAAATAAAATATGGAGAATTGCAATAAAAATCATTACTAATTGACATTAAATTCACTTGAGTGACTTATAGTTGTATTGAATTATGATGCTTAATTATAAAATATTGACCTTCATAATGCATAATATTAGTATTATTGTAGCCTTGATTCTAGCCAATATACTTAGCCATGCTTTGTGTTTGAAGAAAAGATGACTGAAATTAGCTATTAATATGGAGAAGGAATAAAGGGGTCTTGTTTCAATCTTTTATTGAATTCTTACCCAAGCCACACCCCATACTAGGAAGTTTAAATATGCTATTTCATTTCATTTTAATTGTAAAAATGTGAGGAATACACTATAATCTCAAGTTTTCAGACAAGAACACTGGCAAGGTTAAGGTGAAGAAACATGAGTAACATGCCAGGATTACATGAAAAGAGAATTCAAAAAACTCTATTACTTTTAAACAATTTCCATTAGGATATAAGTATGTGTAACCCTAATTTACTCTAATGTGAATAAATTTTTTATTTACTTAATTTTCCACTATTTGTTGGGTCAATTTGGGAAAGGAATCAATGTTTCTCATAAATTAGGAAACTGAGAATATTTTTATCTTAAAATCACCTTTATATGGTGTAATTTCTAAAACTTTTTTTTTTTTTTTTTTTTTTTTGGTACCAGGGGCTTTTAACCACTGAGTCACATCCCCATCCTTTTTTTTATTTTATTTTATTTTGAGACAGGGTCTCCCTAAGCTATTTAGGGCCTTGCTAAGTTTCTGAGGCTGGCTTTGAACCTACAATCCTCCTTCCCAAGCCACTGGGATTCAGGCATGTAACTACCATGCCTGGTTAAAAATTACTTCTGATTAAAAACAGTATTGGGCAAAATTAAAATTATTATAAGTATCTAATGAGAAAAAAGAATTGTCTTTCTTGAAGCTAACACAGGCTCCACAGAAAACTGTAATATCCATGAATTTTGTTCCTGGGACTTATATATAAAAACATCTCCTTTCTGTTCTATACCGTATCGCTCAACAACAATCCTGTGTCTCAGTGCTTTTCAATAAATGCCTAGAACAGTTCATTCTGACCTATGTTCTCTGTGTAGCAACCTCTTTTCCTGGGTTGCGTCAAAGAAAAATTCCAGCAAGGAAATTAAACAGGAAAGGAATTTTCTACAAGAGTATTGCAGTAGGCAGGAGAGATTGAAATCAGCTCCAAATACAGTAGAGGCAACTACATGATTTATAGCCAAAAGGCAAGATAAAGGCATGAGGATGGAAAGTTGCTAAGACAAATTTGGTTAGGTATTAAAGGGTGGAAGGTTTCTTGCCAAACCAGTGTGGCAGTATTCTTTAAGAACTGGGTTCAGCAGTCTGAGAATTGCAGACTGTAGAAAATGCTTAGTCAGAAGAGAATGCTTAGTAGCCTGACCAAACTTTGGTCAAGGTGTGAATCCTTGTCAGTTGTTGTTTTCCCCATTACACCTTTTGAAACAAAAATAAGTGCACTTGAGATTAGAATTTCTCCAGTATAGACTGGTATTTTCTATTTAATAAAATATCATTATATGATTTCACTAATTTCTATGTTTCGGTTTCTTGATATGCAAAATAAAAATAATAACTGCCGGGGTCCGAGTTATGAATGGAGCCGGGCTCTGAGTTGCTTCCCTTTCTGGGCCCTAAATGGGAATTCTTCTTGCCTGCAAGAAGGATTGCAACTCACCCGGCGGGGCGAGCTTAAGAACAGAAATAGCTAGATGCCTTACCTCTGTCTGTTTGAACAGAAAACACGCCACACCTAGGAAGTCTTGTATATAGCACGCGGGATGTCCGGAGAACTCGCTTTATTGAACAAGCATTGACTTAAATGGGCCTAGAACTAACCAATCAGCAAGCAAGGCGGTTTAGCCTCTCACGCTACGTCATAGCCACACCCCTTGGTTTAGCCCCGGTCCTTTAAGGTGTGGTAAGCAGTCAAATCTTTATCCCTTGGCAGACATAGTCCCAACAAATAACAACAGTATGGGGATGTAGCTTAGTGTCAGAGCACTCACCTAGCATGCACAAGGCCCTAGGTTTGACCCCAGCACTGTGAAAAAGAGAAAAGAAATAATAATACCCAAATATTATTGGTAATATTCCCCAAATATTTTAATTATGTAAAAATGCTTTAAAGTGCTATATAATGCTTTTAAATGTAAAGTGTGACTATCTGACAAATTTAAGCTTTCTCTTACTTAATATCTTATTTCCAGAAAAAATGTGCATATAATGGGGATTTCAATGACAACACAAAAGGACAGATATTGATAACTTGGGCTCTCAGAGAAGGCGACATGACATGCAGTGCTTCAGGGGGATTTTTTGGCATTTCTGGAAGAGAAGTTGATTTTCTATTTTCAAAGGAAAAGAGAACAAATGGCAATATGAAATTTTATAAAACTTAAAAATCAAATTGTTAAAACACAATGATTTCTGAAAATATGTAAATAATAGCTTAAAGGCACACCAGTATTATAAAAAATAGGTCCCATAAATTTTCTAAGATATGTTCATTCAAAATTATCCTTGTTTCCTTCTACTGATGTTTTAAAGCAGGATATTTGCTTCACTGTAAGCTAATTAAAGCCAACAATACATCCATTGTGTGTATGTGTTTGTATTTATGAGCGAGTCTGCCCTGAGTGGGGCAGCACCAGTATAGGTAGGATAGAATACCCACACATTTTTTATTTCTCACCCTGCATATTTAATTCTGACCCACCCAAACTAACCTCCTTCCCATCTACTGAACATGAGTAGTGTATTTACACTTCAGTCTTGGCATTGACTGCTCCTTCTGTCTGGAATATTTTCCTTCACATAGCCAAATGGGCACACTTTCTACCCTCCAACAAGTCTTCATTCAGTCATTGCCTTTTTAGTCACTTATAGCAGTCTAGCCTATTCAATTGTTATCTTAACTATGGAAATTCTAAGTCTCCTTAAAACTGTTCCAATTCTTTTCCTTCAGTTCTATCACTTTTTAACATTTTATTTGGCCTACATTTTTTACTTTGGTTTTCTTCTGCAACTAAAATGTAAATTCTATTAAAAAGCAACAATGTATGCATTACATACATGTGCATCCTTTGTTCATTGATTTGCTTCCATATCCTGTATATTGTTTGGGATGTAATAAATTCTCAATAAATATTTTTGAATTAATGAATAAATTAACAAATCACAGTGTTTTCTGTATGCCATTATTTAAGATGGTATTTCTTTCAGTAAGACTCGAGTTCCTGAAGAGACAGCTCCTTTTCCTTGACTGTAGAGTCTGTTTACAGTCTATAGGTACACTGTGGGTTTAAACATAATGGAAAACTGTCTCCTTCTTCACTGTGTTTAAACCCATAACGTACCTGAAATATTTTATGATCTAAGTGTATTGTTCTCTATTTGATTTCTTAATTCAATACTAATCATTCTGACATCTTAAGGAAAAATGAATGTTCATTTAAGGATCTATATAGCTGAGACTTTTTTCCTCTACTGTGTGTCTTATGTAGTAAAGATATAGCAATGCAATCATGAAGTTCAGGGATCATGTCTTTAAAATAAGGATGGAAAAACTATGAGATAAGACTGGGCATAACTGAATTAAATTTTTTTTCAGTCTTATTCTTTTAAAGCCAGAATCAGAAGAAAGCCAAATAAAGGTAGTTTCTTTCTGGCAGAACTATCTCTCAGGCTATTGTAGAGTTTTATAAAAAGCATTTATTAGAGGTAATGAAGTTCATGAAAGCAACTCTTTTCTCATCCCCATTTCTTTACTTGCTATATAATTATTCTTTATTAATGAACTATGCTTCTGATTAGAGAAAATTTTAGAAATATGTTTACTTTTACTTTTGTTTGGAAATAAGTTTTATCTTTGGTTTAACAGAGCAATCACTTCCGAGTGGCTTTGAAACATTTATTGATAGTTGGTGTGAGATAGACATCTTTACTAATGAAGGCAATTAATCTATTACTGCAGACGGATTCACACTAAGTATCTTTCCTGCACAGACAGCACCTTCTTCTTTCTTGACACATTTAAATCTTCATGACCTCATTTTTCATCCAGGGATGGTAATTTGTTAGCTACTGACTGCTTTAAGAACCAATCTACCACCCACCCTCTCTATTAGGATTTATGTATAAGTCTTCTTGCTACACAGAAGACTGACATGCTAACTTCAGAGCTGTGGTTGCTACCCATCAAATGGGTGACAGCCTTGACTCAAGATCAACATTTCAGAGGAGCTGAATTAACAACCTGATTCTTCACCCTTCTGAACATCACCAGGCTGAAGAAAAATGATTTTCCTTGCTTTGTGCCTGTGAACTTTCTAATTAAAGAAACTTCTCTAATCCTTCTCCTCAAACTGATGGTGCTTGACTTTTCCAAGGAAAACTACTGCTGATTTCTCAAGAGATGGCAACTTTACACATACTTTGCTTTGCTTGGTTTTATCTGTCTCTGGTAATTGCAATACTGATTTATCAGCTCACTTTGTCCAAGCTATTAGCTGACTAAAAGCAACTCTCAGTAAGAGATATGCGGCTAAATAAAGTCAGTTATTTTTTGGAAGAGAAAAAAATGTATTGGAGCACACTGAATATATGTGTTCCATGAGTGAAACAAGCATTGATTGCTCCACATAATATTTACATAAAAAATGTGAGAGTTGGCATTTTGTTATCAGACCTAAATATTCTTAATATTTCAACGAATGCTAGGTATAAATGAAATAAAACTGTTCTTAAGAAAACATTGAGGTTCAATACTAAGCTGGAAACTGAAATTTTATTACAGGAAATTATGTATCTTAACTATATTTTACTATGAACTACCTCCACTCTTTACACTTTACCAAGAGCTATAAAAATTATATACTTATCAATTTTTAATCCATAAGAAAACAAATCAAGAAAAACCATTATATGACTTCAGAAATATGTCAAATTTAACTACTTTTACACTCCTAGTAGCCCTTGTCCTTCTCCCCAACTTCATTCATCCTTCAACCAACAAAAAGTTGTTTCTGAATATTTGGAAGTATCTTTTTAAAAGTTAGTTCTGAACTGGCACTCTAACTTGTGCAGAAGATTCAGAACAATGTTTGCCACAATATCAAATAAGTATTCAATGAAGGGAAGTCACTACTATTGTAAACGTTAATGTTGATAATGCAGTCATTTAATAATTGGCTATTATGTTATTTATAACTTAAATTTGTTCTTTAAATTAACCATTTGGGTAATAACTCATAGCCACTTGTTACAGATTTTTTTTTAGCTTAAGTGCACTTTAGCCTCTGTTTTTTCAATCAATAAAACTCTGAGCTGGGTCGTGGTGCTCTCCTCTCTAACTATTCTGATGCCCTTTATTTATTAAAGTTATCAAATAAAATGTCTAGATCTATTTTATGTGCCTGGAATACACTAATCCAATACAATAGACACATTTCTTTCTCTGAATGGTAAAATACACTATGGTAATTGCTCAAAAGAGATCTAAGCAGGGCAAAGAATGGAAGGGGGCACAAACAAGGACCCTCAACCCTGCTTTGGACATGAGAGTTTGAAGATCACTAGCTCCATCACGGTAAAGCCACTGGAAAGTGTGATTCCTAGGAGTAGGGAAGGCAGAGGCCAACGTCTAGGGGAAGCGGGGATTAGTGGTGTGTACAAGTCCTTCTCTGGACTATGCTTTTGCTCGATCACCTGCACACAGTAATATAAGTGATGTGTTCAAGTGTGGAGGTTATAATGACCATAGGACCCTAAAAGACAAATGGGAAGAATGATAAAATTTAAGGATCAATATTTAAAATAGAACAAAAAGTTCTCCTTGATGTGTGCAGACACAAATGAACAGAACATAAAATTGATTAAGATGTCTATTAAATTGTTAATGCCTGTTTATTATATTTACTGGAAAGCCACAGGATGTAACACCTCTTAAAATTATAAGTAAATGCTATGGTTGAGCTGTGACAATATTTCCATAACACTATATAAACAAACATCACACTTTCTATATTTAGTCTTTGATTAGGATGTTCTTTTATTGGGTATAAAAAGGAAAGCTAGATCAGTGAAAATTAGGAACAAACAATAATATTAAATGCTTGTTTGAAATATAATCTGCATCAGGAAACATAATAAATCTAAATGTTCACACATTCATTTATATGTTTTCATTGATTATTATGCCAGCTATCACTTGAGAAATTTCTAGCATTAAATATATCAAACAATAAATTTTGAGTGTCAGAAAAGTAATCAGACACCATCCAGTTCTTTTTCTTCCTTGTTACATTGTGTTCTGTTACTGATTTTTAAGTTATCTAGTTAATAATATATTGCTTATCACACATAAGCTATATTATCTCAGTTAAATATAATGAAATTGCAATAGAAATTCATGCTTAGGAGCATAGACTCTTTATAGAATGTTTGGAGTAAAATTTTGGCTTTGTGATTGACTAGCTGTGTACCCACAAATACGTTAATGAATAATTCTCACATTTTAGATGAATATAGTACAACAACTAGAAATGCTCCAAGTTCCAGAGGCAAACAGCTTCCTTTGAAAGCAGGATTGTTTACACCGAGCTACAGCGGTAACCTCCAATGCTTATGTGAGCCATATGCACATAAGAAATGCTTAATGCATACAGGATACTCTGTGTGGCAGTGGATAATAAGACTGAGATGTTAATGACAGGCTTTGAGTTTAAGCCTCACTGTAGAATCAGGGCATCTGAGACCACCAATTATTTGGATCCAAAATTGGATAAAAATATTTGGGAGGGGCTGGGATTGTGGCTCAATGGTAGAGCGCTTGCTTTGCATGTGTGAAGCACTGAGTTCGATCCTCAGCACCACATAAAAAAAAGAAATAAAGGTATGTGCCCATCTACAACACACACATATGTGTGTGTGTGTTTATTTATTTTTACATATAAATGCATATATACACATATATATATTTGGCAGATTTTTTTCTTGAATTAAATATGTGTGTTAAATATACGTGTGTCATCAATAGACTTAAAGATAAAAATCATATGATTATCTCAATAGATGCAGAAAAAGCATTTGACAAAATACAGCACCCCTTTATGTTCAAAACACTGGAAAAACTAGGAATATCAGGGACATATCTCAACATTATAAAAGCTATTTATGCAAGGCCCAGAGCTAACATTATCTTAAATGGAGAAAAATTGAAAGCATTCCCTCTAAAAACTGGAACAAGACAGGGATGCCCCCTCTCACCACTGCTATTTAACATAGTATTGGAAACTCTGGCAAGAGCAATTAGACAGACGAAAGAAATTAAAGGGATCCAGATAGGAAAAGAAAAGCTCAAATTAGCACTATTTGCTGATGACATGATAATCTACCTAGAAGACCCAAAAAACTCTACCAGAAAACTTTTACAACTAGTAAATGAATTTGGCAAAGTAGCAGGATACAAAATCAATACCCATAAGTCAAAGGCATTTTTGTACATCAGTGACAAAGCCTCTGAAAGGGAAATGATGAAAACTACCCCATTTACAATAGCATCAAAAAAATAAAATAAAATACCTGGGAATCAACTTAACGAAAGAGGTGAAAGAGCTCTATAAGGAAAATTATAGAACACTAAAGAAAGAAATCATAGAAGAACTCAGAAGATGGAAAGACCTACCTTGCTCTTGGATAGGTAGAATCAATATTGTCAAAATGTCCATACTACCAAAAACATTATACAGATTTAATGCAATTCCAATCAAAATCCCAATGTCATTCTTCAAAGAAATAGAAAAAGCAGTCATGAAATTCATCTGGAGAAATAAGAGACCCAGAATAGCCAAAGCAATCCTGAGCAAGAAAAGTGAAGCAGGGGGCATCACCATACCGGACTTTAAATTATACTATAGAGCAATAGTAACAAAAACAGCATGGTATTGGCACCAAAAAACAGACTGGTGGACCAAAGGTACAGAATTGAGGACACTGAGACTAATACATATAATTTCAGCTATCTTATATTAGACAAAGGCGCCAAAAATGTACAGTGGAGAAAGGATAGCCTCTTCAACAAATGGTGCTGGGAAAACTGGAAATCCATATGCAACAAAATGAAATTAAACCCTTGTCTCTCACCATGCACAAAATTCAATTCAAAGTGGATCAAGGACCTAGGAATTAGACCAGAGACAATACGCCTAATAGAAGAAAAAGTAAGCTCCAATTTCCAACATGTCGGATTAGGCCCCAAGTTCCTTAATAAGAATCCTGTAGCACAAGAACTATTACCAAGAATTAATGAATGGGATAGATTTAAACTGAAAAGCTTCTTCTCAGCAAAAGAAACAATCAGTGAGGTGAATAGAGAGCCAACTACTTGGGAACAAATATTTAATACATGCACATCAGATAGAGCACTAATTTCTAGAATGTATATAGAACTAAAAAAACTTAACACCAAAAAAGCAAATAACCCAATCAATAAATGGGCTAAGGAATTGAAAAGACACTTCTCAGAAGAAGATACACGATTAATCGACAAATACATGAAAAAATGCTCAACATCACTGGCAATTAGAGAAATGCAAATCAAAACTACTCTAAGATTTCATTTCACTCCAGTCAGAATGGCAGCTATCAAGAACACAAACAACAATAAATGATGGAGAGGATGTGGGGAAAAAGGCACACTCATACATTGCTGGTGGGACTGCAAAATGGTGCAACCGTTATGGAAAGCAGTATGGAGATTTCTTGGGAAAATGGGAATGGAACCACCCTATGACCCAGCCATCCCACTCCTGGGTCTATTCCCAAAAGACTTAAAAACAGCATATTACAGTGACACAGCCACTTCAATGTTTATAGCAGCACAATTCACAATAGCTAGGTTATGGAACCAACCTAGATGCCCCTCAGTAGATGAGTGGATAAAGAAAATATGGTATGTATACAAAATGGAATTTTACTCAGCAATAAGAGAGAATAAAATAATGGCATTTGCAGGTAAATGGATGAAATTGGAAGACATAATGCTAAGTGAAGTTAGTCAATCTCAAAAATCCAAGTACCGAATGTTTTCTCTGATATAAGGAGGCTGGTTCACAGTGTTGTTGGAAGGGGGGTACATAGGATCAGAGGAACACTAGAATGGTCAACGGAAAGGGAGGGGAGGGAGGGAGTAAGGGGGGGGTGGAAAAAAATTGGTGGTTGAATGAGATGGATATCATTATCCTAAATGCATGATTGAAGATCTGAATGGTACTTATATACTTTGTATACAAGCAGTTGTATGTAAAAAGATACTATACTTGTGCATGATGAATAAGTAAATAAATAATAAAAAATAAATAAATAAATAAATAAATATACGTGTGTGTGTGTGTCTGTGTGTGTCTGTGTGTCCACTCTATGAAGCCTATAGCTCAATTTACTAAGTTGCCTTCCTGTAACTAACTGAAAGGAAAAGCTTAATGGAATAGGCTTTTTTAAAATGGTTGTAAGTCTTGTTCGAAAAAAGCCAGATGCATCATTGATGTCGATTACTATACAGTTAACTAAAAAGTAGCCTCAGCTCAGACCCCAGGAGACCATGCAGACAGTACTGGACTGAAAATATGGATTCCCAGAATTCAGGTCATATTTCCTTTCTTTCACTTTCTGATAATCTGACATAGTGTTAATGTAGTGAATATAGCAATCAAGCTGCCCTGTTGCTAAAATAAATACCTCCTAGTTTTCAGTAGTAATCTTTCTTCCAGTAATCTAGAAGTAACACAATTACAGCTAGAGCATATACAGCTTGTATAATAGATTGTCTTCTCAGCATCATGAGAGTAATAACTGTACTTGACTTGAAGAGTTATCGTGTAAGCTAAATGTGATTATATGTGTAACATGTTTAGCATGGTGTCTGGTTCTTTATGAGTAATAAGCCCAATTTAGTAGTTTAACATTATTATTGTTATTATTATTACCATCATCATCATCATCCCTATGTGCAGGGCACGGTTCTAATTCCAAGGCATAGAGAATGAACAAGATAGATATAGGTATTGTTCTCAAGGAGTTTACATTTTACTGAGAAACACACACACACACACACACACACACACACAAAAGTTTAAAAATAAATTCACCAAAAATCTCAGAATGTGATGGATTCTAGGAAGTAAATGAACATGACAGTGCAGATGACAAAGGTATAAAGCACAGTTAGGCAAGGTCTCTATGAGGCAGTGCTTCTGAGCTAAAACCTGAAGAATCCATGTTAAGGAATAAGCAGACATTTGAAGAACTAGAGTATAGCCCCTAGCAAAATCAAAACAGCAAAGAGCAAAGAAGAAAGAACTGAGACTGGAAAGAGTGTGGCTTATACAAAGGAGAAATGATGCCAGAATATGTAAAGCATAGCAAAAGAGATCATGCATGAAGAGACTACAGAAGGAGGCAGAGCCAAGATAGCATCAAATATTAGTAAAGAAAAAATACCAGTAAACAAAAGAGCATATCCTCCTAATAAAAATGCAAAGCCACTGAACAGCTGGGTTATGCTTGTGTTTATTTTTTAAATGGTCATGACCACTCTGCTTGTGGAGTAGTGAAAGGTTAAATGTGAAGACTTGGAAAGCACTGAGAAGATAGTGCTTAAGATCATTCACATCCCAGCTGCTCTAGAAGCTGAAGCAGGAGGATCATAAGTTCAAAGCCAGCTTCAGCAACATAACAAGACTCTAAGCAACTCAGTGAGATCCTATCTCTAAATAAAATACAAAAAAAGGGCTGGGGATGTGGCTCAGTGATTAAGTGCCTCTTGCTTCAATTCCCAACACCCCAAGAAAAAGAAATTAAAATTTTGAAAGTTAATTATTTGTTCAAGTATGAAATGGCCAAATGTTAGGAAGAATTAGTGGGTCAGAATACCAATCAAGGGTATTCCATTAATCTTGGTAAGAAGGAATACTAATACTGTCTAAACACAGAAAATAGAGATAGAGATAAAGGGGTACATTTAGGGCTTACTAAAGTAGAGGACTAGGGAGATTTTATAATTGATTAGGTTGGAGACAAAGAAGGAAAAAAAAAAGATCAAGAATTACCTGCAAGTTGTAGTTTAGATAACCAAGTAAATGTCAAAACCATTTATTGATATTAAGTACTGTGTATGCAAGATGACACTCGGGTTTGTTGAAAACAATGTGTACATGTGTGTGTATGTGTGTGACCATGTAATGTACTGGACAATCAAACAAATATGTCCAACAGAAAATTGGAAACTGGATCTGAAAACTCAGGAGACAAATTTGAAATGCGTGTGCATGCATACATACACACACACACACACACACACACACACACACTCAGAATACACCCTGACCTTTGCACTGTAGCAGGATCTCAGAATCTCCCTGCTGTCCAAGAAAATAATCTCAAGAAAATAAATGCCAGGGTTTTGGAAGGGTTTTCAAGAGAGACCAAGGTAGCAGGTTTGGTCTTGCAGATGTAGAATGGGAGTAGGAGTCATACTTAAGGACTATTTAGCAACCAAAACAAGATAATTTCAGTATTTTGTCAAATTCTTCACCCTTACTGGTTCATATCAGGTGATGCTAATTTTGTTAATCTTATAGAAACAGCAATGTAAGAGATGGTTGTGGCATCAAATAAGCAATTACTCTTAGGCTGAGCACCAGTCTTCCGTGGTATGCTGGATAATCTCTGTAGCTGCTTTCTTCATTATTTTGTAGCCAATAAACAAAAGAACGCAAAAAGGCTCAGCCCAACCCAGAATTATCACAGGTGTCAGGCTTACAGTTTTATTATAACAAAGCTCAAATAGCACCTTACACATGAGAAGAATAAACTGATGCCGTGAGAGTTGAGGTTTTATTTATTTATTTATTACTTATTTATTTTACTATAGCTGCCTTATTTTGAAAACTTCCAACCAGGATCTAGGGCTATTAACAGTTGAAGCTCAGAGACTCTGCAATCCCTGAGTTTTCTACTTTAGAGTTTATTTCGGCTAATTCAATTTTGGGGGTATTTTTGTTTGTATTTTCCTTCTCTATCTGAGACCAAATTATAAATTTTAATTTGAAGTGTCAGGACATGTCAAAATTTGTGTGAACTTTTATATCTATCATCTTATTTGAATTATTGAATGACCTTACAAAGTAAGCAAGGCATCATTATAATTATGTATGGGTAAGAAAATAGCTTCTAGAAATTGGCATAGAGATATCATTTTGCATTCAATGAAGCTATAAAATGTGGGGGAAAAAAGATGAAAGAAGACAGGAATTCTAAATTTTTAAGTGTGATCAAGAATTTGACTTGGTAATGAGAAAAGGGATCCTATTTCATATATTACTGCTGGAATTGCATTAGTTTTGAGATATGTTGCCATCTGATGCTCATTTAAGAACTATGCCTTAGCAAACCTTTTTGATTATATGAACAAAATTTAATAATAGGAAATAGAATTCATATGCCCTGATTACATGTGGTGGGTTTATAGGAACAGAAATCAAGGGCTCAGATATAGAAGATGGCATGGTTTTTCTCCTATAAAAAGAGCATCTCCTGTAAAAAGAGCATTCTTGAAATTATGTTAAATACAAAAACTAAAACAACTATTGCTTTTACTTAACCATAATTAAGTAAATTTGTAACAGTCTGTAATAGTTTTACTTCTCACTTTGTAATCATTCCATTTTTTTTCCTCATCTCTTAACCACATTCTCTTGGGCCTCCATTCAACATTTTAATATTATTTTTATGTGGGGATAGAGGATATCCTGATTTATATAATGAGCTTAAATACAATGCATTTAATTATTTGCCCATTAGATGTTGACTGTAGATTTTTGTGCCTTATAGAAGATTAGAACGGGTTTTATTTATTTATTATTTGCTAAATTTTTAACTTGAATCATGAATGGGTGGCAAATATAACAAAATTGTTTCTTCAGAATCTAATATGATGTTCATCATTTTTTTACTCTTCAATAGGCCTATATCAAAAATGTAACGCCTATCTCCCTAATATTATACCAAACATGAGTTTTGGGGATAATTCAAATATTTTGTGCCAGGCACAGTAGCACATGACTGTAATCCCAGTGGCTCAGGGGACTGAGGCAGGATGATTAGGAATTCAAAACCAGCATCTGCAAATTAGCAAGGCCCTAAGCAACGAAATGAGACCCCATCTCTAAATAACATTTTTAAAAGGGCTGGGTGCATAGTTCAGTGGTTAGCACCTCTGGGTTCAATCCCTGGTACCAAAGAAATATGAGATAGATAGATAGATAGATAGATAGATAGATAGATAGATAGATAGATAGACAGACTGATTTTTTTTTTTCAGGGAGGTTACACTTGACTACTGAGCCACATCCCCAGCCCTATCTTGTATTTTATTTAGGGACAGGTCTCACTGAATTGCTTAGTGCCTTGCTGTTGCTGAGGCTGGCTTTGAACTCATCATTCTCTTGCCTCGGCCTCCTGAGCCACTGGGATTACAGGAGAGTACCACCAAGCCTGGCTTAGATAGATAGGTTTTTAGAGGGGATTTTACAGTAGGTTTAAGAGAAAAAGTTATTTGTAATTTTCAACTTTTTAGACTCTACTTTGTATGAGTTTTTTTTTTTTTTTTTTTTTAATCTTAAATGGTGAATTAGAAATTGTTCCTTCTTTGAAAAATTTATCTGGGACCTAGAGTTGTAGCTCAGTGATAGAGTGGGTGCTTAGCAAATGCAAGATCCACAGGTTCAATTTCTAGCACCAAAATAAATAAATATTTATCAGAAAGAAATGTGGGATTGAAATCATTTGTCCTCAGAATAAATAGTAAATAGTAGAAATTTCTAATAATTATTTTTCTTTCTGAGGAAAATGTTTTTAATTATCTTCAAAAATTATAATGCTAAGCATAGACACAATTTTAAAATAATACCCTCTATATTATTTCAATTTATTTTATTTTCATTCCTACTCTTGTCAATTTGTACCTTCTGCCCTCTATTGTCTTAACTTTTACACTCTTATGATCTATATTATGCTAGCATCAGTTATTATTTAATTTTACTTCAAGTTGTGTACTTCTTTCTTTTTTCTTTGACTTCATTGTTTTCTAATTTATTGCTTTCCTGTTTTCATTATTAACTCTTTCTATCATAAACATTTGAGGATATAAAATTCTGACTATCATTTTATAGCATTCCCCATAGTTTAATATTTAGTATTTTATAATTGAATTCTCCTTTCTATTACATTATTATTTTAATTGATGAAGAATTCTTGATGAATACTTTCATCATTAAATGTAACCATTTATTTTTATTGTTTATTCATAATTTCTGATGTTATTATATTTTGATCAAAGAATCGTAACCATGTGAAATTTGCTGTAGCTGGATTAGAAGTTTTAAAATTGTCAATTTTTATAAATGTGCCATGTATGTTTTAAACCAATGTTTTCCAAAATACTGAGAACAATGTACTATAGATCTCTTTTAAATTAGAGTTATTGATATCTTATTTGAATTTTTTTATTCTTTATTATTATTAGGTTGATCTACTAATTAAAGTTACAACTACATAATATGATTGATTTATCTGTTTCTCTTTTTAATTTTGCCATTGTTTACTTTGTCCATTTTAGAAAATATTAGAAACTATTTAGAATTATTATATCTTCCTGACTAAATGAAACGCCAGTATGTAATCTTTATCACCAGAAAACTATTACATTAAAATATATTCAGTCTGATAAAAATTTATTACAACTATTCCTTTTTTTCGGGGGGTTATGATTTGTCTGGTGTTTTTTTTTTTTTTTCAACATTTTATTTACTGTATTTCTACACCATAATGTTTTGATAAGCATATAAACAGCATGATACTGGATTTATTTGCTTGTTTTAATATTTAAAACTTCCAGGGTTTCCAATTCTAGGAAGATGAAGTAGACTTATTTTCTGTATTCCCCTGCTAAGTATAGCATAAAACCCCACTCATATTATCTATAAGACAAACCTAAAACTCTGGAGAAAAGAAGACAAGGAATGTTGTTTGGAAAGATTATTAGAAATAGCCGGGCGTGGTGGCGCACGCCTGTAATCCCAGCACTTTGGGAGGCTGAGGCAGGAGGATCGCGAGTTCAAAGCCAGCCTCAGCAGTGGTGAGGCACTTAGCAACTCAGTGAGACCCTGTCTCTAATAAAATACAAAAAAGGGCTGGGGATGTGGCCCAGTGGTCGAGTGCCCCTGAGTTCAATCCCCGGTACCACAAAAAAAAAAAAAAAAAAGAAAGATTATTAGAAATAATAAATATTTAGCAAGACAAGCCAAAATCAGTAATAAACACACATTAGAAATAACTAAAAAGAAAAAGAAAACATAGGTTACAAAATAGTATGCCAATTAAGGGATATTATGAACTATTTTATATCAATAATTTTTTAAATTCATATTTTAAAAGATGGTTGACTGGTACACTATGCTGTAACTGATCAACCCAAGAAAGGAAAAAATCTAAATAGTACTGTTAATTAAAATGAATACATAGCTTAAAACTTTCTCATGAGCTTAAGAGAGCTTAAGAGGAAGTTATTCCAAGTATTTTTGGAAAAAAAAAAACAACAAAGATATTTAAAAAATCTACAAAATAAGCTATCTTCACCAAATAATGTGTACATGTAAATAATCCACTGAGACCAAAACCAAAGTTACATATTTTTTCTTATGAATATTATTTTTAATTTAAAAAAAAATTAAAATGAATGCACTGTTCACATAAGTGAATTGTACTGTATTCACTTTCTTTTGCTATGTAACAAATTACCACAAGTTTAATGACTTAAAGCAACACATATTTATTCTACCCCAGTTTGTGTGAGTCTGGGTTTGGAGCCCAATTGAATGGGTTCTTTTAGGGTCTAACAAAGGTTTAGTTAATGCATCAGAACCCAGGGCTGGGTTCTCATAAAGAAGGATCTGCTTTTAACTCCCATTGGTTGTTGGCAGAATTTATGTCTGTAAATTTGCAAGGTATATGCGTGCTACCTTCTTCAATGCCTGCAACAAAAATCTACCAAGACCAGCTCTATATTCTTATTGGATCACATGTTTACATTCATCATAAACTTATTGCCTTTTGTTTGTCATTTCATTGGTTGGAAGCAAGTGACAGGTTCTACCCATACTGAAGGGAGTAGAATTACACAAAGACCTGAACACCAGTAAGCAGAGATCATGGGGTGCACCTTGAAGTGTGTCTACCAAAGGTATGTATGTTCAGATTACAGTCTTGGGAAAAAAAATGGACAGATCGCATTATGTAATAAAAAGACTTCCCATCATGTTTAAAACATCCATTGTAAATAAATCCAGAGATGGATCAAGACAAAACTATATGGTGTCACTGAAAATTAGTTGTAAGAATCACACCAGAAATTTATTTTTAATATAAAAGCATTTATTTTTAATATAAAAAATGAATGGTTGTACCATAAACAAATTATGTTTGAGGAGATAACATGTTTAAACTGATTTAAACATTGAACAATGTGTACATGTATGGAAATGTTACATAGTGTTCCATTACTATATACAAATTTTGTTTTTATGTATCAGTTAAAATAAATTCAAAAATTAAATTAATTGATTTTTAAAATTAACTAGCAAATAAGATTTTGGTGCTATTAAACATTTGATAGTAAACATTTCTGCCTAAAACTGTATTTATTTAAATCAAAGCAATTTAGATACTCACAAAAACATGTTAAGCAAAGGTTTCAGAGAACCAAATCATGACTGATTTGTGGCTTACTCCTGTTGTAAGATGTCATCTATTACACTCTGCATTCTGATGTAACAGAAATGTGAACATGAAAAAGTGTCTTTGAATCAATAGTAGAACTCTTCCTACTAAAAAGAATTTTAATGATTTTTCATAAAAAGAATATACAGATAGAACCCATCTTTGGCACTTTGAATTTTTCTTTTTCAGAGTTAGTGATACCATAGGGTACTATCTCAAGATGCTGGGCAAAAGATGTGATCTGAAGCTTTCAATTAGCCATTCAATCATTAGGCTGAATAACCAATAATGTATAGTGTACTGTCCATTGACTGCAGTTTTTTAATATAGATATTTAATATATTGCATCAGAAATTTAACGCTTCAGTATAAAATAGGCTTATGTTAGATGATTTTGTCCCATAGTAGGCTAATTGCAAATGTTCCCAGCATGCTTGATGGTAGAATAGGCTAGTTAAGCTGTAATGTTTGTTAGGTTAGGTGTCTCAAATGCATTTTTCAGAATGTTATACCACTGTAAGTTGAAAACCACCTGCTATTTCTGCTATAATTGTTTTCTTTAGTTAAGTATGAATAAAGTTTTCTTTATGGAAATTGATCACTTCTATAAGAATTTCACAGATACTATCAATATATTTATGCAAACTGTGAACATCTATATTTAAAATATAATTTCACCCCTAGACAACAGAATCTTCCTTGAGAAGAGAAAATATCCCATGCTCCTGGACAGGCAGAATTAATATTGTCAAAGTGGCCATACTACCAAAAGTGCTATACAAATGTAATGCAATTCCTGTTAAAATCCCAATGACATTCTTCATAGACTAGAAACAGCAATCACGAAATTCATTTGGAAGAGACCCAGAATAGCCAAAGCAATCCTTAGGCAAGAAGAGTGAAGCAGGAGACATCACAATACCAGACCTTAAACTATACTATAGAGCCATAGTAACAAAAATGGCATGGTACTGGCACCAAAAACAGACATGTAGACCAATGGTACAGAATACAATACACAGAAACAAACCCACATAAATACAGTTATCTCATACTAGACAAAGGTGCCAAAAACATTCACTGGAGAAAAGATAGCTTTTTCATTAAGTGGTGCTGGGAAAATTGGAAATCCACATGTAACAAAATGAAGTTAGACCCCTATCCCTGACCCTGCATGAAACTCAACTCAAAAAGGATCAAAGATTTAGGCACTACAACAGAGACCCACACCTAATAGAAGATAAAGTAGGACCAAATCTTCACCTTGTAGGCCTAGGATTTGACTTCCTTAACAAGGACTTAAAATCAGCATACTATGTTGATGCAGCGACATCAATTCAACTCACTCACAATGCAACTTAACTCACAATAACTAAACTGTGGAACCAAGCTAGGTGCCCTTCAACAGATGAGTGGATAAAGTAAATGTGGTATATATACATGATGAAATATTACACAGCCATAAAGAAGAATGAAATTATGGCATTTGCCAGTAAATGGATCGAACTGAAAAATATCATGCTAAGGGGAATAAGCCAATCCAAAAAAAAAAAAAAAAAAACAAAAAAACTTAAAGGTCAAATGTTTTCTCTGATATGCGTATGCAAATTCACAATAGAGGGAGTGCCTAGGGAAGAATAGAGTTACTTTGGATTAGGTAGAGGGAAGTGAAGGGAAGGAAGGTGTATGTAAGTAAGAAAGATAGTAGAATAGTAGAATGAATCTGACATAATTGCCTTATGTATATATATGACTACATGACCGACATGATTTTACATCATATACAAGCAGAAGAATGAGAAACTATGCTCCATTTATATATGATGTGTCAAAATGCATTCTACTGTCATGTATAATTAATTAGAAAAATCTCTTTAAAAATAAAAAAATAAGAAGGGAGAAAAAGGAAGGAGAAGAGACAATATCTGAAAGAGGAGTTAGTATGTGAAATGATTCTATAACACTACGCATTGGTTCATCATGACCAGACACAGAGATTTCATTCCAAAACAGTGATTAAAGTGATGAAGCAATAAAATTAGTTCATAAACCAAACACAAAGGGAAACAAATAAGAATAGAAATGCATTGTACACCAAATGAGAGTCATAATCTCCAATGTTTGTATTTTCTATAAAATCATCTGTAAATCAAACATATCCATGCTGGAAAGGACTTTGTAACCCTGCATGTTGGCACATGCTTGTAATTCCAGTGACTTGGGAGGCTGAGGCAGGAGGATCACAAGTTCAAAGCCAGTCTCAACAATTTAGTGAGGCCCTGTCTCAAAATAAAACATAAAAAGGCTGGGGATGTAGCTCAGTGGTTGTGTGCCTCTGGGTTCCATCCTTGGTACCAAAAAAAAAAAAAAAAAAAGACTTTGTAGTCCCCTCTCCTGCTACAATGCAGCGAGGGGGAATAAGCCACTCAAGGAAACTAGTTCTGTGATCACCAGTTCAAAGGCTCCTTGTTAATTTCAAAGATGAATACTTCCTGGTAAGAGGGTAATGCCCCAGTCCCCTGTAGGTGGCATTCCTCCATGCATCAGAGGTATTTGAAACTCATTAGGACTCCCTTGCTATAAAGCCCATTGATAAAGGAGCAGTAAATAGAGTGAAGGCACCCTATAGTGAGAAAATTTCCAGTATACTGAGGACAATTAAGCCTCTTTTTAAAAATCTCAGCTGAATAAACTGAAGTTTTTCTAAACTTGTACAACCTAGATGTTTGAAAATTATTCTTGCCCTGTGAGTTCCAGGATGAAAGACGACAAACCTAAGACTCAGGAAATGTATATTTGAATATTTAATGAGTTGTTTTTTGACTTAAGTAAATAGATTCTCCATAAACCATTCTTTTTTTCTAATGAAATAAAAACAGAAATAATAAAAAGCATAAAATATATTCCTTGGTTTTATAGAGACTTTCTTTAAAATTTTCTTAAATTTTACTAAAGTTTCCCTATGCATATCTTAATTACTAAAGAAATGAAAATTTGCTGGGATTGTATACTCTTACCAACATTAAGAATTCCCCTTAATTCACATTCTCAAGACATAGCTGGGTGGAGTCAATTCTTGGTTTTGTCAGATGTCCTAATTTCTGCAAATTATGAAAAATCAAAAAATTAATATTTTAACATAAAATGTTCTAAATAAAAAACACTAGCAGATGAAACTATGTCATTCCATATTCCATAATGATTCAAAGATTGAAATTTTTATTCAAAATTTTAATGTTTTGTTGAATATAAATCCCACATCCTTCACTTAATATTATGCTTTAGTATGAAAAACATTTAAAAAGGGAATAAGGAAAAAAATCTCAGTGGAAATAAGGATAATGTACAAGTGATGATTAATAAATTGTTCAAACATGTATTAGATAGCACTATGTGAAAGCAAAATTAATCAAAAAAGACTTCAAATCAAATCAATTAACTCCATTCAAAAGGAGAACAGGACAAAAAAATTCAGTAAGGAACATGGACCCATCACCTCATAATCTCCAGGCTCTTTTCCTACTTCACTATCCTCTCAATCTCTTATTGTAGGGATTTTTTTCCCACTATATCCACAACCTAAATGTGAATATTCTCAGCAAATCTTCTTGCAGCACTTTTTTTCTTTCACAGTGCACTGTACGTTTGACCTTGGCAATGTTATCCATGCTAACAGTTTCCTGCATTGCTGCCTCTGAAATAACTATCAATTTTAAATTAACTTTGTTCATATTGCTTGTATCTAAAGATATTCCCTCATCATCCCATGCATGGACTGCTGCTTCCTGATTCAAGGTTTCTCTTTCTTCTTGACTCCCAGATTTGCCCTTAAAGTGATTTTGCCACAACATAAATATAAGACATCATCACTGCACTTCAAACCAATTAGTGGTTTCCCACTAATATGATGAAGTCCACCTTCCTTAGCAAAGCATGAAGCACCTTTACAAACTGGTAGTTCCTACATGCTCAGTGTCAGCTCCCACCCATCTTTCCCTCTTAATTTCTAATCTATTATTTATAACTAGCTTTTCATAATTTTTTTTTCTGTCATGGCCTAATAAGAAAAAAAATACTGCATATTATATCATCATGTCTTTATTTAGGCAGATATCCTAGAGAAGAAAAATTTAGAACAATTAATTTATAAAAGGAATAGAGGAATTCATACATACATTTCAAAGAAAATAGGTTTGAAATTGTTATTATTTGTATATGAGGTATTTCCAAATAAAGCTCATCTGTTAATATAGGAACTTTCAGAGATAAAATGATTAGATTATAAGAGCTGTAACCTAATCAGTGGATTGATATATTTGAAGGATTAACAATTTGAATGGATTACTGGATGGTAACTGTAGGCAGGTAGGGCAAGGCTGGGGGAAATAGGCCACTGGGTATACCTTTGAGGTTTATATTTTGACTCATGGCTCCACCTGTGCTCCCCCACCCCCGACCTTTCTGCCTCCTCATATGCTCTCTCCCTCTCCTCTCCCTCTATCTCTGCCCTGACCCCCTCTCTTCTCTCTGCCTCACCTGGACCCAGAACAATTCAGTCAGCTGGCCATAAACTGAGACTTCTGAAGCTGTGAGACCAAAATAAACTTTTCATCTTCTAAATTGTTCTTGTCAGGTATTTTGTTCACAGCCACTTAAAGCTAACACAAAAATTAACAGCAATTTTCCATTGTGAGGTCTATTATTGACAACCGGCTCAAAAGCTTTTTCTTTAAAATTTGAAGCCTTGAGAGCAAAAAAAAAAAAAAAAAAATGAAAGTCTGAGGCAAAGGATGCATTAGAAGCAGAATCCCTCATTAAGTTTCCATGGTGTGTAAAAATATTCCTAAGGACAAACCTCCTACACTCTGGGATATTGTGAGCTGGTTTCTACCCACTAATCAGCATCAATACAGTAAAGGGTAAGTCAGCACTTTTGTAATGAGGCAGCTGTTCATAAATAGTTACAACATGTTTATATTAGTTCATATTGGGAAAATGTTCAAAACATTTCTACTGAGAGAATCCACTATTATTAACTTACAACATAGCATTAAATTAAACACATGCATGTACATAGTAAATACCTCCACAAGCAGTTTGAATATCTCTACCTGCAATAATTTTTGCTCATCTGATACAGAATGTGGTTAAAGTAGTCTTGCTTTAAATAATTACTGTATCTTACATTTTCTCAACCCATATGCTCATGTAGTTAAAGCAATAGCCCTGCACGTACTGTTAAAGAATAAGAGAATCTTGCTCCCACCCCTATATCCACCAAGATGAAGACCTGCAGGATAGTCTATGTTTGGAGTGATTGCCTTATTCCATAGTCTGACCCTCACTTTTTATGGTCCAGTATTTACATTTTATAACTATATCCATTCCTAAACTCTCAGCTGTTGAATCAGAGTAATCAAAATTACTAAAGAACAGTATATAAACGAGAATGTAAATTTACTGCTGACTACATCTTTCTAGTAAATTTGAGTTCCCATTTCCTCTTCTCAGAACATGACTTTTCTGAGCCAGATACCTACAATGTTTAGCTAAAAGTCTTAAGTTTCCTTAGGAAACTCCTTCCCAAGGTTTCTAAGAAGATGAAAAATACCAAACAAAAAATAAACATACAGCCTCTGAAACAAGATCCTCCTCACTGTAAAAATTACGCTTGCATTCTGTCTCCCATTCTCTGCTTCAAACACCCCCTTTTGCTTTTTTCCAGTTTGAATCCCTCCCTGGCCTGACTATCACCGTGTATGTTCTCCCAGAGCGGTCATCTAGTTCCCTCAGAAGACCCCGTAGTTCCATACACAGCAGTTTTCCTGAACTTAACCTTTGCCATTGTCCTCCACAGACATTGTTTTTTACCGTCACTATTTGATCTGTGGTGCTGGCGATAAACAGGGCCTCATGAATGCCAGGCAAGTACCATACCACTGATCCAAATCCTGACCGTTGAGGTACCCTTCACCAGCCAACAACTGTTGTCTGCCTGCCTTGTCAGGAGTGGCTAAAATGAGAAAGAATCTAAATTAATGACTAAAATTGCTCAGCCTATGTAAAAGTTTTATGATCTTTTCTGTTAACTGGTAAGCATTAATAAGCCAATCCCAAAGAACGGAAGGCTGGATATTTTCTCTGATATGCGGACGCTAATTCAAAATAAGGGTGGAGGACGCTAGAAAACTATAGAGGTACTTTTGATTTGAAAGAATGGAGTGAAGGGAGGGGAGGTGAAATGGAGGTAGTAACCATAGTAAAATGAATCAGACCTTATTACCCAGTATGCATATATGATTACACGACTGGTGTTAACTCTATGTACAACCAGGAGAATGAGAAATTATACTCCATCTATGTATGATGTATCAAAATGCATTCTACTGTCACATATAACAATTTAGAACCCAAAAATGAATATTATAAAAATCTCTAATTATCAACATAAATATGCCCCTTAGAAACAAGGTCTGATCCCTCAAAGATTTTCAAACTTAAATCCTTCTCATCTATTATTTTAATAATATTTACACTATTATCTCTCTTCTCTTAATAAATCCTCCCTGTTAGGTGATAATTATATATTATGTGTGTGTGTGTGTGTATGTGTGTGTGTTTGTGTGTGTGTGTGTGTGTGTGTGTATATATATATATATATATATATATATATATATATATATATATAATTATGTGTATAATTATATATTTTCATTCATTTACCCAAAACAAGTTCTTCTAAGTTCTGGTTTTCTAAGATTTACTTTCTAATATCCATCACTACACAGAGGATCCTCTACTTTTTGCAACCTCATATTTATAATAATCTTTTACCACTACAAGGTCTAATTTCATCCATGCTGTGTTCTTCTAATTTTTTGATAAGTATCTCCCTATAGGAAAAAGTAAAACTGCCATGCCCAGACTTGGATGTGTTATGGAAATTTTAGCAAAATGCTCTATACCTTACAAGCAGGATTTAACAGAGTATGTGAAAGAGGGAAAGGTAACCTTGAGTATGTCTGTGGGTTTTGAAAATCTACATATATTCTATGTTTTACTCCCTTTGGAAAATGAAAAATTAATATTCATAGTTCAGATAGTGAGTTCATTTTGGCTTGAATGATAACAGAGTTCATTATCTGGCACTTAACATCACCTAGTCAGAAAAAAAATGTTTTGAAATATTGAATTCTTCTTCCATAAAAGAACTGATGGTCTCCTGCAACATAACTCATTAGGAGATAACTACTTTTATTATTTATTGTTGTGGACCTCTGAGTCTTTCTGTAATGGAAAAGATAGTTGGTGATCCACACAACAAAGCCACAATACAGAGAGACTGAGTCCATTTTTCTTATAAAGAATTATTTGAATAATGATGATCTTTTACTCAATTTCTCAATTACTCTAATTTTCTCATCTCCTAAATTTTCTAGATAACTGAATTAACTTACTTATTATTCAGAGTGGAGAACTATTAAGGAAGTGGGAGGGTGGTGAGATGATCAGTATTGTTTCCTTTAAAAAACAAATGTGGAGAATTTCCCACAGCTTTGTTTTAAAGGTTGGGTGATGTTTGATATCATTTCTATTCTTTAATGTTGTTATTGAATAAAAAGACTAATTTTGTGTTAAAAAGCATATTATTATACAATTATCAGTTTGTTTAAAAGTGTACAATGTTAAGGGTTAGTTGAGTAGATAATGTACAAATCATATCCAGCGTCTCTTCACAAATTACTCTGAAGTCAATCTAACACCATATTTTGACTTACCTACTTACTCAATTTGGTAAATGTACACATTTTCTTGTACAAATGGTGCTCAATTTACTCTATTTTTCTAATCTCCTAAGTTTTCTAGATAACTGAATTAACTTATTCACTTTTATTAGTGGCTTTCATGGCATTTAATGAGTGGGTTATCAGTATAGACCAAAACTGTTTAATTAACAATTAAATTGTTATACTTGCTTTATGGTTGCCATTCTTCTAGTTAATCAGTTTTAAATGATGAATATTCAATATATAGTGATAATTATTTAAAGTGATTTTTTATTCTGTGATTTGCTTTTCACATACACAAGATACACACATATCTATAACACAATAACAGCCATTTTTAGTACACATAGATTGGTAATTTCAGCTTTTCAATGTTAATTACAAAAATAGTTGGCACTATTCTCTTATTTGAATTCCTAATAAAAAGAAATTGGCTTAAGATAAATAATTACATTTTAAGAAATTTTGGGAAATATTTCTCTTATTCTTATGGGTGTAGATACTATATTTTCTAAGTACAAAGGTATGATTATCTACCTTTGAGGCAAAAAGAAATGAGAAAAAATACTCCCAAAACAAATACTATTAGAACATTTTGTAACAAAACTGTCAAAAAATATGCATGAAGTAACATTTTCAAAGAGAAATAAAAATATGAAGACATACTAACATAAACAAACAATGCTAAGGACCAGCAACAAATGGAAATGGGACCAAAAAAAGAAAGAAAGAATAAAAAGAAGGCAGAATGACCAAATAAATGAAAAGTGAGCAAACCCCCCCCCAAAAAAAAGCAGATGATTCAAAAAAGAAAATAATCAAGTGGCCAATAAGCAACAAAAATTCTACTCAGTCTCACTAGTTACCAGGGATATGCAAATGAATACCTTAATACAAGACTACTATATATCCACCTGAATGGGTCAATTAAAAGATGAAAATACCAAGAACTGGCTAGGACATGTATGAACTCATGCTCTGTTGTAGACTGTAAACTTGTAAATGCACATTGAAAAACAATTTAGCGAAAGCTGGATATACATACACATTGTGCCTCAAATATTGCACTAGAAGTTATACTCAAAGGTTGGACGTATTCACCAAAAACAACTACTAGAATACATACTACTATTGAATATAGCAATATGATTGAGTTTGTATGTTAACCAATGATATACTACTATGCAGAAAACGGGGCATAAATATTTACAATTGTTATGTCTTGTTGATATATGATTCCCTTAAGAAGTATGAAATGTCCTTCTTTATCCCTCTGACTAACTTTGGCTTGGAGTCCACTTTATCTGATATGAGGATGCATGTTTATGCAATCCATGTGAGTGTTATATTTTCCCCCAACCTTTCACCTTCAATTTGTGGATGTCTTTTCTTAGGAGGTGAGTCTCTTGAAGACAGCATACTGTTGAGTCATTTTTTAATCCAAATTTCCAGTCTGTCTTTTGATTGATGAGTTTATGCCATTAACATTCAGGGTTATTATTGAATATGATTTGTATTCCTGGTCATTTTGGTTTATTTTTGTTTTTTAACTTGACTTAGTTTCTCCTTTGATTGATTGAATTTTCATTTAGTGTAGTTCCTCCCTTTGCTGGTTTTCATTGTTATTTTTCATTTCCTCCTCATGGAATATTTTGCTGAGAATGTTCTATAGTACAGACTTTCTAGTTGTGAATTCTTTTAACTTTTGCTTAACATGGAAAGTTTTTATTTCATCTTCAATTCAGAAGCTTAGCTTTGCTGGATATAAAATTCTCTGAATGAACAATCTGTATGTAAATAGAATAACACTGCTTGAATTTAACAAATATAATTTTGCATGGAAATACACAAAGATGGCAAGCTATATTATTATTTCATTGGTAATAATATAAAAACAGGTTAAACTAAGTTTTGTTGTGCCATGTCAGGTAGAGGTTTATTCTTGCCTGAATAAATGAAAAGAACATAATAGACCTAGTAAAGGACACAAGACAGGCTTCTGGCATGTCAGTCCTGGTCCATCATTTTTTTAGTATGCTTGGCCATGATTGTGTTCAGTTTATGAAAATTCATCAAGTATTCGATAACTCAAATTCTGTGACTATGCATAATAAGAATCAATTATCATTAAAGCATATAGTTATTCATTTTCTAGGGATTTCCTTAACAAGAGATCATGAAATGAGAGGTTAAACAACATAAATTTATTTTTATAAATTCTGGTAGATACAAGTAGTAGATCAAATTGTTCATATGGAAGATTTCTAATGACTCTTTCTTGCCTTGGAGATGTCTCTCTTCTCCCAGTGTCTTCACATGGTTTCTTCTCTGTGTGTCTATGTTTTAATTTCTTCTTATAAGGACAGGAGACCATTAGACCAGTAGGTCCCCCCTACTGATATCATTTAACCTGAACTTCCTCTTCAAAGACCCTATCGTGAAGTATAGTTACATTTTAAAGTATTTGGAATTAGGATATCAATGGATGTATTTTGGAGACATGTGATTTAACTGATATTTATCATATTGAAAAAGTAAGAAATAAAATAATAAAAATCAATAAAATGTTCGAAATATATCAGAAAAAAATTATTTTTAAAATTAAAACCAAAAGCTGATTGTTTTGGAAGTCATAAACACACACACACACACACACACACACACACACACACACACACACCTCTAGCAAAACAATAAAGAAAATAGAGAAAATACTTAAATATGATAGGAAAGGAGAAAAACAGTGATGTATGTTTAGATATGGAAGAAATTTTGAAAATACTATTTAGAAAGTGTTTTCCAATGTCTGTTAATTTGGATGAATGAAATATTTTCTTTTTCTGGAGGGAGAACAAAGAATAAATATTTCAACTAGTAAATATTGTAAAACATTAAGATAAAATAAAGTTGGTTAATGCTACATGGTATTTATTACATTACTTTCTACATTTTTCTTTAGGTTAACTTCTTATAATATTTATGAAAACTGATATTTCAAAATGAAACAATATCTGTCTTAGAAATGTTCCTGGGGATGAGGTTTGTATCAGTGATTGATATTTCTACTTAAAAAACAGTGATGGAGTAATAAGAATACTATGCTTTTTGTTCTCTACTATGGTAAAGCAAAGATAATCCTACAAAATTGTGTGAGGATCAGGTCTCAAGTGATCATGGAAAAGAAAGGAAGATCATATCTGTTTGTATCTTAGCTTTCTTCCAGTTCCAAAGAAATTCAACTCTCTTGGCAATAGGATATTTTATTTATGACTTTCCTTAAGCATTTCCCTAGGGTCCTTTAATTTTTAAACACTAATATATTTTCTTTGGGTATTTTATTTATTTAAGCAGGTACTCCCTGTTATCCTGCTTTAAATGTATTCCTCTCCTTACCTTTTTTTTAGTGGACCCCTAATTTTAAGTTATATTTAAATTTAAATGTCATATTACAGATACTAATTTTAGTACCTCTTTCCTCTGTTTTTTCTTTATTCTCTTTCATATTTTAAATAATGTTTTTAAATTATCTTTTTTATCCTTAAAATCATATTTTATTATGGATTCTTCTAAAAATTTGTCAAGTCTTTTAATTATCATTCTAAAACACAATGGTTTTATTTATTTTGTTTACTTGGTTTCCTCTAGTCATTAGTGAGGAAAACACTTCATAAACCCTCTATTTTCCTTTGCTCTTAGTTGACTTAAAAATCACTGATTTTGGAAGTCTGACATCTGGCCAATACCATATTAGTATCCCACTAGTTTTTCTATAAATAACAACTCTTTTGTGTGAGTTATCATGATTATTGTTGCCTTGGTTACTGTTCCAGTAACTAAAAGCCACTTTTGCTGAAAACAATGACTTTTCAGTACCTGCAGATATTGATGGGTGACTGGAACAGGATGAAAATGCTTGGCACATCTGAGTTTATATTGTCTCCTTTGCTGCCTTAACCTTTCGGTCAGAGTCTGTTCAATTCTGCATGTAGAAATTTGAAAAATGCTTTGTCCAAAAGTTATAATATAGATTGACTTCGCCTCATTTTGCCTATCTCTATCCCTCTTTAAGGCTAAAGATCCCTATCAGGGACCATACTGATACACCAAACCATGAAAGGAGAGGAAAGAGGTGGCACCCAGTTTCACAGACGTCCACCTATTCCCAAAAGAGACATGAATATTCCTACTCTTTATTAACCTATACATCCTCCTAATTATTCCTATCTGCAACCCTACACCCACTGAAATGGATTAGCTGATTTGTGAGCAAGGTTTCCTCTTATCCATTATTTGGTCACCAAATACAGCACTTCGTTCTCCCCAACACTCCTATCTCAGGCATTGACTTTTCCATGAGGTGAACCTGCGTTTGGTAACAGTTACCTCAATGTTTCTTTTTTTCTTTTTGTTTTTTTTTTTTTTTTTCCTTTCCTTTTTACAAACTTGCCAGATATCTCATGCCTTGTTTTCCCGTATAGTTTTTGTTACCAACTTTTGTAAAAGCTTGCAAGTGTGAAGAAGTCCAGGTAGAGAAGTTGATATGAACACTAAAGAGGAGAATATGGGGAAATTCTCATAATTTGTTACCCTCTCATCATCATCCCTTTATGTGCCTTTCAGCTTCCTGTAATGGCTTCCACATGAAATATAAAGCAATTTGGGTCTGGTAAATCCAGTGTGTCACTGAATACTGAGATTCATGTCACTGAAATGAAGTGAATGATTCTTTGAATCAATGGTTCTTTGTATAGTCATCCTCAGGATATTGTAGAGATCTTGATCAATGGGTAAACATTTCAGTTGTTTAGGAGAGATAAGTACAAAGGATCTATTGTGCTAGATGGTGACTGTTAGTCAGTTTTTAATCACTGTGACCAAAACACCTGACAGGAACAATTCAGATGAAAAGATTGACTTCAGCTCATAGTTTCAGAGGGTTCAGTTCATGGTCAGCATGTTCCAAGGCAGAAACATCATTGCAAAAAGGTATGCTCAGTTCATGGCAGCTGGGAAAAAGAGAGAGTATAAAAAAGGCTGACTAGAAGATAATCCCTTCTAGAGCACATCTCCTGTGATCTACTTACTCCAACTAGGACCTGCTTCCCAGTAGTACATTCAGCTATCAATATTAACCACTTGATAAGGTCAGAGTCCTCATGATCCAGTCATTGCCTAAAAGCCCCACCTCCATATACATAAGACTTTGGGAAATATTCCAGATAAAAACCATAACAGCAACTCCAGTTAATTACAATATAGTGCATTTTTGAAAATCACTAAGATAATAGAATGAGTCTTCTTGCAAAAAAAATAATATGCAAGATAATATATAGCTTGATGTAGTCATTCCATAATATATACATATTTCAAAACATATACATGATACACATACAAAAAATTTGTCAAGTAAAAATTTATTTTTTTTTAAATACAGTTCATGACTAGGAATGTAGCTCAGAGGCATAGCACTTTCCTATCATGTGCAAATTCCTTGGTTTTACACTCAGAAACACAAAAAAAGGGGGGGGGGTTAAAACAATAACAGAAATAATGATGCTCATAGACTCTCATAGCCATGTAGAAGTTAGTGTAACACTTTGAATTAATTCTAGTGAGAAATACTTTGATGCTCTCACTGAAAAACATACAATAATATTTAAAATAGCAAAGTGAGGTATAAATATATGTTTATTCTATTACTAGATCAGCATTCTGGTTTCTACCCTGAGCTGGAAAGTAGTCACGTTGTCAAGTTTAGGATGCTGCCAGTGAGTTGACCCTCACATTGCAATTCTCCCTTTGTGGCCTATGCTGACCCAGTATCTAGTTCATGGCTAGAAAACTTCTAACTCATGTATTGTTTACGAAGTACTTTATGTAAATTGGCATGTAATAACTTTAGTTAAAAGAAGAGTTTAAGGTTTGTACTACAAATAGTGTAGCTCAAAGCAATTGTAACTAATTCACACCGCTATTTCTTTTCATATTTGTTAGTTAAAACTTTCTGCTTGAAATGGCTTTGAACTATCCATGAAGATCCTTTTCTAAACTCAAAATAAGAAGAATTATCTGATTTAAAAAACTCTAAATTACTTATTTTTCAAGAGCAGTATGTTTGGCATTAATTATTTTACTTTTTTTTTCCTGTTCAATTATGATCACTTTAGTTGAGTCTTCTTGGATTTTGTATAGTAATTTGACTACATTTTGTAATATAATCTATTTATTAAAATTAGTAATTTCAAATTTTTAATTGACTTTTTCTTGATTCATGACTGAGATAAGAAAGTGTTTTGCTTTTAAATAAGATTTTAGCTTAAACTTTCTTCTTCTTCTTTTCCATTTTTTTTATGGTTTGATATTTAATGTCACCCAAAAAGCTCAACTGTTTCACAATGCAGGAATGTTTACAAGTGAAATGATAAGATTAAGAGATACAATTTCATTAGCAGGTTAATCCATTTGATGGATTAGTAATTTGAATGGACTACAAGATAGTAACTGTAGGCAGGTGGGCCAAGCATGGTGGGAGCAAGTAGGTCTCTGGGGGCATGGCTTTGGGGTGTTATCTGCTCACTGGTTCCCTCATATCTCTTTCTTTCTCTCCCTCTCTGTTTCTCAGCTACTAGACTAACTTTCCTCTACCACATCTTTCTGCCATGATGTTCTACCTCAGGCACCAAACGATGAAGTTAGCTGACTATGAACTAAACTGCTCAAACTGTGAGCCCAAAATAAATTTTTATCCTCTAGGTTGTTCTAGTGAGGTATTGATCACAGCAATGAAAAGCTGACTAACACACCTTCACATTGTTCTCTGCTTTCTTTCATATATTGCAGAACAAGTTTGACAAATTCTCAAAAAAAGAGATTCCAATATAACCTTGCAATTATAAACATGAAATATCATCTTGTTACAGAGCTGCAGCCTTCAAAGAAACTGAAGAACCATGCAGCCACCTTCTTTAAACCCTGATTCTTGTGATCAACTCAGAAAAATTTCAGACATGTCGCTCAGAGTAACATCAGACTTTTGAGTCTCAACTGTCATGGCAACTGTAGGTTACCTTGGCCCATGCTGACTGGTCCCAATTGGAGTCTTAAACCATACATTGTTACAGATTTTATGGTTAGAAAAATTATCCTTATTATCTCTGAGAATTTCAGGATCTGGTCACAAAAGTCTCCTCCTTTAGGGTAACTTAAGTGTGTTTCTCTTATCAACATTATTTTGGGGCTGCATTTCTCCTACAGTAAACAGTCAGTTTTCTGAGGGATGTGACATATCCTGTCTACTAAGTTCAGGCAGAGCTGCAGGTAAATTGCTTCTTGTGGGGGGTCAGCACAATGGGCCCATTTTATAGAATTATTCTCTTAACCTTGGGTTCCCGCCTTTCACCTCTGCTTGTGAAGGGTAAAAACCCATGCAAGAGACCACCATGTAGTAAAAGGGTTTATTAACCGGCCCCTAACGGCGGGTGAGGACCAAAGGGGCATGTGGAGGGGAAGGGAAGGGGAGAAAGGGAGAAGGGGAAAGGGAAGAAGGGAGAGGGGGATAGGGAAAGGGAAGAAGGGGAAAAGGGAAGGGAAGAAGGGAAGAAGGGGAAGGGGAGAGCTGGTGAGAAGACAGTGGTGAAAAGGGAGGAGTTCTGGACCGGCAGGGGAGGTCAGGATTGGCTCAGAAAGGGAGAGCCCGCCCCTGGGGTGAATTCCTGTGAGAGGCAAGTATTCCCGGGATCAGAGACCGCCTGAAAGTGGATTTTCCTGAGAGATGGGCACTTTCTGGAAGTTAAAGCTCAGGCTCACTGGATAATCCTAACACACCTGGGGGATATGGCCTGTCAGCCTGATTTTATCTAATAGTTCGTCCCTTAATAAAGTGAGCAAATTTGTATCTACTCCTGTGTTTTGTATCTAATCAGGACTTTTCTTTCTTTCTTTTTAAAAAAATCATGGTTAAAAACAACAGCAGCAGAAGAATCCTAATCTATTCACCTAGAAATGGACATTTATATTGCTTTTACCTCCTGGGCATTACAAACAAAGCTGCAGTGAATATGGGTATGAAAAATCTCAAGAGTCTTCTTTGAATTCTTTTGAATATATACCCAATAGTGAGGTTTTGGGATTATATGGTAATATGGTAATTCTTTTTTTTTTTTTTTTTTTATTTTTTTAAAGCACCAAATTGTTTTTCGTACAATCTGTAGCATTTTGTGTTCTCAACAGTATACAAGGATTCCACTTTCTACACATTCTAATCAATGCTTATAATTTTCCACTATTTTCATAGTGACTATTCTAATGGGTTTGAGATGATATCTCATTGTGGTTTTGATTTCCAATAATGAATGATGTTAAGCAATTTTTTCATTCTTCTTGGCTGTTTGCATATCTTTGGAGAAATGACTATTTATGTCATTTACCCATGTTTTAAATTAAACTTTACTTTTTAGGCTAATTTTATGTTCACAGAAAAACAACTGGTATAAAGTTTTTCCATGCAAGTACTGCTCCCGCACACGTACAGCCTCCTTCCTTATCATCCAACAACAAACTGGTTCACTTGTTACAATTGATTAACCTACAGTGACACATCATTGTCACTCAGAGTCCACAGTTTGACATTACGATTGACTCTTGGTACAATCTATGGATTTGACGAATGAGTAATGACATGAATTCACCATTATAGTAATACAGAGAGTGTTTACACTACCTTACGAACCCTCTGTGTTTCACCTATTCATCCCTCCTTCCCCTCAAACTCTGGACACCACTGACCTTTTTATTGTCTCTATAATTCTGCCTCTTCAGAATGTCCTATCAATGGATTCATACACTTACATAGCTTTTTCAGATTAGTTTTTTCACTCAGTAATATGTATTTAAGTTTCCCCCATGTATTTTCATGTCTTTTTAGCACTGAATATTTTCATGTCTTTTTAGCACTGAATAATATTTATCTAATGCTACAAAGTTTATTCATCCATTTACCTACCCTTATGGATTACACATGGGGTATTCCCCAAAAACTCATGTGTGAGACAATGCAACAATATTCAGAGGTGAGATAATTAGATTTATTAATTCTATTAGTATGCATTAACTGGGTGGTAACTATAAGCACGTAGGATGTGGTTGGAGGAAGTAGGTCACTGGCATGACTTTGGGGTTTATATTTTGTCCCTACTAAGTGTAGCACTATCTCTTCTTTCTTGCTATCTCTAAAAGTGTGAGTCCAAAGTGAATTTTTCCTCCTCTAAGTTGTTCTTATTAGATAAGTTGGTCACAGAGATGCCAAAGCTGACTAAAACAAAAATGGGTACTGAGTAGCAGGATTATAGTTGTGACTAACCTGACCATATGGATCAGAAGCCTTTAGAACTGGTCTGCAGAGGAAGGAATTTTGAAAAGTTTTAGACTTAAAAGTTGAGGGAAATGCAGAAAGTTGTAGCTTAATGGGTGATTCTAGTGGGAGCTTTGAAAATTATAAGGTGGGTAACTTAGGCAGGTAGGGTGTGGCTGGAAGAAGTAAGTCAGTGGGGCCAAGACTTTGAGGTTTATATTTTGTTCCTGGTGAGCTGAGCTCTCCCTGCTTCATTTCCTGATCTACTTTCTTATCCCAGGCCCTTCCACAATGGTGTTCTGCCTCACCTCAGGCTAGGAGCTATGGAATTGACTGATTGTAGACTAAGCCTCTGAAGCCATGAGATAAAATAAACTTTTCCTCCTCTAAGTTGTTCTTGTTACATATTTTGGTCACAGTGATGCAAAAGCTGACTTAAACACTTACTGAAGGACATCTTGGCTCCCTACAAGTTTTAACAATTATGAATAAATCTGCTATAAATGTTCCTATTCATAAAAGCATTTGCTTATGTAGCTGCCCTGAAGCGATACTGCAGGAGAAAAATAGGAGGCAGGATGTAAATGAAAAAGCTCTTTTATTTTTCTCTCTTCAGCTCCAGCAACACTCACTCTTGCAATCACCGCCACACACATACACACAACTGCGTTCACTCTGCACGCTCTCTCTCGGTTAAGTCTCACACGCACTCAACCAGAAAATGGCAACGAGCGAGTTCCGGAGTAAGTCCATTTTTGATCCCGCACCAAGTCTCGCGAGATTCTTGGCTAAGACCTGGGGGTGAGATTTTGGGCCAAATCCCTCGAGCGAGATTTTGGGCCAGCTCCCGGAACAATTAGGGCTTCTGCATGCTTATGTGTGGATATTATTTTTCAACTACTTTGGATAAACGTCAAGGAGTACAATTGTTAGATAGCATTGTAAGAGTATATTTATTATAAGAAACTACCAAACTGTCCTTCAAAGTGGCTGAAATGTTTTGTACTGACTAGCATAAATGAGATTTCCTGTTGCTCCACACCTTTACCAGAATTTGATGTTAGCGGTTTGCCAATTTGATAGTTGTACCTCATTGTATTAGTTTTCTATTTTCATGTTCCCAACTATGATTCTCTGCCTCACCATAGGCCTAATGCAATGGAGGGAGATGTCAATGGACTGCACCCTCTCAAACCATGAAGCAAAATAAATCTTTCCTCTTTATAAGTTGATTATTTGGGGCATTTTCCCACAGTAACAGAAAGCTAATAAAGTAAGCATTCAACTTCATTATATTGCATGTAGATATTCAATTTTCCCAACAATATTTGTTGAAGAGACTGTCTCTCTCCTGTTATATGGTTTTGACATTCTTGTCAAAGTTTATTTAACCATGAACATCATTTTATTTCTGGACTTTAAGTCTATTCCAATCTTCTATATATCTGTTTATGCCTGAAGGGCAAAAACCACACCGGGACTGCCTTGTAGAAAAGGGGGGTTTATTAAGGGAAGGGGTGAAGGGGAGAAAGGGAGAAGGGAGAAAGGGAAAGGGGAATGGGGAAGAGGAGAGCTGGTGAGAAGATAACAACGAAAAGAAGAGAGAGTGAGTTCTGGACAAGCCGGGGCTTAAGTACAGAGGGGTGGGAGCCTGACTTGTATGGTCCCAATTGGCTCAGAAAGGGAGAGCCCGCCCTGGGTTGAATTCCCGGGAGAGGCGAGTATTCCCAGGATCAGGAAGGGTGGGGACTCGGAGCCCGCCAAAGTGAATTCTCATGAGAGATGGGCACTTCCGGGAAGCGCCTGGGGGTATGGCCTGCCAGCCTGAATCTTATCCAACTATACCAGTACCACACTGTTTGCTTAGTACAGCTTTTAAATATTTTTGAAATCAGGAAGGTGTTATACCCTTTAACTTTGTTGTGTTTTTTTTGTTTTTGTTTTTGTTTTCTTTTGTTTTGTTTTCCCTATCAGGTTTTTTTGCTTTTCTGGATCCCTGGAAATTTCACATGAGTTTTCGGGTATGTTTGCTACTTGAAAATAAAAAAAAATGTCACTGGGATTTTGATGATGTTGCAGAAATCTTGGTCCTTGTCCTTATTGCCAATCCAATAATGAGGACATGGTTTCGAGAAACAGGAAAAAGATGGTTTATTGCTTTTCTATTGAAGGAGAAACACAGGGGACTCCTGACCCAAAAGCTGTGATTCCGCCCTTTAGAAGGAACAGGAAGCTTTTATAGAGGTGATTCAGAGAAAATGAGATTAGGGAGGAGAGATCAGGAAGGAGAAGATGAAGGAAAAGAAGATCAGGGAGAAGTTCAGGGCAAAGAATATCAGGGAAAAGGTTTAGGAAAAAAAGATCAGGAAGGAGAAGGTTAGGGGAATAAAGATCAGGGAGGAGAAGATCAGGGAGAAGAAGGTTGGGAAAAAGAAAAAAGCATATAAGTTTCAAAGCCACAAAGGATATAGTCAAAACATCACGTGAAACCCTGTTTTAATAGGATTGCTTTTAATGTATGGATTCTTTAGATAACATAGACATTTAAACAATGTTAAATATTCCAATCCAAAAACATGGAGTGTTTCCATTTACTGGTGTCTTCTTAAATTCTTTCAGTAAATTTTGTAGTTTTCAGTGTTCTTTTATCTCCTTGGTTAAATTTATTCCTAAGTACTTTATTCATGTTGATGCATGTTAAATGGGATTATTTATTAAATTATTTTCAGATTGTTCATTATTAACATAAAAAAGTGACTGATTTGTGAATATTGATTTTGTATCCTGCAACTTTTGTGAATTCATCCATGACCTATAATTTTTTTACATAATTTGTATTTCTTAATTCCCAGAAATAATTCAAGTTTCTCACAATTATTGATAAAAGACTAGTTATTGGCCAACCCATCTAACAATTGGACACTGTTCTAATATACTAAATTTTAATTCTTCCATAACCTACATAATAGGAAAAGAAGACTTTTTGTTGTGGAGGGATACTGAGCTACACCCCCAGGCATTTTCATTCATTGTTTTGAAACAAGGTGTTGCTAAGTGGCTTAGGTCCTGTCTAAACTGCTGAAGCTGCCTTTGAACTTGAAATCCTCCTGTTTCAGCCTCCTAAGTCTTTGGAATTACAGGCATGTGCCACTATGCCCATAAAGAATACTTACTTTGTTTTAAAATATTACTTTGCAGTACTTTGAAGTACTGTAGGTACCTTTGTGTGTGTGTGTGTGCGCGCGCGCGTGCTACCTTCCTATTCAGGAAAAGAAATATGAAGCACAGGTTTAACTAAAGTTAATGGGATGGCCTTTCAGAGGTAACTCTGATTGATATAAAGTTGATCAATCATAAAATGTGAGCTTATCTTCTAAAGGAGCTATATAACTTTGGGTAAAACAGTCGTGACTAGGTGAGGGTTTTTATGAAGGGACTCAGCTGTGATACTTTAGCTTTTAATGTTGTTGAAAGATGGAAGGATGAATGACTCAATTCAGGAAGGGAAAAGTGTAGATTGAAAAATGCAGATTGTACACCATACAATTCACTAAAAACTAATGTTCAATTTCTAAAAATCACTAGTAACATCAATCCTCATAAATTTATACCATAATTAATTAAAATTTATATTTCTACTTTTATAAATTAAATTCTAGAATAGAAAAAGAACCATGTACCTGTTAAATAAAAGTTTCATTTAGTCATTTGCAGAAATAGCTTTTAATATGTTATCAACTGCATAGCACATACTTACATTTATTTCTTAAATAAGTACCTGGTATGTTTTATTTTACAAATATTCAAGCTTATTTTGAATATTTATTTAATGTTTTCCAACATTATAGTGCTGTATTTAAAACTACATTTTAAATGAGTCACTACTAGTTCAAAAGCGTGCACCATCCCTCATTACACTGCTGAATTTTACTCAGCAGTATCTTAAAAATTACAACACATAAATATGCTGTATTTTGAATATTATAAAACAAAAACTAGACTCTGGCCATATTTACCAGTAACATATATTACTAGTGAAGTATGTGCAAGAAATTTTGTCTTTACTTAGAAACACTTTTTAAATTTTTTTTTAAAAATTTAATTAATTAATTTATTCTAATTTGGTATATATGACAGCAACATGCATTTTGATTCGTTGTACACTATTGAAGCACAACTTTTCATTTTTCTGGTTGTACACGATGATTTTTTTCCTAGTTCCAATTAAGAACACATCTGTGACTACCATATGTAGGGCTCTATGCCTGCTCTTCTGTTGTTCTGGACACACTGAGAGTGAGTTGTCATATCCTATAACCATTGTAGATAGCCTATAATCTTTCCCAGGCTCATGACCAGCTTCTCAATCTTGCAATGAGGAGATATGCGAAAATCCAGTTTAGGTGGCAGAAGGGAAGGAAACTGGTCAGTGCAGGAGGGGAGCACTTTCTAGAAGTGACACTTCCCAGAATGCTACTCAGTGTCCAGATTGTCTGATGGGAATGTAGACATTGATTGCCTCAGAGAAGCCAATTTTGGTTTCCTCAAGCTATAAACAACCTCAGTCCTATTCCCAAATTGACTGTGAATATTCGCTCTACTAACAAATTGTCTCTCATCTATTTCTTCATAGAAAATTCTTAATTTGGCTCAATTTTATCACAAATAAAAATCACCATAACTATGACCCCAGCAACCATGTTAGCCCGATAACTTTGGCACAGAAACTTAGAGTACGGATAGTAAAATATTGTTGATTTATTTCCTGTAAGAAGAAATGTTGGCGTTTCTAAATCATTTTTTGGCATTAGTAATTTATAAGAATGAACTATCACTACTATAAAATTGATTTGTCTTGTGTTTGTGAAGGGGCAAGACTGATCTTAGAAAATCTGTGAAAATTAGCAGCTAAACCCAAATCATCTCTCAGTACAGACTCATGTATGTCAGGTTTCACCAAAAGTTAAAATCATTATGGATGCTTTTAGCCAAATGTTTTTGATCTTTAACCAAACTAAAAATATCTGTGCGAAGAGCAGCTTTTTAGCTCTTCGTGTATAGCACCAATTCATAGGCTCCACCAAAACCAAAATGGCCTGAAAACGAGATAGAAATGTCAAGGGTCCTCAGATTTCTGCTAAGCATGGTTCTCTTCCTTGAGTTTGGAAATTTGGAAACAGCTTGAGATCTAAGGAGAAATTAGTCCTTTACATAATTATCCTTTCCAACTTGGCCTAGGTTGAGAAAAGGAATCTTTTCATTGATGACAGGGCCTTTGCAATTGCCAATACTACCTTATAACCTTTGAGCAGCAAGGAAGCAACCTTCTGTGCTCATAGGGAGAAGGGGTGTTATTTGCTACTTAGCTTCCAAGGGCAGAGGTGTTGAGCTATACAGGGTAATAACTAACTTAATAAGAGAAAAAGACTTATTTTCATATATTTACAGAGATACTTTAAAATGTTTCAGATAAAGATGAAATCAGGTAACTTTGTTCCTTTTTATTTATCAGTCAACTAAACTAGGTCAGTCAGTCAACTAAAAAATTCTTTCAGCCAGGCATGGTGGCACTCACCTGTAATCCCAGTGGCTCTGGAGGCTGAGGCAGGAGGATAGCAAGTTCAAAGCCAGCCTCAGCAAAACTGAGATGCTAACCAAGTCAGTAAGATTCTGCCTCTAAAAAAAATACAAAATAAGACTGGGAACGTGGTTCAGTGTTCGAGTTCCCCTGAGTTTAATGCCTGGTATCCCCCACACCCGCAAATAATAATAAAGGGCTGGGGATATAGGAAAAAAAATTCTTTCAGAAGATCCAAAGCATGTTAGGGGTGGGAGGAAAGCAATTCAATGTCCCAAGTATTTTTTAATGTATTCATACAATTGAACTATCCTATTATCCATTAAAATTTGTGTTTGGTGCTGAGAATTGAATTCATGGCCACAATACTTACTGTGCATTCATTCCACCACTGACTTATGCTCCCAGTCATAGATGCATATTTTTATTATGTCCATTTTGTAAACAGGGAAACTAAGACTTAGGGGTAGGAGGGAGTATGTGCTACATTATATGGTGAATAAGTGGTTACAATAATATTTAAACAGCTCCACATGGTGCTAAACATGTGTTCTTTTGATGCTACCAGAGATCATAATTTGGCCTGAGAGCCAATATGGCCCACAGACTGTTTTGTTTGGCCTCCAAGCGATTCTAAACAATTTAGAATTATTTGCCAATATTCAAAAAAAGAAAAAAAAATCTTACTTTAAAAACAAAAGACCTGGCATTTCTCCCAGTCAAGGACCAGATGGAGCTCCACAGTGGCTATGCTTCCTAGTGGAGACATGGCTTTATAACAGTCTGTGCAATCCTTTTTGCATCCTGCTTACTGGTGTTGAGAGATATGTGCTTAAGACTGTTTTAGTTTTGTTTTGAACTCAACTTTATCCCCCTATTATTTACATATTGAAACCTTCCTTCCAAAGTGACCATATTTGAAGATAGAGCCCTTAAGGAAGCATTTAAGTGAGGCCAGTAGGGTGGGTCGTTAATCTGCTAGGACCAGTGTCCTCATAAGAAGAGGAAGAGACCCTAGGGATTGCTCTCTCTCTCCATACTACATAGGGAAAAGACCATGTGAAAACATGGGAAAATGGTAAATAAGCCAAGAAGAGACGTTTTGCCAGAAACCAGCTTTGCTAGCATTTTTATCTTTCATGTCTAACCTCCAAAGCTGTAGGAAAATAAACGTGCATTAAGTCATTCTGTTGTGCTTTATTCTACAGCCCAAGCAGACTAATATACTTACATTCATCTCTCTTCATTCATTTCATTGTTGTTATCACCTGGTTCTTTTCATTGAGTTTATTATGTGGTGTTTCTTCAGACTGTCATAGAGAATCACCTTGAATTTTAATAATTTAAATATACCAATTTTATTCTGCTGTGTATCAGATTGTAATAAAATTTTGGGGTGGTCCATATATATATATATATATATATATATATAAAGAAATGATGGTATAGGAAATGCAGGAGACATATAGGAGGATGTTCATCACAACAACAAAGAGATAATGCCTTAAACGCTTCTGTAAAGTTTGAAATATTAAAAAAGATCATGGCATAATATGGTGGTGCATGCCTGTTATTCTAGCAGCTTGGGAGGCTGAGGTGGGAGGATCTCAAGTTCAAAGCCAGCCTCAGCAACTCAGCGAGGCGCTAAGCAACTCAGGGAGACCCTGTCTCAAAAATAAAATATTTAAAAAGGGCAGGGTATGTAGCTAAGTGGTTAGGAACTCCTGAGTTCAATCCTCCGTTCCAAAATAATGAATAAATAACAATAAAACTCACGTACCATTTTGTATAGCATGTTATAAAAATAAATGATATATAATATATAGAGAGAGTGGAGAAAATAGATCTAATAAAATATTTCCAACTAGAATCTAATAGTCATGAAGTTACACAGTATTTTCTGGCCTGTCTACCATTGCATTCCCAAGGCCTTCACATTGTAGTTGCTCAATAAATATTTGTTAAGGGGACAAATGTATAGTCCAGACTTAGCATAGTGAAAAAAAAATAAATAAATGGACTGAGTTCCATTCTTGATTTCTTCACTAATTGAGCCATGTCATGTAACTCACCAATCTTATCCTAGAAGTTTGCTTTTGTTTTTTTTTTAATTGCTCAAATGAAAGAATTAATTTTATTCTTAAAATTCTAAGACAGGCATCATTAGTAAAATAGCTTGCACAAGGAATTGTTCCAATAAATGGCAGGCCTCCAATTGGTGGGATATAGAATTTTGAGATAGTGCGAAAAAAGAACACTATCATCTATCTTTTAAATATTGTAGTAATAAAAGGATGAAATAGAGTCGATGTGATCTGTCATTGTATATCAGAGCAATTTGTTCAGATAAGTCATAGCAAACAATCATTGTTAATATGCTATCATTTTAAACATCTTTCAAAAGTTTCATTGTCTAAGAAAAGATTAAAATGGAAAATGAATATGTTGTTATTAGGCTCTGATTTTGAAACATTTTTTTCTTTTGGATTTTTAATCTCTTAGATATTAAATCATACTGTGAAAATATGACAACATTCACTGTGATATTTCCATACATCTATATAACATGCATTTAATTGTGTCCATTTACCCTTCTACTCTCGACCCCTGCAATATCCTTCTCAGTCCAAAAAGGCTTCCCTTCATTTTTTCTAACCCCTCCCCCTCATCCTTCCCCATCTCTAAGTGACTACTATTCCATTGCATACTTTTACTAGGTAGAGTTACTGGTTTCCTTAAATGAGTGATAACATGTGGCATTTGTCTTTCAGTGTCTGGCTTATTTCACTCACTGTTATCCAGTTGTATCCGAGTTGCTGAAAATTCATTCCTTTCTATGACTAAGGAGAGTTCCATTGTGTATATATACCACATTTTCTTTTTTCTTGTCCATTCAACTGCTGAAGGGCATCAGGAATGATTCAATATTTAGGCTATTGTGAAAAGAGCTGCAATAAACATGGAAATGTAAGTATCTTTTTGATCTAATGATTTCAGTTGTTTTGGCTATTTACCCAGTAATGGAATTATTAGGTTGTATGATAGCACAAGTTCTAGTTTCTCAAGGAATCTCTGTACTGTTTTCCATAATGGCTATGCTAATTTACACTTCCTCCAACAGTGTATAAAAATTCTCTTCTCTCCACATCCTCACTACATTTGTTATTTTTTGTTGGTCTGATAATGGAAATTTTAACTGGGTGAGATGATATCTCATTGTTGTTTTGACGTTCATTTTTTAATGACTGGGGAAATTGTACATTTTTTAATGTAGTGTTTTTTTGCCATTTGTATGTCCTCTTTTGAAAAGTGCTGTTTAGTAATTTAGTTCATTTTTAATTGAATTTGGGGGGGGTAATTTGTTTGGGGTTTGTGTGTGTGTGTGTATGTATGAATTCTGAGTTCTTTATGTAATCTGTTTGTCAAACTATTGTCAGATACACCATTTGTAAATATTTTCTTACATTCTATCAGTTTTTTCTGAATCCTGGTAACTTTTTTCCTTTGCTGTGCAGAAGCTTCTTAATTTGACATAATCCCATTTGTATAATTTTACTTTTGTTGCCTATGTTTTTAGGGTTCTATCAAAAAAAAAATTGTTGAATACACCAACCTCTTAAAACATTTCTGCTATGTTTTCTTGTAGTAATTTCATCATTTCATTTTTCAGACTTTGGTCTTTGATCCATTTTGAGTTGCTGTTTTTATATGGTGAGAGGAAGGGATCTAATTTCATTCTCTGCATATGCTTATCCAATCTGCCAGCACCAGTTATAAAGAGATTTTCTTCTCTCCACAGTATGTTCATGGCACCTTCATCAAAAATTAGTTGATTATGTGGGTATGAATTAATTTCTAGTTTCTTGATTCTGTTGTAGTATTCTGTGTGTCTGTTTTTGTACCAGTATCAGTCCAATTTAGTGAGTACACATTTGTAGTATGTTTTGAAGTGAGATGTTGTGATACCCACAGCTTTGTTGTTGTTGTTTTTTTTTTTTTTTTTTTTTTTTTTTTTGCTGAGGATCACTTCAGCTATTCAGGGTAACTGATAGTTACATATAAATTTTATGATTTTTTTCTCTTTGGGTGGAGAAAAATCATTGGAATTTTGATGGGAATTGCAAAGGATCTATATGTTTTTATCTGTAAAGACTCATGTTATCTACAAACATTGATAAATTTTATTTCACCCTTTCTAACTCAGATGCCCTTTATTTCTTTTTCTGGACTGATTGTTCTTGCTAAGACTTTCAGTACTATATTAAATAAAAGTAGTTAAAGTTAACACTCTTTTATTTTTCCTGATGTTGGATAAAATGCTTTTAACTTTTCCCATTTGGTATGATATTAATAGGCCACTGATTTTTCATAGATTGCCTTTATTAATTTGAGGTATATTTCTCCTGTAGCTAATTTGTTGAGAGTTTTTATCATGAAGGGATTTAGAATCTTATCAAATGCTTTTTCTGCATCTATTGGAATAATACTTTTTTGTGTCCTTCATTAAAGAAACTTTTTAATACTGGAAGAACATTGATGAATTCTACAGTACATTCTATGTAATTGAAAACAGTGTTCTTAGAGAAGCATTTAATTCACTCTCTGGGAGCAGTTTAAATACTAGAGCAAATAGAATAACTTTCAATATATTTTTATAATGTTTCATCAAATTAATCATATTGATATTTTTTCATAATGATAAATGTATTTGCCATTTCCAATTCTATAATTACATAAAAATCACTCATCTTCTTTAGTTCATAACCAAACCTTACTTCATCTTCATGCTCCTCTTTGAAAGTAAAATAGAGATAGATTTTTAAACAACACATAATTGCATTGAATAATGAGTGATAGCACCAATAATTGAGGAAAAAAATGAGAAAATTCCATTTACTTCACCAGCTTTTAAAATTTTCAGAGAGATAATTCTTTAATGCCTGAATAAAATGTCTCATAAGAGGTGGTTTCTTCCAATTTCAGAAGTCATACAAAAAGAGGAAACATTTTTTTAAAAGGCAAAACCATACATTCCAAACATCTAAATCTATACACACCTTCAAATTATACTTTACATTACAATGATTTGAATATAAATAATTTGATGATATGATTTAGATAGGAGGAATCCCCAAAGCTCGACAATGCAAGGAAGCATAGAGGTGAAATGTTTTGGTTAGGACAGTCTTAATCTAATCAGTATGTTAATCACTGATGGGAATTAATTGGCTTGTAATTTAGGCAAGTAGGCTGTGACTGGAGGAGGTGCTTCCCTGGGGCATGCCTTTGGGATATTTATTTTGTCCTAGTTGAGTGGAGCTCTCTCTCTCTCTGCTTCCTGGTGGTCATGACCTGAATGATTTTCCTCCCTACACTCTTCCTCCGTGATGTTCTGCCTCACATGGATCCCTAACGAATGTTGTCTATGGACTGAGGCCTCTGAAACCATAAGCCCCCAAATAAACTTTCCCTCCTCTAACATTGTTTTTGTCAGTTCTTTTGGTTGCTGCAGCAAAAAAAGCTGACTAAAACATTTGGCATGTGGTTTCTTCATAATTTTAGGAATATAGTATGTTTTTAGCTTCCTTTCTACCAACAACAACATAGTCACTCAGCCCACTTCCACACTTTTTTCAGATTGGCTAAACAGTGATCAAATACAATTCAGAGTTGAACATTAAAAGATGAGGGTATATTGGTCCATTTGTTTACATGTCTGTATCTACAAACTCTGTGTGTGTGTGTGTGTGTGTGTGTGTGTGAGTGCATTTATATTGCATTGTACCGCAAATGTGGGAGAATTATTTTTTCATTATCTGGACATCTCATCAATCTTCTCCCAGGAGAAAAGACTTTTTATTCTCAGTAAAAGCCATACAATAAATAGTCAACATGTTTTTATTCAGCATTAGCTATGTGCCAGAGGATTTTTGCCAGATACTAATATTTATCAATAAATAAGAAAGACCTGATCCCTGCCCTCTGAAACCTATAGTCTAATGGGGAAAGACAAAAATCAAGTAAGGTATTTCTACCATGATGAGCATCAAACAAGAAGCAAAGAAGAGTGGTGTGTACTATGGGACTATATAGAAAATTTGCTTTACTTTACGTAGTCAAGGATGACCTTAAGAGTAAACATATGTAAACTGGACTAACAGGATTAGAAGTATTTAACCAAACTGTGATAGAAAAAGAGTATTTCAGACTAAGGAGCCCTATATCTAAAAAAAAAATAAGCAAGGTATATTCAGAATTTTTCAAGAAGTCCTAACAGCAGAATAAAAAGGAAAGGGAGAATCTGGAGATGACACAGAGAAAAGATCATGAACATTTTTTTGAGGGTGGGGGCGGGCACCAGGAATTGAATGGGGGCAGTCAACCAGCGAGCCACATCTCCAGCCCTATTTTTTATTTTATTTAGAGACAGGGTTTCCCTGAGCTGGTTAGCACCTCGCTATTGCTGAGGCTGGGTTTGAACTCGCTATCCTCCTACCTCAACCTCTGGAGCCACTAGGATTACAGGCATGCACCACCATGCCTGGCTCATGAACATCTTTAAGCAAATGGAAGACACTGAAACATTGAGGAGAGATATGAGAGTAGCTTTCCAGCATATAAAAGATAAATAAATTCCCTCCGCAAAATAATTTACAATCCATTTATGAAAATACATCACTAGAGAAAGCATAAACACATATTCATAGGCTAATATTATAAATAAGTTAGACATTGCATACTTTACATTATGTATAATGCATAAATATTTAGAAAATTTTGATAACATCTTCTATTTTCACAATCTTTATAATAACAATGCTATCTTTTATGCTGAGTCTTCTTTCTCTTATTTCAACCTTCTTAGAAATATATTAGAAGTCTTAAAGAATTTGAAAAACAAATAGAAAATGCAAACTCATGACATAAAAAAATTAGAATGAATTTATAATGGGAAAGTGTAACAGGGCCTAGTAGCAAAAAAATTTAAAGAATTATTAAGAGATCCTGATTTTTTTAATAAGTTAAGAATTAATCAGTCATCTTCTTGTTCACTAGAATTGAAAGAATAACAACCGGTTTAGGTCAGATGCATTTCCTGAGAATGGCTCATAATATATTTACCTATATATTTTTCATTCTTGGAATATAAATTAACGTACTATTATTAATGCATCTGTGTGTAATCTGTGTTTACTTATTTTTTTTTTTTTTTTTTGCCTGCTTGAGATGCTCAATTCTATGTCAACTGTATGCTGAAAAAACAGTCCTCATGTAATCCTATTGTTGTAAGAGGCGCTACACGAAGACTACATCTATTGCTATTCTGGGGCTAGAATTGTTTGGACATTTTGAATTGGTTGGACAATTTGGACTCATGCCTCACCTGAGATAAAACATGCAGGTCAAGTAGTCTGGTGGGGTTTATCTGGTAGTGTAAATCTCTGAAACAGCTCACTCCAGCTCAATTAACAAGCAGACCCTTTTCTTTTACATATTGCTAAGGAACCAAAGAAAGAAGGAATTTGGATATTTTCCCAGAAATGACTCTGAGAGCAAAGACAGAAGAGGCAACTGTGGTGTTGTTCTAATCAAGTATGGTCCTGTCTCAGTTTTGCAAATACTGAAGTGGAGAGCAAAGTCAGAAAATCCTGTGCTATTTAAAGTTCTCCCAAAGACTCACAAATGCCTGCTGAGGGATTTATCTTACTGAACCTGGCCACTGTTCATAAACCAGAGGAAATATTTGGAGAAGCTGTGTTTCTGTTCTCTACCTAACAACAGAGGTTAAAAAGTTAAGGGGAATTTCAGAAATGTTTTGATGTGGCAAGAATCAAGCAACCCAGCAGGTGTACTGCATCTACAAAACTCTGTTCTCTCAACTGGATCCAAATCTTCCTATCTTTTTGTTGTAGCAATAGGATTATTTTAAAAAAATGTAAAAAGAGAGTCAACTTATTTGCAAATATTGAAAAGAGTTACAGGGCTAGAAGTATAACTCAGTGGTAGAGTGCTTGCCTAACATGTGCAAGATCCTGAGTTTGATCCCCAGCACTAGAAATGAAGGTGCTAATAGAAATAGTAATGAGACATTGGGTAGTTTTCTTAAAAATATTTTAATATAACCTTTTATGTGTAGTCAGTTAGGATTATCATTACCTGCATATTGTTAGAATGTCTCAAAGCTCTTTGTATAATGGGCATCACATCAAAAAAGTGACTTATCTAGTGCTTTAAACCCTGGGGCGGGGAGGGGGGGGAATAAATTTGACTTCATCTACTGATTATAAAAAATTGGAAGTTTCTATTTTATATATGAAAGAAGCAAGCACTTAGATGTATTATATCTGTGAAACAGGTTCTGTTGATATCCTGCTAATATCTCCCCAAATGCCCTCAAATGTCACTCAGAGATATTTAGAAACATCCTGGTCCATGAAAAAAAGTAGACTTACTAAAAAGTTACATCCCCAAAACAACTTTCACACGATGAGAGTCTAAGTCCTGAATAAAAGTTTTCATTCCTCAGTGTGGCAGTTCTGAGGTGTTTTCTATAATTCTCTCAGAGATTTCAAACAAGATTGACTACTAGCTACTCACTCAATAATATTCGCTACTAATTTTGCACCACTCTTTCATGGTGCTTTCTGAGAATGTCCCCAAATAAGTGACTTGAATCCAATCATTGTATCAGAGTCTGATTTTGGTGGACCCAAATCAATATACCACCAACATAATTAAACACAACCAATGATACCATAATGTTTCTAAAATAATATTCTGCTGAAGAATAACTGATATTAAAAATTCCTTAGGAAATTTTAGAAATTCTAATTGCTTACACAAAATCTAATTCAGACATGTCCTCCTATCTTCTTTGATTCTGGTTTAAGGAGGACAAAATTTATTTAAAAGTAAACCTTTGGGTCCAAGGACAGTCAGGTACAACAATCCCTTATAAGTTCCAAATCTTGTTTTTGTTGTCTTTTTTTCATTCTTCTTGTTTCTATAATTTTATCTTTACATAGTGACAGAGAATAAGAAATATCAGAAATGAGAATCTGAACAAATAGGGAATGTTCAAAGAAGGCAAAAAGTATGAGCAATGTAAAATGAGGAATGTATTGTCACCAACAGTGAAAAAAATTCGTTATTAAAGATACAGTTTATAAGCATATTTAATCTATGTGAAAAAATAAGTTACAAACTAAGAGGTATCAGATCAAATATAATAGAGGCAGTAGATAAAAAGGTATAAAGCAACTCAAGAATTTCATCACAAGTTCTCTTAAATTCTTAGTCCACATGACATAGTTTGTTTGGCCTCCATGGTTCAATTTCATGATTACATCATGTAGCTCTGAAGTTTGGCAATATAGGTATTTTGCTAAAAATTATGAGTGTTGACCTACAATTAAAGAATGAAGAAATCAGACCATATCTTAAAAACTGTTGTTTTATTTCTTTGTAGTAATTGAGCAATTTTTTACGTGATGTCTAACACAACAGAGTAACAGTGCTACCAATCAAAATTAAGATTATTTTATGCTTTGCCAAATATCTTTATTTTGCTTACATTTATAGTAAGCCGGTTGGAAATGTGAGAAAGAAAAGCAAACATAACAAAAAGTAAAACTTGAAATGCATTTCAAAATCTAAAAAGAAAAATAGTCAAAAATTACTCCAAATCAATATTCAACTTCTTAGAATTCTACTTTGCAGATAGGAATGAATATATTCTCATCATGGAAATTAAATTACAAGGCACCTGCTATACTAGTTATAACTACTAGTTATAACACACTCAGAAGAAAAAGCTGAGAAGAGCATCAGTGGTTACATGAGTTGTTAAACTATCTCAGCTGCCAAGTAGTGTAAAATGCAGATGGCACCTCATTTCAGGCACAGTGAGTTCTTGATGAACGTTCTTGATCTCCACTTCAACCTTTTGGAAATTCTTGCAAAGTCTAACCATAAAAAATATCAAAATGCAAGATTTGCAAAGGATAATGTTTATGAATAAAAACAACAATGTAGCACAGTTAATATTCATTCAGATCCCCCCCCTCACATGTTGGCTATTCATTTATAGAGATGAGGATTTTATTTCATAAAGTAAGTTGCAGTGATTCACAGGTATTCAAGTCATCTATGTCCAAATTGAAAGATGCATCCCTCATTTTGCATCCTTACAATCCTTTTTACAGCTTCTATAAGATACATATGAGATTACAAAATCTTAAAGGTAGTTTGGGATGAAGAAGACATATTTTCAATTTTCCATCATGCCAGATTTCTAAGATTTTAACAACTTTCTACACCATATATATAATCCTTCCTCAGTGTCTTATACACTGCCATACTTTCAAGAAATTAGAAAATTGTGTTGCTTCACTAAAACTTCTGGAATGGGTTAAATAGCCATTAGATGCATCTATTCCATAAAAAGTCTGAATTTAGTGTCAGAAACAGATGATTCTGGTGACTCACCTGTCTTATTTGACAAATATATGATTATATTACTTCTTAGGTTAATTTTTTTCAATTATTCCAGATTACACTCAGATTAAAGATTTTTTTTTTTTTTTTGGTAGCTCTTCATATTCTTTTTTTCTTTACCACCCTTGGGATAACTCTTATTCATCCTATAGTAGTTAAGTTAAATAACTCTTTCTAGGAGAATTCCTAAAATGCATTAGATATTTCTGCTATGGAAATCACATGTTTCAGTTCTCTATGTATTTTCTCCTTGTCTTTATAATATGCTTTATAATATGTAAGTTTGTAAAAGCCCTAACTAGGAGATAGCTAAGATGGTGGCTAGCTGAGAGCCATAAGAGGTGTTTCAGTATTTTCACCTGATATTCATGCATTTATCTAAGAATCTTTCTATGCCTGTGAAAACTATGACGCACCTGTAAGTTTGAGCTGTTGACACGTGTATACTCTTTAAGGCAAAAAGTATTTAACTGGGTGAGGTTGGCTAGAGAGGTGGTTGGAGTTGGAGAGGTTGTTGGAGACTGAGAGGGAAGTTGGAAGAAGCAAGAATAAAGAGCTTATTCATTTTCCAGTCTGCTTCCGAATTCTTTCCCATGGTATCGTTGCTGCAGGCGGAGATAGCTGCAGGCGGCAACATAAGTTTACACAATTTTCTGAGTGCCACCTATAATATATTTGTATTGAACTTACACAAAAAGAAAAAGAAAGCAAATTCCCAACTATTGTCAACCACATGTAAATGATCTAGACCTTGATAACCTCTCAGGTATAATTTCACACATCTGTCACTTGCTCATTCTTATTTTCGTTATACATTCCCCATCCCTGTTCTCTAAGCAACCTAAGTGGATTTCTCATCATAACTTTTCATAAGTATGCCTCTACCTGAAATGGTACTTCCCCAGATCTTTGTTTGTCTAGTTCGTGTATGACATTCAGTTTCAAGTTTGTTACCTCTATAGAAAGATATCAGATTTCACTAACTCAGCCACTTAGTATGGCTAATATATTACTCATATTACTTCACAATGCCTAATATTTTACGAAATCACTAATGGGATAATTATTCATAATGACTGTTGATCTCATAATCATAATCAGACATGATCTTGTCTGTGTACATAGAATAATTAAGCACATAGTGACGTACATTAAATATTTTTTTAAAAAATTAATATATTGATGAGTGAATTCTTTATTGTACTTTATACTATAAACACATGCCCAACATGGTGACTAAACATAAGTACTAAATGAATAAATTTTGAATGAAAATATCTGATTTGACTGAGTTTGTTTTGCAAGCATTATGGAGGTTATTTCTCCCATAACTAAAGCAGATTATTAAACTTGCCAATATATAATGTGAAAAGGAATAGACTTCAAATAGAAATGATCCCTGAGTGCAACAGGCCCAAAACAAAATTTATTATGACCAAAAATATGTTGCTAACAAAGGAAGACCTAAATGTATCAAGTTTTATACAAATTCTAAGTAAAGGGATATTGATCTATGAAAAATATTATTGAGACTAAAGAATTTAGAAATATTGAAGTGAATAATCCTGAATATCTAATTTACATAGAATGTTCACTAATTAAAATGAATTGGTGAACCAAAAAAAAGAGCCCAGAAAAAAGTTAGTAAATATGCAATTTTGAGAGCTGTAAGTTCAATATAATACTATTTCTTTTTTAAAAAAGTTAACATCTGTATGGAAATTAGAGGAAGTATTAATGTAAATATAACTCCAGGATATTTTAGTAAATATAAGGGAAGGAGAAAAAAGAAATTGGCAATGGGCAAAAAATAGGAGTCATGTGGTGGGGTGGGAGAGAAAGGAAGAAAAGATGGTAGCTCCCAATCATAAAATAAATAAATAAATAGGAACCACATTCCTTGATTTCAAAGGGATAGGCTTTTCAATAAATAATTTGGATAAACTAAATATTCTCATGCAGAAGGATGAAGTTGGACACTTATCTCACACTGTGTTAAAAAAATCAACTCATATGGACAGAAGATTTAATTATAAGAACTGAAAATGTAAAGCCACTAGAGGAAAACATGGGGTAAAAGCTCATGACATTGGTTTTGGCAATGGTTTCTTGGTTAAGACTTCGAAATTACATACAAATAAAGCAAAAAGAGAAAAGTAAGATTGCATCAAACTAAAACTTGTTTGAAAATAGTACAGTTTCTTCAAACAAATTAAAATAGAACTATTATATGATGCAGGAATCTGCCTTCTGTAAAGTATTCACAGGAAGTGAAGCCAGGATGTCACAGGTACCTGCAATTTCACATTCACTTCAACATGATATACAAGACTAAAGTGTCCAGCAACAGATGAATAGACAAGGAGAATGTGGTGTATACTAACACAATTGAATATTACAAAGCCTTAAAAGAACAAATTTCTGTGATTTGCAATGAGATGGTTAGAACCAGGGGACATTACACTAAATGAAGTAAGTCAAGCACCAAAAGATAAATACTGCATTACATCAATTATATGTAAAATCTAAAAATGTTTGTCTCACAGAAACATAACAGAAAGCTGGTTACCAGATGATAGGAGAGAGGGAGGAGGGATGAAGGAAAGTAATATTCCAATCAGTGTATACAAAGTTTCATTTTGACTGGAAGAAGAGTTTTAGTTATTTATTGAACTACCTGATGACCAGAGTTACTAATAATGTACTGAAACTTCCAAAATTGCTAAAAAAAAATTTCTAAGTTACTACACACACATAATAAAGAACTGATGAGGTGACAGATTTGTCTACTTTTAATTGAATTTTTTAATAATGCATACAAAGATAAAAATATATTGTATTCAATAAGTATATATAATTGTTACTTGTCCATTACAAAATAGAATTATAAGTCAGAGGTATATCTATATCTCTTCAGTTTCACATGAAAACATTATTCATGTATTTCTTGTACCATTAGAAAAATAAAACATTAAGAGGAATGTGTATGTTCAGGTCTAACAATCTAGTGAGGAAATATTTGAAAAATGTATTAATGGAACCCATAAGTCACTTGACACTGCAAGAGTTATTGTTTTTTTCAAAATAAACAAAAACGTTTCAAAAGGACCATTTTGAACAAACTTTTCTCAAAAGGATGTTTTGAACACTTACATTCCAAGAACTTGGAAAATTAAAAAGAAATTGATGAATTTCTAGATACAAATGCCCTCTCAAAACTGAAACAAGAGGAAATAGAAAATCTAAACAGACCAGTAACAAGCTATGAGATGAAACAGTAATAAAAATTCTTCTGACAAAGAAAAACCCAGGACCATATAGAATGATAGCTGAATTTTACCAGACCCTTAAAGATGAACTAATGACAATGCTCCTCAAATTTTTCTATAAAATAAAGAGGGAATAAATACTTCCAAACTCATCCTACAAAGCCAATATCACCCTTATGCCAGAACCAGAACAATTTAAGGAAAGAAAACTGCAGACCAATATCCTTGATGAACATAGACACAAAATCCTTAGTAAAATATCAGCAAATTGAATTTCAAAACAGTTATGGTTTGGATGTGAGGTGTCCCTCAAAGCTCACGTGTGAGACAGTGCAAGAAGATTCATAGGAGAAATGATTGAGTTGTAAGAGTCTTAACCCAATCAATGATTTAATCCCCTGATAGGGATTAACTGAGTGGTAACTGAAGTGGTAGAGTGTGAATGGAGGAGGTGGGAGGGTGTGGCTTTGGGTAAATATTTGTATCTGGCAAGTGGACTCTTCTTCTCTAGGCTTTCTGATCACCATGATGTGAGCTGCTTCCCTCCACCACCCTCTCCCACTGTGATGTTCAGCCTCACCTCAAGCCCTGAGGAATGGAGCCTGCCTTCTATGGACTAAGACCTCTGAAAATGTGAGCCCTCAAATAAACTTTTCCTCCTCTACAATTGTTCTGGCCAGATCTTTTTTTTTTTTTTTTTTTTTTTTTTTTTTTTTTTTTTTTTTTTTATTTTTTTAGTATTTGTTTAGATGTCGATGGGCCTTTAGTTTATTCATTTATTTTATATGTGGTGCCAAGAATCAAACCCAGTTCTTCACGCAAGCTAGGCAAGCACTCTACCACTGAGCCACAACCCCATCCCCTGGTCAGATCTTCTAGTCACAGCAGAGAAATAGTTGACTAAAACAAACAACAAATTAAAACGATCATACACAATGATAAAGTTGGTTTCATCCCAGAGATGCAAGGATGGATCAGGACAAAAGCATATGATTATCTTAACAGATGCAGAAAAAGCATTGACAAAAACATCACATCATGATAAAAGCCCTGAAGAAATGAGGATTAGTAGGAACTCACCTTAACTTAACAAAAAAACATATACATCAAACTCAAATTCAACGTCATACTGAATGTGGAAAAATGAAAGCAATTCTTCTGAAATCAGGAACAAGAAAAGAATATCCATTCTCATCACTTTTATTCAACATAGTACTTAAATTTTTAGCCAGAGCAACCAGGCAAGAGAAGGGACTAAAATAGATGAAAATAGGAAGGGAAGAAGTCAAATGATCACTATTTTCAGGTGATGTGATTCTATACAAAAACTCCACCAGATTTCTAGAACTGATAAAAAATTTAAAGTAGCAGGATACAAAATCAATATATAAAAATCAGTAGCTTTTCTATATACCAATAAGGAACCCTCTGAGATAGAAGTCAAGAAAACAATTCCATCCACAATAGCTTCAAAAAATAATAAATATTTAGGAATAAATCTAACCAAGGAAGTAAAAGACCACTGAAAGGAAAATTGCACAAAGCTGACTAGTGAAATTAAAAAACATGCTAGAAGTTAAAAGGACCTTCCATGCTCATGGATAGGCAGAGTTAACATTGATGAAATGGTCATATTATCAAAAATCTGCATATTCAGTGTAATACCTATCAAAATGCTAATTGCACTCTTCACATACCTAGAAAAAGTGGTCCTCAAATTCATATGAAAATAAAAGGCTTAGGATAGTCAAAGCCATTCTAAGTCAAAGAGAAAAGTTAGACATATTACAACACCTGATTTCAAATTATAATACAAAGCCAGAGTAACAAAAGTGGTATAATATTGGTTAAAAACACAAACATGTAGACCAATGAAATAGAAGACACAGGGACAATCCTGTATAGTTACAGTCATCTCTTTTTTCTACAAAAATGCAAAAAAAAAAAAAAATACTTTGGAGAAACAAACATCCTCTTTAACAAATGGTGATGGGAAACTGGCTATCCATTACCTTTCCCTAACTTTTCCTTCACCTTCTTCCAAGTCCCCTTTTCTATCCTACTGGTTCCCCTTCTACTTTTATAACATGCCTTTTTTTCCCCTTCCTCTTTTCCCATTAATTTCCACATGAGAGCAAACATACAGTATTTGTCTTTCTATCTGGCTTGTTTTACTTAACATGATGGAATCCAGTTCCATCTATTTTCCTGCAAATGACACAATTTTGTTCTTCTTTATAACTGAGTAAAATTCCATTATATACATATACCACATTTTCTTTATCAGTTCATATGCTGACAGATACCTGAGCTTATTCCATAATGTGGCTATTATGAATTGTACCATAATAAATACAAGTTAGAATGTATCTTTATGTTATACAGACTTAAATTCTTTCAAATAAATACTGAGGAATGGTATAGTTGGATCATATATTAGTTCTATTTTTAGTTTATTGATGAATCTCCATGCTGCCTTCCATAGTGGCTATAGCAATTTGAATTCCCACCAACAATGTAGGAGTTCCCCTTTTTCCTTATCCTCACCAGCATTTATTGTTACTTATATTCTTGATGGTTGCCATTCTGACTGGATTGAGATTGAATCTCAGTATAATTTTCATGTAAATTTCCTTGATGGGTGGAGATATCAAACATTTGTTTTCATATAATTGTTGGCAATTTGTACTTACTCTTTTGAGAAGTATCTGTTCATTTCATTGGTCCATTTATTGAATGGGCTATTTATTTTTGTGGTGTTGAGTTTTTTGAGTTCTTCATATGTTCTAGATATCAATCCTCTTTCAGAAGAAAAACTGGAAAGTATTTTTTTTCCCATTCTGCAGGCAGTCTCTTTAAACAGTTAATTGTTTGCTTTGCTGTGCAGAAACATTATTTTTAATACCTTCTTGTTTATTGATTGTTGCTATTATATTCTGAGTTATAGGAGTCCCATTCAAAAAGTCATTGCCTGTTGGTATAGGTTGAAGTGTTTCTCCTAAATTTTCTTCTAAGTGTTGCAAATTATCTGATCTTATGCATAGATCTTTGATCCATTTTGAGTTAACATTTGTATATGATGAGAAATAAGGATCTAGTTTCATTATTCTACCTATGGATAGCCACCCATTCACAACCCCCTCCCCACTGACCCAGCCTTGGGTAAACACCATTATACCCTCTAATTCTATGAGAAATGTATTTTTAAATAATATGTGGTCCTTTTCATAAGTTGTTTTACTTGGAGATAGATACGTTTGGGTATTTATTTATTTATTTATTTATTTATTTATTTTGGTACGGGGATTGAACTCAGGGGCACTTGACCACTGGGCCACATTCCCAGCCCTTTTTTTGTATTTTATTAGAGACAGGGTCTCACTGAATTGCTAAGTGCCTCACCATTGCTTAGGCTGGCTTTGAACTCGTGTTCCTCCTGCTTCAGCCTCCCAAGTGCTGGGATTACAGGCGTGCGCCACCATGCCTGGCAACTTTGTTTTATTTATTTAATTTTTGTGTGGTACTACAGGATCAAACCCAGTGCCTTACACATGATAGGCAAGTGCTCTATTACTGAGCTACAACCACAGCCCCGAGAGATGTATGTTTTAATTTCACATATAAGTGAAACCATGTAGTATTTGTCTTTCTGCAATGAACCATTTTCTTTGAATTTGGCCAATTGATATAATTAGAAAGAAAAGTAGAATATATTCAAAGATCATGATTAAAATTTCAGTTTTCTAGAAACCCTTCTGGAGCAATGTCAGTGGGTCTGAGTCCTTATAACTCTGCCATTTTGAGGGTTTAATTGATTTAGAAGTTGTAAGTAGAGACTACTGTCAGCTAAAATCTTTGCTTCAGGAAAAGTTTGTGATATAAGGTCAGAACCTTTCCATCATTTTCTAAAAGAATGATTAAATTATTCTCAGAGGTGCTATGATCCATGAGAAAAATCCCTGTTTCTGCTACTTTAACTAACAAGTCAGCAAAGAAAAAGATTTGGGCCAGCAGCTAATGAGAATATTCAATATGACTTTTACCAAAACTAGAATTTAGACTACAGGGCTAAAAGTTTAATAGTCCTAGATTAGTAGCTCCATTTTTATATAAAGAAAAGAAAAAGCAAATTCATTCTGAAGAAAAGCTATCTCAGTTTACGTGCCCAGAATTTCCCCAAATTAAGGAGAAGAGCAGCAAAATAATACTTTCATATTATGAAAATGGTAAATCTAGACAAACAAAAATAATATAAAACTCACTGGAGATAGTTCACATTTCCATTTGGGTTTTATTCCTTTACTTTGCTCCTGTAATTAGATACATGTATATCTTTTATTTATAAATGTGGAAATATAATACATATACCCAACTTTAATCTGATTTTATTCAATAATAAATCATAAAGATATATTTTTAGAAAATCTTTTTAATCTTAGCTGTTTTAGATGTAATTTATAAAGTTATACATAACTTAAGCAACTTTGATGAGTTTTCATAACTATACATGTGATTAGTTTTCATTTGGAAATGACTATGGAAACTAAGATAAAGACTATTCCTACCTCTCCAGAACCTCCTCTCATGTCTTAATCTTAAATCAATTCTAAGGTTGACCAGAGCAACCATTTTCTGATTTTTACCAACCACAAGTTAGTATTTGCTTCTGTATGAACTACAAATGAATGAGAATATACAATGTGTGTAGTTTTTTACTAAAGACATATGCTCTTTGGAATTCATGTATGTCTACTGAGTGATTCAGTAGTTCTTTCTCTACTTCTGAGTAATAGTTTATTTCATAAAAATAACATAATATGTCATCTATTTTCCTATTAATGGATTTTTCTGTTACTTAAATATTGATATTTTATGACTAAGTCTTGAGTCAATATTCTTATACAAGTTGATTTGAAAACTCATGTTTTTAAATCTGATAGGTAATTACCCAAGAGTGAAACTTCCTGATCATAGGACAGAAACACAATTAGCTTTATTGGAAACAGCTAAACACTTCTTCAAATGGATTGTACAATTTCTTTTCCCATCAGCTACATATACATATTCTCAATTGTTATAAAATATTGCCTATTGTCAATGACTAGAGTCTGCAATATTATTGACATCCTGGTTTATGGATAACTGCCTCCTCATTGTGTCCTGAAATGGTAGACAGACAAGTATGCCTATTCCTTCATTTATAAAGAAATTTATTTCATCACAAAGGCCTCACCCTCAATACCTCCCCTATGTCTTACCTCCAAATACCATCACATAGGAGATTAGAGTTTCAGTGTATTTGAAGAGGTGAAAACCTTCAGTACATAGCATTATTAAAGATTGACTTGTCTTCAATTTCCAAGTAAATTCTGAAGAATCACCTCCTTAATTTTTTCAAAGCCTTGTTGATTTTTTAATTATTATTTTTCAAATCTATAGAACAATTTAGAAAGACCTAGCATCAAGAAAGTGTTGAGTTTTACAGTCAACAAATGATAAGTGTCTCAACTTATTTAGACCTTTAATTTTTCTCTGCATGCTGTTGACATTTTCAGTGAAAATGTCTTGAATCATTTTCATTATATATATTATAGTTTGATGCTCTCATGTTATGAATTGTATTTTTCTGTTTCAGAATTTAATATTCCATTGTCAGTATAGAAAATGTGATTCTTTTATTTCTGTATAATGACCTTGTACTGTACAACCTTGTTCAATTTTACTTATTAATTCCAGCAGCAATTTCTAGATATACAATAATGTGTTTTGCAAATAGCATTTTATTTCTTTTTTTACAATATTTTGGCTATTTGTCTTATCTTTCTGAAATTAATATCATTTTCAGTGACTTCTAAAAAACATGGTGAGAACTGATATTATATCTTTATTAATCTAAAGAAAAGAGTTTAGTTTAGGCTTCATAAAGTAAGATCCTATTTGTTCTTTTTCACAGTGGGTACTGTTTATCAGATTAAAGAAATTTAATCAGATTAAAGAAATTTGTCCTACTCCCAGTTTTGTAGCCACCTGCAGCAATTGCCGCTTACAGCAGTGATACCGTGAGAGAAAACTCGGAGGCAGACTGGAAATGAAAAAGTTCTTCTATTTTTCTTTCTTCTAACTTCTCTCTCCGGCTCCAACAACCTCTCCAACTCCAACCACCACTCTAACTAACCTCACCCTTCTTAAATACATTTTGCCTTAACAAGGACAAGTGCTAACAGCTCCAGCTTACAGGTGCGTCACACAGTGTTCATGGGCATAAAAAGATTCTTAGATAAATGCATGAATATCAGGTGAAAATACTTGAACACCTTTATGGCTCTCAGCTAACCGCCATCTTAGCTATCCTCAATTAGGGCTCTTACATTTCCCCCCTTTTGTTTTTAAAAGAGGGGATGCTCTAGGGCGTCCCATGTGCAACCAACATTCTTACCCATTATTGGATAATCAAGGCTGTGCCCTTGACTCCTGCCTTAGGTTGATATGTCGGCCACATGACACTGTCCCATGGATGCGTGACAACCTCATCCGGATCGACTGTGCCTGTCTTAGTTTGTCCCCCTCTGGGGATCTTACCCGTCATTGGCTACCAGCCGTCCAATCGAGCCCTTCAGGATTGACTGTGTGTGTTGACTAACAGCCGTACAATCGTGAGGAGATGCTGCGGTTTTAAGGCGGCAAGCCTTCTGCTGATGAGCCAAGTTCCATAGTGAATCAAGTTCATTAAACAAATCAGCTGCCCTAAGTTCCATCAAGTAACTCACTGAGTTCTCTAGACAAACACCCGCAAGGCATTGTCCCGTAATGTCCCAAATAATGAAAGATCAAAATGTCCACTTGTTATAACACGTTGATCTAGGAGGCCCCATGCATGCAGAGCAGAGGCCACACTGCTGGTGAGGTTGTTGGATGCTTGAGCAGCAAGGATGCTTGTAGCAACTGTGATCCCTGCAGCTGTAGCAGCAGCTGTCTTTTTTATGTCTAGACAATGCCACCAGCAAATCTTCAGGGCCCGCTACCTAGAAACTCAAGCATCAATTATTAGAGGAAAGGCAGTGCCATTCCATCACTGAGTCAAGAGGCAAGTTGTCAAACTAAAAAATAGAATAATAATTTCTAATAGATTAGAAAATTAAAGTTGATTTCTGCTCACACATATTGCTGCTTGAGCGCCCACAGATATAAGCTGGCAAAATATCAATTTCAGAGCAAATCAAAGAAAGACTGAGGGTATTTAACTGACAAAAAAACTGCATTAAAGATAAATTAAAGAAAAACTAAGAGCACTTTGGAAAAATAATTTGTTAGCTGGAACCCCCGAGTCTCTGCATACACAGCAATCTTCTATGAAATTACCTGTAGAAATAATTCAAATTAATCAGCTATTAAACAAATAAATTTAATTACAAATAAACAATCCCATGTCAAAAACCAATATATCAGGTTATAGAGTATTAGACATAATTTTAGCTGAAGAGAAGTTCCAGAGACACTTATAAATCAAAATTGAAGGTAAATAAACTTTAAAATTATTACCCAATTAGAATACTCTAAACTTAAATGAATTAAAGTTATTTAGATCCAAATATATACATATATATTTTTTATAGTATTAATTTTCATAAGCGCTTTGTTATTTGTGACGTCATACTGGACAGATGCACAAACATACAAACATATATTTGTGACGTCACATTTACATGAAATCTTGACAAGTGCACAGACATAAAGAGATATATATATATAAAAAAAAATACAATTGTGTGTACACTAAAGAGAGATCTTCTCGTCCCGGCTGGGAGGAATGAGATTTAAGTTGTGAATTTATTGAAGGACTCTTTTAAGGGAATCATTCCATAACTTCATCTTGGCCCTCTTGATTTTGTACTTGTTTTATTAATCTTGATTCCTCAACAACTTCATCTTGATCCTTTTGATTTGGTACCTGTTTTATTAATCTAGATGGTATCCATATTGGGGAGGATTCGTGCTGTGTAAAAACACAAACAGATCCTCTCCCCCAAATTAATACTGGATCTGGACCCTTCCATGTACCTGAAAGAACATCCTTCCAGTAAACCAAAGGTTTATGTTTTTGGTGTGGATTCCAGTGTCTGTCTCCAGCCGAATATCCATTAGAATCTAAAGTTTAAAAATTTAAGGTAAACAGGGCAACAGCCAATCTGTCCCTAGGATTTGTCCAATTTCCTTCTTTTTGCTTCAATAGCATAATTTTGAGTGTGCGATTAGCTTGTTCAATTATACCTTGGCCTTGAGGATTGTACGGGATACCTGTTATATGGAATATATTGAATTTTGCACAAAACTGTTTGAAAGATGAGGACGTATGTGCAGGGCCATTATCTGTTTTAAGCATTTTGGGAATGCCCAATGCAGCAAAAGCTTGTAGACAATGACATGTAACATCTTTAACTTTTTCTCCAGCATGTAAGGAAGCAAAAATCATGCCTGAGCATGTATCTATGGTTACATGAATAAATCGCAATTTTCCAAAACTTGGCTCATGAGTGACATCCATCTGCCACAAATGATTTGGCATTAATCCTCTTGGGTTAACCCCATAATATGGATTGAGCAAATGTGTCACACAAGATTGACAATCCTTCACAATCGTTCAAGCTTGCTCTTTAGTTATTTTGAACTTTTGCTGTAAAGTAGTACTATTAACATGAAATTGAGAATGGAACAAGGTAGCTTGTTAGACTGCTGAAAATATAAAGATCGTTTGAGTGAGGGCATCGGCCTTTTGATTACCTTCATGGAGAGGACCAGGCAAATTAGTATGAGCTCTGATATGTCCAATAAACAAAGATTATATTTACGTTCCCATAGAAGGTTTTGAATTTGAAAAAACAATTTAAAGGCTGGAGTACGTGGTGCTATTGGGCCTGCTAGCTCCTATTTAGGGACAGCATGTACTATATAGGGGCTGTCTGAAAAAATATTTATAGGCTGTTCTTTAAAACTTTCAAGAGCTATAATAATAGCTTCAAGTTCAACTAATTGGGCTGATTTTTGACCAGTAATATGAATCATATTTTCTTTTTGAGTGACTACTGCAGCAGTACCGTTAGAGGACCCATCTGTAAATACATTTAATGCCTTAGGAATAGGTTGATTTTTTATTACCTGTGGAAATATAATGGGATGATTGATACAAAAAGATAGTATAGGAGACTTAGGAAAATGGTTATCAAAATTTGCAGAAGTAGAGCATCTAGCTATAGCCCAATCATTATCATTGAAGCATAAATATTCAACCTGTGACAATGAATAGAGAGTAATAATAGTAGTGGGGTGAATGCCAAACATTTTAGTAGAAATCTTAAGTCCTTGAAGAATAAGTTTAGCCACCATGGAGGTATAAGACTCAATTGTACTTTTAGGAGAGACGGGCAAATGTATCCATAATATAGGCCCCTGTTGCCAAAATATTCCTGTGGGTGTATATTGTGAAGAAATAATAACCAATATTGAGTAAAATCAATTCTATCACAATGGGATCTTTTAATGGCCTTTTCTACTAACTTTAAAGCTTCCCTAGCATCAGGAGTCAATGTTCACGGTGAAGATGGATCAGGGTTCCCATAAAGGATATCCAATAAGGGTTTTAATTGTCTAGTAGTGAGGCTTAGTGTAGGGCGAAGCCAATTAATGTCTCCCAGACATTTTTGAAAATCATTGAGGGTGGTCAAATGTTCTTTATTTATTAAAAATTTTTGAGGCCTAATGAAAGTATCCATAGTTTTGAATCCTAAATATACTATGGGAGATCTAGTTTAAACCTTTTCTTCAGCAATGTTTAGTCCATATCGTTTTAAGTTTTCTGACATATCACTGAATATGGTGAATAAGACTTCTTGATTAGGATGAGCAAGTAAAACATCATCCATATAATGGAGGCACATAAGGTTTGGGTATTTGTTCTTAACAGGCTGAATAGCTTTGTCTACATAGATTTGACATATAGTGGGGCTATTAGCCATTCTCTGGGGTAAAACTTTCCATTGATATCTTTTATCAGGGCCATTATTATTGATAGCAGGAACTGCAAAAGCAAACATGGGGGCATCCAGAGGATGTAGGGGAATGGAAAAGAAACAATCCCTTATATCAAGAGTTATAAGATGGAAATTTTTAGGAATACCTACAGGATTAGGAAGTCCAGGTTGGATAGGGCCCATAATTTGCATGGTTTTTTGATTTCTCTAAGATCATGTAACAATCTCCATTTTCCTGATTTTTTCTTGATTAAGAATATGGGGGAATTCCAGGGAGAGGTGGAAGGTTCTATGTGTCCTGCTTCTAGTTGTTGTTGGATTAGTAGGTGGGCCGCTTGTAATTTCTCTCTAGATAGGGGCCACTGAGGGACCCAAACTGGCTTATCAGAAAGCCATTGTATTTTCAAAATTGTTTTCTCAGTGGCCCCTAGAAAAGATATCCTTTACCTTTTTGATGATGATTTAGATTTTTATTTTTAACACCTGCAGGCTTGGTAGCTAGGTGTACCCCCATTTGTTGTAAAATGTCTCTTCCCCATAGGGTAACTGGCAAGCTGGTCAAAACATAAGGCTGGAAAGTTCCTTTATGCCCTTCATTATCTTCCCATTTTAAAATTACAGCACTTTGTGCTGGGGTGTTAGTATATCCCAAGCCTCTTAAACTGGTTGAAGCCTTCTGCAGAGGCCAGTGCTTGGGCCATTGTTGTAGATTAATGATGGAAGAGTCAGCCCCAGTATCAATCAGCCCCTCCATCTCTATACCTTGAATTTTTATTTTGTACATAGGCCTCCGTGAACAATCCTGAACCCAGCAAGCCATAGGTCCCAAGCCAGTGGAACCAAATCCTCTATTGTTCCTATTCTGCAGCATACTCTTGAATGAGTTGTGTAAACTGGGAAGGAGAAGCAGCTGAGCAATTCTATCTCCTTGGTTAACAGAGATAATGCCTCTAGGTGAACTAAGCATTATTTTTATTTCTCCTTGGTAGTCGGAGTCTATAACACATGGTGTTACTTGAAAACCTAATAAGCTTTTAGAACTTCTCCCGAGGATAAGTCCTACAGTCCCTGAGGGAAGAGGTCCCCTGACTCCCGTAGGAATCAGTTGAACCCCCATTTCAGGTGTTAGTACTATTCGGGTGGTGGAACAGAGGTCTAGTCCTTCACTTTCTCTTGTCCCTCTGACAAGGGAGTCAATGGATAGGAGGGATTGTGACGAGGAATCATCTGGATGGATGTTTGAGGATATTCCTCCTCTAATGCCTCATACATTTGTGGGCCCCAGGGCATTGGGCCCCATGCCCCGTTTTTTGAGTTTCTAGACAAAATGTTTCCATAGATGTCAAATTTAGATCTGTATTTATTGGCCCAATGATTCCCCTTTTTACACCTGGGGCAGCAGCCTGGGGCACAATATGAGCTTGGTCTTATTTCTCTTTGGGGATATTGCCTGGAATATCCTGATTGATTATAATAATTTTTAGGTTGAGCCCTTGTGAAATTTTGAGGGGAAGCACCTCTCATTGCTGCTGCAATCACATTGCCTGTGACAAAGGCGTCATTAATGTCTTTACGTAATCTAATGTATACTGAGAGGTCCCTTTTATTTTTCCATGGTCTTATAGCGTCTTGACAGTATTTGTTGGCATTTTCATATGCCAGCTGGACAACTAAGGGCATTGCTTGCTCTACATCCCCGAATATTCTGCCTGCAGTTCTTAAGAGTCTGTCAGCAAAATCAGCATACGGCTCATTAGGCCCCTGAATTACTTTAGACAAGCTGCCTTGCAAATCACCTGTTCCTGGTAAGGACTTCCACTCTTTAACAGCGGCAGCGTTTATTTTTGCATATACACCAGGATCATATTGCATTTGTATTTGTAGTTCAGCAAACTGTCCTTCACCTGTTAGCATATCTACATTAAGGTCTGGGAAGCCTGCAGTCACATTTCTTCTAGCTGTTTCTACACAAAGCTCCTGGAATTGTGACTTCCATATCAAGTATTATCCCCTGCTCAATACTGCCTTACATAAGCCTTTCCAGTCTGAGGGGGTTAAAGTTAAAGTGTTAAGGGACTCCAGCATGCTCAATGTGAATGGAGCTTGGGGCCGATAGGTCATTATTGCCTCTTTGAAGTTTTTTATTGTTTTTAAGTCTAGGGATTGGTGGTACCTCTGCCCATTTTCATTTTCAAATACTGGCAGGTCCCAATGTTCCTGTGGGTTTTGACGTTCCAGGGCGCGTAAGTGCTCAGAAAGGCCGTTAATCTCTGCCTCAAGGGCACGCATATGCTCAGAAATACCCCTCATGGTTTCTGTAATGGATTCCACCCATGAGGGAGCAGAGGGCACAAGTGGTTCCTCTACTTGATGGTCCTTTCTGGTCTTAACTGACTCAGCGGAGGAAGCTGTGCTGTCGTGGTTATTTGGCTCCTCCTCACTACTATCACTTTCACTGGTAGTAACATCCTGAGATTCAGATTCAATTGATATCACGTATTCCTCAGCTATCTCCAACAAGTCTCGGATAGCTTTTGCAGCTCTTATCTTTGTCATTTTTGAGTTCACACCAATATTATCCTTACTGGTCTTATCTGACTCAGCAGAGGCTATGCTTTCATGATTACTTTCCTCCACACTATTAGCTATATCAAAAAATTCTTCCATAGCTTTTATTACTCAGTGATTGGTTATTTTCGCACCCATCTTTATAGATTTCTCAGTTCTTACCTGCTGATTCCGAGTGCCCCATATGGGCCACCACTTGTCGCCGTCTGCAGCAATTGCCGCTTGCAGCAACGATACCGCAGGAGAAAACTCGGAGGCAGACTGGAAATGAAAAAGTTCTTTTATTCTTTTTTCTTCTAACTTCTTTCTCCGGCTCCAACAACCTCTCCAACTCCAACCACCCCTCTAACTAACCTCACCCTTGTTAAATACATTTTGCCTTAACAAGGACAAGTGCTAACAGCTCAAGCTTACAGGTGTGTCACACAGTGTTCACAGGCATAAAAAGATTCTTAAATAAATGCATGAATATCAGGTGAAAATACTTGAACACCTTTATGGCTCTCAACTAACCGCCATCTTGGCTATCTTCAATTAGGGCTCTTACACAGTTTGTTGAGTTTTTTTTTTTTTTTTTTTTTTAATGATGAATGGTAGTTTAACTTTGCCAAATGGGCTTTCTTCATTTTCTTCACTTATTAAGATAACTAACATTTGTAGACCTTTTTTTTTTTTTTTATGTTAAGATGATATGCTACCTTTTTTTCTTAAATGTTAAGACAATCATCCATTCCTGGAATGAACCCTAGGATGTATTATCCTTATATAGGATGCATTATCCTCATGTATGTAAAATTTAACATATACATTTTGTTAAGGATTTTAATGTTCATATACAAGTGGTTTTCTTATTTAACAGTTTTATCTTTTATAAATCTAAATATCTTTCAATTTTGATATCATGGCTACGCTGACCTCAGTGATGAGTTAAAAAGTGTACTTTTCTTCTGTTTTCTCAAGTAGCTTGCATATAATTTCTTTCATTTCTTCTCTAAATGATAGAATTTCCTGTTAAATTTATCAGGGAACTATTATAGCTATAGAGCTATGTCTACATTTAGATCTATTTCTACATATAGGTCTTGTCTATATTTCTTACTTATTCACAAATCCAAATATATGATATTTAGCTTTTCTCTTATCCTGTTTGGCCTAATATTCCCCAGGAAACATAAAAAAAACAGGAATGTAAATCTAGTATACCACAATAGAGCAAACAAACATAAATGGGAGATAGAATACTTTATGCCAAAAAATAGAATCCTTAATAAAATGGGAAAATTCCTCAAAGAAAACAACTGATACAGCATTGATTTTAATTAGCTGTACAATATTACCTAATAGATATGTAACAAGTTACCTAACCTAAACCCTACTGCAAGACATTTGGTAGGACATTTCTGTCAGGCTCACGTTGATATATTCTAATTTTTCCTCTTTCAGCTCTTTAAAGAGTATACAACACTGCAAAGGGAAAAAGTCCAACTATGTATCTTTTCCCCAGGCAAAGTAGTTCTTTCATTAGAAACTAGCTTTTTGGGTCTGAAGTGTTACATATTCTCTGTGTACATACATTTTGGAAAAGGATTCTGTCTTGAGCATTAATTCATAAGAGGTGGGGAAATTTTGGGCTGGGGTTGTGGCTCAGTGGTAGAGTGCTCACCTAGCATGTGTGCAGCCCGGCTTCGATCCTCAGCACCACGTACAAATAAAGGCATTGTCTAAAACAAACAAATAAATATTTTTTAAAAAAGAGGTGGGAAAACTTTAAGTGAATGCTCCTTTCATCTTTTATCACTTAGCATTGGATTCTAGTGCCATTTTCATCAGTGATAATGAAAGGTGGCATAACAGTCTACCTCTTGACCATGTGACTGTTTCATGTTGGAACATATGTGTGTACATATATTTATACATATATATCTTCATAATATGTATTACATAATTTTTATTACATATACCATACATATTATGAAGATATATATGTATAAATACACACATATATTGTATATGTAATATATATTATGAAGTCTAACTACATTTTGTTTTCATAAAATTTAAAAAAATCAATGTTTAAATATAAAAGACCCAAGTCTACTTTACTCTTTAGGACTATGCAGCATAGGTATAATTGACTTTTGATAATCACAATGCAATCATATACGATTGAACATGCATCATATGTGTCTTGAATAAAGATTAAGCAAATAAATTTAACCTTTTTTTTAGCATTGATGAGAATCTAGGCATGAAACATGAGATTTTTAAATGTATAAATAATAAGAATTTGGTGATTTTCTGAACTTATAAGACATTCCTAAAATTCTTCTATCTAAGATTTGATTTGAAAAATTTTGTCCCCAAACTGTGTGAATCAAGAAAAGTCATCCTTTCCAATAGTTCATAGTCCTAAATTGATGGTGGGATATTAACTCTACAGCAGAGCTGGAGTATAAGAAAGGAAAAGGCTGGTTCATGTCATTTTGAAGAACACTTTTCCAAAATTTCTCATGCCTCCAGATAATGAAGTTATTTAATGCCATTCAAACAGGGTTTCTTAACCCATCTCTATTTCTGGCACAGACAATTATTTTCATCTATTAAATATAATCTAAAGAATATGGAAGCATAGGCTTGGCAGCCCAAAGGATATTAATATCTAACTCAATTCCCACACAAAATGAAAGAAACTAAGCTTTTAAATATCCCTTAACATAGCAAGATACCCGTTAAGAATCCACATGTTCTGACTCATAATTTAAGGTCCATTTTGTTAAATAAAAATAAGATATATGGCTTTTATTAGCCTTCCTAAATTAGAAATTTTACTTATTTGCACCTAATTTCTTTAGAAATCTAAATGTGTGGACCTAAGACAACTGTTGGGATACTTTGTAAAAGACAGTGGCACAGAGAAGTGATGACAAAAAAATATTTAAAAGAAGGCATAACTGAAGCTACAGATATTGTGGTATTTAGATTTAAAAAATCACACTAACAAATAAGTAGATAATAAGATAGTGCTAGCAATATGCTACTAAGAATCATACTTTTAATTGACGCCTGCATATGACAAAACCCTGCTGACTGTCCTTTTTCCCTAATTTCCTGAGGACTTCAATTTTTAGGATCTACAACTGTGAAAATAATAAATAGACTGTGAATTAAAACTCATTTAGGAAGCTGCCATGCTGACAAGGTAATAATCCTGAGATCTAAGGAATTCATAGAGTTTGTTAATTTAACATACTATCTCAAATTAATATAACTCTTTCAGCAACACATTGAAAAATTACCTGCTTCCTTGACATTAAGAAAAATAATTATATGTTCGGGTTGGACAATTTTTTTTTCAAAATTAATGTGTCAAATATTGTTATTTATAATATTGGTTCCTAGAAAGTATTTTACAAATAGTTACTTGCTTTTATCTATGGAAAAATGTTCATGAAACTTCCCCCATTTTAATAATATATAGAAATATTAAATACTTTATAATCACTAGATGCCAGACTTTGCATGTGTATCTCTTTTAGTTCTCACAAAAATGTTATGATACAGCAGCATTATTTAGTAAAGGAAACTGAGTCTTATAGAAGTTAAGAACTAACACAGATCAAAACGGGGATGTGAACTTGGGAATTTTTTTTTATAGAATCTGTGAGTTTAGTTAACATTTTACATTGTTGTATGCATGAGGAAATTAAGTATAATAGCTAATGGCTTGCTCATGTTTATGTAGTAAATAAGAGGTGATATAAGATGGGAAAAGTAAATTACAAATATCATCATTCTCCTAGTCAAACCACAATGATTCAGATGATGTCCAGAACTAAGCTCTCATCAGAAGCTCAAATTGGCAATGGCCCCAATCCAGGCTTTTTCAGATTGTCAGCAGAACTCATCTTCATGTGACCCAGGAGTGAGGTCTCCGTATTATTCTTGGCTATTATCTGGGGTCTCCCAGCCCCAGGCTGACCACATTTCTCTACTACCTAGCCCATTGCACGGCCAGTTAAAAGCCAGGACTTTTAGTCATAGATTTGCAAGAAAATGAATTCTTTCAATGACCTGACTGAGCTTAGAAGCACTTCATTCACTAGCAGAATCTCTAGTAAAAATGCAGCTCAGCTAACAAATTGGTTACAGGTTTGTGAGTCTCTGAGTAGAGGAACAAGATAACCCACACCTGGATTTTTGTCACACAGAAACTTAAATCTGTGTGTTAGGAACACCAAAACACCTAATATGGGGTCTAAGCACCAGATTTCATAATTTAGATCATAAGATAATTTTACTTTGGCTAATGCTGAAATGGTATGAGATTTGGGGAGGCTTTGAAATGATAGGAGAATATATTTGCATGTAAGAGGGACATAAATCCATGGAGATCAGAAGGACTGTGATGGACATAACTTAAAGTGACCCCCAGTAATCTATGACCTTGCCTAATTCCTTCTTCTTAAATGCAACTGGGACACATTACTTGCTTCTAACTAATGGATGATAACAAAAGTGATGGGATATTACTTTCATGATTATGTTACCTTACAGATTCTGTCTTGGCACAGTAGATAGATAAAGCCTCCACTGCTGGCTTTGAAAGAGTAAGATGCCACATTTTGAGAGGCTCCATACAAATTGCGACAGAAACTGTGGGTATTTTTGGAAGCCAAGAGCCATGGCCAACAGTTCACAAAGAACTGTGAAACTTCTGTGCTACAACTACAAAAAGATGAAATCTGCCTATGATCTGGGGCAACTTTGAAGCATATCTTTTCCTAATCAAGGGTCTAATGAATCTGTAGCCCAAGACAGAATTTGGAATGAGACTTGCTTGCACCCTAAAGAAGAGAATCTAGCTAAATAGTGCCCAGACTTCTGCTTTCAGAAATTATTAGATAAAAAAGTATGTTGTTTAAAACTACTAAAGCCGGGCGCGGTGGCTCGCGCCTGTAATTCCAGCACTTTGGGAGGCTGAGGCAGGAGGATCGCGAGTTCAAAGCCAGCCTCAGCAGTGGCGAGGCACTTAACAACTCAGTGAGACCCTGTCTCTAAATAAAATACAAAAAAGGGCTGGGGATGTGACCCAGTGGACAAGTGCCCCTGAGTTCAATCCCTGGTACCACAAAAAAAAAAAAAAAAAAAACTACTAAATTGTGAAAATGTTTATACTGTATAGATACTAGTTCAATCATCTAATAAAATTATACATGTATCAAAACATCACATGGTACCTAATAGATATGTATAATTTTTAGGTTTTTCTGCATCAGTTGAAAATACAGGTAAATTTAAAAATTTACTTAGTGTCCATCAACTCATAAATGGATAAAGAAAATGTGGTATATATCAATAAAATGGAGTTTTATTCAGCTATAAAGAAAATTGAAATTATGTCATTTGCAGGAAAATGGATGGAGCTTGAGAAGATTATTTTAATTAAAATATGCTGAACTCAGAAGTTCAAGAGTCATAAGCTTTATCTCCAAACCATGAATTTTCTGATTCAACAAGTCTGTAATGAGCCAGTTTTTATGTAACACCAACAATTCTGATGAACGAAATAGATTGAGGACCAAACCATTACTTTATAAGAAGGAATTAGAAGTTCCCTTGAGTCTCTTGACAGTGGTTCTCAACATCTTACATGCAGAAGATTTACTGGAAATCTTCTAAAATGCAGATTATATTTCTGTAGTTTTGGAACGGGGCCTGAGATTAATATTTCTGGAGCTGGATTCAGCCCCTCTACACTGCCCTGGTTTGCATCTGTATTCCTTAATATCATGAAGATCAGAGTTCCACTGATGAGATTCACCCTCTTAAATTATTTATCTTAATAAAACAAATTTGTCACATCTAAAAAGTTCCTATGGGCCTGTTTGGGTTCATTTGATTGAAACCGTCCTTGAGCAAAGGGTATAGAAGAGTTCCCTGACTTTTCACCGTGATCATCCAACACTCAATACCTATTAGTTCTCAGTTTTATTATTATTTTCAAAAACTTTAAACAAAGTACTTCAGCCATGAGATTCTATAATATAAGCTTTTCAAAATACATGGTGCTAATGTGCCCCTCATTTTTAATAATTCGTTACTATTACACTCACATCCATATGTAACTTTTATATGATTTACTTAACTCTGAGAAGCAAGTGACTTTCTTTTAAATAATTAAAATGTGCTGACCTCTGAATCTAACAACAAAAGAAAACTCATATAAAAATATAACTGGATCTATTTGAATGAAACAGTACTCTGTGTTTTAAAAAGAGTACAGCACAATAAATACCCATATGGGTTTTAGAGTGAAACTAATGTTCATTTGACTTCTGACTACAAGTAATCCGTGGCATGGTCTTAAGCCATTTGCTTACCTGTGGCTTTCCACAACTATAAAGGTAATATTGATGCTTCTAACTGACAAGATTGTACCGAGAAGTTGTTATGGTTTAGATGTGGTGTCTCCCAAAAGCTCACATGTAGGACAACGCAAGAAGGTTCAGAGAAGAAATGATTAGGTTGTAAGAGCCTTAACCCAATCAGTGAATTAATCCCTGATGGGATTAACTGAGTGGTAACTGGAGGCAGGTGGGGTGTGGATGAAGGAAGTGGTTAATTGGGGATGCAGCTTTGGGTATATATTTTGTATCTGGAGAGTTGAGTTTCTCTTTCTGCTTCCGTGATGTGAGCTGCTTCCCTCTGCCACTCTCTCCTGCCATGATGTTCAGCCTCACCTCCAGCCCTGAGGAATGGAGCCAGCCTTCTATAGACTAAGACCTCTGAAACCGTGAGCCCTCAAATAAACTTTTCCTCCTCTACAATTGTTCTGGTCAGATTTTTTTTAGTCACAGATGTGAAAAAGCTAACTAAAACAGAAGTAAACATTGCAATACTCTTCAGAACCTGACAAGACCCAACTTTCTCAAAGTGAAACGTGAAAGTAATTTTTGTTCCAACTTTCCTTCCCTGTGCCTTCAGTCAGTTATAAACAAGGAACATAATTTGGAGTGACTTGCTGGAGAAGTACAGAGATGAAAGCTCCAGAGCATTCTTTACCACATGCATACTACAGAACCTTCCAAGTAGCAGAATCCTACCCTGCATTTTCCATTTCACATAATATGCCCTTGAAAGAAATTGATATTTTCCCCCAGTCTGAAAAGTGAAAGTTGTTTACTTTCTAAAATTGTAGCCAAAGTCAAAGGTAAATTTATTTTTTTCCCTGAACTTTGCATCTAAACAGTCATATCTTAAGTTTTATGTAAATAGTATTCCTGTGCCTTTGCAACATTTTGTGTAAAACTATATGAATCGCAGAATAATTGTTACTTTAAGTAACTTGTTACTGTGGAGATGTACTGGTTGTAAAGAGTGAAGAATACATTAGAAATCAACTGAATTTAATCGCATTCTTGGGACGGCTTTGTTGCCCAAGCAGATGTTTTTTGTTTGTTTGTTTGTTTGTTTTTGCTGTTTTGTGTATTTTTTTTTTCCAGGAAATAAAAAAAGTTCCAAGATCTGCAATGTGTTTTTCAGTTGATACTAAAATCATAGAATATTTCCATGAATAGCTTTTGACTACTGAATAATAGTTACAGATGAGAAGGCTTTGAAATATATCTTTTTAAAACACTGAGATTTCACCTAGCAACAACAGCACAATATTAAAATGCTCTTTGTTTTTTCTTGTCTTTCCTTCTCCCACCCTCCCATCACTCACCAGTATACCAAGTGGTATTCCTGATAGAAATGATGACCTTATAGGTAATTTTTTAAGCAGGAATATGAAGAGATTACAAACAAATTGTATTGAATTCCAGAAACATATAGGAGAGTTGTTTATAGACGTATCAATCTAGCCTAAGTACAAAAAAATATGTTACAGATTTCCTTTGTTAATAGAGTGCTAATGTGGAGTCTCTCCTAAAAGCCTGAGGCATTCTATATCAGTCAAATGGTTCTCAACATGCCACTTTCAGGAAAACAGAAGGAGCTGTTAATCTGCCAGAAGCTATGGAAGTGAGATTCTAAGCAGTTAAGCAGATTGTCCCAGGTGACAGTAAGCCAAACAAAAACGAAGATGAGAGCAGCAGAGCACAGCAGAACACTCAGCCCACTAGAATCTACATCTGTGACCTGAATAAGCTCTGCTATAAACTGTGTTCAAGGGGGAAAATAAACTTGATGAGATCAGCTTTAAATCTTTTAGGAACAAGTCCCACGGACCTCCGCCCCAGAGAAGGAGCCAGCAAGGACAGACCCGCCAACTCTGCTTGAGTCCAGGCGGGCCCAGAGCTGTCCCGGATCCTGCATTGGAGTGACTCCAGACCCACATCAGTCCCACTGACCTCCACCCTAGGGCGGTCAGAACCAGGTCAGTCCCGCTGACACCCTCTGGTATGGGACCAGGCTCCAGCCAGTCCCGAAGACCTCCGCCCCAGAGCAGGAGCCAGCAAGGACAGACCCCCCCCAACTCTGCTTGAGTCTAGGCAGGCCCAGGCAGTCCTGGGATCCTGCATTAGAGTGACGCCAGGCCCAGCAGACCACCACAGGAGCTCAGAGTCAACCAGTTTGACCCACACCAACCTGTGTGGACCCAGCCCCAGGTAGCATACTTTGAGGGACAACAGCAGGTTCTGATAGCCCAACAATAAGGGGAGGCACAAACAACCTGCAAGGATATTGTAAGACTATAGGGAATTAACTGTAATATCTCAGATCTACACTTCAAGAAAGTAAGGCAAATAGACAACATGAAAAAACAAGGGAGGAAAGTACCCCAAATAAACCAGTATTCTACAATAACAGAACCCATGCTCAGCAAACTTGATGAAATGTCAGCGAAGGACTTCAGAAGGTTCATAATTAAAATAATCTGTGAATCAAAGAATGACCTAAATGAACAAATACAGGCAAAAATTGACCACTACAACAAAAATATAAGAGAGCAAATACAGATAGCAAAAGATTACTTCAAAAAAGAGATAGAAACTCTAAAAAAAAAAAAAAAAAAAAAAAAAAAAAAAAAAAAGTCAGGAATCCTTGAAATGGAGGAAACAATAAACCAAATAAAAAACACAATTGAAGGTGCCACCAACAGACTAGATCAACTGGAAGAAAGAACTTCAGACAATGAAGACAAAGAATATAATTTTTCAAATAAAGTTGACCACACAGTGAAGATAGTAAGAAACCATGAACAGAACATCCAAGAAGTATGGGACAGCATCAAAAGACCAAATATAAGAGGAATTGGGATAGAGGAAGGCACAGAGTTTCAAACCAAAGGAATGCACAACCTCTTCAATGAGATAATATCAGAAAATTTCCCAAACATGAAGAATGCATTGGAAAACCAAATACAAGAGGCATATAAGACACCTAATGTACAAAATTACAACAAATCTACACCAAGACACATTATAATGAAAATGCCTAGCATACAGAACAAGGATAGAATTTTAAAGGCCACAAAAGAGAGGAATCAGATCACATAGAGGGGGAGACCAATTCGTATCATGGCAGATTTTTCAACTCAGACACTCAAAGCTAGGAGATCATGGAACAACATATACCAACCTCTGAAAGAAAAGGGATGCCAACCAAGAATTTTATGCCAAGCCAAATTAAGTTTTAGATTTGAGGACAAAATAAAAACCTTCCATGATAAACAAAAGTTAAAAGAATTTACAAGTAGAAAGCCAACACTACAGAACATCCTTGGCAAAATATTCCATGAAGAGGAAAAGAATAACAATGATGAAAATCAACAGAGAGAGGTATTACACTAAAGGAAAAAACAATCAGAAGAGAAACCATGTCAAGTTAAACACCAAAAATAAACAAAAATGGCTGGGAATACAAAACACATCTCAATAATAACTCTGAATATTAATGGCCTAAACTCACCAATCAAAAGACATAGACTAGAAGACTGGATCAAATAAACAGATCCAACAATATGCTGCCTCCAAGAGACTCATCTCATAGGAAAAGACATCCACGGGCTGAGGGTGAAAGGTTGGGATAAATCCTACCACTCACATGGACTGAGGAAACAAGCAGGGGTTTCCATCCTCATAACAAATAAAGTTGACTTCAAGCTAAAGTCAATCAAAAGGGATAAAGAAGGACTCTATATACTGCTCAAGGGAACCATACACCAACAAGACATAACAATCATAAATATATATGCTCCAAACAATGGAGCATCCATGTTCATCAAACAAACTCTCCTCAAGTTTAAGAGTCAAATTGACCACAACACAATAATTCTGGGTGACTTTAACACACCCCTTTCACCACTGGATAGATCTTCCAAACAAAAGCTGAACAAAGAAACTATAGAACGCAAAAATACAATATATAGCTTACACTTAACTGACTTATATAGAATATTTCGTCCTTCAACAAGCGAATACACTTTCTTCTCACAGCACATGGATCCTTCTCTAAAATAGACCATATACTATGCCACAAAACAACTCTTAGCAAATATAAAAAAGTACGGATACTACCCTGCATTCTATCAGACCATAATGGAATGAAATTAGAAATCAATAATAAAATAAGGAATAAAAACTACTCCAACACATGGAGACTAAATAATATGCTACTGAATGAACAATGGGTTACAGATGACATCAAAGAGGAGATTAAAAAATTCTTAGAAGAGAATGAGAACACAGACACAACATATCGAAATCTCTGGGACACTATGAAGGCAGTTCTAAGAGGAAAGTCATTGCATTGAGTTAATTCCTCAAAAGAAGAAAAAGTCAACAAATAAATGACTTAAAATTGAATCTCAAAGCTCTAGAAAAAGAACAATCCAAAACCAAAAGTGGTAGAAGACAGGAAATAATTAAAATCAGAGCTGAAATTAATGAAATTGAAACAAAAGAAACAATTGAAAAACTTGACAAAACGAAAAGTTGGTTCTTTGAAAAAATAAATAAAATTGACAGACCCTTATCCAGGCTAACAAAGAGAAGGAGAGAGAAAACTCAAACTGCTAACATATGAGATGAAAAAGGAAATATCACAACAAATACTAGGGAAATACAGGAAATAATTTGAAATTATTTTGAAAACTTGTACTCTAACAAAATACAAAACACTGAAGGCATCAACAAATTCCTAGAGTTGTATGATCTGCCCAAATTAAAGCAGGATGATATACACAATTTGAACAGACCAATTTCAAGCAACGAAATAGAGCATGCCGTCAGAAGCCTACCAACCAAGAAAAGCCCAGGACCAGATGGATACACAATGAGTTCTACAAGACCTTTAAAGAAGAACTGATACCAATACTCTTCAATTTATTTCAGGAAATAGAAAAAGAGGGAGGACTTCCAAACTCATTCTATCAGGCCAGTATCACCCTGATCCCCAAATAAGGCAAAGACACATCAAAAAAAGAAAAATTCAGACCCATATATTTAATGAACATAGATGCAAAAATTATCAATAAAATTCTGGCAAAATGAATACAAAAACATATCGAAAATATAATACACCACAATCAAGTGGGGTTCATTCCAGGGATGCAAGGATGGATCAACACATGGAAATCAATAAATGTAATTCATCACATCAATAGACTCAAAGATAAGAACCATATGATTATCTCAATAGATTCAGAAAAAGCATTTGACAAAATACAGCACCCCTTCATGTTCAAAACACTAGAAAAGCTAGGGATAACAGGAACATATCTCAACATCATAAAAAGCTATATGTGCTAATCCCCACGCCAACATTATTCTAAATGGAGAAAAATTGAAAACATTCCCCCTAAAAACTAGGACAAGACAGGGATGCCCTCTTTCACCACTTCTATTTAACATAGTAATTGAAATGCTGGCCAGAGCAATAAGACAGATGAAAGAAATTAAAGGGATACAGATAGGTAAAGTTGAAATCAAATTATCATTATTTGCTGACAATATGATTTTATACCTATAAGATCGAAAAAAATCCACCAGAAAATTTCTAGAACTTGTAAATGAATTCAGCAAAGAAGCAGGATACAAAATCAACACTCATTAATCTAAGGCATTTCTATATATAATTGACAAATCCTCTGAAAGGGAAATGAGCAAAACTACCCGGTTTACAATAGCATCAAAAATAAAATAAAATACTTGGGAATCAACTTAACCAAAGATGTGAAAGACCTCTATAATGAAAACTACAGAACACTAAAGAAAGAAATTATGAAAGACCTTAGAAGATGGAAAGATCTACCCTGTTCTTGGACAGGCAGAACTAATATTGTCAAAATGACCATACTACCAAAAGCACTATACAGATTTAATGCAATGCTAATCAAAATCCCAATGATATTCCTCATAGAAATAGAAAAAGCAGTCATGAAATTCATCTGGAAACATAAGAGACCCAGAATAGCTAAAGCAATCCTTAGCAAGAGGAGTGAGGCAGGTGGCATCACTACACCAGACCTTAAATTATACTACAGAGCAATAGTAACAAAAACAGCATGGTATTGGCACAAAAATAGGCTGGTAAACCAATGATACAGAATAGAGGACACATAAACTAACACATATAATTTCAGTTATCTTATATTAGATAAAGGTGTCAAAAGTGGACATTGGAGAAAAGATAGCCTCTTCAACAAATGGTGCTGGGAAAACTGGAAATCCATATGCAACAAAATGAAATTAAAACTCTATATCTCACCATGCAAAAAATTCAACTCAAAGTGGATCAAAGATCTAGGAATTAGACCAGAGACACTATACCTAATAGAAGAAAAAGTAAGCTCTAATCTCCGACATGTTGGATTAGGCCCCAACTTGCTTAATATGAATCCTGTAGCACATGAATTAATATCAAGAATCAACAAATGGGATAGATTCAAATTACAAAGCTTCTTCTCAGCAAAACAAACAATCACTGAGGTGAATAGAGAGCCTACTGATTGGGAACAAATCTTTACCACACACACATCAGATAGAGCACTAATCTCTATACTATAAAAAGAATTTAAAAATCTTAACACCAAAAAAAAAAAAATCAATAAATGGGCCAAGGAATTGAACAAACACTTCTCAGAAGAAGATATACAATCAATCAATAAACACTTGAAAAAATGTTCAACATCTCTGGCAATTAGAGAAATGCAAATCAAAACTACTCTAAGATTTCATCTCACACCAGTCAGAATGGCAGCTATTAAGAACACAAACAACAATAAATGTTGGCGAGGATGTGGAGAAAAAGGCACACTCATACATTGTTGGTGGGACTGCAAAATGGTGCAGCCAATATGGAAAGCAGTATGGAGATTCCTTGGAAAACTTGGAATGGAACCACCTTATGACCCAGCTATCCCACTCCTCGGTCTATACCCAAAGGACTTAAAAACATCATACTACAGGGACACAGCCACATCAATGTTTATAGCAGCACAATTCATAATAGCTAAACTGTGGAACCAACCTAGATGCCCTTCAGTAGATGAATGGATAAGGAAAATGTGGTATATATACACAATGGAGTATTACTCATCAGTAAGAGAGAATAAAATCATGACATTCGCAGGTAAGTAGATGAAATTGTAGAATATATGCTAAGTGAAGCTAGCCAATCCCAAAAAGCCAAATGCCAATTTTTTTTTTTTTTTCTGATATAAGGAGGCCAATTCACAGTGGGGTTGGGATAGGGAGCATAGGAGGATTAGAGAAACACTAGAATGGCCAATGGGGAAGGAGGGGAAGGGAGGGGTCAAAAGGGTGAAGAAAAAAAGAAAAGATGGTAGCATGAGATGGATGTCATTACCCTAAGAGCATGTATGAAGTCACGAATGGTGTAAATATACTTTGCATACAACCAGAGATATGTAAAAATCTGCTCTACGAGTATAATATGAAATGTAGTACATTCTGCTATCATTTCTAACAACTTAGAATAAAAAATAAATTTGACCAAAAAATCTTTCTGAAACATAGTATCTCAAATCATATTTTTTAATGAAGAATACTACTTTCAAAAATTTGTCTCAGAATTTATGATTGCTTAGGGAAATGAGGAGAAGCTGCTTCTAATCAATCTTAATAAAGCAGAACAGGTAATAATGAACCATTGTATTTGATGGGAATTTATTCTTTCTCTCCTTTTGTAAAACACAAACATGCAACCAAAAATACACGACTTTTCCAAATATAATGCACTAGTAGGAAAACTCTATTGTCGCTGTACTAATGGAGTTTTAAAAGGGAAGCCTAGCATGACCTAGACCTTAATGACATTATCATTCCTCTCAGTTTGACTAAACTTCAGGCTTCTTCCTGGCTGTAAATCCCTGACCTCTCTTTTCTTACAGCCCCTAACTTGGGAGTTCTTGTAATTAAAAATTTGTTCTCTTCCTCTTTTAAATGTAGATAAATCTTCAAGCATTTTGTTAGTTTTACAACTGAGGAATATCTTTTAAAAGGGCCTAATAGCCATATCTTTGAAAATTACTCAGCTAAGGAGTTAAATTAATCAGCTAAGGAGTTATAGTGCCCTATCACCCAAACTCTGTGAGAGAGTAGGAACCTAACTTAGGAACTGTTTTTTTTTGTTTGTTTGTTTTTGTTTTGTTTTGTTTTGTTTTGTTTTTTAAGGTACTGGGATTGAACTCTGGGGCACTCAACCCCTGAACCACATTCCCAGCCCTATTCTGTATTCTATTTAGAGATAGGGTCTCACTGAGTTGCTTAGCACCTCACTTTTGCTAACGCTGGCTTTGAACTCTCGGTCCTCCTGCCTAGGCCTCCTGAGCAGCTGGGATTGCAGGCATGTGCCACTGTCCAGATTGAACTTTTTTTTAAATTTATACATGGACACAATATCTTTATTTTGTTTATTTATTTTTATGTGGTGCTAAGGATCAAACACAGAGCCTCACATGTGTGAGGCAAGTGCTCTACCACTGAGCCACAACCCTAGTCCCTGAACTTTTTAAAGCACCAATTAGCAAATACAAATGGCCTGATCACATCAATCCAACTCCTTCCTAACCTTCTTCAGTACTTTCCCACAACTCAACCCAGATGGTAGAAACCCACATTTTGTTTCATTAAAATTGAGTTGAATCTTCCCTATTACAATAGTTTTTTTTTCAGAGATTTTGTTTGTTTATTTTACCTTTTTAATTTTTTTTTCACAACCATCTTGAATGAATTATCTCTTGGCCATTTATTCTGTTAAATGAAATGTCTTCAACAACATATGGGTTCCATAGAAATTGAAGAAGAGATAGAGTTCCATATTTTCAAAAGAATTGAAAACACCTGAAATAATGAGTGAAGATAAGCAAAAGTTCCAAATTTTATCTGTGTCTCTCTTTGAATGTTAAGAATCTATCTCAATTTGAACCCAAGTATCCTTAGTTCCTATGGAATGGATCTTAAAGTTCATGAGTCTAAAACAAAATTAGAGTTTGATATGGGGCAGGGATAGACAACTAGAGAAGGGGGGAGCATGGCTCAGTGTTAGAGGGCTTCCTAGCATGTGTGAAGCCATGGGTTCAATCCCCAGTACCACACACACACACACACACACACAAAAAAAAAAAAAAAAGTGAAGACCAAGAGATAGGAAGGAGAATAAACCTTACATTTAAGGAAAGAGCAACTGAAGTTACTTTAACTCTAGTACAAAGTTCATAAAGTTCATGTTTTTCAAAAAAACATTTTTTTTTTTAAATGCTGTTTTAAAATGTTGTGGGGTTTTGTACCTTTAATTTTATGTGGTGCTGAGGATCAAACCCAGTGCCTCACACATGTTACACAATTGCTCTACCACTAAGCTATCTGCAGCCCTAAAGTTCATGCTTGGGAAAAATTAAGAAATGGTACCTTATTAATGGGAGAATTTATTAAACACACAGTCTCTCTTAAGGTACTCTTTGAAATAATGTACATTTTAATAAAAAATTGAAGGTTGAAACTATTATTGAGCAGCCCCAGATAATTTGTGTTTACACTTAAATTTAGAAGCTTTTTCCACCTGGGTGCCATGATATACACCTGTAATCCCAGCACCTCAGGAGGCTGAGGCAGGAGGATTGCAACTCAAAGTCACCTTCAGTAACTCAGCAGAGCCCTAAGCAGCTTAGTTAGACCCTGTCTCAAAATAAAAAATAAAAAAGGCTCGGATGTGGTTCAGTGTTTTGATACCCCTGGGTTCAATCTCCAATACCAAAAATGAAGGGGGAGGAAGAGAATAAAGAGGAGGAGGAGAAGAAGGAGGAAGAGGAGGGGGGGGGAGGAGGAAGAGGAGGAGGAGGAAGGGGAGGAGGAGAAGCCTTTTCCTTATTTTTAACTTTAAAAAATAATTGATCATCTGATGACTGACGTATTTGAAAATATCTTCACAGTAGTTTCCTCATATGTTTAAATATTCTACATGGTTATCTTATAATACATGATTTAAATATGTAACTGCTATTCTGTTTCAATTGATAAATGATTACATAATTTTTCTTCATATTTTATGGGTGCATTATGGTTGTACATAATGGTGGGATTTGTGATTACACATTCATGCATGTACACAATGTAACATTATAATTTGGCCAATATCCCTCCCAACACTTTCCCCCCTCCCTTCCTTCTTCCCAGTCTCTGGTCCCTTTCTTCTATTCAACTGATCTCCCTTTGTTTTTCACGTGATCACCCCCCAACTTTCTTTTTTCCTCTCTAGCTTCCACATAGGAGAGAAAACATACAAGACTTGACCTTCTGAGTTTGGCTTATTTTACTTAACATAATGCTCTCAAGTTCCTTCCATTTTCCTGCAAATGAGATAATTTCATTTTTCCTTATAAAACTCCATTGTATATATAACCACATTTTCTTTATCCATTCTTCTGTTGGTGGACACACAGGCTGGTTCTATAGTTTGGCTGTAGTGGATTGTTCTGCTATAAACAAGGGTGTTCATGTGTCAAAATTTTCTTGCCATCCACACAAAGCTGTATGTTTTCATTTATAACATAATTGATTCTACAGATATGATACATAGTATTCTGCCCATTAATAATTAATCATCTCCAAATTAATATACTTAAGGACATTCAGTCTACATGGCTTTCCTGACACCTTTCATGATATTCTTTTAGTTATTTGCATTTAGAAACTGAACAATCATGATTTTTCATTCTAATATTTTCTCCTTCTGCCTCTAAAACTGCCAGCATAATTTGTAGTAACTTTTTTCCAGATTCTTTTTCTTTAAAAATTTCAGTCCTTACACATTCACCTCTGCAAAACTATATATCTCCAACATTCCTAGGAACGATATCCAGAAGGCCTGTGTGTACCTAGTGGAGATTCAACAGAAATTAATAGGAACTTGTTAGAATAAATTCCTGAGATGTAGGGAGTATTAAAATGTTTTAGAGTTAAGATGAATGCCATTTATTTATTTATTTATCTGTTTATTTACTTATTTGTTGGTACTGGGGATTGAACTCAGGGGCCCTTGACCACTGAGCCACATCCCAGCCCTATTTTGTATTTTATTTAGAGACACAGTTTCACTGAGTTGTTTGGCACCTCACCATTGCTAGCCTGACTTTGAACTCGCAATTCTCCTGTCTCAGCCTCCCAAGCTGCTGGGATTACAGGCATGCACCACCATGCCCAACTGGCCATTTATTTTTTTAAGTAGCATTTATTAGGCAGCTACAGTGTCCCAGATATTTGGCTTGGTCATGAATATACACAAACAAATGGAAAATTACTCACATTGTAGTAAGAAACACATAAGCAGAGAAAGGACATGAGCTAATACTTTATCAAAACTACTATTTGCCAAATAATTATTATCTCATCCCATCATATGAAATAAAATCCAAAGAAATACAATACCCTTCAAATTTTCTAAACACTCTTGACTATTACATCTCTGAAACAGGATGATTAGTAATAACCGTCAGAAAGTCCAAATTCTTTCTAAATTACCTTGATGAAAATAAATTAATAAAATGTTAAAATAAGAAGGTCTTCAGGAGAGAACTTCAGTGCTAAGAAATAAAGAACAGATACATGCAAAACAACATAGAAAACAAAGAAGTATATATATACATATGTATATATATGTGTGTGTGTGTGTGTATATATATATATATATATATACAAAAAAAAAAAAAAAACACAGTCCACAATAAGTCATTCTTTAACCAAACTGATTTTACTTTTGTTTCAAATAAACAGTAAAGCAACTAAGGAGGTGTTTAATTGGGTTGAGGTGTAACAAATGTCAGTAATGTGCTTTAATTGAACTCATTAATTTGAAGGTAGATACATTTTTAAAAACCACTTAGTTTGAGATAAATGTACATACAACATTTTCTTTTTAAAATATTCTGATTGTATCATCATACCAAATTTCTCCCAATATATAGAATTTACTTTAAGAATAATGTGGAAATCAATTCTATTCTGATTATTCTTATTAATTTTATAAATAAAATTAATCTTAGGTAATAAGATCATAGTCTTCTTGTTTTCATAAATGTAACAAATAGTGTATGGGGGTTGGAATAGAGAATTACAATTTCTGGCTAAAGCTCTATTGTTAAATTTCAGTTCCTCATTTTGCAAAAGCAATGAGAAAAATTGTGACTATACTTCCTTATCTAAGCAGTTTAGAATGATATTATTTAGCTTGGATAACACTATCATTTATTTAACATCAATATTAATGATTTGGAATGGGAATAAAACTACAGTAATGGAATTCATAGCTGATACTAAGTCTTCAGCTGTTAGAACTTCCAAACAGAGAGAAACATATAAAACGACTTTCATCACTTAGAACTCTGGTTATAAATTACATTGGGAGTTTTAACAGGCACTTGGACTTTTGTGAATAAGCATTAGATACTTCTACCAAAGAACAAAATTTTAATTTGAGAATATCATTTAAAAACCAATTATCCAAGTAAAGGATGATTAGCTTATTTCATTTATAGAATGTAAATTATTATTATTTGTTAGCTTATTTCATTTGTTAAGTAGAATACAGTCAAAGTCAGGGGGTCTTGCTTCCAAACTTCACCTTTCATCCAGTGTAGAACCTACCTGCAAAGGAAAATCGACAGAATCTTCCTCAACAGATGCATAAAAAGTAATACTGAGATCAAACCAGACTAAGGTATCTAGGAATTAACTGACTATGAATTTTAACTGGTGTTTGTTAAGAGGAATTGAACATGTGTATCAGAATTCCATTGAAATATATATATAATTGTTTGCATATAATTAATCCCATGTTAATTTTGTTAGATAATAAGTATAACTCTAGGTCCACTCATTTTGGGAGTATTCATAGATTTTCTTTCTCAAGCATGAATAAAACACTTTCAGGACTTTTGAGTTCTTACAATAGATATATGGAAAATGCCTGCATATGGCTATTGATGAGAAAATAATCAAAACTCCATTTTTACACCAAACACTTCTCCCTTCAAGATCTATAATGTCATAAGTCTTCTGCCTTTTTTAATAGGCCACATAATCCCAAAGTAAAGGTAATGTAACACCACAAATAATAAACATACAGTGATCCCTGTCATCACTGAAGATTTTTATGAAGAATACCATTATTTAGAACTAAATAGAAATAGGATAAATTTCCTTCTAAAAAAAAAGAACAGTTATAAATCTAATATAAAAAATCTAAGTAAAAAGCAAAGCCAAATTCCCTTAAATTCTGATAACCTTCATTCACATGACAATTCCTTGGTGACAGGAATGGAGGATGTTAAAGGAGTTGAAATAGAAAGAGATACAGGGAGTATATGGTAGAGTTGTGCCACTAAGGAAGAGACAGGGGAATGCTTTACAGGGAAGCCAATCAGACAGCAAGCTTCTTTGTTTAGAATGAACAAGAAGAGGAGAAAACAATTTCCATATACTACATGCAAATAATCTAAGGGAAATTCCCCTTCTTCCAGTGTTATCTTCCTGCTAAAACAATGTTTATTTCTATATGGCTTCAACTCCTGCCCAATATCAAGAACAAATTCTTTCTGAAGTTTCTATTTGCTGCATATCACATTCTTGTTACAAGCATCCCAATAACTCTTTCCCAAAGACTAGTTAAATCTATACAATGATAGAGTAGAACTAACAATTTCATTTCAAAATTGCAAGAGGTTAAAGTAGTGCCCTGTGTTTGGAGACTGATGTGTCCCATACAATTCAGAAAGCAGAAAATCTGATGTTTCCTTCTTGACAAAATTTTTTAAAAATGTAAAATAATGCAATATAAATTTGCTATCCAAATGACTAGAGTAATGAAAAGTAATAAGAGTAGATATAATAATTCTAGTGTTAATTGAGTCATTTTTAGGAAAATAATGGGATGAGTCAACCTGGACTAATCTAACTAAAATATCAAATTACCAGAAAGCATAGTAGGAAGCCAAATTTTAAAATCCAAAATATAGATTACTGAAATTCAGTCTAAAATAAACAAATTAAAATTGTTACTGCTAGGGTGTAGGAATTTGGAATTTTAATTACTTCTCCTAACTGAAGTAAGAAAACCACAACTTTAAATGAAAAAAAAAATCTATCAAGTGAACTGGAAAATGTTTATTGTTTAGGTATAGACTATAGGTTTTCCTCCCCCACATACAAAACAATTGAGCTTTGTTTTTTCTTAATATCATCACATCAACTTCTGAGTTCTTTTCAAAATGTTTAGTATCTGTTGTTATATTCATTTTTTTAAAGACTGTCTAATAAATAACTGACAGAAGCAGCCAAAATTAAGCTCTTGTTTTTTTATATATTTTCGGAGAAAATTATTTAAACAGTCCCTGATCTGTAGGGGATTGCACAGACATGGGAAAACATATTTCAGATGTACTGACAGTGGAATAGATCATCTACCAAGAACTGAATGAAATATAAGATTCTCTGTGTAACATAATTTGGGGTGAGGAAATAGTACAGCTGTCTCCAAGATAACTGTTACACTCCATTGCTGTTGGAGAGATCAAGGCATTGGAAGAAGAAATAACATTCTATTGGTTGGTCAGGGTGACTGTTAACTAATACTAATAAAAATTTAGGGAAAACAATGAAATTTCAGAAGCCAATTATTTAACTATATAATGCCAGAAATAATGCCAGAATAGGACAGTATGTCACGATACATTGTGTTTGACCAAAGGATGAAAAATGTTGACAATTTGTTTATGGGTTAAAAGCAAAAATAACCTGCAATTTTAAAAAATGTTAATGATTTAAAGAAGCACACCCCAGAGAAGATATGTAAAGCAAACAGAAACAACTGGGAAGGGTGGCAATGGAGAAAAGGAAATTATTTTGATCTTCCTGGTGAAAGGCTTTAGGAAATAATGAGAATATTACAGATTTGGTGTTCAATGCAATGGAAAATTGATGAAGGACTTCAGGTAAGGAAAGATAGGTCAGGCTGACAGAAGAAGCCAGCTTTGACAATAATAGCTAGACAGATGAAAAGTACTCGATCCTGGAAATGGGAAATCAAAGTGAAAATGAGGTACTAGCAGCCAACCTGAAGATAATCAAGTCTATTTTATAGTGAGGAAAAGAAAAAAGAAAAAAAAAAAAAAACAGAAGAAAGTGCAGGAATAAGAACTAAAAAGTAGAAAGCAGCCATAATGCTACCTTGGGAAGAAGACAAAAGCTGAGTGATCAAATAATATTTTTCAAATGAACTAATTAATGACTTGTTGTAACAACAAGTTTAATTCAACGAATATGTTTTTAGTGCAAGCAAACAACACATGAGAAATTAAGTTTGGTGCTAGAGATAAGCAGCAAAAATGATATCAAAACTTTCTTCTTTGCTACATTAGAGAGATGGTAATACTGCCAACTATGAATGGAAACCTACATTTTAATCTTCATGCACTGAATTGTGGTTTTACTGTGACTTAATCCTAATGTCATTGACTGCTTGGAAAATATTTATTGTTGACTGCCAGAAAGACGGCATTTTCAAGTGCAATTTCAAACCTTTCAAGCTTGCTAGCAAATTGAATGTTAAAGTCAATAGAATTTGCATTTATGAAGATTCATAGGCATTGAAGTGAATATTTCAGAGTATTTCTATCTATCTCAACCCTTGGAAAACGAGAGAAATGAAACATTAAACCAAGACTTGCTGTTCACCTCCTCTGTCATTTATGACACCTGATTCCATATCTTGTGAAATTGGAGTGTAATGTCAGAAAGCATTTGGTTGATGGTTGAAGAAAATATTAAATGATCCTGTTATTCACATACAAATGTCAGAACCAAACAATGTAGAATTGCTTTGCTCCTGGATTTGTGTATTCCCTGCCCTCATCTTCTATGAACCAGAAAAAAATAGCAGTGAAAAATATGTTGCATTGCATTCCAAGTATTGTGTAGGGCCTGATTGCAAATGATGTTTTCCCCTTGGAATATTATAAAGTATTTTCAGTTCTAAAATGAGTTACTCAAAAGAGGTAAGTCCCTTCAAAATAATTTGCATTGTCTATGTATAAAACAACTATTTCTAGTCTATAGTATTAGAAAACAAAAATCACTACCTAATATCATATCCAGTTTTCTGTATGAAAAAACAGTCCCTTATATTGGGTCTTGCCAATACTAAAAGGTCACAGCTTTATTACTATTTATAAGTTCCCATAGTCTTGACACCAGTCTGGAAGAAGAGATAATAAAACTTAAAACAAACAAAAAAAAGAAAATATGAGAAAATCTTTATCACATGCACCTCAGATAGAGCATTGATCTCCAAATATATAAAGAACTCAAAAAGCTTAACACCAAAGGGAGGGGGGGGAACAAATAACCTAATCAATTAAATGGACTAAAGAACTGGACACTTCACAGAAGAAATACAATCCATCAACAAATATTAGAAAAAATGTTCAACATCTCTAGCAATTAGAGAAATGCAAATCAAAACTACTCTAAGATTTCATCTAACCCAGTTGTAATGGCAATTAACAAGAATACAAACAACAATAAATATTGGCTAGGATGTGGGGGAAAAGTCCCACTTACACATTGATGGTAGGAATGCAAATTGGTGCAACCATTATGGAAAGCAATATGGAGATTCCTCAGAAAACATGGAATGGAATAACCATGTGACCCACCTATTCCACTCCTCAGTTTATACCCAAAGGACTTAAAATCAGCATATTACAGTGATACATTCATATCAAGGTTTATAGCAGCTCAATTCACAATAGCCAAACTATGGAAGCAACCTAGGTGCCGTTCAACAGAAGAATGGATTTTTAAAAAATCACACACACACACACACACACACACACACACAATGGAATATTACTCAGCCTTAAAGAAGAATGAAATTATGGTATTTGCTGGTAAATGGATGGAGCTGGAGAATATAATATCATACTAAGCAAAATAAGCCAATGCCAAAACACCAAAGGCCAAATGTTTTCTCTGATATGTGGATACTAATTCCCAATTGGGGGAGGGGGTGGGGAAGAATACAGTTACTTTAGATTAAGTAGAGGGGAGTGAAGGGAGGGGAGGAAATATGGGGTGAGGAAGGATAGTAGAATGAAGCACATTATTACCCTACATACATATATAACAATACAACCAGTGTGATTCTACATCACATACAAGCAGAAGAATGAGAAATTATGCTCATTATATATGATGTATCAAAGTGCATTCGATTGTCATCTATAACTAGTAAGATGAATTTTAAAAATTTTAAAAAAACAACAACCAGATGATGTTGGTTGCACCTGTTTATGCTTTGAAATCTCTAAAATCATGATTGAAAGAGTTTTTACATTCTTGTTCATTCACAAAATGAAAATGTGTCTTAGATTTGATGAAATATACTAATAGTAATATTCATCAATAAATCCCCAACATATCTTGGAATTTGTAACCTAATGACAAAATCAATATATTGTATGTAAAAGGCATGGGAATCCTCATAAGACCTACAAAAATTACATTTAGGATATGTAAGTTACATGATCAGTGGCATAATCTTCATTCAGTGAGCTTTTTGCTTGACCAGTAACTCATTTAAAATGGCTACTTTCACCTTCAGTTGGATGCAATCTTTAATTCCTGAGAGACAGAAATAGCTTCTCAGGTAATTAAACAGTTTGTTTCATTTAATGTTTTGGGGGAAAATAAATGTCTGGCAATGTGAAGGTAGCAACCTTAATTACCATTTCTAGAGCCACTGCAAATCATTTGTGTGACCATTCTATCTTAATTATATAGCAGAATGAAACAGTACTGTTGCCCAAGACAGAATGCTTGTTGTAAAATCTGCCAAGGGGAGATGAAATACTAAAGTGAGAACCACGTTAATGGATAAAATACCAGCTTGGGAATCCAGGAACTATTTCTGTTTAATCTATCTCCCTCATTGCCTTACAGGGCCAACAGTCCCTAGGTTGTAAAATAGAAATGAGTATGTTTTCAATCTCTATAAAATAATATGCAAAAACATCAAAATATATAGCAAATTTTTCCTCCTAGAGATGATTATTCCAAGAGAAATGAAAGAAAAAAACACTATGATAAATAGGTAAAAATTATTATTTGTTACAATGAATAGCAATTTGATTTGTGAATTTCTCAAGTTTTTGTTATGATAAGTGAATATCTGTTAATTAAGAATATCTATAGCTTTAAAGGTTTCATTTTCTACTACTCTGGGGGATTATAGTTTTTAACACTCTCCTAAAAATTCCTGACTTTGCCCCCTAATGTACTTGACGAGATGATCACAGATCCACAAAGCAGGTGGCCACCAGATATGGCACACCTTTAGGAAATAAGAATTGATGCTTGGCAAGTTCATTTAGGCAGGTGGTCTAGGTATATAGGTGGATTCCTAAGCAAGTTTCAATTGTATTTCTTAATCTCAGGAGATTAAAAAAAGAAAAATACGGGAAAAGTATGCAACCTAATTGTATTTTAAGGGAGATGAAGTAGGAGGATTCTTTAAAAAATATTTTAAAAGTTCCTAAGAAGAGAGGCAGTTTGTAGGAGGTGTATACACTGGATACATGTCTTGGTTTGTGACCCCAGTTGAGCCAAAAACTGCTTAAGCTTTTGCTGTCCTTTATTTCAGAACTGTAGAGAATCCCAACAATTACTTAATTCAATCTGTTCATTTTCAAAATGTAGAAATGAAGTCTCAGAGAGATTAAGGGACTTGCCTTCAACATCACATCCCCCATGAGGGGCATGAAAAAACACTGAAACTTAGTCCAGAAATCTTATCACTGCACCCTGCTACCCTTCCTCATCTGAAAAAGAAACTGAGACCATGAATTATTATTACGGACTCCTAGATTATCTCTAATATCAATTCCAACTCTAAAGTCATAAGCTTCCACATTAAAGCATACCAAAACTTAAGACCTCCTAAACATTTGCATAGAAAACAAAAAATTTTAAACTGGAATATATATTTTAAAAAATGGAAGATAAAGTACTGTGTGTTCTTCTGTTTAAGACTTTATAGTCAATCTTTAACATTTATCCTGAAGCATTCGTATTCAAGATGATGTTTTTGTTTATTTACTATTCCTATTTGCAAAAGCTACTCTGTTTCAAACTTCCAGGTATCCACAACAAAATCACATTAAACTAAGTAATAAAATGCCATTATTAGAGTGACAAGAATCTTCACTACCTGAAGTTATAATGCTTGCTCCCCTGCCAACAGGGATGTTGTGAGGATTAATGAGATATTTAGAAAGCATTTTATGCATACAGAGAAAAGAGCCTCATAAATGTAAAAGAGAAATAACCGTAGTTTATCTCCCCTACCAACAGAGAAAAGTCTGTCTAAACAGATGGACCTGCAGTGGTATCTTCAAATTGAGAAAATACTGTCTATGATATTGGATGCTTAGGAAAAAGGACTTCTTGAGGGGGGGAGGAAAGAACTCTGAATCTAGAAAGATTCTATTCTTCAAGCATCTCTTTGAGGTGGCAAATCATCTTAGTTTCCAGGAACCGAACTGTTTCTTGATATGCAGGAGTTGGAGTGTAAAACCCAGGACAGTTCTAGGGAAAACAGGTTGGTCATTCATCCTTTTTGTGGGAATTTTATTTTAAATAGGTTCCATTTTTCTTATAGTTCTGACAACTTTGCTTTCTAACACTCAAACTTTGAATTACTTAATGTACCAAGATGACAATGTGTTTGGGGAAAATGTTTGAGACAAAAAACAAAAATGCATGAAGATAAGCTTAATCCTTGTTTCCAAAGGCCATAGCTTTAGAAGGTACAGCTTTAGAAACATCCTGGTGTATGAGGGAAATTTCAGTCATGTATCAGTCTGAACTCTGCCCTCTAGATGCTTCTACCTTCCAGTGTACTTTGTGTCTGCCTAAGATTTCCTATCAGAGGGCTGTTTGGCTTCATTCCTGAACCTGTGTTCTTCATGGTCTGCCAACAGAGGGGACTTCCAAAGGAATAGGACTCCTCAAGGTCACTATGGTGAGCCTAATCATGTAAGGGCTCCAGTGTTCTAAGATATGATCAGACAGAGCAGTTTTCACAATGCATTTGACTTGCTGAGTACCATTCTCAACACTTTTGAGAAATGCCAAAATAATTTTCATCTATCACAGACTTCTCTTTAACCTCTTCCTTCTGTTCTTCTAACTTCTCTTAATTCTCTCCTTTTTTTTCCTTTCTGTGAAACTTTAAAGTTAAATAACTACACAAAAATTGAAGGCATGTCAAAGGTAATAAAATGTTTTGTTTAATATTTTAAAACACTGAATTTTCCTGCCATCAAGAAAATTTTAATTCTGGGGTTAGTAGGGGAAAAGTTATGGGAGGATAAAATATGAGCTTTTCAAAAGCTAATGTGATACAACTTAAAGATAATTCTATTGTTGTAAACTTAGTGATTTCTTTTACTATCTCTTTTAGAATATGCTAGAACGTCAAAAATGAAATGTTCATAGCATTCTTACTCTCTGGCAAACATGGGGACTATAATGGGAACAAACAATAGCATATACAAAGAAGTATTATTATTTTATTAACACTTTTCTTATTATGATACTGTAAAAAATAATATGCTGCAGTTTCTCTTTATGTAGCTACATTTGTCAGCTCAATTTGACAAACCAGGCATTATCAGAAAGAGTGGACATTAGGTTTAGAGCTTTACTCTGTGGTGACCTTGCTCTGTACAAATTGATGATTCACAGAGAAAACTAATTAAAGGCTTTCACCCAGCTACCTGATCCTCATGTTTTCATATTAATTATCTAAATGGAATTATGGCTTCTTTCTCACATTCAGGCTCTTATTGGTTGATGCCTATTTGGTTGCATTGCTAGATTTCCTTTTATTTAGTTATTTTTATTGAGACATAATATTTATGCATATTTATGGGGTATCTTTTGGTAATTCAATATAAGCATACAACATGCAATAGTTGAATCAGAGTAAAAGCATTGCTGTCTCTTCAAACATCAATCTTGTGTATGTGCTGGGAATTTCAAATTCATGTTTCCTGGTCATTTTAAAATATATCCTAGACTGTTTTAAACAATATTTTCCCTGCTGTGCTGAAGAAAAAGCACAACTAGTTCCTCCACAGAAGTGTTTTATCACCTCTTCTTGAAATTCTTTCTGTTCCTGTCATCCCCTGCCCTTCCCATTCTTTAGTGACCGCTACTCCATTTTATTCTTCTATGAGTTTGGCTTGTTAGTTTACAAGGTTGTGTGAGAACATAAGCTGTTTTTCTTTGTGTGTCTGTCATATTTTCCTTAACGAAAATGCCTCCAGTTCCATCCATGTTGCTGCAAATAATGGAATTCCATTATTTTGTATGGGTGAATGATATTCAATTGTGTATATGTACACTAAACTTTCATTATACATTTATCTACTCATGGACATCTAGGTAGATGCCATATTTTAACTATTGTGACAAGTGTTGTAATAAACATGGGAGTTACCTGCCCACATCCCATGTGGGTGAGGGAGTAGGTAACAAAGGAATGGGCTGGCTGCAAAACAAAAGCTATGAAAGTAATATATCAAGAAATAAACACAAAAAGGCACAAATTACACATTTTCAAGTCAGGGGCTTGACTGGTTGAGCCAATCAGAGGGGTCTGACTTCTAAAAAAGAAAACGCCCGGGTTTGCTTTATTTATACTGGTACTGTGCCGGGACTGCTGTGTTACTTATTAATGGGGCGAGGTCTAAAGCTACCCCCCTTTCTGGGCCCTAAAAGGGGGTTCTTTCTGCCAGCAGAAAGAATTAAAGTAGCTTACCTGGCGAAGATAGGCTTAACGGGCAAAAGTTGCCGAGTGTCCCCCCCCCCCCCCCCCCCCGCCTGATTGACGGACACCACGCCACACCCCGGGGAGTTTTGTAGAAAGCAAAAGGCAAAACTCAAATTTAGTGAACAATGAACTCCACTTATATAGGCCTAGAAATAACCAATCCTTGACCAGTAGGGTGGTTCTGGCTCTCACGATACGTCATAGCCACACCCCCTTGCTTAGCCCTGGTCCTCCAAAGGGCGTGGTAAGCAACCAGAGCTCATCCCCTTGGCAGACAGGGTCCGGAAAGTCCCAACAGTACTGTTGTAGGGACAGATGAAGGCAAGGCACCAAAGATAGCAGGAAACAGTTTTATTTGGCTGTAGCTGGGTTCAGAGGGTATAGCTCTTCCTGTAATCAATTAATCTTCTGAACCCCGAGTTCAGATAGTTTCAGAATTTTATACTCAGCATGTAAGGGGTGGGGCTCAGAAGTTCACAGTTTACAGAAGTTCACATAAAAGCAGCTTTTTCTTTCACTTTTCTGGGAAAGTTAACCCACCAAGGACAACATCTGAGAAGGGGAGATCTTCTTCTCCCAGTTTTTTCCTCCCCCTGCCAGCTGTTACCATGGAGCCCAATTAGTAACTTCTCTTATCTTAAAAATATAGACATCTCTGTGAAGCTCCAGCTCAAGGCAGAAGCCTTGTTAAAGAATTTGTGCTTTTTTAATCACACTTTTTGTTTGCAAACACACTTCTACAAACTACTATATTGGATACATGTTTGTGAAAAACAAGTAAAGGGGTGTCCAGCACCTAGAGTGCTGATTTCTTTCAGGCCAGTAGCCAAGTAATAGAGCAACAGGAAAATAGGAAGTTTATCTACATTGAACTCTTCTAAGAGACTCTTTTGCTGACAATCCTAAAATCAGCCATGGTGAAGATTTCTGGAGAAGCCCAGTTAAAAATTTCTGTAAAGAAAAGGGGTGCCACTACAGTACAGACCAGAGGGGATTGATAGGGATCTCCTTCAGAGGGGACAGGATGAGCGTGGAGATAAACAGGTTGTTTGTGCTTGGCAGGTTATGCCATCTCTGGGGGCTGTGTTTGAACTTGGAGCTGTGAGCTAGGTTAGGGTGCCAGCATGATCTGGGCTTTCTCTAACCAAGGAATTTCACCCAGGAGTTCCCAGAAGAGTGGCTTCCCTGCCTTGATGGCTCGAATATTGCCCATAGTTCACACGTGGCTTCCAACAGGAGTTAAAGTACCTTTTTGGTATAACAATTTCATCTTTTTGAATACGTACCCAGTAGTGGAATTGTTGGATCATATGGTAGTCTACTTTTAGTTGTTTCTTTTTGTCCTCAAAAACCTTGATATTATTTTCCATAATGGATAAACTAATTTGTATTTCCATCAACAGTATGTAAGAGTTCTCCTTTCTCTACTTCCATGCAACCATTTGTTATCTTTTGTCTTTTCAATTATAGCCATTCTAACTGGGGTGAGATGAGTCTTCATTGTGGTTTTGATTCACATTTTCCTGATAATGTATAAGATACACAGCAGTTTTTCATATAAATGTTAGCCATTCATATGTCTTCTTTTTAAAAGTGCTTATTTTGATCTTTCTTCCATTTTTCAATTGAATTATGTGGTTTTCTGGTGTTCTGATTGTTTTGGTTCCTTCTCTGTTCTGGATATCAATCCCTTGTAGGATGAATAGCTTGTTAATATTTTCTGCCATTTGGTAGATTGCTTTTACCTCTGTTAATTACTTCTTTTGCTTTATAGAAGCTTCTTAGTTTGATACAACCCCATTTGTATATTTTTTACTTTTGATGTTTGTGCTTTTTCAGTCCTATATTAAAAGTTACTCCCTACACCAATGTTTTAGTGTCTTTTTCCAAGGTTTCCTTCAGTAATTTCATACTTTCAGGTTTTACATTTAGGACTTTGATCCATTTTAAGTTAATTTTTGTGTACAGTGAGAGGAAGAGATTTAGTTTCATTCTTCTCCACATGCTTATCCAATTTTACCAACACTGTTTATTGAAAATAACGAGTATGGTCTTGGTGCTTTTGTCAAAAATCAGTTGGCTATATCAATGTGGACCAGTTTCTGGGTTCTCTCTTCTGTTCCATTGTGTCTAGATTTTTGGTTTTTTTTTTTGTTTGTTTGTTTGTTTTTTTTTGCCAGTACATTTTGCAGTGTGTTCTAAGTCAGGGGTTGTGATGCCTCCAGGTTTGTTCCTGATTTTGATTTTGTTTGTTTTGCTGAGAATTGCTTTAACTATTCTGTGTCTTTTATGATTCCATATAAGTTTTAGGATTTTTTTCTTGTTTCTATGAAGAAAAGCACTGGCATTTTGATTGGAGTTGCATTGAACCTATACTTTTGGATTGCATGATCATTTTAACAATATTAATTATTATGATCCATGAACACAGAATAGCCTTCCAGTTTTTAGTGTTCTTTATGATTTCTTTTGTCAGTGTTTTATCAGTTTTATATAGAAATATTTCACTTCCTTGGTTAAATTTATTCCTAAAAGTTTATTTTTATAGCCATTTTGAGTGAGGGTCCTTTTTTTATTTTTCAATATAAATTATAAAAATGCTACTTTAAAAATTTTTTTTTAGTTGTAGATGGACACAATACCTTTATTTTATTTATTTATATGGTGTTGAGGATAGAACCCATGCATATGAGGGAAGCACTCTACCACTGATCCACAACACCAGCTGCTATTTGTTTTCGTATGTTGATTTTGTATCTTGCAACTTTATTGACTTTTTTTTATCAGTAATGCCAGCATTTTAATGGAGTGTTTAGGTTTCCCTTTGTATAAAATCATGTTATTTGAAAACATGGATAACTCAATTTCTTCCTTTTCAACTTGCATGCCCTGTATTTCTTTCTCTATGTTAAAGTGGTGAAAGTGGACATCCTTCTCTTGTTCTCAGTCAAAAACAAGTATAACTTGAAGCCATCAAATCAAGTGATATATGGAAGATTTTCTCTTTATTTATATCTGTTTCCTCACCCCCACCAAAATTATGGATTTTTTTCAACCTTTTATGCATGAATAATTTTGTACTTTTCCTAACCATTTGATTGCACTGAAATTGGCCTTAACATCATCCTATAGCTGTTAACTAAAGCCAGAGAAGAAAACTGTAGAGGGCTACTTAAGCATGATAACCACTTTTGAAAACTGATATAACCATCCCATATTTTAAAAATAAAAATAAAAATCATGCAGACTATTTCAAAATATGAATAAGCATTAAAACATACTTCTATTGTATGATGATTTTTAATAAAACATAAAAATGCTTTAATGTTAAACATCAAAGATATTAAAAGCAATTTGAATTTAAATATTTTTGTTCATAATTCTGTGTCCAAAAAAATCTTGAAACGAACAAAGAATGATTTTGAGCATGTACATCTTTTCAAGGACATCAAAGTACAAGGAAGGCAGATGTGACAAATAGACAGCCATGTGCGAACATACAAAGATATTAGCCACTAGAAAAGTCATAGTTCACACAGAAATAAAGTACAATGGATGAGAGAAACATGAGAAAGGAGGTATAAGAGTTGGAAAAGGTTGGCAAGGGGAAGGGGAAGAGGCAGAACATATTCCAAAATTACAATACAGTTCTCTTCCTATTTTGGTCTATTTGCTGAAGAAAAAAAAAAAAAAACATTTAAGAAATTAGAAGCTGATATAATCTAGTTTAGTTGACTACACACAGTGATAATGCAAAATATTGCAGAGCATACACAACATTAAATGTAAAGTTAAAGTTCCCCTTCTTAAAAAATTTAAGGTTCAGTAAATAGAGCACTGTAATCAGATTTACCTCTCCCTTGGTAACTGGGGATGTGCTACTGAGGTTTTAATTCTCAAAGTCAGTGAGATTTTCCCCTCCATGCACAATAGTTGTCCTTTTCTTTTTCTTCATCTTTCCCTCTAATCTAGACTTTTCACAATAGACACATCAAGTAAGCTTTTTTCTTGAAAGATACACACAAAAACATTCTCAGTTTAGAAGCAAATGATTCATGTTAAGGATGCCTGGTAGGTCACAGAATTCAATAGTCAGTTAAAGTTAACGGGTTCGGTACACAGGCGGGAACAGCAGGGTGGAGGTGGCGGAGACTGGACAGCAGGAAACACTTCCTGGGGCCTTCCCAAAGAAAACCTTGGCTAGGATGGGCCTTAGGCGCCACCATCACAGGAAGCCTCCACTCTGTTGAACTCCACCATCACTTTGCATCATTGAGTCATGATTCCAAATTTTCACCAAGATGTGAGGGCCAACTCTTCCCCGCTAGCTGCTGGCAGCAAAAGACAGCTTGACTGGTTTTTGGTATTTGCTCCCATGATTGAGTTTCTACTGGGTCAATCACTATGCTCACATGTTAATAACTTCAAAAATTAGGTGTCAACTTCTTTCAGAGTATTTTTTTTTAAAGCTACAAATTTGTGACTGAAACACAATACAGAGGCAAGTAGAAACATATCACCACCTATCTATGATATGATTTATAAGTAAATCATATGAGATATACCCTAAGCTCTAAACCCCATGAACACAGTGACCTGGTTTGTTTATCTTGCTGAGCACTTGGTACACATTTTATAATGAATGTCATTATATTTGTGCATTCATGCAGACATAAAATGTTATATAGAAAAGTAAGGATATATAGATATAAATATAGGTATATAATTGTTATCAATTGCTCAATCAATTCAATCATATCAAATAGAGTAATTTAGCTTGTCCTAATTAAATAACAAAATCCTGGTTAAAATATTCGCAAAGCAAAATTAATTAAGCCTGAACTAAAGTAATCAAAATAATTCTTTTGATTAAGCAAAGTAAAGCTACCAAATTATTATTTATTTTGAAAATAATCCTATTCTAAAGTCAAGGTGGCTTATAAACTGTCCACCATAGCTGAAAAGGAATGACCTACACTCCCAGCCAGCTGCAGTGTCATATTTTGCAAAGTGGACTATGGAGAGAACCTAGGTACATTTGATTGTAGTATTGCCAGGATCTTGCCAGGAGGCTGTTTGGAGATGTTGTTGCCCATTTTTCCATAGAAATGGAATTTAGATATTATGATCATAATAATGGGTAAACACTGGTTCAACAAAATCATGCTGTTTTCTTTACAGTAGGGGTATTTTAAATAGTCATTCACATGGTAACATGCATTATAAATATCCCAAAGTAAGATGAACTGTTACAACTATTACAACTTTCAAAATCCACTGAGGAATTTTGACATTATATTGAACAAAGTTTGGGAAATGTTTTTCTGTACTTTAAAGGATAAAAGTTTGGAGAACTGCAGAGATTCAAAACTCTGTATAGTGAGCACATGTACATTGATAGAAGAAATTTCATGTTTCAAATTGAACTGTATGAGAATTAAATGAAGACATGAAAAAGAATTGCTAAAGAAGCAGATGGTAAAGGAGAGACTTTATACTATCCATACAGAATGAGGACAGAGACACTACTTTTATGAATTTCTCCAAAAATGTGAATTAAAATAATCTTAGAACCAGAATATGCAATAATCTACCTATGAAGTATAATTGATCCCAGTGTGTTTGTATTTGTAGGTATTTTTCTATTTAATAAATGAAAAGTAGATGGTTCTCTATTGTATATTCAGAAGTCTTTTAAAAACTGAGTTAGCCCTCTGGCTTTGCCTAAGTGACTTGACCACAATTAAAATGGCCATGAAATTCTGTGTCTGGGAATGGACCCACTAGATAAAATGCACCAATTAGGAAAGATACATGGACCAACCCTTTTATGTTTGAGTAAATCACATGGCATAGTAGCATTTACATTTGAAAAAATTCACTCAAGTGAAGATTGGGTAATCAAAGTAAAAAGAGAAAACAAAAGACTGTGGGATAGAAAATTATTTTTAAAAAATAGATAAGTGGTTTTTAAAGAGAATACATAGATATTAATATCAATTTAAATAAAAGTTAAAAAATATGAAAATATATTTTTTGCAACATAACACAAAGTGAAAATACTTGTTACATTTGTGTTTGAGTATATTTTATTTTATTTTCCTGTGGAAACAATTTTTGTAAAAATAAAAATATATCTGTTTGAATTGCTATGGAATATACAGAATAGAATACATTTTGATCAAGAAAATTCAATTACTTACACAGATTATAAAAATCACTTAACGCTAGGTGCACTGGCACACGCCTGTAATCCCAGCTGCTTGGGAAGCTGAGGCAGGAAAATCAGAAGTTCAAAGCCAGCCTCAGAAAAAGCAAGGTCTAAGCAACTCGGTGAGACCTGTCTCTAAAGAAAACACAAAATAGGGCTGGAGATGTGGCTCTGTGATTGAGTGCCCCTGAGTTTAATCCCCAGTACTCTAAAAAAGAAAAAAAAATCACTTTACCATTAAAAAAGCATCTAGTTCATTCTATGTTTATTTTCTCTCTAGTTCTTTTGCCATGATAAGAAAAAAAAAATATGGAAATGAATGTGGGAAAACAAATTTTGAGTAGTAGCAGTATGAAACTATTCAAAAAGTTAAGTTCAAAATAATATAAAGAATTTGATTATAACAAGACAGAATAAGCAAATGGCATAAAAATTCTTTTATTAATATTTATTTTAAAAGTTCAACCAACATTTGAACCCAAAGGGCTTTTATCTGTGAAAAAGCATGATTGCAAATATAGTCATTTATATAACCACAGAGGATGAAAGATATGAAAGGGAAATTAAATTTTCAGTGAAGCTATTGCCAACCACTTTGCCATTTAAAATAGACTGAACTAGCAGATGCACAAAATATTTGTATTTTATTTTTGACCTTCAGGGGTCGTACTATTTATTGATAAGACAGTATATGATAAACTGAATAAACATCACTAATAATTACAATAAATCAAACTTTATGAATATGAAACATGGTCAGTCCTTTTGGTCTTGCTGAATATTATCATTTTAGTTGTTTTTGAAAAATTCACAATGCATTCTGTTTATAAAACAGATAACAAAAATATTGAAAAGACTCATAGTAATCTAAGACATAAAATTGATATCCTTAGAAAGAAAATAACATTGGAATTGGAATTTCATTAGAAAGTCTTGTTTTCTTGCCTCCCAGAGCTTTAGAAATTCAGTTGCTATTCCAAGTTGAAGGAAATTCTTTAAAAGAACCTCTCTCTAATCATTAATTGTGAGCAACACTTTGCCCAGCACACCATTTTTAAAATTATTTAACAAACACAGGTATCATTTCCTGCCTGCCACTTCTTTGATATTTAGCAGTTGCCCCTTATTTTATATTTACCACAAACTTGTAAGAATGATACTACAATAATTCCTAATCTGTGAATGAGAAAAATCAGACACAGAAAGTTTAGATAACTTGTAAACTGTCATACAGCTAGAAGTGACAGTCCCCAAAACAGACACAGCTAATTAAGCTCCAGACTAAGTTCTTAGTCATTATGCATTAATACTATATGCTATAATACTCAGATTGATTTCATAATCTATTCATGATTTTAGGGCTTTGAACAAACTTAAACCTATTTCTATAAAATGTTTCAGTTCACTTGTATAAAATATACCATTAATCTTAAACTAATAATTTTTTTGTTAAATCTTAAAATAAATTATCTTTCTAGTCTGCCAGAAGCATTATGATAAAGTGGGGCATGTGAATGGGGAGCTTGGACTCATACCAATAGATTCCTAAGTAAGGGGAAGTCTCAACAATGCAAATACTGGGCACCTTTAATCAAGATGCAAATTATCATATGACTCATTTCCTTATCTACAAATGCAGATGTTTAAACTATAAGTTATACAGATGAGGTTATATGAGTGAAACAATAAATATACAGTTGAAAATATTTTTCATTTAAATTTGTCCCTGAATCCATTAACATGAACATAATATGAACTACTCAAATTTGGCCCCTGTAAATGAAATGTGACTGGTCTATGCCAGTCAAAACAGGTTTGACTTTCTTTCAAGCAATGATTGGCACCTGGAGGGAATATGTTGACAGTTCTTATAAGTAAATAACTTCTCTCTTCCACCACTCACATCATGCTCCTGTCAGACATTGTCCTCCAGTGAGTAAGAGCAAAAATGTAAGCTGGTGTAAAAAATAGAGTTAATTCACAGAGGCTATAAAATCAAACCAGAGGTGTTTGAAAAAGCACTGACTGTGCAGATCATATCTAAGGAGGATACATGCAGAAGACTATCTCTAAACCAGAAAACAAATCTTTGGAGGGAGCCAAATAAATAAGGCATAAAAATAACAGTAGAACAGATGTGAAATCTGAAAGTCTGAAGCATATTTTGAAGAAATAGGAAGTACATGAAGACTATGGCAAATCTAAGAATTTATCTTCATAATGTTCGTTTTGAATGTGTCTGCTGAATGTGCAGAGGCTTATGTAGATGAGTTGCTCACAAACCTGCGGTGGATCTTCTTGCCCATCAAGACTGGGACTAGGGTTCTTTAAGGTTTTCCCTGTGTGACTTGGCCTTTCTGTGAGATGTGCATGAGAATGTGAGGCTGGGATAGTACCAAGTGGGCACAGGCATTTCTAGGTTCTGTGGGCCCACACTTAGATATTATAAAATGCTGCATCTGGCTGGGCAGCTCTGCAAATGATAATAGAGTTTGACAGATGATCCGTTTCTTCTTTTCTAATAGTCTAAACAGATTAGAAGTTGTCGGTACAGCTTAAAGTCCTGCAAGTTATACTCAAGATAGACCATAGAATACATAGCAAATGTACATGGGTTAGCGAGAAAAGAAGCAGAGTGAGATCAACTAGGCCGAAAGCAGAGGTATATTACTGTAATGCTATATTCACGTGAAAATTCATGAACTAGAAGATACAAGCACTTTGGTGAAAATAACAGAATATAAAATTTATATTGTTTTGGAAATACATTTTAATTGCCTAATCTTATATCAGAAATGTAGAATTTGTGTTAAAATTATTTATGAAAATACTAAAGATATAATATTGATAAGATATTCATTGAAACCTGTCTCTGTCTCTTGCCATCTGGTTTTTACTGCCTCTCCCTGTTTTTGAGGGAAAGTTGACTTTGTTGCAGTTCTTGTCATTATAGTTATCCATCCTTCTATCTAAGCTGGACACCCATCCAAATTCCTAGGCTAACTTTCTTAAATTTTATTCATTTATTTATGCAAAAATGTTTAGAAACTGCCGATTTTGATGGGTACTCTGAGTGGCACTGGAGATTCATTTCCTCTCCATTTATATTTCCACTGTCGTAATTCATTATCTCATAATTTTTCAACTAAATCTTAGAGGTAGCAGCTGTGTTCTGCCTGAATCTAATTATGCCCTTTTCAATCTTGTCTCTTTATTATTCCTAGAATGATCTTTTTAATACACAAATCTTATTTTGTCAAGTCTTTGACATTGTCGAACTCTTTAACATGACACACAAAACCCATCATATGGCTCCTGCTTGCTTTGTAGTCTCATCTCTTGCTATTCAATTACATCCAACATTCATCTCCTAAATTAATTGCATCCAGGAACATGAATATCTCTTTCTGAACACTGAACTTCAGCTCACCCTGCCTTTTATAACTCTTGTATCCCTATCCATCACCTTGATTTTTAGGATTCATTTCATGTGACACCTCCTCTACAAAGCTTTCTCTAACAAATCAGTCCCAAGCAAGTCTTGTCTAGAAACTCCTGCAATGGGTTTTAATAAGCACCTATATTTACTTTTATCTTAAAGTTTTCCACGTAGTGTAATTGCTGTCTATTTATTGTCTGTTTCCTCTCACACGTTAATTAAGCATCATTCTTTCTGTAGCAGGAAATGTATCTTATTTGTGCTTCCCATATATGTCTTTTGAAAATTTTGACGAACAAATACGCAGAAGAATATCTCATTTGGATAAATATCAAACATCTGAAATAGTTGACAGGCTGAAAATTATATCTGACAAAAAAATTGAAAAGTAACAAAGAAAGCTGCCTCTCTGGGTATAATATGAATGTAAAAGTAAGTTCCTGATGGGAAAGAAGTAATTATCGGAAACTTCAGTGAGAGATACCTTGTTTACTTACAGTTAATAACAACAAAGTAGCTCATATGGGCAAAGTCAGAATTGAGAAGTGAAAAATGGAAAAACAAAGTTAGGAAAGTCTCCAAAATAATGGTCTGACTGAGAATCATGAATAACTACATTTAATAAAACAAAATTAATGTGTCTAAAGAACTAGATGAGGCTATATTGGAAGCTCCATGGAAAAATTATCATATGTAAAATATACAAGTTTAAAAGAAAAAAAAAGTGTTAACGATGTCTGTAATTTACTCTAAAATTGTTCAATATAGTTTCTCTCTCTCTCTCTCTCTCTCTCTCTCTCTCTCTCTCTCTCTCTCTCTCTCATGTGTGCATGTGTGTGTGTGTGTGTGTGTGTGTGTTGGTGTCCACATCCTCAATACATTCTTACAAGGTAGTTAGTAAACATAATTGGAAATATATACTCCAAGAATATGTCTGATTTTACAGAAAGGGTTAAGAAGTATTTTAAAGGCTGGGGTTGTAACTCAATGGTAGAGTATTTGCCTAGCATGTGTGAGGCACTGGGTTGGATTCTTAGCACTGCATATAAATAAAATAAAGGTCCATTGACAACTAAAACAAAAATTTTAAAAAGAAGTATTTTGACTATCTTTGTGGGAAATTTTATTAACTGAAATATTGTATGTTATAAATGGGGTTTTACTGAAAATAGTCTTTTATGATTTATTGATTGACTTAAAAAAAGGAATCATTCTAGGAAAAAAATGCTTGGGACTTTCCTAAATATATATATATATAAGCCTCTCCCCAAAGGAAGTGAAGTATAACTCTCTAAATATTTTGGGGAGAGGAGTATTATTCTACATGGGTAATTTGTCTCTTCTATTTTTTAATTAATAATTTATTCATATCACTATGTACTCACATATATTTGTTTTATAATAAATATTTTCCTACATTTATATATACATACATATATATATGATATATGTGTATAAGCTTACCAGATTTTTAAATTTTATATATATTATATATACATACACATAATATACACATATATAAAAAGAGACAGAGAGAGGTACACATGTACACATAATCAGATTGATATTTAAAATTTTATTTTAATACATATACACATATCAGAATTCACTAGTTTTCCCCTAATGTCCATTTTCTCTTCTAGGTTTTCATCCAAGATACCTCATTACATTGAGTTGTCACCTCATTTAGCTCTTCTTCACTGTGACAGCTTCTCATATTTTCTTTGTTGATGATCTTGAAAGTTTAGAGGGATCTTGGCCAAATATTTTGTATAATGCTCTTCAATTCCAACTTGATTGGTGTTTGTCTTATGGATAGGCTATAGTTTTGAGTTTTGGAGTGAAAAGCAGAGATGAAGTGCCATTCAAATGCATCATAGCAAGAATATATGCACAAAAATAATTTATCACTAATGATGTTAACCTTTATTTCCTGGCTAAGGTAGAGTTTTTGAGATTTCTCATCTGGAATGTTCCTTTCCCCTGTTTCAATACTACACTTTTGGAAGCAAGTTGCTAAGTGTAACCACACCTAGGATGTTGAGAGTTACACTTCACTCCACCAGTAAGAAATAGCGTCCCCACATCCACCATCCATTTTATCTTTGATTTTTAAGTGGACCAGTATCCTTACACTGATTCAGAGAATTGTTTCCCATCTGAGTCTGAACCATTATATCCCACTGTGAAAGTGATGTTACATTTGCTTTACTTCTACATGACAGATTTTACTGCAGCACTAAAAGCATGGAGCATCAGAAGTCATCCAGATGAAAAAGGACATAACTGGGTGTGTCTATTTGTTAGCAAAGTGCAGAATATGTGTCAGAACTTCATGTGGGTTGTAGGGATGACAAAAATAAACTTCAAAACTCTAATTATTGGAAGCTACTCATATTTACACAAAAGAGTCTAATATTCATGCATATCCACATTATCTATGTCCATTTTCATTACAATATACCATCAAGAGGAAATTTAAAAGTTGGTCTAGATTTGTAAGTACATCACTTACAAATGACTTAAAGATCTCACCCAATGACTTAAAGATCTCACACTAGGCACCATATCTTGAAAATTCTAACATATCCCAATACCAGCACTCTGGAGACCAATCTTCCACAACATGAACCCTTGCAGGACACTCAAACCATACTATATCTAAGCCACAGAAAATGCTAATGTTCTATAAGGTTCTGAGAATTTGTAGAAAAATAATATGGAGTCCATGCTCTTAGCCTATAGCCTAACAGGAAAAAAAAGATCTACACAATAAATTATTCAACTATTTGTCCCATAACTAAAAGAAAGGCATCCATGATAATGTACAGCTTGTATGGAGGAAACTTTTCTAGATCAAGAAGAAGAGGGAAAGAAAGCGTTCCATGTGGAAATAATGACTAAATAGAGTTCTTAAGCATACATAAGAAAGAATTGGTCAGACAAAAGTAGACAGATGATGCTTTCAAGAGGAGGGTCAAGCATTTATAAGGGTTCAAGTGGTTTATGCTCCAGGGGTACATACAATGGGGGTAAGAGAAGAGGATATCTGATGACCGCAGAGTTAAGCAGGAACAATAGCAGGCAAAGCAATCGGGAAATTTATTTCTATCTTATTTTTCCAAAATTATTGCTTGCTATTATTACATTTGGATAAGATAACCATACCTATAATTTCTTAATTCCTCTTTTCTGTTATGTGTATTATCCATTTACATTTGAAAGATGTTGTCATTATATATGTTTTTTTAAAATTTTTATAAGAGTTTTGAACCACCTTGGACACAGGATACATTAAACCTGAATACAATAAATAAACTTACATAAATTTTTTTTTTTTATATTCCCAGTCTTTCCCAGCATGAATGAAAATCAATATATTCTTCTGAAACAATGTATAAAAGCTAAAAATAAAAACTTGCAAATATAATTAAACATAGTTTGCATAAATAATATTCAAATATCAAACATTTGATCCAATTTAGGAGAGGAAAAGAATACCATTGCATTTCATTGAGACAAGTGTCTATGTGAATAATTTTTTGAAAGTTTTAGAAGTGATTTTCCAAATATAAAAATAAAAGCATTTGTCTTTAATGTAGATATTAAAAATAAAGTTTGCATTGTTTTAGAATAAAGTAACCAGGTCAGGACTGAAAGAGAATAATTGTCATATAAAATATTCAGTCTAATTTAAGAATTGTTTAACTCCATGTTCCTCTATTCTGCCCATAATTCATTATTTGAGAGTTAAATTGTTTATGTTCTTATATAAGAATAATTGGAGAAAACAAAACAAAAGACTAAACAAACAAAACTTACCCAAAATAATGTCATTGCTTTGGTATCTTACTCTCAACAAAAGTATCAATTAAAGAGATTTACCCTAAGTACATGTATGTCTGCACATATGGTGTGATGCTACATTGTGTATAACCAGAGAAATGAAAAGTTGTGCTGTGATTGTGTATAATGAATCTAAAATGCATTCTGCTGTCTTATAGACCTAATTAAAATAAAAAATTAATTAGTAAAAAAATAAATAGACTTGGAAATGAATAAAAGTAAGTAAAATATCTAATTTATACCTATAAGTTTTCAATGGTCATCTTGTAAAAATTCTCTCTCATAAATTAGAAAACTGAAACCAGCAAGACTAAATGACTTTCCTAAAGTTCTCTAACTAATTATGGAAGGCACATGATTTCTGGTGTCTTGCTCTCCTGTGCATCCTAATCTAACCAGCTCATAAATTCATATTAAAAATGTTTATTTTTCTAATAATAAGTAGCTTCATATTTCTGTTCAAACTGTAAAACTGCTTTAAGCAAAATTCATTCAAGATCCTTATAAGACATCCACTTCAAAAGAATCAATTAAATGTTGAAAAACAATGATATTTTGACCAAAAAAAAAATCTAGCAGAGCAATAGACAAAGATATAAAGAAGAGGACCTTACCCTGCTGTCATTTAATCTTTATGTACCACTTCAAATGGATAACCTTGGTGATAAAGTAAAGAAATCAATTTTGCTACATTTATGTCCAAGGGTGGCAGTAAATTTGTGAAGTGCTAACCAGAAAAAAGGCCTTGGATAGTTGTGTAGCAACCAAGCAAATAAGCATATAGGTATAATATAACTGTTCTTCATGTGCACAATTTTATTGTTAATTTATAAAACATAGACATTAAGTGAAGGAAAATAATTCAAGGAATGATGGGGGCAGAGAGAATGGGATGGCAACAGGTATAGTAATTTCCAAAAGTTCTAAAATTCCCTACTTGCACTTTGTGAGGGACAGATTCATTTTTCCCCATAAGCCAATTAGACTTATGAAGAGATAAATTACTCATAGAATGAAAAAGAAAATACTCCACAATTACTGAATTATAAAATACTATTTTAGCACTGAGTAGCTAATAACTTTAGCTACTGTTCAACTTCAAATATTTGCTAAGGTAAAAGGGGACTTGAAATTAACTGGCTTTATAAAACAATCAATAACATCTGTAAAAACAGCTAACTTCACAGGGGCCATTTAAAAAAAGAGAGTTTGTTTTGGCTTAGCTGCAACATCAAATATATGAGGAGGGGAAGCACAAAGAAAATAAGGACTCCTTTAGTTTTTCCTGTGAAGTATGTCTACTGTTATTGCCAGGCTCCTGCCCACTACGAGTTGTCTTATTCTTGTCTCTCTCCCCTGGCAAGAGATTGTGGGTCTTGTTTCTCTGGTAACCAAACAAAAATTTTCTCTTTCCTTCCATTGACCATGGGAAGGTTTGGTATGTTCCTTGACTATGGTCTTCTTGCTTGGCTTTTGAATTGGTAATAGGGGCTCTGACTTGTAGGCAGACACGCTCTTGTTCCCGACTATGACTATTACATTTTTCTGTTGTTGTTCTTTTTAGTTAAACATAAGAGTAGAATGTATTTTGACATAACATACACACGTGAAGTATACTTACCATTCTTGTGGTTGTATATGATGTGGAGTTACACAGGTCATGTGTTCATATATGAACAAAAGAAAGTATGTTTGATTCATTCTACTGTTTTTCCCTTCCCATAGCCCACTCCCTTCCCCCTACTGCCCCCTGTCCAATCTGGAGAACCTCCAATCCTCTCTCCCCTCACCTATTGTGAGTCAGCATAGGCATATCAGAAAAGAATATTCAGCCTTTGGTTTTTGGCGATTGCCTTATTTCACTTAGCATAATAGTCTCCAGTTGATTTCCTTACCAGCAAATACCATAATTTCATTCTTCTTTATGGTTGAGTAATATTCCATTGTGTATATATCCCACATTTTCTTTATCCATTCATCTGTTGAAGGGCATCTAGGTTAGTTCCATAGCTTAGCTATTGTGAATTGGGCTGCTATAAATATTGAAATGGCCGCATTACTATAGTACACTGATTTTTAAGTCCTTTGGGTAGATTCCCAGGAGTGGGATAACTAGGTCAAATGGCGGTTCCATTCCAAGTTTTCTGAGGAATCTCCATACTGCTTTCCAGAGTGGTTGCACCAATTTGCAGTCCCACCAACAATGTATGAGTGTATCTTTATCCCCACATCTTTGACAACATTTATTGTTACTTGTATTCTTGATGATTACCATTCTAACTAGAATGAGGTAAAATCTGAGTGTAGTTTTAATTTTTCATTTCTCTAATTGCTAGAGATGTTGAACATTTTTTTATATATCTGTTGACCAATGATATTTCTTCTCCTGTGAAGTGTTTGTTCAGTTCCTTTGCCCTTTTATTGATTGGGTTATCTGGTTGGTTGGTTGGTTTGTTTATTAATGTTAATTTTTTTTAAGTTCTTTATATATCCTGGACATTAATGCTCTATCTGATGTGCAGGTGGCAACAATTTTCTCCCATTCTGTAGGCTTTCTTTTTACATTCTTGTTTTCTCTGCTGTGACAAATCTTCTTTAGTTTGATACCATCCCATTTATTGATTTTTTATTTTACTTCTTGTGCTTTAGGAGTCTTGTTCAGGATTTTATTTCAAAAGCCAACTTGATGGAGAGTTTGACCTACATTTTCTTCTAGTAGGGCACAGGGTCTCTGGTCTAATGCCTAGGTCCTTGATGCACATAGAGTTGAGTTTTATGCAGGATGAGACATAGGAGTTTAATTTCATTTTGCTACATATGGATTTCCAGTTTTCTCGGCACCATTTGTTGAAGACAGTATAATTCTCCAATGTATGTTTATGGCGCCTTTGTCTAGTGTTAGATAACTGTATTTAATGTGGATTTTTCTCTGTGTCTTCTATTACGTACCACTGGTCTTCCTGTCCAACTATTACATTTTGATTTGCTGTAATCTCTGATGCCAGTGTCTTTCTTAGATTTACATGGTTTCTATAACTGACCTCAACTCAATATTTTGATTTACTTCATTTTGTTGGTCATACATTCCTCTTCCACCTATGAGGTTTATCTCTACTCATAGCCTCTATATGTGCAGAAGTTCTCTTGTCGTTTTTTATCATACAATTTAACATAATAAGTAAAATTTAAACATTTGGTCATGGTTCTTTTTAAATAAAATATTCAATAACTATTATGTTTCCAAATAGCTTTTTAAGATTTCTTGAGTTGCTCTTTTAAATTTAATGAATTCATCAGTCAACCCAAATAATAATAATATTTCAATATCTGTATAAACAGATAGAATAACTTAGAGCCAATCAAATTCATTTTAAATACCAATGATTTTGTAGAACACAATGTAACCAAACATTTCAATTTTAGAAATTTAAAGGAAATATAATAATGATAATAATAATTAAATTATATCATCATACAGCAGTGCAATAATGTATAATTATATATAAAATAACTATTATTGTTTTTATTATCATCATCATCATCATCATCATCATCTTTTGAATATTACCTGAATCTGGAAAGGTCCCTGACTTCTCATAGGAGCTTAAATTATATTTATTCAATGAATATTTTCTAAAGCTTTGCTAATTACTTTGCAGATGGGAAAAATACCACATAATTTAAGTAACTTACTCAAGGTTATACATGAATTAGGTGAAAGTTCTAATTAGAAATTGGAGAATATTATGCTAAGCAAAATAAGCCAATCCCAAAGAACCGAAGGCCAAATATTTTCTCTACTATGTGAATGCTAATACACAATGGCAGGTGGTGGTGGGGAGAACAGTGGCATTTTGGACTAAACAGAGGGGAGTGAAGGGAGTGGAGGGGCGTAGGGGTAGGAATGATAGAGAGTGAATCGAACATTATTTCCCTATGTGCAAATATGATTACCGACTCCTGTAACTCCACATCATGAACAACCAGAAGAATGAGAACTTATACTCCATTCATGTATGGTGTGTCAAAATACATTCTACTTTTATGTATCACTAATTAGAACAAATAAAAAGTAAAAAACTAAAAATTGGATCTTATTTTAATTAGTGTCTTATAGATACACATGATGGTGAGATTCACTGTGGTATATTCATATATGTAGATATAAAAGTTAGGTCAGATTCATTCCACTGTCTTTCCCTATTCCACCTCCCTTCCTTTCATTTCCTTTGTCTACTCCTCTGATCTTACTTCCATTTTTTTTATCATCCCATGTCTTATTTTAGATTAGCTTTTGCATATCAGAGAAAATATGTAACCTTTGCCTTTTGGGGACTGGTTTATTTCACTTAGCATGATAATCTTCAGTTCCATCCATTTACTGGCATGTACCATATGTCATTCTTCTTTATGGCTGAGTAATATTCCATTGTATATATATACCATACTGATGGGGGCCAGCCCCAGTCAGGGGGTACAACGCGAGCGCTCAGTGAAGTATGGAGGCAGAGAAGCAGCGATGGGGAAAATAACACACCGACACGCAAGTCAGGCTGTGGAATCTTCTCTCTTTACTTTTTCACTTTCTTTTAGGTTTTAAGCACAATATTTGACAGCACAGATTGTTTACACTTTCTTTGGTGATTACATTACAGACATGACTTAATTTTTAGACATATTAAATTTCTTATTTTATATATTTCAAGGTTTTGAGGTCACTTGCACCTTTTCAAGGCCCTGTACGTGACTGAAACTTTTTTCTCTGCATACTATTTAGGCTGTCTGATAAAAGTCAACCTTCTTTGTCTGGGATTCCACAGCACTATTGTTTTTCTTTTATAGCAGTTGTTTATAAAATCTAGAAGCAGGGCAAGGCTGCATGTTAGCTCATGGGAGACTTTTTACTCTAAAGGATTTATATCTACTTTAAAAGTAAGAGAAACTTATTTTTAATCACAAAAAGACTCTTAAAGCTTATTAACTAGAAATTAAGTACTTATAGAAAAAGGTTTGTGTTACTCTTTTCAAGAAAAGATAAATATACAGAGTTAGTCTGGATCTAAATAATTGAAATAGGGATACCTGGTGGCCATATATGTGAATAAAGAACTGAACAGCAGCAAGTAGAAGTCAAAATTAACTCTTTCAACACCATATCTTTCATGAAAAAGGAGAGGGCTTTATAGAAAATGCCACAACACCATACATTTGAAAAACTATAAATAAATCACAGATCAGTGGGAAGGGAAGAAGGGGAGATAGGAGGAGAAAGAAAGGGGAGATACTGGGGACTGAATTAGAACACATTATATTTCATTCTTTTATAATTATATCACAATTAATCCTAATGTTATAACTAAAAAGAACCAATAAAAAGAGAAATGCAAACCAATAAAAAATTACAAAAATAAAATAAAATCTGTTACTCCATCCAACAAAAGAGCAAAAAAAAGAAAGAAATGTAATGACTTCAAAGCTGGTACGTCAGGCCATTGTGTTAACTCTTTCATAAGAAGCTCAACCGTCACCCTCCTGACACTTTGTTAAAAGGAAAATAAATTAAATGGTTGATTTAAACCAAGAGACCTAAATAAACTGTTTACCTTCCACCTTTAAAAAGATGTCTGTGATAGTTAATTTTGTGTCTGGTTAAGTGGGGCCAGTGGTTGACCAGAATCTTTCTTCTTCATGTTTTGTGAGAGTTTCTAAGTTTATCTATGAGAATTTCTGGGTAAAATTAGCACTGGAATTGGTGGACCCAATGTAGTTGAGCATCCTTCCATCTGTCCAGGAACTGAATAAAACAAAAGACAGAGAAAAGAAGAATGTGGCCCTTCATATTCCCTGCCTCAGTGCTTGAACTGGGGCATCTCATTCCATCCTTTCCTATCTTCAGGCTGTGATTAATATCATTCCCTCTCCTGACAATCAGGTCTTCACACTCAGACGGAATTATGCCATCAGCTTTCCCATAACTTACTACATTTTATGGGACTTTTCATCATCTATAAGCACATAAGCCAGTTCCTCAAAACACACACACACACACACACACACACACACAAACACACACACACACACACACACACACACACAAACCCCCACACTTTAGGCTCTGCTTTCCGGGGAAAACAGAATACAATGTCTAAAGGGCAAAAAGAAGTTATTGTTTTCATAAATTGCTTGTGTGGGTATAAGTTGGTACAAACACCTCAAAAACTCTTCAGCAGTCTTTACTAAAGTTGAACTTGTTTGTGCCCTGGCACAAACCATTCTATAGCTGAGTGTATAACCAAGAGGAAAAAGTGCATATGTCTAATAAAAACATGCAAATGAATGTTGATACCACTTTTGTTTATAATAGCCTTGTTATGTGCGAGACAATGCAAGAATATTCAAAAGTGAAATGAACAGATAATGAGAGCTATGACCTAATCAGTGGATTAATCCATTTCAATGGATTAACTGGGTAGTAATTTCAGGCAAGTAGTGTGCGGCTAGAGGATGTAGGTCTCTAGGGGTGTGTCTTTTGGGTTTATATTTTATCCATGATGAGCTGAACCCCCTTTGCTTCCTGGTTGCCATGTCCTGAGCAGCTTTCCTCTACCATGCCCTTCTTCCATGATGTTCTATCTCAACTTGGGTCCAAAGCAATGGAGTTGGCCAACCATGTAATGAACCTCTGAAATGGTGAACCAAAATAGACTTTTCCTTCTCTCAGTTGCTCTTTCAGGTCTTTTGGTTATAGCAGCAACACAAAGCTGATTAAACCAAGTCTAAACCTGAAGCAACTTAAAAATCCATAAAGAATGAAATGGATTAATGGACTGTGGTATATTCATATAACGAAGTATTATCCAACAATAGAAAAATAACAATTATAAATCTCAAAGACATAAAACTAATCCAAAGATCCCTGACATAAAATAGTATACTGCATTATTTCATTAAGTTCAAAATGCAAAAAAACAACAACAAAAAAAAAAAAAAAAAAAAAAAAAAAAAAAAACTGTACTCTGGTGAATGTGGTGAGAAAAGAGATTTTCTTGAAAAGGCAGCATTGACTGAAAGGGGTAAAAGATGTCAAATACTGGAAATATTCATTGAACTGGTGGTTGGTTAACTTCCATAAGCTTTCATACACATTCACTGTACAATTATAACATGTGCATTCATAACTTATATTTCAATTAAAAAATATTCTAGGGTGAGATAAAAATGGATTATCCATACTAAAATTTATAACAAGCTATATACTATTTGAAATAGTATATACTTTTCTGTAGGCCACCTTTGTAACTAAGACTTCCTTCCAAATTGTAACGTTCCAAGGAAAAATTAATCAATAATTGGTGATGAGAAAATTGCACCACCTTTTGGAGAAAATATAAAATACTGATAATCTTCTCATCATTGATAATAAGTTGAAGATAGATGAGATTAAATGTTAAATATACCCATATTTTTAGACACAAAATTCACAAACCGTGAAACAGGCCTATATGCCCGTCAACAGAAGATTGAATAAAGAAAATGTGGTATATATACACCATGCAGTTTTACTCAGCCATAAAGAAAAAAATTATGTCATTTTCAGGAAAATGGATAACACTGGACCGTAGCATGTTAAGTGAAATAAACCAGATTCAATAAGTCAAGGGTTGCATGTTTTCTCTCACATGTGGAAACTAAAGAGAAAAAATAGAGGAAAAGGGATCACACAAAAATACAAAGGAGATAAATAGGGTAGAAGAAGAAAAGCAGAAGAGGAAGAAGGGAAGGCAAGAAGAGGTGCCCGGGAATCAAAGTGAACCAAGTATGTTACTTGCATGTACACATAGGCCACAGTGAAACCCACTATTCTGTATAATTATCATGCAACAAGGGGAAAAAGTTAACATAGTAAAATCACCAAGAAATATAAGAGGTTGATTTTCTATTACTCAGTTGATTAAGTCTATCAGGCTGAAGATAAAAGTAAAAATATAATTGAGGACTGAGAAGTACAATGAAACTGACATTCATATAGGCAATTAAACAGAAACATGCACAAGGCTTCTTCAGTTGAATCTGACAATAGTGCAAGAGCATTTAAATGCTTGTGCTTGTTGACTCAGTAATTCCAATTAGACGAATTCATTCAAAAATAGAAAAAAAAAAAAACCCAGCAATGAGAAATGCACATCAATTAATTTATTTTAATGGAACATGGCAAACACTTTTAAAGAACTGCCACATTCTAGGCAATGTTGTGTTCAAGGTACAGCAGTGAACAAGATAAGAAATTTGTGTATTGCCAATGTAGACATTAAATATTTTTCAATACAATCATTTCTATAAATAGAAAATATTCCTGTGCCAGGAAAGTGTGTAAAGAATTTGAGCTATTTGAAGATTTAAGAAAGCTTCTGAGGATATTATGTCTAAAACAAAACCTGATGATTGATAGAATACCACTGACCTTGACTCAGGCATGAGGGGGTTCCTGCTGGGCCTTCTCCTTAGATGACTCTGGTTTGTTAAAGATCACACAGACTCCTGTGTCACCTGGGATCTGGCACAAAAAGACCTGTAACCCTCAACATTTTCTCTCATGACCAATATCAATCAGCTCACAGGGATGTGTTAATTGCTCTGTGTTTTTGAAGCAAGGGGTATCTGTTTCCAATTGTTTTGAATGTGAGTGAGGCATAGTCTTCTCATCTTTGAAGATGAGCACATTTACAGTGTAAAGAGGATCTGAGTGACAGGACCTAAGTATAAAAAAAGACAAATTAATACATTTAGATATCCTTTCCTTGAAAACTCCTATCAGAGATCAGGAATGCAATCAATTCTTGCATAACAAAGTAACATTACCTAATCATCCAAACATCTGTTTTCCTGCTTCTTGGGGAATTCCAGTTCATGGTTCCAAAGTACTCAGGAATTTGCAAGTATTGCACTTGGCAACTGAGGAATAGCTTGAAATAAAAACAATTCATAGAACTGTTAAATCTGTATATATATATGGACCTGAATTTCATTTTGATGCAGCATTATGTCCTTACATTGACAACTAGATACTATAGAAAGCTAGTTGCAAAATAGTTCCTTTATATGGAAACATTATAATGAGATTTGAATAAATGATCAAAATAATATAAAAAGATTTTGTATTTTAAAATAACTTTGATTTAGATTTGTCTCCATTAATCATAATTTTATTTTCTCATTTAATTTTAGTAGACAGTTTTGAATTTCTATAATAAAAAAACTCTTTTAAGCTGGGCGCGGTGGCGCACGCCTATAATCCCAGCACTTTGGGAGGCTGAGGCAGGAGGATCGCGAGTTCAAAGCCAGCCTCAGCAATGGCGAGGCACTTAGCAACTCAGTGAGACCCTGTCTCTAATAAAATACTAAAAAGGGCTGGGGATGTGACCCAGTGGTCGAGTGCCACTGAGTTCAATCCCCGGTACAAAAAAAAAAAAAAAAAAACTTTTTTAAAACATATGAAATATAATTTTAATGCTCGTGTCTTAATTTAGATTAATTTCCATTTGGGGAAAATATATTTAAACTTCAGCACTTAAATATTAGTACATTTTATTTTTGGTCTTTTTGAAAAATGAGTAATCAGGTCTTCAAACTCAGACTGAATTATGCCATCAGCTTTTCCATAACTTACTACATTTTATGGGACTTTTCATCATCTATAAGCACATTTTTGCTGCTTTTCCCAACATCCCAGCATTCAAATATTTAAAAGAAGAACTGAAATAAACAGGTATGGATATACATATTATATAGAGATTATGGATATTATGATCATAAGTGATAAGAAGTTATATAATAATGTTAAAATATTTGTACTATATTCTTGAATTGATAATTTATTATATGCAACCACATATTTAAATATTATATTTAAAACTGCATATTTCTTTTTCCAACTTAGATACTGCTTCAATAAATTTATTGACAATTCTTTTTGCTACTATGCTGGTAAAGATAAATGTTCTTAAATTTAAATTTATAAATTGCTACATATAAATTATAAAGATAAGAGAAGTTGCCGGTCGTGGTCATGCATTCCCGTAATCCCAGCGGTTCTGGAGGCTGAGACAGGAGGATCAAAAGTTCAAAGCCAACCTCAGCCAAAGCGAGGTGCTAAGCAACTTGGTGAGACTCTGTCTCTAAATAAAATACTAAATAGGGCTGGGGATGTGGCTCAGTGGTCAAATGCCCCTGCATTCAAACCCCAGGATACCCCCCCACCACCACCACCAAAATAAGATTAAAAAGAAGTTGCTTAGTTTGGAATAAAAGTTATGTGAAAATATTCATTATAAAAACATGACTACTGACTGACTGTTGAAATGCAAAAAATAAAATAAACTTTATAAGTCAATAAATCTGTGATTCATTTTAGCTAAGTATGTTCATCACATCAATGAATGTCAGATATGGTTAATATTAATTAAATTGAGTCATCTCTGATCTTAATATTTTGTCAATGTTTAGTAATATAAAAATCAGATTCTTTATATTTGTATTTATGAAGATGAGGTATATTTGCATGAATTAATGCACAGAACATAGTTTATATAACATCTGTTGGCTTGATATACACACCCCGTAAACATATACACATTCAATCCTGCCAATACTTTTTGGTTACACAAATATTAATATTGAGATTGGCAAGATTAACTCAGTAAAAAAGGATGGTGCAGGGAGAACAAGCGTTTTAGGATTTTAAAATAATTAAAGAAAAATTTTCCATTAAAAGTACTGAAAGCATTTCTATGTACTAGAAAACTGATTATGTGATAAAATGGGCAAGGAGTATTACAGTACACAAATGGTTAAATATTTTGTATCCACAAAATAAAATGCAAAATAATCATTAAGAAATAAAATTTGAAACTCATTTAATACATATGTAAATGCTTAAAATATACATTTAAGTACACACTAAGATGTAAAGCTCAATTCATATTCTGATGCAGGTCCTCTCCCTATTTTTGTTTTCACTATCATTCTGATGACTCCCTCAGGCATATATTTCTTTCTTTCATGCAATCTGTTAATGTACTTATACATGTAAAAATACAAGTAAATAGTCTTAAGATAGGGGTGATTTAAAATTTTTTTCTTATATATTTTTCAATGTTTTTCATACTTTTTGAAGTAACACTAATTTTATAATCAGAAAAAATATAAATGATTTTGCTTTATGTTTAGTGAAAATATAATTCCATCATTCATTCTAAGAAGCTTAAAACACTAACAAAAACTTATCCCATCTCCAACATTTCAGACAAAATGTGATATATAAAACATTGCATTAACAGAACTCTAATCTTGTATCAGGGAAAATTTGTTACATATTTTTTTCTATTTCTCACAGTGCCTAGTTTTAATTTTTAATATAATATTGCTTCAAAAATGTTATTTTAAACACAATTCCAGTACTTTGCCATAAGATCTGAACTTTTCTATATTAAAATTTGAAACAAAAGACCCAGAAAATATGCTAATAATAATAATAAAGGATAAAATTTGTAGTTACTTTGACTATGAAAATAAGTCTATATTGTTAAAGGAGCTATTGGTCAATTTCTTGCTGTTGTTGAAAACCACTTGCGAATGAAGAGTATCACTAGTATGTGCGGTTAGAAGGATCTATGGAGGGCTAATATTTACCTTAATATACACACCTAGTAACTTGTTGCTATCCCCATTGATAACACAGGCAGACAATAAACAGGTGGCTACTTATGCAGAGCTTGATAAGTGGAATCCCTTCCACACTTCCCCAAAGGATGATGTAGAAAGATACACTTAGAATGGCTAAATTGAGTCAGCATAAATGTGCTCAGAGGGAATCCAGACTGTTCTAATGCCTAGTTAATGAACTTTACTAGGAGGCTGAATACAGAGGATGTCAAAAATCATGGTATAAAAGAGACTCTTTGAGTTAATATTGAGTTACATGGTTCAGACATGTTTCTGCTTTTTACCTTTTCCTTTTGTGTTATCACCTGCACTTTCAAATTTTTCCAAAATGAAAAGTCTTTGGTGATCTATTGTTGAAAAACAGACTGCCCTAAAATGTATCGGCATAAAAAAACCTTTATTTCTTTGCCCACATTTTTGTGTTGTCCACTTGGTCAGGGTTTTGCTGAAAGACCAGGCTTTACTCTTCCATTGATAGTTGACTGACCAGTTGTTTTGAGGTGGGCAAGTCCCAGACAATTTACCCTTGTTTATTAACGTAACTGGGACCCTTGGCCAGGGTGCCTGTTCCCTTCTATATAACTTTTCTAGTAAAAGTAGCCAAGAATTTTTAATGTGAAGTTAAGTTTAAATAAGGCAACCCCCATGTGCAAGCATTTAACAACTTAACAACCAATTTTTTTTTTTTTATAAAATACCTTTAGTTGTAGATGTACACAATATCTTTATTTTTTTATGTGGTGCTGAGAATTGAACTCAGTGCCTCACATGTGCTAAGTAAGCGCTCTACCACTCAGCTACAGCCCCAGCCCATGTTTTTGATGTGCGTTTTGCTAAAACATGGTATAAGAAGTTGAGAGTGGATAAGAAAGTGAGGTACAAATACTGTCATGGTGCCAGCATAATAGTTTGCAGCCGGCCTTTCAGTAGTTTCATCCTAAAAGAAATATTCTAAATGTTTTGGAACTGGATAAAGGTGATGGTTATATATTATGGGTGTACTAAATGCCAGTAATTGTAAACTTTAAAATGGACAATTTTATGTTATATGAGTTTTACCTCAATAGAAGAGAAATATCCTAAGTTGTTTCTTCAAGTAAAAGAATACATTGCATATGCATATACATCTACATAATAAGAATTCATATTCTGCATTAATAAATTATATACATATTTACTTAAATATTAAACTCTAACAGACTTTGAAGAAACTTTATGAGTGAAAATCCCATAAGAATTAAATGAACAAAAAAAAGCATATTCCAAATTCTTTCATCTAAATTTAATTAGAGTTTAAATGTATAAAAATAGTCTGTAATGAGAATATTTGGCAAGAGTTCTTAACTCTTTGTATTGTATGGTAAGAACACATAACAGAAATAATTGTCATTTTAAATAAAGAATAGAGGAAACTTAACTTGATTTTGATTAATCAATTGGAAATTAATCAGCTTTTTGTTTAGTCCAAATACCTGCCATTTTTGTTTTCTGTGCTGGCTAAGATGCTTTTTATAATACAACATATGAAGTTTTAGAACAAAAAGATTGTTTCATGGTTCCCTTTAATTGGAACTATTTTAAAATTTAAAGAGAAAGTGACATTTTAAATTATTTTCTACTCTAAGAATACATTATTCTGCTTCTAAAATTACTCAAAATGTAATCCAGAATCTGTTTAATTATATTCAAATATAAAACTTTCTCCTACTCTTTTAAGACATTAGAAATGTCATTAGGACAACACCAAATTCAGGAAGAACTTTTCCTAATATTATCACAAGGAAAGAAAGTTCAGTCAAATAGAATTATAAACACTGCTATTGTATTTAAACTATTTCTAACAATCTTTACATTGGCAGAATATATTGAAATACTTTTGAAAAATATATTGGCCTCATTGTGAATAAATTAAATAGTTTTCATGCATCTATCATATTAATAAAAACTTAAACACAACCACATGTGTTCTCTATCATTTTATGTATTGTTGAAGTCTGCATTAGGGCTCCTTGTCATTTGTAGCTGAGGCCTAATAAAGTAGAAAAATAGAAAGTCAAAATTTAAATATAGGTTCAACTGAGATAATATTTAAAAGAATCTTATTTCTATTATATGGTTTAGCTAGAAGGGAATAATTTAAATAGATTTGGAAAAATCAATGTTGATATCTATCTCTGTTTATTTATAGAAAATATACCAACGTCATACAATTGAGTGGAAAAAACAAGTGTTTTTACTCACAGGATCCAGTTAGGAGATCAAAAACCAACCTAAGAAAGGCAATGATGAATCTAGTGCAATATATTTGTTATAGAAATGATGGGGTGGCTGAAGGAGCACAGGGAGAAGATGATGTTACCCAGAGATGAGGCCTGTGCTTCTGTTTCCATCACTGAAGTTACTGATGCTGCTGCCAGGGGCATAATCACCTGTAGTTACCACTAATTGGTAAGATCCAGAGGCAGAAATGTTTCTCCCTCCCACCAGGCAACCCGTCTCTGTCAGGGGACTCCTATTAACAGAACCTATCCAACACTCCCCTATACATGAATTTGGAATATGTAATATTCCACCTTCCTGATCTTTGTGATACAGGATACACAGATGCATGGGAACAGGCATAATTATTAATTTATATTTCAAGCATGGCAAGGGTTGAGCCATGCCTTATGGAAAGCTTACTCTTCAGGGGGAAAAACATTGATTCATCGATCTAAGAAATAATGAAATATCATACCTGACACAGGTACGATCTTTTGAAAGAGAGGTACATGGTGCTGCCATAAGATTTTCTTAAAAAGAAATATTTTAGTGATAGATGAACACAATACCTTTTTAAAATTTATTTTTATGTTGTGCTGAGGATCAAACCTGGTATCTCCCGGTTACAAGGCAGGCGCTCTACCACTGAACTACAACCTCAGCCCCCATAAGACCTTAAGATGTGAGGACTTGGTCTAAAAAGGGAAGATAATAAGGTTTCTCTTGGAAAATGACAATGAAGTTGAGATGTGAGAATGTATTCATTTGAGGGAAAACAATTCAGGTAAAAGATCCTCATAATATAACATGGACATACAAGGTACCATGAGAAAGGTACTGTGGCTAGGTCAGAGATCCCTTGGGAGAGAGAGAAGTGTGAATGGAAGCTGTGAAGATAGATAGGTTGTAAAATAATAGAACAAATTTTCATTTATGTAAAATAGTTTATAAAAATGATATTCCAATAAAACTGAAAAATCATCAAAGAAATTTTCTTTGAAATTACAGGACCATTTTGCTAAAGATGAGGCTTACCTTTTTTCCTTCCTGTCTCTTCTCTCTTCCCCTTTTTTCTCCCCCTCCTTCCTTTTATCCCTTCCTTCCTTCCTTTTGTCTTTGCAATGATTTATTTAAAACATTTTCTTCTGCTGTCCTGATATACACAATTGAAAATCAACATTACTGAAAGAAAATAACATCCATTTTAGTAAAAATTCAAGTAGACTTTCTTTAAAAAAAAAAAGGTTTTATACACACATGCATACTCATACTGCTGCTTATTTGGCCTACTCATTCACAAAGATAAGATTGGTAAAATAATAAGAAAAGCCAGATAATTAAAATGCATGAAATTTATGCAAACAGCTAAATTCCCTTTACACTTAACCAGGCTACATTTTATAAGCACTGGAAACCATATTTCTATAAATATTCATCCATATGCATTGAATATAATTGTTGTAATATAACAAAAGAACTTGAATGATCAAATAATCACTACACTAATAACAGTACATAACTAATAAAAAAAACTTTACTATCATAATTATTATATTTATAGGAAAATCTATTATAATTATTATCAGCTATTATTCTATTGAGCACACAATCTTTATCATAACATGAAATGACTAGGTTATGAATATTTTTAAAAATCCTTCTCTTAGGAAAATGATAGTTCTTTTTTTATTACTAACAGAGAAATAAACCAATGTTTGTGATACAATCAGCATTAATTGTTTTATATGCTGAATATTTCAGTCATCATTATTTAGAAGCTATGTTATTTTTTTCAGAAGTGTTTTGGAAAAATTACAAAGGTTTTACATGCCTAGATAATTTTTAAGATATATTAAAATATATTTTATCTTTTTATATATTTCAGTAAAATTTCATTAAAACCTATTCAAATTTCTGAAAGTAGTAGTAGATTTATATTGGTTTTACACTATGTATATTGTTTCCTTTCTCAAAACTGTTCAAAACAAAGATGGATTTTGCTACATAGATACTGACACATTAATCTTTATAGATGTATAAGCTGACAGAAATTGTTAGAAATATTCAGCTGGAGAATAAATAGATTCTAACACTGGAAAGAAACACAAGCCATTGAAAAATGTAGTGCGCTTGATTCAAGATCTAAATGAAAACCAACTATGACAAAATTCTTCTAGTTGGCAAAATCAAATGGGTTGTTTAATATCACCTCAGGATAAAAATATATTTTCCTGAAAATGTAGATAAAACATATTTCATAGACATAGATGTATAAAGATTAGACAAATGACTGATAAATATCTGATTTTTTTTCCTCACAATAACTTACAAAATGTGTAATTTACTAATACCATTTCTTAAATAAGAAACTATGGCACAGAACATTTTAAAAACATGCCCGAAATTACCTAGGTATGCATTTGTCTCCAATGAATAACATAAATAACAAAATTAACTCTATAATTTTTCATCTGCAATGCCTATTTTTAGGCAAAAAAATTACAATTATGAAAAAGAATAAGAATTAATCAAAAGGAAAGAGAGAACATATCTTAAACAGATTCACAGGACAGCTGGGTATTAGAGTTATTAGCTACAGCCTTTAAGTAACTTCAGTTAATATATTTAGGAACACAAAATGTAAAATTTAGACTGAAACTAAAAACTATATTTTTAAAATGAGTCCAATGGAAATGGAGATGAAATTAAGAACTCCACACATGTGTTTAAAAGCAAATAAGATACAACTGAAAAGCAAACAACTGATCTTAAAGAGAGTTCATAGAGTTCAAATAAAACCACCAAGACTGGCGTACTGAGACACACAAGACAGCAGTGGAAAATAGAGAATAAACCATGAATAGAGATATGAGACATAATAAAAATATTCAACATTTATATAATTGGCAACCCATAAGAGCAAAAAGAGGCAATTTAAAGGATGAGAGCAAAGAATTTTCCAAAACTGACAAAGAAAGTCAAGCCACAGATCCAAGACATGTTGGCTTCTGTTTCTTACCAGGAGGCACACAGCAGCAGATGACATTATCTGAGTGTGTCTCCTGCAAGACCATGGATAGCATAACTGTTTTCCTCCAATATTACTACATGTAGCCACAGCTGGATCTGTGCTGCAAACCTCCCACCTGGGCCAGAACATGTAAATCTCAGATACATGCTGTACATTCTATAATGCTAAGAAACAGTTAACTCTTTATAGGGCATTTAAAAAGTCCTGTGCTGAAGATGCAACTCAGTAGTAGAGCACTTGTCTGGCAGGTTTTGAGGTCCTGGATTTAATCGCCAGGACTGATAATAATAACTAATAATAATCCCAAAATAAACAAAGCAAAAATAAAGATATCTCACTTTTCACAGACAGCCTCCTCAGGTCAAATGAACCTGATTTACATTCTTTCCTAAACTTACTGATACACAATAGAAGAAGGTTTTTGTTTCCCTGACATATTCAAGATTCATGCTAATAAGACCTTAGCCTCATTCTACAGTTGCCCACAAGTGAATGAAAACCACACTGAATTAGACATTTCATTTTCCCCAGAGATCTCTTTGGATTTGGATTTACACACATACTTGCTATGTAACATGTGTTAAATGTTCATAAGTTAAATCTCGTACAGAAAATTTCAACTTTAATCATGTTTTCCATATCCTATTAATACTATTAATTCTACTAACGCAAAAATTTGCACCTCTTTTTTTCTTTTTTATATTCTTTATAGTATCTTGTCCATCCTTTTATTTCCAAATTTTCTCCGTTGTCTTATTTTTGCTGTATGTCTTGCAAATAATGTACACCTACATGTTTTTTCTGTACTTATGGACCTTGCATTTTCAATGGGATTTTATCTTATTTATATTCATAGCTTGAATTGCTACTGAAATCTAATTTTTATATTTATTGTTGGTATGATTACATTTTGCTTGCTTATTTTGCTGTTCCGATATTTTTTCCCAAGGTCACCATGGATGCACTGCTTTTTTTTTTTTTTTTTTTGTCTTACACGTTTTTAACAGAGGAAGCTGTCCTGAACTCAATTTGACCAAATATGTTGCAGAAACAGTTGTTTTGGTTCCCTTTCTAATTTATTTGGAACTCTTGTGAAAATTTTCTCCAACAATTCAGTTGAAAGGTTTAAGTTTGTATATTGCAGAGATTTTCCTTTGAACAAAGTGGCTTGGGTATACACAGTCACTATTATGGATTTGGTCTGTGGTTTGTTAAATGAACTGGGCCTTAATGGACTCAGCCTAACAGGAGCTTATGGTGAATGGCTTCCAGCCTTACTGTTTCTCAATCAAGGCTGAGGTGCTGAGACTTCAAGTAGTAATGATTATTGGCCCAAGGAACTTATTGGAGGTCTCCTCAGAGCCTTTCACTCTTATCTACTAGCCAGAGGAGGCGCAAGAAATATGCAAACCTATGGGTTTTGACCAATATTGCTAAAAATCAGCAAAGCAGACAAGCCTCGTATAAGATTACCCATAACCACTATAGGTTTTCTAGATCATCTCATGACTTTCTCCTGGTCAGATCAAACAAAATGGTGACTTCTGCCAGTTTTCCCCTAACTCCCAATGAATGATGATTTACCAGCAGTGGTAATAAAGAGCTGCTAATCTAGAGTAATATTCTGTATATTTACCCTTCAATTAATTTCAAACTCACATTAATTTCTCCTCTAGTCACAATCAGTCTTTCAACGCTGCTGACTTATTTATCTTTAGTCTCTTAGCTTGCAGCTTCTCGTTCAGTTAGTTTTATCTCTATATCAAGTACCTTTTTTTCTATTCCCATGGTTAAGATGGTTTAGTGCTTTTTTCTAAGGAATTTGTGAAGCTTTTATCTACCCTTGGTTTTCTTCCCCAGCTTATCAGATAGGGGTGGACTGCAGTTAACTCTAAAACTGTGAAGAGAATCCCTTGTGGTTAAATCTAAGCATTGACAGAGTGAAGAGGTGGCTCACCTACATGAAGTGTCAACAGGAAAGTTATGGTGACTATAAATAGTAGAGGAAGTTGTAATAATATTGAGACGATGATTGAGATAGTAGGTGGTGGCAGTGGTGGTGGGGTTTTCCCTGACAGCTATTTGTTCTACTAGCAAGAGTAGTAGTTCCAATTGCCCTAGTGAGGGTGGTTGTCCTGGTGGCTTGGGAGGTGTCCTTGGTAGTCTGATGATGGCAGATACAGCAGTTACCAGGGTGCTGTGATTGATTGGATATCCTGAAAAGGCTTTTCCTCCAGTTCATCCAAATCTATCACCTTATTACCTCTTCCTAGTTATTTCACCTTTAGTGACCAGGAGTACAGGGACTCCCCAGCCCCTTTCTTAAAAAGCTATTTCCTACCTAACCTCATTGCTACAGCTAAGGAAAGGAAGATAAACTCTGAGTTTTCGATGGAAGCTAAAAATTATTTGTCTGTAATAAAATGACATTTTTGAATTGTACATCCATTGTCTGAGCTACAGTAACAAGATTGAAATACCTCCTCATTTGATTGTAAAGGTTAAGTGGAAAACATTCTATCAAACACATAGTAACACTGATTCATAATAATATTCAAGAACATTTTGTTCTCCTTTTCACTTTCTTCCTTGAATTTTGTGGTCCAAATGATAAGAAAAACTATTATTTCAGTTTTAAAAACCTCCCTTTACAGGAGAACAGTTATAGGTTTTAGGAATAAGTATACAAATTAATTTAAAAACATAACATGACTATGAAGAAGGAAGTGGCAGCATCTGGTCTGAACAACTTGGTAGGAGATTTTTCCAAATGTCAGAGCGGTGATTCCTGGACACATCTCCTTACAATGCTTATGTTATGGTTCATTTTAGACCCCTCAAGGATAAACAGGAGAAATTTCTGTTGACTTTTGTTCTTATGAAGGTATTTTGCTTAGTTTGTGTAGAGCACAGCACACTGACCACAAAAGACAAAAATGTAGCTAAGAATGCTGAGGTCCGGAAGCCACGGCGTCCCAGAAATAGAACATTTCCCTCTAATGACCGGGTATAATTATACATTTTGAAAGAGTACTACAGTAAGATATCCTTAATACAATCCTCTAAAATTAATGTGCACAAAGTGATCTTGGAACAGTTGCAAATCCAAGAAAAAGATATTCCCTCAAGTAGGTAAGACTAAAACACATTTAGCCTCTTCCTCTAAGCAGTTCTCCAACCTGAAGTCAGAGTCATCTTTTCAAAGGAAATATTTGTCAATCTATTTTCATGCTTTTGAATTATTTTGGTGGATCTTTATTATTCTTAGAGTTAAGAATATTCTTTAACATGACCAAACGGTCCAAAATGATCTTGCCCAAGTCCTCTTCCCCAGCCTCAGCCTCACTTCACCACAGGCTCCCCCTTCCTTTCCATTTCAGTCACCTCAGCTTTTTCATTTCCCTCATATAATTTGCTCTTTCTAGCCACCACAGAACCTTTGCACATTCTGTTTCCACTACCTGGAATATTTTTCTCCTATAATGATACTTCACTGCTCATCGGACCAGATAATTTCATCAAGGGAGTTTCCCCCTAGACTTCTTATATGGTGACATCATTTTTTATAGACTTTCATTACACCTTCCACAGCATGTTTACTGTCAATTTTGCAATTGTTTAAAAATCACCTGAGTGATGCTTTTTAAATTAAATTTCAGTCTCCATGAGGGTGAAATCTGTGGCTTTTATTTTCCTTTACCTGTGATCCTACTACCTACTACAATGATAACATGAACTATAAGCACAATAAAAATTTATCGTTTATTAAAAATGTTTCTTTCCATCAAATTAGGTGGAATGAGGCCATGAGAGACATAGAAATTCATCAAAATCTGAGGAAAGTGGAATTGAACCCTAGTCATAAGGATGAAAATTTCCCAGCATTTCCTTACTAAGGAAGAAAAAAAGTACAGATCATTCATTGCAACTTTTTGATTCTATAATAATATATTTATGCCTAGATTAAATAAGATATACATGTCTACATATATTTAAACTCTCATTTTCAAATAAGGTTCCATTAGTCTAAAGATTATTTTGGTTACTATAAAGCATGCAGTAAAAGAATCTATCTGAATTCTTATATCAAAATGCTTGGAACAGTTAGAACTATGTCCTTTACTAAACATTATAATCATGTTTCTGATTTCCAAAGAAAAAAATGAAGCAACAGCTTAAATTTTTTTAAGCAATTTTTAAGCAACACCTTACATTTTTTTTCTCTCTGAAGTAATAAATCTTTATAGATGGTCTACATTCATGTTTGATTGACAGTATAGCTATTCTGCCTGCAATGCTATGACAGAATCAGTACTGCAGGTCTCCACTCAGAGAACCTTTCAGAGGCACTATGGTTCCAATGCTCACTACCTCTGTGTCCTACTCATCTTACCCAATACCTTGCAAATCAGAGAGACCACACAGAATGATTTTAAGGACTATCACTTACAGGAAGCAAGAACTAGAAGCATATCAATTTCAAGAAGAGAATGTATGATTGAGAAACATTGTATAATTCTCCCTATATATACATATGTACACATATTTATATATATATACACATATAAATATATATTATTCATCATTCACTCATGTTCAGAGTTAAAGGGCATGTACTTAAAGCCCTTAAAAGTGGTAGAAAGGGGGCTGAGGATATAGCTCAGTTGGCAGAGTGCTTGCCTCACATGCACAAGGCCCTGGGTTCAATCAACAGTGCCACACACACACACACACACACACACACACACACACAAATGGTTTAAGATATCAGTCTGGTGACTTTTGGTTGCTAATTGCCACCATTCATGAGAATTCACTTATGCTTTCATATTTCTTTCTTATCTACAATGTTGAGGCTACCTATCTTCAGACCTATAACTAGACATCTGTCCCAAATGGATTTTGTTCTGAGGAATGCTCAAAAATCATAGAATTATCAGGATCAGATTCAGCATCTGGTCCACTCTGAAACATTTATGGATATGGGAGTTTAACTTCTATCTCTAGAATGCTACTGAATATATTTTTATCTAGCAGTTAAACTGATGAAGTCCCAGCCTCAATCTACTCTTAGGCAAAGTGAGGAGAAGACTGCCCAAACCAGGCCTTTTTAGCTCCCTCCAACAGCAAGTGTACAGCTCCCTATGAAAATCAACTATACTTAGGCACCAATGCTTTAAGGAATCTGGCTAGTTTCTGCCTGTCATATAACACTCTACACCAGTTTGCTCAGTTATTTGTATCTCTAGATTCCAGTCCCTTACCTTAAGATATGTTTCCAACTCCTTGACATTCCAAAATATCCACCGAGTTTCATCCTTAGGTCAGGCTCTGAGGCTACCTTCTCAGTTTTCTTAGTCTCCCTGTTCTGATCCCACCTGCTGGTCTCACAGTCTCCATATCTTGGGTAGCTCATTGATATCTGCCTTGCTGTGTCCAGTGTCTTGAATCCCACTCCTTTGAAAGGGATTTTAAACAAATCTAACACATAGGTTTATGATTCTCTTGCCAATAAATGCTGAAGATGAAAGAAAGCAACAGAAACCATATGTTTACTAGCTTTGACCAAGGAATACCCAAATTAGGAATTGTGGCCTCTTGCAGCTATATCAGTTTTCTATGTTAGCTCACCAACTAATGGGAATCAAAGTTACATCTACAGAAGTCAAGCCCAAGATTACCTTCTGCAACAGGAAAATCACATGTAGCTTCCCTATTCTCTCCAACTTATTCCCAGTACCCACAAGGACAGTATATTAAAATGATGTTTACCTTATTATTTACCAAGCAGAAAACATAGGAAATCTAAGATAAATTGTGCTTAAGTAGAAAAAAAAACAGGTGGTTAAGTCACAGTCCTCTCTTTTTAAATTTTAATTTTAAAATATAATTCTTTGAAATAGAAATTTGCTCTCAGTCAGTATCCTGGTCACTCTAACACTGGTGAAATGTTTTAAAAGAAATTTTCAGGAAACCTTAAGAATTAGAGATTAATATTGTGATCATGTTACCTTACACATTAAAAAATTCCTGGTTTTGTGATGAAAAGCTGATGAAAATAGCTACAAAATAATTAGACTTTATTTATTCTTGTATGAGAAGAAACAATGTACATGCGAGAGTTGTGAGATATTAACCCTGTTTTTCTTTTGCAAGATGTTGATTTTTAAATTTTTGTTTAAAATACACCGGAGGCCAAGTCAGAAAGAATTTTTGTCATATCTAGGAAACAACAAAGTATATATCTTGGAATGAGTTTGTTTATTCAACATTTATATAAAATGCATGATAGCTAATTGTACAAATTTGTGTAAAAGTGTCACATCATCAGTTAGTGCTATAATATAGAAAATCTAATTCTTTATAAAGAAACGTGTGTGTGTGTGTGTGTGTAGTCTCCAAGCATCCTTAGAAACACGTGAGCTACAATGTCATAATGGCTTTATTAATTGGGCAACCCAACCCAGAAAGAAAGTCCCAAAATAGATTGAAAGATCCTTTAGCAAGTTATATCTGAGCCTCAGTGTCATAGTTAACTTCTTGTCTTTCCCCAGGCTCTGGTTCCCTCTTCATTAGCAGGGGTAGGCTGGGCACTATGAAACACGCTTGTAATCCTAGCAGCTCCGAAGGCTGAGGCAGGAGGATCATGAGTACAAAGCCAGCTTGTGCAAATTAGTAAGGTTCTGGGCAACTTAGCAAGACCCTGTCTCAAAATAAAACATAGAAAGAGCTGGGGATGTGGCTTAGTGGTTAAGCTTCCCTTGGTTCAATCCCTGGTACCAAAAAAAAAAAAAATCATTAACAGTGGCATTCTCTGAGTATTCATACTCTCATTAATTTTCTCAAGATATTGAAAAGAATTGAAATAATATTCGCTTAAAACATATACTAATCCATGGCATCACAGAAGAGCAGAAATATCAGGTCATAGGATAAAGAACCAAAGAAGATGAAGTGGCAGAAATTCATAAGAATGCATTTGGATTACTGCCTTTATGTGGCTTAGCTGCACTATTGGCCAGCCTCTCATCCTTGGTGGCAAGGGCACTGTGAGTAAAAGACTGAGAACCACACTGGAGTAGGAAAGAAAGAGGCTTTCCCAGTGAGAGAGAAGCTGAGGAGGCAAACACTGACAATGCTTACTAGTATTTCTAAAAGACAATGCAAGTGGCGTTTTTTAAAAAATTAAAAAGCACCTGGGCACAGTGGCATATGCCTGTAATCCCAGTAGATCTGGAGGCTGAGCATAAGGATCACCAGTTCAAAGTTAGCCTCAGCAATTTAGTGAGGCCCTTAGCAATTTAGCAAGACCCTGTCAAGATAAAAAATTAAAAGGGCTGGAGATGTAGCTCAGTGGTTAAGTGTTCCTGGGTTTAATCCCTGGTGCAAATAAATAAATAAATAAGTAAATAGATAGATAGATAAATAGATAGATAAATAAATAAATAAATATTAAAAAGCAGTCCAGTATTTACCCCACACTTGATCAATGAGATTCCTGTAACTCCATTCTATAAAAGTAATATCCTTTCCCAAAAGTAGATTTCCAATTAAACCAACATAAATGCAAATTTGATCTTACTTCCTATATTATTCTATCAAATGAATATATGATTTCTAGTATTCTTGTGACACTATAGTACATTTGTAAATAAGCACAGTTGATCCCTCAAAATAGAGTCAAATCACACGATACCTACAAAGATGAAGTGAATTCATTTCATTTCAAACTATCAGGTACCCAAGATTGATGGTTTCAGGCAGCATCTTTCACACACCAAGAGCCTAAAAGGCAATATCTTCAATATCTTTTATGAATATTCTAAAGGGTTTGTAGCTGGTGAAATAAATTTTCCAGGATGTTCAGCAAAGTTGTATTTGTTTTGGAAAGCAGCAGAGTAGACCCAGGCCCCTGCACCCCAGGCCCTGGTAATTATGACAGTCATTCACTGATCACCCTAAGCTCTTTTGCTTTCAAACATCAATAATATTATTGTTTTAATTATTCTTGTTAGTTACTAGTTAGTCATTTTTATAAGACAGTAAAGTGAATTGTCATCTGAAAAGATAAACATTTAATATACACTTGGACTATATGAAACAAAAGACTAATTTTTTTTTCATCTGTCAGGGACATTAAATTTGGGAGAAATAAAATAGTACTTACCCATGATCTTAAACTTCTATTTCTCTATTCTTCTACTGAATTTTCTTTCTCTATCCATTAAATTTTTATTTTCTCTTACAAAGTGAATTTAGAACTCTAATCAGAATGAATAAGATGATTAATAAATGAATTAAACTTTCAATTCTGTCTATTTCAATCATTCTTATAATTTGAAAACAATATAAATACGGTTATTTTTAGCAAATCGCAAATATCTGTGCTTTTCTGGATATTGAATGCCAGAGAGACCAGCTTAAAGAAAGTGCTGTGCTACCTTCTATGCATGTCTCAGCTTTCAGAATCCCAATTCAAAAGTCATTTTCCCAAGAAAGTTGAGCAACCTTTTTCTCTGAAGAAGCAGCTAACAATTGTAGCTAGAAAAAGAGTAAATCAGTTTTATTTTCACCTAGACACACGTTTAAAAAAAAAAAAAAAAAAAACCTTAAGCGTTTCTTCTTAGATGGCTCAGACCATAAAATAACATCAGAGCAGAATAAGAGCAACCATTTTAGAAAGAGGAAACGTGGTTCACATGACTGAGCAACACGCAGGACTCCTGAGACATCCTACTTTAATGATTCTAGATGCGGGCATTTTTGTATAGATTCACAAAATTATTGGATGTTCTCCACCAGAAATATGGAGTAAATTACACTGATTTTGTTGACAGTACCACCAAACTATCATACTCAAAATGTGTCTTACTTGCCTGAGTTCTATCACAGAAAAACATATGGATTTTTCTTGATTTTTAAGGGTTTTCTTTGATTTTATGCACATCTGCCAACAGTCAGTCTTTTTCTGACGTGTTTAAGAAACCCATAGTCACAATTCACCAGACATTCTGGAAGTATATTTTCCATCTGTTTATTCTATCCAACACTAAAAGATGCTAATAAAATATAAACCAATCACTTTTTAAGCAGCTTCTTCATAAAATACAGTAATTTTTTCACTAATAAATATCACAATTAATTTCCATCATAAACTAGCATATATTAATTATATATATAATATAAAATTAATGTCTAATCCCAAGCAATTGATCAGGTGGCAGACAAAGCATCCATCACCCCTTTACACAGCCTCAGGCAGCAGAGCAGAGAGCATGACAGTCACCCACTGGAGAAGAGGGTATGAAAGCTACCACAAAGCTTTGCTTCTATCTCAGAGTAGGCTCACCATTGTGAGAACTGGCATCCAAGCAGAAATCATTGGGAGGATTCTATCAATTCCCAGGCTCGTGCCTAGGATTATCCTAATAAGCCTTACCTCAAGGTTCATGCCTCTGGAACAGCCTGATGCTGGGGAAAGATGCAGAGCCCCAACTTTGCACTTGTATTCCAAACAGCATCACCTGTGGCTGGTTGCAGCGGTTTTGGGCCATGAGTCTACCTCAGGAGTAGGCAGCCCATAGTAATATAGGCTTTGTTCCTTCCCAGTGCTCTGCTGACTTGGCATGCTGTGGGCTCAAAAGGTGACACAGTTTTGTGACATTGGTGACCAACAGATGAGACATAGGTGGCTGGGGCTGGACTCTCCACTGTGATTCAGCCCAGAGATCAGCAGAAACCAGTAGTACCTGACCAGAGGGCAATGACTATGAACAAAGCATCTTCTTCAACCATAGTCCCAGGGAGAAGTTGGGGAGATGAGTACCATTTTTAGGTATTCCCTGGCTTATGCTGTCTAACATTCCAGCTGCAGATCTGAGACAGACCTGGACTTGGATCACCTTTAGTTTTGAAACAGTGACAACATATCCACAATCAGCTTCCAGAAAACCTGGACTTAGGTGCCATTCATGCTGAAATAGTGGAAGTGACTCAGAGAAAATAAGCAGCCTTCTTAAATTTCTGAAAAGACAGGCACAAACAAAGCCCGACTAAGAAGATAGGAATAAATACCTAGGCCAGCAATGCCAAGATGATATCACACTAAACATCAACAGCTTTCAAGAAAACATGACTTTATCTAAGAGTCAAAACAAGGTGCCAAAAACTAACCAGGTACAGTATGGGTGAAGTCTTGGGAGAAGTATTTGAAACAGCTCTTTTAAGGAAATTCAACATGATTCCAGAAAATGCAGAGGAAATGTTCAATGCTCTTATGGAGAAATTTAACATAGAGATGTAAGCAATTTAAAAAATCAAATGGAAAAAAGGAAGGATGTCATAAAAGCAGAAGTGAGATAATGATAGTAGAGGAAAGGGATAAACAGAAGGTAGGAAGGGAAGGGAAGAAGCAAGGGGGAATGAAATGATTAAATTATGTTACATGCATGTATGAATATGCTTATGCCATGATGAAACTCATTGCTCTTTAGAGTTAATTTGTACCAATTTAAAAAAGAAAATGGAAATCCTTGAGCTGAAAAATACACTAAGCAAAATGAGAACACTCTCCATTCTTATGCATCCAATTGCCATCAAACACAAAATCAAAGTTTTTGTGGGTTCAATTATCTTCTTGGTCTTCTAAGTCTGGTTCTGAGTAGTTGAGTGTTTCTGAATAAATTATATACATAGACTGGCTATTTGAAATTTCTATATAGTCACCCATTTAATAGAAATTATTAAGTTCTTGCTATCTGCCAAACACTGTTCTAAGATCTGGGAAAATATAAATGAACAAGATAGAACACAAGTCCTCCTGTGTTGCCGCCTGCAGATGTTGCCGCCTGCAGCAACAATACCACAGGAAAGAAATCGGAGGCAGACTGGAAATGAGTAGGTTTTTTATTCTTGCTTCTTCTCTGCTTTCTCTTCTGTATTCTCTCTCCAACTCCAACCACTCCTCTCGCCTGCCCTACCTGGATAAATACTCTTCACCTTAACAAGTATACACGTGTCACAAGCTCAACTTACAGGTGCGTCACACAGTGTTCACGGGCAAATAAAGATTCTTAGTAGATTACATTAAGGTCAGGAGAAAAACAATTAAACGTCTCCTCTTTGGCTCTCAGTCAGCTGCCATCTTAGCTACCTCCTCATTAAGGCTCTTACATTTCCCCCCTTTTGTTTTAAAAGAGGGATAAATAGATGGGTGACGACCCTCAGAACATCAGGATAGACTGTGCCTGTCTTAGGCGTCTACATGTGCAACCAACATTCTTACCCGTCATCGGATAATCAAGGCTGTGCCCTTGACTCCTGTCTTAGGTTGATATGTCGGTCACATGAGACTTTCCTGTCATTGACTACCAGCCGTCCAATTGAGCCAACCAATCATGAAGAGATGCTCCAGTTCTAAGGCGGCAAGCTTTGTGCTGACGAGCCAAGTTCCATTAAATAGCTTATCAAGTTCTTTAAATAAATCAGCTGCCCTAAGTTCCATAAAGTAATGCACTGAGTTCTCTAGACAAATCAGCTGCCCTACTAGGGTAAAGAAAAGGGGTACCCGCAAGGCATTGTCCCATACAATGTACCAAACATCCTATAGTAGAAAGATCTATCAAAATGTCCACTTGCTAACACGTTGATCTAGGAGGCCTCGTGCATGCAGAGCAGAGGCCACACTGCTGGTGAGGTTGTTTAATGCTTGAGCAGCAGGGATGCTTGTAGTGATTGCAATCCCTGCAGCTATAGCAGCAGCAGCCGTCTCTTTTATGTCTAGACAGTGCCACCAGCAAATCTTCAGGGCCTGCTAAGACTGGCGTAGGGATGTACCTAGAAACTCAAGCAACAATCATTAGAGGAAAGGCAGTGCCATTCCAGCATTGAGTCAAGAAGTGAGTTGTAGGAGTGCAATTCAAACTAAAAAATAGAATTATTAGATCTTCAGGTATCTGAAGTTGATCTCTCCTCACACACATTGCTGCTTGAGCTCCCACAAACACCAGCTGGCAAAATATCACATTCAGAACGGATTAAAGAAAGACTAAGAACATTATAGAAAAATATTTTGTTAGCTGGAACTTTTGAGCCTCTGCATACACAGCAACCTTTTATGAATATACCTGTTGAAACAACTTAAATTAATCAGCTGTATAACAAATAAAGTTATTACAAATAAACAATCCCAAGTCAAATACCAAAATATTAGGTTGAACAATATTAGTCATATTCCTTGCTGAAGAGAAGTCTTAGAGATACTTATAAATTAAGTTTTAAGGTACCTTCATTTTTTATGTTTACCCAGTTAGAATATTTTTAACTTCAATGAATTAAAGTTATTTGGATCCTTTTTTTAATATAATATTAATTTTCATGAGCGCTTGGTTTTTGTTATTTGTGACATTACATTGGACAGACGCACAAACATAAAGACATATATTTGTGACGTCACATTTACATGAAGTCTAGACAAGCGCACAGACATAAAGACATATATAAAAAAGAAAAACACAATTGTGTGTACACTAAAGAGAGATCCTCTCGTCCCAGCCTGGAGGAATGAGACTTAAGTTGTGAATTTATTGAAGAAAAAAGCGTGCAGCTTAAAAGTTTCTTAGCTGAAAAGGCAAAGATGAGGTTCCCTTGTGGGAAAAAGAGACAAACTCACGCAGGTGCGCGGATTGATAAGGGAATCATTCTACAACAACTTCATCTTGGCCCTTTTGATTTGGCACTTGTTTTATTAATCTTGATTCTGCAAAAACTTCATCTTGGCCCTTGTGATTTGGTACCTGTTTTATTAATCTTGATGGTATCCATACCGGCAAGGACTAGTGCTGTGGAAAAACACAAACAGATCCTCTCCCCCAAATTAATACTGGGTCTGGGCCCTTCCATGTGCCTGAAAGTACATCCTTCCAGTAAACCAAAGGTTTATGTTGTTGGTGTGGATTCCAGTGTCTGTCTCTCCAGCCGAATATCCTTTGGAATCCAAAGTTAAAAAATTTAAAGTAAAAAAGGGCAACAGCTAATCTATCTTTAGGATTTGTCCAATTTCATTCTTTTTGTTTCAAAAGCATAAGTTTGAGTGTGCAATTAGCTCGTTCAATTATACCTTGGCCTTGAGGATTATATGGGATACCAGTCTTATGAAGTATACTGAATTTGGAGCAAAACTGTTTGAAAGATGAGGACATATATGCAGGGCCATTGTCTGTTTTAAGCATTTTGGGAAATGCCCAATGCAGCAAAAGCTTGTAGACAATGAGATGTAACATCTTTAACTTTTTCTCCAGCATGTAAGGAAGCAAAAATCATGCCTGAGCATGTATCTATGGTCACATGAATAAATTGCAATTTTCCAAAACTTGGCTCATGAGTGACAACCATCTGCCACAAATGATTGGGCATTAATCCTCTTGGGTAAACCCCATAATGTGGATTGGGCAAATGTGTCACACAAGATTGACAAGCCTTCACAATTGTTCAAGCTTGATCTTCAGTTATTTTGAAACTTTGTTGTAAAATGTAGTACTATTAACATGAAATTGAGAATGGAACAAGGTAGCTTGTTGGACAGCTGAAAATATAAAGATTGTTTGAATAAGGGCATCGGCCTTTTGATTACCTTCATGGAGAGGAGCAGGCAAATTAGTATGAGCTCTGATATGTCCAATAAACAAAGGTTCTTTATGGTTCCCATAGAAGGTTTTGAATTTGAAAAAAAAAACAATTAAAAGGCTGGAGTATGAGGTGCTATTGGACCTGCTGGCTCCAATTTAGGGACGGCATGTACAATATAGTGGCTGTCTGAAAAATATTTATGGGCTGTTCTCTAAAACTTTCAAGACCTATAATAAAAGCTTCTAGCTCTACCAATTGAGCTGATTTATGGGCAGTAATATGAATCATATTTTCTTTTTGAGTGACTACTGCAGCAATACCATTAGAAGACCTATCTGTAAATACACTTAATGCCTTAGGAATAGGTTGATTTTTAAATTACCTGTGGAAATATAATGGGATGATTGATACAGAAAGATAGTATAGGAGACTTAGGAAGATGGTTATCAAAAAATTTGCAGAAGTAGAGCATCTAGCTATAGCCCAATCATTATCATTGAAGCATAAAATATTCAACCTGTGACAATGAATAGAGAGTAATAATAGTAGTGGGGTGAATGCCAAATATTTTAGTAGAAGTCTTAAGTCCTTGAAGAATAAGTTTAGCCACCATGGAGGTGTAAGACTCAATTGTACTTTTAGGAGAGACTGGCAAATGTATCCATAATAAAGGCCCCTGTTGCCAAAATATTCCTGTGGGTGTATATTGTGAGGAAATAATGATCAATATCAGTGGTCGAGTAAAATCAATTCTATCACATTGGAGTCCTTCAATGGCCTTTTCTACCAACTTTAAAACTTCCCTAGCATCTGGAGTCAATGTTCACGGTGAAGATGGATCAGGGTTCCCACGAAAGATATCAAATAAGGGTTTTAATTGTCCAGTAGTGAGGCTTAGTGTAGGGCAAAGCCAATTAATGTCTCCCAGCAATTTTTGAAAAATCATTAAGAGTAGCTAGATGTTCCTTATTTATTAAGATTTTTTGAGGCCTAATAAAAGTATCCATAATTTGGAATCCTAGATATAATATTGGAGATCTAGTTTGAACCTTTTATTCAGCAATGTTTAGTCCATATCGTTTCAAGTTTTCTGATATATCACTAAATATGGTGAATAAGACTTCTTGATTAGGATGAGCAAGCAAAAATATCATCCATATAATGGAGGCACATAAGCTCTGGGTGTTTGTTCTTGATAGGCTGAATAACTTTATCTACATATATTTGACACATAGTGGGGCTATTAGCCATACCCTGGGGTAAAACTTTCCACTGAAATCTTTGATCAGCTCCATCATTATTAATAGAGGGAACTGAAAAAAAGCAAACCTGGGGGCATCCAAAGGATGTAAAGGAATAGAAAAAAAAATCCTTTATATCAAGGGTTATAAGATGGAAATTTTTACAAATAGCTATAGGATTAGGAAGTCCAGGTTGAGTAGGGCCCCAAATTTGCATAGTTTTATTGATTTCTCTAAGATCATATAACAATCGCCATTTTTCTGATTTTTTTTCTAATCACGAATATAGGGGAATTCCAGGGAGAGGTAGAAGGTTCTATATGTCCTGCTTCTATTTGTTCTTGGACTAGTAAGTGGGCTACTTGTAATTTCTCTCTAGATAGGGGCCACTGAGGGACCCGAACTGGCTTATCAGAAAGCCATGGTATTTTCAAAATTGTTTTCTCAGTGGCCCCTAAAAAAAAAATCCTATACTTTTTCAATGACAATTTCCTTTAAGCTCAATAGGGTTAGGATGACCCTGTAGATTTTTTCCGAGTTCTTTACCTGGAACATATCCCTGTTTTTCCATGAGACTCCATTTTTTATTTTTAACACCTGTGGGCTTGGTTGCGAGGTGTACTCCCATTTGTTGCAAAACATCTCTTCACTATAAGGTAACTGGCAAGCTGGACAAAACATAAGGCTGAAATGTTCCTTGATGCCCTTCATCATCCTCCCATTTTAAAACTGTTGCACTTTGTTCTCGGCTATTAGAATATCCCAAACCTTTCAAACTACTTGAAGCCTTTTGCAAAGGCCAGTGTTTGGGCCATTGTCGTACGTTGATAATGGAAGAGTCAGCCCCAGGGTCAATCAACCCCTCCATCTCTATTCCTTGAATTTTTATTTTGCACATAGGTCTCTGTGAACAATCCTGAACCCAGCAAGCCATAGGTCCCAAGCCTGTGGAACCAAATCCCCTATTCTTCCTATTTTGAGGCATACTCTTAAATGAGTCATGTAAACTGGGAAGGAGAAGCAGCTGAACAATTCTATATCCTTGGTTAACAGAGCTAATGCCTTGAGGTGAACTGAGCATAATCTTGATTTCTACTCCAAAGTCAGAATCTACCACACCTGGAATCACTTGAAGTCCAGATAAGCTTTTAGAGCTTCATCCAAGGGTAAGTCCTACAGTCCCTAATGGAAGAGGTCCCCTGACTCCCGTGGGAATCAGTTGAACCCCCATTTCAGGTGTTAGCACTATTCGGGCGGTGGAACAGAGGTCTAGTCCTGCACTTCCTCTTGTTCCTCTGACAAGGGAGTCAATGGGTAAGAAGGATTGTGTCAAGGAATCATCTGGATGGATGTTTGAGGATACTCCTCTTCTAATGCCCATACATTTGTGGGCCCCGGGACATTGGGCCCCGCGCCCCATTTTTTGAATTGTTAGACAAAATAATGTTACCATAAATATCAGTTTTGGATCTGCACTTACTAGCCCAATGGGTTTCCTTTTTTACACCTGGGGGCAGCGGCCTGGGGCACGAGACGAGCTTGGCCTTATTTCTATTGTCTCTTGCCTCCTTTGGGGATATTGTTTTCTAAAATAAACCTGATTGACTATAATAACTTTTAGGTTGAGCCCATCTTGTAAAATTAGGAGAAGAAGCACCTCTCATGGTTGCTGCGATTACATTTCCTGTAACAAATGCATCATTTATATCTTTGCATAGCCTTATATATACAGAAAGGTCCCTTTTAGATTTCCAAGGTCTGATAGCGTCTTGACAATATTTGTTGGCATTTTCATATGCCAGCTGAACAACTAATGGCATGGCTTGATCAACGCTCCAAACACTCTACCTGCAGTTCGCAAAAGTCAATCAACAAAGTCGGCATATGGCTCATTAGGTCCCTGAATTACTTTAGACAAGCTACCCTGTAAGTCACCAGTTCCTTGTAAAGTTTTCCATGCCTTAACAGCTGCGGCATATATTTGAGTGTAAACTCCAGGATTATACTGAATCTGAACCTGGTAAATCAGCATATTGCCCTTCTCCGGTTAACATGTCTACGTTATGGTCTGGAAATCCTGCAGTCGCATTTCTTCTAGCTGTTTCAACACAGAACTCTTGGAATTGAGACCTCCAAATTAAGTATTGTCCCCCGCTCAATACTGCCTTACATAAGCCTTTCCATCTGAAGGAGTTAAATACAAAGTATTAAGAGATGTTGCCGCCTGCAGATGTTGCCGCCTGCAGCAACAATACCACAGGAAAGAAATCGGAGGCAGACTGGAAATGAGTAGGTTTTTTATTCTTGCTTCTTCTCTGCTTTCTCTTCTGTATTCTCTCTCCAACTCCAACCACTCCTCTCGCCTGCCCTACCTGGATAAATACTCTTCACCTTAACAAGTATACACGTGTCACAAGCTCAACTTACAGGTGCGTCACACAGTGTTCACGGGCAAATAAAGATTCTTAGTAGATTACATTAAGGTCAGGAGAAAACAATTAAACGTCTCCTCTTTGGCTCTCAGTCAGCTGCCATCTTAGCTACCTCCTCATTAAGGCTCTTACATTTCCCCCCTTTTGTTTTAAAAGAGGGATAAATAGATGGGTGACGACCCTCAGAACATCAGGATAGACTGTGCCTGTCTTAGGCGTCTACATGTGCAACCAACATTCTTACCCGTCATCGGATAATCAAGGCTGTGCCCTTGACTCCTGTCTTAGGTTGATATGTCGGTCACATGAGACTTTCCTGTCATTGACTACCAGCCGTCCAATTGAGCCAACCAATCATGAAGAGATGCTCCAGTTCTAAGGCGGCAAGCTTTGTGCTGACGAGCCAAGTTCCATTAAATAGCTTATCAAGTTCTTTAAATAAATCAGCTGCCCTAAGTTCCATAAAGTAATGCACTGAGTTCTCTAGACAAATCAGCTGCCCTACTAGGGTAAAGAAAAGGGGTACCCGCAAGGCATTGTCCCATACAATGTACCAAACATCCTATAGTAGAAAGATCTATCAAAATGTCCACTTGCTAACACGTTGATCTAGGAGGCCTCGTGCATGCAGAGCAGAGGCCACACTGCTGGTGAGGTTGTTTAATGCTTGAGCAGCAGGGATGCTTGTAGTGATTGCAATCCCTGCAGCTATAGCAGCAGCAGCCGTCTCTTTTATGTCTAGACAGTGCCACCAGCAAATCTTCAGGGCCTGCTAAGACTGGCGTAGGGATGTACCTAGAAACTCAAGCAACAATCATTAGAGGAAAGGCAGTGCCATTCCAGCATTGAGTCAAGAAGTGAGTTGTAGGAGTGCAATTCAAACTAAAAAATAGAATTATTAGATCTTCAGGTATCTGAAGTTGATCTCTCCTCACACACATTGCTGCTTGAGCTCCCACAAACACCAGCTGGCAAAATATCACATTCAGAACGGATTAAAGAAAGACTAAGAACATTATAGAAAAATATTTTGTTAGCTGGAACTTTTGAGCCTCTGCATACACAGCAACCTTTTATGAATATACCTGTTGAAACAACTTAAATTAATCAGCTGTATAACAAATAAAGTTATTACAAATAAACAATCCCAAGTCAAATACCAAAATATTAGGTTGAACAATATTAGTCATATTCCTTGCTGAAGAGAAGTCTTAGAGATACTTATAAATTAAGTTTTAAGGTACCTTCATTTTTTATGTTTACCCAGTTAGAATATTTTTAACTTCAATGAATTAAAGTTATTTGGATCCTTTTTTTAATATAATATTAATTTTCATGAGCGCTTGGTTTTTGTTATTTGTGACATTACATTGGACAGACGCACAAACATAAAGACATATATTTGTGACGTCACATTTACATGAAGTCTAGACAAGCGCACAGACATAAAGACATATATAAAAAAGAAAAACACAATTGTGTGTACACTAAAGAGAGATCCTCTCGTCCCAGCCTGGAGGAATGAGACTTAAGTTGTGAATTTATTGAAGAAAAAAGCGTGCAGCTTAAAAGTTTCTTAGCTGAAAAGGCAAAGATGAGGTTCCCTTGTGGGAAAAAGAGACAAACTCACGCAGGTGCGCGGATTGATAAGGGAATCATTCTACAACAACTTCATCTTGGCCCTTTTGATTTGGCACTTGTTTTATTAATCTTGATTCTGCAAAAACTTCATCTTGGCCCTTGTGATTTGGTACCTGTTTTATTAATCTTGATGGTATCCATACCGGCAAGGACTAGTGCTGTGGAAAAACACAAACAGATCCTCTCCCCCAAATTAATACTGGGTCTGGGCCCTTCCATGTGCCTGAAAGTACATCCTTCCAGTAAACCAAAGGTTTATGTTGTTGGTGTGGATTCCAGTGTCTGTCTCCAGCCGAATATCCTTTGGAATCCAAAGTTAAAAAATTTAAAGTAAAAAAGGGCAACAGCTAATCTATCTTTAGGATTTGTCCAATTTCATTCTTTTTGTTTCAAAAGCATAAGTTTGAGTGTGCAATTAGCTCGTTCAATTATACCTTGGCCTTGAGGATTATATGGGATACCAGTCTTATGAAGTATACTGAATTTGGAGCAAAACTGTTTGAAAGATGAGGACATATATGCAGGGCCATTGTCTGTTTTAAGCATTTTGGGAATGCCCAATGCAGCAAAAGCTTGTAGACAATGAGATGTAACATCTTTAACTTTTTCTCCAGCATGTAAGGAAGCAAAAATCATGCCTGAGCATGTATCTATGGTCACATGAATAAATTGCAATTTTCCAAAACTTGGCTCATGAGTGACAACCATCTGCCACAAATGATTGGGCATTAATCCTCTTGGGTAAACCCCATAATGTGGATTGGGCAAATGTGTCACACAAGATTGACAAGCCTTCACAATTGTTCAAGCTTGATCTTCAGTTATTTTGAAACTTTGTTGTAAAGTAGTACTATTAACATGAAATTGAGAATGGAACAAGGTAGCTTGTTGGACAGCTGAAAATATAAAGATTGTTTGAATAAGGGCATCGGCCTTTTGATTACCTTCATGGAGAGGAGCAGGCAAATTAGTATGAGCTCTGATATGTCCAATAAACAAAGGTTCTTTATGTTCCCATAGAAGGTTTTGAATTTGAAAAAACAATTAAAAGGCTGGAGTATGAGGTGCTATTGGACCTGCTGGCTCCAATTTAGGGACGGCATGTACAATATAGTGGCTGTCTGAAAAATATTTATGGGCTGTTCTCTAAAACTTTCAAGACCTATAATAAAAGCTTCTAGCTCTACCAATTGAGCTGATTTATGGGCAGTAATATGAATCATATTTTCTTTTTGAGTGACTACTGCAGCAATACCATTAGAAGACCTATCTGTAAATACACTTAATGCCTTAGGAATAGGTTGATTTTTAAATTACCTGTGGAAATATAATGGGATGATTGATACAGAAAGATAGTATAGGAGACTTAGGAAGATGGTTATCAAAATTTGCAGAAGTAGAGCATCTAGCTATAGCCCAATCATTATCATTGAAGCATAAATATTCAACCTGTGACAATGAATAGAGAGTAATAATAGTAGTGGGGTGAATGCCAAATATTTTAGTAGAAGTCTTAAGTCCTTGAAGAATAAGTTTAGCCACCATGGAGGTGTAAGACTCAATTGTACTTTTAGGAGAGACTGGCAAATGTATCCATAATAAAGGCCCCTGTTGCCAAAATATTCCTGTGGGTGTATATTGTGAGGAAATAATGATCAATATCAGTGGTCGAGTAAAATCAATTCTATCACATTGGAGTCCTTCAATGGCCTTTTCTACCAACTTTAAAACTTCCCTAGCATCTGGAGTCAATGTTCACGGTGAAGATGGATCAGGGTTCCCACGAAAGATATCAAATAAGGGTTTTAATTGTCCAGTAGTGAGGCTTAGTGTAGGGCAAAGCCAATTAATGTCTCCCAGCAATTTTTGAAAATCATTAAGAGTAGCTAGATGTTCCTTATTTATTAAGATTTTTTGAGGCCTAATAAAAGTATCCATAATTTGGAATCCTAGATATAATATTGGAGATCTAGTTTGAACCTTTTATTCAGCAATGTTTAGTCCATATCGTTTCAAGTTTTCTGATATATCACTAAATATGGTGAATAAGACTTCTTGATTAGGATGAGCAAGCAAAATATCATCCATATAATGGAGGCACATAAGCTCTGGGTGTTTGTTCTTGATAGGCTGAATAACTTTATCTACATATATTTGACACATAGTGGGGCTATTAGCCATACCCTGGGGTAAAACTTTCCACTGAAATCTTTGATCAGCTCCATCATTATTAATAGAGGGAACTGAAAAAGCAAACCTGGGGGCATCCAAAGGATGTAAAGGAATAGAAAAAAAATCCTTTATATCAAGGGTTATAAGATGGAAATTTTTACAAATAGCTATAGGATTAGGAAGTCCAGGTTGAGTAGGGCCCCAAATTTGCATAGTTTTATTGATTTCTCTAAGATCATATAACAATCGCCATTTTTCTGATTTTTTTTCTAATCACGAATATAGGGGAATTCCAGGGAGAGGTAGAAGGTTCTATATGTCCTGCTTCTATTTGTTCTTGGACTAGTAAGTGGGCTACTTGTAATTTCTCTCTAGATAGGGGCCACTGAGGGACCCGAACTGGCTTATCAGAAAGCCATGGTATTTTCAAAATTGTTTTCTCAGTGGCCCCTAAAAAAAAAATCCTATACTTTTTCAATGACAATTTCCTTTAAGCTCAATAGGGTTAGGATGACCCTGTAGATTTTTTCCGAGTTCTTTACCTGGAACATATCCCTGTTTTTCCATGAGACTCCATTTTTTATTTTTAACACCTGTGGGCTTGGTTGCGAGGTGTACTCCCATTTGTTGCAAAACATCTCTTCACTATAAGGTAACTGGCAAGCTGGACAAAACATAAGGCTGAAATGTTCCTTGATGCCCTTCATCATCCTCCCATTTTAAAACTGTTGCACTTTGTTCTCGGCTATTAGAATATCCCAAACCTTTCAAACTACTTGAAGCCTTTTGCAAAGGCCAGTGTTTGGGCCATTGTCGTACGTTGATAATGGAAGAGTCAGCCCCAGGGTCAATCAACCCCTCCATCTCTATTCCTTGAATTTTTATTTTGCACATAGGTCTCTGTGAACAATCCTGAACCCAGCAAGCCATAGGTCCCAAGCCTGTGGAACCAAATCCCCTATTCTTCCTATTTTGAGGCATACTCTTAAATGAGTCATGTAAACTGGGAAGGAGAAGCAGCTGAACAATTCTATATCCTTGGTTAACAGAGCTAATGCCTTGAGGTGAACTGAGCATAATCTTGATTTCTACTCCAAAGTCAGAATCTACCACACCTGGAATCACTTGAAGTCCAGATAAGCTTTTAGAGCTTCATCCAAGGGTAAGTCCTACAGTCCCTAATGGAAGAGGTCCCCTGACTCCCGTGGGAATCAGTTGAACCCCCATTTCAGGTGTTAGCACTATTCGGGCGGTGGAACAGAGGTCTAGTCCTGCACTTCCTCTTGTTCCTCTGACAAGGGAGTCAATGGGTAAGAAGGATTGTGTCAAGGAATCATCTGGATGGATGTTTGAGGATACTCCTCTTCTAATGCCCCATACATTTGTGGGCCCCGGGACATTGGGCCCCGCGCCCCATTTTTTGAATTGTTAGACAAAATGTTACCATAAATATCAGTTTTGGATCTGCACTTACTAGCCCAATGGTTTCCTTTTTTACACCTGGGGCAGCGGCCTGGGGCACGAGACGAGCTTGGCCTTATTTCTATTGTCTCTTGCCTCCTTTGGGGATATTGTTTTCTAAAATAACCTGATTGACTATAATAACTTTTAGGTTGAGCCCATCTTGTAAAATTAGGAGAAGAAGCACCTCTCATGGTTGCTGCGATTACATTTCCTGTAACAAATGCATCATTTATATCTTTGCATAGCCTTATATATACAGAAAGGTCCCTTTTAGATTTCCAAGGTCTGATAGCGTCTTGACAATATTTGTTGGCATTTTCATATGCCAGCTGAACAACTAATGGCATGGCTTGATCAACGCTCCAAACACTCTACCTGCAGTTCGCAAAAGTCAATCAACAAAGTCGGCATATGGCTCATTAGGTCCCTGAATTACTTTAGACAAGCTACCCTGTAAGTCACCAGTTCCTTGTAAAGTTTTCCATGCCTTAACAGCTGCGGCATATATTTGAGTGTAAACTCCAGGATTATACTGAATCTGAACCTGTAAATCAGCATATTGCCCTTCTCCGGTTAACATGTCTACGTTATGGTCTGGAAATCCTGCAGTCGCATTTCTTCTAGCTGTTTCAACACAGAACTCTTGGAATTGAGACCTCCAAATTAAGTATTGTCCCCCGCTCAATACTGCCTTACATAAGCCTTTCCAATCTGAAGGAGTTAAATACAAAGTATTAAGAGATTCTATCATGCTTATGGTAAAAGGAGATTGGGGCCCATATGTCATTGTTGCTTCTTTAAAATTTTTTGTAGTTTTGAAATCTAAAGATTGGTGGTACCTCTGTTCATTTTGATTTTCAAACACTGGCAGATCCCATTGTTCCTGCGAATTTTGACACTCAAAGGCACCCAAGCGCTTAGAAAGACCATTAATCTCTGCTTCAAGGGCATGCGACTGCCTAGAAAGACCCTTCATAGTCTCTGTAATTGATTCAGCCCATGGGGAAGCAGAGGGCACAAGTGGTTCCTCTGCTTGATGGTCCTCTATCTTGGTCTTTTTTAATTTCCTTTTGTTCATCTTATTGGAGACTGTGCTCCCAAGATCACTTTCCTCCTCACTACTACTACTCTCACTGGTCTTAACTAACTCAATAACACCTTCCTGAGTCCCAGGTTCAATTGAGAGCTGGTATCCTTCAGCTATCTCTAACAAGTCTTGAATAGCTTTAGTAGCTCAGATCTTTGTCATTTTTGAACCCATCTTAACCGCTCTGACTAGAGACTCCTCAGTTCTTACCTGCCGATTCCGAAAGCCCCATACGGGCCACCACTTGTTGCCACCTACAGCTGTTGCCACCTGCAGCAACAATACCACAGGAAAGAAATCGGAAGCAGACTGGGAATGAGTAGGTTCTTTATTCTTTCTTCTTCTCTGCTTTCTCTTCTGTATTCTCTCTCCAACTCCAACCAACCCTCTCGCCTGCCCTACCTGGATAAATACTATTCACCTTAACAAGGATACACGTGTCACAAGCTCAACTTACAGGTGCGTCACACAGTGTTCACGGGCACAGAAAGATTCTTAGTAGATTACATTAAGGTCAGGAGAAAACAATTAAACGTCTCCTCTTTGGCTCTCAGTCAGCCGCCATCTTAGCTACCTCCTCATTAAGGCTCTTACACTCCTGGACATTGCATTCCAGTTAGAAAAATCTAAACAGAGAAATGCTAAGCAAAGGTAAACAAATCCAAAAAATAATTTTAGTTAGCAACAATTATATGAAAGAAAATGAATGAAAGTAAGTGAACCAGGAAAACAATTTGTAAATTTTTTAGGTTGGTCAGGGGAGATCTTTGAGAAAAGATGAAATCAGGGCTAAGAAGTAAATTATAGGCACAAACTGTGAAAAGCTAGAAAAAGAGTTTGTCCAGAAATGTCTCTTAATTCACTCAAAGTGAAAGTCATGGCTCATCAAGACTATAAAAAATGACGTACTAGCCTCTATTGCCAAGAAGGCCACTATCTTCTTTCCAGTCATTATCTCCTGCTGTTCTTTTAAAGCCTCCTGACTAGCACAGAGCAGGCATGTGATACTAGTGCCTTGATAGTGTTTTAAAAATGGTTACTCTCTCCACCTAGCACATTCTTCCTTAGACAGCTGCATGGCTTCCTGTCTCATTTCCTTCAAATCTAACCATCTCAATGAGGCCTAAGCTGACACAACCATCTCCTCCCACTTAAAATCTCAACCATCTTCCCCAAATCAGGTAATCCTCATAACATTTTCTTGCTGATTTTTTTTTTATTATTTTAGAAGATTTTTCCAATATACTAAATCTATTTATTTATTATTTTCAATTTATTGTCTATTTCTTACTCTAGGATATCACTAGTATATTTTTGGCATTTAAAATTAAATGTTGAGTAAATGAAGATTTTTAAGGATAAGAAAACATCAAGTCAAAAGACCAGGAACCAGGAAGCCTAACATGATCAAACACCACTGTAACCCCCATAGAATGAAAAAAAAAATCACAAAGGGAGAAAAGGTACAATGACACAGACTTTATAGGTGGCAGAAAATAATTTATTTCATTTTATTTTATTCTAACATTAATTAAATTAATTTTAGCATGCCTGACATTTATCAAATTACTTTTACCTTTTACTTTATCACTTCTTGATACTCTTCCCACCGCTTTTCTTCTGAAATGGCTGATGTTGCAGATCAAGTGAGAGACAGAAGAAAGAATCTGCAAAATATCAACATACCCTCTCCACCTTGAATTAGATGGTTGTGTGTGTGAGTGTGTGTGTGTGTGTGTGTGTGTGTGTGTGTTTTCTAATAAAGACATTGGCATTACCAAGCCTTTTCCTAAGGCCTTAACATCAGAGAACAAAACAGTAGCAAACTACAATGCTAATCTTTGACCCAGCACCAGTATTTTTGTGATTTATTCTAGTTATTGATATTTATATGATGTATTTTAATTTTTATTTGGCTTCTATCCAACTAGTTTGATGGGGAAGTTTAACCTTGAAGTTTTAAGGAGTCCCCAACCCTGTTCAAACATTACTAGAGCAGGCATTATGAAATCCTTTTGCCCACATATATCTGAACTAAAAAATAAAACAATAAACACTATAGCAACAGAACACATAATGTGGGAAACACACAGCTTGCATTTCACAATTTTGAGATCTGCTTAGTTTTTGGAACACATGATCAATCCCACAGTTTCTGCTTTGCACCATATTACATTGGCCCTTAAAACAATGAGATAACAACTACTGACTGTTTTGAAGGGGAATGATAAAAAAAGGGGGAAATGCAGTTTAAAAAAAACAGGAAAACATATTACTCAAAATATCAAAATACTATTCTGCAATTACAGAGGTTACAAATTGTTTCATCTACCAAATAATTTCTTGTAAGTCCTTTGAAATTTCTGTTTATCAGAGAAAGGCTGTTAAAAGATCTTTGTATTTCATCAAGAACCTCAACTATCTGCTACACATTATTTTTTATTAATACCAATGCAATTAGAGCAATGCTTCTCAAACTTTAATGTGCACATGAATCACCTGGGGATCTTGTTAAAAAGCTGAATTCCACTAAATACTTTGGGGATTGTACCTGCTATTCTAACACTCTCAGAAGATGCTGATGCTACTGGTCCAAGGACTGTAATTTGAGTTGGTTTAGAGTTTGTCTTTCTTAACAGAGTCCATATAATTGTTCTATGTAAGTCATTTGGATGTATGTATTTCAATAATTGATTAGAAAATTGAGAAACTGAATAATTTGAACTTGGTTGACTTAGGAAATCAATAGCAGTACAACATCTGCCTACAATTTTAGGTAGGAGTTCCCAATATTGTACTCCAGCTTATTCAACTCTAAATTATTTATAACACGTACATTGGAATTTGGGTTGTATACTTTAAAGAGAAAGTATACAATTTTGAAGAGAAAATTCCACTGGTGGATTTTTAAAATGAAGTGTTCTAATCTTTTCTTATGGAAAAATAGTAAAGAGAAAACACTTCTTACACACTTATACACAGAGATACATTTTAGTGAAAGAAGATAAATTTTCCTTAAAATATTTGAAATCATTGGGATATTTTAATTTTGTAATGTCAAAAATTTGTAAAAAAGGGTATAAAACAACAAAACAACAAAAATCAACATTTAAAAGTCTTTTAAAAATAATATTCACCATATTAAACTATCAAATGTGAAATTTATTTCAAAATGTTGTATTAAAATATGTGATTATGTTATATAAACATATAAAAAATAACTAGAAGCTTCAGAATACACATATCTGGTTTAGAACCAGAATTATTTATTCATTTATTTGCTTGTTTATTTATTTAATTTATATTTGCATGTGTGTGTGTGTTCTGCATTTCTTTAATTAGTAGGAACACCTGTGGTCATTTACAAACATTAGATGTGTAACATCCTTTAAGGCTCAGAGTCACAACCTCCCTGCAAAGCTCCTGTCCAAATTCAACCAGTTGAAATTTCATCTTCCTTAGAACTAACAGAAATGAGTTTACCTATGCCTCTGTTTTGAAAAACACAGGGACACCAGAGCACTGAGCCAGTATTTTTCAAACTTGTAGTTAATATAATAAGTACTTATTATTACTTATGTATCAATGATGTAAATATGATGAAGCAAAAAAAAAAAAAAAGTGATAGGTGACGTTTGTCACTTTTTGGCTACCCTGCTTTGGAATCCCTTCCCAAGTTTGTGGAAGACTCCATCTTCTAAGTTTCCAGTGGAAGTTGGAGCCCATTGCTCAGGTCTCCCCATGAAGGCTGGGAACACCAAACACTTGCTTCCCAGCCTTCTTTATCCAGAGGGCTTAGACAGCTGATCTGAGCTCAGCCAATCAGAAGCACTATTCTGGACTCTGACCAGGAGCCAGGCCAACTGCAGAGCCCAAGTGAAGACACCTTTTCTGGTGAAAGTGGCCATAGCATCAGAGCCTTGTCCAGTTTCCAGGGGGAACAGCAAGAAGATCATCATGCAGGCCCTGGAGTGGTCTTGCCACAAGTTTCTGTAGGTTCTAAGAAGTAGCAAGACTCTGAAGAACTTTTGCACCACAATTTTGGCCTTGCTCCTAGCTGTGGCCCAGCAGCCTTTGTTCTTATTCATGTCCTGAGTCTGGCTTTTCAGCCTTCCCAGAAATTCTTTCCATAAATTGAACAAGAATTATTTAGTTAATTTTTTTCCTAAGTTAGTTTTATTTAAACAGTTCTGTGAAGGAAACGACTTTGACCCCTCTCACCTTCCCTCCTAACATAACCACTAGAGAGATAAAAATCACTCCCACAGAATGCAAAATGGTGCAACAGTTATGGAAAGCAGTATGGAGATTTCTTGAAAAACTGGGAATGGAACCACCCTATGACCTGGCCATCCCACTCCTGGGTCTATTCCCAAAGGACTTAAAAACAGAATATTACATTGACACTGTCACTTCAATGTTTATAGCAGCACAATTCACAATAGCTTGGTTGTGGAATCAACCTAGATGTCCCTCTGTAGATGAATGGATAAAGAAAATGTGGTATATATACACAATGGAACTTTACTCAGCAATAAAAGAGAATAAAATAATGGCATTTTCAGGTAAATGAAGTTGGAGAATATAATGCTAAGTGAAGTTAGTCAATCTCAAAAATCCAAATACCAAATGTTTTCTCTGATATAAGGAGGCTGATTCATAGTGGTGTTGGGTAGGGGTACATAGGAGGATTAGCGGAACAATAGAATGGTCAAATGGGAGGGACAGGAAGGAACGGAGCAAAGGGGGATGGAGGGGAAAAAAAGAAAAGGTGGATGAATAAGATGGATATCATTATCCTAAATGCATGACTGAAGATTTGAATTGTACAAATATACATTGTATACAAACAGTGTTATGTAAAAAGATGCTCTAAATGTTTATTATGAATTATAATGCATACTACTATTATTAAAAAAAAAAAAATTTTAAATCACTCCCACAAAGTCTCAAAGCAAGTTTGCTTAGAAGAGTGTCCCCTGAAAGGAAAACATTTTAAAGTTAAATGTTACTTGGACAAATCTTTATACCAAAGTGTCATTAGAAATCTGAGATAAGAAATATGATTTTTCTGAAATCTTAGATCACAGAGGTTTCTTTCCAGAAATACTGTCAGTTCGATTTGCTTACCTTAAATATCACATGAAGAAGTCTAACAAGTAAAATTAGTATAAAAGATGAAAGTATGAATTCCACAGAGCTCATAGGTTCACAGCAGTAACAATAGCATTAACATAGTTTTGTTTCTTATTAGTTGAATTATAGCTTTAGTAAAATTAAAATTAGGAGATATCTTCTTGGCATCAAAAATGACAGAACACGGAAAAGTGCCACTTTATATAGCTATTAACAGAGTTATTGGATGAATAAAAACCACCTCAATGCAGAATAGAGAATAAAATTTAAAAAAATATAAAAGGTTTTGTAAATTCCTTAGTGAAAATTCCAAATAAACTATTAAAGAAATATGATTTGTTTTGTCAAGTTTATGATCAAAGACAGAAAGTAGAAACCGTGCTCTCTGCTAGCACATCTTCTATTGCTGTATTGAAGAGACAGAACATATACTAAATATTTGCTTAATGGAACAAAATTCCCATATAGTGTGACAAACAGCACACATTTTTATTTAATTAAAACAAGATAAATAGTTGTAGCAATTTGTATCTACCGTAGTGTAATCCCTAATAGGTAGAAGGAAGTTCAAGTTTCATATCAGCTAAGAGCTGGCTCAAGTTGTAAGTCTGAGAGAAGTTGATTTGTTTACTATTTACTTTAACCTTATGACTAATGGAAATATCACACATTGTCCAATTTAAAGCTATTTCTATTCAACGGAGATTTCTTTTGGCCATGTGGAAACTAATCAACATTCTCCAAGCGCCATTCAATCTTAGGTATGTTGCATGGGCTTTAAGTATTTTAACATTTTAATGTTTACCAGGAATGTCTATGATGTCACAAACTCTTCTTCACCAGATTGATTCTTCCTTGATGTTCTAGATTGAAATTAAGCACCATGTTTCCAAAAAGTCTTTCTGTATTGTTTGTTTGTTTGTACATCAGTTGACATGTTTTTTCTCTAGCCACATTGGCATTTCATATATAATTAATAGCTTCTATGCCATTTTATTATTCTGGACTCTCTGCACATCTGTCATTCCTATTAACTACCAAGCTTCACTAGGGCAGTGACTAGGGCTCAGTCAGGATTTCTATCTCTTGTGTCTAGCACACCACTTGACTAGAATATACATTTCATCATGAATGAAGGAAAAGTTAAATATATTTCACTTTTCCTCCTCATCATATGCAAAAGAATAAGAGCATTATGTACACTTTTAAAGATGTAAAATATGTCAGCATCTGAGTTTAAAACTTTACCTATGTGATACCATATAATAGCTACCACACCTAGAGAAATATACAATTATTAATTTCACCTAAATAATGTGGAAATTGAAGTTTAAAATGGGTAATTAATATATTCAAAATCATATAACTGGGAAATGATGAAGCTAAAAATTTAATTCGGGCATCTTTGATTGTGTACTGTATATTACCAAAGAGAAGGAAAACTGTAGTAATGAAATTGGCAGAGAAAAATGTCTGACTCAAATTGGGATTTTTCAGAGAAATCTGACCCTGTGAGCTACCAAATTTTCCAGGTCTCATCACCCATATTCTGCCATATATTTTAATGCGAAGCTGAGCATGAAACTTTGCTCTTATGTGGATTTTGGTGTTTATGCTTTTGGCCACAATATATTCATACTGCATAAATGAGGTTCAAGTTTTCTTTCTAGGTTTACAATTTACACCTGGCAACATACCTCTGCCTTTGAATTCATAATACATAATAAACCAGAGCAGTCCAGACAAGACATAGAAGTGAATAGAGACAGCAGAAGGAGGAAAAATACAATAACATAAGTTCACTCTGATTCGCCCTTTCCTGCCCTATTTTTACATTATAAATTTTCTTATTTGTAACTTGTTGAACTAACATTAGCAATTGATAGACACATTCTATTGAGAAAGTCATTAAATAAAAATTAACAATTAGACAAATAACACATGAACATTTATTATTCTATTTATACTATTTTAGTATATGTCATCCCAACAAAAATAAATAACAGAAAATATTTTGGCCTCAAAATATATTTATTGGTATGCTTCTTTTATTTGTTTCATATGGGTTACAGTAACCCCTTAGAAGGTTTGAAAAGCTAATAATATCTTGATTTGTATATTTTTGCTTGATGGAAAATTTTAGTAGAAAATTCAGTCTTTGTGGTTTTGAACAAGACAAAAGTATATGAACAGGGTACAAAATCCTTTATGTATAGCTCCAAGTTCCACACTATTAGCTAAAAAAGTTATTGATCATTTGGATAACTGACATAACAGTCAGTAGGTAGCACTTTAAATTACTTTCCCAGAAGTGTTAGGGGCTTTGCTAAAGCCTTCAAAACGTGTTCATGTGATGTCTTATTAAAAATATGAGCAAGAGGAATAGAGCTATAGCTTCATGGCATATTATTTGCCCATCCTGCATGAGGCCCTGGCTTCGCTCTTCAGTACTGAAAAAAAAAAAAAATAATAATGATCAAGAATATGTACTCCATATACTTTCCAGGTATTGCCAATATTTATTCTTCCTTTTTCACCACAATCCACTAACTTCATCTGAGACCAAAATATATAGGATGAAGGAAATTTACAAACAAAAGAATAGTATGGTTCTCCTCTTCTTTGGCCAGTATAAATAAAATTGGTCACTTTTTATGGTCAATAGCACATATTAAGCTTCTCTATTTATCATGGGACTTAATAGATACCAGAGGAAGCCAAAGGTATCCCCCTAACTTTGAGAAACTTATGACCACATTAAAGCTGACTGAAGGACAGGAATGTCCCAACTAGGTACAACCCTGGAGTATGTACATGGTATGAGGGCTCCTTATTGAAGTAATCCATGGAACTTCGTTGTTTTTGCCTCATTGCTGTACTTACAAAGAGGTTGTCAGTGAGGGCCAAGAAAGTGTTCACAGCACAGAACTTTCCTATGAACTTGTTCATGATCTTAAGTTTTACTAGTCAAATGTTCTAACCAACTAAAAATAATGTTTGAATATTTAGGTATTCAGAAAAATGTTTTTGTTCCATGAGATAATTAAAGATGAGTAGCCATCAAATCCCTATGTCATCTGGAAGCTACACAATTCTAAATAGAATTTTATACAGAAAACAAAAAACACAATACCCTGGCATCTTTAACTTGCTGTTTAGTAACAATGTAATGGTGGTGGGTTTTAGTGAAGCCTCCCATTCCGGCTTTATTACTTTAATAAAACAACTTTAGTACATTTACTATTCTATAGTAGTACTTTATTATGAGTTACAGAAAGTAAACTGCCCTTGTCAAAATAAATAAAGGAAGTACATTTCAGGAATCCACATTTCTGACTTTATAATGCTGCTTTTTAGTGTTCATCACTACACGTTTGCACAATTTAGTTATCTCTTGGGGATTCTCAAGTCATTAGTGTGAATTACTATAGTCTTAAGTATGAAATGACAGATACTTCCAAGAATTTTAAAAGAAATGCATTCATAGGCACAGATTAATGGGAAGTAATTTATCTCCTTCTACATTTACAGCTCCCACAATGAAAGCAGATGGGCCACAAATATGCTTTTCCAAAGTGGTCATTTTTTAATGGGAAAATTGCTAACACAGCCTTATTCTGAGTCCATTTATATAACACAAACCCATAGAGAAATCCAACAATCTGTAGTGGAAATAATTCTGAATTTAGAAACATCCGAATAGATACATGTTCCTCTCCTGGAATTGTGTGATTCCATATGCCATGTGGTTCCTTCCCTTATTATACCTATTCTATATTATACATTCTATTATACACTTTATACCTATTCTAGAGTCATAAAGACCTGGCAGTGCCTTGAAGATTGAATAAGCACTGATCATCAAAGAACTTGAGTAAGTTGTGCAAGGGTTTTAGTTGGACTTGCATTGCTATGACTAAAATACCTGACAAAAGCAACTTAGAGAAGGAAAAGTTCATTTGGGGATCATGGTTTTGGAGGTCTTAGTCAACAGATGGCCAACCCTACTGACCCAAGATGAGGCAGCACATGATGGGGAAAGAGTCCAGCAGGGGAAAATTGTTCAGCTTATGGAGTAACGTGGTCAGGAAGCAGAGAGGGTGAGAGAGAGGACAACAGACCACAGGGAAAATTCAATCTTCCAGGACATGGTCCCAGTGACCCACCTCCTCCAACCACACCCCACCTTCCTACTATTACCACCCAGTCAGTGCATTCAAACTTGGAGGGACCAATTAGGTTACAACTCTGATAACCTATTCCTGAAGATTCCTGAATTAATAAGAGTTTTGGGGAACACCTTATATCCAAACTATAATACTAAGACCACATTGATAGGAAGCAACAGTATCAGCTTATCTTCTAAGTCCTTGTGGACTTAGTGTTGGGTAAGGAAACATTTATAGCTTTTTCTTTCACAGAGGTTTTATATGCCAGAGAGGCTGGGGCCAGACTGGGGTAAGGCACCAGAATAGCTTGCTAAGGAGTACTTCCTTCCAAAGCAATGCATTCTTATTCCCAAACTAAGTCAGTTTCTTGTTCAATCTTTGAGGGTATTATTATTCTTTAGGAGTAACACCTTCTAGAATAACACTGAGTTCATATTTTTTATGCTCTTGCTCTTAGAGAGCAGCAGTGATAAACTATCTTTGAAGGGCTGTTATGTCCCCAAACCACCTATTTTTAACCATAAGAACACTGTTAGAAACATATTATTTGTTCACTTTAGCTGGAGTTATAGTATTTGGAATTATGTAATACAACTAAGAAAATGATGAAGATGTAGTATTATGTCATCAGGTACATGATAAGCTATTGATATGACTACAATAAGAGATGAAATGTAAAATGAGAGTTTTAAATTAAATCTGACTACAATTGTCGAATCCAAGAATGATGACTATTTCATTTGTGTTGTTATTCTTAACTCAGATAAAAAATCTCTCCCCTGTTCTTCTTTTAGGACTCTCTGTACATCTTCAATCCAATTTCCAGCCCACTTTTGTGCCTGAAGAACTCTTACTCCAGCTGCTTATGTCCCAGTTCACATGTGAGCTCTTAATGTCACCTCCCTAGACAAATGATGTCAATTCCTTTTCTGTAATAACCCACTTTATCATATTTATTTTCCAACATTTTGTAGGTGGTATTATAGTTGATTGTTTTACTTGATTCTCTTTCCTTTTATTCTCTGAGTCCTTGATGTCAAGGACCATTTGTGTGTGTTGAGTGGGGGTGTAAGGAGTGGATATACTGAATATCTAAACAGAGTTTCAGTAAGGGTCTGGAGTAAATATAAATAAGATGAAATTCTGAAATGAAGTACATGTGAAGTAATCAAATGTAGTATTTTCTTGAAGTCCATATATAACTTGGCATGCATAAAAGCAGAATTCACAGGAGAATAACCAGCAAAACATCTGTAACCATTTCGTGGCAGTGGAAAGCAAATAGAGATAAGTTAGTGATAATCAAGATCCAATAAAAGTACTGCTTTTTTCTTCCAAAATATTGCTTATCTTTTCTTGACATAGTCGAATGAGTTCACTAATTCATACTACAAACAGAAATCTTTAACAAATCATTGATTTCTCTTTGAAAGGATGCTAAATTAACATGAAGATAGGTCAAAGTTAGACCCAGAGATTTCAAAAGCGACTGTTTAATTGAGTGGATTTAATTTATCTTCTCATTATAATTTATAGTGAAAGCAATCATTTAGTTGAAAATCTTCAGGAAATAAAGTAAGACATACTGAAACCCTATTTCACATGTTTTTCATGAATCACTTATCTTTAAAGAAAAATAAAGTGACTGATATATTTAGTAATTAATTTTCCGCTGGCACATAATTTAAATATTTGACAAGAAAAAGAGGAAAACTTTGATGTTTTGCCTCTAAGATTAACAAAGGATGCCAAATTTATGCCATAGTTAAAATGTTCACTGTAAATAAACAGATTTTTTATCCTACATACATGCCTGAAGAACTCCTGCTCAAAATGGAAAGTCACAAGATTAAATTCAAAAGCAGCATCTTTAGATTTTAAGGTTCTTATCCCAAATGTAGATGTGAAAAGCAAAAATCTGTACACCTTATCAGTTCTGAAGATGAGCTTTAGTGGAGAGACCTGGAAGAAAACAAAAGCAAGCAGAAAAGATACTGTAAAATAAAAAAACAGAAACTGATCTTGGATTTTGATCCTTTGTTTAAAGGTTGGGGGGGAGTCGCAAAAACAGGAGAATAAAATCTACGTACTTTATATAAAACCCAAGAATCATTCAGCCAGAAAAAACACCTAGTTGATGGCAAAAATGAAACTCATCAGGCTGTTCCTACCTAAAATCTTGAGATTTGAGATGAAAGTCAGCTTTTTAAGACAAGAAGACTCTTCACAACCTTATAAAATTTTTAGGGGTCAGAAAATGGGACAGAAGCTTCTTTATACTTGAGAATACAGTAAGAAAAAGACACCCTTTACTATCCAAATTCAAGACCCCAAAGCAGGACTCTCTGAGCTAAAAGGCTCACATTTCATTTGTGTACTGAGGGATTGCAGGCAGAGAACATCAGGGGTGGATGAGACAGCAATGTCTGAAGAGAACACAGGAAGCCCAAATGAGGTTTCAGAAGTAGCAGCAGCAGCCCAGTCATTTGTTTAAACCCTAAGACAGATGTCTCTCCTTCACTTATTAGTATGAGATGCAGCTGTCCAAGTTATGTGATTCATTAAACCTAGATCCTTAACTGAAGAATAGGAATATCAATACTATTAGTTAAAGAAACTTTATTAGGATTTATCTAGGAAAACAGAACCATTTTATATGTTCTAAGCATGAAGGGTTTAATACAAAGAAATAGAGAATTGTTCAACCATTGGAAGGGTTGGGGAGTGAAGGTCTATGAAGCCAGTACCAATTATTTCAGCATGAAGTACTGATCCAGGGTTTGTTATGAGTTCGCAGGGAAGCTGCTGCCATCCCTATAAATATATGAAAGCTCTCATTGACTTTATCTGCCTGCAGCAGGAAAAGGGATGGTTCTCAGGAGCTGGCCAAGAAGCCAGTGTGAATCTCTTGTCTGCACAGCATCTGATTGGAACTGCTTTTAGAAAATGATGGCCTCTTCTTCCTTCAGCCTTTCTAATCAAACAGAAATGTTTTTTGTTGGCATATTGCTATCTGGAACCACATGGGGAGGGACATTCTGAAAAATGAAGTTCCTGACTTCTCTGAATTGGGAGAAGATCTTAGAAAAAGGTGGTGGAACGCATATTATCCAACATTAATGAAAATGCAGTTTAAATTTTAGTATCCATGATAAAAGTACAGTAAGTACTGATCCCAGTATTGTTAACATTCTTATACTTATGTAGAGAAAACTATTGTGTGACATTGACTACACAAGAGAGACTATTTCTCAGTATCTGATTCCAAGTAGAGAGACTCTAAAAGCAGTTTGTTGGTCCCTTTGGGGTAGGGGGACTAGTTAGTAGGTTTTTCCCCTATGTTCAAAATAAATATTGGGGAATCCATATAACTTAGACCATCAGAAATCAAACACAGCATTATTTGGACAGAGAAGGAAAGAGGAGAGGGAAGGAAGGAAAGGATGGAAGGAAAAAAAGAAAGCTGTGTTAGTGCAGCTTATGTTAGAAATTAGAGAAGCACCTACTATTGAGAATCTCAGGGCAATATTAGTTATCAGTGGAGAGAAGATAGAATCAAGCACAAGGAAATGAATAATTTAAATGGTAAAAATCACCACTGATGATTCATATAGCACATGCTTCAAGTACAGCAAACTGAAATACAATTTATGTCAATTGAATACAATAGCATTTCATCAACAAAAACAAAGACTATTGAGTTTCTCCAATATGTGACAATACGGAGAGGTTAAAACAAGAGTCTAGAGCCAGAGGCAGAGGCACAACCAATGGCAGACCACAGACAAATGTAGGCATGCCAAGTGTCTACAGAAAGGCACAGACATAGGCTTAGAAAAGATGTAGCAACCGAAATTGGGACTCAAAAGTGGTTTTCTATGAGAAAAAAATCAAATAAAGTAAAAAATAAGTTCAAAGTTCTCTTCAAAGACAGCAAAAAACAAGGGGAAACCAAACAAAAGTGGTTGGAAATGTTCCCAGAGTTCCATGAGCCATAAAGCTGTCCATGAACTCTCTCTGTGAGGTTAGTCATTGGGAGGGTAATCATCAATCAGTGCGGTCACACTGAAAGACTCCCTCAGGGAAAGTTAAGAGGAAAAATAAAGACCTAAACAGTGCCATACATCAAACCCATGAATCTGGGAACAGGGTGGTAAAAGATGCATTTATGATACAAATTAATCCAAATGACCAAGTAGGGCAAATGTTTTCCACATGTACATGGTATATCATAAAGTACCCTGTGACCATGCATAAAATAGTGCCAGAAAGGTCATCTTGTTCATCATTCAAAATCAACGCATGCAGCATGTCAACACATTCAACATTATATTCAGCATTAAGACATTTTATTCACTTCTGTTCTTAGCCTGTTTGACAAATTGCTATTTCCTCATGCATTCTGGCACTTCTTCACTGGGGAGTAAACTGACTTCAAGTCAGTTTTCACTGAATTATAACATTTGATAGATCAGAAAATCTTCTGGTCTGGTTGGGCCTGGGGTTATAGTTCAGTGGTTGAATACTTGCCTAGCAAGTGTGAGGCACTGGATTCAATCCTCAGTACCCAAAAAATGTGTGTCCATCTACAACTAAAAAATATATTTTAAAAAACTATTAGAAAAGAAAAGGAAATCTTTGGATCATTTCTTCAACAATCACTAATGAGACACCTTCAAAGTTCTTGTTCCACTTCTGGTCATTGGTGGGTTTATGGCTCCTCCCTAAACAAACATTTCTAGTTTCCCATTGCCTTCTGAATAGCACATAAATGCCTCATCCTGGCTTTAAAGTTCTACAACATGTCCTTAATTCATCTCTCATTTACATTCTATAGTACAAATCCCAAACACCACATTCTTCATAAATAATTTTAACAAATCAGATATCACACACACACACACACACACACACACACACACACACACTTTTCATATATCTTACAGAATATTGTTTCTTGTTTCTGGTAAAATAGTTCTTTGTGACAAGCCCCCATCAAACCTTAGTGGATTAAAAACAATGACAATTATTATTTGTCATGTTTTTGAGGGTTGTTTGGGAGGGTTCTCCTGGTTTTGCCTGTGTTCATTTATGTGTCTTCATTCAGCTGGAAGATCAGCTCAGTAGGAAGTTTCCAGGTAGTCTCACTCATGTCTGGCAACTGTGATAGCTGCCAATAATGTGCTTTAAGCTGTTCTTTCATGATCCCATTGGCTAGGTCAATTTAACAATATGGTGGTCTCAGAGCAATACTCCATGGGGGCAAAGAAGGAAGCCGCAAAATTTATCAAAGCCTAGACTTTGGAAATCACATGGCATGTCAGCTATACTCTATGAGACAAAGTAAATCACGGCTTTGATTCAAAGAGTGGTAAAAAAACAGTCTATTTGTTAATTGTAAAACCAACAAAAAATTTATAGTCATGTTAAATCTACCACACTCCATGCTTGACCATAATTATTTACAATTCTCCTCATGAGAAACATATTTTTCCATTCTCAAGACCTCTAAAATCTTATCTATAAGTGGCTTTGGGATCAAAGTCTAATATAATTATCTCTAGCTTATCTAGAGATCTATAATTTACAAAATGAACTAGTGTTCTAATGGCATATGTGCACAGGTGTGCACGCGCACACACACATACATACACATCCAACCATCCATCCAGCATATTTTGGTATATTAGGGACAGTATAACCTCAGCAAACCCCAGTAGATAAAATATAGAATAACCTCAATAGACATTGACAGAATAACTTCAGTAACTATAAATAGAAAGAATTGAAGCACACAGGGCTTACTGATTCAAAGTAATTTTGAAAACTGGTCCATCACCTGTTGCCAGTTGCCCTAATTCTGCAGACAGGAGATGCTGCTTGACCAAGACCATATCTGATCCCTGGGAACAGTTCCCAATCCTTTTTTTTTTTTTTTTTTTTTAATAATATATAGTTTCCTCTCTGGGCTCTTGATTCTGCCCTTAAAAGATTTTTTCTTTCTTTTCTGCAGTTTATGTTTGTAGTTGAGTAGCTCCCTTAGCTTGCTTTTCACCCAGAGGCCTTTTTCTTAAATATCTCAGCCCACCTGGTCCCAAACAAATGCCTACTATTTTAGGCTTTTGTTTAACAGGAGCACTTCATTTAGCTCATACCCTGAGAGTTTGTGCTTGCCATCATCAGGGGCATCTTGGTCTTTGCCATGCAGTGTCTCATCCTCCAATGGACACCAGCTTCCTTACATGGGGATCTCTGTGCAGCATTCCAAGAGCACAAAGGACCGAGTTGCACAGCGTAACTTCCACGTTGCTCTATCAGTCTAATGAAGGGCCAGTTTCCTTTCAGCGACTCTGATCTAAAGAACGTGAGGCCACGTTTTGTCAGCCACATATTTCATACTCTAGTTCTGCTTTTTATCTCAGTGGTCCTCTAGGGCAGGGACTCTATGAGCATAGGATCTCCTACATTGTTTGGCACAGTATTTGTTACACAGCTTTTACTTAATAAGTGTGTTCCAAAATATGGAAGGATCACAGCATTAACTAAAAGTAAAGGAATGAAAACAACTTTTCCAGCAAATATTTTAAAACAGAAGTATGTTCTTACAAAAATGGAACTAGCCATAAAGAGTTATGCAGTCATCATGAAAACCAGAAGCCATTCCAATGTACTCAGCTTCTTTTCTGCTAAAAGAAGTGTGGAATGTATTCTTGAGGAAAATTTCATCCAAAAATTTTTTTTTTAAACTTTGTTGTTTAGATGTATTTTTTTTTTTCCATTTTGGATTTTGTCTACCAAATGAAGTTGCCCTATAAAGAAACTTATTAAATACCTTCAGATAGAGTACATAATTTAGAATAAAACTTTAAAAAGTGAGAAATTTATTTATAAGCTGTCACTTAAGCATGAAAACAAACTTTCTATTGTCACATAAACATATCTTAACTGTATTGTCTGTTACTAAAAATTCCTCAAAATGGAATTCCATTATGAGAATACTACTCAATTACATTATAGTCTATTTTATGTATCTACAATTCTAAGCTTGTTTAAAGTAAATACTTAGACACTTAATTTCCTTCCTTTTAAGCATATTATAAAATAAAGTTTAATATTCACCCGATTTTTCCCTAAATGAAATGAATGTTAATGTACAAGGGGGAAAATGCAATTCACGGAAAATCAGATTTTTAAACACTATATCCTTATGCTAACAATGATATGGCACTAAGGAAATCACCTCATTTCTTTTGATCTGTACCTCTTCATTTATAAGAAAGAAAATATGAATGTTTTTTCAGGTCTAACAGTTCTGAAGCACAACAGTTCTCTATATTCCTTTTGGCTGTCTAAACAGACTAATGCAAAATTGAAGGACTCATTAGGTGTTTTTCACTATCCATCAGTTTCATTAACAAGAGTTTTACTAGACAGAAGAGGGAGAAATGTAGTAGATGATTAATGAACCAGATCTTCAGTCTAAATATATATTTCCACACTGGCCAGAATACTAATAAACCAGCAGGAGAAAAACATTGGCAGTAACTGTTTGCTCAAGTCACTTATTGTAGCAATTTTATTTTTCACAGTTAATAAAATTAATGCCTAGGAGACTCAAAAAGAAAATTAGATAATAAATACATAGGTGTCTGAAAAAATGAGGCATGGTTAAGTCAAAACAAGGGAATAGAATAAGTTAGAAAGAGATTAAAGACAACTTAAAATGGATTTTTAAAAACAGTATCACCTGCATTCTTGTTTTCCTATTTGCACAAGCAACGATCCCCTGATCATATTGTTTACTTTCAGTTTTTCTTTAGTCAAATGCTAAAGAGGTTAAGATAACTAGACTGTGGAATTTCTACTAATACATTCCTCAACTGAAATGAACCAAGGCTCCTTGAAGAGTTGACTCATTTCAAAATTACTGGATCGGGTAATGAAGAAGAGATGGCTGAGATACTCTGCTTTGACAGAATGCAAAGACTTTTTTTTGTCAAAAGTGTACAGGGCAGGGGTTAGTATGAAGTTAAGTCCCCACTGTCCAAAGATGAAACTGTTTATATAATAATAAAAACTTCAATATAAAAATTTTGTCAAATAAAGTTGAGTAAGTGAATAGTGATATTTCAAACTTATGAGTTTCCATTAGAGGTTTCTAGAGTACCCACTGATTATTCTGAAAAATTTGGAGAGGGAGTGCTCAGTATTTATCCTGCTTTTATTCCATAGATTATATTTAGAATAAGCAGATAGTAGACAGTAGACGTAGAAGACAGGAAAATCTCTGCTCTGGTACTATAGGTAGGCCATGGACAGAGCTTCTGTAGACCAATGAATGCTGTTATTCTTCTTGTTATTATTATAATGTTATTCATTAATAGAACAGAGTCATGTGTGAAAACATAAGGAATTTTCTTGAAATTTCCTTGGAAGAATTTTCTTAAATTCTTTTCAGATGAAAAATTTTTGTGATTTTTCTTAGCGTTCTTTGGTTGTTAATGGCCTTTCCTATGGGAGAAGAGCACAGACCTCAGCTCTGAGCTCCCCTAGCTGGCCACTCCCTCCTTGCATATAAATATCTTGATTGCATAACTTCCCTGTTCCTCCAGGAAGAAAATTAAGAGTCTCCTTTTGCTGTATCCTACCATGTGCAAATGCTTCCCTATGTTTCTGAGGCATCATGGAGTTGTATTCCAGCCATGATTCTTACATTTTTCTAACAAAATACACATTAATGTTTCAGCTTAATAATTTTCAATGCACTTACTTAATAATTATCTCACTTGATCATCAACAATGCTATTCTGAATGTTATTGTTCAACTGGGATGCTGTCAGGAAGAGGTTGTTTCATGGGACAGTGTGGATACAAGATGCAAAGATGCCTTACTGGAGAGGAGGAAGAAGAAGAAAAGGAAAGAAAAACAGAAAAGATATAGACAGACAAAGTGAAGATCCAGGACGAAGGAATGGGATTGAAAAGAAAATGGCAGATTCAATGGGTTCAGCAGTATATTAATCAAGTTAAACTGCTTAGGCCTCACTGTGCTGTCCACTTGAACTGTGACTATTAAGTTACAATACATAATTGATTATCTATGTCCTTTGAGAGGCTAATTAGTTTTCCTACACTTAAATACTGTTCATGACACCTCAGCTATTCGTATCAAACCTTCTACTGATTATAAAAATATAGCCAAGGCAATCCTTTCGGAGAGATTATTCAGTCACAAAATTGTGATTTGAAAAAAAAACACACTCATTTATCAAAGTAGCTTTTGTCAAAGTGAAGCTGAACACTTTAGCATCGGAGTTACTAGTGGTCCTTATTAAGATGGAGATTCTAGAGTACTACAAGATACACGAGATCAGAATTCTGAAGATGGGGGCCCAGAGAATTATATTTTTAAAAATAATCTTAGATGTTTCTTATATACACTAAAGTTTCTTTTGTTAGGAGAAATAAATCCAATAAACGGGCCAGGATGATAATCTAAGGTGTTTCCGTCGGCTATGCAATCTGCTACCTTTCAAAAGAAAAAAAATCACAAAATAGTTATCTACCAGCTCTGGTCATATGCAAGGTGAGTTCAAGGAAACACCAGTCTGATCTGATCACTAGGTCTTGATTAACTTCCTTCTGCAACTGATTGACTGAAGTGAAATATGGATGTCTTTAAGTTTAAAAGAAAAGTAACCAATAAAATCAGGAAGGAGATGAATGAGATGTATTTATGTGATGTTTATTACTTTTTCAGGTATTCATTCTTTACCTTATTTAATTTCCCTACTTGCCAAAAGTGGGAAATTTCAAAAGCAGCAAAGTCCCTAATTACCTCATCAATGGTTGTTATCACTAAGTTTTCATTTCTCCAGGGAGAAATGATTTGGGGGTTTTGGCTTCCTTGTTGGTTTTGTTGTTGTTGTTTTTTTTTTGTCATTTTTAAAATATCTCTGCACCTATTCTATTTATTTAGGTCATCACCAAAATAGCTATTTAAACCGAACTACATTTTTCTTTCATTTTTCTAATAGTCTTTGAATAACTAGATCCATGTGGTTTTCCCAGAAGTGATATTCCTGGTTGTATACTATATAAAAATAGCTAAGGGAAGTGAAAGTTCCTGAGCCCATCCCAAGATTAGGGAATGGTAGAATCTTAACGCTACCTTCTTTTGGCATTTTTTTTTTAAAAAATGTGTGTAATTCCATGAGGTTTGTAGAAGATTGATTTTTTATCTGTCTTCAGACCTATGATTCTTGGTTTTTTTTTTTCTTTTCTTTTCTTTTTTTTTTGGATAATCGTTGATTTGACAAATGAACACAAAAAGAAAGAATGGATTGATGAATACACAAAAAAATATAGGGTGCTTATAATATTATATTCCCTCTGCTTTTAGAGCTAGGTTATCTACTCATTCATTTTAACAGAATTAGGAAAATTATCAAGAGTTTTTAATGATCTCAAATACTTTGAATAAAATTTCAATTAGAAACTAAAACAAGAAGCCAGATATGGTGACACACATTCGTGGTCACGGCAAGTTGGGAGGCTGAAGCTAGAGGATTTCAGATTCAAGGTGTTGACTCAGGAATTTAGTGAGACCCTGTCTCAAAATAAAAATAAAAAAGGGTTAGGAGCATAGTTCAGTGGTAGAGCACTCCTGGATTAAATCTTCAGTGCCACATGCGTGCATGCGCACGTGCGTACACACACACACACACACACACACACACACACACACATGCACACACACAAAAGCAGTTAATAAAACAAATCTAATAGGTACAAATATTCTGTAACATTATCATCCTTCATTACTGGGCCCTTGAAACCCACTTTGTGAGGCAGGCTCTGCACTTTCACAATGCTGGTGAGAATTAAATTAGTAGAATCACTTGGGAAATTGACTTACCATAAGACTCAGCAGTAGCATTTCTAGGTATCTGCCCAAGAGAGATGAAAAATGCCCACACTAAGATTTGTTCATAGAAATACTATTAACAATAGCTAAAAATTACAAAAATTACAAAAATCTTAAGGGACCATCAATGGGTGAATACAATCACAAATTGTGATATATGTGTAAGAATGAAAAATAACCAAAAAAAAAAAAAATTAGAGATGCGTTAATTTTGGGAAGAACCCCAAAATCATCAGACTGTGAAAGAAACCAGACACAAAAGAGTACATATTGTGTGATTCTATTGATTTGAAGTTTCTAGAAAACACAAATACATAAAGGCAGAAAACATCTGAGTGTTTGCCTAGGGCTGGGTAGTAGATCAGGTAATGGCAGAAAGAAGCATGAGAAAAATTTTTGAGTTGGTAGAAATGTTCTAAATGCTTAGTTATGGTTGCACAAGTCTATGAGTGTCCTGAAAGTCACTGAAAAGTACACTTTTAATGGGAAAATTTATGGTATGTAAATAATACACAAACATTAAATTATATGGGAAAATATTAAAAAAAAAAACTTTTATCTCATTAAAGCTTCTTTTAAAAGAAAACTAAAGCTCTCTCTATCCCCACATAATATTCATCAAGATTTCTGAGTGGCCCTTAAAACCCCGAACCCCTGATGTAAAGAAGAAGAAAACATGATTATTCCCCACATGCAACAATGTTGGAACCCTTTGCTAATTCCTTAGCGTCCAGCCTTATTTGGCCAGATGTGACTGTTCAGTTATAGGTCACAAAATATCTTCACAATTTTGAATAAGTGTTCTAGAACCTCACTTTGAAATGTGAAACTGTGTACTACCTATAATCCAGGGTATTTGTCAAAACTGAAGCAGAAAGATTCATTTTAACATACTGTTATATTATAATTTATATTTTCAGAAAGACAGGTTGTTTTAAAACCCTATGTTATGATTTAGATCTTAAATATCCCCCAAAGGCCCATGCTAAAGACTTCGTCCCAGCCTGAGGTGCTAATAAAAAGTAGAGAAATCGCTAGGAGGCAGGGCCCAGTGGAACAAATTAGGTCACTGGATGTGTGTCCTTGAAAGGGATGTTGGGACCCTGGCCCCTCCCACCACTCCTCCTCCCCTCCACTCTCTCCTCCAATTCCCAAAACCATGAGGTAAGCAGTTTCTTCTGCCACATGCTCCCTGCCAGGATGTGCTGCCTCATCACAAACCCAAAGACAACAGGGCCAAGTAACCCTGGACTGATATCTCTGAAACTGTGAGCCAAAATAGATATTTCCTTCTTTTTAAGTTAATTTTCTCAGGTATTTTGTCACAGTGATGAAAAAGATAGAAAATCGTGTAATACACTTTGTAAAACATAGACACATATATATCATATGTATGACTCATATATCCTAAATATATTATTCACATTCACATTGGGTATGTCCCCCTGGAATAGTAGGCTATTCTTTGAATTATCACAAAGAGATAAGAAAGCTTATTGAAAAGCCTTAAGAAATCTTGCTTTCGGTTCAAAAGAGCAAGGAAGCTTGTCTACCCTATATAAATAAAAACCCCATCACAACCCATTTTCAAAGCAGATGTATATAGCAGGATCCAGTCGGTTTGTATCTGTTACATATGTGCAGGCCTCCCTTTCTAGAAACTCTCAACTATGTAATCAAACACATTTTCACTCATCAGGGGAGGCTAAAATCCATATGGCTCACTTGCTGCTTGTTCTTGGACAGAATCCTGATGGAAACCATGTGATAGCAGCTATAGATTTTAGGGAGGCTAGTTGAATATGATCTAACAGTTTATTTAGCAACAGTGTGATTGCATCAATATATATATGAGCAAATGACCTAGAAAACAACTCACTTGCAGAGTCTAATGTGTGAACAAAGCCCAGAGTGACTTCTACTCTACAACATCTTGGAAACCTGAGTTTCCATGTAAAATCCAATCAATGTAGTATTGAAGAGATATAAATGGATCTAAAAATCCTGAACTGTGACTGAACTTATCTAATTCCTAAATGGAACAAGTATCACTAAAATACAAGGAGAAATAATTAAAATACCCCCAGGAGTACCATTATAGGCTCATTCTGTGATGTAACCTGATATAAAATAATATCATTAATATTTGTCCTACTACCTTTTATGAAGTTGTGAGCATTAATCAAGATAAATTAAATGAAAATGGTTTTAAAAGCATGAGTTATAGGATGGAGTCACAGGATAGTTTTTCTAAGACAGCTGTGTCCACATTGAAATTTCACTGAGAAAAAAATTAAGTAAAATAATTTAATTTTGTAAATACATTTGAGAAATATCACTTACAAAACTAATTGCAAATGAGAAGTTGGCTGTTATTCATTAGGTGTCTGTTTATTGTTTCCTATTACCATCCACATATCTCACTTACAGGTGGGGTAACCACAGCCTCCAATAATACCCCACTGAGTCCTGTAATATTCTCTTGTTATTTATATAAGTTGGTTTAGTACATCAAAATGAGATTGTATTACTAACATACAGAAATCATGAATTGTGCTATTGTGTTCTGTTTTTACTCTTTGAATTTTTCAGATTTAATGACTTCTTCCCTCCTTTCACAAATGTGAATTCAAGAAGGACCTAATAAGATTTGCTGAAAAACATCTTTAACAGTTTATATGAGATTTTCTGAGATTTCATATTGTAAACATTACTGTGAATGTTATGATAATAAGTATCATTGACTCGAGTTTCATATATATGTCTTTTGTATTAACATCCTACACAGTAGAAAACAATTGTTTTTCTGATATTATGTGTAACTAAGCTGTAATGTGAGGCTAAGCAACACACAGTTCACACAACCATTAAATGGCAAAGTCCAGATTTATATAAGTTATTGCTAAAGTGGAAAAAAAAGAAAATAAAATGGTTGGATAGAAGTGATCTGCATCATAGGAAGAAAGGTTTGGCAAGGCAATCAGAGTCCACAGGTCAAAGTTGCCATCAGAGGATCTGCCTGTCTCCCAGGACTAGCATCCTTCCCTTCACCTCCCTGCTGTACTCATTCACTACCTGGAAACCCATGGAAAGAGCCCTCAGCACAACTGCAGCCATGGGTTCCAGAACACAGCATCTGGGGTTGATATTCCATTATGCTCTGCATCGTTGGAGTTCTGTATCATACATCCTCAGGACTGCCAGCACATTCTCAAACACCATGCTAGACTATCTAGTGATCTGAAGCAGAGGGCGGTGGGGTGATAGAAAATAAAGCAGAGATGAAGTCTCCTGCTAAATTCTGAGTTTACTTAGAGCATTGTGCAGTCATGAATTCAGTATCTCACAGATTCTAGAAATCCTTGCACATTTCCACAAGTCAGAATTGGGGTTCTAGAAGATTTCCCTTTAAAAGCACAAATCAATTATGAATGAAAGCAAGATACAGTTTGAGTGAATGTCAGATAGGTCTGAAACACAGGCCTATGAGAGTTTGATACACCAAGAAAACTAACCATTAATCATTCATAAGCATGCTGGGAACATCTACAATTACTTGCATCTGGTGATTTTTCATTATATAGTCAGAGACTTCAAAGCAGGTGGGGACTCTGATTGCCTTGCCAAACCTTTCTTCCTATGATTCAGAGGTTAAGAAGGGTATATAAAGTCCCTGAAGGGAATGGCAAGTGGATGTTGAAGGAACTATTGGGACCTACACCCAATCAGATGCTTCATCTATACTAGGAGGTTTATGGGCTTTGAAAACTAAAAGGATCTGGGGATATAGCTCAGTGGCAGAGTGTTTGTTTGGCATGTGGGAGGCCTTGAGTTCAATACCCAGTACTGAAATAAATAAATAAATAAATAAATAAATAAATAAATAAATAAGACATTGTTCTGGAGACTTTTCCTTTTTGCAGCTATCTAAACACAGTAAGTTTTGTCATTTATGTATCAATAAAATATTGTGTTTTACAATGGAGTATTACTCAGCAATAAGAGAGAATAAAATCATGGCATTTGCAGGTAAATGGATGGAGTTAGAGAATATAATGCTAAGTGAAGTTAGCCAATCCCAAAAAGCCAAATGCCAAATGTTTTCTCTGATATAAGGAGGCCAATTCACAGTCGGGTTGGGATGGGGAGCATAGGAGGATTAGAGGAATACTAGAATGGCCAATGGGGAGGGAGGAGAAGGGAGGGGGGCAAAAGGGTGAAGGAAAAAAAAAAGATAGTAGAATGAGATGGATATCATTACCCTAAGTGCATGTATGAAGTCACGAATGATGTGAATATACTTTGCATACAACCAGAGATTTGTAAAAATGTGCTCTATGTGTGTAATATGAAATGTAATGCATTCTGCTGTCATTTATAACAACTTAGAATAAAAAAATAAATTAAAAAAAATATTGTGTTTTAAAAATGAGTCCATTGGCCTAGTATGGTAGCATATACCTGTAATCCTAGCTGCTTGGGAGGCTAAGGCAGGAGGAGTGCAAATTCAAAGCCAGACTCAGCAACTTAGTGAGGCCCTAGCAATTCAAATTTTTTAAAAAATTACAAAAGAAAGAAAGAAAAATTATCTGGGGATGTGGCTGAGGTTAAGTATCCCTGTTCAATCCCTGGAACAACAACAACAACAACAAAAAAGAGTTCCTATTAATTTGTTTCACTTTGTGACACTTCAACAACTGTGAATTCTTACATTTGCAAGCTAAACTTGGATGAGAATATTCAGAGCTCATGTCAGAATATCTGTGTAGCTAGATATTTGAGAATTCCTGTTTCCTCCTACCTGGCCCATTTAAAAAATTTCTTAGAAGATATTCTCACCTCAGCCACACTCCTACAATCTATTCTATACACTGCTTCAAAATGAATCTTCTCAAGTAATAACATATAATGGAAACTAAATATGCATGGATTTGAATTTCAAGCTTTTCTGATCCCTGTGTAACTAGAAAAGTAAAAAATCTCTCTGACACTCAGTTTCCTAATCTGCAATTTGCAAGTATATAGGCCTTCTAGTTATTATTTCTCTTTTAGCTCCAAATTTATCTTACATTGTTTATTCAGGCCCCCAGATGCTTTTCCTCCTTTGCCAGCTGTTAAACTTTATCAGGCTCTGGAGAGACTTTGGATGTGGGATGGGGTTCTCCCCCTTGGTTCTATTGCACTTCTGTCCCAGGCTTTATGTAGCATGTGTGTTTCCAGTTGTACGCAGTTCCTGCAGTGTGTGGCAGCCAGTAAATAGTTCCTTCTGGTTAACAGCATGCAGCACCTCTAAAAGGGCAGCTTCCTCTGGCTTTCAGCTTTGTAGAAGGTGCCACTATCCCCACGTATCCTTGTGAATAGCTTTCCCTTCCCACAGCTTCACACATACTTCTAAGTCGCAGGACAATCCCATAGACAACTTCCGACATCATCCTAAAGGAAGATTCCCAGTGAGTCCTGCCCTTGCAAGACGTCAGCCAACTTCCCCACCATCCAAGAGACACAGCTGCACCCTTTCTAGCAAGGACTGGATCTTAATTATGTAAGAGGAACTTCATCCTGATTAACCTCTTTACTGTGTGCTGGGTATCAACTGTAGGAATAGAAGCATCTTCTTGTATCTGCTATTCTTAATTTCTTCAGGGTTTTTTCTCCTGTTATAGCCAAATGTTATAATAAATAACGCTTTATGCTTTACTTATTTAACTTTAACTTGTTTGAATTACTGTGACATTTCTGTCTGTTATCTGGAACCTGCTTTAATTAATCATTGATATAGAATTTTCATTAAACGAAAGATATAAATTACAAAGTACAGTGCCATGCTTATGGTAAAAGTGCTTAGTAAGTTGTAACTGCAATCTTATCAATGAAATTTAATGCTGACAAAGATAAACACTAATCAGTCAAACTGTAAAATTTACTATTTTGCAAACACACTCTCTTGTATTCTATCTTTATGTCTTTGCTCAAGCTTATACTTCAGCCTAGATTGCCTTTGAACCAATTCTTCAAGATTCTTTAACTTTGGGAGAATGCCAACATTCTAGCCTAAGCACAAGGGGATATTGGTTTCAAAACAAATGTTCTTAGTGACAATAAATTGATTTCAATCTCACTAACATTGTTTTTGTGTTTCCTATGCCAACTATTATGCTAGTCGGAATAGATACTAAAGAAGAGTAAGACATATTTGTGCCCTCAAGTCAGTCATATCCCATCGGTATGTATAGAATTGATGACAAAATGCTATGATGTAGTTTTAATGCAGCCACAAATTTATTTATACTGCACTTATATGTGCACAGAAAGTATATCATCTTTTTTTTCTATATTCATCTTACTTTATGAGTAACTCCTCTGCTGTTGGATAGTGGGGAAACATAAATATTAAACTTGCCCATCCTAGTAAAATGTTTTTCTTATAACTTAGTCCCTTTAAATGTTTTGCCTCTTATCTATCTATACAATGCTCCACCATATATCAGCTCTATTCCAAGAAGACATCTAGGTTTATTAAAGGTTGTTTATAAGAAAACCCCCTTAGCTGGGCGCGGTGGCGCACGCCTGTAATCCCAGCACTTTGGGAGGCTGAGGCAGGAGGATCGCGAGTTTAAAGCCAGCCTCAACAATGGCGAGGCACTTAGCAACTCAGTGAGACCCTGTCTCTAATAAAAACACAAAAAAGGGCTGAGGATGTGGCCCAGTGGTCGAATGCCCCTGAGTTCAATCCCTGGTACCACAAAAAAAAAAAAAAAAAAAAAGAAAAGAAAGAAAGAAAGAAAGAAAAAAGAAAAAAGAAAAACCCCTTGCCTTGTGCAGCTTCTTGCATCCATGCCAGCTGGGGGTTCTGAGGCATCACTCCTTGGGTTCCCATTTTTGCACAATATTGGTCCCTGCTGCTCACTATCTTCCTGGAACAACTTGTGTCTTGTCTCTGCTTAATGGGTTGGAAGTCAGGGAGATGTTTTGTCTGACTGGGACCCATCTTCGCAGTCTTGCTGACTTCACATGTATATTCTTATTCTCTTTCCTGTCTGCCATAGGTTCCTAGACTTAGTCTACTTCTCATGCAGCCTTCGCTATGGTTCATCTTGACTGTGATCAATGGCATGTTCACAGATCTTCACTTACTTTCAGTATTCCTCCTGACATAGTACAAGTAGAACAACCAAAGGGAGCCAAGAGTAACTCAGGGATGATAAATAAGACCACACCATTCTGTTCCCTGCAGGACTATCCTGTGTTAAGTTCCAGACCACCGTGCATCACAAACTGTTCCTGTGAGAATTCCACATAGAAACAAGAACAAAAGTCTCTCTGGCTTCAGTAATCCCTCAATGATCTGAAATATTTTTCCACTATAAATTTCATTTTAAAGGTGAAAGGTTAGGATTCATTTATCTCTATCAAGTGTTTCTTGTATTTCTTTCCCTGTTTGCAGGAGCCCTGTTTGGGGAGATGGCTAAGATTGCGGTTGACTACGGGCCATGGAGATGTTTGGGCATTGCCACCTTCCGTAGTCTCACGGGACTTGGCCCAGGATCTCGAGAAACTTGAGCAGAGAGACTTGAGCCGAGATTGCTGATCGGGTCTGTGCCTTTTGGTGTGTTGGTTGTTTGGTGGTGGTGTGTGTGGTGTGTGTTAAAGTCGTTGTTAGAGCCAGAGAGAAAAGTTATCAGAATAAAAAGCCTATTTCCAGTTCGCCTCTGAACTTCTTTCCGCGGCTTCGTTGCTCCAAGCGGCCATCGCTTCAGGCGGCAACACCTGTTCTCCCATAATTCCCTGGGGCCAGGAAAAAGAGCAGATTTTAATTTTACTTCCTTTTCTTTCTAACTGAATTTTTTATCTAGATTTTATTTTGCCTTTCTTAGCTCCCTTCACATGGAAAAAATCCTATGGTAGGCAGAGGAACCAGCCTACCACCATAGAAACATACAAACAAAGTTCTACTTATTACATCATTTTTATTTTTCAAGATTATTTAATTATGATATTCTCTTCCTAATATTCCCTGAAAACTGTAAAAACTCCTGACACTCCTTGTTTACCTGGGGTAATGAGGTGTCTCAGCTTATAACTCTTCTTCTCCCTTCTGATGGCCTGCCTCAGTGGTTTCAGTACATTACAGGACTTGGCACTAAGACATGATGCTGCTAGAAACTGGTTTAGTAACCAGTATTCCTTCTCTCATATTCAACTAGTAACAACATCTTCATTTCTCTGGCCTACATGTAGCAACAGTAATACCTTGGTCACAGAAGTTAAAAGAAATATGTTTCAAACAGGGCATGGTGGCACATGCCAAAATCCTAGCTATTTGGGGGCCCAGCAAGTCTGAGACCAGCATAGGCAAATTAGCAAGTTCCTCTCTCAAAATTAAATTAAATTAAATTAAATGGGCTGGGAGTGTAGCTTAGTGGTAGCCCTGGGTTCATTCCTCTCTACAGCAAAACTTTTTTTTGTTTTTTTGTTTTCTGTTTTTTAAGAAAAAAAAAAAAAGAAAATTCTCAAATAGTTAATAAACTGTAGCCCCAGGCTAGGGGTGTAGCTCAGTGGAAGGTCCATCAATAACTAAAAAATGTTTAAAAGAATATATTTTAATTAAAAAAATTATCCCCACTTTGTAGATACACATATGAAGTAATACTTAATTACTCTAATGACAAACTTAGTGAAAATCCCTAAAATAATTTGGTACAAGCTGCAAAAGGATATGATATAAAAGGACTCTGAAAGATCAAAAGGAGAGAAGGAGAGAAACGTCCTTGAAGTCAAAAGTCATGTTTTGTTTCAGTGTTTTTTACAACACCTAACATAACCCTCTTGTATTGAAGAAATAAAGGAGTATTTGCTAAAAGGAACTTAATGGAATTGATGTGTCACACTCAGTTTTGTATTGAATAAGTAGAAATTAAAGTCATTCACTTATCTCTTAATAAAATAAAAGCATATTCATCTGCCAAAATCTATCCATGAAAGCTCAGGCAAAACCTGAGATGTTTTGTAAAGCTGGGCTTATTTTCATTCTGTTAAAAATGAATGCAAAATTTAAAAAGTTTATGTGGATTCCACTAGGTGTGATTTCTGCCCCCCATTCCATCAACATTTTTGTCAACTATTGCTTTAGTTTGCTTTGTTGAAGGGAGTCTAGGATATTTATTTGCTTGGGAAAAAAATGTCATCATTACACATACAGTTCAAAAGCAGCCTTCTTTTCCTGACTGATTCTGTAGTCACAACAAGAATATCACTGCAGGTGGTTGTGAGTATGTGATTCAGCTGGAGGGAGAGTAAATCAATGATTCACTTTAAGGAAAAATAACTAGCTTTAGGCAAATAATAAAATAAAATTCAGGACAATAAATGAAAGCAGTATATATCATGCTCAGAAATTGTATTAGTGACTCAACAAAGAGTTGAGAAATTCAGTCCTGTGAGTTTAATCATCTAAGCTTTCATCTAAGCTTTCTTTGTCTAATGCAGTGTTTATAAACTTAGCAGAAAAATAAAAACCCCAAAAAGCAATTTGATCAAAACATGGTCACACTGATGAGAACAGATTATCTACATGAGACTCAATAAACATGATTTAAATATATCTGTTACATACTACAGAGATAGACTGAACTGACCTGGGATTATTCTAGGAATTATATTCAGAAGAATTTAATTAATATATTCAGGAACAGTTTTGAAATATATAAAAGGAAGTAAGTAAAATAAGGTATAATGTGTGGAAATAAATGGAGAAGCACATACTTTCCAGCAAGAAATATCATAATGACCTTAATAATATTACAATGTAAAGTAAGTATAAAATAGTATAATATAAGTAAAAATAACTTTTCATTTAGATTAATCTGAATATGATAGTGCTGCAATTGACAAAATCCCACAGTTAGATTTTCTTGATGAGATTGAGGTCAAAGGATCATTCATATGTTGCTGGTGTGAATGAAAAATGATATAAAGCCTAGGAAAGAGAGTTTGGCAATATCTCAAAAATTGTAAATGCTAAGCTTTGACCCAGCAACCACTCTTCTAGAAATCTATCTTAAAATTGCTATGAAATAATGGAAAGATATATGCAAATGGATGATGGTTAGGCCATTATAACATATAATAACAAAAGACTGGAAATAATCATTGGTAGGAAACTTGATGAATAACTATTTCAAAACTAGACAACAAGTATACATATTTTTTTAAATATGTCTACTAGCTATTTATTATGGTGGAGTGATGCCCAGTATATATTTGTAAATAAAGCTTGTATAGTATGTTACTATTCATCTAAAACTATTGTTTTATCATCCTATCAAAATTATTATGTTTTCAAATGAAAATCTTATTGTCTTGGTTTTTATCACTGAGGCCAAAATAACTGATGAGATCGACTTAGAGGAGCAAAGATTTATTTTGGCTCAGGGTTTCAGAGGCCTCAGTCCAAGATTGGCCAACCCCATTGCAGAAACATCTTGTGGGAAGGGCAAAGTAGAGGAAAACTCTGTTCATGAAAGCTGGGAAGCAGAAGAAGAGTGGTGGCAGGGCTTCATGTCTGTTTTAATGCCAATACCATGTTGTTTTTGTTACTGCAGTTCTATAATATAATTTGAGACCAGGTATTGTGATGCCTTTAGTGTTGTTCTTTCTCAGTATTGTTTTGATTATTCTGGGTTTCTATTATTCTAAATGCATTTTAGGACAATTTTATCAGGTTCTGTGAAGAATGTCATTGGTATTTTGATAATAATTTTGCATTGAATCTGTGTATTGTTTTTGGTTCTGTGGCCTTTTTGACAATATTAATTCTGTCTATCCAAGACAGGGAAGTCTTTCCATCTTCTAAGTTATTCTTCAATTTTTCTTCTGTGTTCTGTAGTTTTCATTGTAGAGCTCTTTAACCACCTTGATTAAATTTACTCCCAACTTTGTTTTTGAGGATATTGTGAACTAAATAATTTTGCTGGTTTATTTCTCAGCAGATTTATTATTGCACTATTGGAGAACTATTGATGTATGAAGGTTGATCTTGTATCCTACTATTTGCTGAATTTTTTATTAGCTCTAAAAATCTTCTGGTGGTGTTTTTGGGGTCTTATAAGATGTGTCAAGAGCAAACAGGTAATTTGACTTCTTTTCCTTTTTGTATACCTTTAATTTCTTTCTGTTGCCTAATTGTTCTGGCTAGAGTCTCAGGAACTATATTAGGAAGAGTGAACATGGACATGCTTGTCTTATCCTAATTTTAGAGAAAATGTTTTCAGTTTTTCTCCATTCAGTATGATGCTGGCTTTGGATTCATCATATATATTTTTTATAATGTCAAGTTAAGTTACTTTAATCTCTAGCTTCTCTAGCAGTTTTAACATGAATAGGTGCTGAATTTTGTTAAAGGCTTTTTCAGCATTTGTTGAGATGATCATATGATTCTTTTCCTTAGTTATATTTATATGGTGAATTACATGTATTGATTTGCATATGTTGAACCAACATTGCATCCCTGGGATTAATCCCATTTGATCGTGGTGTACTCCCTATTCTATGTGTTGAAGTATTGGAGCTCCAGTGTGACTAGTTTGTGTGTGTAGCAAGGTTCACTATCACTTGACTGAGCTATGAGTGTAGCTCAGCTGTAGGATTTCTGCTCTATGAACTTGGAGTGTCCCAATCATTTCCCACCTCCTCTTAGAAAAAGGGGGAGCAAGCAACAGTAATATCGGTAGTGACCAACATACAGGCTTAAAATAAATGTCTGCTTTCCCCTGTGACATCTATGACACTAACTGCAATACAAAAAAAAGTAATGGGGGAATCAGCATTTAACATCAGCACCAACAATAAAAAGCCATGAACTAAATCTAGCATTAAACAGCAGGTGTCAACTACCACATCCACCATAACAACACGAGTGGTAGGGAACTGGAATTATATAATCTAAATAATTCTAACAGAGTAAAATTACAGTTTCTTAAGTGAAGAGAAAATGAGGTAGGAACCCAAGAAAATGTTTGAAATATTTTAACAATGAAGAGAGAAAACAGGAAAGAGGTAGCAATTCATAACTATAAAGAAAGAGGGGTAAAAAATAACTAGAAGTGATCAAATAGAGGAAGAGGGAACAAGACAGTTTGGTTTTTAGTGGTGAAGAAAATGAGGAAGAAGTAGTAAGAGGAAAAATAACAAAGGTAAGAACAAACAAATAAAAAACAACCAAAAACCCTCAAAAAAAATCTACCCCCCTAAAGTCAAACAAGGCTAAATAACAAAGGTGCAAAGGAAAAATGATTAAAAGGAAAAATATATATAAAATATAATTATGTGTATGAAATTACATATATTATATGAAATATGTGTGTATATATGTGTATACACACACACACACACATAAAACACATAGTCAGAATGGAAAAAAATAATACAAAACCTTAATGAAAAGTGAAGGGCTTGTTTCCACTTAGGTGGTCAAAAGTATTGAGAAAGATAAATGTCTGTCCCCTATGTTGTTGCTTCCTTTTTTTATGTTTCTTTTTAGGTTATGTACCCCTTGGATCAAAGACTGGGAGTTGTTGAATCCAGCTCTGTTTGTTTCTCACAAAGCTGCTAGCACTTGTGGCCTAGAACCAAAGCTAGTTGTAGCTTTCGGCTTCTTGTCTCACAGTATAAGGAAGGACAGACTTGGGAGTACTGACAATTGGAGTTCCTAGAGAGGTTAGATTCACACCCCTTGTTGTTGGGCAGATGCCAATCTCCACTGGGTGTGTGGGTCTCAGGGACCTCCTGAAAATCATCCTCATAGAGTGTGGGGTCTCCCCCTCCACAGGTCACACATATTCCACCACCTTGGATATGCATTGCCCAGGATCAGACCTGAAGTGCAGGCATGCCTGCCTTACCAGTTTCTGTCCTCTCCGCGGCTGGGTGCATGGACCATGGGGAAACAAAGGGATCATAAGCCTCTTTCCCCTTGGAATCCCCAACCTGGATGCCCATAAGCACAATTCTCACTGTGCTGTTTCAGTCACACTGGACCAGGCACATGTGGAATGTGGCAGGAATTTGCTAGAACAAGCTGGCAATGCTTTTTGTTAAATCATGAGTTTCTGACAGTGAAAGTTGCAGGGTCCAATTGCCAATGTGCCCTTCTCAACTCTCCACTAGTCTATTGAGAAATTTTGAGCATTTTTCAACCATCAGCTTGTCCCACGGGTTCTGTGTCCCTGAAGATCAGCCTCTCTGTCTGTTCTACAGTTTATTCACTTCAAATCTACTCCCAATTCTTTCCTCTCCTTCTACATATTATCCCTCCCTCCCCAATGAACCCGCAGTGCTAAGGCTGCTACCACCAGCAAAGCTGGCATGTTTCTAATCTATTGTATCTTGTTCTGTGTTCAAAGCTTCTGAATTTCTGTGTCTCCATGATTATTTTACTCCGCAATGTTGAATTTCAGTGAATTCCTTCAGTCACCCACCTCACTGAGAAGCAATGTACTTGCTACTTGAATCTCAAGCTGTGGAATAACTGGGGGGGAGGGGATTCTCCCTTACTTTAAATCTGTCATTTTCCCATTCCTTTCAAATTTCTAAATAAATAAATAAACATACAAATAAATAGCTGGCTGGGGAATGTAGCATGAGCAAAGCCCTGTATTTAACCCCAGGACAAGGAAGGAAGGAAGGAAGCATGATAAGGAAGGACAGAAGGCAGGCAGGTAGGCAGGAGACCTTCCTCTGAGCATGGGAGAGGCAACCAAGTCCGAGCACATCTGTGTTGGAGGGTGGCTCTGGAGTACGAGTCTGCCACTAGACCCAGCTGCAGCACTCTCAGTTCCAGTCCCCTCAGAAATTTACTTACACTTGGACCCTCTCCCTATCACTAAACTTGAACCATCAATTCTTTATGTGAATGGTCTCCACTTCTCTACTTGGTAGAGTGAGATTTTAGCAGGTCTATCACAGACTCATGGACCCAGATTAATTTAGGGAGTGTACTGTCAGTCCAAAGCAAAGAAGAGTGCTATTTGGGTCTTGAATATTTTTTAAAATGCTGGGGTTTCTTATCTCACACATGGTAAACCTACACAATGGAGCTTCTTTTACCATCTTTCCCCATCTTTGCCCTATATGAATCTGCAGGAAAGTTCTGTGAACTTCTTCTCTCATGCAGCTTTCCTACACAAAATTCATGTCTGCTTTCTGCTCACACTGCATGTTTTTTTGCAAGGTCATACAATCTACCTTTCTCTTTCTTGAGATTGTTAATATTCTCCTTCACCTGCTGAAGAGGAGCTTCTCCTCTTCACATGCTCTGTGCCACTGCAGTGCTTTTCTTTTACTAATTATCTTATTATTCCAAAAGGCAATATTTCTGTGACTCACTGGTCATTGACTCTCTTGAGTTGCACTCTAGTGCTTTCTCAACTCCTCGTCCAACCACAAATTGATCCTCAATTTGAGGATCAGCTGGTATGCACTGAATGCCTTTAGGCCAACATTCTCCAAAAGCTTGGAAATAGCTAGACAATAGGTTATCCTGGAAATAAGCATTCAATATCACCTGTGAATAGTCTTTAAAAGTATGGAATTCCTAACTGGTCCATCAAAATTGAACAATTATTTATAGAAGATACTGGGACAGAAAAACATCTGAATTAATACAAGAAGATTGAAATCAGACTGGAAAATTCCATCAAACAACATTATACTTCAACACCTGGGTTGTAAGAAAAAGAAAAAGAAAAAAGATAACTTTTATTTATGCCAGTTTACACCCAATTTCAAAGTATTGAGTTCATAATCCTAATTCAAACAAATGAACTGAAAAAAAAGAGAAAATTAAGTGCCTTATATTTAGTTACATTTGACATTAAAAATTATAAATTTTAAGTATAATTATATTATTTCTGGTAATTTATTTATTTATTATGTTACTTTTTGACATAAGCAATATGAATAAGTGCTTCAAAATAAAACAAAAGAAGAGAGAAATGGGAAGTGTGTAGATTAAATAAGATTGGCTAAGAATTGATAACTGTTTAGCAATGGTAGTATGTAAGTTCAAGAAATGACTATTTCTAGTTCTGCATATATTTGAAAATTTTACCAAAAATTAATATTGTTGAAGATTATTATCTTTGTTACATAAACTATCTATCTACCTTCCCTGAATATCATCTGTAAAAGTATTCAGTATCATTTCTATAGAGTGGTTATTTGTTTGCCAGACAGTTAATCCTTATTTTCTTAATACTTTACCAATGTGCACTGAATACAATTATTTGGCATCTTATATAAAAATTAGCATTACCCTTCAGGTTAAGTAAAATACAAACCTAACCTGCAATATGAACAGAAAAATAAAAACATGGAAACTTAAGCAAATTTATAATGATCACATATGGCAAGAAAGATTAAAGATCAAATTTAAAAATATGTTTATAATAAAAATTTAAATATCACTCTTTAAATTTTCCAAAATTTTAGGACTTCTTTCTATTTCATGTGAAACAAAACAAATCACTTGACTAAAGACAGGAAATAAGTACTACACACAGGAACAGATTTGTTTGATGCATTTAAGTTCTGTTATTTAGAAAATACATACTTCCATCTCTGAGTTTTAACTGAGGATTACTATCATATTATGAGAACCAAATCTGTATGTGAGACACATTAATTTCTTTTAAGCCTTACTGTTGTTAAGGAAAAGGCAATGACTGCATCTTTAAGGATAATATGCATTTTAAAGCTACTGCAATATACCAACCCTGGAGAAGTCATAGGGACCTGTTGAGAAGGATCTGAAGGCTGTGGCTCACCTTGTGACATTTTCAGAGCAGCTCATCATAATTATAGATGTAAAAGGTGTGCTAAGTCAGTTAATTCCATAAATTATTGGCAGAAATGCCAAAAATAAAAAAGTAAAAAAAATTTCTATTCCTCCCCCAAATGACCTGAGGCATCATGAGATTCTATATTTTTCATGTAGCATCATGTAAGAGCCCTAATAAGGAGATAGCTAAGATGGAGGCTAGCTGAGAGCCATAAGAGGTGTTTCAATATTTTCACCTGATATTCATGCATTTATCTAAGAATCTTTCTATGCCCATGAACACTATGTGACACACCTGTAAGTTTGAGCTGTTGACACATGTATACTTGTTAAGGCAAAAAGTAATTAACTGGGTGAGGTTGGCTAGAGGGGGTGGTTGGAGTTGGAGAAGTTGTTGAAGCCAGAGAGAGAAGTTAGAAGAAGCAAGAATAAAGAGCCTATTCATTTTCCAGTCTGCTTCCAAATTCTTTCCTGTGGTAATCTTTGCTGCAGGTGGCGATAGCTGCAGACAGCAACAAGTGGTGGCCCGTACAGGGAATTTGGAATCAGCAGGTAAAAACTGAGAAGTCTCTAAAGATGGGTTCGAAAATAACCAAGACCCGAGTGATAAAGGCTATGGAAGAATTCTTTGCTATAGCTGATAGTGAGGAGGAAAGTGATCATGAAAGCATAGCCTCCGCTGAGTCAGATAGGAACAGTAAGGATAGTATTAGTGTGAACTCAAAAATGACGAAGATCTGAGCTGCTAAAGCTATCCGAGATTTATTAGAGATAGCCGAGGAATACGTGCTCTCAAATGAACCTGGGACTCAGGATGTTACTACTAATGAAAGTAATAGTAGTGAGGAGGAGTCAAATAACCATGAAAGCACAGCCTCCTCCGCTGAGTCAGTTAAGACAAGAAAGCACCATCAAGTAGAGGAACCACTTGTGCCCTCTGCTCCCTCATGGGTTGAATCAATTACAGAAACCATGAGGGGTATTTCTGAGCATTTGCCTACCCTTGAGGCAGAGATTAACGACCTTTCTGAGCACTTACGTGCCCTGGAACGTCAAAACCCCGCAGGGACATTGGGATCTGCCAGTATTTGAAAATGAAAATGGGCAGAGGTACCACCAATCCCTAGAATACAAAACAATAAAAATTTCAAAGAAGCAATAATGACCTATGGGCCCCAAGTTCCTTTCACGTTGAGCATGTTGGAGTTCCTTAACATTTTAACTTTAACCCCCTCAGACTGGAAAGGCTTATGTAAGGCAGTATTGAGCGGGGGACAATACTTGATTTGGAGGTCACAGTTCCAGGAGTTTTGTGTGGAAACAGCTAGAAGAAATGCAACTGCAGGATTTCTAGACCGTAACATAGACATGTTAACTGGAGAAGGGCAGTTTGCTGACTTACAGATTCAAATTCAGTATGATCCTGGAGTTTATGCTCAAATATACGCCGCAGCTGTTAAGGCATGGAAAACTTTACAAGGAACTGGTGACTTACAGCGTAGCTTGTCTAAAGTAATTCAGGGACCTAATGAGCCTTATGCTGACTTTGCTGATAGGCTATTGCGAACTGCAGGTAGAGTGTTTAGAGACGTTGATCAAGCCATGCCGTTAGTCGTTCAGTTGGAATATGAAAATGCCAATAAATATTGTCAAGACACTATCAGACCTTGGAAATCTAAAAGGGACCTTTAAGTATATATAAGATTATGTAAAGATATAAATGACGCCTTTGTCACAGGAAATGTGATTACAGCAGCAATGAGAGGTGCTTCCCCTCAAAATTTTACAAAAAGGGCTCAACCGAAAAATTATTATAATCAATCAAGTTATTCTAGACAATATCCCCAAAGAGAAATAAGACCAAGCTCATATCGTGCCCCAGGCTGCTGCCCCAGGTGTAAAAAAGGAAACCATTGGGCTAATAAGCACAGATCTAAATTCGACATTTATGGAAACATTTTGTCTAGGAATTCAAAAAACGGGACATGGGGCCCAATGCCCCGGGGCCCACAAATGTATGAGGCATTAGAGGAGGATCTTCAAACATGCATCCAGATGATTCCTCGACACAATCCCTCTTACCCATTGACTCCCTCCTTAGAGGAACAAGAGGAAGTGCAGGACTAGACCTCTGTTCCACCGCCTGGATAGTGCTAACACCTGAAATGGGGGTTCAACTGATTCCCACAGGAGTCAGGGTACCTCTTCCCTCAGGGACTGTAGGACTTATCCTCGGTCAAAGCTCTAAAAGCTTTTCAGGTTTTCAAGTGACTCCAGGTGTAATAGACTCAGACTACCAAGGAGAAATTAAGATTATGCTTAGTTCACCTCGAGGCATTTGCTGTGTTAACCAAGGATATAGAATTGCTCAGCTGCTTCTCCTTCCCAGTTTACATGACTCATTTAAGAGTATGCCTCAAAATAGGAAAAATAGGGGATTTGGTTCCACAGGCTCGGGACCTATGGCTTGCTGGGTTCAGGATTGTTCACAGAGGCCTATGTGCAAATTAAAAATTCAAGGTATAGAGATGGAGGGATTGATTGACATTGGGGCTAACTCTTCCATCATCAATCTATGACAATGGCCCAAGCACTGGCCTCTTAGAAGGCTTCAACCTGATTAAGAGGCTTGGGATATACTAACATCCCAGAACAAAGTGCAACACTTTTAAAATGGGAGGATGATGAAGGGCATCAAGGAATATTTCAGCCTTATGTTTTGTCCAGCTTCCCACTTACCTTATAGGGAAGAGATGTTTTACAACAAATGAGAGTACATCTCACAACCAAGCCTGCAGGTGTTACAAAAGGAAATCATCACCGAAAAGGTAAAGGATATTTTTTTAGGGGCCACTGAGAAAACAATTTTGAAAATACCATGGCTTTCTGATAATCCAGTTTGGGTCCCTCAGTGGCCCCTATCTAGAGAGAAATTACAAGCGGCCCACCTACTAGTCCAAGAACAACTAGAAGCAGGACTTATAGAACCTTTCACCTCTCCCTGGAATTCCCCCATATTCGTGATCAGGAAAAAATCAGGAAAATGGTGATTGTTACATGATCTTAGAGAAATCAATAAAACCATGCAAATTATGGGCCCTACCCAACCTGGACTTCCTAATCCTGTAGCTATTCCAAAAATTTTCCATCTTATAACTCTTGATATAAAGGATTGTTTATTTTCTATAGCTCTACATCCTCTGGATGCCCCCAGGTTTGCTTTTTCAGTTCCTTCTATTAATAATAATGGCCCTGATCAAAGATTTCAGTGAAAAGTTTTACACCAGGGAATGGCTAATAGCCCCACTATATGTCAAATCTATGTAGATAAAGTTTTTCAGCCTATCAAGAACAAATACCCAAAGCTTATATGCCTCCATTATATGGATGATGTTTTGTTTGCTCATCCTAATCAAGAAGTCTTATTCACCATATTTAGCGATATATCAGAAAACTTGAAACGATATGGACTAAACATTGCTGAAGAAAAGGTTCAAACTAGATCTCCAATATTATATCTAGGATTCCAAGTTATGGATACTTTTATTAGGCCTCAGAAAATTTTAATAAATAAGGAACATTTGGCCACTCTTAACGATTTCCAAAAATTGCTGGGAGACATTAATTGGCTTCGCTCTACACTAAGCCTCACCACTGGCCAATTAAAACCCTTATTTGATGTCCTTCATAGGAACCCTGAACAATGTTCACCACAAACATTGACTCCTGATGCTAGGAAAGCTTTAAAGTTGGTAGAAAAGGCCATTGAAGGATCCCATTATGATAGAATTGATTTTGCTCGACACTGATATTGATCATTATTTCTTCACAATATACACCCACAGGAGTATTTTGGCAACAGGGGCCTATATTATGGATACATTTGCCTGTCTCTCCTAAAAGTACAATTGAGTCTTATACCTCCATGGTGGCTAAACTTATTCTTCAAGGACTTAAGACTTCTACTAAAATATTTGGCATTCACCCTGCTACTATTATTACTCCCTATTCATCATCACAGGTTGAATATTTATGCTTCAATGATAATGATTGGGCTATAGCTAGATGCTCTACTTCTGCAAATTTTGATAACCATCTTCCTAAGTCTCCTATACTATCTTTTTGTATCAATCATCTCATTATATTTCCACAGGTAATAAAAAATTGACCTATTCCTAAGGCATTAAATGTATTTACAGATGGGTCCTCTAACGGTACTACTGCAGTAGTCACTCAAAAAGAAAATATGATTCATATTAGTGCCCATGAATCAGCTCAATTAGTTGAATTTGAAGCTATTATTATAGCTCTTGAAAGTTTTAAATAACAGTCCATAAATATTTTTTCTGACAGCCACAATATTGTACATGCTGACCCTAAATTGGAGCTAGCAGGTCCAATAGCACCTCATACTCCAGCCTTTAAATTGTTTTTTCAAATTCAAAACCTTCTATGGGAACATAAAGAACCTTGTTTATTGGATATATCAGAGCTCATACTAATTTGCCTGGTCCTCTCCATGAAGGTAATCAATAGGCCAATGCCCTTACTCAAACAATCTTTATATTTTCAGCTGTCCAACAAGCTACCTCATTCGATTCTCAATTTCATGTTAACAGTAATACATTACAACAAAGTTTCAAAATAACTAAAGATCAAGCTCGAACAATTGTGAAGTCTTGTCAATCTTGTGTGACACATTTGCCCAATCCACATTATGGGGTTAACCCAAGAGGATTAATGCCCAATCATTTGTGGCAGATGGATGTCACTCATGAGCCAAGTTTTGGAAAATTGTGATTTATTCATGTAACCATAGATACATGCTCAGGCATGATTTTTGCTTCCTTACATGCTGGAGAAAAAGTTAAAGATATTACGTCTTATTGTCTACAAGCTTTTGCTGCATTGGGCATTCCCAAAATGCTTAAAACAGACGATGGCCCTGCATATACGTCCTCATCTTTCAAACAGTTTTGCTCCAATTTCAGTATACTTCATAAGACTGGTATCCCATATAATCTTCAAGGCCAAGGTATAATTGAATGAGCTAATCACACACTCAAACTTATGCTTTTGAAACAAAAAGAAGGATATTGGAAAAATCCTAAAGATAGATTAGCCGTTGCCCTTTTTACTTTAAATTTTTTAACTTTGGATTCCAAAGGATATTCAGCTGGAGACAGACACTGGAATCCACACCAACAACATAAACCTTTGGTTTACTGGAAGGATGTTCTTTCAGGTACATGGAAAAGTCCAGACCCAGTATTAATTTGGGGGAGAAGATCTGTTTGTGTTTTTCCATAGCATGAAACCTCGCCGGTGTGGATACCATCAAGATTAATAAAACAGGTACCAAATCAAAAGGGCCAAGATGAAGTTGTTGCAGAATCAAGATTAATAAAACAAGTGCCAAAACAAAAGGGCCAAGATGAAGTAGTTGTGGAATGATTCCCTTAAAAGAGGTATCAATCCACGCACCTGCACGAGTTTGTCTCTTTTCCGACAAAGGAACCTCATCTTTGCCTTTTCTACTAAGAAATTTTTAAGCTGTGTGCTTTTTCCTTCAGTCAATTCACAACTTAAGTCTCATCCCTCCTGGCCGGGATGAGAGGATCTCTCTTTAGTGTGCACACAATTGTGTTTTTCTTTTTTATATATGTCTTTATGTCTGTGCTCTTGTCTAGATTTCATGTAAATGTGACATCACAAATATATGTCTTTATGTTTGTGCTTCTGTCCAATGTAATGTCACTAATAACAAAAACTGAGTGCTCATGAAAATTAATAATATAAAAAATATATATATATATGAATCCAAATAACTTTAATTCATTTAAGTTAAGAGTATTCAAATTGGGTAAACAATTAAAAAGTGAAGGTACCTTCAATCTTGATTTATAGGTGTCTCTAGGACTTCTCTTCAGCAAAGAATATGACTAATGCTATATAACCTGATATTTTTGGTATTTGACATGGGATTGTTTATTTGTAATTAACTTTATTTGTTAAATAGCTGATTAATTTGAATTGTTTCAACAAGTATATTCATGGAAGGTTACTGTGTATGCAGAGGCTCAGGGGTTCCAGCTAACAAATTATTTTTCTAAAATACTCTTTGCTTTGCTTTAATTCATCTTAAATATAATATTTTGTCAGCAAATACTCTCAGTCTTTCTTTAATCCATTCTGAATGTGATATTTTGCCAGCTTATGTTCATGGGAGCTCAAGCAGCAATGTGTGTGAGCAGAAATCAACTTCAATTACTGATCTAATAATTCTGTTTTTTTAGTTTGACAACTTACTTCTTGACTCAGTGCTGGAATGGCACTGCCTTTCCTCTAATGATTGATGCTTGAGTTTCTAGGTAGCGAGCCCTGAAGATTTGCCGGTGGCATTGTCTAGACATAAAAAAGACGGCTGCTGCTACAGCTGCAGGGATCGCAATCGCTACAAGCATCCCTGCTGCTCAAGCATCAAACAACTTCACCAGCAGTGTGACTTCTGCTCTGCCTTCACAAGGCCTCCTAGATCAATGTGTTAGCAAATGGACATTTTGATAAATCTTTCTGTTTGGTACATTGCACGGGACAATTCCTTGCAGGTATTTGTCTAGAGAACTCAGTGCGTTATTTAATGGAACTTAGGGCAGCTCATTTGTTTAGAAAACTTGATACGCTATGGAACTTGGCTTGTCAGCACAAAGCTTGCCGCCTTAGAACTAAAGCATCTCCTCATGTTTGGTTGGCTCGATTGGACGGCTGGTAGTCAATGATGGGTAAAATCCCCAGAGGGGGACAACCTAAGACAGGCACAGTTGATCTAGATGTGTTGAGGGTCATCACCCATCCATGGGAAAGTCTCATGTGGCCGACATATCAACCTAAGACAGGAGTCAAGGGCACAGCCTTGATTATCCAATGACAGGTAAGAATGTTGGTTGCACATGTAGATGCCCTAGAGATATCCCTCTTTTAAAATAAAAGGGGGGAAATGTAAGAGCCCTAACAAGGAGATAGCTACGATGGTGGCTAGCTGAGAGCCATAAGAGGTGTTTCAGTATTTTCACCTGATATTCATGCATTTATCTAAGAATCTTTCTATGCCCGTGAAAACTATGTGACGCACCTGTAAGTTTGAGCAGTTGACACGTGTATACTTGTTAAGGCAAAAAGTAATTAACTGGGTGAGGTTGGCTAGAGGGGATGGTTGGAGTTGGAGAGGTTGTTGGAGCCAGAGAGAGAAGTTAGAAGAAGAGCCTATTCATTTTCCAGTCTGCTTCCAAATTCTTTCCCGCGGTATCGTTGCTGCAGGCGGCAACAGCTTTATAATTTTTTTAAACTGAAATCTTTCTACTTTCCCATGACTTCATCACATGCGCGTGCACAAGCATGCGTGCACGTGCGCGCACACACACACACAAAAACCCGATTTTCCAGAGGACAAAAAGATTCTCCCTTTTAGTGGAAGGGGAATTTTTAAGGCTCTTGGGTTTCCCCACTCTTTGAACTATTCATATAAGTAGATATCAGTTTCTTGTAAGTTTTTCTAATTTAGGAGGTTTATGCAACGTTGTATTTATAAGGGGACATGGTAACCCAGAGGAAGGGTCAGAAGTCAAAGATAGATAGAACCATGACATTCCAAGATGTTATGAGAAGTACAGATCAGAAGTCAAATTAATAGTGGGATATATAACAATCTATGCTCAAAATTCATTGACTTTCATTTCCAGATAAGCAAGAGGTTGTAGACTGAGTTTAGGGCACTGAGCCAGAAACTGGGCTGGGTGTAGAGATGTCTGTAAGTGACACATCCAGAGGCCTTTTCCACTTTGTAAGTCTGGAGATAAGGAAGAGATCTAACCATGTGTAGAAGTCAAACCTTTTATAGATTTCTTTCAGTTTTTTATTTTCTGCTCTCAAGTTGGAAAATGTAATTCTTACTATGATATGTTTTTATTGGGGGTGAGCAGTACTGGAATGTGAACTCAAGAGGACTCTTCTACTGAGTTATACCTCCTGCCATTTTTATCCTTTTATTTTGAGATGGTCTTGCTAAATTGTTGAGACTGGACTCAGTTTTGCTAATCTGCCTCAGCATCCGGATTCACAGGGATTACACACATGCACCATTGCAGCTGACTATATGTGATATTTCAGAATGCAGTAAGTTTAGAATGAGTTCAAAACTTAAAGAAACCTCTCTGATTCCAGAGCTGAGCACTCAACCATTTCTCCTTATGGAATTCAGTGAAGGCAGTAATTAATTTATGTACAATTAATAATGTTCAAGATTTTTAATAGCACAACAAAAATTTATGTAAAGGTGAGAGAAGTAATACACTTAATACAAAACTATCATTTATGAAATTATGTATAAAAATTATATAAATTTCTTAAAATATTAATGTTTTTTGCTATAGCTCTTTTTTTACCCCCCTATTCATATTTTTCCTCATTTTAAATAGTTTTTCATAATGGCATACCTTACTTTTATAAACAGGATAAAATGTGTAAAAATTAGTTCTATGCCTCCAAATTATATTCACTCAGACTGATTTCAATTGATAAAATTCTACTTATCAAAGACTAAACTTTATTTATTAAAGATAACTATTCATTTTATCCAAAATCCGGTTTCTCTATTCCTCAGTCTTTTGATTTAAGTGTTCAAAGTTAATTCCCAAATATATATTGTTATTTTTCTCCCCAGTGACTCTCAGATTCCCTCTGGAGATTTCTTTTTCTCAAACTCAGTGAGCCTGAATCCAAAATCAATATTTTTAAAAATCAAAATCATCATCTATCTTGATGCCTCTGTTGTTGTTCATTTCCTTAAAATCTTAGGCAAAATGCTTAAAAACAACTTTATACCTCGCACTCCTATCAGTCTGTACATTGCATCTTCCTTTGACATGTGCTTCACATGCATCCTTTCTTTCCACTGAAAATCGAAACACTCTGTTTCACATCCTTATCGAGTTGACCTCGGAGCTGCTTTGGTTACACACATTCACACACAGTGCTCAAAATTAGTCAGGCACTCCCTTGGCCACATCATCCCCATGCTCACAAATGGTCAAGCACTCCCTAGTACATCATCCAGTCTTCTTCCAGGTACTGAAGCTCCACCTCCTTCCCAACCTGTTCCAACCATCTGTTTTGGTTCACAAATCCTATTTTTGGCTCTTTCATTCCAGCTTTGCTCCAGGTTCCTGTTTTCTACATATTATTTCACCTCTCTGAATGTATTCCACCTTTAAAGAGAGTCCTTAGACAATACAACTGTCTAAGAACAGATTCTTAAGCCTTATAGACAATAATGTGTCTTCCAAAATCATGCAAGCAAACTATGGGTGATGTCATTACCAATTCAAGATTCAGGAAAAGGATCTTACTTTCATCTTAAACAGGTGAAATGACTGAAGCACAATGAAATGATTTAAGCAAGCTGCATAAAAAGCAAGGGCCTACATAGTGTTAAGGAAATATATTGAAAGGTACTGCATTGGTATGAGTGGCCTTTTCTTAATTGAAAATCCAGAACCCGTTTCTGAAATGTTTGAAGACATCTGTTTCAAGTAAATATGTTCTTCTAAGCAAGGGAAGTGCCGAAGCCCAAATGTCTCATCAAGGACAATGGGAAACAATAACTAGTATTCCCAGTTCCTATTTCCACATGTTTAGATTGAATGAACCACGAAGAAGACAGATCCTCTATTTCAGAAAGATCCTCATCTCTTCACACCTGTTCATGTCAGTCACACTTTAATATACACCGCAATGCAAACAACACAACAGAGGTGTGATATATTGCACACAAATAATTATTTTGGTGGCTTCCTGGAAATACAGCTTTCATCCCAGGTGAAGACAGAAAACTCAGCACAGAGGCCTCTTGTCTTTCTGTTGTCATAACATTAAAGGTCAAAGAATATGGATTTTTGTTTCCACTAAATAAAAGCAAAGCCCAACTCTATTCCATCTTCCATAATCCATGGGAAAATGTTTACTTTTCTTATTTATAGTTAAGTTCTTCATTACTCTGTTCCTGAGTCCAGTAATCAATATCCAAAAGGTAATCCTCTCATCTAACTGTGCCTTTGTGCTAATTCGCCAGTATCTCTCCCTTTCTCATTGTCCCTATCCTCTCTACTTCTGGTAACCATTATTATATTGTGTATTTCCACGAGAAAAACTTTTTTAGAATTCTAAAGTTTTGAGCAATCACTTTATGTAAATGAAATACAAAATATACAATGTCTGCTTTCCTGTTTCTAGATAGTCTTCATAGAAACTTTTAGTTTATTTAATCTTATTTTATTTAAAATAACTAAAATCAATTGTTTTGTTATTTAATTGAATTCCATAAAACAAAATAGTACACAACTGTTTTTAAGAATCTTTACTTTTTTGGCTAGCACAAAAAACCTTCTAGCACAATTCACAATAGCTAAGCTATGGAACCAAACTATATGCCCATCAACAGATGATTGGAATGGAATATTATGCATAAAATAGAATGACTATGACATTTGCCAGTAAATGGATAGATCTGGAGAATATAATGCTAAGTGAAATAAGCCACTCCCTACAAAAAAACCAAAAGTCGAATATTTTCTCTGATTTGTGGAAGCTAAGCTACGATAAAGGGGTGGAAGGGGAAGAAGTGAAGTTCACAAGAAAAGGGGGAACAAAAAGAAGGGAGGAGGGATAGGAATAGGAAAGACAGTAGAATAAATGTAACATAATTTTCCTATATTATACATATGAAAATACATAAGTGAACCCCACCAACATGCCCACCCACAAAGAATGGGGTCTTAATTAGAATAAGATATATCCTATGCTTGTATAATTTTACCAAAATAGATATACTGTCATGTATAACTAAGAAGATCCAATAAAATAACAAATTTTAAAAATCCATTATCAGCAGGAATAGAGAACAAGGATCACTTATTGGGTTTAGCGTCTCATTGCCATATTAAGTTTTTTGAGCACCTTAAACAGGAGAATCGGAAGCCATGGTATAGAAGAGGTAGCCACACAAAAAAAACACAAAAGCACCTGGGGTGAGCTAGGATGTGCTGGCATGGCAGCAAGTGTGCCAGGAGGCTTTGGAAGACCATCCCCGGGGGACCTGGAAAGTGAATATTTAGATCTTTAGACAAGCCTGCTGTTCCAGGCTGTGATCATTTGCCCTGGGGTCCTCTTCTTTCCTGTTTCCCTCTTTTGTTTCTTTTGCTGTCACTTTTCAGGTTGGGATGTTCATAGTTGTTTCTGGTGAGAGGTGTTTGAAAGTGTAAGAATTATGTGTAGAGCACTCTCGGCTCTCAGAGGAAAGGTTCCATAAAATCTAATACATGAATAATAAATCAACTCAACAGATGTTGGCTTTTTCTTGTCAGACAGTGACTTTAAACTCCTGATTCAGACTCTGACAGAAAAAATAAACTAAAAGTGAAACCAAATTTGTCTTTCTTACACAAGGACAAAACATAAAAAAAAAAAATCAGATTAAACAGAATTATCTATAGCCTATCAAACAATATGGAATAAGAAACACCATTCACATCTTTGAACCAGATCTTTCAGTAAAAAGTTACATGCAAAACAGGGTTTTCTTCAAGCTGAATATTTGTGCATTAAATGGAAATTAATAAATCCAAACCATAGTAATCCTCTAATTAGATTCATTTTTAAAGAAAACAGACACTGAATATTAGCCCAAATATTAAAATCTGAGTATTAACTGAGCATGAGCTTGCAATTTATTTTCTAAAAAAGCACTGATTTCTGGCATTAGAAGCAGAATATTACCCAAGAAGGAGACATAATCTTTACATCAAAAAATGAAATACCCACTCTGGAATTGCAATGTTAAACATGTACAGGTGTTGAAAACTGATCTTCATTGGCTACGCTTTTGCTGCTAGAATTGCTGTGCAAATAAACCTCTTCATTCTTTGCAAGTACCACGACTTTATTAGACTATTGAAATTTTTAAATAACAAAAATGCTCTGAATCCTTGATACTCAGTGTGGTTCATAGACAAAGCGCACATTGTGTTGCAACCGAATGGGTACAGAGAACTGACGATGCATTCCAACTCCAGGGAATGAAAATCTAAATCTTGACAAAAATCCCCTAGGGGTTTCTATGCACACTACAGTTTTAGTAGCACTACTTAGACCATCCTGGCAACATGTGTAGAATGATCATACTTATGACAGCATGCAAAACTAGATGGTATATTGTTTAGTATTATGATTATTGGTGCAATATTAAAAATAAAGATATAGTTGAAGATTGTGAACATAGTGAAGAAGGAGCTTGCTGTTGTCAAGGTAAGCTATTCCTTGTCAACGTTGGACTTTTCTAGGTCAATAAGTTAGTGGTCAGGGGATGAAACAAAGCTGCCAATGTTAATGGCTAATGGTCTGTGTATCAAGTGCAGTTGGGAAATGTGTCACCTCAGGCATTGCTTGTTTCTGTCCTAATATTACATGATTTAGCTAATGTAACCTCCCCAAAAAGGAAATGATTCTTAAATCCAATATGCCAAACTTATAGATTCTTTGAATTTAAAGTTATTTTAGATGTTTCAGTGCTGAGATCAATTTGGTAAGAGTTCACTTCAATATTATTTTAAATTGATAACTTACATCATTGCTGAGAACTTCAAAAGTCTAACTACAAAAACCTTATGAAAAATGAATTTTGTTCTGCATTTATATTTTAGAATGATATAACTGTTGATGATATTTAAAATTTTATCAGGTGAATTTTTTATATTCACATTCTGTTGTCTTCTTCTTGGTCACACTTGTGTGTGTGTACGTGATGCATGCATTTTAACTGATTTTTCCTGGGATTCCCATGATTCAGAAAGTACAATTTGAATTAATAACTACAGAGTTATTGTTTCTAATTTCTTCACTGATGCAATAAGACAAGTAAGCCAGATAAATTAATGACTTCAATTTAGAATACTCTATGATTCATGGTCTTTTAAATTTAATGTGTTGAATGGATTATAGCTATTTTTTCCTTTTGATACTTTAATTCTCAAAACATTGATCTGAGAGAGATCATTTAATGTTGACTCTGTGACCCTTTGACACAATGCCATTAATACTTAAAAGCCTCCTTGCCTTTAGGCAAACTTGATTTTTCCATTTTTACTTTCTTGCCTCTAACATGGAATCATAGTTACTTCCAAGAAATTCTGATTGGTGGGAAAATACAATTAACCAAGAAATTCTGGACACTAACGTGCATCATGGCACTGCATTGCTATTGAACTGTTTCAATGGATGGAGACAGAAGAGGTAATGTAATTTTTTCTTGTCAAGGGAGGAATCCATATTGACCCTTAAACTTACATTCTAATAGTAAGGAATTCCAATTTAACTTTTTTAAAAACCTTTATTTAATTAATTTATTTATTTGTGGTGCTGAGGCTCAAACCCAGTGCCTCACACATGCTAGGCAAGCACTCTACCACTGAGCTACAACCCCAGCCCCTGTCCAGCTTTTTAATTATATATTATTTTTGAACTCTATTTTATTAATACTGAAAAATAATTATAGCTATTTAATTCAGAAGCAATACTTATTTGTTTTAGACAACAATACAAGAAAATAAATCCAAAATTATATAACATTAAAGCAAACAATAGAATAATAAAAGTCAAGATTTTTCAATGCAGTTTCCTTTGTTCTTAGAATGTAGATCACTAGTGATATTCAACCAAATTATCATGTTCTAGAATTTGTCTTGATACCTCATTCTGTGTGGCAATACAGCTATTCTTTTATGATCATCTTGGTTGGATTTTTGCAACTCATTCTCAATTTGAAACTGCTGACATTCCTTTAAGTTCTTAAAATATGACGTCTTCCAAAGGTTCAGTCTCCAAATTTTTATTTAATGGTTTCATTTCACTGCTATTACCTGATCCATCTATAATTACTTAATGAACAGTTATGGGTATAAGATTAAAATATATGCTGTCTACCTGGATAGGCCAACTTTACATTCTACTCATTAGTTTCCAATACTATTAAAATCCATGTAAATCCAGATAGTTAGTTAACTTTTTAAACCTACTAAATTTTATCCTTGTCTTAAAACTTTTTAATTTATCTTCTTTGACGAAGGTACAAGATCTTCTTCATTTCACAATCAACATCTCCTCACATAATATGTTGTGCAATATTAAATCAAGATTTAGCACATATGGCCTGGCATGGTGGCACATGCCCATAATCCCAGTGGCTCCAGCGGTTGAGACAAGACAATTGTGAGTTCAAAGCCAGCCTCAGCAAAATGTGAGGCACTAAGAAACTCAGTGAGACCCTGTCTCCAAGTAAAATACAAAATATGGCTGGGGATGTGGTTCAGTGAGTTCAATCCCCAGTACCCTCCAACAGAAAAAAAAAAAAAATTTAACACATATAATTCCAGATATGCTTTCAATATTCCTCATTTTTTACATTTTCCCAGATTGCTAAAATTATATGCATGATCTTGGAATTCAATTTGATTAGCAATAAAAGGCACTTAAAGTATTGTCTGTCTTTTGTTTCATGATCAGAATTGACCATACATCATGTATATTACCAAAATCCTTATTTCAATTACTGATAAACTTATGCTAGTCATAAATTTTAAGAGATTTTTGGATAAGTACAGACATTTATTATCTTATAATATGTAAATTCTAATTACCAATTGCCAGTGAGATTCTTCAGAAAATGTAACAAAAGTATATCAAACAAATTATAATGAAATTTCAAACCAATTTCCATAAAAATGTGTCAGAGATTACACCCTAAGTCTACACAGAAAATTCAGGGGAAAAAATTTATGAAATTTATATAATTTTAAGATTTGTATGGATTAGTTCTTCTTGAAATGATTTATAAAATATATCTATTGTGAATAATTATAGCTCATATCAATTGCATTATATTTAAACTTCACCCCACCTACTTAAAAGAAACAATTATTTTATCTATGAAACAGATATTAACATATAAGTTAAAATGGATTTTATACTTATACGTATGTATTCCTTGGTACTTTGCAATCTGTGCTTATTGTAAGGAATGATTCAATTTGATCCACTTTGAATTGCTCAAAAGTTAATATTAGTAAAATGAAGTTCTTCTTGGAAAGAATCTCTGTCTACTTATTGAAGAGGCATGACCTACACTTCCTACAGTACAGTTTAGGACTTGAGGACCTGCACACTCAGGTACTATTTACAGTCTAAGACATCTAAGACACTATGGTAATAAGACCTGGAGGATAATCCACTTATCTAGGCATTTTGATAAATACTTCCAGATTAATTACTTGTATCCCTGCCTCAAAGACAGAGATGGGAAATCAGGAAGTTTGTGGGACCTTGCTACAAGAACGAAACAGGTCCAACAGCAACAGACAAAGTTGTTGAGATTTACTAGTGCATTTTTTTTAATTCAAAGTTGTTGTATTTATAATAGTAGTATGCATTACAATTCATAATACACATATAGAGCATCTTTGTACATAACACCATTTGTATACAAAGTATATTTGTACCATTCAAGTCTTCAATCATGCATTTGGGATAATGATATCCATCTTATTCAACCATCTTTTCTTTATTTTCTCCTCCATCCCCCTTGCTCTCTCCCTTCCCCTCCCTCCCCTTTGACCATTCTAGTGTTCCTCTAATCCTATGTACCCCCACCCAACACTACTGTGAATCAACCTCCTTATATCAGAGAAAACATTCGATATTTGGATTTTTGAGATTGACTAACTTCACTTAGCATTATATTCTCCAACTTCATCCATTTACCTGTGAATGCCATTATTTTATTCTCTTTTATTGCTGAATAAAATTCCATTGTGTGCGTGTGTGTCTGTGTGTGTGTGTGTATATCACACATGATATACATATATCACATTTTATTTATCCACTCATCTACTAAGGGAAATCTAGGTTGGTTCCACAACCTAGCTATTGTGAATTGTGCTGCTATGAACATTTAAGTGGCTGTGTCACTGTAATATGCTGTTTTTAAGTCCTTTGGAAATAGACCCATGAGTGGGATGGCTGGGTCATAGGGTGGTTCCATTCCCAGTTTTCCTACTTGTGCATTTTTTAATGTTTTGATTTGTTTCCCTTTCTCACTTGAGTTGAAGTCTGTCTGTGATGCCCAGACTAGCCTGAAGCTACAGGGCTCAAGCAATGCGCCCACCCCAGACTCCTGAATAACTGAGACTATAGGTATGCACCCCCAGATTTGGCTTAATGTCTATTTTTTAAATATATAAAGTATTTACATTTCCCACAAAGTAAAAGATGGAAGAAATAGGGTTCACACCTTTATTAAAGTACAGTTGATTAACCACTTGCTCTTGGGAACATTTTACAGATAAATGAGAAAATCTTCTTCCCAAGGTGCTCCTGAGGTCTTTACAGAGGATGCAGGATGCACAGCCTCTCCTATATAAGAGGTTAATCGTAAAGTTTTTTTCATTAAATTTTGTAAGGCTTATACTCTCAGATACATAGATTCAATGTAGATTGGATAGAATTTTCCAGGTTTTTCCTGTAGATATTTATAGCATTTATAATTTTGTTGCCATGTTCTCACATGTTCCAGAAGCAAACTTTGAGGCAGGGATACAAGTACAAGTAATTAATTCCTTTGTAAAGTGATTGCAGAAAATAGCAGTAAGAAAGATAGGAAGGAAATCAATAATATTCTCAAAACTCATCATCACAGGTGATGAAAATTCAGTGCTACTGGAGAACTCTACAAAACAATAAAGAACACACCTGATTGGGGGACAGCAGGGGAGACAGAACAAGGCACCTGAGTATTGATCTCTCAATGCCTGTTTGCAATTGGCTGATGGTTGCTTGCAAGGGCATGAACTCTCAGCACTTCCAGTTGGCTTTGTATGTGGATTGGGGGGGGGGGGGGGCTTGGAAAGCAGAGAAAGAGAGAGTGGGAGGGAGAGGAGATTAGAATATGCATCCATAGCCAGGTGCTGTGGTGCACGCCTATAATCCCAGCCACTCAGGAAACTGAGGCAGGAGGATCACAAGTTCATAGGCCAGCCTCAGCAATTTAATGAGATCCTCTCTCAAAATCAAATATAAAAAGGACTTGGCATGTAGCTCCACATGTAGAGTTAGTTCCCTGAGTTCAATTGCCAGAACAAGAAAACTTCTGCAATAGGACTTATCTGAGGTAATCCAACTCCAAATTATATAGAAAATGAACCTAATGTAGTACAATGAACTGAGCAGGGATGGGCATCTTTCTTAATGTTGGATTAAGAAACTCTCATAGAAAGACAATTTATTAATCTATTGTAAGGACCAAAACAGTATTACTCTTATTTTATTTATTTATTTATTTATTTATTTATTTATTTTGAGTTCCTGGTGGGGAGAGCTATTGTAGTAGAGAAGACAGGCCTAATTTCTGATTCTAATTCAAACAACTTTCTGAAATGCAACACAATGAAACAATAAGCCTTTCTGACATGCACAAGAGTCAAAGCTGAAAGTAGCCACAGCTCCCCAGGCACTGGAGCAGAGGTGAGGACTGTGTAAGAGTGAGACCCCATGTGCACACGGGCTCCACCTCCATAGCCCAGGGCTCCACCTCCATAGCCCACGCCTGCTGTCCTCAGATTCCAGTACTGCTCCAGAACTTAGTACCGCAACTTTTAGTGGGAATGAAACAACAGACTCATAGTCTTAAAAGTGAAAAATTTTTGTTCATGAATACTGCGAGCACAGACTCACACACTCAGCAGCCAGGGCAATTATATTTTTGTATAATCACATCTGTTGATGATACATAGAGAATTTATTTTATATTAAGCTGGTTTTCCAGCATAGTTGCTGAGGTCTCACATTTATCTTAATAACTCATCTCTAAATTCTTTTATTTTGGCAGGGAATATTTTGACCTCAAGGAAGTTTAGCTGCTCAAGGTGACACATAATTGGTCTAAACAAGTCACAGCTATCTTCATTCCTTTCACTCAGTGGCCTAAGTTATCTTCTTCTCCTGGACTTGAAGTTGGACATATGATATAGTTCTGACTAATTTGACAGGATAAGTGTTTCTTTCTCCAAATAAAGAAGAAAAAAATCTCAAAAAGAGAAACTCTTTTCCTCTGACCTAAGTCCTACTAGTTTTCAAAAGCATGTGTGGTGCTTAGAGATGCTAAAGTCATCTTGCCACCATAAAGTGACAAGCAAACAAGCTAAGAGTGGAGAGGTCAGAAACTTGGATCATGGATGTCACCATTGGCTGGGGTCCTGGGTGTGTGCCTGGGGGTGCTGTGGCTATGTTCAGTCTTGGCTCCTTTGTTTTTTCAGAAAGGCTTTATTATTTCAGTAAGTCTTTCATTTCAGAATAATCTTACCTTATATTGTTCACCTTCAAATTCCATGAGAGAAAAAAAAGTGCTCCTCTTCACTAGTGCTCTGGTATTTACAACCAAACAAAATCTTAACTCATTCACCTCCCAAAGTTTGATGAACAGCCTCTTTGCTATAGAGCTTAAGAGTCTTAATATTTTCCTACTTAACAGTGTAAACATCACCTTACTCATAATTCCTTCCATTATTTAAAATGCATAATTTAGATATTTCTTAAACATATTGTGTTTTCTCTATTCATCTAACTGGAATGTGACTTCCTTACATACAAGAAATAAAATTTGCCTTCAGATGTTTAACACCAAGTAGAACTTAACAGAACTGTTTCTGGAATGAGTTCAAGAAGTCATTATTATAAGACATTATATCATTTAGGGCGTGTTCACCTTTGAGTAATAGAAAACTCCCACTCAAAATTAAGAGAATTCATAATCTTAAAAAATAAGAATTCTGTATTCCCAGAGTCTTAAGTCAATGCTCCAGTTCTTCTTCTCTGCAATCCTTTAGTCCCTACTGTTGGTATTTTGCCATCATCCTTGTGCTGGTAGCTCCAAACACATGTCCAGCAAGTTCTTGAAGGTCTCATTGGACAGAATTCCATCAAATGCTCATAATTGAATTCAACTATGGGCAAATAAAATAGAAATACCATGATTTACCATGAGAATAATGAAATACCATGAGAATAATGAAAACTCACAAGTTGAAGCTTGAGTTGGGATCAACCTCCCGTGAAGCACATGTCTTCATGGGGGAGTGGACATATGGAAAAAACTAAGCTTATATTAGAAAAAAAGACATTCAGATATTTGAGATATTTGGAAATAATCCACAATCAGCAAATAAAACAACAGTTATTTTGTTGATATTTGAGGATTTTTGAAAATCTATTTTACATAGTTCTCAAATTTCCAGCATATATGTATTTTTGTTTCATAAAATTGCAAAGTGAAACTGATATTTATCATGAATTGTAAAATTTTATCACTAGATTATCACTAGGCAAAATGAAATGAAATAAAATTCCAGTACCACTGATATTTCATGCCATGGTGTTCTTCTCTCATTATTCCCCAATGTGTTAGATATGAAATTAAATATGCATAGTATTGAAAAATAAAATACTTTCAATAATGAACATCATCACAAAAGAAAAACATTGAGTATATTAATTATCTTAAAGAAACATTTATAGTTCATCTATGAAAGGAAAAAGTCAAAATTATTTTATGCTGGCAAAGAAATATACTTAAAATTATTACCTAAACTCCATGTTATACTATCATATTTTTCCTCATATTAAATGATATTTTTTTTCATTTTTCATTGTGTTTTTTCCCCTTTTTCAAACCCGTCTCTGCTGCAAGGTATAATAGATGAACCAAGGACTAATTAAATATTAAGATACATAAAGTTGATGAAAATTTTAAAAAATTTTCAAAGACTATTCTATATAAACAACACAATCATAACTACAGAAAAATTATTTTTGCCATAATCTTTAGAAGCTACAAGCTAAGAGCAGGGGAAAAGATATTTTGTTTATCAAAAACTAATATAAGAAATAATTCTGAGTGTTATAAGGCCACAATTTTGCCATCAGCATTTATTATAATTTCAACATGGAAAAAATAGTCCTTTCACTTGTTTAAATGGATGACTTTGTTTTGTAATCTTAAATTTCCAAACAACACAAATTGGATTGTCTTCATTTAATTGTGCATGAAACTATGCATATATAACAAAGTTAACTAAAAATTAAGTTAGAAAATTGAAGATACAAGAAAGAATCATTTATATACTTATTATGATCACACCTTTCACTGTTTGGCAACTTCACCTTCTCAATGTCATAATCTGTTTCTACATAAAGAAAGTAATGTTTATTAGATTATTTTGAATACTTATAAAGAATAAATATTTTATTTTTAGTTTCTACAACTCTAATTCACAAATCCTTTATATAAAAATCCTGACACTAAACAAACTTTCATTTGTTTGTTCATTGTTTCTTCACTATTCAGTAATCTATTAAGTGGCAGGCAATATGCTAGTTACCATTGAAATAAAGATTAAGATAAAAAACATAGTCCTAAAAAAATTTTAAGCCAACTGGAAGAGATAGACAAGTAAATAAAATTTATACTCAAAACTTCAGGATATATTTTATATTCAATGAAAAGCAGAAGAAGTGGAGGAAGAATAGAAAATTAAGAGAACATAGCCCAAGGAGGCATATGAGCTGAGCCTTGAAGAATAAATAGGAATTCAGTGGGATAGCAGAAAGTAGGTAAGACCAGAAGGAAGGATTTCCATGCCAATGAGGATTTATGGTCAACAACACAATGTCAGCACAAGGGAATAGCAAAATATGTCTGAGGGCATTGGCCAGATCACATAGGGCTTTGAAACTTTGAATATTAAGTCAAAGAGGTCCTTAGGATATGGGCATCATTATAGGACTTAAACAACCAAAAGATATACTTGGGCTTTTGATAGAAGACTTTGGTGTTCTGTGAAAGATGAATTTGGAAGGCACAAGATTGAAAATGGGAACATAAGTTATGATTTGTCGCAGTAGTACAAGTAAGAAACTGTCAATCAGTGTCTAAATTAAAGAAGACAGGCAGGACAGAGAATGTAGAATCAGCGTGAAGATACCTAGGGAGATGAAATAGAACATATAGGCAGTTCAGATTGAGATAGGAGAAGTTTTTGACCTATTTTTTTTTGGGGGGGGGTGGATGGAGAGGTACCAGGGATTGAACTCAGGGGCACTAGACTACTAAGCCACATCCCCAGCCCTATTTTGTATTTTATTTTATTTGTACTAAATGGCTTAATGCCTCGCTTTTGCTAAAGCTAGCTTTGAACTTGCGATCCTCCTGGCTCAGCCTCCTGACCTGCTGGGATTATAGGCATGCACCACTGCACTTGTCAGTTTTGGGCCTATATTGTTGCATAAAATTTACTGAAGAATTATAGAAAGAAGACTAAAATGGGTTATTTTGTTGTTGTTGTTGTTGTTGTTGTTGTTCTTATTCATGGTGTTTTTTATTTGAGAGTAGTAAAGAGGAAAAATGACAAGTTCAGTGATGTCTTATAGTGAGTTAGAAATGTTTTCAGTGATGATTTTCAAAATCTTTAAAATCATTTCAGCAGAAGGACCAGCAGAGGCCAGCTGGGGAGCTGGTGCTTATGCAAGCCTTCAAGTCACCACATGCCCACATGCTTCAGGTATCAGGTCATCAGTTACTTGGTTGTATGAAGACTTTTCTATTCTCCCTCCACTTCTGCTTTACATAGAATATATAATATAACCTCAAGTTTTGCATATAAATCTTATTTACTTGTCTATCACTTTCAGTTGGCCTATAATTTTTTAGGACAATGTTTTTTATCTTAATCTTTGTTGTAATAGGGTTCCAGCATTGACTATTAACTAACTGGCCTGGAAAAATTTAAAATTTGGGGAAAATATTTTAGCTATAGGGTACATGTAAGCTAAATATCATCTCTGAATGAAGTGAGGAAACATTGCTCAATATTTTTTAACTGTGATTTTTTCCAGATTTTAAGGTATAGGGGCAGAATGCATCTTTGGTTCATGCTATGGTTTAGATATGAAGTGTCCCCCAAAAACTCAAATGTGAGATGATTCAAGAATGTTCAGAAGTGAAAGATCAGATAATGAGAATTTTAATTTAATTAGTGGAATAATCCACTTAGATGGGTTATTTGGGAGGTAACTGTAGGCAGGTAGGGTGTGGCTGAAAGAGGTGGGTCACTGGGGGCACTGAGGGCATGCCTTTGGGATTTATATTTTGTCCTGGTGAGCAGAGCTCTCTCTCTCTCTCTCTCTCTCTCTCTCTCTCTCTCTCTCTCTCTCTCTCTCTGCTTCCTGATTGCCATGTTCTGAAGTGCTTCCTTCACCATACTCTTCCATCATGATATTATGCCTCACTTCAGAGCCAGAGCAATGGAGTTAGCCATCTTTGGACTGAGACCTCTGAAATCATGAGTACCAAGTAAACTTTTCCTCCTCTAAAATTGTTCTTGCCAAGTCTTTTGATCAAAGTGCACAAAGAGCTGACTAAAACAAGGTAGAACATTCTTTTGAATGAGAGCACATTAATTGGTATTTAACCTATGTAAAGGTTAATCCCATTCCAGAGACTAAAACTTGAGGCAAAAGAGAAGAAAATATTTAAAATAACATAGTAAAAATGTTTCTCATATATTAGAGAGAAGGCATTTTGCCCCAAACAGATATTTGGGTACTAAAAGATACTAAGCTCCTCTAAGGATCAATGAAAAAAAAATTAATAAGGTTGAGGTGGTTCCAGCAGCATGGTAGCAGAATAGAAGAAAAATTGGCAGAACAGTACCTATGAAAAGGAGAATAAAGGTCACTTACGGAATGTAGCAGCCTGGACACAGCTATGAAATACAGAGAAGTAGTGATTTGGTGCACAAGGGTAACAAAGCAGAAGTTAAAAACAACAATAATAACATTTCCTCTGAGGATATTTAGAATAAACTGGAGGTGCGTTGGGGAAATCTTAGCCAACATGCAGGTAATATTTAAGAAATCTGTGAGGTTTAGTCTGAGAGTTTTAGGCAAAGAGGTAACTTCATTAATGAATATGATTCAGCAATTGTGAAATTAGGAGAACTGAGGACAAAATTTTGTAGAAGACAAATGTCTCTAAGACAAACAGACAGACAAAGAGGCAAACTAAGGAAAATTAAGAAATGATTCTGAATGTAGAAGATTTGGATGACAAAATTTTGAAGAAACCAATTTTAAAGAACTTTGAAAGTACACCAGGGTAAGTTCAGTAACATAAGACTGAAAAGAATCAATGATATTTGGTAATAAGAAAGTTTTAGTAAGTGGCTGGAAGGCAGTTAATGAAGTGCTTTCACTTATTTGTAGTGAGTTGAGGATGGAAAGATTGGTACAGAAAATGAAATGGCAGATTTAGACCACTTTTTTGCTAAATGGGTATTTAAAAAGTAAACCAAGAGAAAATAGGTTAATAGAAGTATGTAAGGTTGGAAAAAATAGAACATATTTATGTACGATAGTGATAAGCTACGTGGAATGAAGAAAGAAAGAAAGAAAAAGAACTAGAGAGAAATAAATAGTGATGGAAGGTCTCAGAAGAGGCGGACAATAATGATAATCCAAACAGTAACAATAATATTGAGAAGAAAAAAGTATTCTTCTCCCATTATTGTGGTCCTTGTCTCAATATATGTTTCAGAGCTAGAAAACAAATAAATGACATGTTTAGTGGGAGAAGTGTTTGCTTCTCTTTCAATAAATCATTGTGTAATATTAACTGATGTTCTCTTGCATAATTTTAAACATAATTTTGTTTCTGTAATAGCACTTCCTTAAATGTGATTTACAAATGAGTGTGTATAAGTCATTCAACCATACTATGGGCATCAGTAGGATGATTATAAAAGGTTTCATTTGTACAGAGAAAACTACCTAAATATTCCATCAACAAAAATAGTAAATTATTTTAAAAGAAAAATTTGTGGTATTGATTTCTATAATGATGAGGCTTTTAATTTTTAAAAGATTTTTGCAATTATGTAGTTTTCAAAAAATCAGGCAAATGTTTGATTTATGCACATGGGTTTATAAATGGATAAATCATACTATTGAGGTGTTTATTATGTTAAGAGACTGAATTCTGAAACTAGACTGCCTAGAATTGAATCTGTATTTTATTTTTGTTTTAAACAAAATCTCAATGCCTTCATCTGAAATATGGGAAATAATATTCACATTATGAAATGATCAAGTGATTTAAGTATGTATACAGATAGATGCATACATGTTTACTTACATATATACACACATAAGTTTTTATATATACATGTGTTTAACATTTAGAAGAGTGTCTGACCTGTAGTAAGGTATTTTACAAGCATTTACAATAATTATCATAAAGTACATTTGAAGTCCCTAAAGAATTTATTTCTTCAAAGATGTAGTGATTTTCCTTACTGGAAATATTCAAGAGTCAGCTAGAAAATAAAATCACCAAAATGCATGTTTTCTAGAATTCATTAAACTCTAGGATTATGATATTATCATAATGTTCCTGCTAAAGATAGTGAAATGCAGTGAGGATAGTTATTTGACCAAAGGCAAGTACTAAGTAAACAAATCCAAAGCCTTTAGACCATTTATCAGATCAAAATAAACAAAATTTTGAACTTATATTTGCTGTGTGTTTGTTTGGTGTATGTTTTGGCAAATACCACTAAAAGGAACTTAAACAGCAGGTGACTATTATTCAAGACTGTCACAGTTCATTTTGCATCTGGCTGAACTCCTCCAAGGTAAACAAGGAATTATGGAAAGCCCATTACAAATCTCCACAGAGCCCTGAGAAACCAATATCTGGACAGAGTGAGAAGCATATTCCGAATAGGTGACATTTTGATAATGCATCCTTTTGAAGGTGGCATCAAGAAAAGGAGACCTTTATTAGCTATCTTGGAATGTCAGTGTGGTGCTCCAGGGATTCACTGAACTCCTTATCCTGTCGAACTTTTAACCTTCATTGATCTATAATTCGTGTTCTAAAGAAGAAAAAAAAAAAGTTGCCTTTCTCTCATAAACTCCTCAAGGAGAAACAGAGACATTCAGTCATAAATTATTGATTCTCTCTGCCTTTTAAAATGGGAAAAAAGTGGCACATTGTACAATGACTGCAACCTTATTATTTTTTAATCTTTTCTTCACACACTACCTCAGAATTATCATACTGTAATGAGATTAGGAATTTGTATTCAGAAACCTAATGGCGATATGGGCAGAATGGCTTACATTGGTAAAGGATTCTTGTTTTGAATAAATGTGAAAGTTACAGTTGAATGACAGTTAATTGCAGGGTAATCCAAAAGCTCCTGATTATTTCTGATTAAACAACAACAACAAAAACCAAGATGGGCAATGGATAGGAACATTGTTTTATAAATAACTTCATTGGTTTGTACTATGTGCCAATGAATCAGTTTCTACTTTAAGATGGATGACTTAATTATTTTTCATGATTTCTGAATTTTACAAAGTGCACTTCGGATATACAACATGATGAAATAAGATACATATATAGTATACATATATAGTTTCACTAAAGTGAAACAAGTAAACACATGCATCACCTCACCCTTATCCCCCTGGTCCTGTGTGCAAGAACAACTATGATCTACTCAATTTGGAAAAAAACAAAATTCAGAACATGGTACACTATTGCAAACTCTGTTCTCCTGTCGTACATCAGATCTCTAGATTGTTCATCCTACATAGTTACTGCTTTGAGTCCTTTGACCTACATCTCCCCATTCTATTCCCCCACTCAACCCTGGGTAACCACTTATTAATTTTCTGTATTTATATACTTGAACCAATTTTTTAAGGTTCCAAATATAAGTGAATATGCCTCCATATAAATATAATTGTGTCCATTTATCCACTGATGGATGCTTGGGTTATTTACATATCTTGACCATTGTGAATAATGCTGCAGTGAACTTGGAGTTATGGATATATTTGCAAGTAATGATTTCTTTTATTTTGGGTATATACCCATAAAAGGTATTGTAGGGTCACATGGCAACTCTATTTTTAATTTCTTTAGGAAAAATCCATGCTGTTTTCTACAATGGTCACACCAATCTAAATTCCTGCCTACAGTGTGTTAGAGTACACATTTTTAATATGCATATATATATTGATCATATATATATATATATGTACATATATATATTAGATGTTGATTGACCTTTATTTAATATCTTTATATGCGGTGCTGAGAATTGAACCCACTGCCTCACACATGTTAGGCAAGTGCTCTACCACTGAGCTACAACCCTAGCCCCATAGAGTACACTTTTCTCCACACGTTCACCAGTACTTGTTCTCTGATATCTTTTGGAACAGTTAACGTAACAGATATGAAGTGATAACTCACAGTGGTTTTAATTTGACTTCACTGATGATTAGTGATACTGAAACAAATCCCTCACCCCATAGGAAATTTGAGGTTCTACATAAGTATATGTGCTTGCTTCTGTTTAATTCTATGTCTTTATCTAGGTAATAATTCAGATAGTAAAGCAATTTTCAATTAATTTTTTATAATCTATTTTCTACATCTGTCTTCTCACTAAAATGAATGAGACAGGTCTATCCTTTCAAAAGGAAAACAGAGAAAATGTTTGCTAATCACATATTAGCTAAATATCTAGTATCCAGAAAATATAAATAACTCTTAAACTCAACGACAGAAAGACAAATGACCCAATTTAAAATGACAAAAGACATGAATGGATACTTCTTCAAAGAAGATATACCAGTGTCCAATAAGATATGAAAAGATGTTTGACATCATTAGTAATTAGGAAAATAAAAATCAAATTACAGCATATCCACTCAGATACAAAAAAACAAGAAACAAGAGGTGGTAAAAATATATAAATAATGAAATTCTCACACATTGCTTTTAGAAATGTGAAATGATTTAGCCATTATGAGAAAAGTTTGGCAGTTATTCAGGAAACTTAAACATTAAATTACCAAATTAGTCTGTAATACCATTCCTAGGTATTTACCTACAAGAATTGAAAACCAGAACTCAAATACACATAAATAAATTTTCATAGTAGCAATCATAATAGCCAAAAGTTATTTAAAAATGAGTGTCCATCCACAGTTAACCAATAAGGGATTTTTAAAAAATACTTGCGGCATATACATACTGGAGAATATTATTCATCTAGAAAAAATAAAGAGTGAACTACTAGAACATGCTACAGTATGAATAATTCTTGAAAATAGTATGCAAAGTGAAGCAGCCAGATACAAAGTCACATAGAGTCATAAAGCAGATAAGAGATTGCCAGTCCCCAGAACGACAGGGGAATGGGACATGTGTACAGGGTTTCCTTTTGTGCTGATAAGAAATGTTTTTAAAGTAGATAGAGGTGATGGTTATAGAACATTTTAATTGTACTAAACGCCACGAAATTGTTACTACAGAATGGCTAATTTTATGTCATGTGAATTTCACTTTTTAAAATAAAAAGCATTCTTGCATATGCATTAACTCTATTTCCTTCACTTTCTAAGTATTTTTAATTCTCTACATCTTAAACCTCTCCTCTCTTATTTTAAGTGACTTTATATAGATGTAATTCACACACCATAAATCCCCCCATTTAGAGTAAACAATACAACGTTTTCAAACATACCCATAGAAATGTGTCACCATCACCATAATCTATTTTAGGATATTTTCCCACCTATTAGCAGGCACTCCCATTCTCCACTGTATCCACTCATTTCCCAACTCATTTCCCATCTCCTTCTATAGATTTGCCTATTCTGATGTTTAATATAAAAGATAGGAGATATACTATGTGGATTTGGGTGTGGAATCTTTTCCTTAGTTTAATGCTTTCAAGGTTCAATCATATTTCACACATATAAGTAATTCGTTGCTTTTATATCTAAATAATAATACATGGTATTAATACCACATTTTGCTTATCTAGTCACCAAATAATGGGCATTTGGGTGGTTTCCATTTTTCTGCTACTATTATTAATGCTGCTATGAATATTTACATACAAGTTTTTGCGTGGACATGTGTTTTTTATTCTCTTAAAGAGGATTTACCTAGGAATATAATTTCTGGATTACAGAGTAACTTTGTATTTAACATTTTATAGAATTTCCAAACTCTTTTCCAAAGTGGTTACAACATTTTACCTTTCTCTGTTTAATATAATTCAATATTTTTCCCTGTATTCTTTTTTGTCTTAAATCCTGAGTAGATTTTCCTCTACCCCTCCATCTTGGTGTACACCTACATTCTATGGATTAAAACCTTGGAATTGGAGGAAATTGATAGTATGGAAAAGCCAAATAGTGATTAAATTGAGCTATAGAAAAATAAGATCATATTACTTGCATAAGTCAGTCCAGACATAGAAATCTATACCTGATGCATGCAAATATAATTAGAATAATATCTATGTATGCATAAGGACAATGACTTCTATCTGATTTTAAAATGTTGGAAACTGTATTTTAAGCAATTACTATTATACTTTTAATTATATAGAGAAAACATTCTTGAGGCTATGAGAGTAGCTGTTCAAATGATGGAAGGCTGAGCATTTGGTAAGCTTGAGAAACCTGGCCCAGGTGGAAAGCTGGAAATTTGACTGAGATAACTGAAAGCAAACAAGGGGACTGGAAGAGCCATGGACATGTGGATAAAGAGATTTAAAATGGAATCCTGGTTCACATTTGTAGGGCATTAAAGCCACTATACAGTGTGAAGGAAGCAGGTAGCAAGGTTAAAGCAGAGATCAAATTGATAATTCAATGGCAGTTTTGAGAAATCACTGCAATCCAGCAGGTATATAGTCTATGAATGAAAATATATTAAACCAGACCAGGTGGAAGATGCTGGCTCTAAGGCTTGGCAGCTGATATGCTTGGTTAAGAAAATGATTGATAAAAGTCTACTCGTTACTAAGAAGCTAATTGGAAAATGTTTACAGTACAATGGAAAATGGACACTTGTGAAGACCAGTCTTTGGTCCTCCGTTGTGTCCATCCTTTATAAAGATTGATGAGAAAAGAAAAGAAAATCAATTTAGATGATTAAAGAATCTCTCTCTTTCCAGCCATCCAGACTGGATCTGTTTTCTCCAAACATCCTTGGTGCTAGGAATTACCTGGCAGCAACAAGGAAATATCTTTCACTAAACAGGAGGTTTTTCAAAGACCATTCAGACAAGCAAATGGCTACCTCATTAACTAAACTGGGAAACGTTCCAAATGTTTGCAAAATAACTGTATTCAACACATACAGGCACATCCCATGCTTCTTTCATAAGCTTTTCTCTCCTTTTAGCTGTGTGAAAGCAGCCCACCATTTTCCTAGGTGGTTTAGCACATTTTTATTTTTTATTCCAGACAAAGCATGACTGACAGTGATAAAGAAAATAATATATTAACCCCACCCCCACCACCACCAAAACAAATTTTAAAAAGACATTTTAGATGTGCCATGCCTTCATTGAGATCAGGGTATGAATTCCAAGCTATTCATCTAAATGAGTTCACTTCATTCTTTGTTTAGACATGTATGCAAGCTGAACTAGTCAGATTGAAGAAGGCATACAATTAACACAACTATTCTAATTCTAAAAATCACTTTAAATCCTTTCTACAAGGAATGATGTCAAAAAGCGACATCCTGTGTTTATTTAGTCCCAAACTCTCTCACTTCACTAAAAATATATAGAGATGATAGGTTAGACAGATAGATGTATAGATATCTACATCAATTAGATAGATAGATAGATAGATAGATAGATAGATAGATAGAGTTCCTGCCATTTGACTGGAAAAATTATGGTTGTTTGATATTTTTGCAGAAATTTACAAAATTAAACAAGACCATATTAAGGAGCTTTTGTCTAGTATCCCCTTCAATTCCACTTAAAATTGGCGTTTTTTTTTCTGTACACACCCAACCTCACATTTTTGGTGACCTCCCATTTTCATTTCTGTATATATATATATATATATATATATATATATATATATATATATATAGTATGTTCATAGATCAGAAAAACACCCATGATATCATGCTTCAAAAGGTTCTACTCCATGCAACCATCAAAAAGTGTCTGCTTTGACTTTAATCTTCAGACTTTTGCTTTCTGAAATGGATCTTAGTATTCAGATTCATGTTTGTTATAATTCGTGTTTATCTTATAATTCTTCCAAGAAAATGCATTTAAATTAGAACAGTGACCTGTTGATACTTAGTTCTAAGAAATAATCCTTACTATGGTGATGTCAAGCACTATGCCAGGCCACTCTACAGATATTTGGAGCAAAATATAAGCAATTGCCTGTTCCACCATTATATAAGACAGTTTCAGTGCAGGATATAAATGCACATGGGTAGCAAATCTTAAAAGAACAAACCCTAGGAGGCTAAGTCACAGGAGTCGTTCATCACAGTATTAGGTAATTCTTGAGTCTTAAGATGATTGATGTGTTTAATTTTAAACTTGCCTGGGTACGCAGGATCTGTCCCTGAAGTGGGAATAGGGTGAGTGGGTGAGATGGACGAAGAAATTTTAATGGAAAGCAGTTTTCACTTTCAACCTTTTCTGTGTGCTTCTTTTAATAGAAACAAACAAAAATACGTTTGAATTACTACCATATTATATAATTATATTCTGTACTCAGATTCTCTTGTAATACTAAGGAGGTTAAAAACTGTCTTAATTCTCATTCTTTAAGATGTTAATTTTTTGTAAGTAATAATGACTTTCACAGAAAACTCGTTTGAGCTCTTAATGACAGTGAAACACAGAGTGACAAGGATGAGCTAAACTCCCACTTACAATATATTAAAGATGTGAGTTAAGCTAATGGCATTCATATTGCTGTATTTCACTATAGTGTTTTGGTTGAAGGGAACATATATCACAATTACTGACCTGGAGATACATGTTGCCAAAAACAAACAAAAAATTTCATGACTTGGCTGTTAATAAAAAATTTCTATGTGTTTAATTTAGTATTCTCAATATTAGGTAGTAAAATATAACTACTTAAGAATTGTTAAACCCTAGTATTAAAATTTGATACACATATGAAATACCTAAATAGTTCTGGTAAAGAATATTTGGTTGGTTTAATCTGACCAATTATTTCCATGTATTGAACAATCCTACCACTATGCTAGGATCTGTAAATAAAACAGCAAGTTGCTTTGTGCTTAATCATTTGAACAGCAATTGGGTATTAACAAAAACTCCAGCAAATGTATAATATGTATTCAGGGCTATGAATGAAAATCATAAGATATTTTGTGCATATATAAGAGATCTGTTATGAACTGAAAGTTGGTGTCCCCACAAAATTTATACTAACCCCCAGTAAGCTATAAGGAGGTAGGACCTTTAAGATATAATTGGTTCTTAAGAGTGGAGTCTTCATTCTGAGATTAGGAAAAACATGCGATCTTTCCTTCTTCTTTTTTTCTTTCTTCTGTGTGAGGTTACAAGGAGATTCCATCTACAAACCAGGAAGCAGACTCTCATCAGACCCAGGATCTGTCAGCACTATGACCTTGGATTTGCTGAGCTCCAGTACTACGAACACACATTTCTGTTGTTTATGCCATTTTTTTTATGATATTCTGTTATAACAGCCTGAATTGAATAAGACAAGACAGTAATACAACAGAATGATCAGAAAAGCTTTCCCTGAGAAAGTGTTATCTGAACAAGTTCTGAAAGATGCTTGGCAGCTAAGTGGGTGGTTAAAAATGGAGAAAAAGCATGGGTGGTTAAAAACTGGTGGGAGAGGGCCAAAGGGGGAAAACTGTGTTGCACTTAAGGCAGTGAAAGAAGAATGAAATGACTGGAGAGTAGTGGAGCAAGGGGAGAACCATGAAGGATGAGGATGAAAGTATAGTTAAAAAGCAAATCATGGACGCCCTTACAGATCGAGCTTTTGATTGATTTTGATTTTTTATCCTAAAGACACCAGAAAATGATTAAAGTGTTTTTATTGTGACACAGCATAAGTATCTGTTAATTTTAATGCTATCCTGCTTTCAGTATGGGGAATGGAAGGGAATTGGGCCAGAGTCAAAGCATAAAGGTTAATTAAAAGCTATCATAATAATCTAGAAGAAGTGATTGTAGCTTCTACTTTGGTAACATGAAAAATTATATGGACTGATTTAAGAAATATCCGAGTAGCAGTCTATACAAAATTTAGTGAAGGATGAGTGAGCATGGTAGATATTTTAGAGAACATTCAACATAGGAGGATTTTGTCCTATATAAACTGGATTTAAGTGGTGTTTGCACAAATAAAGAACATCAGATAGGAATGCAGTTTTGAGGATAAAACAGTGATCTTATTTATGTTAAAATATCTTTACAACCTTTAAGAGGAGTATCTATAAATACAAAGCTCAGAAAATAAATTGAGGCTACAGGTATAAACCAAACTTGTTGGCATATAAATGGCAAATAAAGGCATGAATGTGAAAAGGATCTAGTATGGTACCATGAGAAAATAAATATTTACCTTTATGAAAAGATAAGCCCACAAGAAAGACCAAAAGGGCAATTCCATACATGTGCCTTTTAAAGAAACTTCTGGATGGAGTAAAAGCTATAAAAATATAAGACAATTGAAATAATAACATTTTGGACTATTAACATAGGATGGAAAATTATGAGTAAATGGGTTTTCACTTCAATAAGGACAGAGCACACTTACCTAAAAAGAAAGATGACTGATCCTAATAAAATGAAAAATTAAAATTTCCTTCCTAATTACCATGAATTTGAGACATGTAGTTAGTGATGCCATACAGAGGAAAACTTTATAAGAGGGAAAAAAAAATCTATGATGGTTGTGTCCTTTAGAGTGTCGGGAATAGGTACTGTCAGATCAAAACATAAAGAAAAACCCAAAGATTTCACATGAGCTTCATGAAATCACCAAATTTAGAACATTCCATAGATATTCTGTGACAGTTGGAATTCTATTTGTTATCATTGACCCTGTCATTTGCTTAATCTCCTATTTTTAGTGCTAATTATTTATCAGGATTTCTTGCAGGAGTGTAAATCATGCAAAGACATCAAGTGAGCCATATTTTCTTTTGGGGTTGACCTTTCCATAATCCACTGTTCTGCATCTACAAACTGAACTAAATGCTCTCTAGCATGACATCTTGATGTACAACTGTTCCCCTAAAATTTATTTTTACCAATATCCTAAGAATTTTCTTTATTCCATGTTTTTCTAAATTCTATGTTTTCTCATTTCTTGATTTTCTTCTGTTTTGGTAGAATATTTATCCAGTAGTTTTCTGGGGGAAAAAGCATATATAGAAGATAATATTTTTAAGCATTATATATCAGATAATATCTTCATTTTACACTTGCACTTGACTGATAAACTATGAAAGCATTCTAAATTGGAAACCACAATTTCTCAGCACTATAAAAACATTGCCTCATTGTCTTTGAACACCCTGGATTGCTATTTTTAAGTATGAGGCCGTGCTACTTTCTTCTTTCTTTCCTACAAAATATGTTTCTGTTTTCTTTTACCCATATGGAACTTACCAGAATACTCTCCTCATAGTCAGTGCTTTTAAATTTCATGGTAATAACTCTACTGGAAATTGTCTTTAGTCTACTGTCCTGGACACTTATTCAGCTCTTACAACATGGAATATCATACACTTGGTTCTAGGTATTATTTTATATTATTTCTTTGGTAATTTTCCTTCCTCTGTATTTTCTTCCCTTGAAACCCCTATTATGGATACTGAACTTCTAGAAATGATTTTATAATCATTTTGTAATATTTTTATCTGTTCTTTTATTCTACTTTCTGGGAGATTTCCTTAATTTTATATTAAACAATTTCTTCTGATTTTACATGCAATTCTATTTATACTTTGTATGATTACAAATAAGGGTATATTAATTATAGAGTTTATTTTTGTTTTGCTTCTGCATCTGCATTGTCTGTTCTCTCAGAACATTTTTTTTTCTATTTGGACATATATATGTATATATATATATATATATATATATATATAATTTTACATATTTTTAATATTACTCTTTTATTAATAACATTTATTTTAGAAGCTTTTCATAATTATTCAGTGAACCTTGGCTACCTATTAGTAAGTAAGGGTGAGACAGAATGTGAGCCTTCTATGGTTTAGCATGACTTCACCATCAAGTGACCATGCATGTAGCTCATTACTTTGGTATAATCTTTCCTTTTTAAGTAGTTCATTTCCTCTAAGATAGAAATATGCCCAGTGGTTATGAATTTGACTTTCAAAACTCTAGAAACAGAATGGAAAAGACAGACATGCTCTTCTCTGCTTTGTATGTGGAGTTAATTCTTGTATTTAACATGGTGCCACTGACATCTGTGTCCTTGTTTACAGGAGGCAAAATCCCTCTGGTATAGTCTTTCCAGAGAATAAGCTTTTATTTCTTTTCTTTTCTTTTCTTTTGTAAGTAAGGAAGAGTAGTTAGTTGACTAAAGATGACTGGGAAGAAAATTAAGTTTTCTTGTGTGACACACCTGGCTTCCACTGGCATTCTGTGACCCTAATTTCTCAATCTATTGTTTGAACATATATTTAATGAATATGACTTAACTACTTTAGCATTACTGATTGAAACATTGTTTCCCACATTTATAAACACTTAGAAAAGGAAATTCTTCTTTAATGTTTCTCTTATACTGTTAATTTTTGTTCATTTGTCCCTTTACTTGTCCTTTAATTATATTTAATAAGAAATCCTGATAATTCATAAATAACTTTATAATATTTAAGTATATGTTACACCTATATTTATTTTTATTAGAGCTTTACAGTTATACATAGTAGTTGGGTTCATGAATGAAAATCGATTTCAGTTCATGATACCACCTTTTCCCTCCCCTATTCCCTTCCTGTCTCCCCTCCCTTCTCACATTCTCCTTTCTCTATTAGACTTCCTTTCATATGTCTACTAATTTATATTTGATTGGATCTTAATGTTATCCTATCTGTCCCTCCCCTTTTCTTTATTTTACTCTCACTTCCATATGAGAGAAAACATTCACACCCATATTAAAAATGTAGTGGTTCTACATATAGATATTTCCCCAAAATATATTAAACTGCATCTAACTAACTTAATTTCAAACTATTTATTTTCAAAGAATTCTTTTATACTCAAACTCAGCATTAAACCAAATTGTTAACTACCTGTTACACAAGGTAGTAGACCACACCATATATTAACTGAAAAAATACATATATACATATATATATTTAAAACACTATAAAATTCTGTACTACCCACACACATCTCTTCTTACATCCACATTTTTTCAAGTGCCTACTTAATAAAAGGTGATCATGATAGAAAAAAATACTGTAGTGCTGAAAACTTAAAAAGCTGAAATTTTGAGTATTACTGTCCAAAGGGTGAAGCGGTGGTGGCTGAGGGGACACCTATTTGGAGAAAAGTCCATTAAAACCTGAACCAGTAAGTAGTTCAGGACTCCACCTCCCCAAGCAGAGGCCCAGACAGTTCCTGTCACTGAAAGTCCTTGAGGAGAAGAGAGTTTGTTGAGAACATGACACTCAGGCTAGAATAGTCTGATTAAGGATCACAGACTCCGGGCACTGTGGCACACGCCTGTAATCCCAGCACTTTGGGAAGCTGAGGCAGGAGGATTGTGAGTTCAAAGCCAGCCTCAGCAATGGCAAGGCATTTAGCAACTCAGTGAGACCCTGTCTCTAAATAAAATACAAAAAAGGGCTGGGGATGTGGCCCAGTGGTCGAGTGCCCCTGAGTTCAATCCTTGGTACCACAAAAAAAAAAAGAAAGAAAGAAAGAAAAAAAAAAAAAGATCACAGACAATATTTCTCTTATATTAGACACCTTATTTCACCTGGTAGTAGTATTAAACATGACCAGAATATATTTGGAAACCAAAAAATATATCAGTAATTGTTATTATAAATTTTTATAATGTATGCTATTCCAGACCAAAATCTAAAGTCATTTTTGTAGTATAATCATGCAATGAAATTCATAGAGTTGTTAAAACAATCATTTGGAGCTGTGTTTGAAATTGCATTAAGTGAATAATAATTAGGAGAATGGAAAACGTTATAATCTTCATATTTCTCATGTAAGAACTTGGAAAATAAAAAGATGAGAAATGACAAAAGGTTATTCTATATTCTCTTTAAAAAAAAAAAAAAGTATTTCTTCAACCAAAGCTTAAATGTCAAAGGGATGACTGGTCTAGGAAGAAGTGAATTGGACAGATAGTAAAAAAAAGCATAGAAATGGATATGTTAAAGAAGATTTTCCTGGCATATAGCACAATCAAAATCATTCAGATTAGTAAACAGAAATGTCAATTTCTTGAGACTTTTCATAATTTTGTCTGATGAAGTTGAATAAAATTGGGTATTATTTTTAAGAAGCAGATTTCAGATATCTTGACTTAAGTTGAAAGGAAATGTTGGTATTGAAATTTAGTATTCTTAAATTCATAAATTTCATTCATAGAAAACTTCACTAATGCATATAACTTAGATTATGATACTTAAAGGTGCTATAGAAAAATCCCACTAGAAGGTAAGTTTTCAACCTTTTATATTTTCCAGTATTTCCATCAATAAGAATTATTGTTACAGGTAGAACTGAAGTTAACTCACTAACCCTCTCGCCTTCTTTCTCTCCCTACCCTTTCCCCCTTTATCCTCCAAGAGTTGACCATTGATTTAATTCAGTATTTATTATTCCCAGGCATATTTTTCATTATTAAAACTAAATTTTTGTTGCTCCTGTTTTTAAACTTTGTAGCTTTGTAGAAATTGCTTCATGTATATTCTATGCATTTTAATTCAACAAAAAGAAGTGTCCAATTTGATACACTAACTCTAATTTAATCATTTTCATTATTTTACACTGATTTATATACCAAACTTTCTTGTGTAGTCTAAAATTGGTAGACATTTAGATTACTTAAATCAATTCATTATTACAAGAATGTTGCAAAGAACTTTGTTATTTATGCCTCCTTGTACACACTGATGTGAGCTTCTTCAGGACAGGGATTCTCAAACTCAGCATTATAGATATTTTGAGTGAGACAATTCCTTGATTTTGGAGTTAGAGATGCAGGAATGGAGACTGGCCCCATGCACTGTAAGATATTTAGTAGAATCCGTGACCTCTACTCACCAGAGGCCAGTAGCAGCCCCCATTTTGTGACAAAGCAAAATGTCTTCAGATATCACTAAATGTCTCTTTGGGGACAAGATTAACCCTAATTTAAAACTACTACTCTGGAGTATATACCTGTACATTCTGTCTTATAGATTATGCATATTTTCAACTTTACTAAATATGATTCAATTGTTCATAAAATGGTTGCAGTAATTTTCCTTGCCATCAGCAAATGCTGTTTCTAGGGGTTTTTTTTGATGAAACACTTTTAACATATAATGAAAATGTAAGATATCAATAACAGTAATAATAATAATAAAGTAGCACCATGTATTCACAGCCCAGTTTAAGAAATAGCACACAACAGAATCTTTGAAACCCATATATTCCTTCCTGATTCTTCCCTTCCTCACTTGTTCTTCCACCAGAGGTAACCAGTATTCTGGATTTTTATTCATCATTCTCTTCTTTTCATACCACAAATAATCACATATCTAAATATTAAGTTTTCATCTGTATAATTTTTAAAGTTGTCCACTTTCTTCATCTTTGTTGAGATATGATAATATTTAACATCTGCATGTTTTTAATGTATCCTATTTGACAAGTTTGCATTCACTCATGCATTCACTCATGATACCATCATCACATTCTAGGAAATAAATATATTAATCCCCTCATTAATATTTCTTGTGTCCTTTTGTGCATATGTGGTTTTGTGTGTGTGTGTGTGTGTGTGTGTGTGTGTGTGTGTCATGTCTTAAGAACATTTGACATTAGATCTAACGAAGTTAACAAGTTTTAAGTGCACATACCTCTTGTGATCTATAGGAATTATGTTGTATTGCAGACTTCTAGAACTTATTTATCTTGCATAACTAAGTTCTCATAGCCACTGAATATCAATTCTCTATATTCTCCCCCTGCACAACCCATGGAAACCACCACTGCATTCTTTGAATTTTAACTATTTTATCAACCTAATACAAGTAGAATTACATAGCATTTGTTTGTGACTAGTTTATTCTGCTTAATGTCCTCCAGGTTTATCCATGTTATTATAAATGGTAACATTTTCTTCTTTTTTAGGACTGAATACTTTTCCACTACATGTAGATATCACATTTTCTTTATCTACATATCTGTCAATAAACATTTGGATTGTTTCCATATCTCAGTTATGAACAAAGCTGCAATGAACATCATCTTTCCTTAAGAGCTTGACTTCAGCTCTTCTGCATACATACCCAGAGGTGGGATTGCTGAATCATATGATAGTTCTTTTTTTTTTTTTTTTTTTTTTTTTTTGTGGTACTGGGAATTGAACTCAGAGGCACTTGACCACTGGGTCACATCCCCAGTCCTTTTTTGTATTTTATTTAGAGACAGGGTCTTACTGAGTTGCTAAGTGCCTCACCATTGCTGAGGCTGGCTTTGAATTCAGAATCCTCCTGCCTCAGCCTCCCAAAGTGCTGGGATTACAGGCATGCGCCACCATGCCCGGCTGATAGTTCTATTTTTAATATTTTGAGAAACAAGCATACTGCTCTCCACATAGTTGTACATTCTTCAGTGTTACACTTATGGAATCATACTTTTATAACTTGGTTGTTTATTTTTTCTTTTGCTTTGTTTTTGATAAGCTTCATGATTTTGGCTTATCATTATCATTTTGAGTTTTATTAACACTTATCAGATAACTTCACAAAAATATGGAATTATAAGCCCTCATGTTATGGTCTCCAGAATACTCATAAAATAAAAATTTAAACAGGTCAGATATCATTTACCTATGAATCTGAAATATCTTAAAGAAGATTCCAAATGAAAGTAAAAACTAATTTCAGATAAGCAAATAAAAATGACCTTTAATTATTCCTCCATCAGATACTGAAATTTTACAAATAAGCCATTGAAATCCAGCACACTTAAATGACCAGGGAGGCTTATAAACTATATCAACTTAGTTGCATAATTCAAAACTAAAATTTTCTACTTCCAAACATAGTTTTCTGCAAACATAAAGTTAATTCTTCTGTTAGCACCTCATGGTAAAACTGTCTTTTACATCTTTTCTTGCCCTTCTCTTTGACCTATTGTATAGGTTTCTGCTTTACACATAGTAGAATAGAAGTCAAATATTTCAACTTATTTGGAATTGTGCCACTTTAAAGTATGACTAATTTAACTGGCAAAACATCTTTATGTCATTTGATGATTCAAAGAAAATCAAAGGAGAGTTTTATGCAAATTATAAGTGCACTTGGAATCCTCCTCTGTGGAAATGCATGACCTAAATGTATGTATCCTCCTTGAATGTGATGAGTGCATTCATCACTTAGTATTGCCTCTATGGACGATAGATGCAGGAGCCCCAGGAGGCAAATGGCTCTTTCACGGTAGCAGTTATAAAGATATGCTACCTTTAGAGACAAAGTGCACAAGAGGAAAGGGAATTTGATATGTTTATAATCTTTTAAAGTCGGAGGAAAATAACTTGATAATGATTGCATAATAAGATATTAGTATGTTTTTCTCATTCAATTCCCTACCAATTGAGGGACAAGTACAAAGCTGATAATTATATGCATAACTATGGAATGTTATTAAACCTGACATTTTAAAAGTGTATTTCCCATTCCTCCAAAAAGCACATGTAAATGAAAAACAATGAAAAATGATGTGAGACTTCAGATTGAGCTAAATAAAGTGAGAACAAGAGTGAGATGACTCATTTAACATATTTAGGAAATGACATGATAGAATGCATTTCTCATCTGTGTGACATAAAATGAAACAGACCTATTTTGAATGGTGTTTAGTGGTTTACTAATTTATTGCAAAGGTGATTTTTCTAATTAATTTTTACCCTAAAATTAACTTCTCAGTAAAGTTCTGACCAGGCTCAGACAGCTTGGTACCCTCCTATGGTACTGCCTCTGCTACCATTCAAGGATCCTCAGAACAAAAATGTTTGATAACATAATAATACTATATGATCTATTATGCAGATTTCCCACCCCTTTTAATTTTTTATTTTGAGAGAGGGTCTTGCTAAATTGCTCAGAAGGACCTCAAGCTTGTATTTGTACTGGTTCAGCCTCCTGAGTAGGTGGGATTATAGGAATATGGTTTACACCATATTCCTGATGTCTACCTTAGAACTTAGTACATACAGTAGGTTTTTTAAAATCTGTGTTAAAATAAGCACATCCGGAATGATGTGGTAAGGGTCTCTTACTACATCAGCACACCTATAAAAACAAAAAGAACACTGTTTTAAAAATGATAACAAAAGCAACATTTCTTGAAATTTGAAAATTAAACAAAGGCTAGTAACAATCCCAGGAGTATTATTCAAGACAAATGCCTTAATCTTGATAAGAACAGATTTGTAGAACTTTAAATTGCACTACTCAGAGAACTGGCTGCTGGTGGTATCATGGCATCCCAGAACCGACACCCCTCACCCCCTGTCCCCCGCACCCCAAGAATATGAAACTGATGATGGCTCTTACAAAGTGTTGGATTTAACTGAGATGCAAGAAGACACAACTGGTGGAGTCCAGTATTTGGCCACAGTTCTGGACCTACAGTAGAAAAATACTCAGTAGCTACCCAGATTGTGATGGGTGGTGTGACTGGCTGGTGTGCAGGATTTTTGTTCCAGAAGGTTGTAAAGCTTTCAGCAGCTGCAGTGGGAGAAGGCTTTCTTCTCCTTCAGATCCCTAGTCACAGAGGCTATATGCTCGTTGACTAGAAGAGTTGAAAAAGATGTCAACAAAGCAAAAAGACAGATAAAGAAACAAGCAAATAAAGCAGCACCTGAAATCAACAATATAATTGAAGAACCAGCAGAATTTATCACACAGAACATAGTGATATCCAGTGGATTTCACTAGGCCTTGCATCTATGGACATGAATGTTCTGCACTAGTAGTGGATCCAACTGTGAGAAGCGAAGTGGAGGCAACAGTAGCACATGCCCCCAGAATCTCTAGAACAAGGAGAAACAACTAGCTGGCCAATACCAGAATCACAACTCAGCATTTTGCCATCTGAGGTTTGGCAAACTAGTGTCTGCTGTGAAACCACCTATAGGGTATGTGAACAGTAGTATTCTGGAGCAAAACATGGCTTTTGTCATTTTCTAAATATTTGCATCTGTTTAGAAACCACTGGATATAGATATGGAGAGAGAAAAAATTGGTTGGATTTATTGCCCAATAAAATATCCTCTTTTTATTTAAATACGGTGTTCTTCATTGTGCTTTATGGCATACTGCCAATAATTAAAAACTTGTCTTACAGCTTCAATACTAGCACTGTTTTTTTAAAGATATGTGTGCAATAAACTGAAGAATCATGGTGCCCTTTTGTGAAAGAATTTAGAAATAAAAGAATTATTAAAGATATTAAATAGATTCTACTGATGTAAAAAAAAAATTTTTTTTGCACTACTCCCATCCCTTTCTTGCCAACCCTACAGCAGCTCAAAAATAAGCAGTCTCAGAATCAGAGTTGTGAAAATAGCATTCTAGCAGCAATTTCTAAAGACACAAATAGTCTTGAGTCTCACTTCTTCAAAATAGTCCCATCCTAGGACTTGTTACTATATGACCTGCCTGGAAACCTCTTTAAAAAGTACCATTCACAGAGCTTGTATATGAGACATGACTCTCAGTGGAGGAATACCTGCCTCCAGAGCATTTAAAGAGAAAATCAGTGGTAATTGTTTAACAACACAGATATCTGAGACAGACAGCCATACCAATTGAGGCAAACAGAAGTGGGGATGGCTTTAATACTTTAAATATATATATACACACATATATATGTATTAGGGTATAAGATACTTAATTTTGAAAAATTTCTGCATTTGGGGGGAAACACAGAAGGTCATACAAATGTGTAGGGCCATGCATATACCCAAGAATCACCAGAAAAGTGCCAACATCTGACCATTGACTGGCATTATGGCTGTATACAAGTTGGAATTTCATGTTAAGACAGAGTTGTAAACTACCAAAGCATTAAAGCAACCCACAGAGAGAGTGCATGATCAAAGGGTAGGAGAAAGCAAAAGGATGTAAAACAATGTTTTTTTAACATTGCAAAAAGAAACACTAAGTAAATAGGAGTAGGAATATTTAGGTAAAATAAACTTTAAGCTAAAAATATATATATAAAGAAGGTCACTATATAATTATAAAGGGATCAATTCAACAAAAATAAAAAACAATTTTAGACATATATGCATCACAGGCCAGAGTACCCAATTATATAAAACAAACCTTAGTAGATCAGAAGGGAAAGACAGACTCCAACACAATAAAAGGTGGTAACTTCAGCATACAATTTTCAACAGTGAACAGATCATACAAAGCAACAATCAAAAAACAAATATCAGAGTTAAATTATACTCTAGACTAAATATACCCAACAGACATTGACAGAAAATCTCATCTAACAGCTACAGTATACACATTCTTCTCATTCTTCACATAGAACATTCACCAGGTTATACTATATGTTGGACCACAAAACTAGTCTCAATAAATATCTTAAAAAACAAAATCATATCATGTATCTTCTCCAGGCATGATGGAGAGAAACTAAAAATCAATAAAGAAATAAAACTTAGAAATTATTAAAATATATAGAAAATGACCAATATGCTCTTCTATATACAAGTAGTCAATAAATAAATAAAATCCATCACATCAATAGACTTAAAGACAAGAATCATATGATTATATCAACTGATGCAGAGAAAGCATTTGACAAAATACAGCACACTTTCATGTTCAAAACACTAGAGGTGCTCGCCAGTTGGTGGTGGGAGCAGTCGGATCTGCTGCCGCTCTCACGATGGCGTGGGTCTGGACTGCGCCACAACCTCTTGAGAGACGTGGGTCTTCGGATCCTCTTTAGTGCCGGAGTGGGGGCCGCAGGCAGCTTGGAGACAGCGGAGAACAGAACCTCTGGATGGACTCTTCCTGGGAAGCTTTGCTAATTTGCAGCACCTGGACAATGTTCCTCATTAATACCTATCTGTCAGCATAGTCGTGACATCATTTCACTGTGGTGGCAGGGACTCAGCTCCGAATTATAAATAGAAAAAACACCTGGATCCCAGTCTATCAATGGCTTCAAGACAACCAGAAGTACCTGCTCTTGGGCCTAGTGGGCCTCTAGGCAAGATGTCCCTGCCCATCGGGATGTGCCGTCGGGCATTCAGCTATGATGATGCCCTTGAGGACCCTGCACCCATGACTCCTCCTCCATCGGACATGGGCAGCATCCCCTGGAAGCCAGTGATTCCAGAGCGCAAGTATCAGCACCTTGCCAAGGAGGAGGAAGGAGAGGCCAGTGTATCCCCCCCTGCCATGACCCTGTCAACGTTCACGGACAGTACGGACAAGGTCCCGGTGGTGAAGGCCAAAGCTACCCATGTCATCATGAATTCTCTGATCACAAAACAGACTCAGGAGAGCATTCAGCGTTTTGAGCAACAGGCAGGACTGAGAGATGCTGGTTACACACCACACAAGGGCCTCACCACCGAGGAAACCAAGTACCTCCGAGTAGCAGAAGCACTCCATAAACTAAAACTGCAGAGTGGAGAGATAACAAAGGAAGAGAAGCAGCCTGCATCAGCCCAGTCTACCCCAAGCAGCACCCCTCACTCTTCCCCTAAGCAGAGGCCCAGAGGCTGGTTTTCTTCTGGTTCCTCTACAGCCTTACCTGGTCCAAGTCCTAGCACCATGGATCCTGGAAGCGCGGATAAGGACAGAAACTCATCAGACAAATGGAGCCGTTTTGGTCCAAGACCGCTTCAGAAGTCTGATTCTGGAGGTTTTGCCATCCAGGCCTACAAAGGCGCCCAGAAGCCCTCTCCAATGGAGCTGATCCGGGCCCAGGCCGCCCGAATGGCTGAAGATCCAGCAACCTTCAAGCCACCCAAGATGGATGTCCCAGTGATAGAAGGGAAGAAACCACTGCCTCGGACCCATAATCTCAAACCCCGTGACTTGAATGTGCTCACACCCACTGGCTTCTAGAGTGCTTTCTATCCCAGGGACTTGGGATAGAGGGTTTCTGGTCCTTTATTCCCCCTTTACCTTAGCTCTGACATAGGAATGGTATATTAAAAACAAAACAAACAAACAACCCCCCCGCCAAAAAAAAAAAATGAGGCTAGAGGTGGAGATCTAATTAATTCTGAGAAACATCAGTGCAAAGCTTGTCCTTTGTGTGGAAGAAACCGTTTTGTAGTGTTTTAGAGTTTTAGACTAAAAAATCTCAGAAGTGATGTTTGGGGGACTTCATCACCCTTTCTTGTATCATCTACTCCAGACCAGGATTTTAATCATGGCTTACTAGGTAAATGTTTATGCTGTTCCAAAACCTAGGCTTCTTTTTACTGCCATCAGCATAAGCATCGACACATCATGGTATAGAGGTGTTTGCTGACAAGTTTGGGCAACTTTGGCCTTTTTGACTTGTTTAAGGTCTGGGTACAGTTAACAGCCAGACTTTGCAGGGACCCCCCCCCCCTTTCTAGGCTAAAAATGGTGTCCTTGCTTTTTGGTCAGTCTAATCGATTGCTTTGTCCTGTCACCAGTTTTTCATGCTTCTCGGTACCTCTTGGGCTGCTGCTGCTGCTGGAGGGATGCTTCTCATTTACATGTCACAGAACAAACACTAGTCTTGCATATACTTTCTTGCACTTTAAAGTAAGATTAGTTTTAAACTCCAATTTGGTTGAAACTTCCTGAAATAAGAAAATTAAGTCTATTGATTTTTTTTTTTTTTTTTTTTTTTTTTTTTTTTGTGGTGCTGGGGATTGAGTCCAGGGCCTTGTACATTCAAGGCAAGTGCTCTACCATCATTGAGCTATATCCCCCACCCTGGGATGTTAAACTTTTGTAGAGTAAAGAAGATGGTAAGTATAGTTAAATTATACACTTGAAGTTCATGTGAAATTAGTGTGTTATTTCAGTTTCTTTGTGTAGGTCAGGGCTTAACTTTTTAGAGGGGAGATGGAAGTATTCAAAATAAGAAAAGCATTTTTCACCAAAATGAGTCTCATATCATTATGCAACATGTATCATAGAAACTGCATTTTTATTTCTCCTGTGCATTGTCTTGAATGCTGTCTCAGATACTTGCCATTTATGTTTTGGTTAGGATTTTTGTTTATATAAGAAGCTGACCTTCTTATAGAGAAGCCTGAAGTCTAAAATTGTCAGAACAACTAATTTATTTGTGTCTTCTGTTATGATCTTTTGTTTGGACAATAAAGATCCTTACTACTTTCTCAAATGTGGGTATCTTTTTGTCCTGTTAAGAATAGCCATTCTACCTATCTACCCAGTCATGGAACCTAAGCATGGTAAACTTGGTATTTTGAAAAACCATTGTCTTTTTATTGTATCCTTTTAACATCAAATGTTTTATAACACATTCTATCCTTTTGTTTCTTTGTCCCCTTTTGTTACATTAGATCTTAATAGACTGGCCACAAAGTCAAATTCATAGGCAATATAAAAGGCCTAATAGAGAATGTGTTATATTAGGGAAAAAAAAATGTCTTTCCAGAAACAGGCTCTCAGTTACTTGAGTGATAACACTGACATAGTTTGTTCAGCGGAGGGATTCTTCTCTCACATCCTTGAATGGAAATGTTAAACATAGAGTGCATATAGTGTTACCTGTTTCAAAAAAAAGTATAGATAAGTAATTTATTAAAAAATATATACATCTTGTATATTTAAGCCATATTTGAGAATAGGCCAGGATAGGATTATCAAAAAAAGAGAGATGCTAAAGAGTCAGAAAGTGATTACAACCTACAGATAAATAAGATAGGTTTGGTCCTGCAAGATTTTTACTACTGTTCATACTTTCAGAGCTTCTAAGTAGTTGAAGACATAACATAGTTCAAGAGGTATTCTTGGTGCTCAGTGCTTAGAAGGCCCTTATAGGCTGTTCTAGTGTTTCGGAGTGGGCTCTGTGTCAGGGTTCAAGTCTGCAGCATAGAAGAGCAGGAGCTTCAACAAGTGCACTTTGTCTTGCAGCTGAGGGACCAGAGGCTCCCCCAGCATCTGGATTAAGCGACTTCGGAAGGCCTCGATCTGCTTCTCCACGTCCACCACTGTGATATCATCTCCTTGTTGGGGCTTGGGCTTAATCCTTTTGATTATTAAGTCTTTTTGATCGATTACTGAACTCCGTAGGTGCTCTGTAACAGGGAAGAAATCAGTGAAACCATACTTTTTATTTCTCTATGATTAAAAAACTGAAGTCCAGCTGGGCGCACGCCTGTAATCCCAGCATTTGGGAGGCTGAGGCAGGAGGATCATGAGTTCAAAGCCAGCCTCAGCAATGGCGAGGCACTTAGCAACTCAGTGAGACCCTGTCTCTAATAAAATACAAAAAAGGGCTGGGGATGTGGCTCAATGGTCGAGTGCCCCTGAGTTCAATTCCCAGTACAAAAAACAAACAAAAAAACAAAATCTGAAGTCTAATATTAGGTAAATTTCTGTTGCCTAGTTACTGTAAGACAAGTCAAAGGTCATGTAAATTACTATACCAACACCATTTCCAAAAGGTTCTGTATTCTTGGTTTACTCTGATCTTTAAGAAGTTTTACATATTAAAAATGTTGCATTCTCAAAAAAAAAAAAAAAAAAAAAAAAAACTAGAAATACTAGAGATAGTAGGAGCATACTTCAACATTGCAAAGTTATCTATGCTAAACCCAAGGCAAACAGCATTCTAAATGGAGAAAATTTGAAATCATTCCTTCTTAAAATTGGAAGAAGATAGGAATGCCCTCTCTCACAGCTTCTATTCAGCATAGTCCTTGAAATTCTAGCCACAGCAATTAGACAGACAACAGAAATTAAAGGGATACAGACAGGAAAAGAAGAACTCAAACTATCATTTGTTGATGACATGATTTCTATACTTAGAGGATCCAAAAAACTCCACCAGAAAACTTCTAGAATTAATAAATGAATTCAGCAAAGTAGCAGGATATAAAATCAATACCCATAAGTCAAATGCATTTCTATCTATCACTGATGAGTCTTCTGAAAGAGAAAATAGGAAAACTATCCCATTCACGATAGCCTCAAAAAAAAAATAAAATAAAATACTTGGGAATCAACTTAACAAAAGAGGTGAAAAGACCTCTACAATAAAAAACAGAAAACTAAAGAAAGAAATTGAAGAAGATCTTACAAGATGGGAAAATCTCTCATGCTCTTGGATAGGCAAAATTAATATTGTCAAAATGGCCATACTGCCCAAAGCTCTATATAGATTCAATGTGATTCCAATTAAAATCCCAATGCCTTTTCTTGTAGGAATAGAAAAAGCAATCATGAATTTCATTTTGAAAAATAAGAGACCCAGAATAGGCAAAGCAATCCTTAGCAGGAAGAGTAAAGCAAGAGGCATTACAATGCCAGACCTTAAACTACACTTTAAAGCTATAGTAACAAAATGGTATGGTACTGACACCAAAATAGGTATGTGGACCAATGGCACAGAATAGAAGAAACAGAAACAAACTCTCATAAATACAGTTATCTCATGCCAGACAAAGGTGCCAAAAACATACACTGGAAAAAATATAGCCTATTCAACAAATGGTGCTGGGAAAACTGAAAATCCATGTGCAGCAAAATAAAACTAAACCCCTATCTCTCATCATGAACAAAACTAAACTCAAAGTGGATCAAGGACCTAAGAATTAGTCCACAGACCCTGTGCCTAATAAAGGAAAAAGTAGGCCCAAATCTTCATCACTTAGGATTAGGCCCCAACTTCCTTAACATGACTCCTAAAGTACAAGAAATAAAATCAAGAATTAATAAATGGGGGCTGGGGTTGTGACTCAGCAGTAGAGCGTTCGCCTAGCACATGCACGGCCCAGGTTCGCACCTCAGCACCACGTAAAAACGCATTGTGTACAACTAAAAGCAAATAAATAAACATTTTTAAAAAAAGAATTAATAAATGGGATAGATTCAAACTAAAAAGTTCCTTCTCAGCAAAAGAAATAATCAATGAGGTAAAGAGAGAGCCTACATTTTGGGAGCAAATTTTTGCCACAGGTACGTCAGATAGAGCACTAATCTCCAGGATATACAAAGAACTCAAAAATCCTAACACAAAAAAACAAACAATCCAATCAATAATTGAGCTAAGGAGCTGAACAGACACTTCTCAGAAGAAGATATACATTCAATCAACAAATGTGTGAAAAATGTTCAACATCTCTAGTAATTAGAGAAATGCAAATCAAAACTAAGATTTCATCTCATTCCATTCATAATGGCAGCTATCAAGAATACAAACAACAATAAATGTTGGTGAGGATGTGGGGGAAGAGGCACACTCATACATTGCTGGTGGGACTGCAAATTGGTGCAACCAATCTGAAAAGCAGTATGGAGATCCCTTAGAAAACTCGGAATAGAATCACCATTTGACCCAGCTATCCCCCTCCTCAGTCTATACCCAAAGGACTTAAAATCCGCATACTATAAAAACACAGCCACATCAATGTTTATAGCAGCTCAATTCAGAATACCTAAACTGTGGAAGCAACCTAGATGCCCTTCAATAAATGACTGGATAAAGAAACTGTGGTATATATACACAATGGAATAGTCCTCAGCATTAAAAATGAATAAAAATAGCCGGGCGCGGTGGCGCACGCCTGTAATCCCAGCACTTTGGGAGGCTGAGACAGGAGGATCGCGAGTTCAAAGCCAGCCTCAGCAATGGCGAGGCACTTAGTAACTCAGTGAGACCCTGTCTCTAAATAAAATACAAAAAAGGGCTGGGGATGTGGCCCAGTGGTCGAGTGCCCCTGAGTTCAATCCCCGGTACCACAAAAAAAAAAAAGAATAAAATTATGACATTTGCAGGTAAATGAATGGAGTTGGAGAATATCATGCTAAGTGAAGTAAGCCAGTCCCAAAAATAACCAAAGACCAAATGTTCTCTCTGATAAGTGGATGTTAATCCATAATAAGGGGACATTGGGAAAATGGAGGACAATTGATTGGGCAAAGGGGAGAGGGGTGGGGAGGGTGCATGGGGGCAGAAAGATGGTGGAATGAGATGAACATTATTACCCTAGGTACACATATGACTGTATATATGGTGAGATGCTGCATTGTGTACAACCAAAGAAATGAAAATTTGTGCTGCAATTGTGTACAATGAATCAAAATGCATTCTTCTATCATATATACCTAATTAAAATAAATAAATCAATTATTTTTAAAAAGATATCAAAAGAAAAATCATAAAGCTTCTGAACCAAATCAAAATAAAACGAAAATATGCCCAAATCTCTGGAAGTCAGCAAAAGCAAGAGTGAGAGAGAATTCAATAACAATAAGGATCTACATTTTTAAAATGAAAAAAAGATTTCAAGAAAGAAACTAAATGATGTAACTCAAAAAAACTAGAAAAATAAGAACAATCCAAACATAAAATTAATAGACATAAAGAAAACAAAGACCAGGGCCAAAATAAGTAAAATAGGTACCAAAACCCACAAAATATCAACAAAATAAAGAATGTTTTCTCAAAAGATGAACAAAATTGATGTACCTTCAGCTAAACTAATCAAGAAAAATAATAGGAGACCCAGATAATCAATGTTTATAGCAGCTCAATTCACAATAGCTTAACTGTGGGACCAACATAGATGCCCTTCAACAGATGAATGGATAAAGAAAATGTGATACATGTATACAATGGAACATTACTCAGCCTTAAATAAGAATAAAATTATGGCATTTGCAGGTAAATGGATGGAACTAGAGAGTATTATGCTAGGTGAAAAAAGCCAATCCCAAAAAGCCAAAAGCAAAATGTTTTCCCTGACAAGCAGATGCTGATCCATATGGGGCAGGGGGAATAGGGAAGAATGTAGAAACTTTGGTTTGTGTAGAGGAAAGTAAGTGGAGGGGTTGGGTTGTGGGGATGGGAAGGATGGTATAAATAGACAGTCATTATTACCCTACATACATGTATGATTATGCTAGTGGAGTGACTCTAAACATGTACAGCAAGAGGAATGAGAAACTGTGTTCCATTTGTGTACTATATGTCAAAATGCATTCTACAGTAAATTTAATTAATTAATTAAAAGAAAAACTTCAAGATATCAGTATAAGCAATGATTTCAACGGTAAGACCCCAAAAGTAAAAGCAACAAAAGTAAACATAGACAAATGGGACTACATTAAATTAAGAAGTTTCTATACAGCCAAGGAAACAATCAACAAATGAAGAGATATCCTTCAGACTAGAAGAAAACATTTACAACCTATCCATCCAACAGAGAATTAATATCCATAATGTATATGGAATTCAAAAAGTCAATAGCAAAAAACAAATAATTTGAATTAAAAATGGGAAAGTCTAAATGGACGTTTCTCAAGATATCCAAATGATCAAAAGAAAAGAAAGAGAAGGAAGGAAAGAGAAAAAGAATGCTCAGTATTTTCAGGAAAATGCATATCAAAATTACAATGAGAAGTCACCTTACCTAATTTAGAGTACCTATAGCCAAAAACAAAAAATATTCAGGCATGGTGGTGCAAGCCTGTAATCATGGAAGAAGGAGGATAGGGAGTTCAAAGCCAGCCTCAGCAAAAGCAAGGAGCTAAGCAATTCAGTGAGACACTGCCTCTAAATAAAATACGAAATAGTGCTGGAGATGTGGCTCAGTGGTTGAGTGCCCCCAAGTACAATCCTGGGAACCAACAATAAAAAAATAAATAAATAGATAGATAGATAATAAATTAAGAAAATCTGGTGAAAGTGCAGAGAAAGGGGAGTTCATACATTCTAAGATGGATTTGAAGAGGAAATTGAAAATGTACTAAATCGATTCAATTTTAAACTAAAATTCACTTATGCATTTTGTACATGAATTGTGTGAAAATATTATATCGAAAAACCCAAGACTGGCAAGATAAAACTTCTATTTCTTAAAAAAGATAAGCACAAGCTTTCTATACGCGTGCGCACGCACACACACACGCACACACACATTTACATTCACAAACAAAGCTCATACACATTTTTCAGCTTAAATTTTAAAAAGCCATGTGAGATTCAGGATAAAGAGAAGAACAAATTGATTCCAAACTAATATTTCTGCCTGACAGCAAAGAATGAGCCATTTAAGTTGTAGGTAATTTCCTCCTTTCTCATGGTAAATACCAGATGGCTATGTGAGATACAGTGTATTAAACCAACCACACATGGGAAAAGTTGCCAAACAGACCCAATTGGAACCAAGTGGAATATTGCTGCACCATACAACAGAATTCAACATCCTTCCTCATTATTTCAAGCCAAAACATCACTGTTAATTTGCTTCAATAATGGAGATGGGCAATCTGCCCTGGCAATGATTTGGAATATTATCTCCGTATTTCCTTGCTTCATTGCTATTTGACAGGTCTGAAGCTTTTGTAATTTGATTTCAATGTTGACTTAAGTGATCAATCCTTATTATATGATTGAAAGATGAAGATCATATATTTCATTCCTTTGTTTCACTGTGAAGAGGACACCAAGGATTATTCAATCTGTAATTTGGGAAAGAATCAACTTCATTGGGTACTATTCAACCACACACACACACACACAAAAAAAAAAAAAAAAAACATGATTAACATTAACAAAACCTTCATGCTAATACCTAATCATGTCAGAAATGTTGCTAACTACTGAGCTATATGTTTTTCAAAAGAATGAACCCAAAGATGAATCCATGAGTAACTATTTACTTCATTATCCTGATACCTCTCCAAGCTAAACCCAAAATCCTTATTTGTAATTTCAGTTAATCTCTACTTTTTTGCCCAATTAATATATTATTAACTATCTTTCTCTTCATATATTGGGACCAGTATAAAATTGTAGAGCATCTTGGTAAGTGACCAGGTTGTTGAACCCTGTTGCCATTGCCATCTAAATGAAGAAGAAATTTTTTTCCTTAGTTGTAGATGGACACAATACCTTTATTTTATTTATTTATATTTTTATATTATGCTGAAGATCAAACCCAGTGCCTCACATGTGCTAGCAAGTGCTGTGCACTGAGCTACAACCCCAGCCCAGAAAGGAATCTTACATTTAAATGGGTACCTCTGAAAAAATGCAGTACATTCTAAGAACAGTTGAAGGTTGAAGAGTCAACATACTACAGTTTCAACACCCAAAATAAGAAAACTATGGATATTCCTTTGGGCTTTCATCAAGACCAAATGGAAGAATTAAGTCTCAAATATTTTTCACTTACCCTTCCAGGATTATCAGGAAACATAGGTCTGTCCTCAATATCTTTAAAAATGTCACTTTCCTGATCAAAGTAAATAGTATATATTAGATCTGAGAGAGGGGCACATTTTCTACAGAAGATGTAATTTAGGATTAGTTCAGTATCCCTATGTGTTAGTATCTACACCTCTGGATCTCATAGTCAGTGATGTATCAAATGGCTAAAAGGGAAATCAAGAAATAAATAAAGCTAAACTTCTTATAATCAGAATGAAATTGAGTACATAAAAGGTGATAAGGAAGAGCAGTCAGAAGAATATCATGTTCCTTACCAGACAGCTACCCAGTATTATGTCACAGCCCCTCCGATTCACAAGGACTGCATGGTCTTGCTGTCTGTTCTCTTTCCAGGATCATGGTTCACTATAATGCTGAACACTGTTTCGTGTAAAACATTAGTATATCTCAACTTCAGACAATGTAAGTTAAAGAAACAAACTCCTCTTGATTTACTTCCAACTTCCCTCCTCTACATCTATCAGAGAATTTTTCACCTACATTTCTTTGTCATTTAAAAAGATTGGTATATTTAACTTTCTCCATAATATTTAAATTTTCTATGGTTATTCTACAGCTTTACTTATGAAGTTTTAAATTTATCAACAGTTATTTTAGCTATGCCTATTTTCTTTTACCTAACTCCTTAGTATAGTTGAATGCACAGTGAGAACACATAGTCGAATGAAAGCCTAAGTCAAAAGAGGTTATACTTCACAAGAAAATGTCAAATGAATTACTCTTAAGAAACTAGTTTTATTTACATATTTATGCAGTATCATGCTATAATATTTGTTTCATATTTTAATTATAATCTTCTTGTAAATGCTTGAATTTTTCCTCTTTTTTTTCCTTATTAATAACTCCCTCAGAATACTAAGATTACATATCTTCTCCCTTCTCCTTGCCACCTCAAGGGCTATATCAGTTTTCTGCATTGAAAATTGTCATGCTCAATCATGCCTTTAAGATGACAGGTACACAAATCATGTTGTTCAAAGGAACTTCTCACCTGACTGCACTCTGGTCATGAGAGTCCATGTGCGGTTCAGACATCTAACAGAAGCACCAAATCCAGTTCCCATTCTGCTAAGTATCTTTGATTTCCAAGAGCATTTTTCTCTATGGGACAGGTTATCGCCTCCTCTCTCCCATAGCAGTTCCTTCCTATGTAAAGACTCATTGAAAGAAATTTTGAGAATAAGTGATTTGCAAATTATCTCTTAATTTTAATTAATGATTACATTTTCATTGTATATACACAAACATTCTTTATTTGACTATTATGTTATGACTGAAAAGCTTAAGGATGTTTTATTTCCATCTCTCTGCCCCAAACTTTGTGCTGTCCTTTGCATATAAAAATAAATAAACATACAGATTTTACTACACTTAATAATACTAATCAGAACTATTAATAGGCTTTCTTTTTGAAGTGGTATACTTTTTTACCATATGACTACATAGCTTCCTTACCCCTTGAACATAGCCTACTAGTAATTGTATCATTTTATTCAGTCAAAATCTCCTTGCTTTCTTTTCGAATGTGCCAAGTTCACTTTCTCAATTATTTCCCTTTCTTAGTGGGTCATGATTTAGTACGCACTACTCATATCATATGCAACTGAAGTAAGAGAAGGCCGGTATCCCCACATGATCTAATTATATAAGAATTTGGCTAGCTATTATGCTAAATTTGCCCTTTGACCTGAAAGAAAATACTTCTAAGATGTTTTGTTCACTGAGAACGATAAATGAGATGCATCAAAAGTTTTAGCTAATTGAGAAATGCTTGAATGATCTTGTCTATTTGACTGATACCTACTGGGACACATTTTACTGATAGTGTGAAAGGAACTTTAGAATCTAATTGGTAAGGTGGAACATTTTTAAGCAAGGGATTTAAGATTAAAGAGTAGAGTCACTGAAATGGACTTTAAGAAAGGAAGAACATCAAAACCATGATCAAAGATTAAAGCAAAAAAGAAGTTTAAAACAGATATAAAATTACTTAATTAGACCATGATATTGAAAGACATAAAATCTTATTCTGAATCCAGAGGAAGGTAGGCTGTCCTATTATTCAATTTTGTTTAAGCATTAAAACACAAATACTATGGATAATGGATACAATTTGACTTGTGGTTGGGGATGTGTAAAGTTTTGATTTCATGAGGTGGGTGTGGTATAAGTTTAAAACCGATTCATTTCAGATATGATCCAGAGACCCCACCCTTAGCAAGGATTCATGTTATCGCTTCCTCTTAGTGCTAAATAAGATGCAAACTTGTCTTAAATGTTATAAGTTATATAGTCAGCTTAAATGATTGCACCATGTTCTTAATAATAGCAGGGGCCATTTAACTCTGGAATGAGAACACTGATCTACTTCCAACTTTAGGTAACTGTTTTATAATATCTGGCACATTAGAAAAGAAAGCAAGGAGACTTTGACAGCATAAAATAATATAACTGCTAGTAGGCTATGTTTAGGGGAAAGAAACTATGTGGTTATATGGGGGAAAAGGTAGCTGTGTTTTTTTCACATTGTTGGGTAAAGACTTTGTGTTCTAATATGTGGCACATTGTATTTTGAATGATTTGTGGAAAATAACAATAATTATGCAGAATATCAAATAAGTGGTTTGAATTAGTTATTTGAAGCTTATCTTTTCAATGATTTTTCAGAAGTCAACTTTCAAAAGCATATGGAGGCATCCATTAGGCAAGCAAAAATAGCAGTCATGGCATGAGACAGAATCAAAGAAAAACTATTTTGGAAAGTTAGGCTTAATGTTGATCAGTTGAATAATGAATTTAATGTAACAATATATGAGTGAGGTTAGTCACATCTAGATTAGAATTTCTGTTCTGTCCCGGAGCAAAATGACCTTGGGAAAATATTCACCTCCCAGTGCCAATGTTCTGACTTAAAACTGGTGTCAATAATATTAGACTTTTATCAATATTAAATGAGAAAATGTATGTAGAATAGTACAAAGCCTGACACATAGTAAATATTGAATTGATTCTATTTTATCAGAAATTTTTGAGACTATGAATAGTTAAACTAAACTGAATTTCCAAGAATGCTTCATATCATACAACTCTATAAGAAGCTTCTAAAGTATATAGTGAAACACATGATGGAAAAAAGCAGAGTTTCCATCTTCCCTGCATCTTTCACCATCTTCTATGCCCTACCTTCAATAATAACTTCAGGTGACTTTTGGGGGGAGTTCCTTACACTCAAAGAAACCAAAGTTTGCAAAATCATATTTCTTAAACATTCCACTCAAAAATTTTTGAGGATTACTAATAAGACCATATTTATACTTCAAAAATTCTTCAGGAAGTTGAGCAATTTCATTTTGTTCTCATTACCCAGTTAAAGTTTCACTTGTCTGTGTAGACAGGGAGTACTGGAAAACTCACACTTCCTGCATTTGGCACCAACAGCCCTCACGAGAGCAGCACTTGCTCCACATTCCAGCAAGGCTCCCACAGAACACGGGCAAGAGGCAGGCCTACTGACTGTTCACTGCATTCTAATTATTACATGTGTATTCTTTGATTTCTTTTGGCTAGTTAGAAGAACATCATGGACACTTGAAACAAATATTATTGTTAAAAATTGCATTGAACCAATTTCATGAGAATATGAAGACATATCAGATTTTTATGTCTTTTTTTTTGGGGGGGAGGTGTACCAGGGATTGAACTCAGGGCACTCAAACACTGATCCACATCCCCAGCCCTGTTTTTTATTTTATTTAGAGACAGAGTCTCATTGAGTTACGTAGTGCCTCATCAAGGCTGAGGCTGGCTTTGAACTTGCTATCATACGATCTCAGCCTTCTGTGCCACTTGAATTGCAGGTGTGCACCACGGCACCTGGCTTGTCTTATTTTTTTTTAACAGTACCTTTATTTTATTTATTTATTTTTATGTGGTGCTGAGGATCAAACCCAGGGCTGGGCACATGCTAGGCAAGCGCTCTACCACTGAGCCACCCCCCCAGCCCTAGCTTGTCTTATTTTTAATTCTTGTCATTCTTTGTTTATTTAGTAACTACTTTGCCACTATACTGATGCAAGAAAAATGACTGTTCTTCTGTCTCATAGTAAACTAATAGAATTTGAGCTTTTAAAATCATTACACACAAAATACATAAATCATTGTACATCAAATGTATATAATGAATAACTGGAAATATCTCCCTATTATATGTTAGTATTTACATTTAAGAACGCGTGTTGAGCAAATTTATGAAGCAATATATTCATTGCATTTCTATTAGATAAAAAGTTACTTCTAAATTACCCAAGACAAGGAAGAGTTTATTTATATGAATAGAAAAGAAGAGATAAAAATGCTATTATGTTAGTTATATTTTTAAATGTGGGAAAACTTTAATTACAGAAGCTTTACTTATTTTTTACATTATTTTACTAATAGACTTCTTTCTGATTAGTTGAAGCATAAGCTATCATTATGAAGCTATTATATTCAATGAAATTATTAAGTTCCAACAAAGCAAAGGCAAGAAGCTATTCTAAGATTCAATTTTAATCTAAAAGCTAAGGTTTTTCTAGAATCAAAAAGGAAGGTTAAGTTCCCAAACTCACCAGGTTGCCATTTCCTTAATTGATACTTTTTATAGAATAATGAAAATGATACTTATTTCTAGAATAATGTTAAATGAAACATAGCCACCAGGTTCTGTGTGTATATGTGTGTGTGTGTGTGTGTGTGTGTGTCTGAGTGATGCTGGAGGTTGAACCCATGGACCTGTACATACTAGCTAAGCAAGCACTCCACCACTGAGCTACAACCCCAGCTCTAAAGGTACCATTCCTTAATAGAAAAATCAAGTGACCTCCAATTATCAGCCATACCCACTTTATAACCCACACTCAATGCTCAGAAACAAGCTTGAACATAATGTCTTTTGGCACTGAATATTTATGTTATCTGAAATTATGTTTGCTGAGGTTAACTGATTGAACACTAAACCCTCTTAATTCTATCATGAAACATCATTTTGATAAATCCTGTGTTTACACTATAGATTGATTTTAGCTAAATAAAATCTATTTTGAAGTCCATATGCTAAGCAGAATAGTGGTAGTTTGCATTAGAACAAAAGAAATGCTTTAATCTAAAGCCATTTAACTTGATAAAAAAAATTCCTTTTCAATTTACTGCAATCCCAAGAACCTACAATCCCACATTTAACAAAGTCTTGATTGTATTTTACTATCTCTACAGCCATTGCTGAATGTATCTGCCTCTAAAAGCCTGTAACATCCTTTGCCAGAAACTTGTTCCTTTGTTTTGATTTTATGTCTGTTTTTGGATTAATTTTAGTTACTTTCACTTTGACACTTTCATCTTTTTCTTTTCTTGAAAATTTTTGGTCAATACTATGCTTTCCCTTTTCATCTAATCTAATCTTATACTTTTGTTTCTATACTTCAAGTCTTTGGCCTTTAAAACCTCCCCTTTCTTTCTCTGAGTAAAGATATATTACATTGAATCCTCAATTCATTTTCAGGCATCCATCCACTTCTTATCTGACTCTGGTTATCTTAGGAGCCATATTCTTTACAGTTTCCTACACATCGATCTGAACATTGCTATGAGGCTGGCATTAGAGGGATTCAGAAAGACTAAGAGATGTGAAGCGCAGCTAGGCTGAAACTTTCTTTTTTATTTATTAGTGCATTATAATTATACATAATATTGGAGTTCATTTTGACATAATCATACAAGCATGGAATGTAATTTGCTCCAATTCAGTGCCCAGTACCTCCTCTTTCCCTCCCCCTATTCCCCTTCCTCTATTTGCTGGTCTTCCTTCTATTTATTTATAGTTATTTTTTATTAGTGCTTTATAAATACAAAGACGGAATTCACTGTGGTATATTCATATATGTATACAGCATAATTTGATGAATTTCATTCCACTGTTCCTCCCTTTACCTATCCCTCCTCCCTACCCTTCAATTGCTGCCTTCTACTCCACTGATCTCACTTCTATTTTCATGGGATTTCCTCCCATACCTGTTTGTTCTGTTCTGTTTTGTTTTTGCTTTACTTTACTCTAGCTTCTCCATACAAGAGAAAACATTCAACCCTTGACTTTCTGAGTCTGATTTATTTCACTCAGCATGATGTTCTTCAGTCCTATCCATTCACCAGCAAATGCCATAATTTCATTTTTCTTTATGAGTAAGAAAAAAATCCATTGTGTATATATATGACATTTTCTTTATCCATTCATTTGTTGACAGGTACCTGAGCAAGTTCCACAATTTAAAGAACTAAAATCAGCATACTATAGTAATAGACTGTAACTTTCTAGATAAAAACAAAATTACTGAGCCATACCAGAAACTTGAGTTAATAATAGCTCATAGCTCTCCATCCCAGGATGACAGACACAGAGGAGTAATACAATTACAACGTACAATAGAAAACCATTTCTACTATTAGGGAAGCCTCATTCTACTGCTAACCACTTACAGATTTGCAGTGGTCATGTAGGTCTTTGTGTATCCATTCATAAACAAGGAGTTTCCATGAGGAAGACCATTTCACACAACATAGAACTGAACGTCACATGCAAATATTTCTAATTTTTTCTGTGTTGTCACTGACAAGATATTAATCAAAGTGAAAAATACACTTACTGTATTACTACTAAAAGCAATATACTATACTTTAGTACTACCACTTTTTCCCTTTCCTTTTTACGTCCAACAATCAGAATTTTACAAGTATTATCCTTCCTGATGTTGATAACAACACTAGAAGGAGACTACTGCCTCTGTTATCCATTTTATACATGAGAAAATCAAGAAACTTAATAATTCTCTGAAGTCACACTGATTTTAGATGTGAAAAACATTTCTGTCTGACTTTGAATTCGAAGCTATCAACTGTTTTTGGATTTGCTGTCACATCAAAAAATACTATACACACACACACACACACACACACACACACACACACACACACAGGTTTAGCACTGCAATTTTGCAATCTAAACAATTCTAAATGAAATTTTCTTCTGTTTGAGTTCATAGATAAGAAAAAAGATAACCAGTCAAGTAGGTGAGGTAAAAGTGCTGCTATGTGTTGAATTTAAGTAAATAATTTCCTAGGCACCCTACCATTTGGATACATAAATGGAAGCTCTTTTTAATGTATCTACTATATAATTACATCTGTTTTCAATATTGTGTCTCTTACATTGATCATTAAAATGGTAGAATTCCCACCCTACAGTGGGAAAATGTCTGAAGGTCTAGCAATTCTAATTTATTCTAAGCATGCAATTATCTCTCTGAATTTATATTGATGGAATATAAAATTTTTAACTTGAATGATGTTAGTTTGTACTTTTAAATGTATATCAGAACTTTCAAATACATTTTATTCAAAGTTCACTTGAAGTTCACATCCTGGCATTGAAATTGACGGCATTCAAATGCAGAGCAATCAAATGACTTGTGTGCATCTACAAAGAGCGTGGTACTTCAGAGAGACTGCTGCAACAAAATAGTACACTCAGAATCTTTGCCTTCAGACTTTGGTAAATACAGTGGGTTTTATTTTATTAAAAAGAAAAACTAATTACAGTATAAATTTTTTTATTTATTTTTCCCAATTCTTATAGACCTTACAGAGTTTGTATTGGGTTCATGTTTATCATTGATCTGAACTTCACACCAAAAAAACTTTATGTTGAAAGCACTAGTGAGACACATAGTATTTAGCACTGGGATTAAATACTTGTATATTAAGCTCTCTTATGGCTGTTCTTTGCTTTTAGGTCTTTTCTTTTTTTTTAACTTTAGTTACATGGTTGTTAAACTTAAGATGTTTCTACTAGGAATTCTACTTCCAGCAGAGATGATTTCTAATAGTGTTTTATAAAAATTAAACACAGAGGTGGTTAACCACTGAGCCATATCTCCAGCCCATCTTATATTTTATTTTAAAACAGGGTCTTGCTAAGTTGCATAGGTCCTCACTAACTTGCTGAGGCTGGCTTTCAACTTTATGAGTCTCCAAAATCACTGGGATTACAAGCATGAGACACAGTAACCAGCTACCAATAAGTAACTAATAGATTATTTTTGTTGGGTACATGTATAATTAAGATAACACATGAATTTTTCTATACTTAATTTACATGGTGATTAATACACTGAAGGAAATTAACATATGTATTATTTAATATAGTTACCTTTCTGGGGTTTTTATTTTTTTCTTGTGATAAGAGTATCTGAAACCTACTCTCTTGAGAAATTACCCAAATTAAGTACAATGCCATTTACTATAGTCCTCATGTTGTACATTAGCTCTCTACATTTATTCACCCTACGTTATCACAAGACCATGCAAAATTTTTTTTCCATGCCCGGCTTCTATTTCACTTAGTACAGTGTCCTCTAAGGTCATCCACATTGCTGCAAATGACAAGATCTCCTCAATTTTTAAGGGTGTATAATATTCCCTTATGTATATACACCATAACTTCTTTATTCATTTCTTTGTTGATTGATTCTTCAGGTTTATCTATATCTTAAGTATTATAAATAAAGTTTTGATAAATGTTGAAGTGCAGTTATCATTACTAGGTGGTGATTTCATTTTTGCAGGGTTATGACCAGAAAAGGGATTATTCACTTATGTGGTAGTTTTATTTTGAATTTCTTTTTTTTTTTAACATCAAGTTGTATTTATAAACAATGATATAGGATGAAGAAATTATTCAGGAAACCAACTATATTTTCTACTTACAATAAGCAATATTTTAATTGTGGAACAAGATTTAGACAACCCTCATGTTTTTTATTTTTTATTTTTTATTCTAAGATGTTATAAATGACAGCAGAATGCATTACATTTCATAGTACACATATAGAGCACATTTTTACAAATCTCTGGTTGTATGCAAAGTATATTCACACCATTCGTGACTTCATACATGCACTTAGGGTAATGATATCCATCTCATTCTACCATTTTTTTTTCCTTCACCCTTTTTCTTTAACAATCTCATCCTTTTTTCCACAGCAGCTGCACCAGTCTACATTTCTGCCAATAGTGCATAAGGGCTCCCTTTCTCCACACCCTCATCAACACCTGTTTTTTCTTGTCATTTAGATAAAACTTATGTTAAAGATGTGAGATTAGTTCTCACTGAGGTTCTAATTTTCATTTTTCAGAATTTTGAGGCTATTGAGTACCTTTCACATACCTCTTAGCAATATCTATATTTCTTTGGAGAAATTTCCACTTCAGTCTTTTGTCCATTATTCACTTGAATTTTGTGCTATAGAGTTGTGTGAATTCCTATATATTTTGAATATTAACTCCCTATCAAATGTATAAGTAACAAATATTTCTTCCAATCTACAGGCTGCCTTGGCATTTTATTATTTCCTTTTTTGTGAAGACCCTTTTAGTTTGATATAGTCCCACTTGCTTTTATGCCTGTGTTTTCATGTGAGCCAAAGGAATCATTGTCAGGACAAATATCAGTGAGCTTCTCCTTGTGTTTTTTCTAGGGGTTCTACAGTTTCAGGCCTCATGCTTAGGCCTTTAATCCACTCAAATCAGTTTTTTTATAAAGTGTAAGTGAAGGTCTAATTTCATTCTTTTGCTAGTAAATGTCTGATTTTTCAAACATCATTTATTGAAGACACAATCTTCCCTAAGGTGTCTTATTGGTTGTCTGTCAAATATTAGTTGATCATATGTGCTTGAGTTTAGTTCTAGGCTCTCTATTCTATTGGGTTTTGTCTATTTTTATCCAGTACCACGTTTTATTTCAGAGTTTTAATCGTTTTCTTATTCTTTCATGAATAATCAAAGTTCAGAAATTTCATCTCTCATTTAGAAAATATTTGAACACATTTAGCTTGAAAACAGGATAAAGATATAATAAAATTTTGATTTTTCATAAATATTGATAAAATAGTCTCCTTACAACCTAGATTAAGCTCTTAATATGATTTTTATATAATTTCTGGTTCTGTTTTTTTCTAGTATTTCTGCACACTACAATGATATATTTCAAAGTGAAATAAAATAACTTAAATGGGGGGAAAAACTCATTCTTCCAGATGATAGGACTTATGTATGAAAAAATCTGAAATAATTAGTTCATAAATTAGGAGAGCTTAGTAAAAGTACTATACACAAAAGCAACTAGTAGAAAATGTATTGACAATAAGTTTCACAAACAAAAACCATGGTAAATACTTAGTAATAAAATCAAGAAATATATTAAAAAAAAACTTAAAAATTTTAAAAGTTTTTAATAAATATTTAGTTTCTTCAATTTTTTTTTAATACTGGGGATTGAACTCAGGCTTGCTTAACTACTGAGCCACATCCTCAGCCCTTTTTAATTTTTATTTTGAGTGGGCTCTCAATAAGTTGCTCAGAGCCTTGCTAAATTCTGAGGCTGGCTTTGAACTTGTGATCCTCCTGCCTCAGCCTCCCAAAACCACTGGTATTACAGCCATGTTGCTGCTAGGCCTGGCTAGAAATATTTCTTAACTAGGAAGACTCGACATTATAGCAATATGTCTGGATAGAGGTACCCAGCACTCACCTGCTCCTCCACAAAGAAGAACCAAAGCAACAGGTGTGCGCTTTATATTGAGGTGACTGGTCCTAGAACAGTGGAAATCAACAGTAGAAAACCAGAAGCCTTACAAAATCCAGAGACCCAGAATAGCAGCATAGTAAGAAAAACAAAATGCCTCAACATGCATCAACTCAGCTTGACAGCTGGGGGAATGGGAAACCCCTCTGCAGAGGTGAAGAAGAGTCCCAGCAAACTATCAGCATGAACACTGGTGATCCTAGCTATTGGAAAGTTTCACAACTCTTATCAATTTATAGCCTAAATAGATATGAAACCTGAAATCTGCACAGTGGTAGCCAGTCTTTGGAAAAGGAATTCACTTCATCTCCCAGCAAACCCCTGGGGTGCTTGTAGCTGGGAGCCATCTTAATAAGGGCCTTTTGTCTGAATTTGGAATGTTCCAGGGGTCAACAACCCTTGCATATTTCCATCCTTGGAACCCCCATAGGCATTCCAGTGCAATGACTCATTAAGTTGCTGCCTCAAAAATCAAACTCAGCTCTGCACAATGACTCTGACACAAATCCACTGAGAGTGTAACACTGCAGGGAATGAGTGTTGTGACATGGAAAAGAACAGAAGGTACTGCCCTAAAGCACTCAGTTTTCAGGGAGCCTGTGCCCTGAGACTGGGGGGTGTGGCCAGTCACTGTGGCTACATGTGCATGCCAGGACTGAAGGCAGTTACCCACGTCGTTCCTGTCAACCTTCTCCCTGCAGTACACATGTGTACCTGTCACTAATAAAGAAGAGAAAAAACTCTGTTTTTCTACTGCTCCCCTACCCACAGAGGCATGCTGGAGTGGTCTTATGCAAAGCTGCAGCTCTGCTGCCCCAAATACAGGGGTAAACAGCCTAAGAACATCCAGAGAAGAATTTTGTCTAATGCTAGCCACCTCCCACTCTCTCACACTCCTGTAAGCACCTCAGCTGAGAGAAAATTTGCCCCGCTCCAGCTTTGACTCTCTCCTGCTTGATCCTCAGTGGGATATATAGCTGAAAGAGCCAATGAAGAAAGGTCCTGGCTATCACTACATTTCCAGTCATGCAAGACTAAGGAAGGACTGAGGTCCAACTCCCAGGTGGACACGCCCACAGCAGCAGCAGAATGGGACAAAACAACTCATGATGCCACAGAACCCACACAGGTCCCCCCATTGTTCACCAACATACTTTTTCCGATTATGCACTACAAACAAGACTTGGTGTGTTGTTTGTAGTGCATAGAAAGGCTATTAAGATTTCTTCTTTGGCCTCTACCCATGGAAACACCTGAGCCTATACCAGTGTCTAGTCAGAGAACAAATGATTCAGGCCCATCACCACTATTCATTCAGACAGTACCAGAGACCCTTTCAAGTTAACAGAGCCAATATTAACAGTGCCTGAGGAAACCCTATGATCCAATAAGGACCATCAAACACCGGGTGCACCCCCACATTCTGCTCTCTACATCACATCTGCCTAAACTGTGAGTCTCCCCATTCTCACATTACCCACAGATAAAATAGGTCTCTGAATGCAATATGTATAAACTGCACAGATTTCTTTATGATACCCAGCTGAAAATAAACTCAATATTGTATGACAAGCCACTACTCCCAAGACATCTCTTCAAGAAATAACCATTTACTAGGAAACCCATCACCTCTCCAAAAAAATGTAATACACTGGTAGAGATTCCACCAGATATGAAAATCTCTATAAAGGAACACAAAACATATATGAAAAACCAAGGGGTTACAACATTTTCTAAAGGTCACAATTCTCTAGGAATGGATTCAAAAAATATCAAAGTAGATTAAACCTCCAAGAAATAATTTTTCTAAAATGATTTTTAAAAGTTTAAGGAAATCCAACAAAATATAAATAAATATAAAAATAAAATTGGGAAGAAAATACAGGATATACATGAGAAATTCAGCAATGGGATTTTGAAAAAGAACCCATGAGAAATATTAGGGATAAACAATTCAATAGTTCAGATAAAAAATTTAGTTGAAATCTTTAAAAATAGACTAAATTATGCAAAATAATGTCACAATTTGAAGACAGGTCTTTAACAGTATCATATTCAGACCGGGGAAAAAAAAAAGGATAATAAAAGAAATAAGAGAGTATTCAAGATCGTTGGGACACCATTAAAAGATAAAATGTCGAGGAGGATCCAAGATGGCGGATTAGAGGAAGCCGCACTTCAGGACAGCTCCATGGAAAGAATCCAACAAAGCAGATAAATTGCCTTTCATCATATATATATAGGCTGAAAATACCTATCTCCTGGATGGTTTGATTACCACTACCAGAGAGAGAGAGACAAGCTGTCTGCAGCGGCTGGAGCCGCGAGGCTCCTGCAAAACCGCCTGGGTGGTGCACAGGCCGTGCGAAACAAGGTCAGTGTGAGGAGACCGCGCTACTGCTGCAACCCCAGCCGAACTCAACAGCACACCAGCGTGAAACCAGCGATAGAAACCAGCGATAACAGCCGGCGGGATTGGTGCTGGGGAGCCACGGGAGACCGCGGGTCCACACACCAGTTCGAATCCACACTCCGCGACCCTCGGTACTGGGGCCCCGGACAGAGCGGCGCAGAGATCTGCGATCGGCAAGCGGGGGCAGAGTGGAGCGGGCCACGGTCTGGAGCAGCGCTGTCTGCACCACAGTCACAGGTGTGGCTTCCTGGTGCGATGGGCGAGGATACAGGAGTCTGCAGAGCTGTTGTTGACTGGAGGGAGAGCACCGCCATCTTTGAAAGCTGCAGGGGCTGGTCCTGACGGAGGGGAGGAGACGGAGAGCGACGGCTGCATCCATCCAGGGACTCTCCAGCTCTCTGGAGACAACGCACAATTGGGTGAGACTTGGGTGGTCAGCAGGGGAAGGCGTTTCTGAGGCTAGCGCAGCGGCCACAAGAGGCTGCAGCTGTGGGTGGGCTTGGGGAGGGGGTGCCTTCTGGAAGGTCCCCTTCCCGGTGCCATTCATCTGCTGACACACGCAGTCCCCCTGGGCCACTCCTTCACTGATCCGTGCAGCCACTGGCCTAAGATGCAGCCTTGATTTCACTAACAGGAGCACAGACTGTGAACCAATAGCAATTGGTTTGAACTGGAAAGGAAAAAAAGAGGGGGGCTTCCCAGGGCCCGTTTTGTCTGAGACTTGGGGTTTGACTTTTTTTTTTTTCCTTTTCTTTTTATTGGTCTGCTTGATTTTTTGGATTGCAGGGAGGGGTTTTTTTGTTTGTTTGTTTGTTTGTTTATTTTTCTTTTCCTTTTTTTGGCTTTGTTTTGTTCTGCTTTTTTTTTTCCTTCCGCATTGATTGTTAGTGTGTTTGTTTGCTTCCGCTCCTTTTTTCTTTCATTCTTTTCCTCCTTCTCACTCTTGTATCTTTTCTTCCTCCTTCAATTTCATGTTTACATCCTGCCAGTGCATACTAAACAGAGGCAAAAACAAGTTATACGCAAAACTTGGGATTTCTAGAACCGGCGCAATTGAACTGGGTAGCAAAGTGGTGTTATATACAGTTTACTCTCTATTTCCTTGATTCTCTCTCTCCTTTCTCTTACACCAATTCCTACTCTTTTATCATTTTTTTTTTCTTTTCCAACTTACTATATATATAAATTGATCTTTTTACCTAATGGTCAACCCCATTCTCTTTCTTCCATTGTCTACTGATACTAAACCACTTCCACTAAACCATTTCAATAGATATCTCTTTTCATACTTTCCAAGAAAGAACAATTCAAGACACTTCCTTCTTCCTAAACATAACACCTCTGTATCCAATACTTGAAGCTATAAAACCCTATCAGAAGCGTACAGAGTAAATTGAAAATAATATCTGGGTTAACAAAATCTGTACATTGTGATCAAACTTGGATTTTCTGAATAGAAAATGTTAGGTTTTAAAAGTGTAAAGGAATTATAAGGTGATCTGATAGCATTGTACTACAGGAACAACATAAGGTTTTAAGGTAAAATCGAAACAGTCAAGGTCCCACAGTGCAGGAAGAATAGACACACAAGCATCATGAAAAAACAAGGAAAGAAAATGACACAAACAAATCAAGATACCTCATCGGTAGATGTCATGGCAAGCACAGTTGGTCAAATGCCAGAGATGGAATTTAGAAATTACATATGCCAAATGTTTATGGAACTTAAGAATGAACTCAAAAATGAGATGAGGGAGCAGGTACAGGAGGCAAAAGATCATTTTGACAAAGAACTCCAAAAACAAATACAGGAAGTAAAAGATTACTTCAATAGGGAAATAGAGGCTCTAAAGAGAATCCAAACAGAAATTCCAGAAATGAAAGAAGCAATAAACCAAAATAAAAGCTCAATTGAAAACATCTCCAACAGAATGGACCACTTGGAAGAAAGAACCTCAGACAATGAAGACAAAATATATGTCCTAGAGAAGAATTTAAACCATACAGCAAAACTTGTTAGTATTCAAGAACATAACATCCAAGAATTATAGGACAGCATAAAAAGACCAAACTTAAGAGTGATCGGCGTAGAGGAAGGGGCAGAGTTTCAAGCCAAAGGAATGAGTAATCTATTTAATGAAATAATTACAGAAAATTTTCCAAGCTTGAGGAATGAAATGGAAATCCAAGTTCAAGAGGCATACCGAACACCAAACAAACAAAATCTCAACAGATCCACACCTAGACACATTATAATGAAAATGCCTAATACACTGAGCAAGGAGAGAATACTAAAAGCCACAAGAGAAAGGAAGCAAATTACATATAGGGGGAAACCAATCAGACTATGATCAGATTTTTCAACCCAGACCTTAAAAGCAAGAAGATCCTGGAATAGCATATTTCAAGCTCTGAAAGAAAAGGGATGTCAACCAAGAATCTTATATCCAGCAAAATTAAGCTTTAGATTCGAAGATGAAATAAAAACCTTCCACGACAAGCAAAAGTTAAAAGATTTCACAACTCGAAAGCCAGCACTTCAGAGCATCCTGGGCAACATATTTCATGAAGAAGAAGAGAAAGATGATAACGAAAATCACCAAAGGGAGATATTAAACTAAAGGAAATACCAACCAGAAGAGAAACCAAATCAAGCTAAAGACCATAATTCAAATAAAAATGGATGGGAATAAAAATCACATCTCAATAATAACCCTGAATGTTAATGGCCTAAACTTGCCAATCAAAAGACACAGATTATCAGAATGGATTAAAAGAAATGACCCAACAATTTGCTGTCTCCAAGAAACACACCTCATAGAAAAAGACATCAACAGACTGAAAGTGAAAGGCTGGGAAAAGTCTTATCACTCACATGGCCGGCGGAAGCAAGCAGGGGTTTCCATTCTCATATCAAATAAGGTAGACTTCAAACCAAAACTAATCAAGAGGGACAAAGATGGATATTTCTTATTACTTAAGGGAACCATCGATCAACAGGATATAACAATCATAAATCTGTATGCCCCAAATAATGGAGCACCTACATTCATCAAACAAACGCTTCTTAAGTTCAAGAGTAAAATAGACCACAACACAGTTATTCTAGGGGACTTCAACACACCTCTCTCACCAATGGATAGATCATCCAAACAAAAGCTAAACAAAGAAACTTTAAGCCTCCTCAAAACAATTAACAATTTAGACCTAACGGACATATATAGAATATTTCATCCCTCAGTAAACGAATACACTTTTTTCTCAGCAGCACATGGCTCCTTCTCCAAAATAGACCATATATTATGTCACAAGGCAACTCTCAGCAAATATAAAAAAATAGAGATACTACCCTGCACGCTATCGGACCATAAAGGGATGAAATTGGAAATCAACGACAAAACAAGGAATAAGAAAAACTACTCCATCAACTGGAAGCTAAACAACATGCTACTGAATGAACAAGGGGTTGAAGAAGACATCAAAGAGGAGATCAAAAAATTCCTAGAGGTAAATGAGAACACAGATACATCATATAGAAATCTCTGGGACACTATGAAGGCAGTAGTAAGAGGAAAATTCATTGCACTGAGTTCATTCCTTAAGAGGAAAAAAAAACAACAAATAAATGACTTAACATCACACCTCAAAGCATTAGAAAAAGAAGAACAGACAAACACCAAGAGCAGTAGAAGACAGGAAATAATTAAAATCAGAGCAGAAATTAATGAAATTGAGACTAAGGAAACCATTCAAAGAATTGACAAAACTAAAAGTTAGTTCTTTGAAAAAATAAACAAAATTGACAGACCCTTAGCGATGCTAACGAAAAGAAGAAGAGAAAAAACTCAAATTACTAACATTCGTGATGAAAAAGGGAATATCACAACAACCACCTCAGATATACAGAATATAATTAGAAATTACTTTGAAAACTTGTACTCTAATAAAATAGAAAATACTGAATGCATTGACAGATTTCTAGAGTCATATGATTTGCCCAAACTGGATGTGGAGGCTATACATAATTTAAATAGATCAATTACAAGCGAAGAAATAGAAGATGTCATCAAAAAGCTACCAACAAGGAAAAGTCCAGGACCTGATGGGTTTACAGCCGAGTTCTATAAGACTTTCAAAGAAGAACTAATACCAATGCTCTTCAAACTATTTCAAGAAATAGAAAAAGAGGGAGCTCTTCCAGACTCTTTCTATGAGGCCAATATTACATTAATTCCAAAGCCAGGCAAAGACACATCCAAAAAAGAAAACTTCAGGCCCATATCTTTAATGAACATAGATGCAAAAATCCTCAACAAAATCCTGGCAAATCGGATACAAAAACATATCAAAAAGATAGTGCACCACGATCAAGTGGGGTTTATCCCAGGGATGCAAGGCTGGTTCAATATTCGGAAATCAATAAACATAATACATCACATCAATAGACTTAAAGACAAAAATCATACGATCATCTCAATTGACGCAGAAAAAGCATTTGACAAAATACAACACCCCTTTATGTTTAAAACACTGGAAAAACTAGGAATATCAGGAACATATCTTAACATAATAAAAGCTATTTATGCAAGGCCCCGAGCTAACATTATCTTAAATGGAGAAAAATTGAAAGCGTTCCCTCTAAAAACTGGAACAAGACAGGGATGTCCCCTTTCACCACTGCTATTTAACATAGTACTGGAAACTCTGGCCAGAGCAATTAGACAGACAAATTAAAGGGATCAAGATAGGAAAAGAAGAGCTCAAATTAGCACTATTTGCTGATGACATGATAATCTACCTAGAAGACCCAAAAAACTCTACCAGAAAACTTTTACAACTAGTAAACGAATTTGGCAAAGTTGCAGGATACAAAATCAATACACATAAGTCAAAGGCATTTGTGTACATCAGCGACAAAGACTCTGAAAGGGAAATGATGAAAACTACCCCATTTGCAATAGCATCAAAAAAAATAAAATACCTGGGAATCAACCTAACGAAAGAGGTGAAAGACCTCTATAACGAAAATTATAGAACACCAAAGAAAGAAATCATAGATGAACTCAGAAGATGGAAAGACCTGCCTTGCTCTTGGATAGATAGAATTAATATTGTCAAAATGTCCATACTACCAAAAGCATTATACAGATTTAATGCAATTCCAATCAAAATCCCAATGTCATTCTTCAAAGAAATAGAAATAGCAGTCATGAAATTCATCTGGAAAAATAAGAGACCCAGAATAGCCAAAGCAATCCTGAGCAAGAAAAGTGAAGCAAGGGGCATCACCATACCAGACTTTAAATTATACTATAGAGCAATAGTAACAAAAACAGCATGGTATTGGCACCAAAACAGACTGGTGGACCAATGGTACAGAATTGAGGATACAGAGACTAATACATATAATTTCAGCTATCTTATATTAGACAAAGGTGCCAAAAATGTACAGTGGAGAAAGGATAGCCTCTTCAACAAATGGTGCTGGGAAAACTGGAAATCCATATGCAACAAAATGAAATTAAACCTTTATCTCTCACCATGCACAAAACTCAATTCAAAGTGGATCAAGGACCTAGGAATTAGACCAGAGACAATACACCTAATAGAAGAAAAAGTAAGCTCCAATTTCCAACATGTTGGATTAGGCCCCAAGTTCCTTAATAAGAATCCTGTAGCGCAAGAATTACTACCAAGAATTAATGAATGGGATAGATTTAAACTAAAAAGCTTCTTTTCAGCAAAAGAAACAATCAGTGAGGTGAATAGAGAGCCAACTAATTGGGAACAAACATTTAATACATGCACATCAGATAGAGCACTAATCTCTAGAATATATAAAGAACTCAAAAAACTTTACACTAAAAAAACAAATAACCCAATCAATAAATGGGCTAAGGAATTGAGAAGACACCTCTCAGAAGAAGATACATGATTAATCAACAAATACATGAAAAAATGTTCAACATCACTGGCAATTAGAGAAATGCAAATCAAAACTACTCTAAGATTTTACTTCACTCCAGTCAGAATGGCAGCCATCAGGAACACAAGCAACAATAAATGTTGGAGAGGATGCGGAGAAAAAGGCACACTCATACATTGCTGGTGGGACTGCAAAATGGTGCAACCGTTATGGAAAGCAGTATGGAGATTTCTTGGAAAACTGGGAATGGAACCATCCTATGACCCAGCCATCCCACTCTTGGGTCTATTCCCAAAGGACTTAAAAACAGCATATTACAGTGACACATCTATCTCAATGTTTGTAGCTGCACAATTCACAATAGCTAGGTTGTGGAACCAACCTAGATGTCCCTCAGTAAATGAGTGGTTTAAGAAAATGTGGTATATATGCACAATGGAATTTTACTCAGCAATAAAAGAAAACAAATTAATGGCATTTGCAGGTAAATGGATGAAGTTGGAAGACATAATGCTAAGTGAAGTTAGTCAGTCTCAAAAATCCAAGTACCAAATGTTCTCTCTTATATAAGGAGGCTATTTCAAAGTATTGTTGGATGGGGGTACATAGGAGGATTAGAGGAACACTAGAATGGTCAAGGGAAGGGAGGGTAAGGGAGGGAGCAAGAGGGGAGGGAGGGGGAGAAAAAAAAAAGGTGGTTGAATGAGACGGATATCATTTTCCTTAATGCATGATTGAAGACCTGAACTGTACGAATATACTTTGTATACAAACAGTTGTATGTAAAAAGATACTAAATATATGCACTATGAGTTGTACATATTAAAAATTATAAAAATAAAATTATATATTAAAAAAAAAGATAAAATGTCTGTATTATCAGTATATTGAGGGGTGAAGAAATAAAGATTCAGGGCATGGAAAACTCATTTAGTGAAATAATAGAAGAAGAAAACTTTCCCAATCTTGAGAAAAACATAAATATCCAGGTACAGGTGAGATATTGAATCCCTGATAGACACAACTAGACAAGATCTTCACTACCACTATTGTGGTTAAATACTGTTGAAAGTACAGGACAAAGAAAGAATTTAAAAATTTGTAAGAGAAAAGTACCAAACAACATTTAGAGTAATAGCAGATTTCTCAGCAGAAGCCCTGCAGGTTAGAATGGCATTGAATAATGTATTTCAAGTACTGAGAGGAAGTAATTGCCACCCAAGATGATTATTCTGTTCAAGGCTATTATTCAGAATTAAAGGAGAAACAAAACCCATCCAGGATAAGCAAAGACTAAGGGAATTCAGGACCACCAGACCAGCCTTACAAAAAATGCTTAAGGGATTCCTATACTCACAAGTGGAAGGAAAATACTACTATTTTGATAGCATGTGAAAGTATAAATACCACTAAAAAAAATGTTGATACATAAACGAGAAACAGAAAAGACTCAAACATTTATCAATACAATAAATCATCAAGCCACAAATATAAATAAGAAAGGAAGAACTGGACAAATAATATTCAAAACAAATAGAAGAAAGTCAACCAAATGATAGGCAAAAGTCCATACATTTCAATTATAACTCAATGTAAAGGATCTTTTTTTGAAGGGTGCATTTATTTTATTTTTCTTTGAAGATGATGAGAATTGAACATAGAGCCTTCATGTCAGCTTTCTTTTGGGTATTTATTTAGTTCTTTTTAAATTTTTTGTTTATATATATACATGACAGTAGGGTGTATTTTGACATATTATACATATATGTAGTGCAACCCATTCCAATTTTGATCTTATTCTTGTGGTTGTACATGATGAAGAGTTATACTGTATTCATATATGAGCATAGGAAAGTTATGTCTAATTCATTGTTTTCATGTCTTTCCTATTCCCTCCCCCTCCTTTCCCTTCATTGCCCTTTGTCTAATCCAGTGAACTTCTATACTTCCCCTCCTTACCCTCCCTTGTTATGGGTTAGCATCCACAATCAGAGAGAACATCCGGCCTTTGGTTTTTTGGGACTGGTTTATTTTAGTTCTCCAATTAAAACAAACAGACTAGCTAAATGCATTTAAGAAAAAAGAATCAACAATAGAGTAACTATAAGAAATTCACCTTACCAGTGAAGATACACAGACTGAAAGCGAAAGGATGGAAAATGGCTTTCCAAGCAAGTAAAATCTAAAAACAAGCAGAATAACCTATATTTATATCTGAAAAAAAAATTATACTTTAAGACAAAAGCTGTAAGAAGAGATCAAGAAGACAATAATCAAGGGACTGACTTATCCAAAGATATAACAATTATAAATTTATATGCACCTAATAATGAACTACTATTCAGCTGTAGAAGAATGAAAGAAATACCGTCTTTTTCAGCAAAATGGATGGAACTGGAGGACATCATGTTAAGAAAATTAAACCAGACACAGAAAGACTAGTATTGCATGTTCTTTTTCATGTGTGAAAATGGGGGAAAAAAAATTGACTTGAAAAGTAGATGAGTGATTACTTGGGACTGAAATGGTACCATAGAGGGCAGGGTGAGGTCAGGGAGAAGTTGATGAATGTGATCAATGTGTGCGGTATGCATGTATGGAAATATCACAGTGAATTCCGTTAACCTGCACAATTAATGTGAGTTAATAACAAAAAAGAATATGAAAAAAAAGAAAAATTCACTATTCTATAAAATATTTGAATTTCATATAAATTATGATTTCAACCAAAATTCCATTTTTTTCAAAGCGTGACAAACAATAATTAGAAAAATATTAAAGAAACAATAGCATTTGAAGAAAGAAGAAATCCTAATAAAATATATCATTAAGTTAAAAGCAATTAGAATAATGTGCCATGACAAGAGAATTTGCTGGGAAATAAATGGAAAAGAGAAAATCCTAAAACAAACCCAGGATTTAGAGAACTTGTTATACTATAAACATAGTAATTAAACTTTCAAGAACAGCAAGAGATTTAAAAATAGGTGCATAGTACTTTGAGAAGCAAGGAGAATATGGATTTCTATCCCATTTTCTATTTAAAAAAAAAGATAAATAATAAAATCACTGCCAAAACATAATGTAAAAGTACCAGAAGAAAATTTGTGTAGTGTAAAAAGTAAGTATAGAGTCAGAAATTGCCCTCAAGGAGACACAAATCTCAGAGTTACAAGACAAAACTCTGATACATTTATTTAAGCAAAATATTGTCTATTTTAGAGTTTATGTATTAAAGAAAACTCATTCATTCATGCATTCATTTATTGACAAAGCATGTATTGAGCACACAGTGTATTGTAAGAATACTTCTAAATATTAGAGATGAATAAATGAACAAATTAGACAAAATTCCTCTCTGTGTAGCTTTTTGTTTGTTTGTTTGTTTGTTTGTTTGTTTGTTTGTTTTCAGTACTGGGGATTGAACCCAGGGGTGTTTAATCACTGAGCCACATCCACAGCCCTGCTTTATATATTTAGAGAGAGGGTCTCTCTGAGTTACTTAGGCCCTCGCTAAATTGCTGAGGCTGGCTTTGAATCTGTGATCCTCCTGCCTCAGACTTCCAAGCTTCTGGAATTTTAGGTGTGCACCACCATGCCTGGTTGTAGCTTATTTTTCAATGAGAAGAAACATATAAACCAATCAAAAAGTGATTATAAAATACCAGATGATATTAAGTTCTATGAATATAATTAAGCAGGAAAAGAATGTTACTAAAAATATTTGTTGAATAAATGAAGGAAATAGGAAGTATGTGGTTTTATCAAGAGTATGAAGAAATGCTCATTCTGTATATTATTGATGGGAGTACTCATCAGTACATTCCTCTTTGAAGAGGAATTGACCAAAATCTATACTTTGCTGACCCTTTGACTCACTACTCAGAAGTGCTTATTTTAGAAGTCTATTTGTGCATAGCTCAGATATATGTACACAACATTATTTTTACAGCATTGTTTGTACTAGAAGGGGAGACAGAAGACCTGTAAACAAACTTGAGTTTTCTTAATGGGTAATTTGTTAAATAAAATGTGAACATCCACAGAAAGAAAGACTATATACCTCTGTTAAAAGAATGAGTAGATCTATTATGCTAATCTAAAAGGCTTTCCAAGATATTAAGCAAATGACAGCACAGTTTGTATGCATTATCCCACTGGTACAAAGGAAGATGTGATCATATGTTTGCATATATTCCTAGAATATTTCTGGAAGGATGCACAAGGTTACTTATAGGGGGTAGGATGGAAGTCTTAACAGGGAAATAGATTCATTTTTTATTGTACACATTTAAATTTTTCACTAAGAACATTATTTCTATAGAAATAAGAAATATGCTAAGCATTGAGGCCAATGTTCATTTTGTGCAAAACTCAAATTTCTTCACAAGGACATTGCTTTAGTTTAGTGATCAAAGTAAATATGAATGTGTCCTATGAGAATGGCCAGTACAAACAAATTGTGCCAATGAATCCTCTGTGGGTTCTAAATTATATTTGTTAGATGACTATAGCAATCACATTGAAAGCATAATTAGCAAATTGTTATTTTAAAGTATGATTTGAAAAAAGACAGAGACTACATCATAAGCAAACCAGTGTCAAATTTAAATGATACAAAAACTTTAGGATGTGACATTGTCATATAACATATTATATGGTTACATGTCTGAAAAATAACTTGCACATAGCATTTGTATTTATATATTATTTCATATTAATGATTTTTAAACAGACTGTTATTCATTCAAGGTTCATCAATTGGGAGTGACTCTGATTCTCATACCTCCAGCTTTTATGAGAGCACTATTTGTTTCCTTAAGGCTGTATTCACAGAGCTATAATCAACTCTTACCCAAGTATATAGCCATGTGCTACTGAGAAATTCTGGGAAATGACAGTGGTTCACTATATACTGGAATATACATGGACAGACACAAAACTGCTGTAAAGCTGACTTAAAAAAAATGTTCTTTTTCCAAATGTGGAAAAAAATGCTTAATAATGAGGAATTTGAGTGATTTGGAATCAGATAAAGCTGACACTCCTCTAGTGATGTGGTGCTAAACTAACATATATTATTTCAGGTAGTAATAAAGAATATATGGCAAAAAAAAATAAACTAATTTTCTCCTTGATTTCAACTAATTCTGATGAATCTATGAAATTCCATGTTTTTCTTATTTAGTCAAAGACCCATGAGAAAAAATTATCTTGCTAGAGTCATGGCAAAAACAGAAAAAGATTATCTGAACATTATCTGATAATTTGAATGTGAACATAAAGATGCAGATAAAAAGCTAAAGAATATATAGGTGAATTTTACTTCTTATGAATGAGCTTTATTTAAAGGTAATAATTTTCACATGAAGTTTTAATTCAGGCTGATCAATTGTTTGTGCAGAAATTGCACAAGAAGTATGTGAAGAATGATCATTGCCATGAACTGAAACATTCCAACTCAATGAAGAAAAAAGTAGTGAATTTACTTTAGAAATTAAAAGAAAAACAGCTTGGAGAGATAGGAAGAGTAGACTTATATGTCAGGAAACCTTACATGCAAAGCAAGTTATTCTTAATGTAAAAACTGATGAGTGATCATCTATATACTTCTCCAGACACCCTATAATATATAAAATAATTTCTTTATGTGACAGGTAAATCCCAGCAGATATGTATTACTTAGAGAACTTGAGAATTTTGAGGTGTTAATTTTTATCCAGAGCCATCCGCTTTTCTGACTTGTAACTGTGATCTATTTTTTTATTATACATATCTTTGCTGCTTATATACTTAATATTTTTTCAACAGTAATCTTTAAAAATTTCTTGATTGATCGATGGGCACCACATCATAGATAAGAGAAAGAAGTTTTGATGTGCTGTTGCACAATAGGGTGGTTATAGAATTGAACAATGTACCCCTATAGTTCAAAAAGCTAGAGGAAAGTATTTTTAATGCTTTGCCATAAAGAAATGATAAGTGTTTTCTCTAATATACAGATGCTAATTCAAAATAAGGACGGCAGCTATGGAAGAATAAAGTTACTTTGGATTAGGTAGAGGGGAGTGAAGGGAAGGGAGGGGAATGGGAGTTGAAAGAATAGTAGAATGAATCTGACATTATTACCCTATGTACATATATGACCACACAACCAGTGTGATTCTACATCAAATACAACCAGAAGAATGAGAAATTATACTTCATTTACGTATGATGTGTCAAAATGTATCCTACTGTCATGTATAACTAATTAGAACAAATAAAAAACAAATGATAAATGTTTGAGGACACAGATATATTAAATCTGATTTAAACATTACATAATGTTCACATGTAATTGAAACATTACATATATCATAAGTATGTACAATTTTACGTTTTTATATATCAATTAAATTTTAATTTTAATAAGTATCTGAGAAGTATCTTAAAAGTTCAATACCAGAGAGTGACACACTCAAACAAGATTCAGGCAGATATTGCAAAAGGCTTGGGTGGAGGGAAATACCAAAAGGGGTAGGATTATGTAGGTGAAAATGCAGTCAGATTTATAACAATCTTTTTATCTATAGCAGGTTTCTAGCCTGTGACCAGATGTATAGAAAGGAATAACCCACTTCTTCTAAAGAGGAGACTTACCAACATTCAGGAGAGTTTAAGGACACCAGAAAATTAAATTTTAATCCAGAAGACTGCCGATGTTGCTTAGAAAGTGAGATATTTGCACAGATGACTAAAAATATTTCTATATGAAACTTAAGACTTTTGACAGAGTCTAACACTGTAGTTTGACAGGGAACAACGTGAATAGATAGGGAATGCTACGATTGAGATGTTCCTTGGACCTTGGAACCCATATGCTATGCCAAAACACAGTATGGTTCAAGTCCTATCAAATGGTGGTAACAGAGTGAAGATAAACTTCTTGCTCTGAGCAGGATTAGGCTCATAAATTGATATTGTCTTGGAAAACTGGAAAAGATAAGGATAAATGAGGAAATCACAAATGCCCAATGCCTAGAGGAAAGTCCAAACTTTATGATATAAAATTCAAATTCAAATCAAATGTGACCTCAACACATCTTTTTGAAATTATCTTGTACTAATCCTTATGTCCCACTGTACAATCTAACCAAATAAATTTTTGGCAGGTTTTTTATGTGTTAGTATAGTCTGTGAATTTTTTGGATATTTTTCTATATCTGGAATATCCTCTCTCTCCCCCGCCACCATCCACAAACAACACATTCAAACCAAATATATCATTGACCGCCTGTTCAAAATTATCAATCAGGTTTTCAAAAAAACTCATTGAACACCACTTTGGATTCTATTCCTTTATGCCATATGATATATCACCTCATGCTTTAGATAATAAAAAAGGTTAATTTACATTTTTGTCCTCCTTCAAGGGAAGATTCCATAATTATAATTATTTTATGCATGTTGGTTCAATGCTTCACATATAACTTCACCCCAAAAAAAAGAAAGATTTTAAAAGAATAAATATTTATTAAGAAACATTTTCCCATAGTTGGGGGTTAGGGAAGAATGAAGGAACTTTGGATTGTGCAGAGGGGCATGAGGAGAGAGGTGGGGCTGTAGGGATGGGAAGGAAGGTAGAATGAGACAGAGATTATTACCCTATATACATGTATGACTACACTACTGGTGTGACTCTGCACCAAGTACAGCCAGAGGAATAAGAATTTCTGCTCCATTTGTGTACAATGTGTCAAAATGCTTTCTACTATAATTAAAACTAATTAGGATAAATTAATTTTTTTAAAAAAATAAACATTTTGAAGCTTACTTTATCAATAAATTAGTCATATGTTAAACCAGACCAAAACAGAAAACACAAGGAAGGAATTCCTGGTGTCATAATTATAGCCTACACTATTTCTTTAATAATATGTAACCCAAAGACCAGAAGGAAAAAATGTTAACTCCCTTTTCTTAAAGATTCAAATTAACCTTGCTAAGATTTTCAATTTCCTTGAATGCTGAGCTGTAATATTAACCAGATTACTAACTACACAAGACTGTGATTCAGTACTGTCTCAGCCCTTTTCTGTTGCTATTGCATTGATGCTTCCTCTGGCAAATACATTAGACTGTAAATAATCAAATAATGGCTATGAGAAGGCAGTAGATGGTATAAGCCATGTCAGAGCAAATCAATATTCACAAAAATCACTTATCTGGAGTCATCGTACTCTTAACAAATTCTGCTTGCATTTTAGGGCACGCCACTGAAAACAAAGACTATTTCTTCAAGATGCAGAAAATGTTACTAGTCTTCAGGGGTTAATTGAAGGTGCACTGTCAAGGATGGCATATTCCAGATAGCCCTTGTTTTTTTTGTTTTTTTTTTTTTTTTTTAATCTGTTTTAATCTGTTTGCAATGTTTTTGTACATTTTGATTTTCTTTCAAGTGTATATTTCTCTCAGTGGAGAACAGATTCTCCTGGGCCTTTAAAAATGATTTAATTCTTAATACAAAATCTCAGCAGTCTTGAGCAGTTCTGCAACACAAACCATAGCATATGGGTCAAGATTGAAAGTACTGCAGTGAGGAATCAGAATTCTAGAGAGGTATGATTTGGTGTGCAGGAGGCTATAAAATGAGGATCTTTGTAAATGATGAGTTAGTAACATCCCTTTTCAGTGTCCATTTCATTCTCTCAGGTATGGGGTTGCTCCTTTTAGAAATGAAAGCTTTTTTGGCAAGCTAAGCAATAAGAACATTGTGATTTTACAGGAGGTAATAAATCTAAACGTACATTACTGATATCCAGATTTAAAAACTAGGACAGTAATGGGAATTGCTTTTGTTGCCTTGGAATCCTATTTAAATGACAATTTTTAAAGGCATTTGTGACATATAAATTCTAAGATGTCATGCATACTGACTGAATAACAACAGCCTGGACCATAGAAAGACATCCTTGATCCTCTGAGGATCAAAACCATATGAACTTCTTTACAGCATAGCAGACAAATTCCAAGCATCAAATAATTTCCAGGTAATCCCTGGTAAATGCAATGAAAGAGAATATAATGTGGGTGTTTTATGTATTCAGCAGCATGTGGACAAGAGCATTTTATTTAAGAATGAACACATTCATCACTCCATGGAATAAAGAGGTCTAATATTTTTAGAGGTCCAATTTTTTCACAAACTAATGTCAGTTGGAAAAAATTATTAAATATTTTTCAGAAGGAAGAGAATAAGTTTCAATGAGAAAGTCATCATTGTACTGTGGAACACAAAAAGCATTTACCAATTGACAAGGTTGATTGCTACCCCAAAAAATACCTGTCGCTAGTAATCTGACTTAGGAACTGAACTTGCTAGTCTACAGAAGCCCTGCAAACTGAACAAAGTTTACACAACTCTGGACTTTTGTGTTTATTTTGAAATTCTTGAGTTTGCTCACATTCATCTCTTTTCTCTTGTTTTGTATGAAAAAATTAAAACAACATAATTTCTACTATTAATACTTAAAAGAAGATTCAAAAAGATAAGCATGTTTTTAATGTAATACAATTGCAATACAATTATGGTAGAGGAAATAGGGAAAAGGAAGAATTGCTATAATGAACAGAAGCACATTTTTCAAATAGTATCCAAGCAGGCAAGTTCAAAAATGGGGCTGTGGCTATAAATGGATATTCAATCAAGACAGAGTTTTGAAGATAGAAGAAATGATGATATGAAATAAGATCCAATGATAAGAAGAAAAGAGGGTGAAATATTTGGAGTGATATCCTCATGTACTCAAGAGAGCTCTTGTGTGCAGTAGGACATTAGTCTCAGGCTAGGTGTGCAAAGATAACTCACCTAAGAACAGGAAGAACCAAAAGATGTTGGTGCAGCACAAAGGTAGGTAGATGATACAATTGAAACCAGAGATCATTTATGTTCTTCTTAAATTTTCATGCAATGGAAATAAAGGTCATCAGATGAGGAGGAGGATGGGGAAAGGAAATTTTGGAAATGTAAGAAGAAAAAGAAAGGCGTGGAAGGCAGCCTCCAAGGTATCCACCAATGATCCTACTTTGTGGGTTTTTGTAATCCCTTCCCTTGGGTGGTAAGCTGGACCTAGTAATTCACTTTTAATAAACAGAAAGTAGTAAAAGTAAGGAGATGCCACTTTAAAGTTGGATAGAAAAATCACTGTGACTTTAGTCCTTCCCAACCTCACTCTGGGGAAAACAAACTGCCATATTATGAGCTGCCTTTGGAAGGGTCCATGTAGAGAGAAACTGCATTCTTTATCCCCAGGCCTGTGATGACCTAAAGCTATGAACAATTGTGAGTTTAGAAATAGATCTTCCCGCAGTGAGGCCTCAAAAGACTTTGGCTCTGGCCAACACCTTGCTTGCAACTCTGTGAGAGACATCAAACTATACTTCACCCCAATTTTTGTCCATAAGAACCTCTGGTATAATTAATGTTTGTTGCTTTAAGGGGATGAATATAATGTATTACCCAGAGATAGATAACTAATGGCAAAGGTGTGAAATGGTTATCCAGGAAAGTATAAAAGTAAATTAAATGGACTAGGGAATTGTTTCCTGTAAGAATTAATGGACCACAGCAGATTAGTGATGATGAATTTTAAGTGAAACAGTTTTAATGTGTGTTTATCTCCACGTATGAAGAGATGTATTTAACTAGGGTTCTCTATGACAAATGAACATTACAAAATGAAAGTAGGGAAAAAAGGTCATAGGTTTGCAAGAAAATTAGTACAATGGCTGATTGTGGAATTTGATATGGCCAGGAGGGAACTGAATATAAGAAGAATACAAGAAGAGATGAAAAGAAAAATTTAAAAAAATAGATTACAGTCCCTGTAGAGTCAAAACATTTGGATTTAGAATCCTAAAGAAAGTAAACCGGAAACACAGACCATGGTGGTCACAAACTAGAAAGTTTGAGATTGAGATTATTCATGGGTTGCCTGGGCAATGGCACAGACTATGATATATCTTGGAAGTCAGTTGCTGAGTATGGTGAAGAACAGGATTACTGAGGAAGAAGATACCTAGGAACTGAGAATACAGAGGAGAAGATGAATATTAAAATTATTAAAACATCACAGAAATTAATTAGAAATAAGGAAGTGTGAATTAAGAGTAAAAATCTTCAAGCTATTGCAAAATGACTTACCTGTTGGTAGAAAACTGCAACAAGAATAGGTAGGAAATGATCTGATCTCATGGAATGAGAAAAAATATTGCATTTTTTAAGAATCTGGATAAGTTTCACCACCTAAAAAGTGTCAGAAATGATATTTCTAAATGCATTTATAATCATTCAAAATTTGTTATCATTGAATTATTTGGAACAAAAATACTGAGGAGTTCCCAATCTGTCCAATTTCCTGAAGAAAAATATTTCCTGAATGCTCAAATTGGGGATAATTGTCCTCAATTAGCACCTTATAAAATCACTATGTTGGGGGTCTATTGTGTGGCCTGTGCCCTCTGATTAAACTCTAAATCTTGGTACCGTAAAGACAATGTATGTTGGATTTGAGTCATCCATTTAGCACTAGACAGTACTTATAACATATTAGGTGATTTATAAGTATTGGATACAGGAAAATAAAACTGATTTTTTCAAACTATTTTAAAGGCAAACACATAATGTAGTTTTGCACCTTTGAGAACTATCGTGGGCACTAGATCTCTACCCGTAACTATTCATTTAATCCTAACAACCCTTTAGTATTACTTTTTAGCTCATTATCCCAGATTAAGTAACAAAGAGAGAAATGATTGCTCAACATTACACAGTGAGGAACTGGGAGAGCCAGGATTCAAATCAAAGCAGTCTGACTGGAATTATTTCACCCATCCACTCATTAAAGTCAAATCACATCACAGTGTTAAAAAAGATTTTTTGACATGGGCCTGCACACACCATTTGGGGCTATTAGAAAATAAAGCTATTGTGAATGGTAAGAGAATAGAGAGAAGATAATAGAAACATTTCATTGATTTCAAAGTGTTTCAACAACCAGTGATGAGGCTTTATAAAATTCAAACTACCTTAGAGATGCATGAAGAGGTGAAACACTGAACAAAAATATTGACATTTCCAGCATCATCAATCACTGAAAATGAGTCAGCAGGCTTGCAGCAATCTTTGGCAATATTTCTAAAATTGATCATTTAAACAAGAGAGGGAGCATTAATGAGCTGGACATGCCTAATGATATTTGACTACCATTGAACATTATTCTGAGGGGAATGAGATTAAGATGAAATAAAACTTGTTCCATTTATAATCAAATAAAAAGACTATCATTTAATGTAGTATTTATATTAGATTATTTCATCCAAATAAATTTTAACTTTTTAATATTATTTGAAAATGTAAGATTCGTCCTTTTAAACTTCCATACATGCTTTTAAATACAAATTTTATATCTCATTATATGTAATGTGGCATTGAAATTTTTTTACTGTCTTGTGGATAGCATATAGTTGTATTTTCCTGTCATCTTCACATTGTTGTCTAAGACTGCATAAACATTGCAGTTGCCTGATGATTACAAGACAGATATGAGAGACAAAGTTATTAGTGATTGTGGTGTAATTAAGATATCTTATCAAACTACATTGTGGCTTACTACTTTACAAGTCCTGTTTTTAAAGATTATTAGAGAAGAATTGTCTGAGGAAAAGTGGTTTGAAAATGCTTAATTTCATTAGAGGCATACGTGAACATACATAAGAAAGAAAAAAAAAGTGCAGATGATTCTTCAGGATCACAAATGCTTTTTTATGAAACAATGTCTGATTATGTCATTATTAAACTTGTTTTACTACAGCACTAAAATGAGTAATTTGTGCATTTAGAGTTGTGATAAATAACTGAGCTGCCAGCCATAAATTATACAAGGTAATTCATATCCTTGTGGAATAATTTTAGAATTCTAGATTATTGGGAGAAAGCCTGATGCCCTACTCAGAGAACATATCAATAATGGATAGTATAAATATGAAAAAGTAAAAATTAATTATTTTTATAATATACATATAAACTGAAAGACCTATACTATTACTTGATTTATGTTGATAAAGGAAGGCAACATGTTTCATGTTATTTAGGTACATGATATTTAAGCCCAGATGTAGCTAACACTTCCATTATTGAACATTTCATTTGCATTTGCAGTTGTATTTCCCTCAAGTAATTCCTTAGAATAATTTTGTATATCCCTCTGCAAACTCTGCAAAACACAATCATTTCCTTTCCTTTTGTCACTTTTGTCTGAGAAAGCAAAGGATAAATAATATGATAACATTGGTGACAGAAGCAAGGCTTCTTTTATAAGTGTGTGTGTGTGTGTGTGTGTGTGTGTGTGTGTGTACTATACATGTATGGGTATAAATGTAATGTACGTATAAAGCTTTTATAAGCTGATTATAAAGCTTTTTTCATACACATATGAATATAAATAAATATGTAATTTATTTTAAAATAGAAGGAAAAAAAGCCAGGCGTGGTGGCGCACGCCTGTAATCCCAGCACTTGGGAGGCTGAGGCAGGAGGATCTCAAGTTCAAAGCCAGCCTCAGCAATGGCAAGGCACTTAGCAACTCAGTGAGACCCTGTCTCTAATAAAATACCAAAAAGGACTGGGGATGTAGCCCAGTGGTCAAGTGCCCCTGAGTTCAATCCCCAGTACCCCCCCCCAAAAAAAATAGAAGGAATAAATACATGAAAAATAGGATAGATAGAAGAAGTAAAAAGAAATTGAAACAAATGTTACCAATAGAAAATATAAGAAGTTATACAATTATATCTGGTATGAAGGTAAAAGGCACATAGTATTAGAACTGTAATATTTTATAGTCATCTGATCTAGTAGTGATTCACGGCTTAAAACAGAAATTTTGTTAGTGCACAAGTGCCTCAGTCCTACTTCAAACCTAACATATTAGGATCCCCCGGATGGTACTCAGAGAGAGGGACGAGATATGAAAGTTTGGTTAAGAATCTCTAATGGAATGTAAATTCCTCACATTATACTAAGAGAGTGAATTCTACTTCTTGAGTATCATTTAAAATTTGTTATTTAGTAATAAAATCCAAAAAATTCTGAAATATTTTTTATCATTGCCTGAAAGAATATTGTAGTTTAGATGACCATGATGCTGAATATTAATTACTTCCTATTCAGTTAAAAACAATTACATTTCAGAAAATATCAAGGTTGTGTGTAATAGGTTAGAAGTTATGCAAACCCTATTCAAAGGAACATAATGATGGATAGGAATGGAAATCTTGATACAAACTAATTTTCTTCTTGTAATAAGATTTGAAAGCAGGCTTCTTTTTCCCCACAACTGTAAGCTAGATGATGACATGTTTACCTAACTTTTCCAAGTTTTTAAAACCTTAGAAAACTATATTTTCCTCTACAATTGAATTCAAATGTCTATGGCAAAATGATATATTTTATTGCTCCTTTGTGTTTGGCTTTTATTGAAGTCACTCCGGTGCACAGTGGTTAAGGTTAATGTCTCTGGAGTCAGACCAATTAGCTATTATCTGCCAATTCATAAACTCATGGAGCTCCTTTTTTCTGAGCAGTGTTCTTCCGTGTGGACAAGTAGCCATGTTCTTACTCTTCATTCTTCCACATTAGTGGACAGCTATATATGCTAAGGGCCATTTAATCACACACCCTCAAGCACATCAGATAGAACGCTAACCTCAAGGATTTATAAAGTTCTTAAAAGCCTTAACACCAAACAAACAAATAACCCAATCAATAAATGGGCCAAGGAACTAAACAGACACTTCTCAGAAGATAATATACAATCAACAAATATATGAAAAAATGTTCAACATCTCTAGTGATTAGAGAAATGCAAATCAAAATAACTCTAAGATTTCATCTTACTCCAGTCAGAATGGCAGCTATCAAAAAAAAAAAAAAAAAACAATAAATGCTGGCGAGGATGTGGGGGAAAAGGCACACTCTTACATTGCTGGTGGAACTGCAAATTGGTGAAGCCAATCTGGAAAGTAGTATGGAGATTCCCAAGAAAACTGGAAATGGAACCACCATTTGACCCAGCTATCCCACTCCTCGGCCTATTCCCAAAGGACTTAAAAACAGCTTACTACAGGGACACAGCCACATCAATGTTTATAGCAGCACAATTCACAATAGCTAGATTGTGGAACCAACCCCGATGCCCATAAGCAGATGAATGGATAGGGAAACTTTGGAATATATACACAATTGAACACTACTCAGCACTAAAAGAGAATAAAATCATGGCATTTTTTTCTTGAAGCTTTTCGTTTTCTATTTTTATTCTATATATTAGGCATTATCATTATCATGTGCCTTGGACAGGATTTTTTTTTTTTATCTTGCCTATTTGGATTCTAAAAGTATCTCTTGTATTTGAATTTCCACCCTTTTCCTAAGATTTGGAAATTTTCTGATATTATTTCATTGAAAAGATTGTACATTCCTTTAGTTTTATATCACTGCTTTTATCTAGATGGTTCCTACATTCTTAGATTTGGTCTCTTAATGTCATCCCAGATTTCTTGAATTTTCATTATCTCAGCATCATTTCTTTATTGACAACTTTATTTCCAATACCAGATACATACAAATATATATATACATATATATGTACATATATATCTATATATACACACATACACACACACATTTGTGTGTGTGTGTGTGTGTGCGTGTGTGTGTGCGTGTGTCTTTATGGTCTGAGAATTTGTTTTCAAAATGGTCTAATCTATTGGTGATACTTTAAACTAAACTTTTAATTTGACTTATTCAGTCTTTTATTTCCAGGATTTCTGTTTGGTTCTTTTTTAGAATCTTTGTCTCTTTATTGAAATGATCTTTCACTTTTTGTTTTTTCTCAGTTCATTCCTTACATTTTGTAGTTCAATGGACATTTTTTTCATTATTTAAAGAATTATTAGTTTATGTAACCAAACCCACATAGATAAGACCTTACATATTAAATACAGTGAATTATCCCTGTACAAATGGGAAAAAAAAAAAATAAGTTTAACATTTCTAGACTAATATGGTTGTTAATTTCTGTACAATTTCTGTACAATGCCAACTCAACATGGTAAACTGGGACACTTTTTTCAAAGTTGACAGCACAGCTAAAGTTTCCAAAACTTCAAATTATATATATATATATATATATATATATATATACACATATATACATACACACACACACACACACACACACACACACACACATATATATATATATATATGCACCAATAATAGCAGTATGTTATGCATCAATAGCAGCAACAGCTTTTCCCGGTACTGCAGTCATCTGAATAAAATTATAGAGACATCCACTACACTCCATTTAAAAAGGGGGATGGGGGGAGTAAAAAAACAAAAACAAAAATCAAGAAAACAGCAAAGTTCTGTCTATGGACATTTTAACTATGAATTTTCTAAATTCTTTCTCCAATATTTCCTCTACTATGGTGTCAACCTATTCTAGCACATTACTGGCCACAGATCACCCAACATCACATCAAACAGACTATAATACCTGTACCTTAGACTGCCATATCCTGCACACTCTGAAATATACACAGGGTAGCCTATACTGGATTAAATAGCACTCGATACAGTGCTGTCTTCAGGAGAACACACAAGAGTATGCCCCTGTAACAGGGAATTACTAGGCCACTAAGTCACAGACAAATTAAAGAACATCACCTTTGACCAGACAGAAAGCTAGTAGGTACCTATAAAAACCAAAGATCAAAAGGGGCCTCCTAGAATTATATTAGATTTGAGGAGGTGTAGGGCTGCTCTCTCTGGAGTGCACAGGTCACAGGTCAGTGGGCTTGTGTCTAGATTCACTGGTTGGTAGTTGGTGTCTCTGGGGTGCTCCTCTGTAATCTCCTTTGTGAGGCTTACTGCCATTGTGTATGGATGAAGTTCTCAGCTAGCTGTTTGGGGTTATCATTGGGAATTGTCTTCTGGGGGTCCATGCATTTGAATGAGAATTGAGTTAACTGGCAACTCTGGGTCTTGCAGCTGTGGCTCTTCCTAGAAGTGGAGGGGCACAGGAGCTAGTTCCCTGGTTGCTGTGGATTATTCACCAGCCAGTTCTTAATTCATCAGTCCAGTGACCAAAGTATGCACTCTTGGAAGGTGCTATGCTGATTCTGCAGGCAGTTTCTGTTAGGTGCAATGGCACAGGATGCAGAGCTCATGGCTGATGGCTGTGGGATGCTGTGTGCTTGCTCTCCTCCACAGGGCCTTATTTAAAGTGGCATACAGCCTGGTGGCTGACTGCATGTGTGGGACCAGTGTTTTCAGGTTCTCTGTGGGTAGTCTGTGGTACAGAAACCTTCAATAGTCCAATTTATTGGTGTATTTTCAACTGAACTTTTAATTTGACTTATTCAGTCTTTTATTTCTAGGATTTCTGTTTGGTTCTTTTCAGAAATGTAGATCACCAATGTACTACCTCTGTGACTGGGATAGGAGTTTATTGGCCAAGTGCATCCGAACTCCTACTGCCCATTGTTGTGAATCACAGGTGCCTGATCTCTCTGCTGGGACATCTATGGAGCAGTGCTATTTAAGCACTTAATGGCTGTCTGCAACTGTGTGCACTATAGGTACAGGCTCTCTGAGGGTCATCTGTGGCATGGAAGCCTCTTCACTGGCTGGTGCTGTGGTTTTACCCATCATCATAGTGGGGGTAAGAGGTCAAGTTGGCCTGTCTTTGCCTAAGTTTCTGAAGAGTCTGGGTGGAGCTCTGGGCTGGAGTTAACACTCCCCAGCAGTGATTAGCTCTAGGGTGAGTTCCACCACACTCACCTTGTCTGTCGTATAAGGGGAGGGGACTTTTTTAAAAAACATTTATTTTTTAGTTGTACACAATTCCTTTATTTTATTTATTTATATGTGGTGCTGAGGATCGAACTCAGGGCCTCACACATGCTAGGCGAGCGCTCTACCACTGAGCCATAACCCCAGCCCAAAGGGAGGGGATTTAAGTAACTTTCCGACAACAGTGATCCCTCTACAAGTTCCTTCTAGTTGAATTGCTGAGACAGCCCATGTCAAAAGTATTCCCTCTGGTTTTATTTGTTATTATCTGAAGACAGGGAGAAACTGTCAATTTAATTTCTAGGGAGGCTGGCTAGCTGTGGGCTATACAAAATGGCTGCCTTACCTAACACAGGTTTCAGTCCACAATTTGGGTTAAACTTTGTGTTCAACTTCACTCTCTTGGCTGCCCCTATTCCCTTTTGACTTGGTCTGCTTTTGTTTTACACTGCTGTTATGGAAACAAACTTATGGGCTTTTCCTCTACTCCTTTCTTTCTTTATAACCCTGCCCCTGACCATAATCTGGTCAGGATTTGGGGTCAAGGAATTCTGTCCTTATTTTCTGCTCTGGTAACCAAACTCAAAGTGCCTTCAAATCTCAAACTGTCCAATATTGAGTTTTAGCGTATTACTCTATCACCCACCTTTCTGGTCAGTTATTCTTTCACTGCTTCCTTTCTGGGCTAAGGAGGGGTCAAGAGTGGCAGCCTAGATCCACTCCTGGCAACCTAACTTTTGAAGCAATGCCTTTTCCTGCTAAATTTGTAGTTAGACTCCATCAATATCAATCCTAGTAGCAACATTTTCAACACTTCATCACAATTTATTGTACTCTTTTCTGATAAAATGAAAAAAAGCACTTACCAGTCACAAAACTCTTTCTTGTGAATCATATTCTGCACAATATTAATTTTATGCAACTAAATTGTAAAGTATCTAAAAGATGTGATAATTACACAGAGATATTATCTTATTAATCAGAAGATGATTTTACTTCCTGTTTCAACAAAGTGCTTGTCATATTATTTATCAGGTGCTATATTTATAATCTTCTTCAAAGCAATATAACTTATAACTGTGTTTATGCAAATAATGAAGATTTAAATAAAACTTAGTTTACCAAAAATTTCACTGTAGTTTCTGTAACACACTGTGCTTCATTTAATGTCTCATGAAAATTTTCAAAATAGCATTTTCAGGATCTAAGGAAAGTAGATTGCCAACTAACAAAATGTAAGAGCCAAGCATATGCTTGATCTTTTCCTTTTTGTTTCTTTTAACAAAGTTATTAAACCAGACCATTCATATTACATGTGACTCTTTTAACAAATTCACATCTATAACACTTGAAATGAGATCTGTTCATTCTTTATACTATAAACATTATGCTGAGTTGTAGTATTTAGAGTACCATTTTAATCAGTTGTCTTCTACTTCAGTAATTCTTTTTGAGCCATTTGACATAATTGTGAATCATGGTTATAATATTAGGTCAATTATATAAACAAAAATTTAGCTCCCAAAAAAAGAATCCATCCATACACAAATTACATAGAAGCTAAGTTAACATAGTAGCATCACATATGAAAAATTAATGCATATTCACTGTTTAAAAATAATTTTAAATATTCAAGAATTTCCATGAAAATCATAATCTTATATTTGGAATTTGGAATGGATGTTTAAAATATTTAGTTTTCTTTTCTTCTGAAACTAGCATGTTGATTCAGGATTCCTCAATTATCACCAAGGACAAAAGGTTCCAGTAAACTCTAAAAAACATAACTGTAACTTATGTTCAAGTTTCTTTTGACTATTCATCATCCTAAATGGAATTTTTAATGGCTCAGTCTTTCCACAGTTAACTGGAAAAAGTGCAATTGTATCGTTTGGTTTGTGTTACAAATGCTTAATAAGATGTGACCAGAGTTCCAGATCACCAAACACTATACAATTTTAAGATTTTATAAATGTCAGGCAATTTACCTGTGTAGTTACAAACTTCTCTACTTCAGTTCATGTAAAAATTATGGAAGTGCTCACATTAATTGCTCTAGTATTGTTAGTTATGTTTAATCCAAGTGTTGGAAGACCTTTAATGTGTTTTTTAATTCTAAATGGAAAATGGAACAGCCAAATTCAATATTCCTGTGAAGACAGGCCTCCAGGAATACTTTAGTGGTTGAACAAAGATGTAACATTGTATAATATGGTTTTTGATGATTCAGTTATATATTGCCAACCACTGATTATTCCTTAAAAAGCTCACAAGTTACTATAAAAATAAATGCACATGAAGACAATTTGTCTCTTTTCAATTAAAAAAAAAATAGTGTTGTCCTAAGTCTGTGTGTATTTACTTTCTTTCTGGATGGTGAGCGATATTTAATCAAACACTATGAGATTCACATTACCTTTGCCTAAATTCCTTTCCTAAAGAGTTGGCTGATCAGACAAGCAGAAAAAAACTAGGGTGACAGAAAACCAGAAGCATTGAAAACATAAGAAAAAATGACAAAATAATTTGACATTTTAGTATACTTTTACCCAAATTTTATCTTGAGGAAATCAAAACTTAGACATTCTTACCCACACTTCACAGCTCAGTAATTTTTTTTTTTTGCATGAGATAAGAAACATTTTTTAACTTTTTTTTTTTTTTGCACCAGGGATTGAACCCATAGACCTTAACAAATGAGCCACATCCCCAGCCCTTTTTATTTATTATTTTGAGAAAGGATCTCACTTAGTTGCTTAGGACCTCACCAAGTTGCTCAGGCTGGTTTTCAACTTGCAATCCTCCTGCCTCGGCCTCCCAAGCCACTAGGATTGTAGGCATGCACCACCATGCCCAGCTAGGAAATTATTCTTTCTCGATAAAGTATTTGTGCCCTCTAGGACTCTATCCAGCCCTATGCCCTCCTCAGAATCATCACTGCCCAGACCTTCTCTTATGAAATTCTCAAGGAAAGATTCAAAGGTAATAAAATAGTGTATACAAAGACATTTCACTCCATTTCATCATGAAAGATTGTTTTTGCAGGTCTTTTAAAATTCAGAGACATTACTTTCACTCAAGTTTAGTGTTTCAGTAGTCAAAAGATAAACTCTGGAAACCTGCCTCTCTTTGGTGCCAGAAAAATAAATCTGACTTATGAATTTTTAGTAATGAGACTTATAAAAGCTAATATACTGGATCATTGCTGGCTCTCTCCTAATGGTAACTTGGCATGCTATCCATGAGACCCTGGTGCAAATATACTTTAAATTCCTCTTTTAATTTTCCAGTGGCTTCATTCATTCTGAAAGTAAATGTAATATTTTAAAACAGCCAAATCATTTGGACATAAGCTTCAAGAATAAGCAAGGCTTTAACTAACTGTGGTCAAAACAAAAGTATGCTACAAGGTGATAAGATTGATTTTCTTGTGTGGCACATCTGGCTCAAAGGAAAAAAAAATTGTTAAACAGAATTCAATGTAAATAGATGATAGATGGATGATGACAAGTAGATAGAAATATTTCTCAACACTGCCAGAATTGCTGAAAAACATATATTGCTGCAAAGATAAAATTATTCTGTGCATGTTTACTTTTCAAAAACCAGCATTATTACTGCATAATCAGATTCTTCAATCATTTTCTAGATTTTAGTACCTGTGAATTTCCACCAAGTTATGGCATACAAAGAGAGGGAAATATGAATCTTCAGCCATGGAAGGTTTGTTACCTTATATAAACCCAAATGCCCTATCCACAAAGACTTGTCATTTCAATCAGCAAACTATGTACTAAATGATTCATAGTTTACTAAGAAATAAGAAAACAATGACTTATCCTCTAAATATTTTTTACTTTCTGGGTATTTTTATCGAAACAGTGTTTTTACAAGAAGAAGAACAACGAAAACACCAAGAGTGTTACCAATTTCCAAAGAATTAGTTAAAATATAACTGACGCTACTCTATGATATTTTAAATAAATATTTTAGATATTTAAAACAGTATTAGTTGATAAAGCATAAAATAGTAAAAACTTCATTATCTTCATTTTGCACAAATCCATTAAACAAATGAAATAGTTGGACTGTCTGTTCTGTGTCTTAAGGACTTAAACTAATATTATTGGGCCTAGAAATGGATTTAAATGGTGAGTTAGCCTATCCTCAGGCCAATAAAAAAACAACTATAATTTCTACAAGCATTCTGTATATTTATAAATAAATATAAAGTAAAATGTGACAAGCCTTAGAAAAATACTCAGGGAAGATGAGTTCTAATAATTAATAATTTATTTTTCAACCCCAAGAACTTCATTTGAAGCAGTTTGTACTCAGTAAATTCTGTCCATATATGGTGATGATAAAACTCTGACATTATTGAGGCATTTTGAAATATAGAAGATTGAAATACCAAAGTTACAGGTTAAGAAGGATTAATAGGCCTCAGTTCTGAACACAAGTCTGCACCATAGCAAGGCAAAAATTAAATTTCTGAAATGTATGCATTTGAATTTTGGTATCTTCACCTTCCTGAACCTCAGCTCAAGGAAGTTAAATATTATGGGCAGCATTAGTTGAGATGAATCATTCATCAGTAAAGACTGTCTGCCTAGGCGTCTGTGTTGGCAGCTGCCGACACCACCTTTGCTCAGCACTTCTGAAGGGAATCTGTCCAGCGATCCTGTTTGGTATTCAGAACAGAGCAGTCTTTGAAGAACTTTATGTACTCCCCAAAGACTGTTTTTCATTCTCAATCCAAAGGACCTAAACTTTCTGGCAGATATTTACTTTAATCTTTTCAGTCTACTGTGGACTACTGCAATTACCACAAGTGTACAAAGTAATAGAAAAGTAGTCTTTTGCTTGTTTCACCTGTATTTATTGACTTTCATTTCAACTCACTGCCCAACTACACATTTCTTGTTCATTTGCTGACACATTTATGTATTCTCTCCTCTCCCTCCCCCCGTCTTGTTGCTCTTCCCCTTCATTACTAATAGTTTTTACATTTCAATTAACAGCACTTACATACCTAAAAATCATTTGGTTGATTGCAGAGGAAATAAGGTCATTGCAAAGCAGAGATGGATAAGGAGTGCTCTGTTTTGCTAATAGTTAAAAAAGCGACAGGGGCCTAACATCCTATCAACAAGAACTACAATTTCTTCTTATAAGAGTCAAATTAAAAACATTTATTTTTTGAGCTTTTGGTGGATATATGGGTGTTTCCAGGAGCATCAAGGTTGAGTATGCACATGCTTTAATCAGCCCTGCAGCATTGAACAATCTTTTCAGGGGTTGCTTTTTACTCCCAAGTATCAACAACTATTTCAAATTATTTTGGAAATAAAATAACCCTGCTTTTAGAGAGTTCCACTCCACAAGGGGAAGAAAATTAGTCGTCCCTGAGAACTGGTGTACGCTTTGGCCAGAAAAATAAGGAGAAAGTCAGAAGCCACAATCACAACTCAGAAACTCAAATGCATCTCCTATCTCATGAAGGAAAGGGGCAAGATTGAAGGACAAGCTTGTCAATAAAAGCTTATTAGCAATGATAAATCACTGGGTTCCTGAGTCGAATGAACTCGTTTACAATTTAAGTTTCTTAATAAGAAATTAATTTACTTTCTAATTTTGTCATGTATTTGGTCATAGTTCTATTTCCTTTGAAGAATATCCAACATGATCTTATAATAATATTAATTACTCTCTAAAGACAATTTAAAAATGCATATTCAGTTTTTAACAAAGGTAGAAGCCACAAAGAATTATTTCATAAATAATGAGCCAATCTCTCAAATCAAGGTAAGAGCAGCCTTCTGACTTTGTTTGCAATCTTTGCACAAGTAGGAGAAAAATCAATCTTTACTAGTCCAGGGAGTTCTGAGTTTCTTTCCACCAGTGATGCTGACCAGAATGCCCAACAAGATGGTGGAGATGTGGTTATCTGTGTTAGTCAGCATTTCATCACTATAAGTAAAATACTGAGAAAAAAGCTGTATTTTGGCTCATGGTTTCAGAGGGTTTAGTCCATGGTTCACTGGCTCCATTGCTTTGGGCCTGAGATGAATCAGAACCTCATGGCAGAAGGGTGTGTGTGGTGGGGTTGGGACCTTACACTGTCTGCCTAGGGGGTGGAAAAGCTCTGGCTTTCTGGCTGCTTGCCACATTACCACGCCCTGTTACCTGACCTAGGCTAAGCAGGGGGTGTGGCTGTGAGAACCAGAACCGCCCTGCTGGTCACTGACTGGCTGTGGCCCATTTTAAAGTATTGCGCACCCCTTCAATAAACGAGCTCCTGCATTCTACTGACTGAGCTCCCCGACATGGCTCTGAGTCTTATGAAGGCGGGGGAGGAGGCATCGGCGGCCTTTACTTTCCAAATCCAGTCTCATCGTTGAGGTAGGCCCCTCTGGCCTCTTTTGGTAGACAGAAGTGGTCCATCCCGGGTTCAGGGGGGCTATAGACCTCAACCCCTTATAACTTCCGACAGTGGGGCAAAGCTGCTCACTTTGTGGCAGTCAAGAAGGAGACAGTGAGAGAGAGCAAGGAAAGGAACACAAAAAAGAAGTACCCTACCACGGCACACCACCAGTGACCTGCGTTCTCCCACTCTGCCCTATAGCCTACAGTTTTTGTCACCTCCCTGTAGTCGATGCAGCCACCAGTGAATTAATCCACTGTGGAGATCAGAGTCCTCATCACCAATAACTTCCCCCAAAGCCCTACCTCTGGACATTGCTGCATTGGGGACCAAGTCTTCAACACATAAGTCTTTGAGGGACACATTCTATCCACACCATAACACATGTAACTCATCTTACATGTTTGACTAGAATCAGCAGAAGAAAACATGCTGCCAGGTAAGCCTCATGCTCTTAAGTGTGCAAGTTCAAGTTACCCCCTTTATTTGTTTTTCTCACCTTGGAAGCATCATTCTTTTCTGTGACACAAAGCTTCTAAATTTCCACCCTAGATCTCCCTGCACCACCACCAAAGGTAGAGTTAATAACTGGTAAAGTAGAGTTAATAATTGGTAACCTGCCTTTTATTAACTTTTCCTTCATTTAAACATGGTTTTATCAATTATAACACTTTTTAAATGAAGTAGTTTTCCTTTTAACAGAACAGGTAATTAGTAGACTCGAGGAAACACAGCTTTGAGCAAAAACTTTACCTTTTTTCCTGCATATTATTTCTGGCTTCTTTATTGCCTCCACATATTCGTCCAAGGAATGGAAATTGATCCTTGATTGCTTTTGCCACAGTCTCTCTCTTTTTCTTTCTTTTACTCTCTACCTTCCTCATTCCAGGTCCTCAAGTCCTTGGTTTACTTGTGCACTTATTTGGTCTACACAGTGTCTCATTAATTTAACAGCCTCTGTGATGAGTTTTCTTTCCCCTAAATAACAGATCCCCACCCCGGCCCCTCTGATAAATATTTCCCAATTAAAATTCATTAACATGTCCCCCTCAAAAATTACATAATTGCACTGGGAAGATGGTGGACAGGAGGGAGGTGCTCTCTGGACATAGTTATTAAAAGATGCTTAGTGGGAAGTTTGAGCACGTTACTAGCAATTCTCTTGCAACTGAAAGGGAGCTGAGACATTCATGCACATCTGGACGGTGAAATACAGTGATCTCCGGACCGCGAGGGGCAGGGGCAGAGTTGGAGCCGTGCACAGTCCGAAGCAGCGCTGTCAGCACTGCCAGCGCAGCTGCCCGATAACATTGTGGTAAGGGGACGATCCACACAGTGGCTTTGAAACTGATCAGCGAGGAAGGATAGAAAGGAGCCTAGAAGCTCAAGCAGTGTCCACTTAGAGCTCTTTCACACAACTTGCCAAGCCAATCCTGCACGCTCTGAAGTGAAACAAAGGTCTGTGGAACTGCTGTTGAGCGGGAGGAGAACACTGCCATCTTTGAGGAAAACAGTGGCTGACCCGGACAAAGGAACAAAGGAGAAAGGAAGAGCAGCTGCAGACATCCAGGGAGCGCCAACACTCTGAGAACAGCGCAAACCTGAGTGAGGCTCGGGCAACCAACAGGGGAGGGCGTGCCTGAGGCTGGCGCAGCGGCCCCAAGAAGCTACAACTGTGGGTGGACGTGGGGAAAGGTTGCCTTCTGGAGGGTCACTTTCCTGGTGCCATTCATCTGCTGACACACAACCCCCCTGAGCCACTCTTCCGCTGTGCCATTCTGCCAATGGCCAAAGGTGCATCCTTGAGTCTACTAATAGGATTGCTGACTGTCTGACGTGATCCAGTACAATTGGCTTAAACTGAAAAGGAAAAACAGAGGGCTTCCCAGGGTCCATTTTGTTTGAGACTTGTTCCTGGGTTCAACTTTTTTTTGTTAGTTTGTTTGTTTTATTGGTTTTTTTTTTTGGGGGGGGGGGTTTGTTTTGTTTTGCTTTGTTTTTTGCATTGATTGTCAGTGTGTTTGTTTGCTTCTGCTCCTCTTTTCTTTATTTCTTTTCTTCCTTCTCACTTTTGCGTCTTTTCTTCTACATTCATCTTTCCTATTTACACACTGCCAGTGCATACTCAATGGAGGCAAAAACAAGTTATACGCAGAATTTGGCATTTCTAGAACGGGTACAATTGAACTACATAGCAAAACGGTGTTATATATAGTTTATTCTCTATTTTCTTGACTATCTCTCTCCTCTCTCTAACACCAATACCTACTCTTTTGTCATTTTTTTTTCTTTTCCATCTTACTTTATTTCTTCTCTCAACGGCTACATAAGTTAGGTTTCTATATAAATTGGTCTGTCCACCTAGTTGTTCACTCCATTCTCTTTCCTCTCTCGTCTACTGATACTAAACCACTTCCACTAAACCACTTCCATAGAACTCTCTTTTCACACTTTTTAAGAAAGAACAATTCAATGCACTCACTTCCTTCTTCCTAAACATATCACCTCTGTGTACAATACTTGAAGCTACAAAACCCCATCAGAAGCGTACAGAGTAAATTGGAAACGATATCTGGATTAAATAAATCTGTACATTGTGATCAAACTGGGATTCTCTGAAGAGAAAGTGTTTGATTTTAAAGTGTAAAGGAATTATAAGAGGATCTGATAGCATTGTACTACAGGAGCAAAATAAAGCTTTAAGGTAGAATCAAAATAGTCAAGGTCCCACAATGCAGGAAGAAAAGACAAACAAGCAACATGAAGAAACAAGGAAAGAAATTGTACACAAACAAATCAGTATACCTCCTCAGTAGATTCCATGGCAAGCACAGTTGGTGAAATGCCAGAGATGGAATGTAGAAATTACATATTCCAAATGTTTATGGAACTTAAGAATGAACTCAAAAATGAGATGAGGGAGCAAATACAGGTGGCAAAAGATCATTTTGACAAAGAACTCCAAAACAAATACAGGAAGTAAAAGATTACTTCAATAGGGAAATATAGGCTCTAAAGAGAAACCAAACAGAAATTCCAGAAACGTAAGAAGCAATAAACCAAAATAAAAGCTCAATTGAAAGCATTACCAACAGAGTAGACCACTTGGAAGAAAGAACCTCAGACAATGAAGAGAAAATATATATCCTAGAGAAAAATTTAGATTACACAGCAAAACTCGTAGGAAATCAAGAACACAACATCCAAGAATTATGGGACAACATAAAAAGACCAAAATTAAGAGTGATTTGCATAGAGGAAGGGGCAGAGTTTCAAGCCAAAGTAATGAGTAATTTATTTTAAAAAATAATTACAGAAAATTTTCCAAATGTGAGGAATGAATGGGAAAACCAAGTTCAAGAGGCTTACCAAACACCAAACATACTAAATCACAACAGATCCACACCAAGACACATTATAATGAAAATGCCTAATATACTGAGCAAGGAGAGAATACTAAAAGCCACAAGAGAAAGGAAGCAGATTACATATAGGGGGAAACCAATCAGATTATGTTCATATTTTTCAACCTAGACCTTAAAAGCAAGAAGATCCTGGAATAGCATATTTCAAGCTCTGAAAGAAAAGGGATGTCAACCAAGAATCTTATATCCAGCAAAATTGAGCTTTAGATTCAAAGGTGAAATAAAAACCTTCCACGACAAGCAAAAGTTAAAAGATTTCACAACTCGAAAGCCAGCACTTCTGATAACATCCTGGGCAACATTTTTCATGAAGAAGAAGAGAAAAATAACAATGAAAATCAACAAAGGGAGATATTAAACTAAGGGAAATATCAACCAGAAGAGAAACCAAATCAAGCTAAAGACCATAATACAAATAAAAATGGATCGGAATAAAAATCACATCTCAATAATAACCCTGAATGTTAATGGCAGAAACTCGCCATTCAAAAGACACAGATTACCTTAATGGATTAAAAGAAATGACCCAACAATTTTCTGTCTCCAAGAAACACACCTCATAGAAAAAGACACCAATAGACTGAAGGTGAAAGGCTGGGAAAAGTCTTATCACTCACATGGCCTGCGGAAGCAAGCAGGGGTTTCGATTCTCATTTCAAATAAGGTAGACTTCAAGCCAAAGATAATCAAAAGGGACAAAGATGGATATTTCTTACTACTTAAGGGAACCATTCATCAACAGGATATAACAATCATAAATCTATATGCCCCAAATAATGGAGCACCTACATTCATCAAACAAACTCTTCTCAAGTTCAAGAGTAAATTAGACCAAAACACAATTATTCTAGGGGACTTCAACATAACTCTCTCACCAATGGATAGATCATCCAAACAAAAGCTAAACAAAGAAAGTTTTTAAGCCTCCTTAAAACAATTAATAATTTAGACCTAACGGACATATATAGAATATTTCATCCCTCAGTAAACGAATACACTTCTTTCTCAGCAGCACGTGGCTCCTTCTCCAAAATAGACCATATATTATGTCATAAAAAAACTCTCAGCAAATATAAAAAAATAGAGATATTGCCCTGCATTCTATCAGACCATAAAGGATGAAATTGGAAATCAATGACAAAACAAGAAATAAGAAAAACTACTCCAACAACTGGAAGCTAAACAACATGCTACTGAATGAATAAGGGGTTGAAGAAGACATCAAAGAGGAGATTAAAAAATTCCTAGAGGTAAATGAGAACACAGATACATCGTATAGAAATCTCTGGGACACTATGAAGGCAGTAGTAAGAGGAAAATTCATTGCAATGAGTACATTCCTTAAAAGACAAAAAAACAAAAACAAATAAATCACTTAACATCACACCTCAAAGCTCTAGAAAAAGAAGAACAGATCAACACCAAGAGCAGTAGAAGACAGGAAATAATTAAAATCAGAGCAGAAGTTAATGAAATTGAGAATAAGGAAACCATTCAAAGAATTGACAAAACTAAAAGTTGGTTCTTTGAAAAAATAAACAAAATTGACAGACCCTTAGCAATGGTAACAAAAAGAAGAGAAAAAACTCAGATTACTAACATTCATGATGAAAAAGGGAATATCACAACAAACACCTCAGATATACAGAAGATAATTAGAAATTATTTTGAAAACTTGTAGTCTAATAGAAAATATTGAAAACATTGACTTCTAGAGTTTTATGACTTGCCGAAACTGGATCTGGAGGCTATACACAACTTAAACAGATCTATTACAAGCAAAGAAATAGAAGATGTCATCAAAAAGCTACCAAAAAGGAAAAGTCCAGGACCTGATGGGTTTATAGCTGAGTTCTATAAGACTTTCAAAGAAGAACTAATAACAATGCTCTTCAAACTATTTGAAGAAATAGAAAAAGAGGGAGCTCTTCCAGACCCTTTCTATGAGGCCAATATTACATTAATTCCAAAGCCAGGCAAAGACACATCCAAAAAAGAAAACTTCAGGCCAATATCTTTAATGAACATAGATGCAAAAATCCTCAACAAAATCCTGGCAAATCTAATACAAAAACATATCAAAAAGATAGTGCATCACGATCAAGTAGGGTTTATTCCAGGGATGCAAGGCTGGTTCAACATTCGGAAATCAATAAACATAATACATCACATCAGTAGACTTAAAGATAAAAATCATATGATCATCTCAATAGACGCAGAAAAAGCATTTGACAAAATACAACACCCCTTTATGTTCAAAACACTGGAAAAACTAGGAATATCAGGAACATATCTCAACATGATAAAAGCTATTTATGCAAGGCCCAGAGCTAACATTATCTTAAATGGAGAAAAATTGAAAGCATTCCCTCTAAAAACTGGAACAAGACAAGGATGCTCCCTTTCACCACTGCTATTTAACATAGTACTGGAAACTCTGGCCAGAGCAATTAGACAAAAGAAATTAAAGGGATCCAGATAGGAAAAGAGGAGCTCAAATTAGCACTATTTGCTGATGACATGATAATATACCTAGAAGACCCAAAAAACTCTACCAGACAACTTTTACAACTAGTAAATGAATTTGGCAAAGTTGAAGGATACAAAATCAATACACATAAGTCAAAGGCATTTTTGTATATCAGCGACAAAGACTCTGAAACGGAAATGATGAAAACTACCCCATTTACAATAGCATCAAAAAAAAAAAATATCTGGGAATCAACTTAACGAAAGAGGTGAAAGACCTCTATAATGAAAATTATAGAACACTAAAGAAAGAAATCATAGAAGAACTCAGAAGATGGAAAGACCTACCTTGCTCACAGATAGGTAGAATTAATATTGTCAAAATGTCCATACTACCAAAAGCATTATACAGATTTAATGCAATTACAATCAAAATCCCAATGTCATTATTCAAAGAAATAGATATGATATCAAATAGAAGTGTCAAGTGGGCATCATTGTCTTGATTCATGTCTTAGAAAAAAGGCTGTCAACCATTTACCATTGAACATGTTTGCTGAGCACTTCCCATATTTAGACTTCACTGTGGTAAGGCACCTTCCTTTAACATCTATTCATAGTCACACAAAAGGTTTGTCATTTTTGTTTATCCTTTTATAAAAACTCAATTTTCATAATTTTTTTTATTGTTTTCCCAGTCTGTACTTCATTTTTTTTTTCTGCTCTGATGTTTATTATTCCCTTTATTTTACTAATCTGGACTTGGTTTCCTCTTCTTTTTCTATTTCCTTCAGAAGTAATGTTAGTTTGTTTATTTTCTTTTTTTTTTTTTTTTTTTGCTATAGGTATTTTTTGCTAGAAATTTTACTTTTATATCTGCTTTTGCTGCATCCTGTAGGTTTTATTGTGTTACATTTTCATTTACATTTGTATCAATATACATTTTAATTTTCATTTTAATGTCTTCAATGGACCATTGGTTGTTCAGGAGCATTTTTAAATTTTCCATGTATTTGTGAATTTTCCAATATTCAACCTATTTTTTATTTCTAATCTCATATGATTTGCAGTTAAAAAGATAAAAACAATTTAAACTATCTAAGGCATTTTTTGTGCCCTAGTATGTAACATATTGTGGGGAATGTTCTATGAGTGCTTGAAAAGAAAGTATATTGTTGCTGTTAGGTAGAATTTCAATACATGTCTGTTAGGTCAATTTTGTGTGAACTGCTGGTCAAGTCTAATATTTCCTGATTAATTTCTGTCTGGGAGGTCTGTCCTTTGTTGAAAATAGTACATTGAAGTCATCTGTATTAGAATCTCTTTCTCTTTTAAATGCTTTAATATGTGTTTTGTATGTTTAGGTGAACTGATTTGAGGCACCTATATATTTATAATTCTTATATCCTGACGACAAATTGATATATTCTCCTCCTTTGTCTCTTTTTAGTTTTTTTTACTTAAATATTGGTTTGTCTGCTGTAAGTATAGATATTTCTACTCTGACTTGTATTTGTGTGGAATATCTGTTTCAAACCCTTCGCTATTAATTTATGTGTGCCCTAAAAAATGATGTGAGTCTCTTGAAGTCTACATATAATTGGATCTTATTTTTTAATCCATTCAATCACTCTCTTTTTATAAGAAAATGTGGTCCATTCATATCCAAGGAAATTATTAATAAGTAACTACTTATACTGAGATTTTATTCATCACTTTCTAATTTATTTTAATTTATTTGTTTCTTTTCCTCTTTTGCTCTCTTGCTTTGTGGTTCAGTGGTTTTCTGCAATAGAGCTTCTTCATCAGCATTTTTACTGCTGTGACCAAAAACCTGACAAAAACAATCAGAGTATGAAAAGTTTATTTGAGGCTCATAGTTTCAGAGATCTTAGTCCACAAACGACTGGCTCCATTCTTTGTGACCTGAGGTGAGGCAGGACGTGATGGAGGAAGAGTGTGGTAGAGGAATGTGGCTCAGGAGGTGGCACAAGGAAACCAAGAGAGAGCCTCACCTCATCAGGGACAAAATATAAACCCAAAGTCAACCCCCAATGACCCTCCTCCTCAACCTGCACCTTACCTGCCCACAGTTATCATCCAATTAATCATTATCAGAGGATTAATACACTGATTAGGTTAAGACTCTCATAACCCAATCATTTGAGCTCTGAAATTTCTTGCATTGTTTCACACATGAGTTGTTGGGGGACATTTTATATCTAAATCATAACATTCTACTTTTCACCTCCAAAAGCTCACACATTTAACAATGCAAAATATATTTAGTCCATGAGTCCCTGTAAAAATCAAAAGTTACATATATCCAATATATAAAGGCACAGAGTATACCTTTCCATGCAAAGAAGTAGGAACATAGATATAAGGGACAGGAATAAAGCAAGACTGAAATCCAGCAGCTGAAATCCAGTAAACCAATCCTGTAGCTCCATGCCAGAACCTGGGGCACAGGGCATTGTGATGTTCTCTCAAAAGGGCTTTTGTATGTCTTTGCTTGCTGCAGCCCAAGTGGCCTCTTTTGGCTTGTTTCTGCTTGGTTCCTACAGCTTTCCTTGGTAGAGGTTCCAAAGTTTTGGCATTTCTTAATCTCTGGGGTCTCTACTGCAGCTCCAGCTTCCTCCTCACATCTTTATATATCACTTTTTTGGGGGTAGCCCTCAGGAACTCCAACCCTACTACACTTTGCCTGACCTCCCAGGCCTTCCTTTGAAATCTTGGTGGAAACCTCCATTGTCCCCTGACTCTAGCATCCTGCAGAACCAGGACCATGTGATTAATGCCAAGATTTGCCACCATAAAGTCTTCTGGGACCATGGTTGCAGCCTCCTCTGAGTGCTTGGGTGGGTGAGCATGGTGAAACAACTCCCAAGGCAAAGACAGGGTGTTCCAGTGACCTCTTCTCAAGGGAATTATAACTGTTTACCTTTGAGCCTGAGATGGGTGTGGTCTTTCCAATTTCTGAGATGTCTTCAAATCATCTTTCCTGTTGTCTCTGTGCAAAGCATTTAGCACTTCTTTAGTGGCTGTAATGTCTTTAACAACCATATACTCCTTAGTTCCAGCTTTACAGTTTTCTGGCCAAACGTGAGATTTTAAATTCTTTCTGCTTTGCATTTTTTTTTAATATGTACATCTTTGTTTACTTATCAAATAGTAAGGACTAGTGGTGGGTTTAATGATTTTAAAGTGGAGATAAGCATGCATTATATTTTAAGTTACCTAAAGTAGCTATAATGCCATGTAGAAATATTAATGACTTCTAATGGTGACAATCACAGGATATACAGGATACAGAGGAACTTGTTAAATGGCACAAAAACAATGCAAACAAAATCAAGTTTGTGGGAAACCCAGCAATGTAATATATCCAGTTCTTCAACAAATTCCAAGAGAAATGGAATATGAGAGTGGGCAATTTAGAGATAAAAACAATGTGAAATGTCTTCTGAGCACAAGGGATGGACCTTATCTGATTCAACCAAAGAAATAGTTCTAAAGAGAGAAAGGTTATGAGACAAGTAGGAGAAATTGAATATTGACTGAATATTTAACAATATTAGGGAATTTTTGTTCACTCAAAAGTGAGATAAAGATATTGTGATTATGGTTTATTTTAAGGAGTCCTTATCTTTTAAAAATGCATTCTGAATTATGGAGAGATGAAATCACATAATACTGGGATTTGCTTCAAATAATCCAGGGGAGCAGAGGGGACCCAGGAGTTGACACTCTTGGAGATGGGCAAGTAGGTACATGGAGGGCCAACTTTCTGCTCATGTTAGTTTTGTATATTTTTTAAAGTTTTCTTTTTTTGTTTTTTTTTTTTTTTTTACACTTTTGTATAGTAGACATTTTCTACTAGAGTTTTATTTTTTCAGAGTACAGCACATGGTCCTAATTCCTATTAATACACATTATTTTACAATATGAAATTGTTTTAGCCTCTTTTTTTCTTTCTTTTTTTATTTATAATAGTAGTATGTATTACAATTCATAATGCACATATATAGTATCTATTTACATATAACTGTTTGTATACAAAGTATATAAGTACCATTCAGATCTTCAATCATGCATTTAGGGTAATGATATCCATCTCATTCAACCACCAATTTTTTTTTCCTTTTTTTCCCCCTCTACCTTCCCCTTGCTCCATCCCTTCCACTCCCTTTCCTTTGACCATTCTAGTATTCCTCTAATCCTCCTATGTACCCCCATCCAACAACACTGTGAACTAGCCTCCTTATATCAGAGAAAACACTTGGTATTTGGATTTTTGGGATAGGCTAATTTCACTTAGCATTATAATCTCCAACTTCATCCATTTACCTGCAAATGCCATTATTTTATTCTCTTTTATTGCTGAGTAAAATTCCATTTTGTATATATACCACATTTTCTTTATCCACTCATCTAATGAGGGACATCTAGGTTGGTTCCACAACCTACCTATTGTGAATTGTGCTGCTATAAACATTGAAGTGGCTGTGTCCCTGTAATATGCTGTTTTAAAGTCCTTTGGGAATAGACCCAGGAGTGGGATAGCTGGGGCATAGTGTGGTTCCATTCCCAGTTTTCCAAAGTATCTCCATACTGCTTTCTATAACAGTTGCACCATTTTGCAGTCCCACCAGCAATGTATGAGTGTGCCTTTTTCCCCACATCCTCTCCAACATTTATTGTTGTTTGTGTTCTTGATAGCTGCCATTCTGACTGGAGTGAAATGAAATCTTAGAGTAGTTTTGATTTGCATTTCTCTAATTGCCAGTGCTGCTGAGCATTTTTTCATGTATTTGTTGATTAATTGTGTATCTTCTACTGAGAAGTGTCTTTTCAATTCCTTAGCCCATTTATTGATTGGGTTATTTCTATTCTTGGTATTGTTTTTTGAGTTCTTTATATATTCCATAAATTAGTGCTCTATCTGATGTGCACGCATTAAATATTTGTTCCCAATTAATTGGCTCGCTATTCACCTCACTGATTGTTTCTTTTGCTGAGAAGAAGCTTTTTAGTTTAAATCTATCCCATTCATTAATTCTTGGTATAAATTCTTGCACTACGGGATTCTTATTAAGGAACTTGGGGCCTAATCCGACATGTTGGAAATTGGAGCTTACTTTTTCTTCTATTAGGCATATTGTCTCTTGTCTAATTCCTAGGTCCTAGATCCACTTTTAATTGAGTTTTGTGCATGGTGAGAGATAAGGGTTTAATTTCATTTTGTTACATATGGATTTCTAGTTTTCCCAGCACCATTTGTTGAAGAGGCTATCCTTTCTCCACTGTATATTTTTGGCACCTTTGTCTAATATAAGATAGCTGAAATTATATGTATTAGTCTCTGTGTCCTCAATTCTGTACCATTGGTCCACCAGGCTGTTTTGATGACAATACCATGCTGTTTTTGTTACTATTACTCTATAGTATAATTTAAAGTCTGGTATGGTGATGCCCCCTGCTTCACTTTTCTTGCTCAGGATTTCTTTGGCTATTCTGGGTCTCTTATTTTTCCAGATGAATTTCATGACTTCTTTTTCTATTTCTTTGAATAGTGACATTGGGATTTTGATTGGAATTGCATTAAATCTGTATAATGCTTTGGGTTGTATGGACATTTTGACAATATTGATTCTACCTATCCAAGAGCAAGGTAGATCTTTCCATCTTCTGAGTTTTTCTATGATTTCTTTCATTAGTGTTCTATAATTTTCCTTATAGAGGTCTTTTACCTCTTTCGTTAAGTTGATTCCCAGGTATTTTTTTTTTTTTTATGCTATTGTAAATGGGGTAGTTTTCATCATTTCCCTTTCAGAGGCTTTGTCACTGATGTACAAAAATGCCTTTGACTTATGGGTATTGATTTTGTATCCTGCTACTTTGCTGAATTCATTTACTAGTTGCAAAAGTTTTCTGGTAGAGTTTTTTGGGTCTTCTAGGTATCTTATTATGTCATCAGCAAATAGTGCTAATTTGAGCTCTTCTTTTCCTATCTGGATCCCTTTAATTTCTTCCATCTGTCTAATTGCTCTGGCCAGAGTTTCCAGTACTATGTTAAATAGCAGTGGTGAAAGGGGGCTTCCCTGTCTTGTTCCAGTTTTTAGATGGAATGTTTTCAATTTTTCTCCATTTAAGATAATGTTAGCTCTGGGCCTTGCATAAATAGCTTTTATAATGTTGAGATATGTTCCTGATATTCCTAGTTTTTCCAGTGTTTTGAACATAAAGGGGTGTTGTATTTTGTCAAATGCTTTTTCTGCGTCTATTGAGATGATCATATGATTTTTATCTTTAAGTCTATTGATGTGATGTATTATGTTTATTGATTTCCGAATGTTGAACCAGCCTTGCATCCCTGGAATAAACCCCTCTTGATCGTGGTGTACTATCTTTTTGATATGTTTTTGTATTCGATTTGCCAGGATTTTATTGAGGATTTTTGCATCTATGTTCATTAAAGATATTGGCCTGATGTTTTCTTTTTTGGATGTGTCTTTGCCTGGCTTTGGAATTAATGAATATTGGCCTCATAGAAAGAGTCTGGGAGAGCTCCCTATTTTTGTATTTCTTGAAATAGTTTGAAGAGCATTGGTATTAGTTCTTCTTAAAAGTCTTATAGAACTCAGCTGTAAACCCATCAGGTTCTGGACTTTTCCTTGTTGGTAGCCTTTTGATGACATCTTCTATTTCTTCACTTGTAATTGATTTGTTTAAATTGTGTATAGCCTCCAGATCCAGTTTAGGCAAATCATGACTCTAGAAATCTGTCAATGCATTCAGTATTTTCTATTTTATTAGACTACAAGTTTTCAAAGTAATTTCTAATTATCTTCTGTATATCTGAGGAGTTTGTTGTGATATTCACTTTTTCATCACGAATGTTATTAATTTGAGTTTTTTCTCTTCTTCTTTTTGTTACCATCGCTAAGGGTCTGTCAATTTTGTTTATTTTTTCAAAGAACCAACTTTTAGTTTTGTCAATTCTTTGAATGATTTCCTTAGTCTCAATTTCATTAACTTCTGCTCTGATTTTAATTATTTCCTGTCTTCTACTGCTCTTGGTGTTGATCTGTTCTTCTTTTTCTAGTGCTTTGAGGTATGATGTTAAGTCGTTTATTTGTTGGTTTTTTTTCCTTTTAAGGAATGAACTCAGTGCAATGAATTTTCCTCTTACTACTGCCTTCATAGTGTCCCAGAGATTTCTATATGATGTATCTGTGTTCTCATTTACCTCTAGGAATTTTTTAATCTCCTCTTTGATGTCTTCTTCAACCCCTTGTTCATTCAGTAGTATGTTGTTTAGCTTCCAGTTGTTTGAGTAGTTTTTCTTATTTCTTGTTTTGTCATTGATTTCCAATTTCATCCTTTATGGTCTGATAGAATGCAGGGTAGTATCTCTATTTTTTTATATTTGCTGAGAGTTGCCTTGTGACATAATATATGGTCTATTTTGGAGAAGGACCCATGTGCTGCTGAGAAAGAAGTGTGTTCATTTACTGAGGGATGAAATATTCTATATATGTCCGTTAGGTCTAAGTTATTAATTGTTTTAAGGAGGCCTAAAGTTTCTTTGTTTAGCTTTTGTTTGGATGATGTATCCATTGGTGAGAGAGGTGTGTTGAAGTCCCCTAGAATAACTGTGTTGTGGTGTAAATTACTCTTAAACTTGAGAAGAGTTTGTTTGATGAATGTAGGTGCTCCATTATTTGGGGCATATAGATTTATGATTGTTATATCCTGTTGATGAATGGTTCCCTTAAGTAGTAAGAAATATCCATCTTTGTCCCTTTTGATTATCTTTGGCTTGAAGTCTACCTTATTTGAAATGAGAATCGAAACCCCTGCTTGCTTCCGCAGGCCATGTGAGTGATAAGACTTTTCCCAGCCTTTCACCTTCAGTCTATTGGTGTCTTTTTCTATGAGGTGTGTTTCTTGGAGACAGAAAATTGTTGGGTCATTTCTTTTAATCCATTAAGGTAATCTGTGTCTTTTGAATGGCGAGTTTCTGCCATTAACATTCAGGGTTATTATTGAGATGTGATTTTTATTCCGATCCATTTTTATTTGTATTATGGTCTTTAGCTTGATTTGGTTTCTCTTCTGGTTGATATTTCCCTTAGTTTAATATCTCCCTTTGTTGATTTTCATTGTTATTTTTCTCTTCTTCTTCATGAAAAATGTTGCCCAGGATGTTCAGAAGTGCTGGCTTTCGAGTTGTGAAATCTTTTAACTTTTGCTTGTCGTGGAAGGTTTTTATTTCACCTTTGAATCTAAAGCTCAATTTTGCTGGATATAAGATTCTTGGTTGACATCCCTTTTCTTTCAGAGCTTGAAATATGCTATTCCAGGACTTTCTTGCTTTTAAGGTCTGTGTTGAAAAATATGATCATAGTCTGATTGGTTTCCCCCTATATGTAATCTGCTTCCTTTCTCTTATGGCTTTTAATATTCTCTCCTTGCTCAGTATATTAGGCATTTTCATTATAATGTGTCTTGGTGTGGATCTGTTGTGATTTTGTATGTTTGGTTTTCGGTAAGCCTCTTGAACTTGGTTTTCCCATTCATTCCTCAAGTTTGGAAATTTTTCTGTAAGTATTTTGTTAAATAAATGACTCATTCCTTTGGCTTGAAACTCTGCCCCCTCCTCTACCCCAATCACTCTTAATTTTGGTCTTTTTATGTTGTCCCATAATTCTTGAATGTTCTGTTCTTGGTTTCTTTCCATTTTTGCTGTGTAATCTAGATTTTTCTCTAGGATATATATTTTGTCTTCATTGTCTGAGGTTCTTTCTTCCAAGTGATCTACTCTGTTGGTGATACTTTTGATTGAGCTTTTATTTTGGTTTATTGCTTCTTACATTTCTGGAATTTCTGTTTGGTTTCTCTTTAGAGCCTCTATCTCCCTATTGAAGTAATCTTTTACTTCCTGTATTTTTTTATGGAGTTCTTTGTCAAAATGATCTTTCACTTCCTGTATTTGCCCTCTCATCTCATTTTTGAGTTCATTCTTAAGTTCCATAAACATTTGGAATAAGTAATTTCTAAATTCCATCTCTGGCATTTGACCAACTGTGCTTGCCATGGAATCTACTGATGAGGTATATTGATTTGTTTGTGTCACTTTCTTCCCTTGTTTCTTCATGTTGTTTGTGTGTCTTTTCTTCCTGCACTGTGGGACCTTGACTATTTTGATTTTACCTTAAAGCCTTATGTTGCTCCTGTAGTACAATGCTATCAGATCCCCTTATATTCCCTTTACTATTTAAAATCAAACACTTTCTATTCAGAAAATCCCAATTTGATCACAATGTACAGATTTAGTTAATCCAGATATTGTTTCCAATTTACTCTGTACATTTCTGATGGGGTTTTATAGTTTCAAGTATTGGATACAGAGGTGATATGTTTAGGAAGAAGGAAGTGAGTGTATTGAATTGTTCTTTCTTAGAAAGTATGAGAAGAGAGTTTTATGGAAGTGGTTTAGTATAAGAAGACGAGAGAGGAAAGAGAATGGAGTGAATGATTAGGTGGAAAGACCGATTTATATATAAACCTAACTTATGCAGCGATTGAGAGAAGAAATAAAGAAAGATTGAAAAGAAAAATAAAATGACAAAGGAGTAGAAATTAGTGTAACAGAGACGAGAGAGAGTGAGTCAAGAAAATAGAGAATAAACTATATATAACACCATTTTGCTATATATTTCAATTGTACCCATTCTAGAAATCCCAATTTCTGTGTGTAACTTGTTTTTGCCTCTGTTGAGTATGCAATGGCAGGGTGTAAATAGGGAAGATGAAGGAAGAAGAAAAAATACAAAAGTGAGAAGGAAGAAAAGAAAGAAAAGAGGAGCAGAAGCAAAGAAACAAACACACTGTCAATCAAAACCAAAACAAAGCAAAAACAAACAAAAAAACCCAAAAAAACAACAAAAAAAACAAACAAACAAAAAAAAGTTGAACCCAGGAACAAGTCTCAAACAAAATGGACCCTGGGAAGCCCTTCTTTTTTCCCTTCCAGTTTAAGCCAATTGACCTGTTTCACGTCCAGTCAGCGATCCTGTTAGTGGAGTCAAGGCTACACCTTTGGCCAGTTGCAAAATGGCACAGCGGAAGAGTGGCTCAGTGGGTGCCTACCTCTTGTTCTGGTTGCAGCTGGGCAGGTCACACTTCCCCTGGGAGTGGAGGGGGCTTTTCCTTAGGTTGGGCCCTGAGTGCAGCAGCAGAGAGCTGCTACTCTGGGCCCTGGAGGCCAGGTGAACTGGTGGCTGGGTCTCTCCTTCCAGGCAGGTGCCTGCCTCTTTCTGCTTTGCATTCTGATGCTGAATATTACAATACACTTGGCTAAAAGTCACCAGAAATGCCCATGCTACCCTCCAAGGCTGTACTGTCTAGATATTTACTCTGCTAGATTGCCTATCATCTTTAAATTTAGCCTCACAGAAAGTCTCAGGAAAGGGATCAAATGTTGACATGTAGAATATAATATGAATGGCCTCTACTCCAATTTCCAGTAGAGTCCTCATTCTGCTCTGAAACTTCATGAGTTCCATCTTTGCTGTTCAGTCTTATCTGGTCTTGTGAACTTCCACCAGAATTGCTCATTAGGTTCTGCTTACAACAATCTAAAGCTTTCCAACTTGCATCTCTAAACATCTCAAAATTGCTCCCACAAATTCCAAAAGTCTCCAAAAGCTTCTAAACCACGTGGTTAGGTTAGTCACAGCAATAACCACACTTTTAAGTGCCAATTTCTGTTTTAGTCAGCTTTTTCTTTGCTGTAACCAAAAGTCCTAACAAGAACAATTCTAGAAGAGAAAAGGTTTATTTGGGGCCTCACAGATTCAGAAATCTCAGTCCATGGATGGCTCATTCCATTGCTCTGGGCTAGAGAAGAGGCAGAACATAATGGCAGAAGTGCGTGGCAGAGGAAAGCAGCTGAAAACATGACATGCCACCAGGAAGCTGATAGAAAGAGAGGACCTCACCACAAACAAAATATATACCCAAAGTCACACCTCCAACAACCCACCTCTTCTAGCCTACCCTACCTGCCTACAGTTACCAAGAAGTTAATCCCTATCAGGAAATTAATGCACTGATTAGGTTAAGACTCTCTTAATGCAATCATTTCACCTCTAAAATTCCTTGCACTGTCCCACAATTGAGCTTTTGGGAAACACCTCATGTCTAAACCTTAGTAGAAGCTTTGAATACTTTTCATTTTTGTTTCATAATTCTACTAAAGATTTCTGCTTTGTGGCTACCATATGGCTTATGGCCTTAACCTAGTTCATGCCAATAACAATGTAACTTTGATTGCATACGAGTCTACACTTTTACTCCCACACACATATGTTTTATATTTTTATATCATAATTTACATCATTTTGTTCTGGTTTGTGGACAGTTCCTAGTTTAAATGTCTGTGGGGAGTAGTGGGGACTTCCTATTTCATCATCTTGCTAATGTTGCCTCCACTCTGACTCTCTCATAATTATTTCAACTAAGAATTACATTGGTAAATGTACTAAAGTAATAAAATGTGATAATATAGTGGCAAGTTAAATCTTGCAAGAATCATCAGAATTACAACTAGGATGATAAGCATATATATGGAAAGGAAGCACACATATGCAGATGAATCTTCCACAATAAATGTTGAGTCACAGAAAACAGTTCTGCATTGTCTACATATTCGCTTAGGTCCATCTTTCCTTTTAAAGTGCTCTGTGTTTAAAAGCATCAAATAGTACCAGATGGTTAGGGTAAAAATTAAACTTTGTATAGGCTTTAAACTTTGTATACAAAAAGTGTTATGTAAAAAGATGCTCTGTATGTGTATTATGAATTGTAATGCATGCTACTGTTATGTATACAACAACTTCAAATAAAAAGTCTCACTTAAATGTGATAAGGGGAAAATTTTTCAATAAACATGAAATTTAAAGAAAATATTTGCCACAGTAAAACAAAAATGACTAATGTCTATAATAAGCTTCTCTTAGAAATAATTCTGAAAAAGGTAAAAAAAAATGACAGAAATATGAGCAAAAATATATGAAAAAGTAGTTTACATAGAGGGAAAGTGAATGGTTTGAAAACATGAAAATACGATTGATAATTTTTTTAAATTATTGAATGGGCAAATATGGTGATGGCCAGTATTGATCAGCTTGTGGAGATAAAGGTATTGCCACCTAACTATTTGTGGAAGGGTAAGTTGATCATCTGATGAAATGTTGAGTTGTTCCATAATGTTGTGCTTGAAAAGAGACTAGTACCTTAGATACATATATTATATTTAGAATTGACTGAAATATATTTATGCAAATGATTTTTGAAAAATATAAATCTTGAAATGAATTTTAAAAACAAATAATATCAGTTTAATTTAAATTCTGTAACATCAATTTCTAAAATCCCTTCTGCTGTTGGAGGTTAAACCAAATCCTCACAGATCAGGGAAGGAAACCTCGAGAGGACACATTGCTTAACTTCCAGTCTGAATCCTCAATAAATGATGTTCTTTTCTGATTTCAGAAACTGCCAACAGCAGAGTGATTTCACAACTTTTCTCAGGTGGCAACTGCTTCAGTATTTAGTCACATTTCCCTTCGGTAGGTAGTTTTTCCACTGTCTCACCTAATTCCTTCCTTGTACTTCCTCTTCTGCCTTCTCCCCCTCTACTTCTTTTATTCCTCTTCTTCCATGAGAGCATTAAATTTGTTTAAGTCACTTTACCTGAATTGATACAGAGAAGGAGCTCTTAGCTAAATGAAGAGAAAAGTTAAAGATACTTGAGTCATACAAATCTGAGCACAAAATTCTGACTATAAAAGTTTAGCATAGGGGCTGGGCTTGTGGCTCAGCGGCAAAGTGCTCGCCTTGCACGTGTGCAGCCCGGGTTCGAACCTCAGCACCACATAAACATAAAATGCATTGTGTACAACTAAAGTAAATAAATAAATATTTTTTAAAAAGTTTAGCATATCTGGTGGCATATAAAAATGATTAACCTTTTTTAGTGTTTTGTTTAAACTACAGAACAAAAGCACAATATGGTTCTCATCAATAAAGTACTGAGTTATTCTACTGGGGTGTCTAAACTTTCAAATCCATAAATATTCTGCTGCTAATTAAATCACATTATTTATTTCTCCCTCACTCCTCTTAATTCCTTAATTCTGTTTTAACATTTCTGTTGTCATTCCCTTGATTTCCTTAGTCATTTGCTATTCATTTCTCCCTCTGGGTCTCACTAGTAGAGATAGCACCCAACTCTTAGCTTAAAGAAATTATTACTAATGGGTATGTTACCCACTGACAGTTTTAGAGCATATCATTTAGATTTTCTGTGCCTCTCGTTTTTCATTTTCTAAAACTTGTTTTAATGACATTGACCACCAGACCTCCCTAAGCAGGCTATGAAACTCATTACTGTTGATAAGACATAGAACTATTATTTTGGATAAAGACATTCATGGCTTTGCATATGTTATAGTATTTCATTGTATTCCAAAGAGTTTTGCTAAGAAACAAAGTCATTCCTTGACATTTTAGAATGTATTATTTCACTTTGAGACAATTTTCTGCAAAACAAACAAATAAAACTAAACAGTCTTATCTCTAGGAAGGTAATAGAATATTATCATAGAAAACAATTATCTAAACAAACATTGTTTAAGCCCAGAATTCAAATATGTATGCCATAAATGATCGTTGCTGCTCAAGGGTATATTGACATCATTATGATTGAGAGGAAGTGGATAAAGGGTGATTCTGCATATTGGATGAGTAGCCTTGTAGAATTATGAGAGCTTTATTTTGAATAAGAGGGCAGCTATTAGAGGGTCTAAGGTGTGTACTGGATGTCAATCCTGAATTTGACATATACAGTATAAAGTGAGTTTCTTCCTGTGTGCTTGGATTAGAAGATAGCTCTTTCTGCCTTAGGCTCAATTAGATTTTTCACAACTATATTCTCAGCACCCAGAAGAGTGTCTTGGGCATAACTGTTGACTGAGGTTAGGATTCTTGTTCTGTATAACAGATTGGGAAATGTAGCACTATATGTCCATAATACTCAATGCTTATTTACAAAAAAAACAAACAAAACACAAACAGAATTTGAGATGTTACATAGCAGCAACAAAATACTTTAACTTGCTATAAATTTGAAAAAATGAAAATTTTCTTAAAAAATTACTATTTCCACAAGAAAATTGGGGAGTGAGTTCTAGTGAAGATGAGTGTCTTATTTAAAGACTACAGGAATAGTTCTATAATTTATGTATGTATGTGATCATAGAATATTCACACACTATTCAGGATGATATTTCTTATCTAATTCACTAGTGTTCAAACTGAATACCCCAGGACCAGTCATATTGCATGAGTCAAGTGTTCTCATAGTGACTATTTTATTCTTGGGGTATAAATAAAGCTATCAGGTGACTGAATGAGACGGATACCATTTTCCTTAATGCATGATTGAAGACCTGAATAGTATGAATATACTTTGTATACAAACAGTTGTATGTAAAAAGATACTAAATATATGCACTATGAGTTGTACATATTAAAAATTATAAAAATAAAATTAAAAAAAAACTATCAAGTTAACAGTTCTCATTTCGAGGGTAGGCAAAGAAGAGAAAGGAAAAGGGAATAACAATGACTTGAGCCAAAATGACAAAGAATAAACAAACAAAATTTATTCATGTGGTATGGCCCCAAGGTAATTAATGCAATATAATACATAAACATAAAAGGATTAGTTTTAATTAGAAATTTACTTTTAATAAGGATGCAACATAATTACACTATATAATTAACATTTTGAATTTAAATAGGTCACACTACTCACACAAAATAGAGTATGTAGGGTTTTTGTTTTGTGTCTTACAATTATTTCTGCATGCCTTATTTCATCCATATTTCTCAGAGACCTCTCTATTACTATCAACACATTACCTTATTGCCAGGATTTATTTTAGCAACATTCATGGCAGAGACAAATTATTTAGCCACAGTATTCTAAGCAAATCTCTTTATTTCATTTTGTTACAGAGAGTGCTTCTTAGCTTCTGGGTGTTTTTCTTCCAGTTAAAGATGTCTAAGCCTAATAAATTTTAAATGTAATCTTACTTTCTTCAAGACCTAGTAAAAATAGATGAGAAAACGTTTCTACATAGGACATTTATACAATTTAGATAATAACAGAAACCTTTCATCCAGTTAGTCATTTTACATACTCCTGCCAAATAATTTTAGTAAAACGAGCAATCCAAAGATATATTATTCTGCTGGGTCATTTGATAACAACATAACTTCAAACCAGATGTCATGATGGGTTGAGGAGATGCAACACTGTACTTGGGAACTTGACTAAATTTTGTTGAAGGCACAAAGTATATACCAATCTTGCTAAGGAAAAATAGCAGAAGAATTAATGAAAGGCCTCCAGATATGTAAAAGCATAAACATGCATATATACTGCCTGAATACATTATAAAAAAATATTTAAACCCTTCTTTGAAATGATAGCAGTCATTTTTACTTGAGGAATACAAAGAGCATTGTTGACAAGGACAGTTTCCTCAGGACAGAGACACACAGCAATCCTGGAACCCAAAACAGGTTGAAGATGTGGCACCATGTGGCAGAAAGGCCCAGCTCCTCCATTGCTGCTTTAAATAGAGCCACCCTTCTATCAGAAACATCTCTTTTGTGCTTCGTAGATATGAAAAGTAAACACTGGCATTTGACCTGTTACCCATTTTGGAGATAGCTTCCTATAGCAGCTAGCATGACCTTAGTCCATTTCAGCTGAAGAAAAAGCAATCTTCCCCAACTCCAGTTATGACAGAACCATTGATTATCTTAAATTTAATGTTTGAAATAATTTGAACTTTAATGTGACTGTAGAGGTTTATAAAGATTTTTAGTGGTCACACCTATGAGTTGCTTTTGATCTTCTAGTCATAAGCTTTTGATGAAACACCTTAAAACCAGGTTGTAGGGACTGAGGAGGACTATAGCTATTTTTAACAAGTACAAGTTTATCTCTTTCAAGACTTTCAAAGATTTTCGATTTTTCTCACCCTGGGATATCAAAATTCTATTAATGCAAAAATACTGTGCAGTTTTTCTCAGGGCTCAATTCTGGCACCCAATTGATTGACCATCAGACAATGCTATTATCAGACATCAGGCATGAGGTTCTAAGTTTCACTGTGTTGCCAACCTATCTAACTCTCCTACCTTTTAAAATACAACATATCACAAAGTGAATTTCTACTGTGTATAAACTAATGTAAATGAGAAACAAATTATTAAAATAACATTAATCTCAATGATGCAGGACAATAAATAGGGGAAAGAAGAAAATTAAAAACTAAATAGTAATAAAAGATCTAATAACATAGTGTTCTTTTAAATTCTAATGAATTAACTTGGTGGACCCAAACTATTATGCAAAGCCATGAGCAATCCTTTCTATACCTAGTATTTTGATGTAATATATTCTTCAGTTCTCATAACTCCATGACACAGGTACTATTATTATTTGCACTTTGCAGATAAAGACAAAGATTTAATGACTAAGTTACTTGTTCAAAAATCACATGACAATTAAGCAGTAAAATCTCAAAGCAACACTTTTGTCTCTAAACCTGTCTACTTAACCACTGTACTCAATGCCCTCAGAGTATCTGGATGCTATCATAATGCACTAGTCAATGTGTTTTCAATTTTTTCCTTTGCTGTCTTTCATCTTATGATCTCATCTGATATAAGATCAACATTCGAAGAAAAAATTTAAAATTTTTTAAAAAGATCAACATTGTGCCAAGTATAACCAAAACCAGAGAACACAACTTAAATTCTTGACATAAAAATCAAGGGGAAAAAACGAATCTCAGGCAAATGAGAATGCAAAACTGTGGTATCTCTGCCTACATCCCTCTGGCCTCACAGAAATTCCTAGCAAGCCATGGATTGGATGCACAAGCACAAGGGACTGAATTGGGCTCAGGCAGTCCACACATGTCCACATTCAGCTTGACAGTAGCCACATGTCTCTTCATGCTGCCAAGACTCATGCATAGCACTGAAAAGCAGAGGACTTGGATGGATATCATAATCATGAGGAGATGACTCCATGCTAAAATATGGCACAAACTGTGGACTCAGACAAGGACATAGAAACTTCAACAAAAGCAATCACAGAGAGGCATCAAACAAGGACCAGTTACCTTCCTCTATCCAATGCTATTATTGTCGCTAGGCCCTCAGTTTTTTAGGCCATACCAGGAGAGAATGCAAGGGAAGGGAAAACCCTACTTACTAAATTTAAAATGAATCTAATTTGGAGAACACAGAATTGGGTGACAGTACATTTTCTGCCATTAAGAATTATAAGTATTTAATGCAGAGATTAGGTGTAGATAGAGTTACAATATTTGCATATAAAATCACACAGCTTTGTGGACCTCTTTATAAAGAATTATTGTTTACCTGATTACATTTTTAACTTTTTTCTCACTTCTGTTTACACTGTTGTCCATTATTCTATGCTGTTAAGACCTTGGGGAATTCTCATTATCAGACTGTGGATTATGCAGAACATTTTGGAACATATCATGGAGAGAAAAAAGAAAGAGTAGATTGATTGACACTTACAGGTATTTTATTTGTGAAACTTGCCAGTGAAATGACATGACAGTACACAAAGGGAAACATACTTTTACACTATATATGCATGCAATTTAGTGCCTCTAGGAATTCATCTGAAAATAAACTATAATTGATAATTATAGTCTAGGAAGGAAAAAAAGCAAGTCATTCATTTCATTCTTAATAAAAAGTCAGACTTACTTTTCACTATTTGAAACTATGGGATTTAATCATGCTAATAAGAAAAACAAACATTTTTAGCTTTCTCAAAGCTTTATTTAATTGATGTTAGTATTAAAATCAGTTGTCAAATATCCATAAGTTCATTTCAATCTCCTGTGCACTGTAAAGATTTTGTAAAACTAAGAAAGTTTCCAAATGATTTTACTCTGTAATTGCTTTTCTATCTACGTTATTAGGTTTCTTTGCTAAAAATTCTTTAGGAAATGTTTCATATTCATGATAGCAGAAAGTACAAACCTTTTGGTTATTGCCATTCCCACCTTGGTATAACTACCCTGTTATCAGAAGAAAATCAGTACTATGCAAAATGGGTAAAAGAAGGAGAACACAAAGATCCAAGGAGACAATGAACAGTGCACACACTGGCATTGTAAGTGACAGGGTGCTATAGCTGGGAAAGGTTTAAGCCATCTACTCAAGCAATGCTGGATGAATAAATAATAAGTGCTCATGGTAGGAGAAAATGACTGGTTTTTCTAATCAAATTAAGAAGTTTAAACTAAGCTACTTTATAAACTTGAAGAACTGTCTTTATTAAGTGGATTAACTGCATTAATGCTTTTAGCTGCATTAATCTCCATTTTCTAAACCAACCAAGTTTTAACAAGTTAAAACATGATGTGGCCTAGGTCATCTTTTAACTTCAGTAGCAATAAGTTTTTTAAATTATTACAAAGAAAGAACACATTTACTCACCTCATACCTTGCAAGACTGGGAAGCAAATGCTTTAGATAAAATCCCTAGTGAGTATAATACTAATCATCTTGTTTTCGCAATAGTTTTAAAGCCTAATATATTGGTAGGAAAGCAAATTGCTGATGATTCAAACATGAACTTGAGAAATGAGTTTCTATAATCCATTCATTTGTAGGAATTGAAAAGTTGCCTATTTCTTTCTGATATTAAGCATACAGATTAGCATATTATCTGAATTATTGTATTATACTTCAAAATATGAAGAAATTGCTGAAATATTTACATTTTTAAATTTATTAAATACTAGATAAAATAAAGTCTACTATTAATAGACAGAATCATCCTATATTCAGAAGAGGCATCTGATAAACTTCAACATAATAAAATTATTTTAATAGAACATGGATATATAAATCTACTCCCTTAATCTATTAAAAACTTACTTTTCCCCAAATATCTGAGAGTTTACCCTTAAATATGAAACACTGGTAAGATTTTCTTTAAAGTCATGAATAAAACAAGAGTATCAAGCATTTCTTGATTCTGTTCGAGATAGCTGTCATCAAATTTAAAACAAAAAATTTACAATGTTTGAAAAAATTTTAATTACATTTTCAGATGCAATCATCTAGATAGAAAACCTATAATCCAAAGCAATGAAAAGCAATGATAGAAAACCTATAATAAAAGCAATGTACAGTCAGATGATTAAAACTTATAAGATATTTCAGCAAGGTAATAGATCCAAAACCAACATACACAGCCAAGAACTAAGACTCCATGTAGGAAATTTATAGGTCAAGCAATTATATTAGTTATCTATTTCTAGTTAACAAATTACTCAAAATTCAGTAGCATTAAATAGCAGTGTTTATTATCTCTCAAATACTGTGAGGTGGGCATGTGATTGTTGCTGTTCTCATTCAAAGACTGCAGTCACAGTGTTGGTCTGGTGCAGTCATCTGAAGTCCCTATCAGGAGATGCTCTGCTTCCAGCTTCACTCAGGTGATTTTTGGCAGGATCCAGGGGCTCACTGACTGTTGGCTAGAGCTCTCCCTTGGTTCCTTGCCACAGAGCTTCACCAGAATGATGGTGCTAGAGAGCCAGAGGGAGCAAGTGCAGTGAGAACAACACAAATGTCTCAGCCATTGTTTTTGAAGATGAAAATTAGCAAATATTCTTATTTTTAAAATTCCCCTAGTAAACTAGAAAGGAAAACAACTTTAATGGACTTAATAAAACCTATTTTTTGAAACAGCATCATTTTTTTATTATATTGCAGTCTTTTAGAACCTAATCATAGAAAGGATATTTCATCACTTTTGCCATAATTTGTTTATTACAGAAAGTCCCCAGGTCCAGCATTCATGCAAGGGGACTGCACCAGGGCATTAATGCCAGGAGGGACAAACCATCACCAGACACATTAGAAGCAGTCAACTATAGCTAGGCAGAAAAAAAGTAATCCTTTAGTTCTAATTTTTCCTGGGGCACAGAAGTGTGCTTATAACTAAGCATGGAATTGTCTTCATTTTGTATGGTTTCACCAGTGATACCATGTATACAGGTTATTCATAGAAGGCCTAGTTTATTTCTGTTGTCCCAGTATACCATCTAATTATTGTCACTTTCATTCTAAAATGGTCCCAGGTTAGACAACAAGTTAAATGGCCATTCTAGATAAACCTTACCGAGGTCCCTAGTTAAGTTTGTCAGATCTCAGACAAAACTATAGATGAGGAATACATTCCTGTAGAGCTAGTAGGATCTCCAAACAAAAACATGATGTTTGCAGATGTAAATTATGCTCCCTATGTGCCCACTAGGCAGCAATCACCCAAGGGTCAAGGAGACCTTTGGCTGTCTTTCTCAAAAGCTAATTACAAAGTTATTGAGTTTTAGGTCCCTTAAGAGTGAAAAATTGTTACATTGACAGACAACAGAAGGTATCAACCTCCATGAGGAAATTTTCTAACAATGTTTTATAATACTTACACCGCAATCAATTTTCTCACAGCAATGATTACCTACATATCACTGAATATCTTCAATTCACTAATGGTAGAACTGAGAACAATCAATAAAAGACATGATCTCTAATTTGAAATGTTCATTGTATCTTTATAAAGGTAAAACTCGGAGATGACTACCAAAAAATATCATGAATTAAATTATACACAGCAAACAAGTATTAGAAGTTAATAATTTAAGACATAAAAAAGATGAAAAGATCATTCATAACTGGGCTACTTAAGCATGATTTTTGCAAGATTTCATTTAAGTTTAGAAAATATATGTCATACTTCAATAGCAAAAAGGAGGAAGACAGGCAGGGGTGTTCACAAAACACCAAGATGGGAGAGCTAAAGAGCTATTTCTACTGCAAGTAAAAGTCATTATGATCATTCTGGGAAGAGAGATTTAAGCCCAAATGGGAAGGGCTACAAATAAAATGCAAGGAAGTTATGGAATCAAAGTCACTATTTTATGTATATTTCAAAACAGCTGGTAGAAAGACTTTTGAATGTTCCCAGTTCACAGTAATGATAAATACATGAGATGATGGACATCAAATTATTCTGATTTGATCTTCACACCTTGTATACATTATTGAAGTGTCACACCATAATCATAAATATGAACAATAATCATGAGTGAATTAAAAATTTAAAAGGTATTTTATACAATTTTAAAAGTATCTATTTTTAGATTAATCAGACTAAATTATATAGGATAAATTAGAAAAAGATCAAAAGCAGGGAGAACAGTCAATTAGTTTAGGTGTTTAAAAAAAAGGCAGGAAAAATGATGAGATAAGGCAGAAAAGACAGATGCAAATAACAAAAAAAAATACTAACAGGACTGGGAGTGTAGTTTAGTGGTACAGAGCTTGCTTAGCATGTCCAAAACCCTAGTCCGATTTCCATCACATCCAAACAAAAAAATAAAACCATGCACAAATATACCACAATGAATCCTGCATACATATGCATTTGTATAGTTTTGAAGTAACAATAATAGAAGAGTGATCAATACAGTAGAGCAAGCAGACTGGAGAAGAGAGGAGGGAATAGAAAAGGAAAGTTCTAAGGAAGGAGATTGATCAAATTATATTATGTGCATGTTCAAAAATGGCATAATTATTCCCACTAATTATAATGCACCAATTTTTAAAAATGCTAGCAGAACATGGTAATTAATTGGTATTAGGTGTTGAACAAGAAGAAATAACTAAAGGCAACTTCAGGATCAAGCCTAAGTAACCAAAATCTAAAGTAATTAGTCAAATTGAGAATGTCTAGGGAAATAAGTCTATTATTTCCCATTCTTCTTGAAATACTCTGTAGTCACAGTTTATTTCCTTAACTTTGAGTGAAATGTGAATCTTCACAATTCCTGTATCATAAGAAAAAAAATGTTTTTATAAGGAGAATAATATTATTCCACCAACAGAAAAAGAAATTAGCAATTATGTTTATAATTTTCACTCCAACTCAGATGATAGAAATAACTAGAAGGACCTGTAGCAAAATTCAGAGCACAGGCAAGTTCTTATGCTCATTTCAAATGAACTGCTAACCTGAAGGAATCCATTCTGAATATAACAAGATTTTCAGATCTTTCAAGAGAAAGCAAAATACAAATTTTAAATACATTGTCTAACACAGACTTCCTTTTGCAATTGTCCATCTGAAATCCAGAAATTTGACTTTTAGTTTAGTTATAATACTCATTCCTTTTGTTTACAGGACTTAAGAATAGTGAAATTAAACCCAAAGAGATTAAACCCAAGGAGACTGGCAGAAAACCTTATGAAAGTTATGATGTGTATTTAAGAAACTGTAGCAAAGCAATTGACTTCTGACATTTAAATATACACAATTTTATACATTTACTTGATTAAGGATAGGACAATAATCTCCAAGTGAATATTTCTTGTTTAGTGTAATCTTTAGGGCTAGGGCCGGTGAGTTTACAAGTAAAGCTTCATGGGAATGACTAATTTGTGGTGAATCCATTTGTCTCCTAGTATTTTTGGTGGTGTCAGTTGGTAAAGACACAGCCATGAACAAAACAGACCAAAGACCCTGACCTCACAAAGAGGATATTCTTATCCAATAGGCCTTATTACAGTAGTGAAAGCAATAATGAGCTCCAGTGATCTGTTTGGGACTGATTAAGAATAAGCTGACATTTCTTAAATTATGCCTGTCTTCCCAAAAGAAAATTTGAAATGTATAATTCTCTGGGTGTCTTACTTGGGGCTAACACTTTATATGCATTATTTAAAGGTTGCCATTACCTTACAACAGTCTTCGAAGTTAGTCATTACTATTCCTAATTTACACATGAGTAAATAAAGGATTACAAAGATTATGCAACTTGTCTTGGATTATTTTGCTATTAAGTGGTAGAACCAAGAACCTAAGCTCCATCATATATGTTTATTTATTGGCTTATGTACTTTTCAAGATACAATGTAAGATTAATTTCTAGAAGAATTTCCATTATAACTTGTGACATTTTCATTGTTTATTCCTTTATTTGTGTATTATTTTATTAAATAAGCTTGAAACCAACTTCTGCACTGAGTTCTCGAAATATAAAAATTAATAAAACTTTGTTTCTTCCCTTGCCAAATTTAAATCTAATACAAAGAGAGGGATGAGGTGTGTGTGTGTGTGTGTGTGTGTGTGTATGCGTAAAATGTTATAGGTGCTAAAATAGAATTATGTGCAGGTAATACTCTAATCACATAGGAGATAAGCATAAATTCTTATTGGGAGGTCAGAATTCACAGAGGAAGTAATGCTTGTGTTGAATCTAAAAAATATAATTTGCTAGATAAATGAAGGAAGAAAAATTTCAAGGACACAAGAAAATTATAGAATAAGTTACAACAGAAAATGAGCATCATTTGGTAGATATTGCAAATGGGCTAAACTGGTTTCAAGACATGAGTAGAACCTAGGTCATAATTTTTTTTTTTTTTTTTTTTTTTTTTACATCGTGCTAAATATTTGGGCTTCTCTCCAATGGTCTTTAAACTGTTTTAACTAAAGGAATAATACAACATGAATTGTGATTTTAAGTTATCATTCTGAGGCAATGGGATAAATGGATACTGAAATCTTGAAGGAAAAGAGATCGATCAATTGGGAGAGTATTTCTATGGTACAGGAATAAATGAATAGCACCTAAACTAAACCAGTACATGCAGAGTTAAGGAAGAGAGAATAGATGTGAGATATGAGTGACGCAGTATTGCCAGCTCCTAGTCACCAGCCATATTATAGAATTGAGAACAAAGGAGAGGCTGAAGATTACTCCAGGCTCCAAGTTCAGTATAAAATATTTCAGCAGTAATTCATGTATACAGGAATGCAGGAGAAAGATCAGGTCTACAGGGAAAGTTACAGTTTCGAATGGGTTGATTTTAGGCTATCAGATCCCCAACTAGCAGATACCCAGTTTAGTAGGCTATTAGAATATAGATGTGAAGTTCAGAAGAAAGTTATTCTAAATCCTTGTTTATACTGTTCTTGACCTGATGTTTCTGAAATGTGGTCAAGATTTTTTTAATCTCAGCTTCACTGCCCACTTATATAAAAATAAGTTTCTAAAATTTCCAGAGATCTCATCACCTCGCCTTCCTCTCAGTGATGACAGGCTTGGTCTAGTTGATTTGAACAAGCTATTGTGGTCAGTAAACCAATCCTAAAATACAATTAAGAGTTCATCTCAGGTCTGCCATTCATTTTCAATGTGACCTTAGGCCACTTATTTAACTTGCTTGTGTTTTAGTGTCCCCAGCTGCAAAATGCAAATCATAGAGTACAAGCTAACATACCAAGCTAAGGAAAAGAAAACCAATATAAACTTTACTAAAGTGCTCAGTAAATAGAAAATCTTATATAAATGCTAATACAAATATATTCTTCCATTTTATCACACTGTCACTAATAGCTTAGAAAGGAAATAGGTAAGAAGCATAAAGTATTTAGTTGCAAAGTGAAGGAAAAAATGGGATAAAATACATACACAACTCCTTCTAATGTATTATCTATTTATTATCTGGCACTTTTGACCAGTGGCTAATATAATGATTAGGAATTGCTATGATTTATCGTGATTGAACTGTGTAATTATTAGGCCCTATTCTTGGGGAAAACTACAGTCCTATCTGAGCACTTTGCTATTTACTGCATGTGGAAACCAGATTTGCTATCCTGTGTTTTCAAAAATGTATCTAACTTGTTTATTGAGCTAAGGCTTCATGTACAAGTGAAATTTTTAGCTAGAGGCAGCTGCTCAAAGAGGTTGAAATCAGAGAATTCCTGAGCAGAGAAGAAGCCAACCTAGAGACATCTGTGTGCTCAACCCTGAACAACTATGCTGAAGGACAAAGCCTGTAATAGAAGAAATTGTGTAATAAGGAGCTTTCCTAGATGTTGTTCTTGACAGATACATTTCCACTTTGTCTCCACTGCTCTCCTTACTGCCTCCCTTGACTTTCTCTGGTGGAGATTAAGGATGTGGAAAAAGTAGATGAGCTAAGGAGTCAGAAGAGGTGACCTTTGGAAGGGTACTTAGTGCCAGATATGCTGTTTCTAGATAGACTTCCAATGTCCTTCTTAGTCTAAAATTCTTTGAAGCTTTCACCGGCACCAAATTTTTAAAAGCAACCTTCCAAGTAATTTATTTGTTGAAATATTTATTAAATACCTGTGTTTCAGACACTGTTGGTTTCTGTGGTTTTAAAGAACATTAGAAGTTCTTAAGGCAATTCACAATAAAATATAAATGATAAGAAAAGCAATAAAATTTTTTTGAGGATTCTACATTCCATGTATTGTACTATTTGCTAGTCATATACTATTTTACTATTTTAAGATTCATGGACTCACTTGTGTGTGAGTGTGTGTATGTATGTTTGTATGTCTATATGTGTGTATGTATATCTATATACACATACATGTATCCTTGGGCTGCCATAACAAATTACCATGGAGTTGGTGGCTTACAACAGAAAGAAGTCTGGAACTTTATCACATCTCTGAAGGTCAGAAGTCCAATATGAACATACCAGCATAGCAGGTTCCTTTTGGTGGCTCTGAAGGAGAGTCAGTATCATGCCTCTCTCCTAGCTTTTAAGGGTTTCCCAGCAATTTTTTGTAGTCCTTAACTGGTAGGTGCATCACTTCAAACTCTACCTCTATCTTCACGTCCTCTTCTCTGCTATGTACTCTATGTGTCCTTTTCTGTCTTTGAAAAGAAACTCCTGTTGAATTTAGGGCCAGCCCTAATCCAGTACATATCATCTTGATCCTTACCTTAATTACACCTTCAAAGATTCTATTTCCAAACAAAGTCACATTCTGGGGTGGCATATAGCTCAGTGGTGGAGTGATTGCTTAGCATGTGTAAGACCCTGGATTCAAAACCCAGGAGAAACTTTAAATAGAACAAAAAAGGGGGGGGGGAGGGGATAGGAATAATGGTAGAATGAATTAGACATCATTGTGCTAAGTACATGTATGAAGACACAACTGTTGTGAAAATACTTTATGTAAGACCAGCGACTTGAAAAATTGTATGCTTTATATGCAATATGAAATGAATTGCACTCTGCAAGGATGTATAACAAATTAGAATAAAAATAAATTAAAAAAAAAAAAACCAGATACACACACAAAAAAAAAAAATCAACAAAACCCAAATTAGGTCACATTCTAAGATTTCATGTGGGTAAGAATTTGGGGAAAAACTAACCAGTTCACTATAAAGTAGATTTAAAACCATTATGTGTGAAGAAATTAAGAATTATCCTTGAAGATCATGAAGGATAAGTAAATTTTGCATTATCCGTTAGTGTCTGCTATATAACAAGTCACCTCAAAATTAAGTGACTTAACCCAGAAAACACTGAATGCTTTTCACGATATTATGACTATCTGTGTAGTTCTTCAGGACAGCCTTGGCTGTGACTTGACACACAGCATAACGCAGGGCCTTAATGACCTGAATGGCAGCTATCTCAGTGTCACCTGGGCTAACGGAATGACTCTGCCACCAGGCTAGCCCAGGTTTCTGCATATTGTGATGGCCATCAGTTTCTCTATAACAGTCAGAAAACAACCCCAATGTATGAATGCTTAAAAATGCACTGCTTGTCTCCTATTTGCCAGTGTCCATTAGTCAAAATAAATGTCAGAGTGGAAACTTGGTCTCAAGTTTACTGTATAACCTTTAGTGGGGAAGAGTTTATCTAGTTAGCATTTCCTGATTATTGCTGCTTTTACTACATTGGAATGGAAAGAATGTGGACCCAGGACTGTTTCCCTCATGTATATTGTAGAGCCCCAGGAACTATATAATTCCCCCAAATGAAGAGTTGCAAAGATGAGCTAAGCTACACCTTTGCATTTATCAGAAAGGTATAACTAAAACACCCCAGACTTGATAAAAGAGATGTATAGGGATTTTAAGAAATAAAGCATACAGTCTTGGGTTATATAGCACAACTACCATTTTTCTCTAGATATCAAAACTAAAATCTCTATAAGGCTTGCTTTCTATCAAAGTTGCATTCAGAATTCTGACACTAAGTGAATAATAAAAATAATTTTAAAATCCATTGAAAAGGGATTCACAAAAGAACTTTACACATACTACCTCATTCAATTTTGTATTAAGAGGTAGATCATTTTACAGATGATGAGACAGAGACAAAAAGAGTTTAAAGTATCTCCAACTGCATATTCTGTCTCTGCCATATTGAGTTTTAATAATAACAAGGTCATTCTTTTTCCCTCTATACATTTTTTTTTCTAGACCCAATGTAATAGCACAGTAAAGTAAAAGAAAGAAAAATGAAATGAATCCTGTGTTTGAGCCCAGGCACTCCCATCTATTAGGTATGTGAGATGAATTATGTTTTCATATGTGAAATGAAGACTGGACAAAATCTTTGTTACTTCCTTTACCACCCTTCCAAACAGACCTATTGCACACTAAAAAAAAAGAAAAAAAAATTCAGAAAAGTAAAATAAAAACAGTTCTCTACCTCACTTAATGCCCTAATAACTTATTATAGAAAAAGATTAAAAATACTTCTTATCTGCTGTTCCCACCCACTAAACCTTTTTCCAGAAAAATGCAGAAGGAATAGAAATATATTTCATTTTGAGGTCTGATATTTCTTTGGAATAGACACTTTTCACAAAGGTTACACAATTTTTCATAGAGGATAGCCCAATGTAAGCATTATTTCTTATGATCTCTTCCAAGAAGGTCCACTAAAACTGGATAGCACTTTCACTTTACATCTATTGACATGCAAAAACAAATACATGAAATATTGTATTTGTTTTGTTGACCATTTTAATACTTTTATTTTGGAGGAGATTTTGATTCAGCTTGTATATCTGAATAAATCTTTGCTATTGAGATTCTATTCTGCAGAACACCAGATGGCTAAAACACTGAAATGACACCTGCAGAAGGAATTAAATAAAGAAGGAATATTCCCTAAATTTTGCCTTCTTGTGGCTGCCAGCTGTGTGCATAGTAACATGCAAAACAAGTATAATCTACAATGCTTCTTTCCTTAAAGATACCATTGGAAGTTGTTAGCACAGTGCCCAGAGACTCATCAAATATTAAATCAGAAAGAATGGATGCAGACAACCATATTTGGTCACCACTTGCAGCATTTGCAGTGCTGGGGAATTAGACTAGGACTCTGCCATCTGTGGGCTTGTTTGAAGTACAAGTGCTGCCATTGACCTATAATGATTTAACATTCCTCTTGGGAGTACAGAGAATGCAGACACATATGGGTTGAATTTGTACAGAAAAAAAAAAAGGAACAGAAATAAAATATAGAGCTTGCTATTTGAGCACTTTTAAGGTCAAGTGCTATGACTCTAGGTGGCCTTATTAAATGAACAGATTCAAGAGGAGATAAATGTTTTCTTGGCTCATGGCCCTATACTGTAGATCATCAGGTTTTGTGTAGGCCTTTCATATTGATATTATTATTTGTGAGTTATTTATCTATATCTTTCACATTAAATTATATATCCATATTTCTTGGAGAGTTACATGTGCTAGTTTGTTATCATTTGTCATGTCAATTTATTAATAGAGTTAACTATAAACTGCATTACTTAATTTCAAACAATTAAAAGGATAAAGCATAGAGCTCTGATTCACTTTATACCAGGTCTTAGAGGAGAAAATATCAGCTTCTCAAAAAATTGAACTAAACATATTTAGTTACAGAAGTCTGTTAAAAAAAATAATAACTAGGAGTGAAACCCACAACATGGCAGACTCAGAAAATCCTAGATCCTCTTTCACCCACGAACAAATGGATTCAGCAAAATTCCTAAGTAAATTGCATTTGTAATAAAGCAGAAATTAGCTGAAAGTCTCCTGCTTCCTGGGAGAATTAAAAAACAGACTCACTTAAGCCAGTACGGAGATGTGCAGAAGATCCTGTTCCCAGTATAAAGCCATGTGATCAGGAGAGACTCATAGTTCCCAGGTTCACACAGGGTGTCATAGGGGTTGATCAATGCATATACATCATTCAGATTTTTCCAGGAGAGAAGGACTTCCCAGAAAAATTATTTTTCTCTTGCTTCTCTTGCAGATCTGACAAGTCCAGGACAGTCTAACTACCCAAGAGAGAACACAGGCAGCAGCTTGGGCTGGTAAAAATCTCTACTCATTTCTTCTACTCAACATAGATTGAATAGACAAAAATCCCAGCTCTCAGCTTTCCCCTGTGGAAAGTAATAGTTGTTCCATATGCCCAGCACCCCAACTTCTCTGAGGATGCCCAAATATCTAACATTTGTCTCTCCAGTGTTGAAGTTTTCAAAGGTGTGTCATAGTTAAGCCATTCAGGGGAAAGATCATCCCTCATCCTGGTAACAACCATAGCTCTTTCCTTGCTGTGATTCAGCACAAAGCAAACAAAAACAGGGGTGTTAGCTTCTCCCTGGGGAGATAAAGAATTCTGTAGTGGCACCTAGAACATCTGGAAGGGCTGACTGGTGATAATCTTCTATATGAGGCCAGTGCTTGAAAACTGAGAAATGGCATGCAGGTACCAACAGAGAGAGTTAAGGAACATAACTCAGCAAAATCATTTCTAATAAAGGAACAGGATAAGTACCCAGGAGCTAGCCTAATGAAATGGACTTATGATTTATTTGACATCAATTCAAAATAATTACCATAAAAATGCTCATTGAAGTCAACAGAATAACACATAAAACTGAAAATTCTGATGAAAACATAAAAATATTAAAGAGTACCAAACACAAATCATGAAGCTAAAAAAATACTGAATAGAAAATTTTATTAGAGATTCAACAACAGGCTAGGTTGAGCAGGTGAAAAGATCAGTGAACTTGAAGACAGGGTATGGAAAATAATGCAGTTAGAGGAGCAAATATTAAAAAGAATGGAAAAGAGTTAAGAAAGCTTAAAGGAATTGTGGAATATCATTAAGTAGATCAATATACAACTATAGAAGTTTCAGAAGAAAGAGACAGGGAAAGGACCACAAAATTCATTCAAAGAAAAAATGGTTGAAAATGTCCCAAATCTGGGGAAAGAAATTAATATCTAGATCAAAGAGAACCAAGTACATCAAATAAGATACCCAAATAAATTCACACTAATACAGTTATAATCAAATCATAAAAGGTAAGACAGAGAATTTTGAAAACAGCAAGAGAAAAGAGACTTCTTACATGCAAGGGAACTCCCAGGATCCTATCAGCTAATTATTCAGCAGAAATTTTTCAGGCAGAAAGTGAGTGGAATGATATGTTTAAAATACTGAAAAAAAAAATACACCTGGAACTCAAAAATACTGTGCTCATCTCCTTCAAAAATGAAAGAAAGATATAAAATCTTCCAGACAAACAAATGCTGAAGGAATTTCTCACCACATGAGCTGCCTCCCAAGAAATACTGCGGGGCATTCATTCTTCAGTTACAATGAAAAGATGCTGTATCTCACTGTGACCAAAATACTTGACAAGAACAACTTAGAGAAGGAAAGATAACATTTTTTTCCCTCTAACAAAACCATTTGTTTATATCTCCAACATCTACTTCTAATCTACATCCATATGTGCACATATCTTTACATGGGTTGTACTGATAGTAAATCTCATACTTTATCCCTTCTTTTTGTCACATCATAAGCATTTTCAACATGGCAACAAAACCTTTATAATTATTCAGAGTACCTGAATGGAACCAATGAGAAGTGGCCTCCAGGAGCAGCAGTGGTGGCTGTGGGAAGTGATAACACCAAACCAGCAACTCAAGATCTTGTTGGACCATGTTTCCTGGAAGCAGCCATCCATCATAGAAGAGCCTGCTATAGCCTGTATGATGATAAATGGGAAAGACACATTAGGAATGCATTCAGTCCATCTCCGAATGTCCCCATCATTTTAATAGTTCCAGTATTGCTCCAAAGTCCAAGAACAGAGTCTCCTCTGAAGCTCAAGGCAAACCCTTAGCTGTGAGCTCCTATAAGTTTTTTAAAATATACATGCTACCAACATACAATGTCACAGAGTAAACATTCCCATTCACAAAGGGAGGAATAAAAAAAAATGGTAGAATGAGATGGATATTATTACCTTAAGTGCATATATAAAGAAACAAATGGTGTGAATATACTTTGTATACAACCAGAGCTATGTAAAAATGTACTCTATAAGAGTAATATGAAATGTAATACATTTTGCTGTCATATATAACAACTCAAAATTAAAAAAAATTAAAAATTAAAAAAAAAGAATGAATGGTACCAAAGGAAGACCAAAACTCAACTGGACCAACATTAGGTCCTATAACTCCACATCTGGCTACCTGGTGATAAAATGTGAGCTCCAAAGTGGTTGGACATCCCTGCCCCTTTAACCTTGTTGGGTGATGCCCATGTGGTGTTTCTCTTGACCTATAGCTTTCTTGGGAAATGCTCCATATTCTTGGCATCTCTTAATTCCTGGGATCTCCATTGAAATTTTGGCTTCACTCTCATTGCTTAATAAATTGCCTTCTCAGGGGAAGCCTGATGGGATTCTGTACCTACTGTAAGTTGCCTGGCCTCCCAGACCTTCCTTTGAAATCTTGTAGACTGCCCTGTGACTCGCTAATTCCAGCATCCTGTATTCCTGAAGAACCAATGATGATGCCAAGGTCTGCTGGCCGCTTGAGCAGTAGCTGGGCCCCTTTAAGCCACAGTTACTGTGGCCTCTGAGAGCCTGGGTATCTAAGCTTGGTGAAACAAATTGTGGGAAAACAGCCTTCTAGATGGCCCATTGCAAGCAGAGAGTACCAGGGCTCTCTTCTCAGAGCAACATCTTTCAAAAAAGTTTTCGCTTTTACACCCATTAACCCATCATGTATGGGTCTGATTCCCAAGATGCCCCCAAAGTATCTTTCCTATTGTTTCTGTGCAAAATATTGGTTTCTCTTTAATGACACTAATCTCAGCAAACATACTTTCCTTGATCCCAATTATATGTGCACTTTGGTGGCAAACTGCAACTTTTAAAAATTTTTCCCCTCTATTTTCTGCTCTGAATTATCACAGGAAATGTGCCAGTAATACACACATGCCTTTGCCTGAATGCTATAGTGCCTTGAAATTTTCTATGCCATTAGTCCATCACATTTAAACTCAGCATCACAGAAAGTCACAAGGCATAGACAGAATGTAGACAAATTTTTGGCCAGAATGTAACATCAATGGCCTCTTTTCCAATTCCCAGTAGAATCCTCATTTTTCTTCTAAATCTCATAAACACAATCTTTATGGGCCACATTCCTATCCACAACATAGTCTTTAACAGAATTGCCCATCAGCTCTGCTAACATTCAAAAGCGTCTCTAGTTGCCTCTCCAAACTTTCCAAACTCCTCCTATAAGCACTTTCCAAGTGCTTCTGAACCACAGGGTCTGGTATAATCACATTCTTGGTGACAATTTCGGTATTAGTCAACTTTTCATTGCTATGACCAAAATATCTGATGAGCAACTTAGAGAAGGAAAGATTTATGTTGGCTCATGGTTCAGAGGATTCAGTCCATGGATAGCCAGATCTACCCCTTGGGCCTGAGATGAGAAAGAACATCCTGATGGGAAGATGTGGCAAAGGAAAGCTGCTTAGCTCATGGAAGTTGATAAGCAGAGAGAAATAAAGAGAGGAAGGTGCTAATCTTTTCAGGTAATCCTCTCAGTGACCTACTTACATGTTCCAACTAGATCCTATCCCCCAATAGTCCATTTTGGTATCAATGGATAAATTTGCCAATGAGGCCAGAGCCCTCATGATCTCATCACTTTCCTAAAGTGATGAGCACATGAAACTTCCAACTCTGAGCACATGAAACTTTGAGGGACATTTCAGATTCAAACCATAGCAGATGCTAAACAGCAACATGATAATGTAAGAAAATATGAAACTCATTCTTAAAATATACAGATAAATACAGAATGTTGTATTACTTTAACAATGGGTAAGTCACTTAATTCTACTTTAAAAGTAAAAAATATATATATTAAAAATTACTTCAACAAAAATATGTTAAAACATAAACCATATTAATAGCTATAAACTTACACCTATAACAAAATACATGTTGGAAAGATAAGTTGAATTACATGTATGTATGTTAAATAATAATTTAACTTATTATTTTAAAAGACTATTACAACTACATAATATGTTATAAATATACAAGATATTTGTAATCACAAAAATAATATCTACAGAAGATGGCCAAAAGAAAAAGACAAAGATCCTCCTGCAGCAGGAGGATCGCAAGTTCAAGACACAGCTCAGCAACTAAGTGAAGCCCTAAGGTCTACTTAGCTAGACCCTGTCTCAAAATAAAAAATGGCTGGATATGTGGCTCAGTGGTTGGGCAACCCTGGGTTCAATCTCTGGTACCAAAAAGAAAAAAAGAAAAAAGAAAATCAACCACAATCATATCAATACAAAAAAAAAAAAGCAAAGCAAAGGAGGATAGCAAGACAAGAAAACACACAAGAACTACAAGAATAACAGAAAACAACTAACACAATGGCAGTAGTAAATCCTCACCCATCAACAATTACTTTATAAGTCTGTTAAATTCTCCAGTCAAAATATTTAGAGTAGCTGAATGGGTTAAAAATAACACCCAATTATAAACTATCTACAAGAACCTCATTTTTGCAGGCTGGAGTTGTGGCTCAATGGTAGAACAGTTGCCTAGCACGTGTGAGGCACTGGGTTCAATCCTCAGCACCAAATAAATAAATAAATAAATAAATATAGTGTCCCTCTACAAGTGAAAAAAATATTTAAAAGAAAAATGAACATCACTTTGGATTGAAGAACACACATAGACTAAAAGCAAAGTGACAGAAAAAGATGATCTATGGAAATGGTACCAAAAGAGAAGATATGACTGTAATTATGAAAGAAAAAAGTCACAAAATAAAAATGATAAAAGGATGAATCTACTAGGAAAATGTAGCAATCATAGATACATATGCACTTGACTACGGAGCATCTAAATATATTATGCAAAGATCAGTAGAAATAAAGGAAAAATTCAACAAACATAGCAGAACAGTGGGAGAGTTTACTATCCTACTTGTAATGCTGGAAAGAGTATCCAGATAAATGATCAATAAGGAAATGAAAGACTGAAATAACACTAGAACAAATTGGCTTAACAGGTATGCATTTAGAACAATAGAAGCACAGTTCGTGTTTTTTATTGTTTTGGGGGGGAGGTTGTTCATTTGTTTTTAAATAACACATAATTATTATACAGGGGTATAAGTGTGAAGGTAAGACTCCTCAGAGTAGGCCAGATTTCTGAAAAAGCAAAAATTTTCTAAGCAGTGTACGTAAAGAAGTATTAAGTTTACAGAACAGGAGATACAGAGGGCACAATGAGAGGGAAGTACTATAGGAGGACATTGTTACATCATATACACATTTTCATACCTATGTACCATAAATTTCTTTATTTTTCAGGTCTTTTGGGTAAAGACCAAGGAGTGGGATAGCTGGGTCATAAGGTGGTTCCATTCCAAGTTTTCCAAGGTTATCTCCGTACTGCTTTCCATATTGGCTGCACCATTTTGCAGTCCCACCAACAATGTATGAGTGTGCCTTTTTCTCCACATCCTCTCGAACATTTATTGTTGTTTGTGTTCTTAATAGCTGCCATTCTGACTGGTGTGAGATGAAATCTTAGAGTAGTTTTGATTTGCATTTCTCTAATTGCCAGAGAGGTTGAGCATTTTTTCATGTATTTATTGATTGATTGCGTATCTTCTTCTGAGAAGTGTCTGTTCATTTCCTTGGCCCATTTATTGATTGGGTTATTTGTTTTTTTGGTCTTTTGATTTTTGAGTTCTTTATATATTCTAGAGATTATTGCTCTGTCTGATGTGTATGTGGTAAAAATTTGTTCCCAATTAGTAGGCTCTCTGTTCACCTCACTGATTGTTTCTTTCGCTGAGAAGAAGCTTTGTAATTTGAGTCTATCCCATTTATTGATTCTTGGTATTAATTCCTGTGCTACAGGATTCTTATTAAGGAACTTGGAACCTAATCCAACATGTTGGAGATTAGAGCTTACTTTTTCTTCTATTAGGTGTAGTGTCTCTGGTCTAATTCCTAGATCCTTGATCCACTTTGAGTTGAATTTTGTGCATGGTGAGAGATATAGGTTTAATTTCATTTTATTGCATATGGATTTCCAGTTTTCCCAGCACCACTTGTTGAAGAGGCTGTCTTTTCTCCAATGTACATTTTTGGCACCTTTGTCTAATATAAGATAACTGAAATTATATGTGTTAGTCTCTGTGTCCTCTATTCTGTACCATTGGTCTACTGGCCTATTTTGGTGCCAATACCATGCTGTTTTTGTTACTATTGCTCTGTAGTATAATTTAAGGTCTGGTATAGTGATGCCACCTGGTTCACTCCTCTTACTGAAAACAGAATACTACAGGGATACAGTCACATCAATGTTTATAGCAGCACAATTCACAATAGCTAAACTGTGGAACCAACCTAGATGCCCTTCAGTAGATGAATGGATAAAGAAAATGTGGCATATACACACAATGGAATATTACTCAGCAATAAGAGAGAATAAAATCATGGCATTTGCAGGTAAATGGATGGAGTTAGAGAATATAATGCTAAGTGAAGTTAGCCAATCCCAAAAAGCCAAATGCCAAATGTTTTCTCTGATATAAGGAGGCCAATTCACAGTCAGGTTGGGATGGGGAGCATAGGAGGATTAGAGGAATACTAGAATGGCCAATGGGGAGGGAGGAGAAGGGAGGGGGCAAAAGGGTGAAGGAAAAAAAAAAAGATGGTAGAATGAGATGGATATCATTACCCTAAATGCATGTATGAAGTCACAAATGCTGTGAATATACTTTGCATACAACCAGAGATTTGTAAAAAAGTGCTCTATATGTGTAATATGAAATGTAATGCATTCTGCTGTCATTTATAACATCTTAGAATAAAAAATAATTTAAAAAATTTCTTTATTTTTTAGCTGAGATATATTTTTATTTTTTAATTTATTTTTAACACATACATAAAAACAAAAATTGTTCATATTAATAGGGTTCCATACAATGTTTTAACACATTTATATATTGCCTAATGTTGAAATCAGATTAAATATATTTATCTCACATATAACACATTTATCCAATGTTTGTCATTTCTTTATGGTGAAAACTTTCAAAATCCTTTCTTCTGGCTTTGTGAAATGTACAGTGCATTATTGTTATCTATAGTTATCCTACTTTGCAACAGTACACTAGAACTTCTATTTTACTATAACTCGGTATCTATTGATAGACCATTTCCTGTCCCTCCCCAACCTTACTCTCCTTGTCAACTGGTAATCACATTCTACTCACAACTTCTATGAGATCAAATTTGTTAGATTCCATGTTAAGTAAGATCATGTGGTATTGTTTTTCTTGGCTTATTTCACTACCATACTGATTTCCAGCTCCATCCATGTTGTCACAAATGATAGGACTTCACTCTTTTTTATCCGAATATTATTCTATTTTATCTATTCATCTGTTGATGAACACTTGGGTTATTTCCCTTTCTTGAGTTAATTAACTTTGTCTCTTTGACAAAATGCCTGAGAAAAAAACAGCTTAAAGGAGGAAAAATTTATTTCAGTTCACAGTTTTAGAGGTTTCAGTCCATGGTTATCTGGCTCCATTGCTTTGGGCCTGAGGTGAGGCATAACATCATAGGAGAAAGGCCGGCTTGCCTCATGACAGCTGTTAAGAGAAAGAGATAAAGGGGCTAGAAGCAAGAAATACCCTTCCTGGGCATGTCCCTGGTGACCAACTTCCTCCAGCTAGGATCTACCTCTTACAGTTTCCATCACCTCCCAGTAATGCCTTCAGCTAATAACCCATCAAAGGATGAATCCACTGATAAGGTCAGAGCTCTCATAATTCAGTCACAACTCCAGAGCTCCACCTCTGAAATTACACATTGGGGGCCAAGCTTTCAACACATTAGCCTTTGGGGAACATTCCAGATCCAAAACATAACAGCTACCATGAATAGTGCTGCAATGAACATAGGAATATGGATGTCTTATCAACATACTAATTTCATTTCCTTCAGTTATATACCCAGGCATCCAATTGCTGGATCCTATGGTAGTTCTGTCTTCAATAGTCTGAGGAACCTCCATAGTATTTTCCATAATGGCTTCACTAATTTACATCCCCACCAAGAGGGTGCAAGTGTTCCCTTTTATCCAAATCTTTGCCAGCACTTGTTATCTTTAGTTTTTTTGATAACAGCCATTTTACTGGGTTGAGGTGATTCTAATCTGTGAGTCAGATTAGAAATATTAGAGATATGAAAAATTTAAGAAATAAAGACAAAGACACAGAAATAAGTGAGCCGGGCATGGTGGCGCACGCCTGTAATCCCAGCACTTGGGAGGCCAAGGCAGGAGGATCGCAAGTTCAAAGCCAGCCTCAGCAATGGCGAGGCACTTAGCAACTCAGTGAGACCCTGTCTCTAATAAAATACAAAAAAGGGCTGGGGATGTGGCCCAGTGGCCGAGTGCCCCTGAGTTCAATCCCCGGTACCAAAAGAAAAAGAAATAAGTGAAAAGCAAGGGCACACACAGTGGGATGATCCAGCTCACAAAGGGAACAAAGGTATGAACACTAAAGGGTTTCAGTGTGAAAATTTTCTTAAGGTAAACAGGATGAAGCTGAGAAAAACAACATGGTTGGGGCTTAGCAGATTATGCCATCTCTTCTAACTCCAGTCAGCTTTTTTGAGATCAAGGCTTTTCAACTATGGATTCCATGACAAGCAAAGAACTTTTCCTATCAATAGGTGTCATGCTGCAAATAGGTGCGTGTTCCCCTGGCACCCTCACACCACAGTGTTCCCAAAAGCCTGTTCACGGTCCAGACTTCATGTAATTCAAAGCAATTATTTATTAACTTCTCTTGACAACTAATGATGTTGAACATTTTTCATAGGCCTATTGGTGACTTACATGTCTTCCTTTGAGAAATGTCTATTTAGATCTATTGCCCACATTTAATTTTTTAATTGTTTTCAGTTGACGTTTTGGAGTTCCTCATGTTTTGTGGACACCTATCACTTATCAGATTTATAGTTTGTTAATACCTCTTTCCTCTGTGCTCTGTTGATTGATTCCTTGGCTGTTCAACAATTTTTTTAGTTTGATGTACTCCCATTTGTATAATTTCGTTTTTATTTCCTGTGATCTTGGGTTCTTAATCCAAAAACGTTTGCACATGTCAATGTCCTAAATCATTTTCCTAAATTTTCTTCTAGTAATTACATAGTTTAAGGTTCTACATTTAAGTGTCTCATCCAGTTCAAGTTGATTTTTGTACAGAAAGAGAGATAGGAGCCTAGTTTCATTTTTCTGCGTGTGTATAGCCAATTTTCCAAGCAACATTTGTTGAAAAGACTCCTTTTGTTTTCATAACACTATCATGATGGTTTGATTACTATAGTAGAGCAATACATCTTGAATTCAGGTAATTTAATGACTCCTGCTTTGCATTTTTTGTTCAAGACTGCTTTTGCTATTCAGAGTTTTTTGTGGTTCCAAATAAAGTTTAGAATTATTTTTTCAAGTTCTGTGAAAATGTCATTGGCATTTTGATAGGAACTGTATTAAAACTGTAAATTATATTGAATCTCTTTTGTTAGTATGGACATTTTAACAATATTCATACTTTCAATTTATAAACACAAGATGTCTTCTTTATATTTTCAATTTATTTTATCAATGATTCATAATTTTCATTGGAGAGATCATTCACTTCGTTGGGCAAAGTCTCAGCCTATTTGTTTATTTAATTTTAGCTATTACAAATGAAATTGCTTTCTTGATTTTTATTTCAGGTAATCTGCATGTGGCAAATTTTCTGAATTCATTTATTTCATTGTCAATTCCGAAGCTTAATTTTGCTGAGTATAATAGTCTTGGCTGGCAACATTTTCTTTCAGAGCTTGATATATATTATTCCAAGACTGCCTAGAGTTAAGGGTCTGGGTTGTGAGATCAGCTGAGATCCAGATTGGTTTCCTTCTAAGTGTTACCTGTGTTTTTTTCTGGAAGCCTTCAAAATTCTACACTTATTCTGTATATTTGGTATTTACATTATAATGTGCCTTGGTGTGATCTATTGCAATTTTGTATATTTGGCATCCTGTAAGCCTCCTGTATATGATTTCCATTTAATTATTTAGGTTTGGGAAATTTTCTGATATTATTTGAAAAGATTGTGTGCTCCTTTGGTTTGTATCTCCAAGCCTTCATCTATCCCAATAAATCTAAAATTTGGTCTTTTCAGGTTATCCCATCATTTTGAAAGTTCTGTTCATGGTCTGTTAACATCTTTTCTCCATGGTCAACTTTATTTTCAAGATTATATATATTTATATATACATATATATATGGCCTGAAACTCTGTCTTCCAAGTGTTCTAGTGTCTTGGTGATGCCTTCCATTGAATTCTTAATTTGGTTTATTGATTCCTTCATTTGAAGGATTTCTGCTTGATTTTCTTTTTCAGAATCTCTATTTATTGAAGTGATCTTTCACTTCCTGTGTTTTTTTCTCTCATATCACTTTTCACATTGTACTTTACCTCAACTCTAGACAGTCTTGGAATAATATATATCAAGCTCTGAAAGAAAATGGTATCAGCCAAGACTATTATATTCAGCAAAATTAAGCTTCAGAATTGACAATGAAATAAATGAATTCAGCAGTTTTGCCACATGCAGAACACATTACCTGAAATAAAAATCAAGAAAGCAATTTCATTTGTAATTGCTAAACTTAAATAAATAGCCAGAGACTTTGCCCAAAGAAGTGAATGATCTCTCCAATAAAAATTACATATGTTAATATGTATATTTGAAACTCTTTCTCTGACATTTTTTCCACTGTGGTGGCAATGGATTCTGTTATTAAAGTATCTTGGTTTGTTTGGGGTTATTCATTCCATTGTTTTTTCATGTTGTTTGTGTGTCTACCCATTATCAGTATGGATGTGAGGCAGTAGAGTTTCTACCCTTTTGACTTAAAGTGTCCCTGAAGGTTTCCAGTATCTCACCATTTAGAGGGAAACAAATAACAACAACCAATGCAAATAGCATTTATAGCAATAAATCAAATAGTTCCTGATATGATGTCTGCAATGTTGTCACAGTAAACAGAATGATATGATCACTTACTGCCTATAATAAAAACAGTAAGTTTGCAAAGTGGTTTACAATTTCTAATTGTAGACAGAGAAAGAACAGAAGTGATATAGAATGTGATGATTATGAGAGAGGAGAGAGGATAGAAATAAAAAAAAATTCAAGGAAGAGTGAAAGAGATAACAATAGAGATTGACTGTTAGCAGAAAAAAATAAAGAAAGAGATTTCAGGGAAACAGATAATGAATAGAAAAAAATATATGTATATATATAAAGTAATTTTTTTAAATAAAAAATAAAAGAATACAAAACAAAACTGAAATATACTAGTCAAACTTTCTATTTCTCAAAAAAATTGATCTATGAAAAATAACTGGTTTCAAAAATGCTAGAAATGAGAAAAGAAAAAATATATGAATATGTATAAATATTCATGAACCATCAAGTTCACAATTAAGCAGAGAAAAGAAAAAAGAAAAAGATAAAGATAAAAAGATCTCAATGCAAAATTAAACAATTGTTTCCATTGGAGTTCAAAAGATCCTCAGCTTCCCTTCTCAGCAGTCAGGAGGGGATGTCTGGAGTATGATGCTTGTGCCACTCTCAGGGTAGGGTTGCTAGAGTAAGAGAGGTAATTCTGTAGGCAGAACAACTGGGGGGCTTATGTAGGCTCCAGGCTATAGGCTTAGGCAGGCTCCAGGTTCTTCACTGGACACCAATTGGTCTGGAGATTCTAAATCAGCACACCTTCAGGGCCCAGCAATTGCCAAGTCATCCTAGAAGACTACATCCCACCCAGGATCTCCCCTGGGTTCCATTCATGTGGTAGAATAGTCAATACTTAGTGCAGTATAATAGCTATGGACTCCAAATCTCCTACTCTCAAGTTCTGTCTCTAATCTGTCTCTCCCTCCAAGGCCCTTTCAAATTCCTGGCCAGGGGTGTCTTTCCCAGCCAGTCCTGAAAACAGCCAGATAAGAGGGGGAGGGGACAAGCCTAGTGGGTTTTGGTGACCAGTTGTTCCTGTGTAAACCTTGTTCCACATTTGATTTTCTCCTGGTCACTTAGGTGCACTCTTTATCATGCAGTGTGGGTTTGCTGAGCCTATGTTTTGTGCCAGACTTGGGTTTGTCAGAACTCCACTTCCTCTGCTGTTGATCCCTGCTCCATGGCTGCAAAATGGTTCCTCTGTCCTCCACGTGGCTCCAGGAGACTTGCAGTTTCTTCCCCATATAAGGCTATTGTGTAGGACACCTTTCAGTTTAGTCAGGCAGTGTCTTTGATCTTTAAACTCTCTGTACCCAGACACAGTCCAATCTTCCTAAAAATGTGGATTTCTTTAATTCCCTTATCCCTTCTCTGTGCTTGCAGAGGGACTGCTCTAGCTGGTGCCTCTGGCAACTACAGCAGCTGTGGTGCTAGAGGTTTCTTTCTCATTTTATTATATCCAATCTCCTGAGTACCCAATCTGCTTTGAGTGTCCAGTATTAAATTCCAGTAAAGTTCCCTCCCCCCCCCCTTTTTTTTTTTCATTCACCCACCTTGCTGAGAAGCTGTTTGTCTGCTTTCTTGGTGTTATGCCATGGATCAGTCAGGAAAGTGACCTGCTCCATTCTGCCATCTTACTGCTGAATTCTTTTATCAGTTCTAACAGTTTGGAGCTAGAGTTTTGGGAATGTTCTATTGTTAGAGCTAGAGTTTGGGGAATGTTCTATATATGAGACCATGTCATCTGCAAACTGACAGTTTGGCTTCCTTTTTCCCAATTTGGATGTTCTTTTTTTTTTTTTTTTTTTTTTTTTTTTTCCTTATTTCTTATGTCTTTGTTTTTGTTTGTTTTCTTTTCTTTTTTTTTTTTAACCTTAAACTCTGGCTAAGACGTCTAGAACTATGTTGAATGAAAAGGATGAAAGTAGACATCCTTATCTTGTTCCAAATATTAGAGAAAATGATTTCAGTTTTTGCCTATTCCATATAATGTTAGTTTTTGTCTTATTATAAATGCCTTTATTACGTTGAGATACCATCATGAATTCTTTACCCCTATCATAGGGTAAATAATCCTTATTGGGGTAAACAAGCTCACAAAAGTGGGCAAAAATAACTACTAAAACCACCCATGAGCTGTCATTTAAAACTCATTTGATCATTTTCTGAGAATAAATTCCCAAGAGAAATTTCTGAATTGAAGTACATTCATTTATGTAAGGGTTTAAACTATTTCTAAATTGTTCTCAAAAATGAGCACTGCCAGTATTTAAGTATAAAAATAGCAAGTATTAAACACACTAATCAAATAGGCTTCTTTCTTCTTTTTATAGTCTATCATTATTTAGTTTTGATTTTTTGTTATTTTAATAGTCATTTATTTCTGTAGACTGAATTTATCTTTAAGAGTTTCAAGTAATCATTTGGCATAGTTGGCCTATATTTTTACCTCCTCTGTCATTGGGATTTTTAGCCAATTTTCATTATAAATGGTCTGCAAGTGCGTTTTATTTCCATTTTAATTGGTTTTGTCAGATAATGATTTATCTATCCTCCCCCCAAAAATACTTATTTTTGATCATATATTCTATGGTTTTATTTTCTACTTCATTAACTTATATCTTTGTTAGAATCTCCTCTTCCTGTTTTATTGGGTTTATTTCTGTTAATATAAGGAGTTTTCTAAATCATTCTTTCTGAGTAGTATGTAACTATAGTTTTGTTTTTCACTTTTCTACCAAGTTAATTTAAAGAGGAAAAAAAAAGCATTCATTTTTTTAATTTCTTTACTGCTAATTGCTACTCTTGCATCATTTTAATCAAAGAATTTCCAGGTTGGTGTTGTTTTCAGGGTTTTCTGTACAGTTTAATTTATAATCAATTTTTATAAATATCCCATAAAAATTATAAAATCTCTATATTATGTATAAATATTTTTATATTCAGTAAATTTAATTACATTATTCAGTATCTTTAGTTCCATGTTTTATTTTTGACTATTTAATTAGTCAGAAATAGAAGCCATATTAAAATTTCCAATTATATTTATGCTTTGACTAACTTTATCATGGTTGTAATTGTGCTTTCTATATTGAATGTGTTATTTGCACTTAAAGGCCTATACTCATATATTTGATACAAATTACATTAGTGGTCAGTATATCTAATTGTTTTATTTGACACACTTTGCCTGAAGCCTAAACAAGAGCAGCACTGTTTCTTTGTTTGCAGGTGTCTTCCATGTCCTTGTCCATTTGTTTCTAACCTTGCTTGATTCTTTCAGTTTTAGGAGTGTCTCTTACAATAACACAAAACTTAACTTAAATATTTTAAACTCAATCCAAGTATCCTTAACCCATTTATGTAGATTGAGGGAAAAGAATCACAGTATCAGCTACTTTGATGTTCCAGGGTTTTTATGCTGTTTCTTGCTTTAGTTTTTCTATCATTTTTTGTAGTGCTCATTTTCTTGTACTATTTTTCTTTATTGATGTGAAATGTAAATCTCTTGCTACAAATCTGGGAGTTTAAAACATTTTCAAATATTTATAATACATGTAATGTTCATATGTAGTCATTAAGGATGAATATGCAAATGATTAGATGATGGTTATAAGTGGCTGAATAATAAAGTTAGAAAAAATAGTAATGGTTCAGTTCAATTTTCCTAAAAATTATACACTAAAACAATAAGATATTGTTTACATTCCTAAATAAACAATTATAAAAACTATCAATACCTTGTTAACTTTGGTATATGAACATAGGTACTTTCACTCACTGCTGGTAAGATTTTTGTGTTGGTATAGGTGACATATGATTTATCATAAACAAATAAGACCCTTGCAATTATGTTTAAATATTTTTATATAATCACTTTATGACATTAACCAATTGGTATATAACTGAATAAGTTGATTCTGAGCCAACAGAGTCAATAGTGGTAGAAAAGTATGAGACAAACTCAGAGTGCATTCTACACAACTGTCCTGTGTTCTTTAAAGTGTCGATAACGTGAAAAACAGGCTCACACAGATTTTTAAAGGAAAAGGATATGGTAACTAATGCAATGCATTCTTTAGCAAAACAAGGTAATTAATGGGACAATTAGCAAATATAGATAAGGTTTATAAGTTAGATAATAGTATTGCATCAATGTTAATTTCTGTTTCCCATAATTGTACTCTGATTATGTAAGAGAATATATACACTTACAAAAAAAATTCTTGAAGAAGTTGGGGTAAAGGATATTGTATCTGCCACTTATTCTTAAAGATTTCAAGGAGGGAAAAAAAAAAAAAAAAACAGAAGGGCCAGAATAGGGACAGAGGAAACAAACGTAAGAAAATTTAACATCTAGGGAGACTGGCCAAAGGGCGTCTGGGAATTCTTTGTGTTATATTTCCAAGTTTTCTGCCTATCTAAGCTAGGAGAAAATAAATTTAAAAAAAAAAAATGAAAAGGGAAACATAAGTTAATTCACAAATCAGAAAGTCAGTCCACTGCATGAATTTATGATTAAATTAAACAAATAAGCCATTGAACTAGGAGGTGATTCCAAAAGCATACTTTTTTCAAAATGGTTAAGTATGGGCATGTGTAGCCCATCATTGGGAGAGTGGCTTGTGAGGCACCAGCCCAGAAAACCCCTAGTCTTGAAATTTTCCCTTCTGGTAGGAAAATTTGTCCTCCCTCTACATGACTTGTACCTCTCAATTTTGATTTTTCCAGAATGCAAATCTCAGCCCACCAGGTACCCACCTCCAGCAACTTAGAATGTTTCACATAATGCAGTGCAGAGGCATGGAGCTGTGTAACATGAAAACACTCATGCTTTTCTCATCTGTGTAGTGAGTATGATTTTTTTTCCATCAACCAATTTTAGGTTTTGATTCCCATTATGGCCACCACTCAGTTTTGAATATTTAAGGTATATACCTGTCTAGCAACAGTGTTTTTATTCCTACAGAGATTAATGTGCAAATGGCAGAGGAAGGACATTAAGTGGAGACCAAATAATTTTTCCACCTACAGTCACTTCTTAAGCAGAAGTGAAAGAGTAGGCTTGTAAAGATTGAAGGGACTGTAGCAACCCAACAGAATACTTTGGAACAAATGGAACCTGACTATTTTAAAGACATGACATCATGTATAAGGAAAACTCAGAAAATTATTAAGAAGAGAAAACTATTAAATTTGGGCATCCCCGATGGTAGCACAGGTTTCTCGTGTAAATTAGCAGATATACAAGATATGCCTGTTTGTTTTAGTTAGCTTTTACACTGCTGTGACCAAAAGACCTGATAAGAACAATTTTAAGAAGGAAATGTTCATTTTGGGGCTCATGGTTTCAGAGGTCTCCGTCCATGGATGGCTGACTCCATTCCTTAGGACTGGAGTTGAGGCAGAACATCACAATGGAAGAGTGTGGTAAAGAAAAACAACTGGGAACTTGGCACCAGGAAGCAGAGAGAGAGAGCTAAGCTCAGCTCACACAATATATATATCCCAAAGGCCTGCCCCCAGGGACCCACCACCTCCAGCCATACCCTACCTACCTACCTAGTTACCACCCATTTAATCCCTATCAGGGGATTAATGCCTGATTAGATTAAGACTCTCATAACCCAATCATTTCAACTTTAAATGTTCTTGCATTGTCTCTCACATGAGCTTTTGGGGAGACATCTAATCTAAACCATCACACTTTTATTCCTCAATCTTCTGAATTAGGTAACTTTGATACCTGCCAAGAAAAAAAAACAATGCATGGGAAGAAGAGCAAGAAGACAATGTAGCCTGACAAGCAGAAGTCCTGGGCCACAGAAAATAGCAGATAGAAAAAAGAAAGCAGCAGAATCACAAAGAAAGAAAATGGAAAAGGAAGCACAGAGGCTAATGAAGAGAGAGCAAAACAAAATCCTTATGAGACTTTCAAAACAAATGTTCTCCAAATGTCACAATGCCAGGAGAAATCTGAACTCCGTGGAGTACACACCATTTGTATAGATTAGAGAGTGTTTTTAGAATACAAACACAGTGCTTAATTCAGTGCATTCATCAGAACTTCCAGGATACCAGGGTTCTTCCAAAGTACCATGCACTTTTAATAAGACTCAAAAGCACAAAAGCCTATGAGACAATATTTTTCTTCAATGTGCTCCAAATATAAGACAATTATTTTCTATCAGGAAATTATTACCAATGGAATATAGCAATACTTCTCAGGCTAGTGTTTCAAGCTAAATAAGTGGGTGTAATTAATTTATGATGGCAAAGAATTCTGCTATTATGATTTCCTTAAATGTACATAATTATAAAAAAATAATTTTAATATTCTTTGATTCTATTGTTATCTGACCTAAATTAGACAAACTCTAGGGTTTCAACTTATTTTTATTATCAAAAGCTGGTGCTGGCAAACATTTTTTCTATTTGAACTAGTGTTATTTATGTTTGATACAGCATTAAGGAATTTGATGATTTGGTCTTTTAAGAAAATGACATTAAATGCAATAATTTTATTTATCATGAAAAATAGCTAAGTATAAATTGAGATGATTTGGCCACAAGACTGGGATCCTAATTAGAATAAGATACACTCCATGTTTGTACAAATGTGTCAAAATTGATTCTATGGCCGGGCGCGGTAGCGCATGCCTGTAATCCCAGCACTTGGGAGGTTGAGGCAGGAGGATTGCGAGTTCAAAGCCAGCCTCAGCATTGGTGAGGCACTTAGCAACTCAGTGAGACCCTGTCTCTAAATAAAATACAAAAAATGGCTGGGGATGTGGCCCAGTGGTAGAGTGCCCCAGCACTTGGGAGGTTGAGGCAGGAGGATTGCGAGTTCAAAGCCAGCCTCAGCATTGGTGAGGCACTTAGCAACTCAGTGAGACCCTGTCTCTAAATAAAATACAAAAAAATGGCTGGGGATGTGGCCCAGTGGTAGAGTGCCCCTGAGTTCAATCCCTGGTACCAAAAAAAAAAAAATGCAAAATTGACTCTATGGTCACGTGTAACTAAAAAGAACTAATAAAATATTCATGGTAATACATCAACAGCAAAAAAATAAAAATAAAAATAAATCAAGATATTTTCACCAGTAGAAAAAAGGATCCTAGTAATTTCAAGGGGGAAAAAAAACTTCTAGGCATAATATTAAAATTTGAGGAAAGTGTTGTTTAAAAAGCATCAAGAAAATTTTCACAAAAAGACAATTGCACTTTTAGATAAGAAGTAGGTTAATGTTAATGAGGCAGGAGGCAAAAGATCACTGAAGAATTCACTGTGGAAATTACTCCTTTTGGGGATTTATTATTGAGGCTTCACATACCAACTCACAATTGCACTATCTTGACACAGATCATATTAACCTCAATAAATTTCAAAAGCCTATGATAACAAAGCTTGTCCATTCTTGTTACAGGGCAATTTCAAAGGTGGGTGGGAATGTTTTTTCCCCTCAATACAAAATAGTGAACCAATTGTTTAAAAACCTTAACTAACCTAGCCCATGTGGAAAAACACTCAAAACAGAATATAGTTTTTCAGGAATTTAAAAAATAATAGTTAGCTCTATTATACATTTATTGTGTGTTTGTTGTTTGTGTTATCTGCCTTATTTTTACACAGCAATTTTAATGTACTTGTAGAATGAGTTCTTGGAAAGAGTGCTTTATTTACAACATCAGATAATAATTAAAAGGATATGGCTTATGATGTTATAATCTAGAGGATATAATTTATATTGTCTTGACTTGTAACTGTCATCCAGGAAGCAATGAGGTGTTCAATAGAGTGCAGTAAATATGAATATTAGGCAAAAAAAAATAATGCAAGTGTGTCAGAAATGTAGCAATTTAATTTTCATCTCTCAAATCCTGCTTCCTATGATATTCCACTAAATATCATAAACTCTGTATAGTAAACACATTGTTATTCCTCCTTTTAGTAGGAAGGAGATGTTTCACAAGCCCTTCCATGGGAAAAAAAAAAAAAAAGTTCTGATTTGCAGGGTTCACTGATTTCCAGGGAACAAATACTGCCACCCTGGGAAATGACATGCTACTAACCTGACACTAAACAAGGATTTGGGAAAACATGCAGGTAATCCAATACAAGCCAGTTCTGGAACATACCACTGCTTCCTTTCCATGAAGTGTGTTGAAGAGTCTAGTGCCAAAACTTGTGGGCAGAAATGCAATTATCCATTCCTATATTTCTTTTTTGGTACCAGGGATTGAACTCAGGAACACTCAACCACTGGGCCACATCCCCAGCCCTTTTATGTATTTTTTTATTAGAGACAGGGTCTCACTGAGTTGCTAAGTGCCTCACCATTGCTGAGGCTGGCTTTGAACTCTCGATCCTCCTGCCTCAGCCTCCCAGTGCTGGGATTACAGGTGTGCACCACCATGCCCGGCCATTCCTATATTTCTAAGAAAGAAACAGTTGTTTTTGATTCTCCATTATTAATCCACAAGTGTTCTTACTTGTTCCCTAACTCAAGCACTCTCCAAGTCTGACTCTCAGCTAGACTCACTGGAAATTAGGATCTATTCCTATAACTTAATGGAAAACAAGGAACTAGGGTCATGTGTTGCAGACCTATTCAGACCCCCTCCTCACCCCCAGGCACTGCGATAGACCCAGGTAGTCACTTCTCATCTTGTGACTTTGTGGTACATTGCATCGCACAGAAATCTGAGGATCAGTCATAACTTTTTTTTTTTTTTTTCTTTAGGTATCAGGGATTGAACCTAGGGGCATTCAACCACTAAGTCACATCCCCAGCCCTTTTATATTTTTTATTTTGAGACAGGGTCTCGCTAAGTTGCTTAGGACCCACACTAAATTGGTGTGGCTGGCTTTAAACTTGCAATCTTCCTTCCTCAGCCTCCCTAGATGTTGGGATTACAAACCTGCACTGACCCACCCAGCAGTCTTGATTTCTGAATGCACATGGGAAGTGAAGCACCTGGGCCTTTGTACCTGATTACCCCAATCCATTTGAGGTTTCTGTAACCTATTCACCCAGCCAGCATCAGTCCAGCTAAAGTTGACTCAGCATGGACTCAAGGAAAAGAAAGAGGGCTCTTCTCTCAGGGACACTGGTAAATAGCTAATAGTTATTATAAATAGCTTCCCAGTTATTGTCTCAAAGACCAAGCCAATACCCTTTATAAGAGTCATAGAAATCTTATTACAGATAACATATTATTCCACATTTTATAAGAGTCATAGAAATACCCTTATAAGAGTCATAGAAATCTTATTACAGATAATATGTTATTCCACATTTTTATAATATATGACAGCATGAGCTATTAATAATCTCAGGCTCTGGTACAACATTTTTTTTGTATTCCTAGCAAAGTTTTATGGAACAACAAAATTATGCTATTGATAAATGGGATGGGGCAATTATACAAACAGATTTAAGGAAATCTTCAGTTAATATGAAAGTATTATTCAATTCATATATATGTGTTTCAGAGAGAAATTTGGCTTTAGCAAAAGCTTAACTCATATGCAAATACTTTCCTTTGGTAATTCAATTTCTAAACTTTTATCATAAAAATAATTCAAAATATACATAACCAACCTAAGAATGATTATCACAGTGTTATTTTATCATTGTGAGAAACTACAAAAATAATTATATTAAAATTTACTAACATATCTGCTCAATGCAACTATTAAATGCAGTTATAGGAGAATATATTGTCACAGAAAAGATGTTATTAATTCATGGGTTAGTAGGAAAATTAAAATATAACACATTTTAAAAAATAACTTTCATTTACATAAATGTGTATTTTAATAGTGTTCATATATGAATAATGGCATTCCAGTGGTTTTTATTTCTTCTTATGGTTTATCATCTTTCTACTTTTTTTAACAGTTACTTTTTTGTGTTTTTTGTTTGTTTTTTAAGATCTTTGCTAGAAAATAGTAATTGAATAACACTTTAGAAGAAGAAGAAATCCTGAGAACAATGTACAATATCATGTGTATTTGTTCATAGGGAGAATTGAAAGATTATCTTAATTTTATTTAGTGACCATTATATTTGTTCTGTGGCATGATTATATGCTGTCTCCGAATTCAGAGTTCTTGAATTTGAGGGAAATTTGTTTGTATAATATTTGAAAAGGAATAGAGCCTAAGGCAATTCTTATTACTGTGCATATGTGCTAGAAAAATTATAAAAAGCCATTTTAATTCAAGAAATTAGAAGTAAATAGATGATCATCTTACTTTTAGAAAATGCACTTATAATAGAAATATGTATATTATTACTTCATAAGACGACAGGAAAAGAAAAAAGAAGACTGTTTTCCAGACTGCAGTGATGTATATTCTCTAATTTAATTATCAAATTTACTTTATTGACTATGTACCCTCAAGTTTGTATCAGTTATGGCTTTTCCTACGATAAATCTAAAGCTTTAAAGTAAGTAATCCAATCCATTCAAAATGTCAGAATCAGGTCTGTCATGGATCAGAAGTCAAAGTCAATGCTTTTCCTAACCCCATGTTTATATGAGCAAGTATCAATCAGTGTGAATTACCAGGGCCACCTACATAGTTCTGTGAGTGACAAGAACTAAACAGCTAATGCTAACGCTCCATGAATATCTAAAGTAGATGCAACATCAATAAAATTTCTCAATCATTTGAATTCCCCTCAGCAGATAAACCAACCTTGGGGAAAATTGCTGAGTAGAATGAAAAACTTTGGCATATCTAATGACTTCAATGTACCATTTATGTTTTTTATAATAGTTTCCATGATAATTAAAAAACATTTTGTTTATGACTAACTGCACAATAGGAAAAAGGGAAGTGAAGCAATTACACAGATAGACATAGTCAGCATTGCTTTTGAATGAATTATATGGCCGTTTTATATAAAGTTTGCTTTCAGCCATCAAATTTACCTAAAAAATTGAGTATTGGCCCTCCTCTGCCTCTGTGCATTCTTAAGAGCCTAAACAACCACCATATTATATTATTGCCCTAGAGAGAGTCACAAATTAATCTTTTATCTATGTGTATAAGATCCATGAGTTCTAACTATACTAAAGATAAGATCTATAAATCTAACATAAACAAGGGTTATTATCCACAGTTTATTACTTTCTTGTATTTTAAAAGGTTTATATCTCACTCATCTAAAATATTACCCATATAAGTGTTAAGGAGAAGTAAAGCAAAACAGCAAAAAGAATTAATATATTATAAAAACACAATCTTATTTCAATATTCATTCTGCAAACATCCCCTGCTTCATGCAGGCATTGGGTACAACAGGACATATAAACTCCTGCCTTTAGAAGCCTTTATTCTCATGATATTCTCATCAATGTCATCATAATTGATGTCTCCCACATTAGAAAGGAATTTCCTCATCCTATCATGTATTTAAAATATTTAACAATTGTTCTTTGTGCTGCTTATGCAACTAATACTACAGGTTGACAGAAAATCACTACCAAGTTTCATTTTGTGTCTTCTCTCATCCTCTAAGCAGAAGTCTGTTTACTACAGCTTTCAAAATGTGTCACACCTGCAGCTCTCACTTGAAAGAAAGCACATGAAAGCCTCTAGACTTCATTCCTGGGGAAATCTAGCAGAGAAAAACTGATCAAACCAAGGACATGCTCGTGGCAGAGGACAAAATCAAGTTACCAGGTGGATCCCACCTCAAGCATTTTTATGTCTCCAGAGACCTTAAATCAGAATCCCGCTGCTAGAAATACCCATGCTTCTGGGAATATTACAATTAAATCATTTTTCACTTTTTCCATTTTCTTTTCTCCCATGAGTCTGAATATCTTTTCTAATACCATGGGACTGTGTTTGTCAAAGAAATAAGCAACTGTGTCATTCAGAAGGAGAATATAAGATTTCTTTTAAAAAAAATTAAAAATTTAATTTAAGAGAGCTATTTTCTTCTTTAAAAAAAAAAAAAAGAGTGTGACCCAGTCATTATTGGACCAAACTTATACATTTCCATAATGGAAAAGAAGGAGTATAAATTAGCCTTCTGTTGATCTAGTAAACATATTTTTTTCAATGCATAAATATTTCTCCTTAGGTGCATGAACAAATCAGCAGGCTGAAGTATGCATGTCCATGGTGAAGTCTTCATTTTCCTTAACTTCTAGAACAGTCATTTTTCTCCACTAACTTAGTTACTAGCACCGAAAGAAGAAGTCCAGGTATCAAAGTAGAAAACAGGTTATATAATCAGCAAATCATGAAAAGTATGCTATATTTGTTTCAAAGACTCTAGCAGTTTTTTTTTTAATTTGTTCTAATTAATTTAGGATTTTTAGGACTTCTTTGAATAAACCTTATTTGGGATACATTAGGTTTAATTAAACACCAAAAGCACATAATTTGGTAAGCTGACGTAGCTTAATATTATTTACTGCATCTTAGATTTTCATATACTTCATTATTTGAGTTATTACCACCAGCTTATAATTATCCAAAAACTGAATACAGGATTCATGGAACTAGAAATCCCCATATTAAGTCCCAAAACTTTGTTTCATCCAACACATCCAATCTTCTTCTAATCTTAACAGAGACTCTCTGATAATTAGCAAAACTGACTGAAATTTCACTGCATCTCACTTCTGGCAGAAAATGAACTCAGGATTGGTAGTGATCAGCATTCGAATAGCCATTTAGTTAGGAATTGTATCAAAGTGAACTGAGATGTAAGACATCAACATTAAGTCAATTTTCAGGTTTGGATCTAGAATGTTTACCATGTTGAAAGCATGGTCCCCAATGTGTCAAGGTTCAAAGGTGAGGCTTTTGGGAAATTGGGTCATATGGGCTGTAATCTCATTTGGTGATTAATAATTTGAGTGGACTACTAGGTGGTAACTGCAGACAGGTGGGGTATGGCTGGAGGAAGCAAGTCACTGAGGGTTGATGTTCACCCCTTCCTTTTCCTTTCCCTTCCCCTGACACTTTCCTTCTGTGCTACCATGGGCTGAACAACTTTCCTCCACCATGTTCTTTCTCTATAATGTTCTGCTTCACCTTAGACCCAGGGCGCCCAGAGCAATGGAGTCAGCCAACCATGGACTCTAAAATTGTCAGCCACAATAAACTTTTCTCCTCTAAGTTCTTCTTGTTGGGTTTTTTGGTCACATCAATGAAAAGCTAACTAACAGTAATATACGAGGATTCTGAGATCAGTTAAAAAAAAAATGGATAAAACAAGAGAAGGGAAGGATGCTGCTCCAATACTGGCAGTTTTATCAGGCCCAGATAATCTATAATATTAATCAAGGGCTACCATCTCAGGTCCTGAGTAAAGAAAATAAAGTCTTTCCATGGTCGAAAAAGGGAGTAAGAACAGAACAAGGATTAGTAGACTGCTATAGAATCACAAAAGCTGTAGACAAAGCTTAGCCCACCAAGCACTGCCTAAATTCAGCATTAAGAAGATAAGCAAGCAAGAGGGATACGTGCAGGGAATCTTCTAAAAATGCCACTGAATTTCTGCTGCCATTTAAGCCAGTGAAAAATGGCCATTTCATCTAACCTTCTATCTAGGCCCTTGCTAATTTCACACAAGGCTTTGTGCCAGAAGTGAGGAAGAAAATTAGAAATGTTCTAGGACTAGACTCAGTACTTCAAACTCCCTGTGTCGACTCAAAGGTGGATCCCTATGTAGGAAGACATTCTGTGGGGCCTGAGCTTCTTGGACTGTGTATTCTGAAGTTGGTTCTAGAGACAGTACCAAGTCAAGAGTAATTATTGTTACAACCCATATCCTAAAAATAATTGAGGTCTTTAGAATTTTTTTAAATAACAGAATTCATTCTCCCCTTTTATGGAGGCCAAAAATCTGAAATCAAGGTATGCCTTGATTGATTCCTTTTGGAGGGTCTAAGAGAGAATCTGTTTCATGCCTCTTTCCTAACTTGTGGTGGCTGTTGACATCCTTGGTGCTCCTCAGCTCATAGATGCTTCAAACTCACCCACAATTTCATGCAGACATCTTTCCTTTGTCTCTGTGTCTCCTCCTTTTCTGTCTTTATTAAAGATAATTATCACAACTTTTGTTAGGCCTACTCTAATCATGAATGTTATTTGAAAGCCTTGCCTTACTGCATCTGCAAAGACCCCCTGTCTAAATAAGATCAAGTTCATAATACAAGGGTTTAATACTTGGAAGCATTTGGGGATGGGAAGACACAATTCAACCCAGTACACTTTGCTAAGGGTATATTTACAATATTTAAAATATAATTTTTAAAAAAAACTTATGCTAAGCAAAAAGCATGCATCAGGTAATAAGACATTAGGAGCAATAAAACCAGGAAGTCTAATTTGAACAAACTATGGTAAATTAGGAATTAATTATATTTGAGCCAAAGCAAAGGAGAGTCACATTAAGAATGGATCCTTTGGGGTAATTAGGTAGTTTATAGCTGGTTGATTTTTCCTCCAATTAGCGCATGAATTAGCAGTAGTGGAAGATTGGCTAAAATCTATACTGGGTGCACAAAGAAAAGTAAATAAATAAAATTAATTATATAACTAAAACTGAAAAGAAAGCCAGGTGCATCAGTGTACACCTATATTCCCAGCTACTTGGGAGGCTAAGGCAGGAAGATAACAAGTCTGAGGCCAGCCTGTGCAACTTACTGAGAACCTCTCTTAAAAAAAATAAATAAAAAGGACTGGGAATTTAGCTTAGTGGTGCAGCTTCCCTGGGTTCAATCCCCAGTACCTCAAATAAAAGGGGGGGGATAAAATTTAATAAGTAAACTGGTTGATGATGTTTATATTAGCTTGCAGTTTTACTTATTGTTAGCTTTTCAGAATTCACATAGGAGATCTCAACCAAAAAAGATGGGTGACAATGTGCTGCTTCAAGACAGAAGGAGAAACAGGAGCCAGATAAGATGCTAAGGACAATTTTGATAATCATTGTGAAATTTTTAAAAATGCAGGGAGAAAAATATCCTAGGCCCTTAAAACTTAAGTAAATGCCATGTATCCAGTCGCATTTCAAGGATCACAGTAAGTAAATTCCATATCATGAGACTTTTATTTATTTTTAGAGTTTAAAGGTATTCACATTGTGACAAATATTACCTTTGCTCTGAGGAGGGAAAAAAAAATCAGTACAGGCTGTGCTCAGAATATTAGAAGGCCTGTGAGTAGTTTTGAATACAGATATATTTGGATCTATTCATTAACTCTGAATGTAATATCCAACCAGGGGAGTTGGATGGCTTCCAACAGTTACAATGAGAAACATGACAACTAAAATGCAATATGCTTTACAGAATTCTTTGCTTCTTCTTTTTGTTACTTGTTTCCTCCTTCAGATACATTTTGAAATCAGCAGTTGTTCATTGTAATGTACATTTCTTTATCAAGGACAAAATTTTTACTTATTTTTTATAAGATTCTCACAAAAATATTTAATAAGTCTTTTTATATGGCATACAGTCATTTAACTTAGTTCTTTTTTTTCTTTTCTTATTAATTTTTTAATTTGTTTTAATTAGTTATACTAAAGTTGTTCTTTTTACAGAAACAGGCTGTCAGGTGGGTGAGCCACACTCAGTGTCATCAAGGCGGGGTCTGGAACCAAGGTCATAAACTGACAACCAGCAGGGCAGCTTCAGCTAGGGGCAGGAAGTGCCTCTGACAAGGTCTTTGCTCCTCCTTCTTTTTTTTTTTTTCTTCAAATTTATTCTTTTTTTTTAATTTTTTATTATTCTAATTTGTTATACACATTTGCAGAGTACATTTCATTTCATATTACATATAAAGAGCACAATTTTTCAAGTTTCTGGTTTTATATAAAGTATTTTTACAACAATTGTGTCTTCATACATGTATTTAGGGTAATCACAGATAACTCAGTCTGTCATTATTCCTATTCCCCTTGCCACCTCCCCTCCCTCCCCCTCTTTGTTCTATTTAAAGCCCTTTCATTCCTTTCATTCCCTCCCTCTTGCCTTTATAAGTTAGTATCTTCATATCAAAGAGATCATTCGAACTTAGTTCTTAAGAGTAATGTCTCAAATGAAAATGCCAGTTAATATTTTCATTAAAATCATCTGATTAAAAATAAAACATAGAAATAAAAAAGCAAACATATGGTTATCACCTTGGTTTCAATATATATTGTACAGAAATGTGGAATAAATGTATTTTCACAAATTTCTGAAGTATTCAGAATACACAAAGGAAGAAATAATCAAGTCAATATAATTTAATTTAGTCTTTTAGACTAGATGTTTTATAAATTATAGAAAAATCAAAGTTGAGGAAAGTTTTCATTTAAAGCACTTTGATCTATATATGCATTATAACAAATGAGATATTTGGTTTCAAAAATTTTAAAATGCAGTTGGGTGCAGTGGTACATACCTGTAATCCTGGCTGAGAAACTGAGGCAGGAAAATCACAAGTTAAGGCCAACCTGGGCAACTTAGCAAGACCCTGTCAGAAAAAATTAAAAGAGCCACGTATACAGCTCAGTGGCAGAATTCTTGCCTAGCATGTAAAAGGGCTTGGGTTGAATTCCCAGTTATATATACATATTTTTCATAAGTTTTTAAAATGCCAATTTTCTTCCAATTTTTAATTCATAAAGAAAATATGCTTTGCAATTTTCATGAGTATCTTCTTGTGCTATTACAGGGAAAGAAAAAAAAAATCAGTTTGGGCCAGCAATCTTTAACTTTATTTTCTTTTAATTTCAGGACCATTACTACTTTTAAGAATCTTACTAGGGGATCCAAGATGGCGGATTAGAGGAAGCCGCACTTCAGGACAGCTCCATGGAAAGAATCCAACAAAGCAGATAAATTGCCTTTCATCATATATATATAGGCTGAAAATACCGATCTCCTGGATGGTTTGATTACCACTACCAGAGAGAGAAAGAGACAAGCTGTCTGCAGTGACTGGAGCCGCGAGGCTCCTGCAAAACCGCCTGGGTGGTGCACAGGCCATGCGAAACAAAGTCAGTGTGGGGAGACCGCGCTACTACTGCAACCCCAGCCAAACTCACGGCACACCAGCGTGAAACTGGCGTTAAAAACCAGCGATAACAGCCGGCGGGATTGGTGCTGGGGAACCACGGGAGACTGCGGATCCACACACCAGTTCAAATCCACACTCCGCCTGTGGCGACCCTCAGTAGTGGGGCCCCGGACAGAGTGGCGCAGAGATCTGCGATCAGCAAACAGGGGCAGAGTGGAGCGAGCCACAGTCTGAAGCAGTGCTGTCTGCACCACAGTCACAGGTGTGGCTTCCCGGTGCGATCGTGCGGGAGTCTGCAGAGCTGCTGTTGACTGGAAGGAGAGCACCGCCATCTTTGAAAGCTGCAGGGGCTGGTCCTGACAAAGGGGAGGAGACGGAGAGCGACGGCTGCATCCATCCAGGGACTCTCCAGCTCTCTGAAGACAACGCACAATTGGGTGAGACTTGGGTGGTCAGCAGGGGAAGGCGTTTCTGAGGCTAGCGCAGTGGCCACAAGAGGCTGCAACTGTGGGTGGGCTTGGGGAGGGGGTGCCTTCTGGAAGGTCCCCTTCCCGGCACCATTCATCTGCTGACACACACAATTCCCCTGGGCCACTCCTTCACTGAACCGTGAAGCCACTGGCCTAAGATGCAGCCTTGATTTCACTAACAGGATCACAGACTGTGATCCAATAGCAATTGGTTTGAACTGGAAAGGAAAAAAAGAGGGGGGCTTCCCAGGGCCCGTTTTGTCTGAGACTTGGGGTTTGACTTTTTTTTTTTTTTTTTTTTCCTTTTCTTTTTATTGGTCTGCTTGATTTTTTGGATTGCAGGGAGGGATTTTTTTGTTTGTTTGTTTGTTTGTTTTGTTTGTTTGTTTTTCTTTTTCTTTTTTTGGTTTTGTTTTGTTCTGCTTTTTTTTTTTCCTTCCGCATTGATTGTTAGTGTGTTTGTTTGCTTCCGCTCCTTTTTTCTTTCATTCTTTTCCTCCTTCTCACTCTTGTATCTTTTCTTCCTCCTTCAATTTCATGTTTACATCCTGCCAGTGCATACTAAACAGAGGCAAAAACAAGTTATACGCAAAACTTGGGATTTCTAGAACCGGCGCAATTGAACTGGGTAGCAAAGTGGTGTTATATATAGTTTACTCTCTATTTCCTTGATTATCTCTCTCCTTTCTCTTACACCAATTCCTACTCTTTTATCATTTTTTTTCCTTTCCAACTTACTATATATATAAATTGATCTTTTTACCTAATGGTCAACCCCATTCTCTTTCTTCCATCGTCTACTGATACTAAACCACTTCCACTAAACCATTTCAATAGATATCTCTTTTCATACTTTCCAAGAAAGAACAATTCAAGACACTTCCTTCTTCCTAAACATAACACCTCTGTATCCAATACTTGAAGCTATAAAACCCTATCAGAAGCGTACAGAGTAAATTGGAAATAATATCTGGGTTAACAAAATCTGTACATTGTGATCAAACTTGGATTTTCTGAATAGAAAGTGTTAGGTTTTAAAAGTGTAAAGGAATTATAAGGTGATCTGATAGCATTGTACTACAGGAACAACATAAGGCTTTAAGGTAAAATCGAAACAGTCAAGGTCCCACAGTGCAGGAAGAATAGACACACAAGCAACATGAAAAAACAAGGAAAGAAAATGACACAAACAAATCAAGATACCTCATCGGTAGATGTCATGGCAAGCACAGTTGGTCAAATGCCAGAGATGGAATTTAGAAATTACATATGCCAAATGTTTATGGAACTTAAGAATGAACTCAAAAATGAGATGAGGGAGCAGGTACAGGAGGCAAAAGATCATTTTGACAAAGAACTCCAAAAACAAATACAGGAAGTAAAAGATTACTTCAATAGGGAAATAGAGGCTCTAAAGAGAATCCAAACAGAAATTCCAGAAATGAAAGAAGCAATAAACCAAAATAAAAGCTCAATTAAAAACATCTCCAACAGAATAGACCACTTGGAAGAAAGAACCTCAGACAATGAAGACAAAATATATGTCCTAGAGAAGAATTTAAACCATACAGCAAAACTTGTTAGAAATCAAGAACATAACATCCAAGAATTATGGGACAGCATAAAAAGACCAAACTTAAGAGTGATCGGCGTAGAGGAAGGGGCAGAGTTTCAAGCCAAAGGAATGAGTAATCTATTTAATAAAATAATTACAGAAAATTTTCCAAGCTTGAGGAATGAAATAGAAAACCAAGTTCAAGAGGCATACCGAACACCAAACAAACAAAAAATCTCAACAGATCCACACGGAGACACATTATAATGAAAATGCCTAATACACTGAGCAAGGAGAGAATACTAAAAGCCACAAGAGAAAGGAAACAAATTACATATAGGGGGAAACCAATCAGACTATGTTCAGATTTTTCAACCCAGACCTTAAAAGCAAGAAGATCCTAGAATAGCATATTTCAAGCTCTGAAAGAAAAGGGATGTCAACCAAGAATCTTATATCCAGCAAAATTAAGCTTTAGATTCGAAGATGAAATAAAAACCTTCCACGACAAGCAAAAGTTAAAAGATTTTACAACTCGAAAGCCAGCACTTCAGAGCATCCTGGGCAACATTTTTCATGAAGAAGAAGAGAAAGATGATAACGAAAATCACCAAAGGGAGATATTAAACTAAAGGAAATACCAACCAGAAGAGAAACCAAATCAAGCTAAAGACCATAATTCAAATAAAAATGGATGGGAATAAAAATCACATCTCAATAATAACCCTGAATGTTAATGGCCTAAACTCGCCAATCAAAAGACACAGATTATTAGAATGGATTAAAAGAAATAACCCAACAATTTGCTGTCTCCAAGAAACACACCTCATAGAAAAAGACATCAACAGACTGAAAGTGAAAGGATGGGAAAAGTCTTATCACTCACATGGCCGGCGGAAGCAAGCAGGGGTTTCCATTCTCATATCAAATAAGGTAGACTTCAAACCAAAATTAATCAAGAGGGACAAAGACGGATATTTCTTATTACTTAAGGGAACCATCCATCAACAGGATATAACAATCATAAATCTGTATGCCCCAAATAATGGTGCACCTACATTCATCAAACAAACGCTTCTTAAGTTCAAGAGTAAAATAGACCACAACACAGTTATTCTAGGGGACTTCAACACACCTCTCTCACCAATGTATAGATCAACCAACCAAAAGCTAAACAAAGAAACTTTAAGCCTCCTCAAAACAATTAACAATTTAGACCTAACGGACATATATAGAATATTTCATCCCTCAGTAAACGAATACACTTTTTTCTCAGCAGCACATGGCTCCTTTTCCAAAATAGACCATATATTATGTCACAAGGCAACTCTCAGCAAATATAAAAAAATAGAGATACTACCCTGCACGCTATCGGACCATAAAGGGATGAAATTGGAAATCAACGACAAAACAAGGAATAAGAAAAACTACTCCATCAACTGGAAGCTAAACAACATGCTACTGAATGAACAAGGGGTTGAAGAAGACATCAAAGAGGAGATCAAAAAATTTCTAGAGGTAAATGAGAACACAGATACATCATATAGAAATCTCTGGGACACTATGAAGGCAGTAGTAAGAGGAAAATTCATTGCACTGTGTTCATTCCTTAAGAGGAAAAAAAACCAACAAATAAATGACTTAACATCACACCTCAAAGCATTAGAAAAAGAAGAACAGACAAACACCAAGAGCAGTAGAAGACAGGAAATAATTAAAATCAGAGCATAAATTAATGAAATTGAGGCTAAGGAAACCATTCAAAGAATTGACAAAACTAAAAGTTGGTTCTTTGAAAAAATAAACAAAATTGACAGACCCTTAGCGATGCTAACGAAAAGAAGAAGAGAAAAAACTCAAATTACTAACATTCGTGATGAAAAAGGGAATATCACAACAAACATCTCAGATATACAGAATATAATTAGAAATTACTTTGAAAACTTGTACTCTAATAAAATAGAAAATACTGAATGCATTGACAGATTGCTAGAGTCATATGATTTGCCTAAACTGGATCTGGAGGCTATACATAATTTAAATAGATCAATTACAAGCGAAGAAATAGAAGATGTCATCAAAAAGCTACCAACAAGGAAAAGTCCAGGAACTGATGGGTTTACAGCCGAGTTCTATAAGACTTTCAAAGAAGAACTAATACCAATGCTCTTCAAACTATTTCAAGAAATACAAAAAGAGGGAGCTCTTCTAGACTCTTTCTATGAGGCCAATATTACATTAATTCCAAAGCCAGGCAAAGACACATCCAAAAAAGAAAACTTCAGGCCCATATCTTTAATGAACATAGATGCAAAAATCCTCAACAAAATCCTGGCAAATCGGATACAAAAACATATCAAAAAGATAGTGCACCACGATCAAGTGGGGTTTATCCCAGGGATGCAAGGCTGGTTCAATATTCGGAAATCAATAAACATAATACATCACATCAATAGACTTAAAGGCAAAAATCATATGATCATCTCAATTGACGCAGAAAAAAGCATTTGACAAAATACAACACCCCTTTATGTTCAAAACACTGGAAAAACTAGGAATATCAGGAACATATCTTAACATAATAAAAGCTATTTATGCAAGGCCCCGAGCTAACATTATCTTAAATGGAGAAAAATTGAAAGCATTCCCTCTAAAAACTGGAACAAGACAGGGATGTCCCCTTTCACCACTGCTATTTAACATAGTACTGGAAACTCTGGCCAGAGCAATTAGATAGACAAAAGAAATTAAAGGGATCAAGATAGGAAAAGAAGAGCTCAAATTAGCACTATTTGCTGATGACATGATAATCTACCTAGAAGACCCAAAAAACTCTACCAGAAAACTTTTACAACTAGTAAACGAATTTGGCAAAGTTGCAGGATACAAAATCAATACACATAAGTCAAAGGCATTTGTGTACATCAGCGACAAAGACTCTGAAAGGGAAATGATGAAAAATACCCCATTTGCAATAGCATCAAAAAAAAAATAAAATACCTGGGAATCAACCTAACGAAAGAGGTGAAAGATCTCTATAACGAAAATTATAGAACACTAAAGAAAGAAATTATAGATGAACTCAGAAGATGGAAAGACCTACCTTGCTCTTGGATAGGTAGAGTTAATATTGTCAAAATGTCCATACTACCAAAAGCATTATACAGATTTAATGCAATTCCAATCAAAATCCCAATGTCATTCTTCAAAGAAATAGAAATAGCAGTCATGAAATTCATCTGGAAAAATAAGAGACCCAGAATAGCCAAAGCAATCCTGAGCAAGAAAAGTGAAGCAGGGGGCATCACCATACCGGACTTTAAATTATACTATAGAGCAATAGTAACAAAAACAGCATGGTATTGGCACCAAAACAGACTGGTGGACAAATGGTACAGAATTGAGGACACAGAGACTAATACATATAATTACAGCTATCTTATATTAGACAAAGGTGCCAAAAATGTACAGTGGAGAAAGGATAGCCTCTTCAACAAATGGTGCTGGGAAAACTGGAAATCCATATGCAACAAAATGAAATTAAACCTTTATCTCTCACCATGCACAAAACTCAATTCAAAGTGGATCAAGGACCTAGGAATTAGACCAGAGACAATACACCTAATAGAAGAAAAAGTAAGCTCCAATTTCCAACATGTTGGATTAGGCCCCAAGTTCCTTAATAAGAATCCTGTAGCGCAAGAATTACTACCAAGAATTAATGAATGGGATAGATTTAAACTAAAAAGCTTCTTTTCAGCAAAAGAAACAATCAGTGAGGTGAATAGAGAGCCAACTAATTGGGAACAAATATTTAATACATGCACATCAGATAGAGCACTAATCTCTAGAATATATAAAGAACTCAAAAAACTTTACACTAAAAAAACAAATAACCCAATCAATAAATGGGCTAAGGAATTGAGAAGACACCTCTCAGAAGAAGATACACGATTAATCAACAAATACATGAAAAAATGTTCAACATCACTGGCAATTAGAGAAATGCAAATCAAAACTACTCTTAAGATTTCACTTCACTCCAGTCAGAATGGCAGCCATCAAGAACACAAGCAACAATAAATGTTGGAGAGGATGTGGAGAAAAAGGCACACTCATACATTGCTGGTGGGACTGCAAAATGGTGCAACCGCTATGGAAAGCAGTATGGAGATTTCTTGGAAAACTGGGAATGGAACCATCCTATGACCCAGCCATCCCACTCTTGGGTCTATTTTCAAAGGACTTAAAAACAGCATATTACAGTGACACAGCTATCTCAATGTTTGTAGCTGCACAATTCACAATAGCTAGGTTGTGGAACCAACCTAGATGTCCCTCAGTAAATGAGTGGATTAAGAAAATGTGGTATATACTCACAATGGAATTTTACTCAGCAATAAAAGAAAACAAATTAATGGCATTTGCAGGTAAATGGATGAAGTTGGAAGACATAATGCTAAGTGAAGTTAGTCAGTCTCAAAAATCCAAGTACCTAATGTTCTCTCTTATATAAGGAGGCTATTTCAAAGTATTGTTTGATGGGGGTACATAGGAGGATTAGAGGAACACTAGAATGGTCAAGGGAAGGGAGGGTAAGGGAGGGAGCAAGAGGGGAGGGAGGGGGAGAAAAAAAAAAGGTGGTTGAATGAGAAGGATATCATTTTCCTTAATGCATGATTGAAGACCTGAATTGTACGAATATACTTTGTATACAAACAGTTGTATGTAAAAAGATACTAAATATATGCACTATGAGTTGTACATATTAAAAATCATAAAAATAAAATTATATAAAAAATAAAAAATTAAAAAAAATTTAAAAAAAAGAATCTTACTAATCTCTAAATCTTCTACCCATGATCTAGTTCTCCAAAAATATTCAAATACATATAACCAACCAACTTTTCTATGTAATTTTGGGAAGTCCCCAATTGTAATGAATTCTAGAGCTAGACTAAGAACCTCTAACCTTAGAATATGCTAAGTAATATTCTAAGCTTTGGAAAAGAAGCAGAGAATTAACCAAAATGGAAGCAGAAGTTTTTTTTTTTTTTTTTTTTTTTTTTTAATCAATTCTCTATTTCTCCAGTGTTTAGAATACTCTCTAACACAAAATAAATAATTTTTGGAGGAATAAATTGTTTTAAGAACTTCTGGGTGTATTCAGGGCTATAGAAACAGTTCTGTACAGAGGGAATTCATGAAAGATTTTGATCTAGAGGATATAATTTTAAATCTCTCCTTCTTAAATTTCACTGTGGCTTTGGTTCTTGTTCTGTTCTTTTGTTTTGTTTTTGTTTTTGTTTGGTACCAGGGATTGAACTCAGGGGCACTCGACCACTGGGCCACATCCCCAGTCCTTTTTTGTATTTTATTAGACACAGGGTCTCACTGAGTTGCTAAGTGCCTCTCCATTGCTGAGGCTGGCTTTGAACTCGGGTTCCTCCTGCCTCAGCTTCCAAAGCCACTGTGCCCAGCTCACTGTGGCTTTTGATAGATTAAATTCTCTGACCTTCAATTTGCTTATTGAAGGAGCCCTAATTAGGAAGGGCTGTTGCAGCTAGCTGGAAGCCATAAGTTCCACCTGATATGTATGTGACGCACCTGTAGGCACCCGAAAAGCTGAAGGTATATAACCGGGTGAAAGCGGTCCGAGTTAGGAGAACGGAGAATTCAGTCAGCCGGGCAGTCACTCGGTCGGTCAGAAGAATCAGAGCAGCCAGAACGTAGGCAGAGCGGTTACAGAAGAGAAACCAGATAGAAGAAGTAATGACTGGTCAGAGTTAGGCCGAGACTCCTGAGGAAGACAGAAGACAGAAGACAGAAGAAGGAAGAAAGAAGAGAGAAGAAAGAAGCTCTAATCTTTCTCTAAGCTAAGCTCTATCTTTCTTTACTCTAAGCTACTCTAAGCTAAGACTCTAAGCTAAGAAGACAAGAAGAAAAGCTTGCTTTAATCTTTCTCTCTAAAAATCTTTCTTTCCCTCTCTAAGCTCTAAGAAAGTAGAAGTAAAAGTAGTAAAAGCTTAACTCTGCCTCCGAGAGTTTTTATCCCGGTTTACGGTACCAGGCAGCTTACAGCTTATCTGTAAAATAAGAATACTAAAATATGTCTCCAGTTACTATAAGAATTAGTAAGAAGTTTTGGTGTCCTATTACACAATAAGGTAATAAATGTACTGTACAGTTCAAAAAGCTAAAAGAAAGAAATTTGGATGTTTTCACCATAAATAATAAAAGTTTGAAGATATAGCTATGTTTATACTGACTTAAGCATTACGCAATGTTTACATATTCACACCATCACATGATCCCATAAATGTTTTGGTTTTGTTTCAGTTGAAAAACTAAATTTTTTAAAAAGTGACAAGTAGTTGTGAACTTGTTCAATACATTTCAGTGGGCTTGTGCTCAAATTTTTAGAAGTCAGTTTCCTCGTTATGGAAAGCAGTATGGAGATTTCTTGGGAAAATGGGAATGGAACCACCCTATGACCCAGCCATCCCACTCCTGGGTCTATTCCCAAAGGACTTAAAAACAGCATATTACAGTGACACAGCCACTTCAATGTTTATAGCAACACAATTCACAATAGCTAGATTGTGGAATCAACCTAGATGTCCCTCGGTAGATGAATGGATAATGAAAATGTGGTATATATACACAATGGAATTTTACTCAGCAATAAAAGAGAATAAAATAATGACATTTGCAGATAAATGGATGAAGTTGGAGAATATAATGCTAAGTGAAATCAGTCAATCTCGAAAATCCAAATACTGAATGTTTCCTCTGATATAAGGAGGTTGATTCACAATATTGTTGGGTCAGGGTACATAGGAGGATTAGAGGAACACTATAATGGTCAAAGGGAAGGGAGGGAGCAAGGGGGGAAGGGGAAAAAAGTGGTTGAATAAGATGGATATCATTATTCTAAATACATGATTGGAGACTTGAATGCTGCGAATATACTTTGTATACAAACTGTTTTGTGTAAAAAGATGCTCTATATGTATAGTATGAACTGTAATACATACTACTATAAATAAAAATTTAAAAAATTATAACTAACAAATTCAAAAAGCTTCAGGATACAGTCACAATCAGTACACACAAAAATCAGTAGTAATTCTATATGCCAATAGTAAATCATCTGAAAAAGTAGTCAAGAAAGCAATCCCATATGTAATAGCAACAAAAAATCTGGAAATAAACTAACTTTGGGGTAAAAGATCTCTAGCTGAAAACTATAAAACATACTATAAATGATAGTAAGATAGTAAGAAAAAACAGCACGTTACTGGCATAAAAACAGATATATAGACCAATATAACAGAATAAGGAGCCTAGAAGTAACTCATTGACAAACGTACTAAGAACACACTTTGGAGGAAAAAAAATATTTTCAATAAATGGAGCTGGGGAAACTGGATACCCTCATCTCTCACTAGTTATAAAAATCAACTCAAAATGACTTAAATGACTTAAAGACTAGACTTAAAGACTAGACATTATCAAAATGACTTAAAGACTAGACATTATCAAACAACTAAAAGAGTATATAGGGGAAATTCTTCGTGTCATCAGAATGAAAAAGAATTTTTTTGGGGGGGAGAATACCCCAAAAGCATAGCAAACAAAAAAAAAAAAAAAAAGAAGAAGAAGAAGAAGTCAGGTTCCTAAAATCTCTGGTGAGAAAACTTCAGGATAATAAATAGCTAAACATTCATTTATTTGAAACTTACCAGGATTTGTGTTAAATTCAGAGAGTCAGATGGATTCTTACATTTGAGTATGATAAGTTGATTTTAAGATCTGATCATTGAACAAACAAAGTGTAAGTTCTATTTTTGTTAACATGTATACACTAAGGTAAAAGTTCCTTGAAAAGCAGTACATATTTTGCAAAGGATTGAATTTGTCAGATACACAGAAAGCCCTGAAGCATTCCTCAGAAGTTAATAAGCTTTGTGAGACAGAAAGGGAAAAACAGGACAGATGAAGTGCATTTCCCACACTAGTCAATCTACAAACCAAGAGAAATTAAGACTAATAAGAAATGGTCTGTTGTAGCAGAATTGAGGCTGCAGGCTACAGACAACATTCACACAGTCAGACCTGAAACTAGTCTTTGACAAGCAAGCAGTCACAAAGAAAAGGAAAAAGGAAAAAACACAAACACTAAGTAATAAATACAGGTAAAGAGGTGAATTTTTAAATTTTCCTGATGCTGAACAATCAATATAGGCAAGTTAGGGGCTGCGATATGAAGGTTTTCCTTTCATGGGTTTTAAACAAGGTTGAAAGAGGAACTTTCAGTGTCTTTTATCCTCAAAATATGTGCAGGCATAAAATATCTGGCTTTAGTTTCTAGACAAGTTTTACTGATGTTTCCAACCAAATGAAAAGCTTTAGCCATTGGGAATGCTGCTGTGAATATTTTCTATTTGCAGGTTGTGTTTTAGCAGCTAGTGGGAGATTTTTTTTTTTTTTTCATCTAGTACCCTAAGATTCATTTTTGTCTCCTGGCAACCGTTCTCTTCATTTCTCACAAAAAGACAATAAAATTACTGTACTTTCAGGCCTCAGGAAAAAAAATCACAACATTGCTGACATTTTTCCCACAAAACTTCAAACAGAACAAATCTCAAAATTAACAGCATCCACTTTTCACTTTAGATAGATCATAAAGGTCAATTTGTTGCAAACTGAAAACACTTATTCCTTTAGGATGACAAAGAACACATGAAATTAGCTGTCACATGTCTTTACTAGAATAAGGAAATGGGAATGTTCACACAAGTGATACTGTCATCCAGTGACGGCCTGGGCTCTAAACTAAAGAGGCTGTGACATTACATTAGAGCATCCATATTGACTAACCCTCAGCTGATACCCATACTCATGGGAAAGGAGCTCAGAGGCATCAAAATAGCTGTTTTTATCAAAATGTCAGGCAAGCCACAAATAAGATGTACTCTAAGGGACAGAATTGTTTATGCTCAGGATTAAATAGGAAAGAGAAACAAAGTGACTTTTTCCTCTTAAAGAAAACAAGAAAAACAGAGCAGAAAATTCTCTACTTGAAAAGGTATTCAGTGTATTGTCATACGATCAATAAAAATCTTCATCATAAACAGGAAGTGAATGTGTATCATAGCACTAGAACTTCACAAAGAGTCTGTTTCATAATAATGCTGCAACATATAAATTTTTCAGATAAACAAACCAAATGCAAAATAGTTTTTAAAAAAATGGTCAAGGTCACACAGCTAGTAAATGGCAGAGCCAGGATTTAAGTACATCTAATGCCATTCCCAATAGTACTGTTCACTCAGCCCAGCATCCCTCATTTTACAATCTAAAATGACTTAGGAGAGGTTTAAGTATCATCCATCCTATAAATCTCAGACCTCAGTTCAGTGTTCCAGACCTAATGAAATTCTTAAAAATAACCGTGAGGTAATTAATGGTGAAAGGTAACAACAGCCCCAACTGTCACCACACCAGCGTGTGTCTTCCTTGTGCCCATGATGCTGGGAGTAGTGGTGCACGCCTGTAATCCCAACTGCTTGGGAAGCTGAAGCAGGAGGATCACAAGTTCCAGACCCACTTATGCAACTTAGCAAAACCCTGTTTCAAATGAAAAATAAAAAAGGCTGGGGATATAGCTCAGTGGTTCAGTGCCCCAAGGTTCAATTCCCAGTACAAGAAAAAAAAATGCAATTAAAAAGAAGCTATTCTACAACCTCAGATAGTGCTGACAAACTATGAAGTAATGCAACTCTCTGCTTAAAAAAAAAAATAGTAAAGGTTACACAGTGATGACTTTTCCACGGGGAAGAAAATGGAACATTTGAAGACAGATTAAATGAATAAACTGAATGTTATATCTTGGATCCTGGAATAATTCTTGTAGTGCTTTTGAGATTTGGAGTAATGTAAAAGTGTTATAAAATAAAAGAGAAATATTCACAGGATAAATTATGTGAAATAAATAAAAACTTTGCTCTATTCAGTTTGGCAGCTGTTTTCAGATCCAAATTTTGCTTCCTTGTGGGATAGAAAATAAGATGGGAGACTGCAGCTATAGTAACCTATATAACAAGAAGCATATGTAGTTGAAGTACAAGAAATCCTTTATATGGAGAGCTCTTTTCGTGGCCAAGACGAACTGAAATTGTTAGAAAAAGTATTTCAGTCTCTAAAAACACAAACTTCCTTTATCTCTGAGGAAAAAGTCAAATACTAAATGCACACAAAAAATTCAAACCCCATTGTATACAAAATATCCTCTTAAACAATTATTTACTTTGTTTGGTTATAGAATTTATTATATCATTTTTCAAATATACATGGCAAAGTGCATGTGAGCATAAAATCTCCATACTAAGTCACTCTGAGAAAGTTGCTCCTGTTTCTATCTTCTTTCAAGCTTTTGAACTTCTTTGAGGACACTGTCCCTCCAGTCACACCAAGGAGCTGAAAATGGAAAACTGGACACTGTTCTCTTTTTGAATTACTGTTCTATTCCTGTTTTCCTGACTTTTAAATTGATCTCTAAAGATACAGACCTACATTTTCACTATTGTATAAATACAGTATTATTATTTATTTTTGTCAGTGTTTAAAGAACAAAAAGTGAATAAGATCCAAGTAACATGTTAGCCTGTCTATGGTTGACTCAGCAAAGATCAGTTGACATTTGTGAAATAACTTTTCTCCAATAGGAGTCAAGAAAGAACTGACTGAACTCCTCTGAGACAATGACATTTCCTACTCTAAGGCTTCTGTCTACATCATTATTTCAAAAATAAGACCCAACTATCCCAGACTTCCTCAGCTTTATAAAAGTGCATGGGGAAAATCGCAGATTCCAGGTCCTCACAAACATCCAATACTCATGGATATTAACTCCTTTGCATACACCAGGACTAATCTCATTATGCATGTATCCCTGTTCAACACAGTTACCTTGGGTCTCTCAAGGTCATTCCTTCCCTCCGAGGTACCTTAATTCCTATATGGCTCCAAATTGAGCTCTCTTCCTCACTACTATGCCCATATACAAATACCCATTTTCAAAACTTTTTCACTGTAGCTTTAGGAATTAAAGTTCCCAATTAGCAGAAGTCTGTCTTCAACATTGTTTAGCATTCCATTCACTAGAAGCCTGGCTTTCCTTGGGACCCTGTTTCCCACCCAGCCCTCTAAAATAGTGGTGGTTCTTCATTGTGCTGGGCTCAGAGGTAAAGCATGTGCTCTGCTTGACTCTCTCATCATTGATTCATTGTCATTTCCACCTCCTTAAATCTTGTGTTATCAGACACATCACTCCCTATAATTCATCATTCTGTCATCAACCAATTTTGTAATCATCCTTCCTCATTTGTCAAAGACATCATCGGCTGGCTCCTTGTCATTCTCCCCAACACTAATCCAGTCCTAATTCTTGGTGATCGGAACATCCAAAGATGAGCTTTACAATACTCTGTTCTGTAAGTTACTCAACTTTCTTTCCTTAAATTATCCTGATCTGTACCCTACCTCAGTCACTACTCCAGTGGGTGGATCCTAGCTAGATCACTTATTTACCAATAGCTACACCTCCTCCACTATTTCAAAAGTATGTCTCCCTTCTTTTAAACACCACATATCATTTTCCCTCCCTCTCTCTAGTTCATCTCCAGCAATTCTTTAGCCTTGTGCTCAATCTTTCTATCTCCCCACTATCAATCAATATATTAATATACTCTTTCTCCTCACTGCTCTGCTGAAATTTCAAACAGATTCATAAGGCTCCCATTCATATCCTCTCAACTCCCTTACATTTCTATTGATTTTTTCATACTTACTTGCAACACTGCTACCTAATTAAAACACAACTCTACTTCTGTGTCTGCCAATGACTGGGGGAAAAAACACAAAACTATGCTGATCATCCTCAACTTAAAATGGTGCTACTACCCTCAAGTTAGGCTATAATATATCCTGATATGTAGAAAAGAAATAGGTTACATATCAGGACTGAGAATGCAGTTCTTAGAATTGATATTTTCCATGTTCCAAATTGTAACTCAAACTTTGGTCTCATAGGAAGAACATTGAAGAATAAGAAAGAGGAGGAGGCAGAGAAAGAGGTTAACAAAAAGGAGAGGAAAAGGAGGAGGAGGAGGAGTAAAAAGAGGAAGAATGAACATAAAGAGAAATGAGAAAATCTTACACTGGTGTCAAGGTTCTTTTGCTTACCTGATGAGAAGTTTTACCAATTTGGAGTACATTTCAAGTCATGAGTCTCTCTTTCCATCAGTAAAATGTAAAAATTAAAACTATAAAATACAAAAAAAAAATGCAGAAAAACTCCATGATGTTGGATTTGGTGATGATTTATTGGTTATAACAACAAAAGCAGAGAAGAGAGAAAACTGATAAATTGGACTTCAACAAAATAAAAAACTCTTATGTATCAAAGGACATACTCAACAAAGTAAAAAGTGAAACCACAAAATGATAAAAAAATTTTCAAATTGTATATATGATAAGGAATTAATATTCTGAATATACAAAGGCCTCCTAGCAATTCAATAACAGAAGTATGCAACCTGTGTAAAGATAGATAAACATTTCAACAGACATTTTTCCAAAGAAAATATACAAATGGCCCATAAGCAGATGGAAAGGTGTTCAACATCATAAACCATTAGGGAAATGAAAATCAAAACCATGGTGAGATATCACTCAATTCCCAGTAGGAGGACCATAATTTTTTTTAATTTATAGAACATAGCAAGTTTTGGCAAGATGTAGAAAAATTATAAAGTTTGTGTACCACTAAAGGAGTGAAAAATTTTTGTCAATCTAGAAAGTTCCTCAAAAAATTAAACATAGAATTAACACATAGTGTAGCAATTACTCTTCTGGACATATATCCAAATAAAGGAAAGTAGAGTTTCAAAGAGAAATTTGTACACCCATTGTCCTAGTCAGCTAGCTTTTCATCACTATGACCAATATCAAAGAAAAACAAAGGAGAAAATATTTATGTTGGTTCACAGTTTCAGAGGTTCAGTGCAAGGTCAGCTGGTTCTGTTGCTCTAGGCATGAAGCAAGGCAGAACAATATGGTTGAAGTGTATGGCAGAAAAAAGCTGATCACCTCATGAAAGCCAGAAAGAAGAGAGAGAAAGGAAGTGGCTAGGGACAAGATACACCTTCCAAAAGCATGCTTCCAGGGACTTGCTTTCTCCAACTGGGACCCCTCCTACAGGGGGTTTCCATCACCTTCCAACAGTATCATAAAATTGTGCATCCATCACAATTAATGAATTAATTCATTGATGAGATTAAAACCCTCATGATCAATATTTTCCTAAAAGCCTTAACTCTGAACATTGCTGCACTGAGAACCAAGCCTTCAATACATGATGAGCTTTGGGGGGACATTCCAGACCCAAACTATATCATCTGCATCCATAAAAGCATTATTCACAATAGACAAAAGGTTAAAATAACCAAGTGCTCATCTAGTGAAGAATATACAAAGAAAATGTGGCATGATTTATTGGTTATAACAACAAAAGCAGAGAAGAGAGAAAACTGATAAATTGGACTTCAACAAAATAAAAAACTCTTATGTATCAAAGGACATACTCAACAAAGTAAAAAGTGAAACCACAAAATGATAAAAATATTTTCAAATTGTATATATGATAAGGAATTAATATTCTGAATATACAAAGGCCTCCTAGCAATTCAATAACAGAAGTATGCAACCTGTGTAAAGATAGATAAACATTTCAACAGACATTTTTCCAAAGAAAATATACAAATGGCCCATAAGCAGATGGAAAGGTGTTCAACATCATAAACCATTAGGGAAATGAAAATCAAAACCATGGTGAGATATCACTCAATTCCCAGTAGGAGGACCATAATTTTTTTTAATTATAGAACATAGCAAGTTTTGGCAAGATGTAGAAAAATTATAAAGTTTGTGTACCACTAAAGGAGTGAAAAATTTTTGTCAATCTAGAAAGTTCCTCAAAAAATTAAACATAGAATTAACACATAGTGTAGCAATTACTCTTCTGGACATATATCCAAATAAAGGAAAGTAGAGTTTCAAAGAGAAATTTGTACACCCATTGTCCTAGTCAGCTAGCTTTTCATCACTATGACCAATATCAAAGAAAAACAAAGGAGAAAATATTTATGTTGGTTCACAGTTTCAGAGGTTCAGTGCAAGGTCAGCTGGTTCTGTTGCTCTAGGCATGAAGCAAGGCAGAACAATATGGTTGAAGTGTATGGCAGAAAAAAGCTGATCACCTCATGAAAGCCAGAAAGAAGAGAGAGAAAGGAAGTGGCTAGGGACAAGATACACCTTCCAAAAGCATGCTTCCAGGGACTTGCTTTCTCCAACTGGGACCCCTCCTACAGGGGGTTTCCATCACCTTCCAACAGTATCATAAAATTGTGCATCCATCACAATTAATGAATTAATTCATTGATGAGATTAAAACCCTCATGATCAATATTTTCCTAAAAGCCTTAACTCTGAACATTGCTGCACTGAGAACCAAGCCTTCAATACATGATGAGCTTTGGGGGGACATTCCAGACCCAAACTATATCATCTGCATCCATAAAAGCATTATTCACAATAGACAAAAGGTTAAAATAACCAAGTGCTCATCTAGTGAAGAATATACAAAGAAAATGTGGCATGATTTATTGGTTATAACAACAAAAGCAGAGAGAAAAAATGATAAATTGGACTTTAACAAAATCATTGCATCAATGAAATATTACTCAGCTTTATAAAAGAAGAAATTTTGACATATGCTGCAACACGGATGAATCTTGAGAACATACTGAGTGAAATGCCTACAAAAGGACAAATATTTAATGGTTTTCATTATACAATGTACCAAGAGTAATCAAATCAATAGAATCAGACAGTAATACTAAGGTTGCTAGTAGACTATTGTTGAGGAGGAAATGAGTTATTGTTTAATGGATAAAGAGTTTTAAAGATAAAACAAGAAAGATCTAAACATGGATGGTGGTAATAGTTGGAAAAGAATGTAAATACATATTATATGCCACTGTACACTTAAAAATGGTCACAGTAGTAAAATTATGGAATGAATACATTACAATAAAAATGAATTAAATATATAAATAAAGGCAAAATGTGTTTCCAACCTCTCATAAGAAACACATAAATAACATGTCAAAGTAATTTGTAAAAATATTATGTTATAAATATACTGTGGACTGATATTATGTGAATTATCCAAGTTCACAGTTAGTAGCAACATCCCAAGTTGACCTATATTAACTAATTATATGCTTTGGGCGCGCATAACTTCAAATTAAGTGGCAATTGTAAGTTTTTAATGTTTGACTTACACTATTTTATCCATATTTCTATGTCAGAATTCTCAAACATGTATTAGTCTTCAGTCACCTAAGAATATGGAGTTTTAATTGAGATTTTCCCTATTTTATAATTTTACAGAATCTATTTTATAATTTAACACCTTCCCACTCTTAACTAATCAATTTGATTTACTTATTTTTTTGGTGTCTTATATGTGTGATATGTTATGCCATATTTGTGCATGCACATAATATAATTTGACCTACTAATCAATTTTTAATGTGAATTAAGTGATTCTCTAGATATTTCAGTCTGTAAACTTTTCAAGTAAAATTCACAACTTTGTTGTTTTCTAGGAAAAAATTTATAATACCAGCATATAATAAACAAAGGTAAAGATCTTCATGATTACTAACACCAAATATCAGTGGAAATTTTCACTGGACGAACTTCTAGTAAAACATAACCCTGTAGTCTGACTGTCTGGGTTCCCCACAAAATTTATATGCTGAAATCCTACCACCAAGGTGATGGTATTAGGAAATAGAGAATTTAGAATAATGATTAGGTCAAGAGGGCAGAGCTTTCATGAATGAAATTGAAGCCCTTATAAAATAGGTCCAAGGGAGTTCATTTACCCCTTTCACCATGTGAGAACATTGAGAAGTTGAAATTTATGAAAGAAATCTACTATTGCCTGAATCTTGGACTTCTTAGCCTCCAGAAATCTAAGAAAAAATTTTTGTTATTTTTAAACAACTACCCAATTAATGGCATTTTCTTATTGCACCACAAAATAATAGATTTTTTTTCAAATGAATAGAATCAAATAGTTGTCACTCTTATTTTTACAATAAATGCAATTTAAAATTGCTGAGGAACTTATCGAAGAAATTCTGCCATTATCACAGTCTATTGTTTAAAAAAACTAAAATGTCATATTTTATATCTTAAATTAAATTTGATTTTTAAAATCACACAAATTATAACTATTTAAGAATGACCATCAACCATCATTTCACAAATGTTGACCTAGTAATTACCTATAATACTCACATTTCTAGACCTAAGGTAAAATATTACAGGTAAATCACAGGACTGTTTTTTTTAATTAGCCAATAGATTGCCAATATTCAAGCTATTGTCTTCACAATATCAATTATTGTATGATTCCATCTCTTATTAGAAAAATCTCAAAGGACAAACTATCTTGTGTGAGCCAGTGGTGTTGGAAACCAAAAAGAGCAAGCTGGTGTACACAGTCTTTTGGCAGATGAAACACTGAACCTTTTTCTAAGCTATTTGAATCCTATTTTATTGATTCAAAAATACTTCACTGGTCTGGGGGGATGTTTGACCTTTATTTCTTCCAGATGAAAAAGCACAAGGCTAATAATGTGCAGGCAAACAATTGTCAGACTCCACAATAAGGCAAAGAAACAAACAGGAGTAGGATATGAAGGCAGAGATCTGTCCCAGCTTAAAGTGTTAAAAATAAGCCAGTGGCAACAAATGAGTAATTGCACCACATCTCCATATAGCCAGTGACACTTAACACGTGGGAAGTAAAAGCAGAAGCAGGCTCATTTCAAGCTACCTCCAAGGTCAGGTTGGGTTTCTGCTACATTTTAGCAATTCTAAACACCAAGAAATAGGAATATTTCTCTTCCCTTATAGTGTTTTGAGGTATGATCAAATGCCTTTTAAAAAGATAATAGATATCTTACTCATCACTATCATAATCCCCAGAATGAATGAGTCATCTAAGGCTTGGCAGAGTGCTATGATGTTAACTGTACATCAGTGAAAGGTATCCAGTTTTCACCTTCCTTATCCTCAGTCCTCACATCCTAATTGTTTATGAATCCAGTGAATATTTCATTGTTTCCTTTTTATCATCTGTTTACAAGGATCATCTCAAAAGTCTGCACAATCTAACCAGTCACTCAAATGTTTATTTGTTTTTCCTGAGGAAAAAAATCTCAAAAGATTTGGGATGAAATCAGTACTTTCATATATTTCAACTCTTCCTAAGGGGGAAAAATAAAGAAAATTCATCCAGGAACATATTTATAATTTTCTGACTTATAATTTGCTAAAACCCAATTGAAAACTAAATCTCATTAGAAAATGTTTTATCCAAAAAGTTATCCAATGTGATTATACCCTTAATGGCATGTTCAACTAATACTGTTCCCTATATGTAGATATCCCATGAAAACAAAGCACTTTATACAGGAATGCTTTATTCAAGCTTTGTGTCTTCACAATATCAGTTATTGTGTGATTCTATCTCTTATTTTATTAGAAAAATCTCAAAAGACAAACTGTCTTTAGAGTCAGAGATGGTAGATGGGATAAGAAATTAAATCAATTATAAGAAGGTACACCAGAAAGCACAGATTGAGAATCAATATTCTGGTTTGTTTCCTTCTTGACATTTACTGTAAGACTTCCATCAAGTTAATTCTCTTCTCTGGACCTTAATTTTCTCATCTGTAAGATAGAACCTCAGATACTTTCCAAGGATAGTCACAACTCTGAATATCATATTTTAAATTAGGTAAAAATTTTAGGTCAGCATCTACATTATAAATAATAAATTTACTACTAATTACAAACACACACCAATTAAATCAATTTTAGCTCTAATTGTGACAAATATCATAGTTCATTTATGCATTTTCAAATACCATATATTCACATGAAGAAGAATGAATTGAGCTGGGGTTGTAGATAAGTGGTAGAGCACTTGCCTAGCATGCATGAGGAACTAGGTTCAATTCTCAGCACTGCATATAAATGAATAAGTAAAAAATAAAGGTCCATCAACAACTGAAAAATATTTTTTTAAAATAATGAAATTGAAATAAAATTAGTGGAAGAAATTACCTTAAATAATTTCCTATTAAAATATAATTTCAGAATGCTTATGAAAATAGACAACTCATTCTATAAGTTGTCTTTTAAAAACTCTTATACAAACTTTCCTTCTGTTACATATGAAAACAAATTATACATATGTATACATATGCAAGCATACACAGTCTTCATCTAACATTTCTCAAAACAAACAAGAATAAAAAATTAAAGTTATCACAAAACACATGTTGAGAGCTCTATCTGAAGATGTCTAGATATATTTAATCATCTTTAGTATATTTCTATCATAGTATTTATCAAACTGTTATACAGCTTCTTCCACTGATTTGCAAAATCCTGGAGACCAAGAATCATGTTTTGCAGATATTCCAGAAGGAACCCAATAAATGTTTGTAGAATGAATAAATGAATTCATGTACTTATATATACAGGCATTGCTGCAGTTATGAAGATGCTATTTACAAATAGCTGGGTGTTACTGCTTCACTCTCTTCTTAAAATTATGTAACTGATTATTTTTAAATGACACATCAATTCAATTTCCTCCACAAATATTTATTGAGCACCTACTATGAGCCAGGTATCATTCTAGGTGCCTAGGATTCATCAGTGGATACAGATAATAAGAGAAATGTACAGTATATTAGAAGAAAAATAGGGAAGTGTAAGAGATTGTGCATTCTAAGGTTGGCAACAGCGTGCATGAGGAAATCTAATATGTTGAAGCGGTATGGAAGTTTTAACAAGACTATCAAGATGTCTTACTCAATAGATGACACGCAAGCAAAGACTAAAAGCAAAATCATTTTGCTGAATTTTCTGAATATTATTCTTTAGGATCTCTGGATTTCTGTGTCATGAAAATAACTTTATGATACCCTTGATAGATATGTAAAGCTATATTTGCATTACCTTCCATCTGCAGATATTAACTCATCTGAAAATGATAGATTTAACAACCCAGATATAAAGGAAATTTGTTTTAAAGCTTTCAGAATGATGGCTTTTAATTTCTATTTATTAGTTTGAAAAAATGTGGAATTAAAAACAATTACTAACCACTTGGTAATACTATTAATTAAATTTATTGATTTTTTTTTCAGCCCTCACTTAATCTTCATGTTGATCTTGGAGGCTATATCTAAGCAATTACATTTGATCGACCAGCTCTTACATATGGACACAAGAAAAGCAAAGTAATCACTTATATAACTTAGGTCAAATCTCTCCTATTTGGGGAAGAAAAGGAAAAACCTAAAAATTACCTGAAATAACTTTGACAGTTTACAAGAAAATTTTCTCAATTCTCACTCCCCTTGAAGTCATGAATGGCCACAAAGTTTTACTCTATTTATTGATTTATTTTGATTGGTAGCAGCTCCATGAAATGTGTTGACAAAGATTCTGAAGCTGCATCTTGTATCATAGAAAATGTTTGTCCTTGTTGGACATATCTGTAGTGCAAGGAAGGGAAGCAGGAACCCTGGAACCACCTACTCCTCAGCTTGGACCTACATTATGCAGTGTCACTTACATGATATATCAGATCCATGCTCAGCCTACATTAGCAATTTGTAAAAGCAAACCCTGCAGACAATATGTTCTATACTATCCTCAGTAAAATCTGAGCAGAAACGGACAGAATGAATAATCTAAAGCATTCAGTCATGGAGAAGGCAGAATAATACTTATGTGTCTCAGTATATATCATAATTATAAGCTAGAAATGGGGTAGATCTATAGCTATGAATAATATTCATGTATCAGAACCTGTGAAATCAAGACAGGTAACTAAAAACAAGAATATAAAAGAAATATTCACTGGCAATTATCAAGAATACAAGCAACAATAAATGTTGGCGAGGATTTGGGGGAAGAGAATCACTTATACACTGCTGGTAGGACTGAAAATTGGTGCAACCACTTTGGAAAGTAGTATGGAGATCCTTAGAAAACTTGGAATGAAACAACCATTTGACCCAGTTATCCCACTCCTTGGTTTATACCCAAAGGACTTAAAATCAGCATACTATAGTGATGCAGCCACTTCAATGTTTATAGCAGCTCAATTTACAATAGCCAAGCTATAGAACCAACCTAGGTGCTCTTCAACAGGTGAATGGATAAAGAAAAATGTGGTATATATACACAATGGAATATTACTCGGCCATTAAAAAGAATGAAATTATGGCATTTGCCAGTAAATGGATGGAACTGGAGACTTATCATGTTACCTGAAATAAGCCAGTCCAAAAAAAACGACGACAGAATATTCTCTCTGATATATGAATGCTAACCCACAACAAGGGAGAGGAAAATTAGAAGTTCATTGGATTAGATAAAGGGAAATGAAGGAAAGGGAAGGGGGATGAGAACAGGAAAGGCAGTAGAATGAATGGGATACAACTTTCCTATCCTCATATATAAATATACGACCAATGTAAATCCACAACCACAATAATGGGATCCTAACTGGAACAAGTTATATTTATTTTATCTGTGTATAATATTTCAAAATATACTTTTATGTAAAAAAATAATAAAAAAGAAAGAACTATTTTCTAAGTAAAGTAACTTGAATTCTACAAGCAGCTGTTGCAGTCATAGTGCCACTTTTCAAAGGGTTCTTGTACCCTCTCGTCTTCTCTACTGCCTTTGAGAGAGTGTGCTCAGCATCTGGCACTAATAAATTATTAGAATTGCAAAACCTATTTTTAACTTACTATGACTAACTTTGATTTGTATACCCCATTAGTCTGCATCTTCAAACCTAGTATCTTTTTTTTAAAGACTGCAAAAACAATGTCATTGGAAAGTGTATTTCTATCATGATAATTCCAAGAAGGGGCTGTTATTTTCAGCTGTGGGGTGGAGCAGCTTCAGAGAAAAAGTCTATAAACAGAAACAGGCCAATAAAATGACTATGCCAGAACCTTAGCAATCATGGGAAGTTAAAGCAAAACCCAGCATGTTCCCTTTGTGGTCAAAAGAGAAAAGAAAAATCATTATGTGTTTCCTAAACTATTCTATGAAATGTATTTTGACGTGCTTTTGGACAGCAGTATTCTCTTTCTAGCCCCAACACCCCTACAGAGTCTTTCTAAGAATTCTGGTAACTTCCTCTGGTTGAATCTAAATGTTCCTTCTCGGTTCTTGCCTTCCTTGACTTCTTCAGCACACACTGCTCCTAGAAAACATAGTTCCCTTATTAGATGTCTGATTTTCCTCATTGTTGTCCTCCAGAATCTCTTAAATTGCCCATTATGCTATTGAAGGCCTGGCCAATTCTGGCCATTGCTTAGGACTTGAAATAATTTCACTCTCATTAAAGGTCTTATTTGGTGTTTTGTCTTACTTGAGTTAATCTTTTAATGGACAATAATCACATTTTCTCTTTATAGAATGTTCCCACGGTGCTAGAAGCAGAGAGGGTATCTAGTTTATAGCTTCAGCATAATTAAGATTAAAGTTACAAAGAAAAAAATAGATGCTTCTCAGTGCTACTGTAGAAAAAAACAGCTAGTTTTTACCTTAATTGATAAAGGACTTAACTATAAATACTAGCAGCTAATACCAAAGTATAGCTTTGCTCAGTTATTTAAACAAATATTAGTGAATGAATACCAGTTGCTCTGAAGAACCTGACAAATATTCTGACTCAGAATTTTCTAAAAATTTTTGTTTATCTGTTTATTTCAAGCTGGAACTAAACAAAATCTCTATAATCTGTCTACTATTACCACAATTTTATGTATTTCTTTCACCAAAAGTCAAAATGAAAAAGTTCAAAATCTTACTTATTTTTTCTACATCTAGAAGAAAACCCAGCAATGTGAATAGCATCCCTCTCTTGAAACAAGTTGAGCACAGTTTCCAAAGTCTTCTTTAAGAGTCGGGCTGGGGTTGTGGCTCAGTGGTAGAACACTTGCCTAGCACACATGAGGCACTGGGTTTGTTCCCCAGCCACATAAAACATAGTAAATGAAGGTATTGTGTCCATCTACAATTTAAAAAAAAAATTTAAGAAAGGGTTAATGGCACTGTTTCCATTTAACTCTATGCACTGCTCTCAGTGATCTTTTGCATGAATTCAAATGTTGTTTTAATCTGACCCATGATTAGCAAAAGCAGAAGAGGGCTGGTCTGGAACATGTGGATACATAAAACTGCTTTAAACTTTCCTATCAAATATGTGCACATTATTCCATTATCTAATGATGCATAATGGACAGTCATAAAACTTTGTAGATGAAAACAAAAATTTATCATCTCATAACTCTGAGGGCTTATTGCACCTTGCTGATAAAGGTCCTGTCTTAGAGTCTGTTATGCTTTATTACAGTTTTAATACAATAATTGTGGGGTTGGAGTCAACTGTAGACCCAATTGGGTTAGTATTCCAAGAAGGCTTCTTCGCTTGCTTGTCTGATATTTCACTTGGGATGTCTGACACTGTTGGAGGCTGCCCATTCATCTCTCTGCTGATGGCATCTCTTTGCATGGCTACTGACAATCTATTGATGTGTTCCTTCCACTGGAAGAAAAGATGAAAAAATTTAAAAGTCTAGTGTATATGTGGTTCTAAATATAGAAGAAAATAGAGCAATATCAAAAGCACCTTCTCATGTTCCCAATGTCTATTGGATGTCTACAATATGATAGTTTCAATATAGTTATATTTTATACATTATTACTGACTTCCACAGAGTATATATTCTAAGAATATAAAAATAGGTCGCACAGTTTCTTGTACCCTAACAAGGGAAGTTATGCAGCATCTCCTCTGCTACTTTCTATTGGTTGCACAGAATATCCTAATTCAAGGTGGATGGGGGACTACACAATAATATGATGATCTGAGGAGTGGTACGTCAGGAAGCTGTCTTCGGAGACTAGTTACCAATTTCATGTAGCTATGCCTAACAGCACAGCCAAACAACAATATTTTTATTGTCAGTATAGAGTAGGTAGTTTCAGGTGGGACTTAGATCAAACAGAGAAACTGAAATACTCTGGTAATCAATGGAATTCACATACAACAGCCAGTTGGCCCTCTCACCCTTCAGAGATGGATTGGTATCTCTTATTTACTGGAATATACATAAATATTACTTATAAGCATGTTTGTTGCAGAATTATTTATAAAGATAAAAAACTAAAAACAACCTATTTGCCACAATGGTAGTTTAATTAAATTATGAAACATCAATATCATAAAATGCATGTCACTACAAGAACATTCTTAAAATAGTAAATGGGGAAGATGCTTCTGTAACTAAGTGGGAAAAAGAAGGATTGATATATATTTTGAATTACATAAATATTCATATATATTTATGTGTTTATATGTATACATACAAATACATGCATGCATATTTATGTGTAGAAAAACTATAATGCATCCAAATAATTATAGCAATTTTATCTGGGTGGTAGGATACTGGAAGCTTTTTAAAAATTTTTCTTCCTTGTACTTTTCCATATTTTCTCAATTCTTAATAATGTTTACTATTTTTATATCCTTTTAATTCTTAAAGAACTATTTATTGTCAGATTTCTTGATGGCAAGAGAAGGACAAAAAGATAAGGGAAAAAAACCTCACCTTAAACTCTGTTTAGAGTAACTTTTTTTTTTCTACAGCCAAGAAATCAACATTTCATTAAAGCCATTCTTTATCTCTTTCAGGCTATGCTAGAGAATAATTTGGTACAATAAAATGATAATACCTTACCTGAAGAAGTTTAATGCACTTCAAAATGTGGTTAAACTTTAGACAGCAGAATAATGCCTCAATTCAGAGTTTCTGGCTTCACATTCAAGGTGGCAAACTGACACACATCTATTTCTCCACTCTCCCAAAATTCCACCAAAACAACTGGAAAAGAATGAGGGAGAGAATTAGAGCAGCAATGTAAAACCAAAAATGTTGCTACTACAGACTAGAAACTTTGATATCTCATTAAGAGTAATAAATGAAGAGTCAAAGAAAGTAAAGCCCCAAACATCATGGAGAGAGGCAGAGGAACAGAATAGAAAGTACTTGATGTCGCTTGGAATATAGAAAGCCCACCAGTAAATCATGTATATATTATTATTGCTGTTGTTCGTATGTTATGTCAGTGGCTCAAGACTCTTGTATATACCATGCCTGCTAGACATCTTTACTTAGAAGGTCCCCAAACATCTCAAATTCAACATATTCACAAACTCATTATCTTTCCCTCCAAGACTCGCCTCTGTTTTTTGTGGTCCTGATCAGCCTCAGTGCCATCTTCACGCCTGCCTCTCCATCAGTCACCACATTCCTCCAGGTGCTGCCCTCTAAGTCTCTCTATGTGTTCACACCCTCTATTTCCTTGACTCATGTTTACATCAATGCTATCTCACAAGACTGTTTAGGTTTTCGCCAGACTTGTTGCACAACAATCAATTTCCTAGTTCTTCATGCTTTTCTTTTGAAAATTTTCATCCTTTGTATTTATTTTTGCATCGACAGTAAAAAATGGATACATTTTATTTTTAAATGAGGATAATATAGATTAAAAACATAGTCTTTATCAAATTTCAAGTTCATGAAAGAAGTTTGCAAAGCAAAAAGTCAGTAACAGGAAACAACTGAGTTACGTGTTCTATATGATAGAGTATCCTTGTCTAATTCCATTACACAAACTCATTCTGTGAACTTGAAATTGGTACTTTCATTTATAGCCCAGGATTCTCTTGTCTGGGATGCTTTTTCCCAGTCTGCACTAAATCTGCATGTGCAGGCTAGCCTAACACCATCTCCAAATCAAATGTCCATCCACAATCTCTGAAAACTAACCACATACTACATGTGAGTGCCCAATTGTCCGGGAAGATATGTCATCAGGAGAAAAAGAAATCAAAAATGGAATTTTAAAACAGAAACTAAGAATACAGCAATGGCTTGCAGAGAAAATGGTGGTACATTGCAAAGAGTGTAGGGGCTGGGCAAGACAGGGGGCAAGTGAAGAGAAAGTTTAAATAGTAAAGATGATAATTTCAAGGAATATGATATTTAAGGTAATGAACTGAAAACTGAAGCACAGTTAAAGAGAAATAAACTTTACTGGAAGAGATTCCTAAAAAAGGACATTGTTTTGGCCAAACATGGGGGCCAGAATTTCGATTTTGGTGTTCTTGTCAACCTGCAAATCCAAGTTCATATGTCTCTTAAATTTCAAAACGTGTGGAGAGGAGGTCTTTAGTTCTTGTCTTGTTTGTGTGTGAAGAAGATTTGTGAAGAATATTGAGCCTGTATTCTGAAATGATAACTATATGCTGATTATTATATATACTTATACAGCAATACACGCATAAAAATACATTGCCTTTATATTTTGCATGCAAAAAAATATACATACACTGTGAGCTCTGTTATGGTTTGAATCTGGGATGTTCCCCAAAGGCTATTATTTTGAAATAAAGATTTAGTCCCAAATGCAGCAATGTTCAGAGGTGGGTCTTTGGGGAAGTGATTGGATCATGAGGGCTCTGACTTCATCAATGGATTAATAATTTGAAGGCATTATTGGAAGCTGTAGGAGTTGGGACTTAATTAAAGAAATAGGTCCTCCGGGGGAATGGCCATGGGGACTATATCTTGACCTCAGCCCCTTCTCTCTTTCTGCTTCCTGGATGCCATGAGTTGTGCACCTTTCTTCCTTACCTTTCTGCCGTGATGTTCTGCCTTGCCTCAGGCTCAAAGCAGTGAAGCCAGCTGGCCATGGACTGAAACCATAAACCAAAAAGAATCTTTTCTCCTTTAAGTTTCTTTTTTTTTCTTTTTTGTTTGGTACATGTCACAGTGACAAAAAGTCGACTGACACAAGCCATGGTACCCCTCTCTCCCAGTATTTCCTCCTCATGTAGGGACTAGCAGGAAGACCTAGCTAAGATGATCAGGACAGGTCCATGCTGCTCCAAATGAAATCCTATCACATATCTATCCTCAGGTTCTACAGAGCAATGTGCACTATTTCAGGACAAATGTTATTAAGCCTTAGTTTACTTAGTACACTTCAGTGTACAGATTGAGATACCACACAGGTCTGTGCTTGGTCTACACAGTCTCTCAGTAAGGCATAATCTTCCGCTCTGTTGCCTGGATTTATTTCCGGTCTGTGTTATCTAGCCAGTTTTAAAGAACATTTTCAGGAAAGGGGTCTTCCTCTTAGAGTCCATGCTGAAAACAGATCTTATGAATGATTACTCCCTTAGAAATATGGCTGGGCATATCATAGAAAATTAAAGCCCTGCATGTTATTGATTAATCACTTCCTGACCATCTTATGTGTTAGAAAAAAAACTAAGTAGAAAAAAATACAATAGGGAAATTAAAATACCCAATTTTTAATTAATGAATATAAGAAAAAGGTATTAAATGTACATGTTTTATCATGATCATTGATGGAATGATATAGGAAATTTTCTCTAAGCTTAAGTTTATATGACGTAGACTTAACCACTCCATGACTGTAAGCCTGGAGGTAGAAAAATTGAGAACTTCTAACAAAAATAGCTAGAATTTAAAATTCAACTGCTGGTGAACTTGTGACTACCTAGATCCAATAATGGTCATGTGACATTCCACTTTAACCAACCAGTCCTGAACTGATGACCAATCACTTGTTCTTGTGTAAGGTGGTGGCTGATGTCTTTATAAACCCCCTTCTTTTTTTTTTTTTTTTTTTTTTTTTTTTTGGTACCGGGGATTGAACTCAGGGGCACTCAACCACTGGGCCACATCCCCAGCCCTTTTTTGTATTTCATTAGAGACGGGGTCTCGCCATTGCTGAGGCTGGCTTTGAACTTGTGATCCTCCTGCCTCAGCCTCCCAAGTGCTGGGATTACAGGCATGTGCCACCACGCCTGGCATAAACCCCCTTCTTAACTTCAGTTTCAGAAACAATTTTCACAGGTTGTTTCCCTGCTGTATACCATATTCAAGTAAATCTTCAATGAATTATACTAATTATGAATTGTTCTTTACCTTAATGATCACTCTAAGTTTTCATTTTTCTTTCCTTAGTAACAAGCCCTGATCAGAGAATTCAATCAGTATGGTTGTCACTTTTACAGAAGCTGTGGAATATTTTAATCAGACATTAATCTCCAGATTTCTGGCCATATTTTTCTTGTTAATCCATGCAGTCCCCTAGGTATCCACTAATACTTGATTTTTATGGCCAGTGATTGCTGCAATATCACTTCCTTTGATGTTCACTAAAACCACTTATGTTCCTTGGTGTGGAAGAAAATGGTAGGCTGCAGAGTTATATTTGTTGTTTTATTTTAAAGCAGTTTTATTGGATCAAATTAGATATTATATGTAATAGTATTTATAAAACTGTAAAAGGACTCTATAAAATGGTATATTATTGTCATTTTAAAGAATTGTGTTATCAAATATGGAGAAGTGAGAGAAAAGGCAAATGAGTGACCACAGTTCTTGAATGGCATCATTTTGATTGTAAGTACCTTACCTCTTTGACAGCTGTGGCATTTGTTTCCATGGCTTTTTACCAATATGACCACAATCACACCTCTAAACCAAATTTCCATACTAAAACTATGAAATGTCTATTGTACTTTCCTCGACCCACAATTATATAGCAGATGGTGAGAATGACTCAGAATAAATTTGTTGGATCAATTTTTAAAAGACAGAAACAGTCATCCAGACTGTTGACTACCTTGGCACTGAGCCTTAGGGATGGTTGGGAGGAACTGTCATTGCATGAATATGCAAATAATTGAAATTGAACTATGCAAGGGTGGAGAGGATATTTTGAATCATTAAGTGGCTTTTCCAAGCTTCTATCAATGTCTTAACAGTGCCAGCTGACTTCATTAGAACAGAAGCATTTTTACATTCCAATTTTTCTTACCTTTCTTGATAACATTTTCCTTTAACAGATTTAGCAGTGACTATTGCATAAATCACCAATTTTCAGAGCTCTAAAGAATCCTAGAGGTCATTGTATTCTACTCTTTGTAGAAGACAAAATGAGGCTAAAAAGGATTAAACACACAAGGTGACTTTCTCACTCAGAGAGCTTTCCATTACAAAATCCTTTTCAAATCCTCTTCTTTGCCCATGTTGAATGATTTTATTAGCAAATATTATATATCACATTAAAAGACAAATAGCTAACATTTAATTTCAACATTTATTTCTGGATTTTATTTACCTTGTTTATAGAAGGTAAATAAAATAATAAGTTAAATTAAATAAAGATAACAAAGAAATTCACAGAGTATAGGCATCTATCAACTCATTATATTAGGGATACATTCAAATTTGTCCAAATAACTCCACCATGACTATCAAGATTTTCAAATAGAATCAGTATGCAGGTACTTGAAACGGAAACAGAACTCTTAGTTCTTGAAATAGTAAGCTTTGAGAATATTTACAAATCTTCCTTCCCACACCTAATATCCTTAGGTGTATAGGTACCAGCAATACCCAGAAAGCATTCCCATCTTGAGCCCTAAAACCAAAAGCCATAAATGGAGAGTTTAGTTTCTTCTTACTTGCATTCCAGTTGTCTCTGAAAGAAACTAAACAGTGGAAATCTAGCAGTCCCATTTCTTTAGGATGCTCATCCCCTTGAAAAGGAGAACAAATCCGACATATTTTCTGTTTTAGTTTACTGCCAAAAATGTAACACACCTATAAACACAGCATCTTAAAACAATACAAAATTATAATCTTACAATTCTAGAGATTAGAACTCCAAAATGAATTTCACTGGGCTAACGTCTAGGTGTCAGCAAGGCCAGTTCCTTTTCCAAGCTCTAAAGGAGGATTCATCTCCTGTCTCTCCCCACTTCCAGAAGCTGCCTGCATTGCTTAACTTGTGGCCTCTTCCTCCTCCTCAAAGCACATAGTGTAGGATTCCTCTTTCCTCTTGACTTCTGCTCCCCTCCTCTAATTCTGATTCCTTCCTTCTCTAATTCTGATATTTTTCCCTCCTTCTTGTAAGAACCTGTGGGACTATCCATATTGGGATATCCAAATACACTAGGACAACTTCCCAGTCTCAAGATCTTTAATCAGAACTGCAAAGTCCCAAAAGTGACGTATCCACAACTTCCAGGACATGGACATCTTTGAGGGACTATTATTTGGCCTACCACACGTTCCTACTTCCCTATAAAATCATAGTCTCAATTCTGGAAAGGAAAGAATTATATTTTCTAAAGAAACATATCTTGGTCATAAAGCTATCCTACCCTTTTATTTTTTTCTCAACACAAATAGGCCAGAGAGACTGTCTAAAACCTTGTGTTTTAGGGGACAAGTAGAATTGGAAAAAATAATGGTTCAGAATCTTTGAGAAGTGGGAAGAACAGAAACAGTAAATGGAAAGTGGAGTCTGAGTTGAGAGGAGGCCAAATCACTTTCAAACCAAAGGGAATTTTTGTGGCCTAAATAGCTGAGGTTGGTGTCGACAGTACTTTAGACCCTCAGCTGGAACTTCATCTCAGATGTGCAGAGAAATTATAGAATGTCTATAGTGTTTAAAACTGTTTAACCTAGTTAAAAGCTTAGGCCAAATTTATATTTCCTACATGAAATGCTCAGTGCCTTATACTCTCCTCTCACCTCTGATTCTCTTCTCAAATTATATGTACAGGTGGATTAATGGCTAGGTTATCTGTCTCAAGTTTGGGACAAGGATTTTTGTGCCCTTGTACTAATCTTCAGGCACTTGATGATTGGCATGCCCTGTGTCTGTGGTGACCACCTTCATTATCATTTTTGGTTTAAGTTAGCAGGTGAGAAATAACTTTTCCAGCCTGACCGTGGCCTGAGAGTGTTCTCTGGCTAACCCATTCAGGCCTACATCCTCCTGGAGAGCAGCCCTTCTGTAATCTGTAATATCTTTCATCCAGCCCTATTTTCTGCTGCAGGACTTCGTTACCTGCCATCATGACCAACATGCTGGGATTTAATGCAGCATCCATGCTACACAGGAACTGAGGACAATAGGTGGAAAGACAACCCCCAAGGATTCTTTCTGATTGACTGAACTACACAACTCAGTTGATTTGTCTATAACTCTGTCTTCATGTTGGCCTCTGGTTTGAGTCTCAAATAAGATCCCCTGCCTTCCTCATTCATCTCAGCTCATCTAACATGCACATGCCCATGCATGCAAGTACACACACACACACACACACACACACACATCCCATTCTGGACTAAAGCCAAGAAGAGGAAATTGGGAGATATAGATCTAATTGCTTCGCTCTCTTATCTCCTTTGCTTTTTCTTTCTGTCACTTTCCAGAGATAGGAAAGGATAACTTCTGTTGACTTTCCCCACATAATACCTTCCTTCTGATTCCAGCCAAGCCTTAAAGGCATACTGGGGACATTTTTCTTAATTATAGGAATATTATATGACATGAGTTATCCAAACTCTGTTATTAATGAATTAAGCTGGGATCTAGAAATTTAAATTTAAGAAATGCTTTTACTAATATCCTATTTAACATGCCAGATGTTAAACATTATCTTAGTAATATTTTTCTTATACCTTTTGTACCAAATCCTATAGAAGACTCAGTGAAACAGTTTAAAACTCTTATGCTCGGAAAGCAAAAGAGGGATATCTTTTTAAAAATTTTCTCTGAAAAATCATTAAGGTTTACATCTCCAGTGACCTTTCATGTGATGTCATACACACCTATTATGATACAAAGGGAAGTCCAACTCTGTGGTATTCTTCCTCTGAAACCATAATCTCAATGTAGTCATGAGGAAAACATCAGACTACTCAAATTGAGGCATACTGATAAGTACTTCACAAAATTCTCAAGGACATCCAGACCAGGAAACTGTCACAGACCAGCAAAGACAGAGAGAGATGACAAGTAAAGGCACTGAGGTGACTTGGATGTCATCCCAGAACAAGAGACAGATATTAGTGGAAAAACTGATGAAACTGGATAATGTCTGGAGGTTAGTTAATAATAGTGTACAAATATCGTTTTCTTAGTTTTGAAAATGTACCATGGCAGTAGAACATATTATTACAGGAAATTGGGAAAGGGATGCCTTGCATTTTCCTTATAACTTTTCTAAATCTAAGCTCATACTAAAATAAAAATTTATGTAAATCAAATGAAAAAAAAAAGTCAGGATGTTATTTCCAGAATTAGGCTATAAAACCACCATGCCTCCATCTTTTTCAGCCTGCATCCAGAGCCCTGGAGAAACAAGCTGCTGAGTTGTGAACAGCCCTATGTGAGGTTCTTTTGGATAGACAAAGAGCTGGCTGAGTCTCAAGGCTGCCAGTCATACAAAGAGTTCAAGAGTGAGATGTCCCTAGCCTCAGCTGACACCTTGATTTCAGCCTTTCAGACTGCGTGATATGCATCCAACCAAGCAGCACATGGATTCCTGATCCACATTAACTAGCCAATAACACATTTATAACTTGTAAAAAATAGAACCGTCAAATTTAGAGCCATGGATAACCGTCAATAACTCCAGCCATTACTGATCAAGCTGTTATTGGTAGAATGCTTGATCAATAACTGCTGGAGTTATAATAAAAATCAGGAAGAGTTATTAAAATAATAAAGGTAGAAAAGAAGTTATGAAACAAGTAAAATCATAAGTTGCTATTTCTTTTTGACTTCCCAACCTAATTTTCAGATTCTAGGGATAAGAAAAAGTATTGAAAACAGGAAGCCTGGTCTTCGATTAGTCCTCTAACAAAGTCATCACATTACAGAGGCATGAATGAAATAAAGCAAAGAAATAAATGTGAAAATAGGAATTTAATGCTTCATGTATCTGTACGTTGTGCAGGTGCAGGCAGTGACAGATTTGTCATGGTGTTTGAAATCCTGTTTATGCACAAAGAACTCAGGGAAAAGGAGGCCTGCTATACCAGAAATTCCTTACAAATTTTTAAAGATAAACATTTCTACATTTAGTTTAGCTATTTTATTTTAAGCCTGAGTCTTAAGGAGTTATAAAAAAGGAAGTCCAAAACCTAATATAATTTCATCACATATTTCCTACTTTTCAATGATTTAAACTATGCTTTTTAACAAATACTACTACATCTTTGAAGCCAAAGCATGTCAGAAAGGCTACAACCATATCTGTACTAAATTTGGAACTGCAGTGTTCCTGTGAAAAATTCTACTTTATTCCTAACTGTAATTACAATAACAATTTTACCCATTCCAGAAATTAGTTTCCTGTTAATGATGTTTAATAGATGTTCCTTAGTCCTTTAAAACCAATTAAAGTATGAAATCTCAGACAGCAGGGAATAAGTAAGAAAATGAAAATGCTTTAAAATAAAAAATCTAGCCGGGCGCGGTAGCGCGCACGCGCGCCTGTAATCCCAGCACTTGGGAGGCTGAGGCAGGAGGATTGCGAGTTCAAAGCCAGCCTCAGCAATGGTGTGGCACTTAGCAACTCAGTGAGACCCTGTCTCTAATATAATACAAAAAAGGGCTGGGGATGTTGCCTAGTGGTCGAGTGCCCCTGAGTTCAATCCCCCATACCAAAAATAAAAATTAAAAAAAAAAAAACCCTGAGCAAAAGAATTAATAAAAAATTAAAATAAAAAGGTTGTGATTCAAGTAATAATTGAAGCTAGGTATTCCTAAAACATCAAAAATGCAACATAGCATTTAGAAGATAAGAAAACCGAAAGCTTGCCACCCAGAAGACCACATGCTCAGAGGGCAATCTAGACGTCCATTAAAACTCAAAATGCACAAATCCATTGACTGGGCAATCCAACTTCCATACATTAAAGCTAAAGAAAGACACACTCATACAAATTTGTGTGTAGCGTGATCTTTCCATTGCAATCAGTTATACCACCAAAAATCATTTTACTAGCCTAACTTTGAAAATAGGCAAATGCTCAGCAACAAGGTGTCCCTCATCATCTATACAATGAAAAACACTGAAAATGATCACTTATTCCAAAGAATGAGATCCATCTCTGTGTGTTGACATGAAAAGGTGTTCACAGTGAAAACAAAGGAAAAAACCAAGTTGCAGAACAGGAAGTATATGTGGTCTCCCTGAAATATTCTTTCCCCTGTATCTATGTGGTTTGTGGTCCACTCCAGATACAAAATCAACGTTCACAGGATGATAAGGGTGTTCCCTAACCTCTCATGAAACATGACACCCACACACGACCACAACCATGCTTCACCTTTCTGCGCAAGTGTTTGTACTTATTCCCTTCCATCAGCTGGCATATTTTTTTCTCATTATCCTGCCTCTTCCCTGAACAATCTTCATAAAAGAAGGGATTTGGTGTGTGTTCCTAAGACAAAGCCCAGTGAATAAAAAGAAATCAATTACCGCTTGTTGAAGAAATAAATGGATTAATGACCCCCTATTAGCAGATGAGAATAAAAAGGCACAAAAGAGTTCAATGGTTTTTCTGAATTTATGCAGCCAGTGAGACCTGATACCACAAGTATTCCAATTCTGAGCCTGTGCTCTTAACTCTTTTATGACACAATATCCACAATCACACTCTCACCTTCTCTTCTCTCATTTCTTTTCTTCTCTCTCATGAAAGCATGGGACACTAAGCATTTAATTGTCCTATTCCTCACTTCAAGGGACATTATCAATATCATCAAGTTGGTTGTAAGTTGGTGAGGATGTGGGAAAAAATGTACACTCAACCATTGCCAGTGGGACTGCAAATTGGTGCAACCACGCTGGAAAGCAGTATGGAGATTCCTCAGAAACCTTGGAATGGAACCACCATTTGATTCAGTTATCCTACTCCTAGGTATATACCCAAAGGACTTAAAATCAGCATTCCACAGTGGCACAGCCACATCAATATTTATAGCAGCTCAATTCACAATAGCTAAGCTATAGAACCTACCTAGATGCCCTTCAACAGATAAAGGGATAAAGAAACTGTGGTATATATACACAATGGAATATTATTCAATCATAAAGAAGAATGATTTTATGGCATTTTCCAGTAAATAGATAGAACTGGAGACTATCATATTAAGTGAAATAAGCCAGTCCCCAAAATCAAAGCCCAAATATTCTCTCCTATACATGGCTGCTAACACACAATAAGTGGCAGGGGGACAGGTGCCAGTAGAAGTTCATTGGATTTTACAAAGGGGAATGAAGGGAAGGGAGGGGGGTTGGGAATAGGAAAGATAGTAGAATGAATTAGACTTTCCTATCATATGTGCATATATGATTACACAACCAATTTAATTCTACATCATGTAAAACCAGAAGAATGAGAAGTTATACTCCATATATCTATAATATGTCAAAATACATTCTACTATCATGCATAACTAAGAAGAACAAATTAAAAAATTGATAGTAAGGTTCAGTTCCCATTTTATTTTTCCCTGTACCCAAAGAGTCCCCACTGTAATGTGTTTAAGTATATCCTCAGATAGGTATGTGTCCTTGAAATGTATGTAACCCTATCAAGTATTTATTTTTAAGGGCTCTATCTTTTATTTTGTGGCTTTCCCCCTCGTATATCACCCATTTTTATTCTCTATTGCCTGTTCTGGGAAGCCTTGTGGCAGCTTGTGAAGTGTTACTATGTGGTTTGGACCCTTCATTCCTACAGGATCTCTCCCAAACAGGGAAACCAGAAACATGCATTCAAGGCCTGCCTAGCAGTCTTCCTCACTTATCCTAAGAACTCTTTTCTTTCATTTACTGGGATCAAATAACTCTTGGGAATTTTTCTTAGAGCACATCTTTATAATTTTCACTCCTATAACTAACTCAGTTCAAAGTCGTCCACAATACTACAATACTTCCTGAAGCAGTTGGGACTTTGTTGACAGAATTCAGAAAACTGCAATCATCTTGACAACTTCATCCTGTCAACATAATTCAGGCTCAACCTGAACGGCAATGCTCAGAACAGGCCAGAAGTATAGTCCCCACAACCACTTAATCTTTGGCCTCACTACTAAGGCGGCCAAAAAGGGCACCAATTAGCGGTACAGCTGAAAGTGGATTTAGGTGGCTTTTACAAACTGCAAAAGATCAAAGGCAGAAGAGAAAAGGAAAGGATGCAGGAGAGTGTCTCGGGGTTATTTCTTTGATAAAAAATAATAGAAGTTCTCTCCTTCAGGCTTTTAACATTATGGCAAAAAGGAAAAATAAAGAATAAAGGAAAGGAAGAGAAAAGAAAGAGAAGTTCCAGCCAGCAGCTAGCCATACATCACTTTCATTTCATGAAACACAGGCATCCACAAACAACAAGACTCATTTAAATGCAGTTCTTATTATGTACTTTTTATGTATCATATAAAATGGTATTATAAGGCTAGATCGGTAAACCTTCCTTCCTTTAGGATGTGTAGAGAGTCAAAACTATAAACATATTTGACCTGAGTCATCTAATGAAATCATTGTCATCATCTCATAAAGTTGTGAGTCTTGTTGTTCTACTCTTATTTCTAAATCATTAAAATACTTGATTTTTTTTATAATCAGATATATTTCTTATTGTTCCATGACAATGTCTCCTTAATAGAGTCCTTAACTGTAATTGCAAAATGATGAAAATACATCCTGAAACTGGACAGGCTGAAACTATTAACATTTTATTCAATTTCAGTCCTGGATTTCATTTTGAAATAGAGACATTGGAGGTATATCTGGAAAAATGCCTCCTCATCCTCACTCTCGTACTTCCTAGCTCTGTCGGGGGGTAATCACCATTCAGCCTCTGCTTGTTCATCTGTCATAACCTGTACTGAAATTACCTCATTTCTATGTTGACTACAGGAAAAACATAAATCTCTCTTTTTTTCCTCAGCGTATAAAACAAACCAAAACAACAACCAAAAGAAGCAATAGAAGTGGAGTGGGAAGAAATAATTATAGTTTTTCACATTAGGATTTGGATCCTAATGTGAACCCTAATGTCACATTTAACAAAATATAAATACATAGAATGGTAAGTGAATGCAATTTATGAAAGCAATTATGAAGAAGTAATGTTAATAAAATATGGCAGACAGTGATTTATCGGTCGCTTTTTTGTATTACTATAAAACCTATGTAATGTGGTCCCCTCTGGAGATAAGACTGTAACTTTTCTTTATGAACTGCATTTTTTTCTCTAAAATTTTCTGAGCAGACCAAATGTGCTTAAATTTTAATCCTGAGACATATAAAATAGATATGCAGTAATAATACTGCAAATTGGAGTAACTAAAAGTCATGTTTTTCTTAACCACTTTATATAGTCATGGACAGGACAAAACGTTTGATATAACAAAGATTGCATATAAGATATCTTTTGTTTCAGAAGATACCACTGCAGCTAAAACATTGCAAACATTTGTCTAAGGAATGTATGTCTTTTATTGGAAATCTACTACTATTGGTGATGAAATGAAGATACACTAAGAGAAAATTAGAAGTATTGTTCACATCTACCACATTGTTAGAATGCATTGCTCTATTTATAGCTTCCATAAATCCATATCCCTGACTTTCATCATCTAAGTGCTCGTAAGAGGCATCCTGACCTATACCAAGAGTTTGTTCCTCATAGCTGCCTTTCCTGAATGAAGGGGAGGAAGCTGAGAAGGAAAGAATTGTGATAGACATAACCCATGACACATCATTGATTTATTGTGCATTTCAACCTCCAATTGCACCTTAAAATACTTCTCCTTGTTTTTCTTATCCTGCTGATGTTTAAATTCTCTTCTTCAAAATATCTTACACTTGGGGGCTGTGGTTGTAGCTCAGTGGTAAAGTGCTTGCCTAGTATGTGTGAGGCACTGGTTTCAAACTTCAGTACCATAAATAAATAAGTAAAATAAAATTCCATGGACAAAAAAAAAAAAATTAAATCTTAGAACTGTCGGGCTAGTGGTGCATTCCTATAATCCCAGTGGCTTGGGAGGCTGAGGTAGGAGGATCGAAAGTTCAAAGCCAGCCTCATCAGCTTAGCAGAGTCCTAAGCAACTTAGCAAACCCTGTCACTCAGTGGTTAAACACTCCTCAGTTCAATCTCCAGTACCAGATATATATGTTAAACTTTAGAAGGGAACATCAAGCCTTCCCTGATAGTCTTTAGGTATTTTTTTTAATTCCCAATAAAATATCTGAATCTGCATTCAAAGAGCCATAAAGTGGTAAAATTGCCCCCTGAAAACTTCATACTTACTGATGGTCAGAACATTTGATGCATTTGTTTTTTGCACCCAGATTTTTAAAACATCATATACCTTGTTTGATGCTTCAAAAAATATATCTGAGGCAGCAGGTCCCCACTACAGAGAGGGCCCAACCACAGAAAGGGCCCTGTCCATTCCCTGCCACCTTCCCAGCTGCGACCATAACAAGCGGTAGACACCCACGGGAAGGAGCAGCCCAGCCACAAGCCCATCCGACCACTGGCCCACACCATCACCAGGACCTGGAACTTCAGGCTTGACCCTGTGGAAGGGCCCTGCTGCCCACCTGCCCAACCCCCACCAAAACAACTAGACTGGGAGGAGACCCAGGAGGAGGAGAGTGGGGAGAAGAAAGCCAGACTGCCTGATCCACCACATTGCCACCAGGAGGAGATCTGGAGAGAGAGGCCCACTCCACTTCCACAAATTGGAGAGGCAACCCACGTCTGTCCAGAGAGACACACCGCACTGGGATTCCATAGCTACTCAACCCAACACCAATATAATTATAGGCTTGAGGCTGCCACTGCCACAAAATTGATGTAGCTACGCTACTACCAACGAACAACAAAAAAAGGTCCCAGTAAGATATCACTAAGATTCCTGGGGACCAGGATGCACCAAAAAGTGCAAACAGTTATGCTATTGTGAACTAACAGGGAATCTTACATGGGGTTGCCCATCTCTTGCTTCTTCTACTAACAGCCAAATTCTAATGATTATACTCTCACTAGTCAAATAATCTAATACCTCTATTTTCTCACATCTCACTTCATAAATGTTTCAGCCAACCTTTAAGTCCCCCCTTCTACCATTAGATACTGTAAGCCACCAAACAAACAGAGACTATATGGTATAAGATAACTGACATCATCATTTCTGTTTATAGAGACAAAACTGTAAATATAAAAATAGAAACTAACTGATATATGGACACATTAGGTACATTGAAAGCTCTAATATGGATATTTCCCTAAAAAGTGAGGTTTTGGGTAACCTGGAGGGAACTTATAAGACAAAAGGGCAGAAGCTGTAATACCTCAGGCTTACCTTGCAAGAGAGGAAAATAGATAGACATCATGAAGAAACAAGGGAGGAAAATGCCCCCAAACAAACAAAGATACTATAACAATAGAAATCATAGAAAGCATAGTAGGAGAAATGTCAGAGAAGGAGTTCCAGACATACATAATTAAAATTATAAGGGATTTTAAAAATGACCTAAGTGAATAGATGCAGGCAAAAATTGATCTCTCCAACAAAGAGATATGAGATCAAATACAGGCAACCATCAATCACACCAACAAAGAGATAAGAGAACAAATCCAGGTAGCAAAAGATTACTTCAAGAAAAAGATAGAGTGTTTGAGAAAAAAACAAACAGAAATCTTTGAAATTAAAGAAACAGTAAGCCACTTTAAAAATTCAATAGAAAGCATCACCAACAGATTGGACCACTTGGAAGATAGGACCTCAGACAATGAGAACAAAGTATTTAATCTTGAAAATCAAGTTGACCTCACGGTGAAGATGGTAAGAAACCATGAACAGAATATCCAAGAACTATGGGATACCATCAAAAGACCAAATTTAAGATTTATTGGAATAGAGGAAGGTGCAGAGATTCAAACCAAAGGAATGCACAATCTCTTCAATGAAATAATATCAGAAAATTTCCCAAGAAGGAAGAATGAATTTGAAAATCAAATACAAGAGGCCTATAGGACACCAAATGTACAAAATTACAACATGTCCATGAAAATGCCTAGCATACAAAATAAAGATAGAATTTTAAAGGCTGCAAGAGAGAAAAGTCAGATTACCTATAAGGGAAAACTAATTTGCATCTCAGCAGATTTTTCAATCCAGACCCTCAAAGCCAGAAGAGCCTGGAACAACATATACCAGGCTCTAAAGGATAAGGGATGCCAACCAAGAATTTTATATCCAGCAAAATTAAGCTTTAGATTTGAGGATGAAATAAAAACCTTCCAAGATTAAAGAAAAAAAAAAAGCTAAAAGAATTTACAGCAAGAAATCCTGCTCTATAGAACATTCTTGGTAAAATATTCCACGAGAAGGAAATGAAAAATAATAATGAAAATCTGCAAAGGGAATAACTACAATAAAGGGAAAAACCAACCAAAGGGAAAACCAAGTAAAACTAAATACCAAAAATAATAAAAAAAAATAAAATGACTGGTAATACAAATTATGTCTCAATAATAACCCTGAATGTTAATGGCCTAAATTCACCAATTAAAAAACATAGGCTATTAGATTGGATTTTTAAAAAAGACCCAACAATATGTTGCCTTCAAGAGACACATCTCATAGGAAAAGACACCCATACATTTAAGGTGAAAGGATGGGATAAAATATATCACTCACATGGTCTATGTAAGCAAGCAGGGGTCTCCATCCTCATATCAAATAAAGTAGACTTCAAGCCAAAGTTAGTCAACAATGATAAAGATGGACATTTCATACTGCTTAAGGGAATCATAGATCAACAAGATATAACTGTTATAAATGTATGTGCCACAAATAATAGAGCATTTACATTTATCAATCAAACTCTTCTCAAGTTCAAGAATCAAATAGACCACAACACAATAATTTTAGGTGATTTTAATACACCTCTTTCACCACTGGATAGATCTTCCAAACAAAAGTTAAACAAAGAAACCATAGAACTCAATAATACAATTAATAACTTAGACTTAACTGACATATATAGAGTATATCATCCATCAGTGAGCCAATACACTTTCTTCTCAGCAGCACATGGATCCTTCTCAAAAATAGACCATATATTATACCATAAAGCAACTCTAAGCAAATACAAAAAAGAAGGGATACTACCCTGCATTCTATCAGATCATAATGGAATGAAATTAGAAATCAATTATAAAAAAAGAAAGAAAAGCTACTCTAACACCTGGGGACTAAATAATATGCTATTGAATGATCAATGGGTTGCAGAAGACAACAAGAAGGAGATTAAAAAATTCTTAGAGGTAAATGAGAACAACTATACAATATACCGAAATCTCTGGAACACTCTGAAGGCAGTACTAAGAGGAAAGTTCATTGCATGGATTTCATTCCTCCAAAAAAGAAAAAGTCAACAAATAAATGAACTAAAATTACATCTCAAAGCCCTAGGGGGAAAAAATCAACCCCAAAAGAAGTAGATGACAGGAAATAATTAAAATCAGAGCTGAAATTAATGAAATTGAAACTAAAAAAAAAAATTGAAAAAATTGACAGAACAATGTCAATTTTTTCAAAAAGTTGGTTCTTTGAAAAAATAAATAAAATTGATAAACCTTTAGTTATGCTAACAAAGAAAAGAAGAGAGAAAACACAAATTACCAATATCTATGATGAAAAAGGAAATATCACGACGGACACTACATAAATACAGAAAATAATTAGAAATTATTTTGAAAATTTATACTCCAATAAAATAGAAAATAATGAAGGCATCAAAAATTTCTAGAGACATATGATATGCCCAAACTAAATAAAGATGATATACACAATTTAAATAGGTCAATTTCAAGCAAAGAAATAGAGGATACCATAAAAAACTTACCAACCAAGAAAAGCCCAGGACCGGATGGATACACAGCTGAGTTCTACAAGACCTTTAAAGAAGAACTAACACCAATACTTCTCAAACTATTTCATGAAATAGAAAAAGAGGGAACACTCCCAGATTCATTCTATGAGGCGAATATCACCCTGATTTCAAAACCAGACAGAGACAAATCAAAGAAAGAAAACTTCAGACCAATATCTCTAATGAATGTAGATGCAAAAATTCTCAATAAAATTTTGGCAAATCAAATACAAAAACATATCCAAAAGATAGTGCACCACGATCAAGTGGGCTTCATTCCAGGGATGAAAGTTTGGTTCAATGTAAGGAAATCAATAAATGTAATTCATCACATCAACAGGCTCAAAGATAAAAATCATATGGTCATCTCAATAGACGCAGAGAAAGCATTTGACAAATACAACATCCCTTGATGTTCAAAATGCTAGAAAAAATAGGGATAACAGGAACAAACCTCAACATTGTAAAGGCTATCTATGCTAAGCCTCAGGCCAACATCATCCTAAATGGAGACATATTGAAAGCATTCCCTCTAAAAACTGGAACAAGACAGGGATGCCCTCTTTCACCACTCCTATTTAATATAGTTCTTGAAGCCCTAGCCAGAGCAATTAGACAGATGAAAGAAATTAAATGGATACAGATAGGAAAAGAGAACTCAAATTATCACTATTTGCAGATGATATGATTCTATACACAGAAGATCCAAAAAAGTTCACCAGAAATTTTCTATATCTAATAAATGAATTCAGCAAAGTAGCTGGATATAAAATCAATACCCATAAATAAAAGGCATTTCTGTACATCAGCGACATATCCTCAGAAAGAGAAACTAGGAAATCCACCCCATTTACTATAGCCTCAAAAAAAAATTTATTTGGGAATCAACTTAACAAAAGAAGTGAAAGACCTCTACAATGAAAACTACAGCATGCTTAAAGAAAGAAATTAATGAAGATCTTAGAAGATGGAAAAATCTACATTGTTCATGGATAGGTAGAACTAATATTGTCAAAATGACCATTCTCCCAAAAGCACTACACAAATTCAATGCAATACCAATCAAAATACCAATATCATTCCTCACAGAAATAGAAAAAGCAATCATAGAATTCATCTGGAAAAATAAGAGACCCAGAATAGCCAAAGCGATTCTTAGCAAGAAGAATGAAGCAGGTAGCATTACTATTCCAGAACTTAAATTGTACTACAAAGCAATAGTAACAAAAACAGCATGGTATTTATATCAAAATAGACCAGTTGAACAATGGTACAGAATAGAAGACACAGAGATGAACCCACAAACCTACAGTTATCTTATATTAGACAAAGGTGCCAAAAACGTCCACTGGAGAAAAGACAGCCTCTTCAACAAATGGTGTTGGGAAAACTGGAAATCCTCATGTAATAAAATTAAATTAAATCTCTTTCTCTCACCATGCACAAAACTTAACTCAAAGTGGATCAAGGACCTAGGAATTAAACCGGAGACATTACACCTAATAGAAGAAAAAGTAGGCCCAAATCTCCATCATGTTGGTTTAGGCTCCAACTTCCTCAATAAGACCCCTATAGCGCAAGAACTAAAACCAAGAATTAATAAATGGGATGGATTCAAACTAAAAAGCTTCTTCTCAGCAAAAGAAAGAATCAATGAGGTGAATAGAGGACATACAGAATGGGAGCAAATCTTTACCACAAGCACATCAGATAGAACACTAACCTCAAGGATTTAAAAAGCTCTTAAAAGCCTTAACACCAAAAAAACAAATAACCCAATCAATGAATGGGCCAAGGAACTAAACAGACACTTCTCAGAAGATGATATACAAACAATCAACAAATATATGAAAAAGTGTTCAACATCTCTAGCGATTAGAGAAATGCAAATCAAAACAACTCTAAGATTTCATCTTACTCCAGTCAGAATGGCAGCTATCAAAAAAAAACAAACAACAATAAATGCTGGCGAGGATGTGGGGGGAAAAAGGCACACTCTTACATTGCTGGTGGAACTGCAAATTGGTGAAGCCAATCTGGAAAGTAGTACAGAGATTCCTAGGAAAACTTGGAATGGAACCACCATTTGACCCAGCTATCCCACTCCTTGACCTCCCAAAGGACTTAAAAACAGCTTACTACAGGGACACAGCCACATCAATGTTTATAGCAGCACAATTCACAATAGCTAGATTGTGGAACCAACCCCGATGCCCAACAGCAGATGAATGGATAAGGAAACTTTGGTATATATGTACAATGGAACACTACTCAGCACTAAAAGAGAATAAAATCATGGAATTTGCAGGTAAATGGATGGAGTTGGAGAAAATAATGCTAAGTGAAGTTAACCAATCCCAAAAAAACCAAAGGTCGAATGATCTCTCGATATGAAGATATGAAGATACTAACTTATAAAGGCAAGAGAGAGGGGATGAGAGGAATGAAAGAGCTTTAAATAGAACAAAGAGGGGGAGAGGGAGGGAGGGGCAAGGGGATAGGAATAATGGCAGACTGAGTTATCCATGATTACCCTAAATACATGTATGAAGACACAATTGTTGTAAAAATACTTTATATAAAACCAAAAACTTGAAAAATTGTGCTTTTTATATGTAATATGAAATGAAATGTACTCTGCAATCATGTGTAACAAATTAGAATAATAAAAAATTAAATATATATATGTATATGTATATACATCCGAGAAAATCCTTCACTCTTTCCCATTATTCATCTTCTCTTTTAGGTCTTCTCTCTCAAGCACAGTCTTCCTTTGCCCTTGCATGAATATCTTTTCAATCTGTATTGTTAGTCACAGTCCCTCCTGTTCCATCAATATTCTCCTCATATATCAAATGTATCTTTTTCCCAATGTATCATTCTAAGGAGATTATACACATATGTGATGAGATAATTCATTGATTTGAGTTAACCATTTTAGCAGTTGCCATTTAATTTTTATTATTTTGCCTTCTATTTTCCCTGTCTCTGCATCAAGAAATCAGAAGGCCCATGAAATTAGAAGTTCTTTTTATCTCAAAATGCTTATGTCACATTCACCAAAGATGGGGAGAAAGGCAAGGATGTGTTTCAGGGTGTCACATGTGGGTATACTTCAGGCTGGCAGCAGGACCATGGTCAGCAGGTTTCAGAGCGCTAGAGACAATTCTCCATTCCCAGGAAGAACTCTGAGAGAGAGGAGAGGTGGGGGAGTGTATCAGGACCTCACAAGAGAATAGGGATACTGGATGCCAGGAATGAGAATTTGCAGCATCAGAAAACATTATGTGTACCACTTGGAGATCTTTGCTTGACCCTGGGTGTACAAGGAAAGAAGTCATCACATCTTTTACTCTTTGAAATTTCTTCATCTTTATCCAATTCAGTTAACAGGCAAGGACAATCTTGGGGACATGATAGCAGAAGTTACACAAAAAGGCAATAAAGACAAGAGTGAATAACTTAGGTAAGTTTCCTACAGTTCATGCAGAGGACTAGATTTTGGTTTTCTATTCTCATACCTCCATGATGAGAAAGAATCAGTAAGAATCTTCATTTTCTCATTTTCTTTAGCTGACAGCTAGTTGTCAATGTCCAAGGTAATCTCTGAAACCACTTGATGATTTCACTGTTAAGTGACAGAGACTCTGTTATATTAACTTCTAACTGTATGGAGGCCATTCCTTATTGCATTTTCAATCTGTTTAGAAACTGAAATTATAGGGTTAGTCTATCACAGAATTATTGCCATCCCAACAAACAGAGGTCAGAGAAAATAGTAGTTTTACACAATGAAGTAACTTACAAGATCACACAAGATCATATGCAAACTTGAATTTGTAAACAGTTCCCATGGATTAGAAAATCCATCTTCTTTCCACTCTGCCATGGCTCACCAGGCTCATTACACAACAGCTCTTTACACTGCTACGGATGTATCTTTTATTCAAGTACTGGATTCCTTTCATTAGCAAAACATACCATTCCTCCCTCACTTGCTCTTATCCAGGTACTTAGTTAAAGCAAGCAATCAAACGAACTGTGCAGAAGAACTACAACAGTTGATATTAAAGGAATATGAACAAAAATACTAACCACCTCCTGAATTTACTTCACACAGAATAGAATTACTAGAAATCGTTGTTAAACACAAGTTCCTGAACTTCATTCAGAACCCACTGCTTCAGAATTTGTGTTTTTAAGTACACATCACATGTGTATCCAAGTGTATTTCTAAGTCTCCTAAGTTCCAGTCCTTTGTTTAAACAGTAGATACCCGGAACTTCATAAATCTACACAACCACAGAAATTTTTCACTATTACCCTTTAAATTTTGTCTTCACAAAATCGGGAAGATAATGGAGATCCTAAATAAATAATGAATTATAAACAAATAATTTGTACATTAGAACACAGGAGTCTATTTTCTGAAGTAGTAAACTTCCTATAACCTCTTTTATATTCTTAACTAATAGTTAATAACTGCTAACATATGAAGTAAATATGTCAATATGTAGAAATTTGCCTCTAATAAAGTTAAGAAGAAGATTCTCCACTGGAATTCAATTATCCATTTTGCAAAATATTTTTAACTGAAAGATATGTGTTTTTTTTTAATTTTATTGTAAAAGTAATCTAGCTAAAATACAATATTAACAAACATATAAGCATGATGGTAATATTTGAGGGGCACAATTTATATAATGAATCTAACAGCACAAAGTGTTTGTGTGCAGAGTGTGAACTATACCTTAGATGTATTTGTCTTCACTTTTCAAAGTGCAAAGAAAGCAAATGCCTTTGCCTGGCTGCTAAACCATATATATAAAGCAAGCATGGTCCAGCTGCCTTTGTGCTGGATTGCCATAGACCATCTGGTTGGCATTTATTCCACATAGAGGATGCCAACACATACCCTGAACAACAAAACATTCACACAACTATATATTTTTATCCTGGGGAAATTGGAATTTTAGGTATGTGAAACCAATTAGTCCCTTACAAAAGTGTTAATCTATGCAAATCTGAATATATTGCATATTCAAAGCCATTTCACATCAAAATTTTCACTTATATAAACACAGCAGCTGATAAAGAAGACTATTGAGAATAGAATAAAAAATGTTCAATAGTGTTTAAGAGTCATGATTCCAATGGATCTTAAGAATGCTTGTTCCTCACTTTTGATCCAATTTAATAACAATCATATATATATTTCTGAATCTGTATGAATCTGATACATTGCTAAATTATTCTCTGTTAATTAATCACACAAAGGTATATAAGGTTTTTAGGCTTTCTGAATAAAGCACTCAATTTTTTTCATAAATAATTTATGTAGATAGGCCACACAGGGAGAAATATAACATATTAGAAGACAAACAGGAGTTCCTGACATTAACCAAAGGCAAATGTGGTATCCATCAAGATATGCCACCAAGAGGGGTCCAAGATAGAATGATCTAGCCATGTCAAGGAGCAGCCGTGTTAACTTTGTTACCTAGACAACATGAAAAACACACAATTCACCAATGCCTAGATTAACATTTGCATTAGGCTCAAACTCTATGTAACTTTGAGAAATAGCAAATACTTTTTACTGGTGAGTTACTAGGATTGTGAAAAGAAAGTTTTACATTGAAGATTTTACTCACATTACCTGCTTTCTATCTTATTTCTCACTTATTAATTTAAAATTGTTTTAAAGAAATGTTCATGTGACTGTTTCCATTTTTAAAGTTTGGGTAAGCATCAGGATGTATTGTGTTTCACAGTCAAAACTTGTTTAGAATTTTGTTTTCTATTCATTCAATATCTGCGTTTCTTTTTCCCATCAATGAAACCCCATATGCTTGCTTCTGTCATGTGTATAGACAAGTTAACAGAGGAAGAAATGGCCATGAGTGCTTGGTCACTCATATAATGTCTTAAACTTAAGCCCCCAAAAGAGATTGTTAAAACAATGCTCTGCTTTTGTGACAAAGGAAATTTACTCACCAAATTAAGTGTCTTGAAAACAAAGTTTTTAGCTTATCAAATTTTAATTCTTGGGCTGGAATCGTGGCTCAGAGGTAGAGCGCTCGCCTAGCACGTGCGCGGCCCGGGTTCCATCCTCAGCACCATATACAAATAAGCGCATTGTGTACAGCTAAAGCAAATAAATAAATATTTTTTTTTTAAATTTTAATTCTTTCCCTAAAACCATATAGAACGATTTTCTCCTAATTATGGACATAAATAGGACTTAAAAGTAGAGTATATTTCCTGATTATGTCAATCCTCTTTGATAAAATGACTATAAATATCTTTACATGGAAAGTGTGATATGACAGAAAGTTGTTGTAATGTGGGTCAGGAAATTTGGGTTCAGCCACAGAATTATCGATGCTACTTTGGAGGTAATATAAATTCTATGGTGTGGAGTCCTATCTGTAAAAGAAGGATGTATAACAGAATCTCTGTTTCCTTGGAATTCTAAATTTAATTATGTACAGCTATATTTGAAACATCTAGAGATATGCCTTAAATTACCTACAACAATGCCTGACATACAAATAATCAATTCTAGTTTGAATCTGAATACAGAAATCTATTTTGCTATAAATATATTTTTTATTCTGAATTAGTCATGATTTTAAAAAAGACTAAAAGTTTAACCATTCCAAGTCCTAATTTTTTTTTAACAACCCATATCTTCTGACATTTGGAAGATTAAACATGTGTTCAATAAACAGAAATTTATGACAAAGTACACTACGAAAACCAGGCACTTTTGATTGGAACTGAGTGTATGTACTCACAAGAAATATACTATCATTATTTTACTTGACAACTAACTGTCTCATCCGTGAAAGTAACTGAAGAATTGCTATATTGTATGATGAAGTACAAAGGCTCGACAATTATTTTTTCTAGGAAAACACTCTTTTTTTAAAATGTGGTAGATTGCCAAAGATGGCATCCCAAATACTCTTTGAGAATATTGCCTTCAAACAAACTCTGCTTTCTTTAGCTCTGCTAGTACATGCTAAGCTAGGCTATTGTAAAAGTATTCGTTCACTATGCACATTTATAATACTAAATTTAAATCCTAGTTCATGTAATTATTTATTAATATAGGTCAGGTTTGTACAACTCCTACCATGATTTAGTAGATCTAGTTATTAACCTCTTCCACAGACATACCATTCACCTAGCAATGGAATTGGAGGTTATTGCTTTCTATAATTCATTCTATACATAGATTTTGGTGCCTTAACTCAAGCTCCTCAAGTATCCTGATAGAGGTTATTTTCTTTCTTCAATGTCTTCCTCTACTTTCTTTCCTCCATAGAAGATACTGAGAAATTCAACAGAACATTTACTTAACCCATTAAGTTTCAAGTTTTTGGAATAGAACCACCATTTGATCCAGTTATCCCACTCCTCAGCATATGCCCAAAGGACTTAAAATCAGCATACTATAGCGACATAGCTACACCAATGTTTATAGCAGCTCAATTCAAAATAGCTAAGCTATGCAACCAACTTAGGTGCCCTTCAACAGATGAATGGATAAAGAAAATGTGTTATATTATTCAACCATAAAGAAGAATGACTTTATGGTATTTGCCGGTAAATGGATGGAACTGGAGACTATCATACTAAGTGAAATAAGCCAGTCCCAAAAAGACAAAGGCCAAATGCTCTCTCCAATATGCAGCTGCTAACACACAATAAGTGGGGATGTGGGGAGAATATAAGTTCATTGGATTAGACAAAGAGGAATGAAGGGAAGGGATGGGCAATAAGAATAGGAAAGACAGTAGAATGAATCAGACATAACTTTCCTATGTTCATATATGAATAAACCAGTGAAATTCCACATCATGTACAATCACAAGAATGAAATTCTAATTAGAATAAGTTATACTCCATGTATGTATAATGTCAAAATACACTCTATTGTATTCCTAAAAAGAACAAATTAAAAATAAATAAATAAATAAATAATCCAAGTTTTCAATTCTGAAAACATATTTAAAATATTGACACAAGTATAATAAAATAAGTTGGAAATCATAATCTAGAGCATACATATGCTTTACATAGATTTTCATATATAAATATACATGGAATATATATAAACAAACACTTTAATCATTTATCTACTACTTTTCTTAAAGGAATATAACTTTGGAAACATAAAATTTATTTCAAATTGACCAATGGTATATTTGTTGCTTAATTCAAGTTTTTTTAGGTGTCCTATATATGAGATAATGGGACAGAGTGGGTCAAAAATAGAAGAAAGGAATGAAAGGATAAAGAAAATGAGATATTTTATTCATCCTACAGATGAATGGATAGGGAGAAATTACTGCCTGATTTAACATGAAATCTTCCATCATCAGTAGATGCAACAATTCAATAATTGTCCCTGGTGAAAGTTCCCTAGCTGTCTTTTCAGCCCCAGGCCCAGTGTCTTTCAAAGGTCATGTGCAAAAGCACACTGGCTTTACAAATTCTGAGACTTGAGTTTAAAATTTCAACACTATCATTTATGTACTATGTGGTCAGTCCATAATTTGTTGTTGTTGTTATTGTTGTTGTTTTTTACCAGAGATTGAACCCATAGGTTCTTAACCACTGAGCCACATCCCCAGTCCTTTATATGTTTTTATTTTGAGACAAATTCTCACTAAATTGCTTAGGGCCTCACTAAGTTGCTAAGTTTGGGCCTTGAATTTACAATCCTCCTACCTCAGCCTCCTGAGTTGCTGGAATTACAGGCATGTGCCACCTCACCTAGCACAAGTCCATAAATTTTTTATCATAACTAACTGCATTTCATAAAATATGTCTGATGCACAGTAGGTTTTCATTAAATGTATTATCAATTAGGGGATTAAATTTCTTTATTTTCACTAAGTATAAATTTTAGACTATAAGCTCAAATATTTCAAAAAATATTCATTTCTGTCTTTTTACTTAACAAAAATTAAATTTGAATCCTAACCCCTTGTAACCAGGATACCAGGAAATCCAATCTCACACAATTTTTATTGCTTTGCACACCTCTAGGATCACACTGAAATCCTGGAAGCTTATACAAGTCTGGAATAAAGGGGAGGAGGGATCTTTAATCACCATAATATAATGGTTTTCATTCATTTTTCATTCTCACTTTTTCAGGCTTTCAATAGTTCCTTGAAACATAAAATACTAAACTTTTCCTCCTGTGTTCAGAAAATGCAGAAGTCTGTTGAATTTAGTTAATTGATGCCTACAGTTTTCCTGTCCTGGAGAAACCACACAGCTAACTGCTTTCTGGACTGCCACCTTTCCAAAGCACCATCACAGATGGCTCTCAGTTCCCCTATTCAATCAAATTTCATTCTTTTACATTTGAGGATCCAGTTATGCAGTCTCATTTGTTAAAAGGAGTAACTTCCCCATTGTGTATTCTTAGTACCTGGTTGAAGATCAATTAGTTAACAAAATATGCAAAATGGGTTTATTTCTAGGCTCTCTATCCTGTTCCATTGATCAATGTGTCTGATTTTATGCCAATATTACACTGTATTAATGACTGTAGTTTTGTAATATATTTTGAATCAAGAATTTGTGATGCCCCAACTTTGTTCTTTCCCAGTACTACTTTACCTTGTGACAGTCCTTTTATGATTCTATATGAATTTTAGGATCTTTCTTTATGTCTATAAAAATGTTACTGGAATTTTAGTAGGCATTGCATTGACATTTGTACATGACTTTAACAGTATTAATTCTTTCACAACTATTTTGTTCTGATACAGTAAACATGAAAGCAGCCGTGGATAATATATGAATGAGTGGATATGGCTTACCCCAATGAAACCTAAAGAAAATTATAAAAAAGGCAGTATGCTGGATTTTTGGCTCATGAGTTATAGAACTGTAACATGAGCCCTTTCATAATACAAAACTGCTTGAGTACTAGGAATGTGGAATTAGGTTTCTCACAATCAGACAGTTAATGTGCATGCACTTGCTGAGTGAAGGTCCTAAAGATACAACCACTTCTTGGTGGAATATCCAAAGAAAGATTATGTTCAGCTTCTTTATGTCCTTTTTCAATATCTGGAAAATACACACAAAAAGAAATCCAATTATATTATGTCTTTGATTAAGGAAAGTCAGATCTTGATTAATGACAAACCACAGAAGTTCTGTGACTCTAACAAGTTCATACTCTGCGTGCTTTATTGAATTTTTGTGGAAATAAAACTATACAGAAATTTTAAGTGAATTTTAAATGGTTATTTAAAAGATGGTGGGTCATGTAATAACATGATCTAATTATTTTAAATATCACAAATAAATGGTCAATTCATAAAGAATTTTTCAAAAAACAATAGTAATTCTTCTCATACATGAACTATTACTCCATTTAGTTTTTAAATTTTTGCTTAATTTTGTTTTGATGTTTTGTTTTGTTTACTTTATTCAGTCTGCAAGTCTGAAAATGTAGCAAAAACCTTTATCAAAAATTTTATTTCATACATGAACTTTATTATATGGCTGTAAATTCTTTCCATACCTAAGTTGTTTTCTTCATGAAAGGGTGTTGAATTTCATTAAATATCTTTTTAGGCTCCTGAGATGATCATGTGCTCTTTATTGTTCATTCTGTTAATATGGTGTACCACATTAATTGATTATTATATGTCAAACCATCTTTGCATCCCAGGGTTAAATCTCACGTGGTTGTGATATATGATCTATGTGATATCTGCTCTTGAATTTCATTTTCTGATATTCTGTTGAGGGCATTTGCATATATGTTCATCAGGAATGCTGGTTTCTACTTGAAATCCTAACATTATCTTTTTAAAGGAATTGCACATTTGCAGAAGAGCAACTCATTACTGACTTTACACTATGTAGTTCTCTACCCTGAAAAGCACCTAATACAAAGAGCCTAGTTCTCTGAATGGAATATGAAGGAAAGAACAGGGCAGCAAATGATTCATGCAAATAAACTATATTTTTAAAACCCTGTTATAATAGTCTTTGATATTCTTGAGATCAAGAAAATATTTCAGGGGGATAGAAAAAGGAAAGACAGTAGAATGAATCTGATATATCTTTCATATATATATATATATATATATATATATATATATATATATATACATACCACAGCGAATCTCACCATTGTATACATCTACAGAAATTAATTTTAAAAAATAAGTATGGGTAAATGGGAGAAATATCAGTAGAGGGAAGGGATCAAGGGTGGGGAAAGGGAATGGGAAAGAGAAGTTACTGGGGTTTGAATTAGAATAAGATATATCCCATGTTTGTCTAATTATGTCAAAATGGATTCTATTATTATGTAAAACTTAAACAAATTTTTAAAAGGAAATATTTTATATGTATTATTAACATTTGAATCCCTAGAACCTAGCACGGTGCCTAGAATATAGTGGTAAACACATTTTAATGGCTGATAACTGGATCAATCAGTGAGTGAACAATGAAGTAAAGGTGGCACACTATTCTGAGATTCTAAATTTTTTGTTTGCTGAAAATATTGCTTAACACTCCATCTTTTAATGATCTGTGGTTTTATACATAGATCCATTGGATTTGTGGCAAATCCAATTTCCTCTAGGGGAATCCGAAATAGTTGAGAATAAAGAAGCCAACAAAAGTACTAAAAGAATCTCTAAAACTCACAATAGTCACAATAGTCTGAAAACAAGATATTTTCTTTTCTTTGCAGGATTAAGGCCTTAAGATTTGAACACACTTGTTATTGATTTCAGAATGTCTCAGCTTGGAAGACAAGATCAGACCCTAAAAGTCTAGAGTAGGAATCAACAAACTGTTTCTATAAAGTGCCAATACTAAATTCTTCAGTCTTTGTTGGCCAAAGGACCTTTATACAACTACTCAGCACTGTCACTGTAGCACAAAAACAGCCATAAATAATGAATGAGTGTAAGTGAATGAACATGGTTGAGTTCCAATAAAACTTTATGAAACCAGGCAATGAGTGAGATTTGCCCAAACATTTTCTGGAGTGTAGAGAGAATTTGTTTCTTGAAACTTTAAGAAGAGAGAGATTATGTATCTAGGGCAACAAGTATAAGCTGCTGTGGAATAAAAATGACAACAGCCATGAAAGCTACCTATTGCTTACTGCAGGGGGTTGCTGTGCTGCAAAGTGAAAGGACCTCATGGCAAACAATTTGGGTTTAGAGCTAAGGCTGGAGATACCTAAGCATAAGAAGATAAGCAGTTTCTGACAGCTGAAAATATTCCCTGGGAGCATATGCTAGTCAGTTTTTCATCACTGTGACCAAAACACCTGAGAATAACAACTTCCAGGAAAAAAGGTTTATTGTGACTCGTGGTTTCGGAGGTTCCACTCATGGCTCTGAGGTGGAAACACCATGGCAGAAGGACCTGGCACAGCAAAGCTGCTCATTTCATGGCAGGCAGGAAGCAGAGAAAGAGACAGGAAGGGAGCAGGGACAGAAATGGTCCCCAAAGCCATCCTTCGGTGACTTGTTTCCTCCAGCCATGCTCCACCTGCCTATGATTTCTAATAAACCCATTCAAATTGTTAACTCCTTAAATGGCTGAATTTACCAATGAGATCAAAGCCTTCATGGTCCAATAGTCTCCCCTCTGAACACTGCTGCACTGCCTAACACGTGAGCTTTGGATCCAAACCATAACAGAGCAAAGACCATAACATAATCAGTTTGAAGAAAACAAGCCTTTAGCTGCCTTACCAGAGAACAATAAGAGCTGTGGGGAAAAGGATTAGTACAAAAGCGGAGAGGTGGCCTACACACTCAGTGAACACCAGATACCCCTCCTCCTTGTCCTGTAGCCAGGGGCCAACCTAAGGAAGGAGAAAACCTCTGAGAGAAGAGGCCTGAGAAGGAATGTGAATGTGGACTAGATTGAGTAAAACTCTCAAGATGAATGAGTAGTGTAACTAAATAAAACTTTAAGCAGCAAGTGACTAATTTACTATGAGGTTTCAATTTACTTTGAGGTTTCCAAGCCCCTGAAACAAAGTTTCCAGTCATAGAAAAAAATAAAATTAGCACCCATATCATTTGCTGCTTTTAATTTTAAACAGTTGGTAAGAAAATGTGCAGTTTTTCCATTCAAGTTTGTCTCTGTCTGTAATGCCACCAGAGGACTGATCACGGCGTCCTTGCCAAGTCTACTGCTGTTGTAAAAAGCCAGCAAAGAATTCTTTTACAGTAGCTAACGTCTAAGCACTGCTTTACCATCTGAGTCGCAAACTCACATAATGTGCATACAGCTCTAAGAGGCAGACACTAATATTAGGCCCCTTTCATGGATAAGTAATGGAGGCATAGAGAAGTTATAATATTTGCCCAAGATCACAGAGTTAGTAACAGAGTCAGGATTTCACCTACAGTAAGTCATTAAAATTCTTCTGGAGGACAGGCCACCTCTTTCTTGTACAGCCCAAAGATCTTCCTTTGTTCTCTTCCTATTCCTGACAGACCCAAGCACAGAATGGCTCTGTTATAATCATTATTCTTTTTGGAGGTCCCTGAATTCATATATTCACAGAAATTCATTCACAGGAACTGTCTTGAATTTCTCTTTATGAGCACAGGCACATCTATGTAAGTTAAATCATACATATAAATTTTGTTAGCTTTCAAGGTGAATAAACCATAAAAATAATGATCCTGAATTTCCATAAAGACTCCTGCATATAGGACCAATTGCAAAAGGGAGTGAATGGTTAAACAAGGCTTAGAACAGCACATGAACTCAGGAAAAAGGAAGATTATGAACTCATGGTAATGATTCAAACTTGTCTCGACTACTGCACATACAGTCAGCTTCTTAAAGTTCAAAAGCACAAATTCACCAGGTGAATGAAGAATTAAATGAGACACAAAATATAGTCAATTAGAACTGATCAGTTTTATGTAAATCAATCTATAATTAGGCTGTTAAGATTCATTAAAATTCAAGTGTGGCCTCATCCATTCCCAAGGCCAAACAGTCCTGTCACTGCAGACACTGCCAGGATTGCCTTCAGGACCAGTTTGCAAGTCTAGTCTCTCTGGCTCTGTTCTGGAGCATAATTTAGTTATTAAGGATCCATGAAAGAAAATTTCTGGGAATCCTTGGAAATTACATGAGAAAATGACTAATATTTTTTGTGTGAAAATCACCAACAGAGACTTCACTACTGTTAATTTGATTTCAAAGAAACATGCCAAGCTTTAATTGTTAAGAAATGTGATCATCTTATGAGCACAGTGTTGTTATTTTTTAAAGCCAAAATATCTTAAAAAAAAAAAAGTCTAAGAATTCTGGGTATGTCTAAGAAGTTGCCATCTACTTCATAGATCTAAAATCAAGCTAAAAAAAAACAAAACAAAAAAACTGCAGTCATTCAGTAGAGGCATTTCTCCAGTAGATATCACAACCAAGTAACATAGTTTTATTTTGTACATTTCTAAAATTAAGCATTTCTCTGAACACCTTATGTTGCATATAATCACTAAATATCCTTTATTGAATTAATCTTAAGATACATTGTCTGGTATTTGAGGTAGAAGTTTCTTGAAAGATTTAACATAGTGTTAACAAAAAAATATATAGATGAAAGGAAAATGCTACGGTGAGGAGAGACTTTTGAAGAATATGCTGTCATATTCTGCTTCATTATAATCCTTTTCAGAGGCAGCTGTAACCCTGTTGTGAGTCTCACTCAGACAAAAAGGAATGTAAGTCTCATTACTCTGAGGTCTTATTGGGGGTTTGAGAGCTCCATATTTAAAAAAAAAAAAAAATAGTGAGCTACAAAGGAAGGAAAAACCGAAGACCAAGGGATTTACCCTGGGCAGGCAGAGGACATCTTAGGAAGGCATGTATATGAAAATATGTATAAGACTGTGAAAAACCCTGCAAGCAGCCTTCCCTTTTGTGTTCTTGTATGCCTTCTATGATCAAAATTTTAGTGCAGCCATGGACTGTATATTTTACACTATTATCAGATTGGTTTTTTTCATACTTATAAAAATAGAAATAGATGAAAAAATATATCTATATAAAAATAAACACAGAAATTCATGTTAATTATTATTTAAAACCTTAAGCCATCTATAGATGACAAAACTGTCGTTAATAAAGTTAACATTTATTATATTATTTAAATAGGCAAAGAAACAACCTGGAACACAAAAATATAATATTATGCTAAAACAATAAGCTATATCTAAGATCAATAGTCACTTTGGAATTAAGAAAAATATTTCAATAAGAAAGATGAGCAAAATATGAAAATATCACTTTGTACTAGTCAGAGTTCTCCAGAGAAACAAAACCAACAAGATGTATATATATATATATATATATATATATATATATATATATATATATATACACACACTTATACATACATACACACACACACACACACACACACACAATATGAAAAGAGAGAAAGATATTTATTTCAAGGAATTGGCTCACAAAAGAAAGGAGTCCAAAATCTACAGGGTGGACTAGAAGGCTTGAGACCCAGGAAAAGATGTAGTTCCAGTCTCATGAATGCCTGCTGACAGAATTATTCTTATTCAAGAAAGGTCAGTGTTTGTTTTCCACTGATTGAATGAGGCCCATCACATTATAGATGGCAATCTGCTTAAAGTCCACCCATTTAAATATTTATCTCATCCACACACAAAAAATAAACACCCCACAGCAATAACCAGAGTAATGTTTGACCAAATATTTGGACACTGTCTTCTAGCTATGTTGACACATCACACACTTGTTTTTGAGAGCAGTTCTACACCCTCAAGTCTACAAATATATAATATATATGACATATATTTCACTTATAAATAAATGACATATATTTCACTTATACACATATGACATATATTTACAGTTATATACATAAAACACATACGATTACAGAACATACCAAGTAATACAGATATGAAATAAGTATAAAGGTTATTAGAATTCATGGTTTTGTACTGAAAATAAACTTTTCAAGACTAGCATTTACTTGTTTTCATTTGCACTGGAATTGATACGATTAAGTGTAAATTGAAAATATATTGTGCTTTTTCTATAGGAGCTTATCATTTTAAAAATAGTATAACTTTGCCAGCAGGGACAGTTTACTGATCTATATGAAATATTTAGAACACTCAAACCCCTGTAACTGTAAGATGACATTTTGTCAAGATCAATAAGGGTGCTCATGTTTCTAAAATATACAACTGAATGTTAGAGTTTGCTTGGTGAACATTTTTCCAGTGATTTAACTTGGCATAGAGTTTTCTAGGCATTTAAAATGTTAGGGTAGCCTCAATTACTATTTAGCATTCACACTTTATTTTATTTTTACACTTAGCAACAGAATTCTTTAAACATCATCATTAATCATCTATAAGTGTTTGACACTTTTCCTCAATACCTTGTAAGAGGTCAGTTCTATTACTATCATTCCTATCTCCCTCAGAGCCTTTAAGATATTCATATAGATACAGAAAACACTTGATATGTCTTATATACCATCTTTTTTAATCAGAATCTCACCCACCAATAGCCTTCACACTATTATTTGACACATTGTCAAAATCTGGAAGATGTCTGCCTGCTATCCTGGGGGAGCATATTTTGGATGCCTACCCAAAAGTGACTGGATTAAGAAAGTGCTTTTCACACTGCTTGGCCAAGCACAAGCCTATAGTTCCAGGTACTCCAAAGGCTGAGACAGTAGGATCACTGGAGCCCAGGAGTTCAAGACACACCTGAACAGTATGGTGAGACCCTGTCTCAAAATTAAATGAACAAACAAAGGCAGCTTTTTTGCCAGAATGTCTTGAAGACTTCATTACATCAAGTCAGATTATGGATTGTTAGTCCAGAAGATTTGCGTTCTCACATGTCAAATTGGATCGTGATCTATGTGGTGTGAGGTCAAGAAGATGGAGAGATTCTACATGTTTATAGGGAAAAGAAAATATTGGAAGGAGCAAGAAAAAAGGAGAAAAGAAGGAAAAAGAAAAGGAGGTAGGTTATAAGGTAGAAAAGTTGGTTTACAAAGTGTTCCCTCACAGTGATATCCTGTCTAAAAGCTACATTTTTTACCTTTTCCTATTATAATAAAAATCTCCATGGCAGAAAGTACTATTACTTTAATTTAGAAGTAATTAGAAATAAATTAATTGGTATAGTTTTAATATTTTTATTAAGGAAAACTATATATTAAATGTATCACTACTACAAAATGAGATTCTAATTATTTTTTATAATATTATTAAAAACATCTTATTTTTAGACTGTGGGTATAGCTTAGTGATACTGAATTGGTGAGCATTTTTCCAGTGACTTATCTTGGCATATAGTTTTCTAGGCATTTAAAGTGTTAGGTTAACCTCAATTACTATTTAGCATTCACACTTTATTTTATTTTTACACTTATTAACAGAGTTCTTTAAACATCATCATTAATCATCTATAAGTGTTTGACATGTGCTTGAGACTTTAGCATTGAAAAAAGAATATTTTCCTTTTCTTTTTTTTTTTTTTTTTTGTATCAGGGATTAAACCCAGGGGTGTTTTTCCACTGAACAACATCACCTGCCTTTTTTATTTTTTGTTTTGAGACAGGGTCTTGGTAAGTTGCTCAGAGCCTCGATAAGTTGCTAAGGCTGGCTTTCAACTTGTGATCCTCCTGCCTCAGCCTCCTGAGTCTCTGGGATTATAAGCCCATGCCACCAAACCCAGCAAGAACCTTATTTTTGAAAAGGTTATAAACCACTAGTCTAAAGAAGGAAAACATTACAGGCATACACATACACACATGCAAAAAAACACATAAAAAAATTTTTATACTTGCACAAATAGTGTAAAACACATTTACACAAAAATATTTAGGTTTGTTCTTACTACATCTTTTGTCCAATCTCATTTTTTAATGATGTTTTACCATACACAATTAATCTTGGACTGTCAAATATGAAGGGATATTCCTTTACTTTGAAAATGAACTAAAGTTACATGATTAAGGCAATAAATTAATCTTTATAATTCACAAGCTTATGGTTTGAGCCTTTTCTTGGATCAGTAAAGTAGAGGAAGGGGAATGGAGGAAAGGAGAAGGAGAGGGTAAGGGGAAAACAGGGACTGAGATAGAGTAAATCAAATTCCACAAATGTATGATTGTCAAAATGAACCCAACTACCACGTTTAACTATAGTGTTTTAATTAAACACACACGCACACACATGCATATATAAATATTTTCAATGTGTTTATGTGCGTGTTTCTATATATCTATTCCTTTTGCCTTGAAATGGGGTAAAGAAAATCACTTTAATTTCTGTTCAAATCTTCACTGTCTTCTCAAAATGATTAAAGTTATTTTTCATGGTTATTAGAACATAAGCTACGCTGGGAACACCATGTTGAAAGAGGGGGGTTTATTGGGGTGACACGTGGAAGGGTAAGGGACAAAATGGCGTGGAGGACAGGGAAGGTAAGGGACACAGGAAAAGGGAAGAACAAGGAAGAACAAGGGCAATTTAAGTCCACAGCAGGCTTAAGTAGCGAACTGGTGGTCAGAGGGACCCCTGGAGCGAGTCTGTGTCCCCATAGGATGCCTGAGGTCAAGAGCGGGTGGTGAGGGCACCTGGTGGCCAGCTCTGCTGGCCGGCCTGAGGCACCTGGGAGATGTAGTCTTTTCACAAAGTACCTGTGGGGGGGGACCTACCTGGGAGGTGCTGCCTCCCTGCCCAGAATCTAACACTCCCCACTTTTTGTTTTCTTAGGAAGCGGGGCATTGTGTTTCAATCTGGCTGCTTCAAGCTGAAGTGGGGCAACGTGGGGTGATATGAGGGGAGGAGATGCGGGCAGGCAGGTCAGGCTTGAGGGTGAAAATATTCCCAGGAGGTAGGTGCGGAAAAGATGAATCTCTCCAGGTATGAGATGGATGAAGTTTCCTTGAAGCCATAGATTGGTGAGGGTGTCAAACCAGGCTTCTGCAAAGTCACTGAGGGAGTCAGCCGGCTATCCTCTCAAAGAGCATGTAGAAATTGTAGGCCTTGCGAGTTTACAGGTAACACTATTATGAAAGTGACAAAGGGAAAGAAGGTGAGATGGATTATTGTCCATAGGCCTGTGTTCCACCAGGTGGGACTTAAGGTGAAGAGGCCAATGGAGGATTCAAGGCACATCATAATGAGCATAGGGTGGCAAGTTAGGTGCCTCTCAAAGCAGGCTGACAAAGAGTCTAAGTCATCTCTGGTTGGAAAGTCATTTGCTGGAAAGTCATCCGTGGTTTTTTAACAGTTGATAATCCCTGAGAAAAAGCTGGTTAAAGGTTCAAAATGAGAAAAACAGAAAATATTATTTTGAGTCAGTATCAGGGACACAAGAGAAAAGAATTTTTAGGGGGTCGGTGGGAATGGGAGAGCAAGTATACTGGGGTAGTTGTTTGTCGTCCTTTTGTGGATCTTCAGTTGGTTGAGCAGTTGGTTTTAGTCTGGAAATATGAATCTAAGAAGTCAAATTCCCTGAGGTTTCACGAAGCTTAGCAGCCATGGGTGTGCACAGTACAACCTGGAAGGGGCTTGTCCACTTTGGGACAAGGGAGACTGATCCCATGTCCTTTAGAGTCTGGCAAATTCGTCCTGAAGTGATGAGAAGTCATCTGTGGTTTTACAGTTGATAATCCTGAGGAGAAGCTGGTTAAAGGTTTGGTTAGTGATTTTACTTAGTTGTTCCTGTAGAAATTTTACAACAGAAGGAAGGCATAGGATAGGAGCACTCCAACTTGAGGTCCCAATATTGGGAGCGCCTAGCTGAAGAAGGAGTTCTGTAAACATGTCCCAATGGGATTGTCGATGACAAGTTCTGCTCCCCTGAATGTTGAAGTTTGAACACTAGAGAAGAATGCTGAGGCAAGCATACAAAGCAGGGTCTATCTAAAGCAGGTAACAAGAGGGTCTTTGCTGCTATCTTATATCCCAAGGAGTGAGGCAGGTATCTCCTTCCTGCATACTGTGACCAGGCCTGTACTGTGAACAGGCCCAGTGGGATGGCTAAAAGGTGGGAAGCAGATGGACTGAAGCAGGGAAGGGCAGGATGGTGCATCCAGGACACATGAATTAAAAACTGTATAGCTCCTGTAGGGAGGGGCAATTCCTGGGACAGGTTACCTTGGCAACAGGTTGGGGCAGGTTGTCAATAAGGGTGGAAGAAGGGCTCTGAGGGAATCAGCATTTCAATCCCTCAGGAGAGAGTCTCCCAACTTCCCAAAATTGGCTCACTCAAATTGGCTTTCGACATGACTTGATTTACCTATATATGTTGACTGCCTATGAGATTCTGGCTTCATTTCCCTTCTAATTTTAGGAACTCCTTACTACTGTAAGGGAATGGGACAATGACCGAATCTGGCTTCATCGAGCTGAAAGGGGGCAATGTGATGGGGCAAGTAGTTTGGAATTCCCTTTTTAGAAGTCAGGTCAGATTAAAGCCTGGGGAAGGTTGTAAAGTCATCAGGGATGGGAGCTTCTATTAGAGAAACAAAAAACATGAGTACTGAATAAATGTTGCAGCATCTGGAACATTTCAATGTATACCATGAGGATGATAATTTAAATCTTTAACATGCACAGAGTTATCAGGAATGTAAACACAACATTTAATGTTACAGATGTCTATCCAGATAAGATGGTAGTTAAGCTACTTAATGTCATCTTATCTTATAAAATCTATCTATTGGTATGACCTCTGTGTCTTTATCTCTGTCACTTAGGGCTAGATAATCATACTAGTGAATATTAAGCCTACCTGTGTAGGTTAGGAAGATCTGCTGGCCTTAAACTGACTAAAAACTTTAGACTTGGCAGTCACTTAATAGTTAAACTGTTTCTTTTATAGTTATCAGGCATTCCTGCCTATGGATCTCTTTTGTAGCCTCCAGTCTTACCAATTCTTGGGACTAATACAAGTGTATATCTGCAGTCACCTTTATTTCTTAAATGCCCAGGAATGGTTGTGTATCTGTTTCAACTGTTTTTCTAGGTGTTTAAGATGAAGTAGGTCAAACTGACTTTTGCTTTTATCTATTGCTAAGAGTCCGCTGATTTCTGATGGGAATAACTCTTGGGGGAACTTGAGAGCAGCTTTTCTGTTCTGCTCAGTGCCTTCTGCAAGGATGGGTTCAGGTCTTGCTTGACCTTGTGGCTTCCCTTGGAAGCATTAGGGATGTTTCTCCCTTTTTTAAGGACCCTCCTTCTAGCAAGTGCACTGATTGGCTTTCTTTTCTCTATAGGTCTCATTTATCTCCCTTATCGGGAAATCATGTAGCCCAGAGATGCAAAGCTCTTGAGAAGTTTCCTGTTCCCTGAATTGAGACTGACTCTGGGGCAAGAACCAAATATTGGTTTTCTTGGCCCTTTTAATTTAACTTAAGGTCTTGATCTTAAACATTTAGCAAGTTAATCGCACCAATCTTAAATTGAGAGCACTGGGCTTTAATGCTTATAAACTTAGTCATTCATTTACCCCTTTATTAGCTGGGGTCTGTGTTTTCTATCCTGTGGGTGATGGCTTATATTAACTCAGGTTGTGTTCTTGAAGTGATGCCTCTGCAAAACATTAACAGGCAAAGTTCAAATAGTTAAAAAGCACATTTATTTCATGTAATAACCATCTTGGATTATGACTGAGTTATATGTTATAACCCCTGTTTCTTAACAACAAAAATCACTCTTTTGACCATACATTCTGGCATGTAGTTAAAGTGGAAGATCAGAGCCTTATCTCAGGTAAGGTGGGGTTCTTTAATATTAGGTCAGGCGTTTTAATTCTTAAGTTGATCTCTACTTCTTAAATAAAATTCCACAAATGTTTACATACATTGTTGCTCGGGTTTCCATGAACATTGAGTTTGAGGTGCTGATGCAGCGCGCATTAAAGAGAGCTTCTTCTGTCCCCTGACAGGAGGAATGAGACCTAAGTCCGGAGGCTGAGTGCATCACAGCGGGGACTAAGGCACAGGGCTGCCACCTGCCACGAGGCGCCATTATCGGAAAAGAGACGGACTCATGAAGGCACGCGGATAAAGCGAGATTTAAGCCTGTGACTCAGCAGTCACCGGAGCCAGGCAGACATGAGGTCCTGAGGGACCTGAGGACAAAGGGCCATCTTGAATTGTATCCCATGTGAACGGGAAAGAAAGACCCAGGTCCGGAATGGGGGGAGGGAAAAGCCTCCTGTGATAGGGAACTGAGCGAGGCTGCCCAAGCTCATGGGCAGCACGCAGCTGGCAGCAGGGGTGGTGCTGCGCCATCCCTGGCTACCAGCAGGTCTGCCACCAGCACCGGCAGGAGGGATGGAAGATAAAGTGGGACCAGAGTCCTGTGGCTGCTGCTGCTGCAGCTGCCACAAGGCAGAGCACCGGCAAGCTGCCGTCTTGGCTAGGGTCGCCTGCTTTGGCCCACCGGGTGCAGCAGCAGAGGCATGCAGAAAGGCTGTGCTCAGCCGGCAGTCAGAGGGAACCACGTAGGTCGGGACAGAAGATGGCAGATCCCAGAAGGGCAGAAGTGGTGACAGAGTAGGGCAGAACAGCATAGCGGATCCGGGAAAGGGGAGGGAGCTAAGGGCAGAGCCGGCTGATCGGAGGGGAAAGAAAGGGACCAATGGCGAGTGACTGCAAGGCTAAATGAGAACTGCACTAAAATGTAGAATGAAGAGGAAATAAAAGTCTCTGTATTCGGGATAGGGTGCAGGGCTGTGGATGAACTGAGGTGTGCGGCAGGGTACACATGTGCACGGCACGTGCACGCAGGGCGGGTGCAAATGGACTGGAGGGCGCAGATCACCCTGTGCAGAGGTCTTAGACCTAAGTTTGGAGGCTGAGGTTCCTGGGAAAGGGAAAGGAAGAGAGAGGGAGAGAGAGAGAAAGAGAGAATTTTGTAAGGCTTACCCATCTGGAGACCTGGCGGTGTAAGGTCCACAGAAAAAGTCAGCAGCGGTTGGAAGGCGGGTGTAAAAGCTTTTCCTGGAGGTAGTTTTTGTCCTCTGGTTGGGGATGTGCCCCGCCTTCATGCGCCAAATATTAGAACACACGCTACCCTGGGAACACCGTGTTGAAAAGGGGGGGGTTTACTGGGGTGCCACGTGGAAGGGTAAGGGACAAAATGGTGTGGAGGGAAGGAAAGGAACAAGGGAAAAGGGAAGAACAAGGGCAGTTTCAGTCCACAGCAGCCTTAAGTAGCACACTGGTGGTCAGAGGGACCCCTGGAGAGAGTCCGAGTCCCCATAGGATGCCTGAGGTCAAGAGGGGGTGAGGAGGGCACCTGGTGCCTGATGCACCTGGGAGATGAAGTCTTTTCACAAAGTACCTGGGGGAGGGGTGTGGCCTACCTGGGAGGTGCTGCCTCCCTGCCTGGAATCTACCAATGGTGGAATTAGACTGGTGTGAAAGGAGAGCCACTCTTGCTCTTGTTTAATTGCATTTTCTTTCTATCTCTCACTGGAAGGAAAGGATAAGATATATTAAAACATGCCTGATTTCATATGAGATTATGATGAGGAGCATTTGCAAGAGATAATGTTAAGATAGTAACCCCCACCCCCAGGCGGGCTGGAATGTTGATAGGAAACCCCGCCTCCAGGTGAGCTAGGAAGTTAAGCCCAAGGCGGGCTATTTGAATTTCGCAGGCGCAGGCTATTTGCTGTAACAGGGAGATAGGTAACCTGAAGCCCCCTTTGTTCACTTTACCGCGCGCAGGCCATGAGGTAGGTAATGCTTTAAAACCTGAGACTCGCCTTGTTCGGGGTCTTGCCCTTCCTGAGTGTCTGTGGGAAAGCTGACCCCAGCTACCTGGCCCAAATAAACCCCGTTTGTATATTACATACTGTCTGGCTCTTTGTGGTTCCTGGGAAAAGCGGAACTGGGCCCTAACAATAAGAAGAGAAAGCAGGTCTAAGCACTGATTAAACAGCAAAGGTTAGTGTACAATCTTCATTACTATAACAAGTTATAAAATAGAGAACAGATATTATTCACCAAGTTTTTAACTTGAAAATCATGTAGGCCTTGTTAACAAAGTTACTTATTTTACCAAAGAGACATGGTAAATATTACTCTCTATTACCTAGAAAACAAAATAGTAAATGAGTATGACTAGTCATAAATATTCATGAAATCAGGTAATTATAAGCATAACCATATCTTTTTGATTATTTAGAACTGATTACCATATGAAAACCATTATTTTTTGAAAGAAAGTTCTTTCCACTTAGGCATTCCTAGTAGGCACAACTGCTCTTGTAGCAGATTCATAATCCCTAATTTAAAATGCAATACAATTAATCTTGGAAGGGCAAAAGGTAGAAATGACATTTTCCAAAGTAGTTCACTAAGGTTACAGACAGTGACCTGAAAAGTAAAAAGGCTATTAAAAACAACAGTGAAAAAACATAAAGAGTTTGTATTGCAACACATTTTTCAAAAAAAAAAAAAAAATTCACCTCTGAGCCCTAAATATTACTATAATTTTACTTAGGAAACTTCAGTAATTGTAACAGTTTATAAGATTTGAATCTATCTCTAGTTTGAACTAAATTTAAAAATGCTTTACTGTAAAGAGAAAACATTCAATCTTTCAGGAGAACCATTTATGGCATTCTGATAACAGAGTATATGAAACAGCAGTGTATACACTCATTCATTCATTTAGCCTTGATTTAATGCTGATTGTGAGTAGGCATTAGTGTTGTATGCTCCATCTCCACTACAGTTAAAGGAAAAAAATATGAGAGAGAAGATTAAGATAGGCTGGTGAGAGAAACACTTTAGAAAAAGTGGGTCTTTGCGGAAGGGGAAAAAAAATACCTTCAAGAGTATCTTACAGGAAACCTGTGTTGAAGCATACAAGAGTCACCTAGAGTAGCCCTAGAAATCAATGCTGTTCCATAATTAAGTTCCTCACACTATAAGATGAAAATAAATAAGGGAAGATCAATCTATAGCAAAAGATAGATTGTTCCTTTCCCCACCATATTTAAAATCCTTCAAGAGAAAAAATCCAAACTCATTAGTATGGCACACAATCTTGTATGTTCATAATCAGACTCCATTAACACTAACTCATGAGGATAATGAACTACTCACACAATACAATCTCTCCAAACATTAAGACAAATAGTTGACAGCGAAAAGTGACTTTGCCCGAAAACTCAGCAGGAGTAAAAGTGCACAAGAAATTGATGGAGCTTTGGGGAAATGTTTAACAAAAGAATAGGACTTGAAGCTACTCAACCCTCAGAAACTAAAAATCACAGCCCTTTTTTAAAAATAAAAATTTTAATTAAAATTAAAATGGTTATCTGACATAAATAGGTTATCTGAAATAACTGGGACAAACTTATCGAGTATCAAAAGCAAAGGGCCACCTACAGGGAGAATGAAAGAAAATTTAAGACAGAAAAAAAAAAAAAAAAAGACAATTATTCTCCATTAAAAGTCCTGAAAAGTCTTTGTTTTTACTGGCATCCCTATGATTGGCAAAGGAAAGGACAAAGAACTGTACAAAGAGAAGAGGCAATAAACAAAACCACATGTATCAGGCCAAGGGAAGCTGCTGGACCAAGTATAAATAGCATCCCATGGCTCTCAGTTTAATCCACATACACATCTCCTGACTTCTACCAGCCTCCCTCCTCAATCCTTGGTGTCTGTTCCCTTTTCATTCAACACCTTTTCTGAACCGTTTCTTCCTTCTATGCTGGTGCAGGACAATTCCAGCTCAAGCTCCCAAAACCCGATTTCATCATAATTTTTTTTCTCCTGAATTCCCACCCCATATCAGGATACCATCTGCTCAATTGACCAATATATAGACTTAAGAATTCAGCCTTGATTCCTTCTCTTTCTTACCCCTGAGGCCAACTAATTGCCCTGCCAAACAAACTCTGCTTCGGTGTTTTCCAGCCTATCATCTCTCCAATCTCATTGCCACTTACTTTAATAAATTTTGATTATCTGACACTAGCCTCTCAATTGCTATTCCCAACTCCAGAAATGCCTTTATCCAACTAATTTCCAAATTGCTGGTAAATCTGAATGCCAATAATTACCTTGATTGTTGTGATGGTTTCATAGGTATGGGTGTGTATCTGTGAAAATTTAAGTGTGCACATCTTTTTTTTTAATAGTTTTTTTAATGTTTATTTATTTGCTTTTAGTTGTAGACAATGCATTTATTTGTACGTGGTGCTGAGGATTGAACCCGGGCCGCGCACGTGCTAGGCGAGTGCTCTACCGCTGAGCCACAATCCCAGCCCCAAGTGTGCACATCTTAAATGTGCTATCAAATATAGCTCAATAAATCTGTAACCAAAAATATTTGATCATGTCTGTGCCATCTTTTTGTATTTGTTCTTTTTAGATATATATGAAAATAGAGTGTATTTTGACATATTATACATATATGCAGTACAACTTACTCTAATTAGGATCCCATTCTTGTGGTTGAACATGATATGAAGTTACATTGGTGGTGTATTCATATGTGAACATAAGAAAGTTATGTCTGATTCATTCTACTATCTTTCCTATTCCCATGCCCCACCTTTCCCTTCATTCCCCTTTATCTAATCCAATGAATTTCTATTCTCCCCCCCACACACACACTTATTGTGTGTTAGCATCTGCATATCAAAGAGAATATTTGGCCTTTGGTATTTTGGGATTGGCTTATTTCACTTAGCATTATAGTCTCCAGTTCCATCCATTTACCAGCAAATGCCATAATTTCATTCATCTTTAAGGCTGAGTAATATTCTGTGGTGTATATGTACCACATTTTCTTTATTGATTCATCTATTGAAGGTCATCTATGCTGGTTCTGTTGGGGACGTTAACAACATGCCAGTAGATAGAAACTCACTGGCTGTCTCCCACTTCCTGATACGGGAACTTGGCCTAGCCAAGGGGCATTCCCCTGATGTATGTCGAGAGGTCAGACTGCCACTAGGATAGGCTAATAGCTCCGCCAATGTGATTTGCTCCTGCTTCCTATGTGCCCCTATGATCTTTCTGCTGATTGGCCCATGTCTTCTAACTTCCTCAATAAACCGAGCTCATGCCTCAACCAGACTCCCTGGTGTATGCCTGATTGTCTTCCATCGTGAAGGCTGAGTGTGGCCACCAGTCGACTTCTACCTCTTTCTGATTCCACCTCACTGCTGGGGCGTGTTCCCCTACCTTCTCTGCCAGCCAGAGAAGGCCAAACCCGGGTTCCGGGGAGCTAAAAACCCCAGCAGGTTCCATAGCTTAGCAACTGTGAATTGAGCTGCTATAAACATTGATGTGGCTGTGTCATTGTAGTATGTTGATTTTAAGTTCTCTGGGTATATGCCAAGGAGTTGGAAAACTGGGCCAAATGGTGGTTCCATTTCAAGTTTTCTGAGGAGTCTCCATACTGCTTTCCAGAGTGGTTGCTCCAATTTGCAGTCCCACCAGCAATGTATGAGTGAAACTTTTCTCCACATCCTCACAACAAAAATATTTGATCGTGTCTCTTCCAGCTTTAAAATTATTTTAGATAAAGCCTAAACACATTGAATGGCACACAAATTCCTTCATAACTAGATTCCATTTAACCCATCTATCTTGCCACCATTCTTACACTATCTGTACCAGCAATACAGAATTGCTTCTATTTCCTCAAATATGAGATTCCTCTCTCCCTTTCTCTTTCCTCCCAACATTTTGTAGTTGGTTCTTCTTTTGCAAGAAACACTGGCTCTCCTCCATTCTTCTAAGTACTGCTTATTCTTCAGGATTTGGTTTGGGCATCATCCCACTGGAAAGATTTATCTTTTCTCAAAGTAGGTTGAGTACTCCTCCAAAGCTCCCTAGTCATATTATCAATCAATTATAGACTGCTTGCTTCTGCCTCTCCCCATCAGACCCTTGGTTCACTGACAGGTGAGGTGGTTAATGATAATCATCCTCAAATCATCAATTTCCAATATTCCTGGCACATAACATACATATATACACAGCTTGTTTTTAAAAATTCTGCGTTGAAAATTGGTTGATGGAATTAATTTATTCTAAGTAAAAGGAAAAACTGCCTATGCAGATGAAGTAGTTGTACTTCATTCCTAGGAGGGATACAAACAAAAGACCAAAGAAGAAAACAGTGATGGTAGTAGATACATTCCATAAAGTATCCAACAGACTCAGAAAAAGTTGATCATGCCTGATCAGGTGTGAAGGTCGTAGGAGTGGCATTGAGACACACATATTCATTCCTAGTCTCCTGTATATAAGTTGATTCCTCACTATCTGCCTCCAAGAATGCCAGAAAATGGGTGAGCATGCTCAGGAGGCACACCTACCTACGCACATGCAATAGCCTGTCCTCAGAGTCATGTTTTCATGGGTAGAGCTGGGGAAGGACAGAGTACCTATAAAGGCCTGTGTATTTTCTCCCATAAAAATAACATAATAAACATTTTTAAATCCAATATATCTTTAAATATTCCCAAATTCAGCAAATGAATTTCACTTTTGGCTGTGACTTTTGTAGATTGTTCTGAAAACTTTGGAATGCTGGGCAAAGGCAGATAAAGGAAGGAGAATACCTCCTGTAATAAGCAAAGGCGACTTAAAGACTTAAACTGGACTTAAACTGTCTCCACCCAATGGCCCATTAACCCACCATCTCCACCTGAGGGCTTGAGGGCATATTAAACTTATGCTTTATAAACCCTGCCCTTGCTATGAGCAGGCACCATTTTCTACCACCCTGCTTTGCGCAGGACATGGTTGGTGGCCCCCGGCTGGAATAAAGGCTTCATTGGCTATTACATGAGTGGCTTATGAGACTTTTTTCCTGCAAATTGGGTACAACACTCCAAGATATTCAAGTTTTATAAAGAACAACAACACTCTGTGATTCATACATTTGACTTGCACTTACTGCTTTCCTTCTCAAAATTTTCATTCTGGCTTACCAGAGGACTTTTTTTTTTTTTTTTTTTTTTTTTCCTGAGACCTATCCCCAGTTCCATATTAGGAGAAGAACCAGAATAGATTTTCCACTACAGCTCTTCTCCAATAAAAACATCTACATAAAAAAGGAATAAAATGTAATCTTAAAAAAATAAAAATTGGGCCGGGTGTGGTGGTGCACACCTGTAATCCCAGCACTTGGGAGGCTGAGACAGGAGGGTTGCGAGTTCAAAGCCAGCCTCAGCAACGAGGCACTTAGCAACTCAGTGAGACCCTGTCTCTAAATAAAATTTAAAAGGGGCTGGGGATATGGCCCAGTGGGCGAATGCCCCTGAATTCAATCCCCGGTACCACAAAAAAATAAATAAATAAATAATTAAAAAATAAAATAAAAATCAGAGACTGTGGCCATGGCTCAATGGTAGTACACTTGCCTGGCATGTGTGAGGCTCTGGGTTCAATTCTCAGCACCACACATAAATAAATAAAATAAAGGTCTATCAACAACTAAAACGATTAAATAAATAACAAATAAATTAATAAAAATCAGGGGCTGGGTTTGTGGCTCAGTGGTAGAGCACTTGCCCAGCATGTTTGAGGCACTGGGTTCAACCCTTAGCATCACATTTAAAAAAAATAAAATAAAGGTATAGTGTCCACCTACAACTAGAATTTTTTTTTAAATAAATAAATAAATAAAAATCCTTGAGCAGACAGTATTGTTTATAGATTTATTGGTATGTAACATTTTCTTTCAAAAAGAAATACCTGTGGAGAAACATTAATGAGACATTTCAAAGTATTTCTTAATAAATGGAAATCAAGTCATATCAATTGGATAAATTCTTATTAAAATATGAGACTATCTCAGTTTTAAAAAGAATAAGGGGAAAGGTAGAACCATATTTTATGAGACAAGGTATATTTTGTCTAGTCCCTTTCATCAAGATTTCTCGGCATTTTACCAACTTCTAAAAAAAGAAATGTTCTTAGTCTGGTCTTTAATCAGATATAGACCACAACTAAACTGTCGAAAGCCATTTCAATGCTGTCTCTGTTAAGACATTTTACAGCTATCATAACTCGTGCATTGTGGAAAGCTCTTAGTCTGTCACATATCTGCTTATGTTACAGAATTTACATTGTCATTTAAGTTTGGAGAATTAAGAGAGTTCTGCAAGTCTGTTAATAGCCTGTATTCCACTTCAACTCTATAAAATATTTTACAATTTCGTTAATTCCTGCAACCTCATTTTATCTGCAATTCAGTAGTCATCTCATATACAGAAACTGAAATAAAAGACAGTACTGGATAATTAATAGTAATTTTATAACAGGCATATCAAAATTATTTCTGCTAAATTTATATCTAAGTTTTACAGATACTTTGTGTGGATAGATTAATAAATTTTATATTTAATGTCCCACAGGTTTTATTTCAACTATTACACAATTTTTGAGCATGATGTTCATACCATATTCATTTATAGAATTATTTGAAGACCGTGATCTTATCCTAACTCCCTTGAAAACCATGTATATCTGCCAATTTATTAAAATCTCAACCTGAGAATCTCCCTGGCCCTGATTTACTGATAAAGAAATCCAAACAAGTAATTTGAAGACATCATACAGATTTCTTCTGTTCCTGACATTCCACAGAGCATGTAATGTGGATCAAGAAATGTGGTATAGCCGGGCGTGGTGGCGCACGCCTGTAATCCTAGCACTTTGGGAGGCTGAGGCAGGAGGATCGCGAGTTCAAAGCCAGCCTCAGCAATGGCGAGGCACTTAGCAACTCAGTGAGACCCTGTCTCTAATAAAATACAAAAAAGGGCTGGGGATGTGACCCAGTGGTCGAGTGCCCCTGAGTTCAATCCCCGGTACCACAAAAAAAAAAAAAAAAAAAAAAAAGAAATGTGGTATATGTTTGGGATATAAAGATGGTTAAACTGTGATCCTGCTAGAAAGAAAAAGTATCCTGGGGCAAAGATAAATAAATGATGATTTGATGAATTAGCTAATCCACTAAATATAATAAATTCAATAATATGAAGATGCACAAATTCAATATTTGCATAGAGGAAAGAATAATGAAATTGATAAATATGAAGGATGAATAAGTACAGATAGTGGTACTGACTATTACAGAAGTCACAAAGAAAGACAAGGTAGAATCAAGTCATAGCATACACAAGATACCAACACTAATATGGTATATACCCAGAACTCCTCAAAAAATCTGTGTTGGAACTTAGTATTTAATGCAGTGAACTGAACTGGGTGAAGACAATAGAGAGACAAAAGTAAAAACAAGAGACTCAATTATTTTAAATGTGATTAAATCCAATGGGAGAAGGATCAGGTGAACAATACACATCAAGAAGTAACTGCAGGGGCTGGGGTTGTGGGCTCAGCGGTAGAGCGCTCGCCTAGCACGTGTGCGGCCCGGGTTCGAACCTCAGCACCACGTAAAAACGCATTGTGTACAACTAAAAGCAAATAAATAAATATTTAAAAAAGAAGAAGAAGAAGAAGAAGTAACTGCATGCCAGGTACTGTGTTAGTTCTGTTACACACAAGTTATCTCATTTGATCCTTCATATCTCATTTCATCCCCATTTGACAGACAATAGAATTAAAGCTCAGAGAGAAAGAACAACTTTCCTGAGATCACAAAGATCCCCAAAGGCAGCAGTTACTCCATCTGCTCCACAACACTAACTTCACAAGGTTTTGGAATGTGAATTAGTTAAAGTAAACCAGAGACCAATACCTGATTTCAGAGCAGTGGCTCTGAACTGGCAGCATCTATGTTGATTGAAAATGTCCTAGACATGCAAATTCTTATCCCACCCCTGACCTACTGAATCAAACTATTTGAATAAATCTAGGTGATTCTGAAGATAGTAAATTAGATGGAAAGAACAGACAATTAAAAAAACTTCTGAAATGGCTTTTAGTCCCATTTTTACCTCTGCTATCTTTGCACTAGATGAGCTTGCAGAACATGACCTGGGGTATTGTGTCATAAAGAAAAGCAAAGAATTTCCATAGAAGAGTACTTCCTAAATGTTAGTGTGCATAGGAAGATCTCCTTAAAATGCAGATTTCAATTCAGTAGGTCTAGCAAGAGCCTGAGATTCTTTATGTCTAATAAGACGCTTGATTTTGCAGTTCTGAGAACTGTGTTTTGAATAGCAAATATATTGAATGCAAAGTTATGTTATAAAGATATCACTTAGACATTTACTATTTTTAAATTATTTTACACTGGCAAAAAAATTGTATTCAGTTATTGTGTACAATATGATATTTATATACATTTTATATGTAAATTAACATATCTAGATATATAATATATATGAGATATATATTATATACAAATTAATATATATAAATGCCTACATCAAGCTAATTAATATAAGCATTATCACACAAAACTATCATTTTCATGGTAAGAACATTTAAAATCTAAAGTCATTGCATTTTTCATAAATACAATATTTGATTATTAACTCTAGACATCATATTGTACAATAAATTTCTTGAGCTTATTCTTCCTATTGAATTGAAATTTTGTATCCTTTGACTAACATCTCCCCAACACTCTCCACTATTCTTCTATTTCCATGAGATCAACCTTTTTATATTCCACATATGAGATCATGTAACATTAGTCTGTGTCTGACTTATTCCATTTAGCATAATATCCTACGAATTATGTCATGTTGTTGAAAATCACAGGATCTTATTCTTTTTAATGGCTGTATAGCATTCTATTATGTTTGTGTGTGACATTTTCTTTATTTATTCATTTAGGTTAATTCCATATCTTGGCTATTGTAGTGCTGCAATAAACATGGGTGTAAAGGTGTCTCTTTGTCATATTGATGTTATTTCCTTTAGGTATATACTCAGGGGTGAGATAGCTGGATCATATGATAGATCAATTTTTAATTTTTTGAGAAACCTCCATATTGTTTTCCATATGGCTCTACTAATTTCCATTCTGCCAACACTAAGCAAGGGTTCCATTTTCTTCATATCTTGCCAACACTTGTTATCACTTGACTTTTTGACAGTAGCTGTTTTAAAGATGTAAGGAAGTATCTCAATATAGTTTTACAAGCTTCTATATCTTTACAAGTCAACTGGAGTGGTTCAGTAACCCACAATGGAAAATGCCAAGAACCACCACACAGAAAATTAACTTACCAGAAAAATAGTACCCTTAAAATGTCCCCAAACAGATCTTTCTATTCCTTTAGAGACCTCAAGGAAGAAGTTCCTCTAAAGCCTTTAGTCATGCATTTAAGGATCGGAAACTTTTTCCTTCTATCTAACCCAAGTCCTCTTGCTGAAACTTAAGGTCAACTTCTTGTTCCAACCTCAGTGGATATAGAAAACAGATGACTCCAGTCTGCTTTAAATATTTCCTTTCAATCAAAGCTGACAAAAGTCACAATTATTTCGGGCTTTTCACCTAGGCAGACTAAGATAATTATTTGAGTTGACTGCCTGAGGGAATGACAGATGACTCACCATCACATCTAACAGTAGGCAGATTAGAACCACTCAGTGTGGTATTTTAATGGCTTTAAATATCCAAGGCGACCAAAAAATTTAAAGTGAGCAAACTAAACAAACAGTTAAGAGTGCTGTGATATAAGAGGGACTACATGAGAAGATCCATCAAATGTGGTGCGACTGTGGTATTTATGGCTTTGGCAACCGTCACTATAGCTCAGCTCAAATCTAATGGCACCACTTATTACTTTGCTACAATATGCAATCCAAACTTGCACCAACTAAAAAAGTGCCATAAAAAAACGTAATTTGTTGTATGGATGATGAACTTAAATTCTGAGCAGACTCTCACTGCAGTTCTTTGTGTAGAGTTCAAGTGGTTTATGATAAATGAAACAGGATGATACTTCCTCAGTGGATTTGGGCAATCTCTCAAGTTTCTTGTTTTCTTTAATTTCAGTTTATATGTTTTATTGAGTGCCCCTTTGGCTATTGGGACTATCCCCAATGGTAAAGATATATTCAAATAGATGTCTGGCAAAATAGTATAGCAGAAATTCTAGGCAAAGCAAAAATAAGTGAAATGAATAAAAAAAAAAGAAGTGAAATGAGATAGTTGACACTGAGCATGAAGGGCAACAGAGTAGTCAAGAGTAGTTTCCTACAATGTTGGACTCCCAGCTTTGCCACTTCCCATCCAGCCAGGTTACATAATCACCTCAATTTAACCCCATTTATTCAAAACTAAGGGGGGTGAGGCAAAGAGAAAATATTTTCATAGATGTATGATGAGGATATACTAGTTAATATTTCTGAAGTACCTAGAAGAGAATCTTATACTTCGTAAATGTGTGGTTGTTTTTAAAATATATATAAGAAGTGAGCCTTAACCCACAAACACAAGTGTACGGAAATTCCATCAGTCTTCTGTATTTTCCTAAAGCTAAATGAAATTGCTCTTTGCCCCATTCCAGATGGAATGGTAATGGATAGTTTACTTTCAATGAATTACATGGTCACTTCACCACAGAAGTCTTTTATCTGAATTTGCATCTAAGTTCTTAATGATTCACCAAATGCAAAACCATCAAAGAAAGGGATGACAGGAATAAGTATTTGCTTTTCTTTGCTTCCTGTGATCTCTTTCTCCTAAATCATCCATCACCTCTTTTCCTTAATCCTTCCTCTAGGCAAATAATAGAGATGTCCCTCTTCTTGTCTGTGTGTCTCATAAGGTGCAGAGAGAGAGGAAAAGAAGAAGGGAAATAAGAAGAAATAAAAGTGAGTTCACTGCTAAAAAAAAAAAAAAAAAAAAAAAAAAAAATGCTATCCAGAGGCCAGTTGCAGTAGTGCACCTGTAATCCCAACTTCAGGAGGCTGAGGCAGGACAATCAATCATAAATTAGAGGCCAATCTCAGCAATTTAGCAAGCCCCTGTCTCAAAAAACAAATTTTTTTAAGGGCTTCGGATGCAACTCAGTTGTAGATTGCCCCTGGGTTCAATCCCTGGTACAAAAAAATAAAATAAAAAAATAGGAGGAAAGTGACAAGAACAAAGAGAAAGAGAGAAAGGAAGGAAAAAGCTACCCAGAAACATATATATATATATATATATATATATATATATATATACATATATATGTATATATGCACATACATATGTGTTTATACATGTATATGTATATATATATGCATAAATAATCATAATGCAAGGCAATATGTTCTAAATATTATATGAAAAATTATGCAATTTTTTGTGTGTGGGGAGGGACTGGGGATTGAACCCAGAGTCTCACTCAGGCTATGCAGTCACTCTGCCATTGGGTTACAACCCAAACTTCAATTATGGGAGTTTTTAAGGGAAGAGAGTCCTCTAGATAGAATGAAGGGTAGGTCAGGAAAAGCTTTAGAGATGTAGCATTTTAAAAAGCTGCTGCGAGGGATACAATAAGCAGAGGTAGGCATAAGGATTTGGGCAAATGCTCAAAGCTAGGAAAATCCACTGTGTTTTTATATGAAAGGCAAATAATTCGGTTTGCAAATGTCCAACACCATACTTGTCCACAAGAAGTTTCAACTTAGAATAAACCCTTGTCACCATTTGGTTACCCTAAATAGGAATAACCACAAATTATGCCAGTGAACCTCCTTACCATTACTAACACAGTCTTTTAGGGTTTCCAGAAGAAATGAGGATTATATAAAGAGTCAAAAATGATTCTGGGAAAGCTTTTATGTCAGTTGGTTTTACACATGTCCATTAGTTAAAAAGAACTAGGCCTTAATCAATGTGTTGTAAGAATTAAAGGAGCTCTGGTTCGTGAAACCATCATGTTTGACTTCTGATTTATTTTAAGGTTACAGAAAAAGAACATAAAACTCTTATTCCCACAAGTCCCTGACTGCCAAGCAAAACATCTTCCAGACACAACATAAGGGAATTGATTCATGCATAATAAATGTTTTTTCATTATGACCACTGCATCTTCCTGACCCCAGTGGCTCTTCATGGTAGGTAGCACTGAGACTTTCTGAGCAGTGCACTTTATTTCTTCCCAAAATACATCAAGGTATATGCTCTCATCAGTCAATTTGCCCTGTCATTTCATTTAGATGTTAAAACTTCTCTGCTTTGTTCACTTATAGGTATTTATCAGAATATCTTTTATAGGGTCAGAATTCAATCCTGATTCAAAGAAAATGGAATAAGCAAATGGGGATTCTAAAGAAGATGAGAGGTTTCAAGGTTAAAAAAAATGTTATTGAACTAAGAAATATGTTTAAGTACTGTTACTTGCAAGCATCTTTTAATATAAAATAATACAGAAAAATTAATATGCAAAATTGGGCTCTTGACTCTGTAAAGAAGAAAATTTCCCCCAATGATGTTCATATTAGGTGGATTTTTTTTTTTTTTTTACTTATATCTTAGCACAAATCTCACATTTATCTGTCATCACTGCTTCTTGTGGGATTTACATTATATTAGCTTTTTCTCCATATCATATTTGCAGATCTTAAGCCAAGCCCACTAAAAAATCTTTCTGGAGCTTAATAAAGAAGAAAAACATTGAAAGATGAAATCTAGAAAACTGAAAATCCACAAAGACACTTTTTATTTCCACTAATTTCTCTTAAAGCTGGAAGAATTGCCTGATAACTAAAGTTTTCTCTATCAAAAATTTAGCTTTTCAAAACATAATTTTAATTTTTCAATTACCTACATTTCTAATTCTTCAAAGTGATAACACTAGACTCAGAAAGATCCTAAGTGTCTCTTCATCTCCTAAAGTGTATAATACATCCTTTTAAAGTCACCATGACTGAAGTAATGGTCCAATAGTTACTGTACCATAAGTTCAAACACTGAAACAAGTTAAACATTATTGAGCTAAATATGAGGTATATGCTCATTTGTAGGCTCCACCTCAACTGTAATCCATATTGTATGTGGCTCTTTGAGGAAGGGGCTCTAATTGGGGGAAATGATCTATATTCAGGAGGATATTAGAGCATGTTGGGGTAAATACAGACACAATGATAACTTCTTTTAAATCTACAAAACGAAATCTGTGTTCATGTAGCTAAGTATTCATATGTAGGTGATTGACTCAAAAGTAATAAACCAAAAAAGAGTAGTTACTGAACATTTTGCTGGTGCTAGGACTGTGTATTTCCCAAATCACTGAGAGTCAAAGAACCAAATCACTACTTTACAATTCTGTGGATTAGAAATAAAGTCATTACTGTGTCTCTAGCAAAGATCTTGAATACCTTGAGAAATACATTTACTATTTAAACAGAAACTGAACAAGCAACAGGATAACTTCTTGAATTCTGGAAGGTTACTTAGATTCTGCCATCATCAAAACAATTCTAAAATATTTCTAGCTGTGTGAAAATATGGCCATGAATATTTAAATATAAATCTTTCACTACCATAATCTATTTCTTCTCCTATCTTCTGTAAGCTGTGGTCATTCATTTATGCTTTTTAGATAGAGAAAATACCTACCAATTCATTGCTGCTCTGAAACACTCTGAAATTTCAGGTCTACATTCCTAACATTGTGACTGATACAGGCACATAACAGAAAATCACCTTATGAAAAAAAAGTATAAATATTCCAGTTTCTCTTAACAGCCTATTGTAAGTATAATCTCCAAATATTGCTTTAACTTTTTTAAAGTTCCTTTAACTATTATTTTTGTGGTTGTGGTAGGGGTTGTTATAACATCTTTAAGTTTTAACATATAGCACATTATCCCAAAATTCTACAGAAAAATATTTCATACCTGCTCAATCTGATTTTGCTATGCAAACCACAGTAAAAGGAAAGAAAGGCAAACGATTCATTTGTGATGGTATGCTTTACTGAATTTCTTTTGCCTTACCAATGACAAGTATGTATGAGTTAAATCAGTTACAAGTTATGTCCATCAGTGCTGCAGTTGATGGGGGATACAGAAGCACTCTGACCTTTCCCCACCAAGTATGTAAAAGCTCATGCAGTGTAATGGGCATCTGTAAATCCATTAAAAATTATATATAAGCCGGGCGCAGTGGCGCACGCCTGTAATCCCAGCACTTTGGGAGGCTGAGGCAGGAGGATCGCGAGTTCAAAGCCAGCCTCAGCAATGGCGAGGCACTTAGCAACTCAGTGAGACCCTGTCTCCAAATAAAATACAAAAAAAAAGGGCTGGGGATGTGGCCCAGTGGTTGAGTGCCCCTGAGTTCAATCCCCGGTACCACCAAAAAAAAAATTATATATAAAAATATGTATGCATATATATGTATATATAATGCATATTATTCAGAATTGAATGAAATAAAATCTTGTTCTTAGTTTTTCTTAACTAAGTTAAGAGTAAGGAGTCTCTGGTGGTTTCTTGCTTGCTTTCTTGTTAGTTTTACATGGAAATCACGGTGCCTTTTTAATGAATACACAAAGTTCACATGGCAACTCGGGAGGAAGTTTTCTTATATCTATATTTTCAACTCACCAAGGCAGCTTTACTGACAAAGACATGTATACTAGATAATGTAGCAAAAGCATCTGGCTATAGTGATGCCCTTTTCTACCAGTCCCTATCACACCTGTTTCAACTCCTCCACAGCTGTTGCTGCTGATGTTTAGAACATTTAAGGATTTCACTATAATCCTCTTCCTCCAAGCACGCTTCATTCCTATTTTTTCCCCCACTCTCCTTCCCTCTGGGAAACTTTTTCTTCTCTTATAAAGTGGCTGCACTTTATTGCTCTCCTTCCTTTTCTTATCATCTGCCTTCTGTCACAGCCCAGCTGGGAATTGATTGAAGGAAAAAAAGTGAGAGCTGGAATTGTTTCAAGTCATTTTCTTCTGAGCCTCAGGACACCGCAGGAACTGATTCATATACTTCTCACCTCCTTGCAACCTTCTCTCATCTCTTCCAAGTACTAGTTTAAAACCACAGAACAGTGTGTGGCCGTCTGTCACCAAAGGAAATGCATGCGTGGTCCCAAACCCCATTATCACCATGACATTTGATGCCCTAGACAGTGAGACTAATGTATTGCCTTTGCCAACACTTGTCAAGTCACAAGAAAATTATAAAATGTAATCAAGTTATCCATCTTTCTGTGAGCTGTGCAGTGTCTGCTACTACTGTAATTAAATGGGATGTGCATATTAAAATAAAGGAGATCAGCTAGGTATCAGTGAACCTCATGCTCAGTCTGCTTGAAAAACCTGCTTAGGAGTTCTAATCCAAGATTTTCCCTCCTCCATCTTAACTACAAAAAGTAAATTGGTCATTATCAGGGTAAAGAAGAGGGATTATACCAAGAATTCTAACCATGGAATAGGAAATATGAGACAAAAAGTTCATATCAACTGTAATCTTTCCTCTAGCCTTCAATTTCAGTACAAAGAAACAAATAATATCAAACCTCAAGAATTGTTTGATATAAACTAAAAAGTTCTTTTGTTAGTCATATTAACATTAATGTAGAAACCCTAAATTAGAGGTATGGGAGCATGCAGGTATCTATTGGGTAGAAATCAATGAAAAGAAGGAACTAAAGCAGCCAGGAAACCTAATAGTTCTCAAGAATAAATATGAAACTATACTATAGTCTATTAACATTGTACATGTATTCTACAACAGATAAGCTATTTCCAATAGCTACAGCAAAAGAAAATAAAGTGAAGGTAGCACTATTTTGAAAGAAAGCAGGTAAAGATGCATGCTGTTGAATTATATATGTGTTTTTATTTATATCCTCTTTTTTATTCACTAGCTTCAAGGGAAATGCTTTCAACATTCATTATTATAGCCTTGAGCTTTTCTCCTTTATGTAAAGTGATAAACTGTTTTAACTGTAGGTATTGCCTTATGGGAAATTTTTACTGAATTTTGAAGCTTAAACTGTCAGAGTTGTCACTCTGCCATTATATGGAATTGAGCAAGAGTGCAAATGCTTTCTAGTTGTTAGAATCTAGATGGATTGGAAGCACAATGAAAGCAGAGTTTGGCACATTGGCGCAGGAGTTGGGGGGGGGAGGGATAAGATTATGAAAGCTAACATATAAATATATATATTATATAAAATTATTTATTTTAGCTTGAAGCAGTGCCAGTGCTTCCACAAGTCAGAAAAAAAGCACCTAATATAATTCTCTATCGCATTTATCTATTTACAAATAGCTTAGCAATAAAAGGTTCAGTGAATTGTCTTACAGTCCTTATGTTGAGCTGAAGTTTTACACTACTTATGAAATTCCCTACATTCTCCCTGATAATTTTATATCATTTCACTTCTTCAAGATTTCCAGTCCACAGACAGTTATTAATTTACTTGAGAGTTTTGAAAGAGAGTACCAAATATTCTTCAAGGGAGAAATTATTGAATTTCCATGGAGGGTGAGCAAGGGACTGTATTTCCAACCTCCCTTACAGTGAGTTGTAGTTATAAGACTAAGCTTACATGGCTGGAAAGAGGATAGAAATGATAATTGTCACTTCAGATCACATTGTTATGAAGAATTCCCACCTCTCTTTTCACCTATCCTGATGCCTTCAATACACATACAGTACTGATGAAATAACTGCCCATGCATACAAACGGAATGTCCTGTAAAATGGTAGACTGAAAAAGCAATGGGATCTTAATCTTTGAACACCCTCCTAGATTGAAATTAGAACTAATGAATTCAGTGAAGATGCAGAATAGAAAAACCAACATATGAAAATGAGTAGCATTTCAATACACAAATAATGACCTGGCTGAAAAAAAATCAAGCAAACAATTTCATTTATATTATCATGAAAAAAGAAAATAGCCATAGGAGTATAGTTCAGTAGTAGAGCACTTGCCTAGCTTGCAGAAGACACTGCACTCAATTCCTGGGACCAACAAAAAATTAAAATAAGTAAATAAGAATAAATTTAAGCAAGATGGAAAATGGCTACACTGAAAACTATAAAAACATTTATGAAAGAAATTGAGAGACAAATAAATAAAAGAATATTCCATGTTCATGGATAAGACAAATTAAAATTGTTTAAATGTTCATATTATCCAAAGAAACATACATACATATTTAATTCAATTCCTATCAAATTTTCAATGGCATTCCTCACAGAAATAGATAAAAAAGTTCTAAAATTTGTATGGAACCCCATCCCACACACACACATATAAAACAAATAACTAAAGCAATACTGAGAAAGAAAAATAAAGTTGTAGGCTTAAATATAACCTAAAATCACTTCCTGACTTTAGGTTATATTACAAAACAATAGTAATAAAAATCAAAAACATCAATCAATGAAACAGAATGGAGATCCTTCAAATAAATCAAACATATATGATCAAACAATATTCACGAAAGGCACCAAAAGGGCACAATAAGGAATGATAGACTCTTCAACAAGTGGTTCTGAAAAGATTGGATTTCCACATACAAAATAGTGAAATTAGACCCTTATACTATGAAAACACACACACACACAAAAAAAAAAAGAATCAAAGTGAATGAAAGACTTAACTGTAACATCTGGAATTATAAAAGAGAATACAGGGGGAAATGTCTATGATATTGGTCTTGGTAATGATTTTGGGGTTTCACACGAAAAGGTCAAGTTACAAAAACAAATAAGTAAACATGACTAAATCATATCAAAAAGCTTCACACACCAAAGAAAACAACCAACAAAACTACAAACCGGGAAAATATAACTATAAAACTACAGGATCTGGTCAGGGTTAATATCCAATATTTATAAAGAACTCTTAAAAACTTAATGGCAGAAAAGAAATAACATGATTTTAAATAGGTAAAGGATCTGAACAGATATTTCTTTAAAGATGACATAAAAATGTCCAACAGGTACATGAAAAGGTGCCCAAAATCACTAATTATCTTGAAAATGAAAATTATATCAATTATGAGATATCATCTTGCTGAGCACAGTGGTGCATACCTGTAATCCCAGCAACTAAAGAGGCTGAGGCAAGAGGATCACAAGTTCAAAGCCAGCCTCAGCAACTTAGTGAGACCCTATCCAAAATAAAAAATGAAAAGGTTGGGGTTGTAGCTCAATGGTAAAGCACCTCTTGGTTCAATACCCAATACAAAAAAAAAAATTATATCATCTCAAAGTGTAAGGATGACTATTATTATAGAGACAAGAGATAACAAATATTGCTGAAGGTATAAAGAAAACCAAATCCAAGTATATTGTCGGCAGAAATACAGATTAGTACAGCCATTATGGATAACAACATGGATATTTTCAAAGAAATTAGAATTATCATATGATCCATAAATCCCCCTTATGAGTAATATACCCAAAGGAGATGAAATTACCACCTCATAAACATATCTGTACTCCTGTGTTAACTGCAGCACTATTCACAATAGCCAAGATATAGAAACATTAAATGCCAATCAATGGATGAATGGATACAGAAAATGTCACACAGACACACAGAAATATTCAATCTTATTCAGTCTTTTTTTAATATTTTTTATTTTTTTTCTTATTTTCAAATTTATTTTTTATTCTAAGTTGGTAAAATGACAGCAGAATGTATTACATTTCATATTATACTTGTAAAGCACATTTTTACGTATCTCTGGTTGTATACAAAGTATATTCACACCATTTATGACTTCATACATGCACTTAGGGTAATGATATCCATCTCATTCTACCATTTTTTAATTCAAATTTGTATTAATAATAGTAGTATGGAATACACTTCATAGTACACATATAAAGCATCTTCTTACATATCACTGCTTGTATACGAAGATAAAAAGTATATTCGTACTTTTCATATCTTCAATCATGCATTTAGCATAAAGATATCCATCTTATTCAACCACCTTATCTTTTTCTTTCCCCCTCCACCCACCCTTGCTCCCTTCCTTCCCTTCCCTCCCCCTTGACCTTTCTAGGGTTCCTCTAATCCTCCTATGTACCCCAACATAACACCACTGTGAATCAGCCTACTTATATTAGAGAAAACATTCAGTATTTGGATTTTTGAGATTGACTAACTTCACTTAACATTATGTTCTCCAACTTCATCCATTTGCCTGCAAATGCCATTATTTTGTTCTCTTTTATTGCTCAGTAAAATTCCATTGTGTATAAATACCACATTTTCTTTATCCATTCATCTACTGAGGGACATCTAGGTTAGTTCCACAACCTAGCTATTGTGAATTGTGCTGCTATAAACATTGAAGTGGCTGAGTCACTGTAGTATGCTGTTTTTAAGTCCTTTGAGAATAGACCCAGGAGTGGGATGGCTGGGTCATAGGTGTGGTTCCATTTCCAGTTTTCCAAGAAATCTCCATACTGCTTTCCATAACGGTTGCACCATTTTGCAGACCCACCAGCAATGTATGAGTGTGCCTTTTCCCCCACATCCTCTCCAACATTTATTGTTGTTTGTGTTCTTAATAGCTGCCATTCTGACTGGAGTGAAATGAAATCTTAGAGTAGTTTTGATTTGCATTTCTCTAATTGCCAGAGATGTTGAACATTTTTTTCATGTATTTGTTGATTGATTGTGTATCTTCTTCTGAGAAATGTCTTTTCAATTCCTTAGCCCATTTAGTGATTGGTTATTTGTGTTTTTGAAGTTAAGTTTTTTGAGCTCTTTATATATTCTAGAAATTAGTGCTCTATCTGATGTGCATGTATTAAATATTTGTTCCTAATTAGTTGGCTCTCTATTCACCTCACTGATTGTTTCTTTTGCTGAGAAGAAGCTTTTTAGTTTAAATCTATTCCATTCATTAATTATTGGTAGTAATTCTTGTGCTACAGGATTCTTATTAAGGAATTTGGGTCCTAATCCAACATGTTGGAAATTGGAGCTTAATTTTTCTTCTATTAGGCATATTGTTTCTGGTCTAATTCCTAGGTCCTTGATCCTCTTTGAATTGAATTTTGTGCATGGCGAGAGGTAAGGGTTTAATTTCATTTTGTTGCATAAGGATTTCCAGTTTTCCCAGCACCATTTGTTGAAGAGACTATCCTTTCTCCACTGTGCATTTTTGGTGCCTTTGTCTAATATAAGATAACTGAAATTATATGTATTAGTCTCTGTGTCCTCAATTCTGTACCATTGGTCTACCAGTCTGTTTTGGTGCCAATACCATGCTGTTTTTGTTACTATTGCTCTATAGTATAATTTAAAGTCTGGTATGGTGATGACACCTGCTTCACCTTTCTTGCTAAGGATTGCTTTAGCTATTCTGGGTCTCTTATTTTTCCAGATGAATTTCATGACTGCTTTTTCTATTTCTTTGAGGAATGTCATTGGGATTTTGATTGGAATTGCGTTAAATCTGTATAATGCTTTTGATAGTATGGACATTTTGACAATATTAATTCTACCTATCCAAGAGCAAGGTAGGTCTTTCCATCTTCTGAGGTCTTCTATAATTTCTTTCTTTAGTGTTCTATAATTTTCTTTAAAGAGGTCTTTCACCCGTTTCGTTAAGTTGATTCCCAGGTATTTTATTTTATTTTTTATGCTATTGTAAATGGGGTAGTTTTCATCATTTCCCTTTCAGAGGATTTGTCACTGATGTACAAAAATGCCTTTGACTTATGGGTATTGATTTTGTATCCTGCTACTTTGCCGAATTCATTTACTAGTTGTAAAAGTTTTCTGGTAGAGATTTTTTGGGTCTTCTATGTATATTATCATGTCATCAGCAAATAGTGCTAATGTGAGCTCTTCTTTTCCTATCTGGATCCCTTTAATTTCTTTCATCTGTCTAATTGCTCTGGCCAGTTTCCAGTACTATGTTAAATAGCAGTGGTGAAAGGGGACATCCCTGTCTTGTTCCAGTTTTTAGAGGGAATGCTTTCAATTTTTCTCCATTTAGAATAACGTTAGCTTGGGGCTTTGCATAAATAGCTTTTATAATGTTGAGATATGTTCCTGTTATTCCTAAGTTTTTCTAGTGTTTTGAACATAAAATGGTGTTGTATTTTGTCGAATGCTTTTTCTGTGTCTATTGAGATGATCATATCTTTTTTATCTTAAAGTCTATTGATGTGATGTATTATGTTTATTGATTTCCGAATGTTGAACCAAACTTGCATCCCTGGGATAAACCCCACTTGATCATGGTGCACTATCTTTTTGATATGTTTTTGTATTCGATTTGCCAGGATTTTGTTGAGGATTTTTGCATCTATGTTCATTAAAGATATTGGCCTGAAGTTTTCTTTTTGGGATGTGTCTTTGCCTGGCTTTGGAATTAATGTGATATTAATCTGGAAGAGGTCCCTCTTTTTCTATTTCTTTAAATAAGTTGAAGAGCATTGGTATTAGTTCTTCTTTGAAGGTCTTGTAGAACTTGGCTATAAACCCATCAGGACATGGGCTTTTTCTTGTTGGTAGTTTTTTGATGGTGTCTTCTATTTCCTCGCTTGAAATTGATCTGTTTAAATTGTGTATAGCCTCCAGATCCAGTTTGGGCAATTCATACACTCTAGAAATCTGTCAATGCCTTCAATATTTTCTATTTTGTTAGAGTACAAGTTTTCAAAGTAATTTCTAATTATCTTCTGTATATCTGAGGCATTTGATGTGATATTTCCCTTTTTCATCATGAATGTTAGTAATTTGAGTTTTTTCTCTTCTTCTTTTTGTTAGCATCGCTAAGGGTCTGTCAATTTTATTTATTTTTTCAAAGAACCAACTTTTAGTTTTGTCAGTTCTTTGAATTGTTTCTTTAGTCTCAACTTCATTAATTTCAGCTCTGATTTTAATTATTTCCTGTCTTCTACTACACTTAGTGTTGATCTGTTCTTCTTTTTCTATCGCTTTAAGGTGTGATGTTAAGTCATTTATGTATTTTTTTTTCTTTTAAGGAATGAACTCAGTGCAATGAATTCTCCTCTTGCTACTGCCTTCATAGTGTCCCAGAGATTTATATACAATGTATCTGTGTTCTCATTTACCTTTAGGAATTTTTTAATCTCCTCCTTGATGTCTTCTTCAACCCCTTGTTCATTCAGTATCATGTTGTTTAGCTTCCAGTTGTTGGAGTAGTTTTTTGTTGTTGTTGTTGTTGTTGTTGTTTCTTGTATTATCATTGATTTCCAATTTCATCCCATTATAGTCTGATAGAATGCAGGGTAGTTTCTCTACTTTTTTATATTTGCTGAGAGTTGCCTTGTGGCATAATATATGGTCTATTTTTAAGAAGGAGCCATGTGCTGCTGAAAAAAAAGTATATTCACTTACTGATGAAATATTCTATATATATCTGTTAAGTCTAAGTTATTAATTGTTTTAATGAGGCCTAAAGTTTCTTTGTTTAGCTCTTTTTGGATGATCTATCCATTGGTGAGAGAGGTGTGTTGAAGTCCCCTAGAATAATTGTGTTGTGGTCTATTTTACTCTTGAACTTGAGAAGGGTTTGTTTGATGAATGTGGATGCTCCATTATTTGGGGCATATAAATTTATAATTGTTATATCTTGTAATGAATGGTTCCCTTAAGTAATAAGAAATATCCATCTTTGTCCCTTTTGATTAGCTTTGGCTTGAAGTCTACCTTATTCAATATGAGGATGGAAACCCCTGCTTGTGTGAGTGATAAGACTTTTCCCAGCCTTTCACCTTCAGTCTTTTGATGTCTTTTTCTATGAGGTGGGTTTCTTTGAGACAGCAAATTGTTGGGTCATTTTTTTTAATCCAGTCTGACAATCTGTGTCTTTTTTTTTTTTTTTTTTTTTTTTGGTACTGCGGATTGAACTCAGCGGCACTCGACCACTGGGTCACATCCCCAGCCCATTTTTGTATTTTATTAGAGACAGGGTCTCACTGAGTTGCTAAGTGCCTCGCCATTGCTGAGGCTGGCTTTGAACTCGCGATCCTCCTGCCTCAGCCTCCCAAAGTGCTGGGATTACAGGCGTGCGCCACCGCGCCCGGCACAATCTGTGTCTTTTGAATGGTGAGTTTAGGCCATTAACATTCAGAGTTATTATTGAGATATGATTCGTATTCCCATTCATTTTTATTTGTTTATGGTATTTAACTTGCTTTGGTTTCTCCTCTGGTTGGTATTTCCTTTAGTTTAATATCTCCCTTTGTTGATTTTCATTGTTATTTTTTTTTTCTTCTTTGTAGAATATTTTGCCCAGGATGTTCAGAAGTGCTGGCTTTCAAGTTGTGAAATCTTTTAACTTTTGTTTGTCATGGAAGGTTTTTATTTCATCTTCAAATCTAAAGCTCAGTTTTGCTGGGTATAAGATTCTTGGTTGATATCTGTTTTCATTCAGAGCTTGAAATATTCTATTCCAGGATCTTCTAGCTTTTAAGATATGGGTTGAAAAATCTGAACATAGTCTGATTGGTTTCCCCCTATATGTAATCTGCTTCCTTTCTCTTGTGGCTTTTAATATTCTCTCCATGCTCAGTATATTAGGCATTTTCATTATAATGTGCCTTAGTGTGGATCCGTTGTGATTTTGTACGTTTGGTGTTCGGTAAGCCTCTTGAACTTGGTTTTCACATTCATTCCTCAAGTTTGGAAAATTTTCTGCTATTATTTCATTGAATACATTACTCATTCCTTTGGCTTGGAACTCTGCACCTTCCTCCACCCCAATCACTCTTAAATTTGGTCTTTTTATGTTGTCCCATATTTCTTGAATGTTCTTTTCTTGATTTCTTACCATTTTTGCTGTGTAATCTACATTTTTCTCCAGGATATATATTTTGTCTTCATTATCTGAGGTCCTTTCTTCCAAGTGGTCTAATCTGTTGGTGATGCTTTCAATTGAACATTTAGTTTGGTTTATTGCTTCTTTCATTTCCAGGATTTCTGTTTGGTTTCTCTTTAGAATCTCTATCTCCCTATTGAAGTAATCTTTTGCTTCCTGTATTTGTTTTTTGGAGTTCTTTGTCAAAATGATCTTTTACCACCTGATTTGCTCCCTCATCTCATTTTTGAGTTCATTCTTAAGTTTTATAAACATTTGGAATATGTAATTTCTGAATTCCATCTCTGGCATTTGACCAACTGTGCTTGCCATTAAATCTACTGAGGAGGTATGTGGATTTGTTTGAGTCACTTTATTCCCTTGTTTCTTCGTATTGCTTGTGTGACTTTTCTTCTAGCACTGTGGAACCTCAGTTATTTCGTTTTTGCCTTAAAGCCTTATGATGCTCCTTCAGTACAATGCTATCAGATCCCCTTATAAATACTTTACACTTTAAAAACAGACACTTTCTATTCAGATAATCACAGCTTGATCACAATGTACAGATTTATTTAACACAGATATTGTCTCCAATTTACTCTGTATGTTTGTGATGGGGATTATAGCTTCAAGTATTGGACACAGAGGTGATAAGTTTAGGAAGAAGGAAGTGAGGGTGTTGAGTTGTTCTTTCTTAGGAAGTGTGAAAAGAGAATTCTATGGAAGTAGTTTAATATCAGCAGACAGGAGAGGAAAGAGAATGGAGTGAACAATCTAGTGGAAAGACCAATTTATATATAAACCATCTTATACAACCGTTGAGAGGAGAAAAAAAAGAAGAATGGAAAAGAAGGAGAAAAGAAAAAAAAAGATGACAAAGAAATAGGAATTAGTATAAAAGAGAAAGTGAGTAAAAAAAAAAATAGAGAATAAACTATATATAACACCACTTTGCTGTATAGTTCAGTTGCCCCGGTTTTAGAAATCCCAATTTCTGCGTATAACTTGTTTTCGCCTCTGTTAAGAATGCAGTGGCAGGGTGTAATTAGGAAAGATGAGGGAAAAAGAAAAGTGAGAAGGAAGAAAAGAAAGAAAAAAAAGAGGCACAAAAACGGACAAACAAATTCACACATAGTCACACAAAACAACAACCACAAAAAAAAAAAAAAGCCGAATCCAGGAACAAGTCTCATTCAAACAGCACCTTAAGAAGCCGTTCTTTTTTCCCTTCCAGTTTAATCCAGTTGTCCTGGATCACGTCCAGGCAGTTACAGAGAACCTGTGGGTGAAGTCAAGTCTGTACCTTTTGCCACCGGCAAAATGGCACAGCGAAAGAGTGCCTCAGGGTGGGGTGTGTCAGCAGGTGAATGGCGCCGCCAGGAAAGGGTCCATCTGAAGGCCTCCCACAGTTGTAGCACCTAAGGGCTACCACGCTGGCCTTAGACACACCCTCCCCTGCTGGCTGCCCGCTTCTCACCTAGGTGGTGCTGTTCTCAGAGCGCTGGCCGGATCCATGGAAGCCCGCAGCTGTTTCTCCTTTCTTCCTTGTTTCTTTGTCCCAGTCTGACGCGCCTTTCCTCAAAAATGGCGACAGTCACTCTCCTGGTGCTCAACAGCACTTACCCTGCGTGACACTCTCGAGTGGGCAAGTCCGGCCTGGCTGATTGTGTGAAAGAAGTGAAAGAACTCTGTGTGGACGTCGTTCGCATCTAGCTTTCTTATTATCCTTCTGCGTTGTTTAAAGCTGTTGTCCAGATCTCTCCCTTACCATGGGGCTACCCGCCGGTTGCGCCTTAGTGCTGGTTCGTCCATAGAACTCTCGTAGTAGGCCGCTGTGTGTCCACGGTCTGGAGTTCTTTGTGTTTCACCGTCCCACCATCCGAAGAGGCACGAATGTCCCAGCTCCCTCTCAGTTGCAAGAATAGTGCTAGGAACTCATTCAAATTTCCCACTAGGCCTCTTTTAGTGACTGACTGCCAGAAACACATCCCTCCTGTCCGCCATCGTCAGCCGACCCACCTCTTATTCAGTCTTAAAGAAGGAAGGAAATCCTGTCATTTGTCACAATATGGATGGACCTGGAGGATACCATCCTAAGTAAAACTTGCCATATACAGAAAGAAAAATATTATGTGACCTCACTAATATGTGGAATGAATATCTATATGTAGATATAGATATTATCTAGATACATCTGTGTGCATCTGTAGAGAGCAGCGAAGAGGAGAGGCAGGGAGAGGGAGACACAGGGAGAGGGAGAAAAAGCTCAAATACACGAAGATATGAAACAGTGGTTACTATGGTAGAGGGGAAAGAGAAGAGGAAACAAAATAGAAAGATGTAGCTCAAACAAAACAAAATCGCAGATATGTGGGATGAAAAAGTCTAAAGTATTAATGTAGAATGTGAAGAATAAAGTTAATTAAGTTCTACTGTATTCGGGATTTTTGCTGAATAAGTAGATTTTTAACTACCTTGTCACAAACACACACAACATAACCATGAGATAGTAGACATGTTAATCTACTCCACTATAGTAAATACTTTACTATCTATATGCATCCTATGACATCACGTTATAAATCTCAAATATACAATAGATTTATTCTAGATCAGAGAAGGACGTCTAGTTTTATGACTCTGATACACTTTACAAAAACTTTTTAAAAATCATATGCTTTGCCTAGGAAAAATGTTCCTGCTAATCTAATAGCAGTAAGGTATGCACTTACAACATTTGTTAATGGAGCTATATTTATCCTTACAAATACTTTTCATTTTCTCTTGTGGCAAAACACAAATGTTTTAAATTGATGTTGAGGACTCCTCATATATTTATAAGAGCAAGCAATCACCAATGGAGATATCAAAGGAAAAAAGAATAGAAACTTAATCTCAAAACTTACTTTTTGGCTTAGCTGAAACAAAAGAGACAAAACTGGCTATTATTAAGAATAAAATATCTCTTCACTGGTATTTGAAGGTTAGTCTCCCTACCATTAACCTGCACTTTTTCAATGTAGCTTATATATCTTTAGTGCTCAAATACATGAAAATCACCAATGCTCAAATCAAATTACCAATTCTCTAGCTAAAAAAGGTGGAAGACAAAAGACAAATATGTATTATCTATATAGCAGTGCATATTTGGTATATCACTGGGCTGGTGTAATCTGATGAAAGAAAAAAACCTTGAATATTCTATCATATTCAAGCTGATAGAGATATCAGGTTTAAAAAGAAACTCTCATAAACTTAATACAATTATTATTTCTTTCTTATTCCTGAGTGCACAATCCTTTCAGTCTGCTTGAGAATAACTACTCATCTACTTCTCCACAGAGCATGAACATTTCAACAGACATAAACTAATTTAAGGATCACATTAAGGAGATTGAAGACTTTTGCTTCTATTCAACAGATGATGGAGAAGCCCAAAATGTGAATATTTATGCAAGTTTCAAACGAAGAAATTGCTGATTCCTGGAATAATATTTATGCATAGAACACCCAAACTGAAATTCACTGAGTGGAATTCTTTTGACAAAATAAAATAAGTCAATCTAGAGTCAACATAAAATAAAATAAAATATGGAAAGAGGAGTGAGATGACAAATTATCCCAAATAAAATAATAAAGACTGAAAAAAATCAAAGATAACCTGGAGGAAGCCATTCAATTTTGTAAAACTAATGCATTAGAGACTCATACTGCCCAATTTCTCAGAGTTCCTATCACATTACTAGCACAGAATGGATTGAACTTAAGCTCATTAAACATTAGCTTCCTTTCTCCTGCCCACTCTCTCCTTTCATCCCTTGATAACTTTTGTTTAATTTCCTGTACTGCCTGCTTGTGTTTCTACTTGACAAAGATCACTTGGGCCCTTCTGTGAGCCCTTATGGGACAGGTTTGTCTCCACCCTGCCTCACACTGTCTTCCCAAAATAGGAACCAAGATACAGATCCTGTTCCTGCAGTGGACACTACCGTGCACACACCGGATTCCTCCTTTCAAGATTCAGTGGAATATTTCTTCATGGATACTTTTCCTATCTCCCACATTAGGGAAATTCTCCTAACACTTTTTAGTTTCACCCTGGATTGTTGTTATTCCTCCACCAAATGCCAAACTCATTGTAGAGTTAAGTTTCCCTTCCTACTGTTTCTAAATGTTTCCAATTCTTCCTCTAAAATTTATCTTCTGTACTAACATTAATCAAACTTTGTCTTCAAATGTCACTGGTTATCTTTCTCAATGTATTTAACTTTCCTGTAGCAGTTACCAGAACCATCATACCAAAATTCCTTCATTTCCAAGACTCTGCACCTGGTTTTTCTTTCCTTTCCTGTAATGAAAATTAAATGAACAAATACACTTGAAACACACAATGTTATATAGCATATAGAAGCTACTCAATAAATTTTTATTTCTTTAGTTTTTATATCTAACACATCCTTTCTTCCATGTATAGGCCCAAAATCCAAGATATCAATGAATGAATTATTATACTTATTTCACAACACAAATGGCAGTTTATTTTCATAATTCTTCACCCATATGACTCTCAAAAGCATCTCCAATCTTCACCTCTTTTTTATACCCTCAACTCATATTTTCTCGTCTTAGTATTTTAGGGTTTTTTTTAAAGTACAAATTAAGTTATATATATTTTATCATGTACAGAATGATACTCTGAAACATATGTACATTGTGTTATGGCAAACCAAGCCAATCAACATAAGTATTACCTTACATAGTTATCATCTTATGGTGATAACACTTGAAATCTACGCATTCCACATTGTAACTTACCCACATGCACCCTTCACTTATGTGTCTTGCCAGTTATATAAACACAACAAATCCAAACTTCAATCTTCTTATCTCTAAATAAGCTCTTCTTAGCAAACAGATTTGAAATGTTTTATTTAATTTTGGATTTCTTGACATCTATGCCCCATATACAATAGGTAACTTAATTCCATTAATCCTTATTTTACAATGTCTATGAGTTTTCTGTTCTAGTTCCCTAGTTCAAATTGAAATCAGTCCATACATTATGGCAACAATCTATTTGTTCTTCCCCACGGTCCCTATTTCTTCTCAAAGCCCTTCACCACATCACTGTTAAATCACAATTCCTAAAGCACATCTGTCAACGTCATTGTCACTGAAGGCCATGATTCACTCCATGGTCTCTACTTTGCTTAATGTTCAGCTTTAGAGGTCTCTGTAACTATGAAACTTTTCTTCTCTTGCTCTGCCATGACCTGGACCCCTGATTCCCACCTCCTGCTTTGCCTTCTTATTCTACGCTGTGCCACACTGTGCCATTCCCCACAGTTCTACTCACTTGATCTGTAATTCAAGATTCATCCCCAACTTTTGCATCAAGGTTTCTCCAACTTTTATCAAATTTTGTTTTACCCAAATATCCCCTTACTTCATCCAGAGAAATAATCAAATAATTCTCAATTCTGCATAGTTTCAGGTCTTCTATAATGTACATGATAGTCCGTCTTCAGTGTTGCTATTGCTTTATGGTCCTATTTTAAAATTCAAAAAACAGGGCATGAGGGAAGGGATCAAATGATAATAGATCATATGTGAAAGGGGAAGTATTAAAAAGAAATGAGTTGAATGCTGTTTGCAGATATGTTCCACTTTAATAATTCAAGGAGTTATACATTCATGTGTTTTCCTTTGTTTTTCTTCATAGATAAAAAACTAAAGATTTAAAAATTGAGGAGAATATTATAAGTATGCAAGACATGCTAAAAAAAAATGTGTCTACTTCCCAGAATTTTGCCTAGAATTAGTCTTTGAGAGAGGAGGCATGAGAAAATAAAAATCCATTATAGTCAATAAGAATGCTGGGAACAGAGAGATCAGGAACTTTACCACTGTCTGCCTGAAATTGACTTAAAGAACAAAGACACTGCAACTGAATGACAGGCACTGATTTATACTTGGATCTATCCTCACTATGGGGAAGCATAATTCCTTCAGGCACTATCTCAACTTAAAGGAGATGTCCATTAAATCCTTCCATTTCTCTTACCTCTGGCTGATTCTATAGTGGCCAAAGCCATCTATTATTACCAAATTGGGTTTCTCACATATATTAACATCGAAAGAGTGGTGTGCTGAGAAGACAGCTGGTACCAGTTACAAATTACACTAGATGGATCTTCCTTTATAAATAAGCTGGGTTCTGCTTTACAAATCAGTCTCTTTAGAGTCTGGTTACTGTGAATCAATTCATCAGTGTGTGAACAACTTAGAAGTGCTGGTAGCTGAGGGAAGAACTCTAGAATGGGGGGGGGGGAAGATAACACAACAGTGTAGAAACCATAAATTATCTGCTTCCATACTAGCCCTTATGGAAATACTAAAAGAGTAGAAGAAGAAGTAGAAAAAGGAAGTACATAATCTCTGGACCCTAGAGAAATTAGGCTTTAAAAATGTTATTAATAACAAAAATTGCAAAAGCAAAATAAAAGAAAGAAAAGAAAAATTTCTTTGGTAATTCCTGGCCAAAGGAGAAAACACATCTCCATATATCAAGGAACAACACAGTTTTGACTCACACAATGTACATTCTACTATTCCTATGAATAGAGTGTTTGAAGAAATTTTGCCTTAGGAATAACTTTTTCCTACATCTCAATCTTTATCATTTGGGTAGAGCTAAAACGATCTCCCCTGTACCCTCGGCATGAGCAGCAATATCATAGCATATTCAATTTATCTACCCAGGTTAACTGATTTTGGGAAGGCACTTGACTCACAGAATAAGAAGGTTTTCTGCATGATGAAAAAGTTGGTAGGAGCTAATATAATTTAAAAATGGAATTGCTGAGCCCACACCACCACAAAAGAAGTCTATGCAAGAACAATTCGGGGACCAACAGGTAAATGACCATAAACTTTATCACCCAAAGTAGAACAATTTTGCCAGGACAGATACTAAACATGTTGCCATAAAAACAACATAAATCTAGAATATTTCCTCACCCTCAAAAAAAGCAGAGCCATAGTCACCAGACAAAGAAATGAAGATAAGCAGAATCTTCACAGTATGAACTGAATATCTCAATCTAAGCTTTTAGATTATGGAGACAATAAATTCCCAATTTTTAATTCCAAATGGAGTATGGTTTTTGCTTCCTTAAAATTTAGTTGATTTGCAGAGAAGAGCTATGAAAAAAAATCTCTGCCCTCCAGAATGTTTTAAGTGAAACAATGGTGCTCAGAGACTAGGAACATGGGGGTGAAAAGGAACCACTGGACATCCTGTGTTAGTGTCAATCTGAGGCCTCTAATAATTAAAAGTAAATAACATCCATGCTTAGAACATATAATCATGATAAACAAAATCACACAAATTTTAGTAAAACAGATTTTGCTAGGGTGGTGCTTACTAAACCAATCAGGTCATGAATCAGTGTCCTCCAGGTTAAAGCAATAAGGACAAAGGTAACACATGAATAAAAATAATTTGCTATAGGGCTCACTTTTATTGATCCCATCAACCAAAATAGAAAATCTATTAGAATGTCAGGGAACAAGCGCCTGAATCTCATACAGAACATTATCAACTGCTTTCAATGGTTTGATTAAGTAGTTACATTGTATAAAGATCCATTCTTCAATTTTCCCATTGTAGCATGTCATGTGGCATCTATATACTGAGATTACCATGAGAATGGATGCAATTATTTTTCTAAGTAGTTCAGGCTTCAGAAAACTCAATCAGAATATTATGAACCAACCAACCTTTTTCTTGATTTTCGTGTTAAGTTACAGGTAATAAGAGAGAAAAACAAGGGCTGATTGAACAGCTGCTCTGGATGGGTTTCTGTCAAAGCCATCTACACTTCAGTGGAATCTTAGTAGTACTGGGCAAGTGAGAATGCAAAGGAAAGAGGTCTAGCGAAGGTGAAAACATTTAGGAGAGTCAGAAAGTCTGGTTTAGGACAGAATTTTACACATAGATCTGAATAAACTTGGAGAGGCCAAATAAATTTTCTAGGCTTCAGTGTTCTCATCTTTAAAATGAGAGTCTTTAACAGTACATAAAATGGCACTGCTAAAGTCAAAAGATTTGATGTGAGTTGGTATAAAATGGGGTTTTAAAGACTCGATTAAGATGAAATGTATCAATATTGAAAATGATATGAATTCATACTAACATTAAAAAAGATGTCTAAGATAAATTGTTAATTATATATACTCCAAATGAGGCTATGATTTTTAATATAAATATATAAATATCAATATGTATATTATATAATGTATTTTTTACATACACACAATCGTCCAAAATTATACACAATTGTGTTCTTTGGCAATAAGACTGGAGTGATGGGGAGGACAATGACATATTGACTTTACCTGTAAGACTTGAATTTTATGAAAATATTATTTAGATGTATAGTTAAAACATACTTTTTAATTGAGAGAAAGTATTTGTTATATGTGACTGACACAAGGATACTATTAAATGCAGAAAGATGAAGTGAAAAGAAACTGGTTTGGATGTCAATTATTGTTTAAAGAAATGAGATAATTTGGTATTGTACATGTTGAAATATTCAAATTAATGTTCATATAGACATTTAACAAAGCAAGACTAACACCTGGATGAAAAGTCAGAGCTAGAGATAAATTTAAGACTCTTGTGACATTTGTCAAAATCATTATATCATCCAGGCGCTGTGGTGCACACCTGTAATCCCAGCAGCTCAGGAGGCTGAGGCAGGAGGATAACAAGTTCAAAGACAGCCTCAGCAATGGTGAGGTACTAAGCAACTCAGTGAGACCCTGTCTCTAAATAAAATACAAACTAGGGCAGGGTATGTGGCTAAGTGGTCAAGTCCCCTGAGTTCAATCCCTGGTACCCTGCCCCCAAAAAAAATCATTATATGAAAGTCAGGTCAAAGGAGAGAAGATAGATTTTAAAACTTACATTATAAAATCTATGAGAGGAAGAAGAAGAAAATAGAAGAAGATTAAATAGAATTGCCATAAAAATAAAACATGAATTGGGGTATAGATTTGCCACAAAATCCACCAACAGACCAACCAAGGAGACAGAAGTAATTGACGGTAGCCTGCACTACTTAGAGCAAGATTTTAGACCTGAGAAAAAACACACCCATCACGAGAGATAAATTCCAACAGAATGGAAATATTTTTAAAAGCCATGCTGTAAGAAATAAGAAGTAAAATAGTTAATGATATATGGAGTTATAGAGTGACGAGATAATTTTTAAAAGATTAAGAGTAAGTGAATAAATAGAATAATAGCTAGAGGATACTGCAGAGGTAGGATAACTGTTTGAGATAAAGATATCCTTCCAAAAAGAAAAAAAGATATCTTCCCTAGCTGGGCGTGGTGGCGCACACACTGTAATCCCAGTTTGGGAAGCTGAGGCAGAAAGATCATAAGTTCAAGGCCAGTCTCAATAACCTAGTGAAGCCCTAAGCAACTTAGCAAGACCCTGTCTCAAAATAAGAATTGTTGGGGATATGGCTCGGTGGTAGAGCACCCCTGGGTTCAGTCCCCTGTATCAAAAGTAGAAATTCTTCCTTACTCAAATATCCTTGAAGACTTCTTAGGGCTTTGTTTACCCTGTCACAAAATTGTCCCAAACACTTGGCCCTGGCCTATTAGCCAACCTCATCTCCATTGCCTACATAATTAGCTTTGATCATTACCTGTTCTCTCCTGTAGCAGGCTTCAAGTCTTTGGGATGCCATTTTTCCCATCTGAGATGCCCTTTTGAGACAATTCTTATAATCGGGATAAATTCTAATCTTTCTTCAGGATCTTCTGCAATTTATGGCTTACACTACACTATTTTTGTATAATCTATATCAAACAATCCATGATAGTTGTAATGATTATTAAAATTCCAAGTGGCTCAACAAATCTGGCCCAAAATAGTGCTTAGAATATATATGTGTGTACATGTGTGTATGTAAATATATATTCAAAATATATGTGGGTATATTGCGTATATATTCTGAATATATACATTCTTATACAGCATATATACATAAAGACATATATGTATACATTATCTTTTTAATATTTGTAAAAGTGCTAAACAACATGTTTACTATTTCAAAATGACTCTGCCAAAACATTTTAATTTTGGAGACCATAAATGGTGTCATTTCACTTTTGTATTTGCTAATTTATTAGCTCAGTACATAAAATAGGTCAACAATGAATACTTAAGAAGAATTTAACTTCAGATCATTGTTTGGTTGAGCTCTATGTCCCCAAATGATGATTGTTTCTATTGTTTTATAAGGGTTTTTTTTTCTATCTCCTTTTTCTTTCCAGGTTAATTCAAATAGAATTCACTTTGTTTAATCTAGGAAAACATCAATTTTGAGATGCACTGTCTTTCATGCAGCTCTACACTACCAAGTATGCCATAACACATGATCCTTAATAGGATGCATTCCAATTCCAAAGATGTTAAGAAGTGAAAATAAAAGATTGTCCCTCTCAGCATGAATGCAGTAGGATAATTCATCTGTGGAAGGTTTTATTGTAAAATATTGAGAACTAACTATTGTCAAATATTAGGTGAGCTTTATAGGTTTTTCCCTAAATAAAATGTGTACTTATGGAGATAATAATTTTAAGAAACTTTAATCTTATGTCAGTATCTCATGGTTATACCAAGATAATTTATAAAGAGGTACTATGTAGGTTTGGGGTTGTGGCTCCATGGTAGAGCACTTGCCTAGCACGTGCGCGACCCAGGTTCAATCCTCAGCACCATGTAAAATTAAAGGCATTGTGTACAACTAAAACAAATAAATAAATATTTTTAAAAAGAGGTACTATGTAAAAGATATTTAAATAAAGTTACTATGTCTAAATTATTTACTGAATAATGGCTTAGGAGCAATTTAGAAACTGCTAATTAATTATAATCAGATAATACTTCTTTATCATTTTTTTATTTGAATTGTGATCTGTTATCTAGAAAACTTCTAGTATGCTTTCTTTGTTGACAGCACATACCAAATTTCTGCATCATTTATCCCTAACTAAATCTTTTCTGTCTTAAGAGTAGAATTTAAAAGTAACTAAAAACACTAATTACAATACACTGGAAATGGTAAACAGGTACTGAGCCCATAGAGCCGCATTCACAGGACAAAACTCATGGAGAGATCTCTAGGTATCATGAACAGCAATGTCTTTTATAGCCAATACACCTACTGTATATAATAGCACATAGCCAGGGGACTCTAAGCAAATGAGACCCTGATGATTCTTAAGCCCTAAAGCCCTAATTCTCAGTAAAGAATGGTCTTTTCCTACAAATTATGAGACATATATAAACAGTTGAGGATTTAGCTCAACTGTGGCAAACAAAACTTACTGAACTTTTCCTGGAGGTCAGCCAGACATTTAAAGCACCCATATGTCCTGATGATTATCCACCATCCAGAGAAGAAATTGCATAGAGCCTCAAGAGAATGGCTTGGTTTGATTGGGTGACCCGATTTCCTTTTGGTCTAAAACTCTTTCAATTGCTAGACAAGTCCTTAGCCCATCTGCTGGAAGTTTTCCTACAAATTACACAGAAAGCAAATTCCCAAAGGTTTAGTACTGACCAGGGAACATTAGATTTTTCTTGTAGTTGAAGAGGCTCTTTATCACTCAACTGTGCATTCATACTTTCAATAAATAGCATTTTGTATTTTTCTAACTGAATTATTTAACTTTAAACTAGCTCTTTCAAAAACACAGATTTGCAAAGCCTCAGAAACTACCTACTATAATGATTCCTTATCTCTGCTAAGACTTTTCACATTTCCATAGTAGATTAAATAAATGTCACTTGATTGTTGAGGGCTTTCCTTTATGTTTGCCAGATGTAAATTTATCTTTATTAATGCAGACAAATCAACCGAACCAAAATTTTAAGCTGTCTGATCAGCTACATGTTCATATTTTCATAATTCAAGCAAACTTTATGAGCTCTAAAAATACTGGTATGCTTATATTTCACCAAACAAATATCTGGAACTTAGCCTGAATTATTAAAAAATAATGTCAATGTAGGGGGCAGTGTTAGGATCCTGTAGGGAAGGAGAAAACTGTGGTCTGCTGACAAAATCAGGCCTGCTGCCTGTTGGGGTTTTGTTTTGTTTTGTTTGTTTGTTTTTTGGTTGTGTGTGTGTGTGTGTGTGTGTGTCACTGGGGATTGAACTCAGGGGCACTCGACCACTGAGCCACATCCTCAGCTCTATTTTGTATTTTATCTAGAGACAGGGTATCACAGAGTTGCTTAGCACCTCACTTTTGCTGAGGCTGGCTTTGAACTCCTGATTCTCCTGTCTCAGCCTCCAAAGCCATTGGGATTACAGGCACACACCACCATGCCCAGCCTGCCTGTTTTTGTACAACCTGCTAAGAAAGATTCTTAATCTGTTTAAATGGTTACATTGTGTTGTAAACAGTTATACAAGTACCTACATAATATCCTTGATTTTGTCTCTTTGCCCCAAAAAACTAAAATGTTAACAGTCTGGCCCTCTACAAATAGTTTGCTGTCCCCTGCTGTAGAACACCAGTGTTTACATTAGGAAACTTTCTTAGGCATTATGACCTTATTCTTGATGGCTATTGCTGCAAGACCCCTGCAAAGTGCACCCTAACAAGCAGCTACACAGCCTAAACTTACTGCTACAAAGAAAACTGCTATCCCTACAAAGCAAATCACTGTCCTTCTCAACGGAGAAAAATCTATGCTTATGCTATGTAGATGCCTCAGAGTCCAATATAATGAAAAGTTAAAATGTGGCACCTGGATTCTATAACTTTCAATTCCCAGTTCAAAGATTCATTATTCTCTAGGACTAGATTCCGTAAGAGGTTTGTATATCACAGTCATCTTAATAATCAATTTTTGTGAACCTTTATTCTATAGCTTATCAGTAGGAAGTGGAGGGAGAAGACAGATGGGTATCACAACAAGCAGGCAACTCTCTATGGTCATAGTTATTAGAACCATACCTTGTTGTTCCTTTCCTGTATCTCACCAGGCATGAGACATATTCTCAAAAGTATTATCTTCATATTTTTGCCTAACCTACTACCATACTGTCCAGAAAAAAAATCTCATTAGTTTTTATCTTGTTCCTATAAGAACCAAGCATTTTTTTAAATTTTGATTGTGAACCTTGGTTTGCTTTCTTAACAGATGCATTTTTACAAGAGTGCAAGCCTTAATTTAAGTCTTGAATTATTTAGCTAATAAGATTGAGGGCTATAAATAAAATAACACAAATACAACCTGAGATGTAAAAGGTAGAATTGCACCAGATGCACACAGAGTGCTGAGAAACCACACAGCTTCCTAAAGATCATTGGGGGGGGGGGGGGCAGCTTTCCAAAGGGTGTATCTATAAAGAGCTGAGCTGAGCCAGGATTTGAGCTCTGTAACTGATGCCAGGCAAAATGTTAAAAATAGAACTAAGTCCTATAACTCCAATTAGGTAACCAACAATTTCCTAACACTTATAGATCATAATAGTTTACATTAATTTAAAAAACAGTAAAGTTTATCATTCAAACATACAAATGTTGAGCTGATATTATTTTAAAATTAAGAAAATTAACTAGATAACAATGGATCCCAAAATACAGATATTGCTAGGAAAATCTGCTGGGCTCATTTTATATGCATAACGAAAGAGATGACCTTCAAAAAAGAAATGAAATATATTAATCCAAACATGATAACATCACTTAGGCAATACTCGATGAATAGATGAATATTTGTAACCACTTTCATGCCCTTGGAAAAGAATGTAACATAAATACAAAGCAGAGCAGTGGAATTGATATTTTTGCTGTCTATGAGGTATTCTAAACTTTACTGACACTAACTAATCTAGATTGGTAACCAAGTACAAGAAAATAAAACAAGATTTAAGTTTCAAAAGAAGTTTGAGGCTTAGCGTTGGCTAAAAGGTCACAGATTACATCACTATGTGTTCATTTAATCAGCCCTCAGCTTCAAAGCATGTGGAAGTGGTAATAGCAAATCTTTTCCAAGTGATCTCATATACTTATGAGTTTTTTATCCCCCATGCCCATAAAATGAACGAATGAGGAGAAAATCACTCAGGAGACAACTTGCTCTCACGGGCAAGTAAACTGTAAGGGACCTTGTCAAACTTTAACCGCTGTTTACTATTGAATTACCAAAGACAGTTGGTGCCTTACATTCAATACTACACTTCATGGAATGTGTCCCAGCCTTCTGATAAGTGAAAAAGTGGTCATTAACCACACAGAAGCAATCAACTCACCAACAGAGTACTGCTCTGAATCTTAACAGAGAAGAATTAAAATAAACACTCAAGTAGAAAATACCAAAAGACAGAAGGGAGAGCGCCATCTTCTGTCCCCATAAGGATGCTGGATCCATTTGTTCAAAAGAAAAAGAAATGAGAGAAAAAGAAAATAGCCATGTCTTCAGTTCAAGCAAAGATCCTATATTAGAGTTTCTTGAAATATTCCAAGAGAAAAGGGTTTCTGTTTCAGGAAAAATAATTATCCTAAAATGATAAAAAATCCTTCATCCATGTTGAAAGAAAGTGGATGATTTTCTTCCTCACAGAGACCTTAACCCTATTTTTCCATAAATAAAAGACACAGAACACTGTCTTCCTTTCCACATAAGACAGTAGGATGTATCACAAAAATGGTCTTTGCAACACTACATCCAAGATATAGTTCCTAGGTTTTAAGGTTTTCTGTCTCTTAAGGACATGCTGTGTGTGTGTATGTGTGTATGTGTGTGTGTGTGTGCGTGCGCGCACGCGTGCATGTGTACATTTTAATTTTAAAAATTCTCCTATGATCAGCAATGGCGAGGCACTTAGCATCTCTGTGAGACCCTGTCTCTAATAAAAATACAAAAAAGGGCTGGGGATGTGGCCCAGTGGTTGAGTGCCCCTGAGTTCAATCCCCGGTACCAAAAAAAAAAAAAAAAAAAAATCTCCTATGAATAATAGGTAACACATTTCCTGGAGTTCACGTTTATCATTCAATTAACCACTGATGCTTACAATCTAGGCAGATTATTTGCCATTTCCCCACTAACATAAAAGGGAGAAAAATGATTTATAGTGATTTAATAGACCAGTAAAAAGCACTTCCCACATGGAAAACACTGTTTCAAATGCAGCTTTATTATACTGTATAATGGTCAAGGTCATGACCAGGGTTAAAAAAAAAAAAAAAAAAAAAAACTTTAGAAATAATTAGGTTGTTCTTTTCAAAATAAAAATTTTATGATACACATGACATAATTATATTTGGCAACAAAAGAATAAAGTGTGTGTTAATGTCACTTGTACTTAATTACCTATACTATCCCTTTCCCTGTGTACTACTGCCTAGAAACAACAAATCAAATTCCACAATTTTTAACATTATTATGTCTGGCTCTGTATTCACATATTATTAATATCCATGCCAGAATATCCATTGGCCATTGCCTATGCTCTGCTCCAGCAATCAGAATAAAAAAGAACTGCTTGTTCTTTGGGAACAGAAGATATTGAAATGCACTGCAGGTCAGAGAATAGCCAAAAGACAGACTCAATCTACTCAATTTCTTTTTTTTAACATTTGTCATAGCAGATGTGTGTTTGTGGATGAAGGATCATTCCAGGTAATGTTTCTTAAGGAAATATTAGGGGAAAAGACACAGGATGATTAGAGGATACTAAAATTCAAAAGCAAATGTTAAAGGGTTTGTGGCCACTCAGGCTTATGGAGGAAGCCACTTACACTCTCTTCACACAGTGGAATCCCCACATCAAACACACTTAAAATAGCTCGTTTGAAGAAAATCATAATGTTAGGTTTTGTAAAACTTGGTTTTGACATTATCCTAAGATTGCTGATCTGGTTTATGATAGCAAAAAGTACCAGTGAACTCAAATGGATCAAAATGTATTTAACATTATCTCCATAGGTACTGTGCCTGATAATATCTAAATATAATAAACCTGGCTTTGTGCAAACACAGAATTTACCTCTTAACCCCCCAGCCACTCACACACACACATGAAAATGCAAAACACTCAAAAGAAAAACAATCATGGGATTTTAAGATATACATGTATCAAAAATCCAAATACCAAATGTTTTCTCTGATATAAGGAGGCATATTCACAGTGGTGTTGGGTGTCAGGGTACATAGGAAGATTAGAGGAACACTAGAGTGGTCAAAGAGGAAGGAGGAGAAGGGAAGGATCTAGGGGAGTATGGGGGAAAAGAAAAGGTGGTATAATAAGATGGATATCATTATCCTAAATGCATGATTGAAGACTTGAATAGTACAAATATACTTTGTATACAAACAGTGTTATGTGAAAAAAGGCTCTATATGTGTATTACGAATTGTAATGCATTCTACTATTACAAATACAACAACATTGAATATAAATAAATAAATAAGATATACATGTAAGGAGGGCACAATTCCTTTCTGTGTTCATGTTCTGTTATTACTTAGGGGTTAAAAGCCAAGGATGCAGGTGAGTGGTGACAAATGCAGCAGGGCAATGCCAAAGTTTTGGACTCAGAGAAGAATCTGAAAAGCAAGATTACTCTTAAGCCCAGCTCCAGAAAGAGGAATTGAATGGATCTGGTACTTCTGAAAGTAAGTATGAAGATTAAAATGGAAAACAGATGAATTGAAAGTTTATGAAAGAAACGGTAAGGCCATAAATTCCAACTCCATGAAGTCAGGTGGCTTCCCTGATTTGCCTGTAAGGCAGCTCAGGCCTGGCTGAAGAACTCTGGGTCAGGGATCCAGGCACTAATGAAAAGAAGAACATGTACTGAAAACAAGAAAATTAACTGAGGGAAACCTGCTGCTCAGATGCATAGTCCATCTACTGCCTAACTTGACTTCTGGGATGCAGCAGCCAGACTTGTCCAGTCCCACTCCCTGCCCAAACAGAGATGAGAAAGATCTTCTCTTGGGAAATTAGTAGTAGGAGAGAGAATATGGAGATCTGGAGAGTTAGGTTCCCCAACAAAGCAGGAGGCTACTACTAATCACCCTAAAAAGAAGCCCATAGCTAGACAAGCTCTGCTCAAGAATACAGCTTCCATTCAGCTTTTTAGTTAGGAATTATCAAATATCTTTAGGGATTTCAAAAAGTCCCCTCTTAGAAGAGATAAAACTAAGAAAGCAACTCAACAACTCACGTACATACAAAAAAAAGTAAAAAGTAAATATATATAACCTGAGGGAAACAAAGATAATAAATAACAAGAGAAAACATCAAAAATCATAACTAATACCCTCTGAAAGAATTGCATCCATGCATCCATAATGGACGAATTATTTGGTGTTTTAGTCATCTTTTTTGCTTCTGTGACTAAAGGATCTGACCAGCACAACTGTAGGGGGAGGAAAAAACTTGAGGGCTCACGGTTTCAGAGGTCTTAGTCCAGAGAAAGCCGGCTTCATTCCTCCAGGCTCAGGTGAGGCAGAATATCATGGCAGAAGAGTGTGGCAGAGGGAAGAAGCTCACATCACGGTAATCAAGAAGCAAAGAGAAATTCCAGCTCCTAATACAAAATATATACCCATGGCCACATTCCTAATTAACCACTTCCTCCAGCCACACCCCACCTGCCTCTAGTTACCACTCAATTAATCCTATCAGGGATTAATTCACTGATTGGGTTAGGACTCTCACAATCCAATCAGTTCTCCTGTGAATCTTCTTGCATTGACTCACATGTGAGCTTCTGGGGGACACTGCATATCCAAACTATAACATATGGTACATAAATTACACTTCAATAAGTCATTTTAAAAACATACAAAAGGCTGCACATGGTGGCACACGCCTCTACTCCCAGCATCTTGGGAGGCTGAGGCAGGAGGATCACAAGTTCAAAGCTAGCCTCAGCAATTTAGCAGGGCCCTAAGCAACTTAGCAAGCCCCTGTCTCAAAGTAAAAAAATAATAATAAAATAAAATAAAAAGGGATGGGGATATTGCTCAGTGGTTAAGCACCAATTAATTCAATCCCTGGTTAAAAAAAAAATACAAAAGTGTTGTGTTAAAATTTAAAAGAGACATTCAAAAATAAAAATGCAATGAAAGAATTGAAAGATAAAGTTGAGATCTCCAAGAGAGCAAAGCAAAAGACAAAAACAAAATTGGAAACAAGACAAATGATATTTTAAAATGTGATTACTTCAGGACTTCCAACACCCAGCAAATTATTTCTAGATATATACAATATACAATAGAGATAATGCAGACAATAATGTTATCAACAAAATCAAATTAAATTTCCCCAAGCCAAAGGACATGTCCCTAAAATGAAAATAATAATGACAATAATTCCCGGTACCAACATCCATACATCATGAAATTTCAGAACACCAGGTATAAATAGGAGACATTAAAACTCCCAGAGGCAAAAAAAAAAATAGGTCACATAAAAAGTTTGGGAATCAGGTGGCTTTGGATTTCTCAATACTGACAGCAGAATTAGAAGAAAATAGACAATGGATTCAAAATTGTGAAAAGGAAAATATTATTTTTCCAATATAGATTTCCATATCCAGTCAAGTATATGTCAAACATAAAGACAAATTTAGTGTCTTAAAGTTCTGGAGGTCAAGTGAGTCTCGCTGGGCTACATCCAAGGTATGCAGCAGTGCTGTGCTCTTCCTTGGTGTTCTAGGGGAAATCCTTGCCTGTTCCAGCTCCTAAATGTTGTACCATTCCTTAGCTCCTGGCCCCTTCCAGCTTCAAAGTCAACAACAACCATTTTAGTTTTCTTACCATGTATCATTTGACTCTGATTCTTTTGCCTGCCTCTTCCTCATTACACTGGCCCCTCTTGGATAACTTGGGATCATTTCCTTCAGGCATGCTAATTAGCAGCTGTAATTTCATCTGCTAAATTAATTCCTTCTTGCCGTGGAGGACCAGAAGATAGACATATTCAGGTGCCATTATTCTGCCTATCACAACATGTAAAACTGAAAATCAAGCATGTCATTCATTTTGAAACAGAGGTGAATACCAAAAGAACTAGAGAAATTTGGGAGTAGGACGGGAAGATGCAGTTATTCAATAAATTATCTACAAGAATTACTTTCATATAGTGAAAAAATAACAAATTATTTGTAGTACTGTTTTTCTTTTCTTCCATTCTCAGTACCCATCAGAGACATCCACAAATAGACATTTTTTTAAATTAGTACTGAGATTGAACCCAGGGGCACTTTACCACTAAGCCACATCCATAGCCCTTTTTATATTTTTATTTTTTTTATTTTGTAACAGGGTCTCAGTGAGTTGCTGAGGGCCTCACTAAATTGCTGAACCTGGCCTTAAACTTCCGATCCTCCTGTCTCAGTCTCCTGAATCCCTTGGATTATAGGCATGTAGCACTGCTATAAATATACTTCTGAGACCATTATCACAAAGTTTTGAATTTGAAGTCTTCAAAGTTTCAAGTTTTTGTTTTTTGTTTTTTGTTTTTTTTGTTTTTGTTTTTTTGTTTTTTGTTTTTTTTTTTTTTTTTTTTTTTTTGGTACCAGGGATTGAACTCAGGGGCACTCGACCCCTGGGCCACATCCCCAGCCCTATTTTTTTTTTTTTTATTAGAGACAGGGTCTCACTGAGTTGCTAAGTGCCTCGCCATTGCTGAGGCTGGCTTTGAACTCGCGATCCTCCTGCCTCAGCCTCCCAAGTGCTGGGATTACAGGCGTGCGCCACCGCGCCTGGCTCAAGTTTTTGTTAACAGAAGAAAATCCCTTGAGTCTGTAGGGGAGGTACTGTAGGAAGCTTGGCCTTTGGTGTCTGTTATTAAAAAAAAAAAAAAAAATTATCCTGGAAAAGTATGAGAGTAAGCCAAATAAGCCTTTCTACAATAGACCAAATGACAAAATGACAGTCTTTCAGGCAGGAAGGGGTAGAGGCAGTTGAATTTGTCATGAGAACTAGGAATAAACCTGATAAGGGCCTGGGGAGCCAGAAAGTGGAAAGAAGGAAGTGCTTAGGATGTTCCCATATAAAAATTATCCCAAAATTGACATACTGAAGTGTCACTACATACAGTCCTGTATATAGTCCACATCAGGGAAATTTGCACCAGGAGAAGCAAGGCCTACAGACCATCCACCACTCATCCGATGGTAGAGGCATCTTAGCTGTTCTAGTGGATGTCTGGTGAGTGCCTTCCATCAATACACTTAGATCAGCCAGGAAAAGTGACATGAATTATTGCCCCATTATTTTTCAGAACTTTACGATCTGCCCCATGATGAAAACTGTCAGTAGAGTCAGACGTCCCCACAACTAGACAGTGCTGAATTACCCACATTACACTATTGCTGCCTTTGGAAAATAATTTTTCATAACCTGTCTCATCCTGGTATACTTCTGACAATCATACCTCCCTCTGTCACAGGGCTTGCCACCTACTGTACAATAGACTGGTTCCTTTCTTCTCTGCATTCCTTACTATAATGTGGAATCCTGAATGCCAGATGATTTGTCTTTCATCTCTGTATTTCTAGCAATCACACAGGTGCTGGCTGATGCAGGAGGTATTTAACAAATGATCACATAATGAAACAAGTACTTAGGATGTTCCCATATAAAAACTATCCCCAAATTGACATACTGTAGGGTCACAGATTTCTCTTTATTAAAAAAAAAACTAAATCAGCTGGGTTAGCAGGAATTTAAGTAAGAGGATATTCATTTAGTCTGAATGTCTGTAACAAAATGACGTAAAAAAAAAAAAAAATACTGAAGTTGGTTTTCAAATTCAGTCATTATTTTTTTTCTTTTTTTCAGTACCATAGATTGAACCCAGGTTATTTAACCACTGAACTACATTTCCCATCCCTATTTTTTGTCTATTTTAAGACATGGTCTCACTAAGTTGCTTAGTGCCTCCTCACTAAGTTGCTGAGACTGGCTTTCAATTTGCAATCCTCCTGCCTCAGCCTCCTGAGCTGCTGGAATTACAGGTGTAACCACACCTGGCTTAATCTCTTCTCTTTTAGATGTGTACTACAATTTTTGCTCAAAAAGCAGATTTTGGTTCAAAGTCTTCATCACATACTATCAGGGTGACATTAAATAAATTATTTTCCTTTCTGTGGCATTATTTCTTCTTTTACATATTGTAAAACAATACCTACTGCAAAGGATGATGTATTAAGGAGATGCTATAAATGTTTTTAAAATAGTATGAAGATTAGATATATATATATATATGTAGTACTAAAACATATTATGAGATTTCATGATCATACAGAATAATATGAAACTCTGGAGCAACTAATAATCCAAGTCTTCAACATTATAACACTAGAATGGTCAAAAGAAAGGGAGGGGAAGGGAGGGAGCAAGGGGGAGGGGGTGGGAAATGGTGGTTGAATGAGATGGATATCATTATCCTAAATGCATGATTGAAGACCTGGATGGTACTTATATACTTTGTATATAAACAGTTGTATGTAAAAAGATGCTATATATGTATGTGCATTATGAATTGTAATATATACTACTATTATAAATAAAAAAGAAAAAAACCCATCCCTAACTATAGAATAAATGGTTTATTATATGCATATTATTGTGTTAAGTGAAAACATGTTTTATAAATCAATTTATACATATTATCCCATTTAAAGATGACACATTTAATGATTTCCTTGAAATTTAATAGTGTACTGCTTCCTTATAAAAGAAACTTACAACATAATTAATACAGGAAATCTAGGAAACAAAATTACAGCTACCATCCTACCATTTAAGAAAAATAAAAGAGCACTCAAATAAATTTAGAAGAATAAAAAATTTAAATCAACATTAAATATTCAGGTCTGGTTTCAGTATTCAGAAAATGTCTTTTCTTAGCCATTTTTTCCAAATGAGTTTGCATATGTTGAATATTAATTTATCCTCCAATTTGGTTCAGATGGGATTACAATTGACAGGCAATGAAAGCAAGTATGTTAAATGCAGATTTAAAGCCTAAAAGATCTAATAAATACTGGGCTGGGAAGCTAGAGTGCCTGCCTAGCATGATTGAGGCCCTGGAATCGATTCCCAGCACCACACACACAAATAAAAGATTTAATAATTATGGAATAAATGATTACATAACCATCAACACATTCCACAGGAATTCTCTCCACCAACTATAAACACAAAGTTATCACCAAGCAATTTGAAAGGCTAATAAGGCAGGAGGATTGCAAGTTCAAGGCCAGCCTCAGCAACCTAGCTAGACCCTGTCTCAAAATAAAAAATAAAAAGAGTTTGGGGATATATCTCAGTGGTTAAGCATCCCTGGGTTCAATCCTAGTACCACAGATATACTAACATTAATAGTAATAGCAATCATACAACTAACAAAAAAAATTTACAAAGATGTTATTTTAAAAACTATTGTAGTATCTGAAGAAGGCAATTGATTTCAGTAGTATTATTAAAAGACTGTACTTTTTAAGTTAATAAAGTGCACATAAATCATAAAACTTGACTCTATAGAGCTTAAATTTCTTCAATGTCTTTAATGCTTAAACATCCATAATCAGTGTCATTCCCAGAAACAATATAGCTTTTAATTGCATATTTTTTTATTTCCCTCTTTACCTACCTTGATGCTCTATCCCTCCAGTTTCCAGGCCTTCCATTTGCCTTCTTTTGCTCAAAACTTCCTTCCCTGCTTCCTATAGGACTAACCCTGTACCAAGACCTGGGATACGTCCTTTCCATGCATTATCCCAAATCATCCTCACAACAAGCCTATGAGGTAAGTAAATGGCACAGGATTTTAAAAGTCAGGATTAAATTACTTGCCCAGTATTTAGACAGTTGCTCAGTGGTGGAGCTCAGGATCATAGTCAAAGTTCAACTTTAATCACCATACTTTGGGGTATTCAAATCTTTTCTTTTTGTTTGTTTTTTTCTTTTGACTAGATATTGAACCCAGTGCACTTTACCACTGATCCACATCCCCAGCTCATTTTCACATTTTTATTTAGACACAGGGCCTCACTAAATTGCCAAGGGTGGTCTTGAACTTGCAATCCTCTTGCCTCAGCCTCCTGAGTTGCTGGGATTACAGTCATGTGCCAGCACACCCAGAATATTCAAAACTTTTTTAGCTTAAAAACAAACAATGGGGGGGGGAATGGGGGGGTGGCTGGGGTTGTGGCTCAGCAGTAAAGTGCTCGCCTAGCACGTGTGAAGCCCTGGGTTCGATGCTCAGCACCACATAAAAATAAATAAATTAAATAAAGGTATTATGTCCAACTACAACTAAAGATAAATAGCTTTAAAAAATGATCATTTCAGAAGCTCAAAACATACAGTGGATAACTTAAAACAGCCCTGTTTGAATTAAGCTGAGAGGCTGAAGATCTGAAGTTACTCCTTTGCCCTACCCTTTGGAAGGAACAGCAAGGAAAGCAAACTTTAGTTGTTTTTTTTTTTGTTGTTTGTTTGTTTGTTTGTTTGTTTTTAATCCACTGCTCTCAATCTTTCTTTCATCCGAAATGTACCTGTTTGGGCCAATTTCCTCCCAGAAACATCAATTTGAAAACCATGATTTCTTCAGTGAATTATGTAGCAAATGCCCTGTAGGCCTTTAATCCCCAGGGTCGATATTCAGATACCTGGCACTTCCAGGTTCCTACTAAGTTCCATAGCCTTCTTTATCACTGAGGGAGTACGTGAAACCAAGCAAAACTTAGAAGTAACAAGTAGTTAATGTACCCAGAACAAACCTCAAGCAGTAAAAGACAGGACTGGATAGACAAATGCTCAATCCCCCTGTTTACCAGACAACCTTATGAGGCAAGCACCTGTAGCCGGAGGCAGCAATCTCTCTAATGCACCATGCAGTGGCTTTTCCTCTCCTCTTCTCTATTCCCTGACCTTTCACTTTTGAATACTAATGTCACCTCATAAACAAACTGCCTCACTTAAGTCCTTGCCTCCAGCTGTTCTTTCAGAGAACTCAAACTGAATTTGATATGCTGAAGATCAGGGGGCTTTCGTAAAACTAAAGGAATCTGCTCCACATGGCACCATAGCAAGTCTATTAGGGGCAGAAGCAGGAACAGCAGCTCCTCCAGAACTCCAACTTCATTCTTAATTTCCTTTCCACCTCTAACCTCCTCATCTACCTCACTAAAGATGCCATAGCCCCTCAACTGAAAAACTACAGGTAGAGTATAAACATAGAAACTTTCATTAATGGATATACAGCACTTTATCATATCCTTATAATAAATTAGTATTATGCCATTGCTCTATTAGAATACAAAAATATGTATAAAAATAAAACAAGAACTTGTCTTCGCAATTCTAGATTTTAAACAGAAGTATAGTGAAGAAGAACAGAGAAGAAAACAAGGGAGGTGTGAAGGGGAACACAGTACCAGAACCCCCAAATCACCAACATGATTGCCCTAAGGACAATCTGAATTGAAATCTGTTGTTGAAATGAAAGTTACAAATGTGAATGCACAAGCCCTAAAGCAAGCAGCAGTTCAAGATTAGAAAGTGCAGCTTTCAGAGAACTCTAGAGAAATAACTCAATTCGTTTAGTCATGTGTGCAGATCCTTCTAAAGCAGAGTGTTGTGAAATCCGAATTTTATTCTCATAAATGCTTCAAAACATAAAATTTGAGTTTTAAAACTTAAATGCTTAAACTCAAACTTTTCAAAAAATTGTAACACATGCATATATTATCAAGTTAAATTGTCCCAGTTCAGCTGTTCTTTCTAACTTAATCTTCATGCCCATTTTATATCTAAAGGATTAAATTATGAAACTGCTGTTCTACTCTCAAGGTTAAGTGGCTTAAAAATAAATAGTCCTGGAAAAAAAGTATGTAGGATCATTTTTTAATATCTTGTGGATTTTAGTTTTTGATGTTTTGACTTACATAAAGGACTTCAAAACCTACTATTATCTAAAATTAAAATGATTTTCTAAGGAATTTTCATTATTTATCTTTCTAGTTAAGTCAATTTGGTTTGTTCTACATTTAACACTTAACTCTCTTACTTATTTAGAAAATGAAAACGAATTTGAAGTACTTAGCTGAAATTTTTTTAAAAATCTGTTAAAGATCTGAAATTATAAACCACATAATTTTAAAGTATCATTTCTACTTTAACATCATAAATGGGGAAAAAACATATTTTTTAAACCAAATTAGTCATTTAAAATGTAACTTACTTGTTACTCTATTTTGTGTAAGAAATCTGAGTATCAGTATCTCTCTTCACCTTATCATTACTCAGGAATCATGGTACAAAGATTTGTTTTCATTTTTTACATGCTTCATTTGAATTCTTGTCTCATGATGACTTCTGAAAATACTGTTTGAAACAAGGTAGAGACGTCATTGAAGGTGACAAGCTGGCCATGCAGATAATGTCTTTGTTCTGTGCAACCACGTGCGGAACCTTCACAATCAAGATTCCTTTTCTCACCTGCATTTTCAGAAACTTATTCTTTAACAAATGCTCATAGAGTAATCCAGTTCAGGTGACCAAATAAAATGCCATGTCAACCTTTCTTTTAAGTAATGATAGATTACTATTAATGAGCAAGAATATTTTTATAAGCTCTGGGAAGCAGATACTATGCTTATTTTGTTGAGTAATGTACACCTAAACCCAGACATGAAATAGGTGCTCAGAAAATATTTGTTCAATCATTCAATTAATTAATTTTTATGCAAATGCTTCAACAGCTTTATTGCCAATTCCAAAAGCTAGAAACAATCTAAATCTAAATCAATGAAAGCATTAAAAAAATATAATACAACAGAATAGTACTTAGCAATAAAAAGAATCAAACATGTAAAGATGTGGATGAATCTGAATGTATTAGCCTAATGTAAGAAACAAGACTCAAAGGACTGCAAATACATTCTTCCAGTTGAATGACATTCTGGAAAATGCAAAACTATCAGGAGAGAGAACAGATCAATGGGTTGTATGAGTTAGTGATTGCAAAGAGATTGACTATCAAGGAGAAGAGGAGGAAAGGTTTGGGGCAGTTGACACCATTCTGTCTCTTGATTGTAATAGTGCTCACGTGATTGAACACATTTGCTGATTTTCATAGAACTGCACAACAAAAAGTGAATTTTCTCCAATCTAAATTTAAAAATTAAAAAAGTTTTATTTTCTGTTGGAGAAGAGAGGATCTGTTACTTATATCCCTGACAAAAATTCTGTAATTAAAATCATAGATCTTTATTATTTATGCAACAACATTGAATAAAAAAAAAAAAAAACATAGACCTCAAACTAAGACTATAATCTGCTGAGCTGGGATGGCAAAAGCATCCTTCCCTAATGTAGAGGTGGATGAGCAATAAGATCAGAATGCCTGTGGAGCCTATAAGGACTCTCCCCTCCCAGCATGAAGATGAAGGGAAAGTTTGAGCTCCTGTTTTTCAGCTTCTCTGAAAACCTTCCCCCTATCTAATAATATCATTTTCTTTTGCCTGGCATAGAGAACAGTTGGCAAAGGCTTCAAGTTTCTTAAGTGACACACTTTTGTTATGCCTGTGTGATTCTATACCCCCAGCAACCCAAGTCTCCTAGTGACAATCCTTGCTGGGGTGGTGTCTTCAGTTGGCTAATCTCCTCTATTATACATTTGCTCTTAACAGTGTTGCACTTGGGTTCTAGAAGCACTGTACCATGCCCTTATTTCCCATCATTATTATGTCTGATGTTCTGTTAAGGCAATAGTTTTGAATAGGCAATAGCCAATAAATGAGGTGAGATTTGTTCCTAGCTTCTGGTTCTTTTACACTAAGATAAACCTCAAGGTACGTGTCATTCTTAGTTTGCCCCAGGGTTCTGTTTGTTTTGAAGCCCAGAAAGCAGGGCTCATCAAACATTTAGTTGTATGCAAACACATTCGTTTGGTATCATTTGTCTCAGAATTTTGAAAAGTTTCATAATTTTGACATAAATCACAAATGCATGTTTAGTGTATCCTTTATTTGAAGGCAAATCTGTCTAAATAGGGATATATTTTTCCATTTGCTTTTTATTCAGCTTCCTATTTATTTTGCCTCCCTTTGCTTTCTTTGATTATATTCACTAGGCAGTAAAATTAAACAAAGGTTAAAAAAAAAGTTCAGTGAACTATAAATCATTGGTTTCAGAAGCTTGATGGCAAGTTATACATTAGCCCTATTATCACACTGATTTTTTTTATCATTTTTCTTGCTGACTTAAAACAATAAATGGAGTTCTTCTTACCTAATAACTATTGCTATCTCATAGTAATTATATTTTCCACAGTACTATATAGCTTTATGAAGTATCTGCAAAGCAATTGTTAGATCTTACAATGACCAAAATTGCAGTTTTAATTTCTATTTCAGCATATGATGAAAGCTAATACTGTGTTTGTATGATCTGTCAGTTTTCTATTGTGTGAAATACATATCATATGGGCATTTCTAGTAACTCCCAAAGGCTAAATGGAGTCTGCCTCAGTGTCTAAACACAGTTTGGGACTTATGAAAGGGAATAAATGAAATACAGACCCAAATTCCAAGGCTAGAAAACAGAAATCATTTTAACGTTAAAAAAAAAAATCACAGCAGTAGTTATAGTCATCTATCTTCACAGAGAAGAGTGCCAGAATTACTTCTCTCTGCTTTTGTATAGCACCACCTCCTGTCAATTTTATTGCTGTTAAACTGCAGTATGTCCCCAAGCTGACCATGAAGGGAGCTAGTTTGCATTAGCACTTTACCATTGAAAAAAGTTTGCAAGCATAAACTATTATTTTAGCAGTGGAAGTATCTGTCATACTATCGACATGGAAGGTGTATTTTCCAGTTGTTTTTGCATCCAAAAATTAATCAAATCACTGCAAACGCTATATCAAAACAGTAACATACACAAGTTCTAAGTATATGAAGAAAAACAAGAGCATAGAATGAAACCTAGTTCAACATCATTTGAAACTGAAATTAACCTACTAGAAATTTGTTCCTATCTACTACAACCCTCTTGGCAACTTTATGATACACACTACAGAGAATCGATTGGAAGTTAAAACTTTGCAGATAGGCTGCATAGACAGAAGATAGAGGATATATACATAATCTTACACATCTCTTTAAAAAACTAAAATAAAATTCTTGACTCTCTCACACCCCATCTAGTTACACTTTGGTACATGTACTTTCTACTCATTTAAACTTCCCTTATCAAAAATTATTATACTACTTATGTCACTCCTCCCACTCTCGTCTTTTTGTGCCCTCCACAATGTTGAATGTTTCTTAAGGGAACAATAATACTTCCACCTTTGCTAAAACTTGCAAACACCTCCCCAGTCTCATTTTATTTGCTCACTCTGCCACATTTCTCTGCCTGTTCTCTCTGTATTTGTGTTAATTAAGGAATAGGAATGATGATCCATAGGAATGCAGGAAGAAAATATCAAAACTTCTAAATTATATTTGTATCTAAACTGGAAAAAAAAAACTTGACTAACATTCTATAAATTGCTAGGCAGTGGTGCTCTAACTTGGCCCATAAGATACATGAGCACAATCACAGAGCATATCCCAAGTATCTGGAGAGAGGAATGGAGGTCCTACACCTCAGAGAGGCTGTAGTGAGTCTGAGTTTACAACTTGGATAGATGCCTTGCAGTTCTTCTCTGCAAGGTTAATGCACATATTAAAAGGGGGAGAACAAGTCACTTTAAAATTGCTTCCCACAATATTGGTGTAATGAAATTTTAAATAAACTTCTTCTTTTGCTCGAAAATAAATGACTCCAAAGTGTATGATAAACTGATAGTATGTATCTCACATTCTAAAAAGATCTGACAACAATGGGGATTATGGCCAGTTCTGCAGATTAATAAGAGACAGCAAAACCAGACCTACTTACATCCAAGTCTCTTGACTAACATATGTTAATAGACTTTATTTTTAGGGCAATTGTAGGTTCACAGTAAAGTGAACAGAAGGAAAAGAGATTTCCCATATTCTGCCTGCCCCCACATGCCTCCCCACCTACCATAGAGTCCCCTTTTATCAACATTCCTCACCAGAATGGTACATTGGTCACGATGGACACATCATTATCACCCAAAGTCTATAGAATACATGGTGGTTGATTCTTGATGCTGTACATTCTATGAGTTTCAACAAACAATTGCATGTGCCTATCGTTACAGTATCATACAGAATAGTTGCAATGTCCTAGAAATTTTGTGTATTCTACTTGCCCATTCCTCCCTCTCCTTAACCCCTGCCAACCACCGATCTTTTTACCATCTACAGAGTTTTGCCTTTCCCAGAATGTCAAATATTTGGAATCATGCAGCATATCACCTTTTTAGACAGGCTTCTTTCACTTAGTAATATACACTTAAGTTTCTTTCATGTCTTTTCAAGGTTTGATAGCTCATTTCCTTTTGTTACCAAATAACATCCCATTGTCTGGACAAACTAAAGTTTATATATTCATTCAACTACTGAAGGACATCATAGCTGTTTCCAAGTTTTAACAATGTGAATAAAACTTCTATAAATATCCATGTTCAAGTTTTTGTGTGAACATAAATTTTCAAAATTTTTAACTTCGTTTTTTTATTATTTTCTTAGCAAAGAGTTCTAGAAGTACAAAAATTATGTCAAAATTGAGCATTTATGTCTTATTGCAAAACAACTTACTAAAAAGTATGTTAACTAGCTAACCAATTTGCAAGAATGTGTGCTCAATGTATCCTTATTAGCACTAAACATTATTTTTTTTAATATTTGCTAATTTGATGAGAAAAATAAAAGTATTTAAAAATATATTGGTTTTTATTATTTTATACCAACAGGGACCATATTTGATATTGCTTATGCATTTCCAGTGGCTAGTTTAATGGCTGACCAAAAAATAAATCTTCAATAAATACTTGTTGAATGGATATTTTTAAATGAAAACATGCAGTTTTTTAATACTAGTGAGATTTAACATGTTTGCCTTTATCATGGTTCCTCTTTTTTACAAAGGGACTTTTCATGTATATCTGTTGTTATCTTTTTGGTTTTTGCAATTAGGATAAAGCAGTTTTGAACATTCATGCACCAAGTCAGATAAAATCAAAAAGTCCATCAGATGCAAGCACTTCTAAAAAGAAACACAATTTCAATGACAGACTGCAACCTACAATTACTTATGTTAATCCACATAAATAAAAATAAGTGGCATAAAGGGAAATCAATAATTAAGATAAAATATTGTTTCTAAATTTATACCCTAAAATCAGAGAATATTATATGCCCATGAGCCACTTTTTAATATATTATATTCTAGGCCACAACATACAAGGCAGATGTTTCAAGCTGACTTCTCCTATGGTGCTTTCTTGAGTCCATCTTGAGCTCTTTCACTGGGCCCTTCTGAATTCAAATTCCATTTTGTTTCTCCACTAGTCTGTCCCATGTTCTCTGGTTTTCATTTTACACAGACTCTTAGAATTCTCTCACTCTCTTTTGGTCAATACCAAAATGGATCTATTCTTGCATGTTCTCTCTTCTGGGACTTACTTTCAGTCCGCAGGAAACACAAAGCTTATATATAGTTCATTAAAGCTTTAGGTAAAGACTGACTTCCAACTTGCCATCATTGACTACATTAGGTTTGCCTAGTATGAGTCAGTCTCTGGTATGTAGGTTGGGATTCATAAAATGATAACAATTCTTTTATTTTAATATAATTTTAGTTGTAGATGAACTTTTATGTGGTACTAAAGTTCAAATTTAGTATTTCACACATGCTAAGCTATCACTCTACCACTGAACTTCAACTCCGGCCCTTGATAACTCTTTACAAGAAAATTTTCTCACAAATCTGAATTCTCACAGTTCTCTTTTTCTTTGATATAGCCAAGGGAGCCAAATGTCATTGGTTTGTTTCTTGACATTATTCTTCGTAATTTCTAACTATGATGCTCTAGCTCACACTCTCACACTCACATTGGTACCTGCTATCAAGTGTATTAATGCCTTAGTAGAAACTGAGGCAGGAAGGGCATTCTTTACACAATTAAATAATACACAATGAGGAATCAGTACAACATTCTTTGGCAAGCTAAAGCCGTACAAATACAATCACAGTACTCAATATATAATGTTACATGTACAGAATGAAAACAAAAATTCAAAAATTAAAAGAAGAAATGCAAAAAGAGAAAAGAAAGAAAAATATGTAATATCAAAATAATCATAGCCAGATTGGAAATGCAAGCAGTATTTTTTAAATATTTTTTAGTTATCAATGGACCTTTATTTTATTAATTTATATGCAGTGCTGAGAATCAGACCCAGTGCCTCACACATGTTAGGCAAGCGCTCTACCATTGAGCCACAACCCCAGCCCAAAAAGCAGTATTTTTTATTTTTCTTCACAAGAAACAAATATGATTCTTATAATCCATTCAGTAAGTCATCTTTAGCAACCATTCAGCAGGTCATCTTTAGCAACAGACTTCACAGAGAAAGAGAAAGCCTGAAATCCAACTTACCACTCTCAGTGGTGAAGAAAACATTGGTAAAAAAGAAAGTCCACTATCGGTGGTCAGAACTTCCAACTAGCCAAACTCAGTTAAAATCCAGAGTACAATAACTATTTACACAGTCCATATGAATCATCAACCTGGAGCACAAAACAGAATGGAAAGGAGGGGGAATCTATCTAGAAGGAGAAATAGAAGACAATCAGCTCATTATGAAACTTTGTAGAAAGCTTCCAGTGCAGTTAAGAATTTAACCATGAGGTCAGAATTTAGCAATTGCAAGAGAAGTATCTTTTACCTAATGCCTTAATCTAGTCAATATTACAGTCATTATATAACACACGTAAGGAAAAGGGCCATTCAGACACAAATTCTTGGATGAAAATTAAGAAGTTGAGACAATTTGGAAATATAAGATATGAGCCCACTTATTTTGAAGCAGTCACATTATTTCTTCTTTAATGATAGAGCATCAAGTAAAAGATAACACCTCTTGAGCAGGGCGCGGTGGTGCAGGCCTGTAATCCCAGCACTTGGGAAGCTGAGGCAGGAGGATCATGAGTTCAAAGCCAGCCTCAGCCATGGTAAGGCACTTAGCAACTCAGTGAGACCCTGTCTCTAATAAAATACAAAAAAATGGGCTGGGGATGTGACCCAGTGGTGGAGTGCCCCTGAGTTCAATCCCCAGTACCAAAAAAAAAAAAAAAAAGAATCGTGATCTTAAAAGTTTTCAAAACTATGGGAACAGGACTAGAATACAAACACTTTTAATGAAGATTACCCATCCGCTGATATCAGCAAAGTACTCAAAGGCACATAAGAAAATGAATACCAAACTAATACTCTGAAAGTCAAGAAGAAGGAGACAAAATTGTAACAAACACCACACCAGTCAATCCATGAAAAATGCTTCCAAAAGCCTAGTTTTTAGGGCTTTAAAGAAATTCAAAGTTGTTGTCATAATAGAAAACTTGTAGATGTGATTTGTCTGAACAAATGAGAGCTAGAAAGAGAGAGAGGAAGAGAGAGGTTGACAGATGACTTTCCAGTTCTCATAAACCAAGAATATACTTTCTAACATTACCTTCTATCACATACCCCAGTATTCATGCAATAAGTTTACTTTAAAAATATCTTTTAGATGTTGATAGACCTTTTTCTTTATTTATTTATACGCGGTACTAAGAATCGAACCCAGTCCCTCACACATGCCAGGCAAGTGCGCTACTGCTGAGCCACAGCCTCAGCCCCAAATTTGCTTTTAATTAGAACACTTCAGTTCCTACTTCTACAACCAAATAACTAGTAAATAAGTAGAATACTCAATAATTTCTATTATGTCTATCCTATCAAAATTTATTAGAAACCTAAACTTAAATGAAAGAATAACTTATAATGTTCTATAGCACAGTAAAATATCTTTGGAAAATAGCAATTTAATATTTTAAAACCGCTAGTGGAGAGTATTTAAAATGTTCCTAACACAAAGAAATGATATATGTCCAAGGTGATAGATGTGTCAATTACCATAATCTGATCATTACACATTATATACATGTATTAAAATGTCAAACTGTGCCACATAAATTTGTACAACTGCTGTCAATTAAAACTAAAAATACAGTTTAAAAAATGCTATAGATACTTAAATGCAAACTAAAACCACAATTTTTTAAAGAACTTATGGGAGAAAATCCTTGTAACCTTTAGTTAGTGGAAACTTTCTTAATTGCAATACCAAAAATATAATCCATAAAATTAAAAAATTGACAAATCATACTTTATATAAACTAAAATATTTTGCCTTTCAAATGAACTATTAAGAAAATGAAAAATAAGCAATAAACTGAAAGAAAAGGACTCATATCCCAAGTATGTTTATAAATGATTTTTAGGTTAGTAAGAGAAAAGCAACAATAAAAATAAGCAAAAGATGTTGAACATCAATAGTCTTTAGGAAAATGCAAGGTAAAACCAGAATAAGATATCATATCACATGCACTAGAATAGTTATATAAATAATGACAGATAAAGAAATGTTGGTGAGGTTATAAAAAATACTGAAACCTTCTCATGATTTGCTCATATGTAGAACATTTTACATGGAAAATTGGAAAAACCATTGGTAGGATTTTTAACATTAAACAAATGTATATATTAATAAATGTATATGTTAATTTGTTACATAAAAACTCAAATTCTATATTTATCGACCCAAATGAAATTAAACTATGTAGACACAAAGACTTGCATTAAAATGATCCCAACAACATTATTCACAATAGCCAAAAAGTAGAAACACCCCAGATACCCATCATTGAATAAAACAAAATATAGTACACTCATACAATGGAATATTATTCATCAATAAGCAGGAACAAAATACTGACACATGCTAAATACAGATGAACCACAAAACTACAAAGCTCAGTAAAAGAACCCAGAGACAAACACTTCATGCTGCATAAGTAGATTTATATACCATTTCCATACAAGCAAATCTAGGGAGCCAAAATCCTATCAGTGGTGGCCTATCATTCAATAGTAATGGAGATTGACTCCAAATGGGCTTGAGGGATCTCTCCAGGATAATGCAAATGCCATAAAACTGAATTGTAGTGATATTTAGCACAACTCTGTATATTGACTAAGAACTCTTAAAAACAAATGAATTTTTATATGTATATTTTACCTCAAAAAAGCTATTTTTTAAAAAATGACAACTAACTAAAGCAATCTACTCATAGTCTCATTCCTTACTCTGAGCAACATATTTTTCTAAATTTTGACTCTCCTAAATAACTAAGAAGAAAAACTTTTCAAATGGAGTAGAAATAAGATCTTTATAGCCAGGCATAAGTCACATGCCCATAATCCCAACAACTCTGGAGGCTGAAGCAGGAGGATCACAAATTTGAGGACAGACTCAAGAACTTAGAGAGACCCTCATCAACTTAACAAGACCCTGTCTCATAATAAAAAACAAAAAAAAATGCTGGGGATGTAGCTCAGGGGTAGAGTCCATCTGGGTTCAATCTTCAGTACAAAAAAACTTTGTTTCCAAATAATGAAAGACAATACAGAGTTAATTCTAATTTCTTTAAAAAGTATTAATGAACTTATCTGCCTTAAATGTTTTCATAGGTTCATTTTAATTATAAAGGACAATAGGATTCATTTTTACTTAATTATAAAAGCACGGAATATAATTTATTCTAATTCAATCCCCAGTACTTCCCCTCCTCCCACTCCCCTCACCCCCATTCCCTTCCCACTACTTTACTGGTCTTTTTGGTATTTACTTACAGTTGCTTTGTTTTGTTTTGTTTTGTTTTCAGTGTCTCGTGGAGGTACATGATCATGAGATTCACTATGGTACATTCATATATGTACTTAGGAATATTAGATCAGATTCATTCTACTGTCTTTATCTCATTCCTCCTCCCTCTCTTCATTCCCCTTTGTCTACTCCAATGATCTTTCTTCTATTCTTTTTTTACCCCTCCCCCATTTTGAATTAGCTTCTGCATACCAGAGAAAACACTTGATCTTTGACTTTGGGGGACTGGTTTCTTTTATTTAGCATGATAGTCTCCAAATCCATCTATTTACCAGCAAATGCCATAAAGTCAGTCTTCTTCACAGCTGTTTAATATTCCATTGTGTACATATACCACATTTTCTTCATCCATTTATCTGTTGAATGGCATCTAAGTTGGCTCCATGGCTTGGTTATTCTTAATTGTGCTGCTATAAAAATTGATGTGACTAAGTCACTGCAGTATGCTGATTTTAAATCCTTTGGATATATACTGAGGAATGGGATAGCTAGGTCATGTGGTGGTTTATTCCTAGTTTTTTGAGGAATCTCCATATTGCTTTGCAGAGTGGTTGCACCAATTTGCAGTCCTACCAGCAATGTATGAGTATGTACCTTTTTCTGTACATCCTCACCAACATTTATTGTTACTTGTATTCTTGAAAATTGCCATTCTGACTGAAGTGAGATTAAATATTAGTGTAATTTTGATTCACATTTGCCTAATTGCTAAAGATGTTGAACATCTTTTTCATATATTTGTTGACCATTGATAATTTTTCATTTTAAGAAGTGTCTGGTTAGTTCCTTTGCCCTTTATTGATTGGGTTTTGTTTTGTGGGTTTTTTGTTGGTTTGTTTGTTTTTGGTGTTAAGCTTTTTGGGTTCTTCCTGTATCCTGGACATTAACACCCTGAGAAGCAAGTGAAAAGATTTTCTCCAATTCTGTTGCCTTTCTTTATGCTTTTAATTGTTTCCTTTACTGTGAAGAAGATTTATAATTTGGTGCCATCCCATTTCTTGATCTCTGATTTTATTTATTTATTTATTTATTTATTTATTTATTGTGCTTTAGGAGTCTTGTTAAGGAAGTCAGGTCCTGAGCCAACATGTTGAAATGTTCAGCTACATTTTATTCTAGGTCTTTGATCCACTTTGAATTGAGTTTTTTGCTGAGTGAGAGATAGGGGTTAAATTTCATTCTACTCCATATAGATTTCCAGTTTTCCCAGCACTATTTGTTAAAAAGGCTATCTTTTCTCCAATGTCTGCCTTAAATGTTTAAGTAGCCAAATTGATCATACAATTGCTTTAAAATTTAGAAGGCATTGACTATTTGGAGGAAAAAAACACATAAGATTTGTAGTTAGTAGTTAACCTATGACTCAGAATTTATAACTGTTACTGATATACTTTCCTTCTTCCATTTTCTTTTACTTTTAAAAATCCCTCTGTGTACCCAGACTAGCAGATAAATACAATTAATCTTAGAAAAGGGGGGGGCGGGGGGGAGGCCACACACACACGCACGCACACACACACCAAAAAAAATAACGGATAAAGAGAAATATGCACAAAAGAGCATAGGAATGTGACAGAAATGTGTCTTTTTCTTAAATCATGCCCATCAAATCCCAGAACCTAACCTAATGACCCCTTTTTCTTCAACTGTCAAGATCCAATTTTCTTGATACTTTCTTTCAAATTGCCCCTTTTGTCACCAGCCTCACACTGCATGTCTCTGGGTGGTAGCCCTACATTTGTTCCACTTTCACACCATAAGGTGAAAACTGATCCAGGACTGAGATTTGTGGTCCCGTCTTTATTCCTTTCCCAAGAAAATACTACCAAAAGCTAACACTAATGTTGGCCATCTCAATGAGAGAACAAAGCAATAACAAGTACAAATCCAATACTCAATATATATCACATTACTGCAAGAATTTTTTAAGTGTGCAAAAGGGATACTGGTGTTAAGAAACAAAAAGTACTTAAACAATGACTGCATTTAAATGAAGGCTCTACATGAATGTTCATAATGCACTGTTCACAGTAGCAAAAGGATGGACACAACTCAAGTGTCCATTAACTGATGAGTTTTCAACAAATTGTCACATGCGCACACACATGCACCAGAATATTATTGAGCATAAGCTGGGCATGGTGGCGCACGCTTGTGATCCCAGCACTTTGGGAGGCTGAGGCAGGAGGATCACGAGTTCAAAGCCAGTCTCAGCAATGGCGAGGCACTTAGCAACTCAGTGAGACCCTATCTCTAAATAAAATACAAAAAAAAAAGGGGGGGGGGGGACTGGGGATGTGGCCCAGTGGTCCAGTGCCCCTGAGTTCAATCCCTGGTACCAAAAAAAAAAAAAAAAAAAAAAAATTATTGAGCATAAAAAAGGAATGAAATACTGATACATTCATATGGATGAACTTCAAAAATCTTATACTACATGAACAAGCCAGTGACAAAGGAGCACATATAATGTAAATCCATTCATATGAAGTATTCAGAATAGGAAAACACAGAAAGACTGAACACAGTTTGGTGACAGAATTTGGGGAAAAGAAAATAATGTTGATAGTTTAATGGGAATGTTGTTTTCACGTGAGATAATGAAAATATTTTCAAACTGGATACAAGTAGTAATTGCACAATTGTGAATTTTCTAAATGCTATAAGATAGTACATTTTAACTGTAAAAGTGTTATGTGAATTTGAACTCAAATTTAAGAAAAAATTGTTCAGCCATTTCTTCTTTCTGTGGACAGTGATGTAATTCAGATGAATGCAAAGCTATTTCTCTGTCCTCCTCCCTTCTGTCTACAGAGATAGGTGATGAAGGAAGAAAGAGAAGAAAGTTCAAAGTCTTTGTTAAGTTCTTCAATGTACTAATGGTTTGTTGCAACATACCATTCTGAAGTATAAGCAAACATGGAAGAAGCTGAGTAGCAGGTAGAACAGTTAATTACCATGTAAAACAATTATAGCAGGATTGGGGGGCCTGTGAGGGACCACAGTTCACAGATAAGAGGCCAGAGCACATGGGGAAAGGTGACCTGTGAGAAACACTTGATGTTGAAATGGCCAAATATCACTGAAAAGCACAGACCTCTAACATCCAAATGCATTGCATAAACAGTTTGGTTGGGGAAAAGAAAAAGTTATCGATTCCCTGAATTGTTCACACAGCAGAGGGAAGAGTGCAGACACTGAAAACGAGACCCAAAAAGATCAGGAATTTAGAGCCAGAAGAGATCATAAAAACTGAAAAACACGTAAAAATTCACAGGAATCTAGTTGTGGCATTGATCTCATCCAGAATTTCTAATAAGAAGATCAAGAAAATTTTATCTAAAGAGGTCATGCAATGGGGTCTTTAACTGGCATATGGGATATAATTCATTAACTAATGTACACAAACTATATGGGTATATCTTGGCAAGCTGCTCTACTTATTAATTATAGCTCTAATTAAATGCATTAAAGAGCCATTATCATTTCAATGTATTTAATTTCTGGGGACTGGGATTTTAGTTCCATGGTAGAGCACTGGCCTAGCATATGTGAGGCACTGAGTTTGAGTCTCAGCATGGCATATAAATAAATAAAACAAAGGTCCACTGATGTATATCATTTATTAAATACCAAAGTAAAGTCTCAAACTGAGCTTTGATGTGCCAATAATCTTAAACCAAAGATGATAATATGAGGAAAATATGAAAAATTATTTGTGTGCCTTTAGTCTCTCAAAGAGTTGTCTATTAAGGGACTGAATTTGAAATATCTAAGATGTTTGAGAAAATTGCAGGTTTTAAAGTTAGTCTTCAGACATGTTAAGTCAGAATCTCTTTGGACAGGGCTGGAGACGTGCATTATAATATTCTTCCCAGATGATTCTCATATCTGCTGAAGTTTGAGGACCATCACTTTAGCTTTGTGATTTCTAACATAATGGCTACTCGAAGGTGTTTATAATACTCCACTGGGATTTAAACCTCTTAATTATGTATGTTTATCTAAAAGTAAAAATAAGAAATGTAGCTTTTCTCTTCTTTAATGTATGGATGGGGCCAGGCACTTGTTGTGAAGTAACCTGAAAGAATAAAATCTATATCACATAAGAAAAAGTTTTATGATCTCACACTAGCAGCACTCCTTTACTGGCAGACTTCATGAGTGACCATAGTTATTTCCTCTGGAATGTCATCATGCTATTTTGTTTATAAAAGCAATATTATTAAATGGTACATTATTTATAATATTCCATAAAGACATGGGAACTAACCAGACAATTCTTCTCCACCACAACAGTTTCACTAGTTAGTTCAAGATAAGCACCAAAGATTTGTCAACTTAAATATGAGCCAGGCACAGTGGAGGGCTCCTGTAATCCCAGTAATTCAGAAAGCTGAGGCAGGAAGATTCTAAGTTGCCAGTCTCAACAACTTAATGAGGCCCTAAGCAACTTAGTGAGACCCTTTATCAAAATGAAAAAAATTTAAAAAGCAGCAGATGTGGCCCAGTGGTTAAGCTCCCTTGGGTGCTTCAATCTCTAGTACTCCCATCCTCCCAAAAAAGTTGAAAATATGAGTGAAGCATTTTCTTTTAAAAAAAAAATCAAGAATTCAAAAACTGCCCATCTTTGTTGGATAAGCTAATCTACATGTAGCAAATATCCTTAACAAAGTAAATATATTTTATAAGTTACTTCACAATGAATCTGATGTATTAAGTGTGAGAGACCAACTTGTTTTCAAAGTAAAATGGAATATTTTGAAAACGAATGCTTGGTAATATTTCTATTCTTATGCAGTTTTCTTGCTAAAAGCTGATGTATGTATATGTCATGCTTTCATATCTTCACATTCTAAACATTTAGGAAAAAAATTTGACGTTTAAAATTCTGAAAATAAAAATGCTAAAAAGATTCCATAACATTTTGTCTTAATATACAATTATATTTTTAATTGGAATACCAAAAAATGTATCAAGAAACATGCAGATTTAATACTCTTTAATTTGAAAACTCGCACGATCTACAGGTGAATTTTTCATGAATTTCATACTTCATGAACCAGTCTATAATACTTCTCTATGTGGATGATATCTTTGTTATGTTTATTAATTATGAACCTAATGAAAAGCAAGTTTTGAAATAAACTCACCTTAAAATCAGAACTTCAAATAACTGTCACAAAGTGTTAAACCAAAGTGTTCAAAAGGAATGAAATATTCTATTTGCATGAATAACAATACTAGTATTATCAGTGAAGCAAAAAGTTTGCTTTTTTATTTAAATGTTTTAACTTTTAAATGTTTATTTTATTTGTATTTGTGCTTTAAATTTCTATTTGTGTGCATTTTTATAATATATAACTATTCACAGTATAATTTTAGAATGAATAACAGTGAAAATAATTTGGAGATGTGTGCTTTAAAATTTTTTACTAATAACATGTACAATTTGGAAAATGAGGTGACTACTGCTTCAGATGGTGACATTTAGTTACATAGTTACAATTTTCTTTTTAAGTTAAAAATACTAGTAGAGAAAGGGCAAAAACCCTTTTCCAAGGCATTCAATATAGAACCATTTGATTTGCATTTAAGTGACTTGGCAAAGTTTATGTTGTAAGACTTCCCCACAAACAGCCCACATTTTGAGGTTGGCTTTCTCAGAATAGCCTCTGGTATCTCTAAAGCTGAGGAACCCAGTAACACAAAACACTGACTTGCCTACCGCTGTTCTGCAGAGATAACAGCTTATCAGTGCTGTGATAATCATATCTGTGTGAATTTCTTTCCAATCTATGGCTTCCCACAGTTCAGGGAAGAAAAAAAAATCCATAAACTATCCAAAAACCTTTTGATTTAGACCAAAGACTCAAGAATTGTTGAGCCCAATTTAAGTTTTGTAGCACCATATTTTCAAGCATTCAAGATGCCCTTTGCTAAAAATGTTTTCATTTTGTTTCTCCCCAAACACCAAAGTACATTATAGATAACTCCTTTCTTTATGAATTCTAAACTTTATCTCACAGGTTTATTTTTCGAGAAGTGTGCTGCACTAAAGAATACTCACTCTGCTCACACATCTATTGACAAGATTTTAATCAAAAAAAAAAAAGTGTAAACAGGTACAACTTAAATGGGAAAGTGTCCACGAAGGGCATAACAGCCTATCTACTCCTTTACCTTGGTGGTCATGGGTTATATTACAGACTGCCTGTAGTCTTTGTAGACTGAGCTTTTGGTCTTCTCTAACACCTGTAAAAGGATTTGTTAGAATAAACACAGGTTTCGGGTTCACAAAATGGACATTCTATTGTGGTCCACATTCTATTCCCAATACTGTTAGCTGTAACTTTTTCCTGGTCTTTCAAAAAATGGAACTTAAAAACTTAATGAAAAGATTACTTGAAATAAGATAAGGATTTTACATGAAGAAGGAGTTGGTAACACTCTGATCTTTCGTTTAATTACACTATCCTTTACATCACTGTTTATCTGCCCTCTGTAGGCAATTATTCAATCATTGATAATTCATCCTTGCAACTTTATCCAATTCCAATATCCCTTGAAGTATTACTAATAAAATCTGAATATTATCTGATTTCCTTTTTTGGGGGGAGGGAGGCAGACAAAGATTGAATCCAGGGGCACTTAACCAATGAGCTACATCCCCAGCCCTTTTTATTTTTTATTTTGAGACAGGGTGTCGCTAAGTTGCTGAGGCTGGCTTTGAACTTGCTATCCTCCTGCCTTAGCCTCAGGAGCTGCTGGGATTATAGGCATGCATCACCATGCCCAACTGAATACTATCTGATTTCTGGTAGGCTCCATTTGTTGTTTGTTTTGATGTGCGTAATTGAGATAATAGTATTGGAAATATTACACCAATATATGATTCATAACCCCATAATCATGTCCTCCTACACCACTCCATTAATAGGTATTAACCTTGAGGTTTATTGCACCAGGAAACTGATGGTGAGTTCTCAATAAAAACAGAATAAAAAAGAAAGTTTATGTTTTAAATAAGTTGACATTCAACAGACCAAGGAAGGAGAGTGACAGAAACACACAGAAAGGAGTAGGAGTAGGAGTAGGAAGTTTCAAGATTAAAGAAAAAAGATGAGATGCCAGAATTCTTATTTCTCCCACAGATTTTATTTAGCAAGAGACAATGACATGAAAGCATCAAAGTGTACAGTTGAAATTAGACATGCTTTACACCACCACTAGAGAATCTAAAAGAATCTAAGAGAAAATTATCCATACAATATGGAACAGCTGTAGCAAAATGAACACTGGGGCTGCAGAAAGCGCCCTTCCCAAACGAGCTGTGGTAGCAGCAGAGGTAAAAGCCTTGGGGAATGGTAAGGTGCCTTTGACTCCATGGGTAATAAAAATTGTCCGTTCACCCACCCATATTTTGGACAAGAAAGAACTCAAGCCAGTGGGCCTGGCAGGGTTACTATGGTGAGAGTAAGATGATTCAAGGACCGAAGGCTTGATGGATGACCTGACTGAGTCTCAGAGAACTTGCAGGAAGGAACAGCAGGTTTCAAGATGAGGTCAGGTCAACAGATGGAGGTAAAAAATTCCCTATCCACTTTCTTTGCAGAGACACCAGAAGATGAGAGTCACCAGCCTTAAACACAATGGCATATACCAGCAGATGCATACTCATAGGCAAAGCAAGCCAAGAAAAGACCTGCAAAGGGCAGAGGACCCTCACTTAAGCAAGTCACCTTTCCGTCAAGTCAGTGAAGACAAGTATACTTCTTCCCACCACAGAGGCATGTTAGAAGATAAAAGGGGGAGAAAAGTAACAGAGATAAGAAAGAGTAGAACTTTGAATGGAATGGTTATCATCAGTGTTAGATAGACTACACATATATTTTAAATCTGGAGAATAATCAGTTTTTAAGTGTCTATATTAATACTCAACAAAGTAGATTTCAAAACAGAAAAAAAATATATATTTTCCAAAACTAAAGAAGGTAATTTTATTATAATAAAGAAGTTAATTCATCAAAAGATCCTAACAGGGGCTGGGGCTATGGCTCAGTGGTAGAGTGCTCATTTCGCAAGTGTGAGGCCCTGGGTTCTATCCTCAGCACTACATAAATAAAATAAAGGTATTGTGTCCACCTACAACTAAAAAAAATTTTTTTTAAACCCTAACACTTCTAAGAGTTATGCACCAAATAATGTAGTTTTAAAATAAATGAAGTAAAATCTGAAAGAACTGCAAGGATTATATATATATATATATGTATATATATATATATATATATATATATATATATATACATATATATATAACAAATTTACAATTAGTTAGAAATTTCAATATCTGTCCACTCAAATACATACTATATATGTGTGTGTGTATATATATATATATATATAGAGAGAGAGAGAGAGAGAGAGAGAGAGAGAGAGATGCAGAAAGTTAATTTAAAAAGTCACATTTTTAATTATGTTTCCCAAAAGTTCACATACTGAAGTCCTAATTTCCAGAATTCAAAATGTGACTTCATTTGGAAACAATGTTGTTGGTGTTATTATTTGAGATCATAGTGAAGTAAAAGAGGATCCTAATCCAACATGCCTGGATTGGAATATGAGGAGGGGAAATTTGGACACAGAAACAAGCACACTGGGATAAAGCCACATAAAGAAGCCAGGAGAAAGCCTTGGAACAGATCCTTCCCTACAGTCTTTAAAGAAAGACCCTGTTGACATCCTGTTATTGACTTAACATACTTAGGTTTGTGGTATTTGTTTATAAAAGTCATGTAAATAAAATGGTAACATAGAAAACTGGAATACTATCAACCAAGTTGATCAAATTGACACTTATAGAACCCACCACCCAACAACAGCAGAACATATATGTTTTTAAAATGCAAACAGAACTTTAATGAAGACCATATTCTGTGCCATAAAATCAAAGACAAGTCATACAGAACATGCTATCTGACCACAAGACAACTAAATTAGAAATTGTTAACAGAAAGCTTTATTTTTTTTCTCTTTGATATGTAAATTATTATGTTTCAGTACTTGTACATATTGTAGATGTGATGTTCAGAATGTCCTCCCATAAACTTAAAATTATTACAGTGAAGAATATGGGAGAAGCCAAAGAAAGGGTCTTACATTTTTAACTCAGAAAGGTATAGGGCAAAAGTTACCTAAAGTGTATGCCTTCTCAATGAGATGATTTGGGATTAAATTTTATAAATATGCAGATAAATGCACTCAAATGTGTATTTTTGCCTTGTTTGTATCCACAAAATATAATCTCAGCATTAATTATTTTAACAACAAAAGAAAACTTTTGAAGGTAGAAAAAAAATACAATCTGAGTGTCTATTGCTCGGTTACCAGTATTATAGTATAATGGTTTACTGTAGATTCCAGGAAACTCTGCATTAACTAAAAGGAAACCAACAAAGGTGGATTTTTTAACAAAAAATATCAATTTTTGAAGAAAGCACTTAATCCCTTTACACATAACAAACATATTAAAACTACTATCATTTTATATTTGCATAGAAATTTCAGTTTATTAAGTAATTTCTCATATATGGCCTTATTAAAATTTCAATATGCCCATAAAAGCAACAGAATAAGGATTGTGCTCAATTATCACAGGACAGAAATTAAGCCACAGAGATACTAAGTAAATGTGAAATTTGGAGCTAGAAATCAGTTTTGTCATGCCTAAATCGTTGAATTACTCAACTGTGTATAATTTACCATTGACATTTTATTTAGTCTAGAAACTGAAATTTTATATGTGAAAGAATATTAATTTATCAACATGTTTTATCCCATAACTAAAATATGTCTAAATAAAATATTGTTCCAAATTACTTCTTGAAAATTGGGTAAGATCCATATTGCTTATTATGGTCACAAAGTGACTGAGGTACAAATCTAAAACAAAAATCACATCTAGTCAGAATACAGGACAAATATCCCACTAATTTTCTTTCATATACATCTATCTCATATTATTTTCCATTGTTAAATTCCCTACATCCCATTACAGTGCAATCAATGCAGAAATAAATAAATAAAATGAAACAAGCTTTGCCTCACAGCAGATATTTGCATTTATCCATGAGAATTTGCTGTTGTTAAATTAGCTGCAGGAGGGCTTTTTCATTGCTTCCTAAATGCAAGAGGAATATTCAAACCAAATAAAATTCCATTTTTAACAACTAAATATTACAGTAAAAGAGGTCAAACACACCTCATTCTAATATTGCATGCATGCAACTTTTGATACGGGGTAACCTTTAATTTGCAATTAAAAATGAGAGCAAAGCTTGTGCTAAATTTTAGTTACTCAGATTTCCCCACAAATAAAAATGATATTAAAATTGCATTATACTGAAGTTTTTGTAATGAAGAAAATGATGAACTAAGTAGGTTAAATAGCATATTCTTCAGTTTTTCTGCCTAGTTTATTGCTTATATTATTACCTCCATTAACCAAAACACTGAACAAAAGCCAAAACGTGACCCATGTACTACAGAGAAAAAAAAATATTGAACTTTGAAGCCAGTTGGAACTGATTTTTAAACCAGTATGATCACTAGAGCAAGGTAATTTAAAAAAAAAAAATGTTTTGTCTTATCTGTGAAACAGAGATAATAATAGCTATTTCATGTTTGAACAGCTTAAATAAGAAATGTATAAAGCACATGAGATGTTTCTGTGCATAATACATACTCCATTGTTACTATATTGCTTATTAAGCTGCTACTTCATAAAACTAAAATTTTGCTCACAGAAGAACTATGGAGATAATAAGGGATTTTTTTTTGTTCTTCTTATGCACTTATTTCTAAACGCCTTTCTTTTTAAAATTATCAGTACTAATTTTTCATTCATTCAGCAAATATATATTAAATTCCACCTAAGTGTCAGGCACTATTTTAAGCATTTGTATACAACAGCAAGAAAAACAAAAATCCTCAGTCTCATGGAATTTATATTTTTGTGAAGGAGGGTCAATAAAAAAGGTAATTGTGTAAAATACACTGTACATTAAGCAATAATGGAAGCTAAAGTAAAAGAGCAGAATAGGAAATAAGACTGGGTACTGCTGTGGCTGAGGGTGAGGGACTCAACCTGCCCTATCCAAACTTCCACTGAATAAGTAACATTTGTGTAAAGTCATACAGGAGATGAAGGAAGAAGCTACGTAAATTCATCAGATGTAGTTGCATTTTGAAAGTAAAAAACTAGTTAGATTTCTAGATTGATTGGATGTAACTTGTAAAGGAAAGAATAACAATGTGTAGATTTTTTAACCTCAGGAATTAGAAGAATGTAATTGCAGTTTGTTAAAATGGGAAACATTATAATAGCAGTCTATTTAGGGAGAAACCATTGGGAGCTCCATTTGGAATATAAATTGAAGAAAACTGTTAGGCATGTAAATAGCGATACCAAGTAACCAATTAACTATATGAATCTGAAATTCTAGAAAAAATCATCCTGGGACTATTATTGACATATAATCACAAGACTTATTAAGATCTTTAAGACTCATTAGGAAATCACTATATAGAGAAATTAAAGGGTTCAAGAACTGTAACCTGGGTCCTCTGTCATTTAGAAACAGGAAGAAAAAACAACAGAAGACTAATAAAAAGAGATCAAAAAGATAAGAGAAAAAATAGGAGAAGTAGTTGTCTAGGAAGACAAACAAAAATGTATCAAAGAGAAGGAAGAGATCAGTATTGTCAAATGCTTTTGGGAGTTCAAGTGTTATGAGGACTGAGAAGTTCCAATGGATTTAACTACAATTGATTCTTGATTTACAATGGGTTACATTCCAATCAACTGTATTCAGAAGTTATTGGTAACCTTGACAAGCATGTTCTACCTGACTGGTAGAGCAAAATACAGACTATAATGAATCAAAGAGACACTTAGGTAGCAAGTACAGAGAACATTTTCAATGAGTTTTATTGCAAAGAGAAGAAAAGAAATTGGTAGTCGTAGAAGGAAAAATAAGAGTTTGGTTGTGGTTTTGGTTTGCTGTTGTTGGAGTTTTTATTTTTTATTTCTTATTTATTTATTTATTTATTTATTTATTTATTTATTGGTACTGGGGATTGAACCCAGGAGCACTTATCCAATGAGCCACATCCCTAGTTCTTTTTATATTTTATTTTGAGACAGGGTCTTACAAATTTCCTTAGGACCTCCTTAAGTTGCTGAGACTGATTTTGAACTTATGATCCTCCTGCCTCAACCTCCTAAGCAGCTGAGATTACAGGTGAGCACCACTGCACTCAGCTTTGTTGTTGGTTTTTAGATGAAAGAATATCCTGCATGTTGTGTACTGATAAGAAAGGTGCATTTGATGACAAAACCTGATTATGTAGGAGACAGGGAACTTCTTAGCACAATGGCCTTAAGTAATAAGACAAGGGATTAGAGCCTGCACAAAGTATACAGATAATGAGTTGTAAGAAGAAAATGTTGCGAATGCTCACTGCCAGTATATACAGCAAGGGAATCTCTCGACTTTTTTTTTCTAACTTCTTAATAACATAGAAAACAAGATCAATAGCTGTGAATGAAGTTTGGTGGTTTTGATAAAATAGAATAAAATATAGTTATGAGAATGAGAGTAAAATGGACTTGGAGAAGGAAGTGTGACAGTGTGGCAGTGTTGAGGGTCGAAGGGAGTGAGCAGAAATCTAAAATTTAATTGTGACTGAATAAACAAAGTGTGGTCTATACATACAGCTTTAAAAAGGAATAAAATTCTGACCCATACTACAATATGGATGAACCATGAAGACATTATGCTCAGGGCAATAAACCAGTCAGAAAAGAACAGGATTCCACTTAACCTGGGTCCCTAAAATAGTCAAACCTATAGGAACAGAAGTGGAATGATGGACTCCTTGGGCTAGAGGAGAGGAAAACAAGGAGTTGTTGTTTAATGGGTGTGTTTCAGCTTGGGATGATGAAAGCTCCAGAGATGAATAGTAGCGATGGTTACACAATGATGTGAAAGGTACCAGTGAACTTTAAAATGGTTAAAACAGTAAATTTTATGTTTATATCTCTCTCTATGTAGCTAGATATATAATCAAAGTTTTAAAAGCAATTGGCCAAGCAAAAACATAAAATAAAATGGAAGCAGACTGCACAGTGATGTATTTTTTGTTCAGCCATGTTTAACTATGTGGATAGTGTAGCAAAAGAGATGGATTCAGACAGCCCTGCTGTTTTGCTTTTCAAATTTAAGTAAGAAACCACTGCATGATAGAATACGTAATTTTTTTAAAAAATGAGTGAACTGAGGATACTGTAAAAATACTGGTAGAATTATACCTGTTAAAATTGGAAGATTCAAGAACATGAGCTGAAAATATGTACATTAGGTATTCACAGAAAGGAGTGCTTGAAGCTGAAAATATGGAGGTATTTACATTATACATATTGACACAACATAATAGCTATGGAAATGAATGATTTAGAGTTGGTTGATGACTAAAATCACTGGAGAAGAGAAAGTTAAGAAACAGAGGCTAAAGTATTAGAAATATCATCTTCACAGATATTGAAATTACTGTGAATTATAATAGCAGTACTGTTGCTAAGAGTGTCAACGAGCCAGGAGTTAAAGTTTCAGAGAATGAGAGTTATGCAGTCAGGCAGGTGGAGATAACAGGTGACTACAACAAGGAAGAGTATGGCACAATATAGCCTGAGAAAGAAGATTTAAAGCTTAATATTTGCAGGAGGAAGCAGAAGAAAGACTGGGAAGCAATAAAAAGGACATACATTCCTTCTCCAGGTTCAGTTATGAAAAGCATGAAAGAAACTACAGCCACTACCTGATAAAGCTGCAGAAGTGTCCCTATTCAGTTAAAACATGACATTATTTTTACATTCAGAAAATACACGTAATAATAAATGTTGGTGAAGAAGTGGCGAAAGTTACACTTATACATTGCTAGTAGGACTGCAAATTGGTGCAATCACTCTGGAAAGCAGTATGGACACACCTTAGAAAATTTGGAAAGGAACCCACTCCTCAGCATATACCCAAAGGACTTAAAATCAGCATACTGCAGTGATGCAGCCACATCAATGTTTATAGAAGCTTGATTCACAATAGCTAAGTTATCAGACCAACCTAGGTGTGGCTTCAACAGATTAGTGGATAAAGAAAATGTGGTATAGATACACAATAGAATACTAGTCGGTAATAAAATTAAAAAAAAAGAATGACTTAATGACTGTTGCCAGTAAATGGTTGGATCTGGAGACTATCGTGAAAGTGAAATAAGCCAATCCCAAAAATTCAAAGACAGAATGTTCTCTCTGATATGAGGATGCTAGCCCACAATAAGAGGGGGAGGGAAAAATACAAGTTCATTGGATTATACAAAGGGGAATGAAGGAAGGGGGAATGGGACTAGGAAAGACAGTAGAATGAGACATAACTTTCCTATGTTCATATATGAATACACAATCAGTGAAGCTCCAATCATGTACAACTGCAAGAATGGGACTCTAATTAGAGTAAGTTATACTCCATGTATGTATAATTTGTCAAAATGCACTCTACTGTCACGTATATCTAAAAATAACCCAAAAATGGTCAAATTCAATGAAAGAAGAAGACGAAATCATCATTGTCAATGATGCCAGGCATGGTGACACAGACCTGTAATCACAGTGGCTTGGGAGGCTGAAGCAGAAGGATTGAAGTTCAAAGCCAGCCTCAGCAAATTAGCACTGCCCTAAGCTACTTAGTGAGACTCTGTCTCTAAATTTTTAAAAATAATAAAAAAAGAAAAGAAGCCAATGACAAAAGGGAAATATGCCAGTGATCAGTAATAAAGCCTAATCAGCCAAAGCCTCAAGAACAAGTCTGTAGTCCAACAAAATCAAATGCATTGGCTTCATGCAATAAGGGAAGACACTTGAGGAAATATGGGATACAGTTTTCCACAAAGTAGGAAAGAAAAGCACATTTTATAAGAGATGGGTCCCTGCTGAAGGATTTTCAGGGGAACTGAAGGAAAGCAGAATCAGCTCTGGACTGATTATTACTTCTGCAGTGGAATTCAAAAGAGCAAGAATTAACTAAGTATTAGGCAAGAGTGGCATAACAATTGGATACCCTCCAAGTCATGATGTTGGGTAAAAAGGCAATTATTTAAAGAGGGGGTCAGTGTGGTATTTTTTAGTTGCTGCAAGACTTCTGCAGAAATACTGTTTCCTGTTAACTTTGTAGCTGACTTTACCCTTGTCTGACCTCCCAGCAAGATTAATGGCAGGGGTGCTCTTTTCCCTTTTAAATCTGAGTTAATATTCATTCTTTAAGCCTGAGACAGGCTTTTATTCTTTCACTGAACATGACTTCTAGAGGGCACATTGCAGGAGATTCAATGGGCAGGAGGGAAAGATGCAGCCAAAAAGAAGATCAAAGTTTAAGATATTAGTAATGACCTGGTTGGTGTTTTCTTCTTATCTTGATTATTAGTCCTGACTGTCCTAAAACACATTATGAGTACAAGGCTGTGAAGGTCAGAAGGGAGAAGCCAGAAGCCTCCTCAGGAGCACACCAAGCCCTGCAGTGCTCACCTGGTCTCTGCAGATAGAGTCCCACAGGGGGGAGGGTGGCTTATTTGGAGTACATGGTTTCTCTCTTCTGTGAAAAACAACCTAATAGAAAACAGTGAGTATAGATATAATCACATACCATAAATAAATAAATACATAAATAACAGGAAAGGAAAATTTTTAATTATTTAAAAATCAAATTTCCAAATGCAGAGCAATTTGAAGTTGTTTGATATAAAGGCAAACAACTCAATATTCAGCATATTCTCTGAAGTCATCCAGTGTTGTATAGCAGAGTGTAACTAATATTAATAACGATGTCTCTGAATTAGCAAAAATTCAAATCGTATGGTGAGTATGCTTTATGTAAGGCAATAAGGTGAGCCGGAACATATTTTGTATTTTCTTCTATTCTCAATAAATAATTCTTCTTCTTCACTAGCTCCTTGCCCATTAAATATATTTTGACATATTTTCATCATGAATTATTACTAATAAAAGTGTTGACATTGGAAGACTAAAGCCTCAACTACCCTATCTGCGGAGAGACTCACATCCCAAAAATTGCCCAGCAAATGGGCTGGAAAATGACACACCCCAATATTCACCTTCTTTCTCTCAGCATGAGGTATCAGAAGAAGTCCCTCTACTACCCACCATTGTTCAAGGAAAAATAGTGGGGGGAAAAATGCAATCTACACTCTATTGGTGCTCACAGAGTGGCACAAATTTAAAATGCTAAACTCACCTTTGTTTTGCAGTTTACTTCCTAATTTTATGTGTATTCTACCACTTGCTTCTGACAAATGCCATGTGAAACAATGTAATATCATTTTTCAAAGGCAGAAACTGTCCTCCAGGGAGTTTAAGAAACGTGCCCAAGAATATGTCAGTAATGAGTAGAAATTGTACTTGGGTTCAGGTCTCAGGCTTCATATCTGAGCATTCCTTGGGTCAAGGAGGAACAGACAGAGGTTGCATGCGTTTTTTAGGGAGGGCAACCATGACTCGGTTTCTCTCATGCAATCAAGGCAGGGAACCAATAAGAGAGGTCAGGAGAATGAGAAGGTGTCTACACCTCAAACATAGGTAAGAGACAGGAAGAAACCAAACAGAATGAGTCAAGATTCTGTTTTATTACTTCTCTTTCTCAGTAGAAAGGATAAAGATATTCTAGCCTTGCAATTGGTCTCACTTTAGCAGAATTCATCTGAGTTTGACCTTAGAATAATTTACTCTTACCATCATCCTGCTTTGACTTGAATCACTGTTCTAAAAATTAGTTTTTTGTGTTTATATTGGCCAAGATACATAAATGCATCTTAAATGCAAATTAGATGCTATCTGGTTCCCTTGTAGAAATCCTGTTTTTATTTTCACTGTTCTCATATTTTATGATCACGGTCAATTGCATAATGTCTCATATTTTTTTAATAATTTTTAATATGTACAACTCATAGTGCATATATTTAGTATCTTTTTACATACAACTGTTTGTATACAAAGTATATTCGTACAATTCAGGTCTTCAATCATGCATTAAGGAAAATGATATCCGTCTCATTCAACCACCCTTTTTTTTTCTTTTCTCCCCCTCCCTCCCCTCTTGCTCCCTCCCTTACCCTCCCTTCCCTTGACCATTCTAGTGTTCCTCTAATCCTCCTATGTACCCCCATCCAACAATACTTTGAAATAGCCTCCTTATATAGGAGAGAACATTTGGTAATTGGATTTTTGAGACTAACTTCACTTAGCATTATGTCTTCCAACTTCATCCATTTACCTGCAAATGCCATTAATTTGTTTTCTTTTATTGCTGAGTAAAATTCCATTTTGTATATATACCACATTTTCTTAATCCACTCATTTACTGAGGGACATCTAGGTTGGTTCCACAACCTAGCTATTGTGAATTGCGCAGCTACAAACATTGAGATAGCTGTGTCACTGTATTATGCTGTTTTTAAGTCCTTTGAAAATAGACCCAGGAGTGGGATGGCTGGGTCATAGGATGGTTCCATTCCCAGTTTTCCAAGAAATCTCCATACTGCTTTCCATAACGGTTGCACCATTTTGCAGTCCCACCAGCAATGTATGAGTGTGCCTTTTCCCCCACATCCTCTCCAACATTTATTGTTGCTTGTGTTCTTGATGACTGCCATTCTGACTGGAGTTAAGTGAAACCTTAGAGTAGTTTTGATTTGCATTTCTCTAATTGCCAGTGATGTTGAACATTTTTTCATGTATTTGTTGATTAATCGTGTATCTTCTTCTGAGAGGTGTCTTCTCAATTCCTTAGCCCATTTATTGATTGGGTTATTTGTTTTTTTAGTGTAAAGTTTTTTGAGTTCTTTATATATTCTAGAGATTAGTGCTCTATCTGATGTGCATGTATTAAATATTTGTTCCCAATTAGTTGGCTCTCTATTCACCTCACTGATTATTTCTTTTGCTGAAAAGAAGCTTTTTAGTTTAAATCTATCCCATTCATTAATTCTTGGTAGTAATTCTTGCGCTACAGGATTCTTACTAAGGAACTTGGGGCCTAATCCAACATGTTGGAAATTGGAGCTTACTTTTTCTTCTATTAGGTGTATTGTCTCTGGTCTAATTCCTAGGTCCTTGATCCACTTTGAGAATTGAGTTTTGTGCATGGTGAGAGATAAAGGTTTAATTTCATTTTGTTGCATATGGATTTCCAGTTTTCCCAGCACCATTTGTTGAAGAGGCTATCCTTTCTCCACTGTACATTTTTGGCACCTTTGTCTAATATAAGATAGCTGTAATTGTATGTATTAGTCTCTGTATCCTCAATTCTGTACCATTTGTCCACCAGTCTGTTTTGGTGCCAATACCATGCTGTTTTTGTTACTATTGCTCTATAGTTTAATTTAAAGTTCGGTATGGTGATGCCCCCTGCTTCACTTTTCTTGCTCAGGATTGCTTTGGCTATTCTGGGTCTCTTATTTTTCCAGATGAATTTCAAGACTGCTATTTCTATTTCTTTGAAGAATGACATTGGGATTTTGATTGGAATTGCATTAAATCTGTATAATGCTTTTGGTAGTATGGACATTTTGACAATATTAATTCTACCTATCCAAGAGCAAGGTAGGTCTTTCCATCTTCTGAGTTCTTCTATAATTTCTCTCTTTAGTGTTCTATAATTTTCGATATAGAGGTCTTTCACCTCTTTCGTTAGGTTGATTCCCAGGTATTTTATTTTATTTTTTATACTATTGTAAATGGGGTATTTTTCATCATTTCCCTTTCAGAGTCTTTGTTGCTGATGTACACAAATGCCTTTGATTTATGGGTATTGATTTTGTATCCTGCAACTTTGCCAAATTCGTTTACTAGTTGTAAAAGTTTTCTGGTAGAGTTTTTTGGGTCTTCTAGGTAGATTATCATGTCATCAGCAAATAGTGCTAATTTGAGTTCTTCTTTTCCTATCTTGATCCCTTTAATTTCTTTTGTCTGTCTAATTGCTCTGGCCAGAGTTTCCAGTACTATGTTAAATAGCAGTGGTGAAAGGGGGCATCCCTGTCTTGTTCCAGATTTTAGAGGGAATGCTTTCAATTTTTCTCCATTTAAGATAATGTTAGCTCGGGGCCTTGCATAAACAGCTTTTATAATGTTAAGATATGTTCCTGATATTCCTAGTTTTTCCAGTGTTTTGAACATAAAGGGGTGTTGTATTTTGTCAAATGCTTTTTCTGCGTCAATTGAGATGATCATATGATTTTTGTCTTTAAGTCTATTGATGTGATGTATTATGTTTATTGATTTCCGGATGTTGAACCAGCCTTACATCCCTGGGATAAACCCCACTTGATCATGGTGCATTATCTTTTTGATATGTTTTTGTATCCGATTTGCCAGGATTTTGATGAGGATTTTTGCATCTATGTTCATTAAAGATATTGGCCTGAAGTTTTCTTTTTTGGATGTGTCTTTGCCTGGCTTTGGAATTAATGTGATATTGGCCTCATAGAAAGAGTCTGGAAGAGCTCCCTCTTTTTCTATTTCTTGAAATAGTTTGAAGAGCATTGGTATTAGTTCTTTTTTGAAAGTCTTATAGAACTCGGCTGTGAACCCATCTGGTCCTGGACTTTTCTTTCTTGGTAGCTTTTTGATGACATCTTTTTTTGTTGTTGTTTGGTGTTCAGTATGCCTCTTGAACTTGGTTTTCCCATTCATTCCTCAAGTTTGGAAAATTTTCTGTAATTATTTCGTTAAATAGATTACTCATTCCTTTGGCTTGAAACTCTGCCCCTTCCTCTACGCCAATCACTCTTAAGTTTGGTCTTTTTATGCTGTCCCATAATTCTTGGATGTTATGTTCTTGATTTCTAACTAGTTTTGCTGTATGGTCTAAATTCTTCTCTAGGACATATATTTTGTCTTCATTGTCTGAGGTTCTTTCTTCCAAGTGGTCTATTCTGTTGGAGATGTTTTCAATTGAGCTTTTATTTTGGTTTATTGCTTCTTTCATTTCTGGAATTTCTGTTTGGATTCTCTTTAGAGCCTCTATTTCCCTATTGAAGTAATCTTTTACTTCCTGTATTTGTTTTTGGAGTTCTTTGTCAAAATGATCTTTTGCCTCCTGTACCTGCTCCCTCATCTCATTTTTGAGTTCATTCTTAAGTTCCATAAACATTTGGCATATGTAATTTCTAAATTCCATCTCTGGCATTTGACCAACTGTGCTTGCCATGACATCTACCGATGAGGTATCTTGATTTGTTTGTGTCATTTTCTTTCCTTGTTTTTTCATGTTGCTTGTGTGTCTATTCTTCCTGCACTGTGGGACCTTGACTGTTTCGATTTTACCTTAAAGCCTTATGTTGTTCCTGTAGTACAATGCTATCAGATGACCTTATAATTCCTTTACACTTTTAAAATCTAACACTTTCTATTCAGAAAATCCAAGTTTGATCACAATGTACAGATTTGGTTAACCCAGATATTATTTCCAATTTACTCTGTATGCTTCTGATGGGGTTTTATAGCTTCAAGTATTGGATAAGACAAGGGAAGAAAGAGAATGGAGTTGACAATTAGGTGGAAAGACCAATTTATATATAAAGTAAGTTGGAAAAGAAAAAAATTGATAAAAGAGTAGGAATTGGTGTAAGAAAGAGGAAAGAGAGAATCAAGGAAATAGAGAGTAAACTATATATAACACCGCTTTTCTACCCAGTTCAATTGCGCCGGTTCTAGAAATCCCAAGTTCTGCATATAACTTGTTTTTGCCTCTGTTAAGTATGCACTGGCAGGATGTAAACATGAAAGATGAAGGAGGAAGAAAAGATGCAAGAGTGAGAAGGAAGAAAAGAAGGAAAGAAAAAAGGAGCGGTAGCAAACAAACACACTGACAAACAATGCGGAAGGAAAAAAAAAAAAAAAAAAAAACAGAACAAAACAAAGCCAAAAAAAGAAAAAGAAAAATAAACAAAAAAAAAAAACCTCCCTGCAATCCAACAAAACAAGCAAACCAACAAAAAAGAAAAGAAAAAAAAAGTCAAACCCCAAGTCTCAGACAAAACAGGCCCTGGGAAGCCCCCCTCTTTTTTCCTTTCCAGTTCAAAACCAATTGTTATTGGATCACGTCTAGACAGTCTGCGATCCTGTCAGTGGAATCAAGGCTGCATCTTAGGCCAGTGGCTGAACGGTTCAGTGAAGGAGTGGCCCAGGGGGTTTGTGTGTGTCAGCAGATGAATGGCACCAGGAAGAGGACCCTCCAGAAGGCACCCCCTCCCAAAGCCCACCCACAGTTGCAGCCTCTTGTGGCCGCTGTGCTGGCCTCAGAAACGCCCTCCCTTGCTGGCCACCCGAGCCTCACCCAAGTGTGCATTGTCTTCAGAGAGCTGGAGGGTCCCTGGATGGCTGCAGCCGTCGCTCTCCGTCTCCTCCCCCTTGTCTGGGTCAGCCACTGCACTCTTCAAAGATGGCGGTGCTCTCCTCCCAGTCAACAGCAGCTCCGCAGACTCCCGTGTCCTCGCCGATCGATTTCAAAGCTGTTGGGTAGATGTCTCCCTGCCGAAGTGGCACCAGGAAGCCACAACTGTAACTGCAGACAGCGCTGCTTCGGACTGTGGACCGCTCCGACTCTGCCCCTGCTTGCTGCTTGCTGGTCTCTGCATCACTCTCTCCGGGGCCCTACTGCTGAGGGTCGCGACCGGCGGAGTGTGGATTTGAGCTGGTGTTGTCGACCCGCGGTCTCCCGTGGTCCCCCAGCACCAATTCCGCCGGCTGTTATCGCTGGTTTCACGCTGGTGTGCCCTGACTGGCTGGGGCTGCAGTCGCAGCGCCGTCTCCCGACACTGACCCTGCTTCGCACGGCCTGTGCACCACCCAGGCGGTCCTGCGGAAGCCTCGCGGCTCCAGCCACTGCAGACAGCCTGTCCCCCTCTCTCTCTGGTAGTGGTAATCAAACCATCCAGGAGATCTGTATTTTCAGCCTATATATATATATGAAGAAAGGCAATTTATCTGCTCTGTTGGATTCCTTCCACGGAGCTGCCCTGAAGTGCGGCTTTCTCTAATCCGCCATCTTGGATCTCCCCAATGTCTCATATTTAAGAAACAATGAGATCTTCATTTAAGACCCTAAATGTTAAAAATCTAGCTCTCTCATTTCCTTTAGAGATTACCTTCCCAAGTTATTTAGGTCAAGTTCACTGAGTTCACTGGCCTCTATCAAAATGGAGGACCTAAGGAATCTTCTGGAAATACAAGAGATAGTTATTTGTCAATGCCATGGACAAAAAGTGGAGTCAAAAGGCCAACACTAGTTATTACATGTCCCTTAAATATTCTTAAAATATGGAGCTGGGGCTGGGGCTCAGTGGTAGAGTGCTCACCCCCGCACACATGAGGCACTGGATTCCCATCCTCAACACCACTAAAAAATAAAATAAAGGTATTGTGTCCACCTACAACTGAAAAAAATACATATCTAAATAAATATATATGTGTGTGTGTATATATATATATGCATATATATATACATATATATAGTATGTATTCTTAAGATATTGTATCATTTGTTCTTTCACTTAGTAACCATAGAGTGAGCACCTGCTGCATACCTTCACAAAGTTTACAACCTAATAGGGAGACATATCCATGTGAAGAAATGTGGTGAAAAACCTCTAAGGTGTGGAGGGAACACAAAAGACAAGATGGTAAATGATATACTAGATTGTCAGAAAACTCTTTGTAGCAGAAATGACTTTTATATGGATCTTGAAAGAATATTAAATGCTTACTATGTAAATTGGGAGGACTAGAAACTACTACATAAGGATCTTTGCAATAAAACTACATATGAAGCTGGGTGCAGTGGTGCACACTTGTAATCCCTGTGGCTTGGGAGGCTGAGAAAGAAGGATCTTGAGTTCAAAGCCAGCCTCAACAACAGCAAGGCACTAAGCAACTCAGTGAGACCCTGTCTCTAAATAAAATAATACAAATAGGGCTGTGGATGTGGCTCAGTGGTTAAGTGCCCCTGAGTTCAATCACCAGTATCCAAAAAAAAAAAAAAAAAAACTATGTGTGAGAGAATCCAAAATACATGGATTGGAGCTCACAGATAGATTAAAAGAGGAAGAAAGAAGAAAAACCATTAAAAAGGTTTTATGCCATAAAAAAAAACTTGTACTTTATTCTCTTGTTGATATCCTTATTCATCAGGCCAAACTACTATAGCTATCTCTAATTTCAATAGTTTGAAGTCAATTTTATATTAATATTATAACTTACTCTGTAGGAGCCCTAATTAAGGAGATAGCTAAGATTGCGGTTAGCTGTGAGCCATAAAGCATTACCACCTTCCATGATTTTGCGAGACTTGGCCCGGGACATTGTGGATCGGGTCGGTGCCATTTTGTGGTGGTTGGAGGAGTGTGGATGGCATGTAGGAGTTATTCTTGGAGCCGGAGAGAGAAGCTAGCAGAATAAAGAGCCTGTTCGTTTCCAGTCTGCCTCTGAACTTATTCCCGCAGTGTCGTTGCTCCAAGCGGCAATCGCTTCAAGCAGCGACAGGTGGTGGCCTGTACGGGGAATTCGGCCGGCAGGTAAGAACTGAAAATGGGATCGAAAATAACAAAAGGTCAGATAATAAAAGCCATGGATGAGTTTTTCGATATCGTGGACTCAGTGGATAGTGAAGAAAGTGATCAAGAAAGCATAGCCTCTGAGTCAGTTAATACCAGTGAGAAGAGTAGTGGTGTAAATTCAAAAGTAAGAGCTGCAAAAGCCATCAGAAACTTATTGAAATTAGCCGAAGAATATGTACTCTTCTTAGAAGCTGAAATTCAGGATACCAGTAAAAGTGATAGTAGTGAAGAGGAATCAAAAGGTGATTCTGGGAGCACAATCTCCAGTAAAAAGAACAAAAATAAATTAAAAAAGAAAAAGGACCATCAAGTAGAGGAACCACTTGTGTCCCCTACTCCCCCATGGGTGGAATCCATTACAAAAAATATGAAGGGTATTACTAGGTGTTTGCAAACCCTAGAAACAGAAATAAAAAGTCTTTCTGAGTGCTTATGCACTCTCAAGGGTAACTCACAGATACATTGGGAACTGCCAGTATTTGAAAATGAAAATGAACAGAGGGTCCACCATTCAGTAGATTTCAAAATAATAAAAAAATCTCAAAGAGGCAGTAATGACGTATGGACCCCAAGCTTCTGTCACGTTGAGTATGCTGGAGTCCCTTAACACCTTTAACTTAAACCCCTCAGACTGGAAAAGTCTATGTAAAGTAGCATTAAGTGGCGGGCAATACTTGGTTTGGCGATTGCAATTTCAAGACCTTTGTATAGAAATAGATAAAAGAAACGCAGCTGCAGGGTTTGGAGACCATAATATAGAAATGCTCAGAGGAGGGGGCAGTTCGCAGACTCACAAGCTCAAAAATATTATGTCCCAGGTGTATATGCTCAGATATATGCAGCTGCCTTAAAGGCATGGAAAACTTTACAAGGACCTAGGGATCTACAAGGTAGCTTGTCAAAAGTGATTCAAGGACCTAATGAGCCATATGCTGACTTTGCTGATCGACTTTTGAGAACTGCAGGTAGATTGTTTGGAGAAGTTGATCAAGCTATGCCATTAGTAGTTCAATTAGCATACAAAAATGCTAATAAATATTGCCAGGAAGCCATCAGGCCATGGAGAAATAAAAAGGATCTTTCCATATATATACAACTATGTAAAGATATAACTGACGCCTTTGTCACAGGAAATATGATTGCAGCTGCAATGAAAGGTGCTTCCCCTCCAAATTTCACAAGGGTTCAACCTAGACATTATAATCAATGAGGATATTCCAGGCAAAATTATCATAATCCATCAGGCTATTCTAGGCAAAATAACCAAAGAGAAATAAGACCAAGCCCATACCGTGCCCCAGGCAGCTGCCCCAGGTATAAAAAGGAAAATCATTGGGCCAATAAATGCCATTCAAAATTTGACATCTATGGAAATCATTTGTCCAGGAATTCAAAAAACGGGGCACGGGGCCCAATGTCCCGGGGCCCACAAATGTACAAGGCATTGGAGGAGGAGTATCCTCAAGCATCCACTCAGATGCTTCCCTGACACAATCCCTACTACCCATCAACTCCCTCGCCAGAGGAACAGGAGGAAATGCAGGATTAGACCTCTATTCCACCACCCAAATAGTGTTAACACCTGAAATGGGGGTTCAACTGATTCCCACAGGGGTCAGGGGACCTCTTCCCTCAGGGACTGTAGGACTTATTCTTGGGAAAAGTCCTAAAAGCTTATTAGGTTTGCAGGTGAACCCAGGTGTAATAAACTCAGACTACAAAGGGGAAATAAAAATAATGCTTAGTTCACCTCAAAGTATAAGTTCTTTTAATCAAGGAGATAGAATTGCTCAGCTGCTCCTCCTTCCAAATTTACATAATTCATTTAAAATGAGTATGCCTCAAAAAAGGAACAATAGAGGATTTTATTCCACTGACTCGAGACCCATGGCTTGCTGGGTTCGGGATTGTTCAAGGAGGCCTATATGTAAAATAAAAATCCAAGGAATAGAGATGGAGGGACTGATAGATACTGGAGCTGACTCATCCATCATTAATTTATGGCAATGGCCCAAGCACTGGCCTCTGCAAAAAGCTTCAACCAATTTAAGAGGCTTGGGATATAATAACCTCCCAGAGAAAAGTGCAGTAATTTTAAAATGGGAGGATGAGGAAGGGCATAAAGGAACATTTCAGCCTTATGTTTTACCTAACCTACCGGTTACTTTATGGGGAAGAGATATTTTGCAACAAATGGGAGTACACCTTGCAACCAAGCCTGCAGGTGTTAAATGTGAAAATCTACAGGGTAATCTTAACCCTAAAAGAACTCATTATCAAAAAGTACAGAGTAATCTTAACCCTAAAAGTAATCATTATCATAAAGGAAAAAGATATTTTTTTTCGGGGCCACTGAGAAAATAATTTTGAAAATACCACGGTTTTCTGATAAGCCAGTGTGGGTCCCTCAGTGGCCCCTATCTAAAGAGAAATTACAAGCGGCCCACCTACTAGTTCAGGAACAACTAGAAGCAGGACATATAGAATCTTCCACCTCTCCCTGGAATTCCCCCATATTTGTGATCAAGAAAAAATCAGGAAAATGGCGATTGTTACATGATCTTAGAGAAATTAATAAAACCATGCAAATCATGGGCCCTACTCAACCTGGACTTCCTAATCCTGTAGCTGTTCCAAAAAATTTCCATCTTATTACTCTTGATATAAAGGATTGTTTCTTTTCTATTCCTCTACACCCTCTGGATACCCCCAGGTTTGCTTTTTCAGTTCCTTCTATTAACAATAATGGCCCTGATCAGAGATATCAATGGAAAGTTTTGCTGCAGGGAATGGCTAATAGCCCCACTATGTGTCAAATCTATGTAGATAAAGTTATTCAGCCTATCAAAAATAAATACTCAGAGCTTATGTGCCTCCATTATATGGATGACGTTTTGCTTGCTCATCCTAATCAAGAAGTCTTATTCACCATATTTAGTGATATATCAGAAAACTTGAAACGATATGGACTAAACATTTCTAAGGAAAAGGTTCAAATTAGATCTCCAATATTATATCTAGGATTCCAAATTATGGACACTTTTATTAGGCCTCAAAAATATTAATTAATAAGGAGCATTTGGCCATTCTCAATGACTTTCAAAAATTGCTGGGAGATATTAATTTGCTTCGTCCTACACTAAACCTCACTACTAGCCAACTAAAACTTTTATTTGACATCCTTCACAGGGACCCTGATCCATCTTCACCGCAAACTTTGACTCCTGATGCTAGGAAAGCTTTAAAGTTAGTAGAAAAATCCATCGAAGGAGCTCATTGTGATAGATTTGATTTAACTCAACCACTGATATTGATTATTATTTCTTCACAATATACACCCCACAGGAGTATTTTGGCAACAAGGGCCTTTATTATGGATACGTTTTCCCGTCTCTCCTAAAAGTATAATTGAGTCTTATACCTCCATGGTGGCTAAACTTATCCTTCAAGGACTTAAGACTTCTACTAAAATATTTGGCATTCACCCTGCTACTATTTTTACTCCCTATTCATCGTCACAGATTGAATATTTATGCTTCAATTAGAATGATTGGGCTATAGCTAGATGCTCTACTTCTGAAAATTTTGATAATCATCTTCCTAAGTCTCCGATATTATCTTTTTGTATTAATCATCCTATTATTATATTTCCACAGGTAATAAAAAATCAACCTATTCCTAAGGCATTAAATGTATTCACAGATGGGTCCTCAAATGGTACTGCTACAGTAGTCACTAAAAAAGAAAATATGACTTACATAAATTTACACAAATCAGCTCAACTAGTGGAACTGGAAGCAGTGGTAAGAGCTCTGGAAAATTTTAGAGAGCAGCCGGTGAACATCTTTTTCTGATAGCCACTATATTGTACATGCCATCCCAAAATTAGAGCTAGCAGGACCAATAGCACCTCATACTCCAGCCTTTAAATTGTTTTATCAAATACAAAAACTTTTGTGGGCAAGAAAAAAACCTCTATTCGTAGGCCATATTAGAGCACATACCAACTTGCCTGGTCCCCTCCATGAAGGTAATCAAAAGGCTGATGCTCTTACCCAAACAATCTTTATACTTTCAGAGCTCCAGCAAGCTACTTTATTTCACTCCCAGTTTCACGTCAATAGCATCACCTTGCAGCGTAGGTTTAAAATCACAAAGGAGCAAGCCAGAATAATTGTAAAAGATTGTAAATCTTGTATGACACATTTGCCCAATCCTCATTATGGTGTTAACCCTAGAGGATTAATGCCCAATCATTTGTGGCAGATGGATGTTACTCATGAGTCAAGTTTTGGAAAATTGCGATTTATTCATGTGACCATAGATACATGCTCAGGCATGATTTTTGCTTCCTTACATTCTGGAGAAAAAGTTAAAGATGTTACATCTCATTTTTTGCGAGCTTTTGCTGCATTGGGCATCCCCAAAATGCTTAAAACAGATAATGGCCCTGCATATATGTCCTCATCTTTCAAACGGTTTTGCGCAAAATTCAATATATCCCATAAAACAGGCATCCCATACAATCCTCAGGGTCAGGGCATTATTGAAAGAGCAAACCGCACACTGAAAATTATGTTATTAAAACAAAAAGAAGGAAATTGGAAAAGTCCTAGGGACGGATTGGCAGTTGCCCTGTTTACCTTAAATTTTTTAACTTTAGACTCTAATGGTTATTCTTCTAGAGACAGACATTGGAACCCACACAAACAACATAAACCTTTCGTTTACTGGAAGGATGTTCTTTCAGGTACGTGAAAGTGTCCAGATCCAGTATTAATTTGGGGGAGAGGATCTGTTTGTGTTTTCCCAAAGCATGAATCCTCTCCAATATGGATAGCATCTAGATTAATAAAGCAGGTACCAAATCATAAGGATCAAGATGAAGTTGTTGAAGAATCAAGATTAAAAAAAAAGGTACAAAATCAAGAGGACCAAGATGAAGGTATGGAATAACTCCCTTAAAAGGGTCCTTCAAAATATTTCACAACTTAAGTGTCATTCCTCCTGGCCAGAACAAGGAGATCTCTCTTTAGTGTGCACACAATTGTATTTTTTTTTTTCTTTTTATGTATGCCTTTATGTCTGTGCATTTGTCTAAATTTCATGTAAATGTGACGTCACAAATATATGTTTGTAGGTTTGTGCGTCTCTCCAGTGTGACGTCACAAATAACAAAGGACTTATGAAAATATATATGTATATATATATATGGATCCAAATAACTTTAATTCATTTAAGTTTAAGAGTATTCAATTTGGGTAAATAATTTAATAAGTGAAGATACCTTCAATTTTGATTTATAGGTGTCCCAGGGATTTCTCTTTAGCGAAGAATATGACTAGTGCTGTATAACCTGATATTTTGGTGTTTTGACATAGGAATGTTTATTTGTAATTAACTTTATTTGTTTTATAGCTGATTAATTTGAGTTATTTCAACAGATAATTTTATGGAAGGTTACAGAGACTCGAGGGTTCCAGCTAACTAATTATTTTTCCAAAGTGCCTTTAGCTTTCCTTTATTCTATCTTTAATGCAGTAAATACCCTCAGTCTTTCTTTGTTTTGTTCTGAATATGATATTTTGCCAGCTTATGTTTGTGGGAGCTCAAGCAGCAATGGGTGTGAGCAGAAATCAACTTTAATTTTCTAATCTAATAATTCTATTTTTTAGTTTGACAACTTGCCTCTTGACTCAGTGCTGGATTAGCACTGCCTTTCCCTTAATAATTGTTGCTTGAGTTTCTAGGTAGCGGGCCCTGAAGATTTGCCGGTGGCATTGTCTAGACATAAAAAAGATGGCTGCTGCTATTGCTGCATGGATCGCAGTCGCTGCAAACATCCCTGCTGCTCAAGCATCAAACAACCTCACCAGCAGTGTGGCCTCTGCTCTGCATGCATGGGGCCTCCTAGATCAACATGTTATAACAAGTGGACATTTTGATCTTTCATTGTTTGGGACTTTATGGTATAATGCCTTGCGGGTATTTGTCTAGAGAACTCAGTGTGTTGCTTGATAGAACTCAGGGCAGCTGATTTGTTTAAAAAATTTGATATGCTATGCAACTTGGCTCGTCAGCAGAAGGCTTGTTGCCTTAAAGCCGCAGCATCTCCCCACAATTGGACGGCTGTTAGTCATCATACACAGTCGATCCTGAAGGGCTCCATTGGATGGCTGGTAGCCAATGACGGGTAAGATCCCCAGAGGGGGACAACCTAAGACAGGCACAGTCGCACAGGACAGTCTCATGTGGCCGACATATCAACCTAAGACAGGAGTCAAGGGCACAGCCTTGATTATCCGATGACGGGTAAGAATGTTGGTTGCACATGGACGTCCTAGAGCATCCCCTCTTTTCAAACAAAAGGGGGGAAATGTAGGAGCCCTAATTAAGGAGATAGCTAAGATTGCGGTTAGCTGTGAGCCATAAAGCATTACCACCTTCCATGATTTCGCAAGACTTGGCCCGGGACATTGCAGATCGGGTTGGTGCCATTTTGTGGTGGTTGGAGGAGTGTGGATGGCATGTAGGAGTTGTTCTTGGAGCCAGAGAGAGAGAAGCTAGCGGAATAAAGAGCCTGTTCGTTTCCAGTCTGCCTCTGAACTTATTCCCGCAGTGTCGTTGCTCCAAGCGGCAATCGCTTCAGGCAGCAACATTACTCAAATGTAATATGTGAGTGGGTAGGACAGTAGTTTGAAATGGCATAGCAACCAAACCTCATTGTCAAATAGTACTCATTGCCCTTAATTGTTTCTTTATCCATGATTGACATTTTTTCCTGTGGTTCAATGATCCAAGATAATTACATAATTCAACTTTTGTTACATGTCTAAGTTAATAATTACATATAGGGATTCAAAGATTTATTCTACATTTGTTGTGAATATTATATAGCATGAAATATCCTCCCAGTTCTATACTAAAGACTTTGTATATAGAATGAAATTTCATCCTTGAAATAATTAATATTGTTTTTTTCTGTTATATCAATGAAGAAAATAAAGATCAAAGTATAAATAACTGATTCAGGTCATGCATCTATGATTAGCAAAAATGGAACTTGAACCCAGGTCTCTTTAAAAAACAGATACCATATTCCTAATGATTTATTTGACTCAGGAACTATAAATACAAATAAACATAGTTCCCTTTTTCAAAGAGCTTATAATTTTATGGTGTAGGCAACTGCAAAATAGACAACAGATACCCACTACAAGGGAATGTTGGATGAACACCTACCATGGACAAGCTATTGGGTATGTCTTTATGGAATGGAATTTGCCAAATGAAGGGGGAAAGGGGGAAAGAATATTTCAGGCTAAAATGATAGAGGAACAAGAGCACCATGTCTGTATTAAGAACCACAGATGGGTCTGGAGTTGTGGCTCAGTAGTAGAGTGCTTGCCTGGCACATGTGAAACCCTGGGTTCAATCCCCTGCACCAAATAAATATGTAAAGCTATTTACACCTACAACTAAAAATATTTTTGAGAAAACCATAGATGGAACCATGGAACTATGAGGTCTGATAGTTATTGTCAAGTCATTACACCAAAACATATATTGTTTGTCCTTGGGACCACTTGATATGGGCCTTCATCAATATTCTACCTTGCATCAAATTAGTCCAAAAGAATATATTAACATTAGAGATCAATGACTTGCACAAATTATTAAATTGTGAACTGCAAGACTCCCTGGCAAAATGTGATTCAGAAGTTTTCAATTTCTAAGTGCTTCTAAGGGCTGCAAATTTCTATTGGTATGCACAATGTATGTGTTGGTCTCTGTCTGGAACTATAAATACAATTTATTCCTTAATAACTACAGACTTTCAACATTAGTAATCAGGAATTTCAAGTTTATGTATGTAAAAGGGCAGCTATTAAGGGAGCCAGCTCAATTCTGCCTGTGTGTCAAATATATATTATATATATGTATATATGATGTTATATACATATATAGTCTTATATATGTATATAAATTTTGAAGAAACATCAGAGATTGTTTGGTATATTATCAAAATTACAATTTTCAGGATTGTAGAATATGACTTATCATTATAAACTCTAACAAAACAACCAGAAAAAAAAAATGGGTGAAAGTATTAAGAGAAGTAAATAAATTTTGACCAAATTTTCTGGGTTTATAGAGTACTGAACTAGAAACTGCAATCCATAACTGACTATAAAAATTTTTATTTTAATCTAAAAACTAATAACCTTTAAGCCTATGTTGTTTAGCTGTATAAACTTGTACCACCAACACAAGTTAACACCCACCCCACAAACCCACTCTGCCAATACCACCACCAGTAGGAGAAAATTTTAATGAATCCTATATGGAAGTGGCTATTTGGGATCCAGACATTTGTAACCCCTCCAGCATTACTCCTGCTTAGACAGTCAATGAAACAGATTTTTCAAATAACCATATAGTAACTGAGCTTGGGGAGGCCACTTAACCCTGTTCTGAAAATAGGGAAGCACCACTGGGAACACAGCAGTAGCATTTGTCAATTCAACCTTATTGAGAAAAAGTCCTATGTTATTGAACATCTCCTCTTGATAAGGCAGATACTATCATTAAAAGCTTTTTATTTTTCAGGGTGAGCTGGTTCTATCAAATGAAGAGTACATTCTGCCTCTACCAGCATAAGATATTTAAAGGGATTTGGGGGTTCAAAGTCTCAGCCTCCTCTATGTCTGCCCAAATGATTCTCAGTGTCCCTATGCCTCCCCTTTATTGCTCTTACCTTAAAATAATAGACCAGATAATGTTTAGCTTTTAATTGTTACTGAATTTCTGTACCCTTTAGAGCTAGGTCATTCTTAGGTCCTCAGAGGTATGTATATTCCCTGCCACAATAGGAAATAAAACACTTTTAAACAGTGCTTTAAGCTGTTTCATCTTTCAATACATTCTAAAATCACAAATACTTCCTTTCCTGCAAGTGCTTTCTAGGACCACAACCTTTTATAAACTTATTTTCTTCATGGCAACCCATTGCTCCAGTTGACTTTCTATGACTTGCCCTCTGCCTGCCTCTCATTCCATGCCACCATTACTGACATTGAAATGACCATTGTTCCACTGTATGCCAGTAATTATCTATGTCCCTGCCCCAATAAGTATGCTCTCTTGAAATATGTAAGCAGTCCATTCCCAGTATCCCTCTCACACATTGGTTCCAATTATCAAACAGGTCCTGGTCCAAAAATAACAAAGTTTCAAATTTGTTACGTGAGCATGATTTCATGAATGGATGATTTTGCAACATGTACGCTTAGGAAAATGAGAAATTATATTCCATCTATGCATGACATATCACAGTGCACGAATGCATTCTACTGTCATGTATAACTAATTAAAACAAATAAAAATTAATAAATAAAAAAAAAAAGAAAAAATGTAGACAGAATGTTAAGAAGCCAGGAAATACAGTGGGGTGTCCTGAAACAGGCAACCCTGAGCCATCTCCAGACCTAAAGCAATGAGAAAAAGAGAAACACCTACATGAGCCAGAAAGAGAAAGAGATAGGGACAGAGACATAGAAAAAGACAAAGAAAGAGGATATTCTGTGGCAGGACCAGAATAGAGCTGTGACAATTTTAGGTCAAAGATGCATCTAACTTGTGGCAATATCACAGGTAGAAACTAAAGGAATACATTTTTTACCCTTTCTCCCTCTGAGTTACTGCACTTACTCTCACAGTCCTAACCCAAACAGAAGCCACAAGCTAGAAGACCCCATGAATGCACTCTCTCCAGGTTATCCTGAAAGCACATAGTATAGTAGAAAAGGAAAGATGGTGCATCTGAATGACCAAGGAAGACCCTGAATAGTATCTGAAATTCCACAATCATAAATGAATTCAATCAGATGCATAAGTCCAGCAACACACAAAACTTTGTTCAGCCAGTCTTTTTCCCAGATTATAAATGTTGTTATGCCTTATTGTTAAATTAGTTACACTGAGAACAAATAAGAAAAAAATTCCTATCAGTAAACACAAAATAAAGGTAAATAAAATAGGTACTTTCATTCAAAAATATTTTTATTTTCTAGCTGCATAAAAAATAAGGAATATGTACCTCAAATCTTTCCATGACATTTGTCATTTTTTCATATATTCCATATTTTTTCTCTTGAGTAACTTCAGTTGTAGTTCTCACCATTCTAGAATTATCTTTCTTCACTATAGTTTAATATAATGCCTATGTTTTCAGTAAATACTATATTTCAATCACTGTCAAGAAAATGCTGATTATTTTGATCCCTTTTCATAAAGGCAAAAATTCAATATAGGTCAACAAAGGAGCACAAAAACATGATGAAAAAATGCTTAGAAGTAAAAGTATTTAAATAGAACTTAAAAAGAAGTAAAATATGCCTGATGTCTCTGTTTTAAAAAATGGAAAAAAGAATAATTACAGCAATAAATGAGACTCATCAAATCAAATTTAAAAATAAAATCCCATGAATTCATAACTACAGTTTTTTAAATAAATTCATTGGCCGTCACTGAATATTGATAAGGTAAAAAAAATCTTTGTACTGAAGACTGATAAATCAAGAAAAAATTAAGTATTTGTTCTCTGTATAAATTGTACTGTGGATAATAAATTATTAAGGTAATACTTTTGAATAAAATTTCCAGGCAAAAAATACACAAGGAATGACCTAGTTATAAAATCATCTTTTGGCTCTTCCTATTTCTATTCCCCTTTGCCTTTCCCTCTTACCTCCTCTTGCTTTCTCTTTCCTAACAATTCAGTCCTAAAGTAATCAGGTGAGGAATTTCAAATAGGCATCTAGGATGGAGATGTGAGGTGGACCTAGGGTGTTCAAATCAAATGTCATAGACAGCATGAGTGTTTCAATTATCTATTGCTGCATAACAAATTTCCGTCTCACAGTTTCTGTGCATCAGGACTGCAGGCACAGCTTAGCTGGTTCCTCTGCTTAGGTCTCAGAAGGATGGGACCAAGTTGTCAGCTGGAGTTGTGGTCTCATCTGACTTGGGAAGGATTCACTTCAAAGATGACTCAAGTAACTGGCATAATTCTGTCTTTGTGGCAGTACTCTGAACAATGTCTTGCTGACTGTGGTGGGAGACCACCACCAACTCCTAAAGTGTTCCCACTATTTCTTTTCACACAGGGTTCTCCAACATGGCCACTTGATTCCTTATAGCCAGCAAGGGTGAGATACTCCAGCAGGATAACCCTACAATCTTATGTAAGGTAGATAGCATAATTACACCATCATACATAATGTCACAAGTCCTACCCACAGCCAGGAGGAGGGCATCATCCAATGTGATGAATTTGGGGTGTCAGAATCCAAACAGGCTATGTCAGGACCCAAACTGCATGCAGGGAATCATCTGTGGCAGGGAGTCATAGCCTGAGCAGTGTGAGGAAAAGCATCCCCACAGAAGGGACTATCAGAGCCTGGCAGAGTAAGGGACTCCCACCCCATGGATGGCAGCATGGGGACCCAGAGCATAAACTTCACTACTAAGAGTGCCAAGACCTGAGGAGCCAGGATCCAAGCAATGTGAGAAAGGCACCCCTAGGAGTCATGGCCTGGTAGGGGGTATGTCAGAGCTGGGTCAGCATAAAAAAGGTCCATGCAGCAGCTCAAACTGGCTAGAAGCCCAAGTGTGGAAAGAAGAGAATCTGCACACATTATGGCAATGATGAATAATCAGGTGCATACCAGAGGAACTTTTTAATTTAAATTAAAACATACCTCTCAGATATTGGTCAAAGGATAAAAATTTTAATTAGAATACGTTCAAGAGATGGCATACATAACATGGTGATTATACTCAATAAAAATAGCTGAGAAATTTTATATGTTCCCACCACAAAAATTATAAGGATGTAAAATAATACGTATTAATTAGTTTGACTTAGCCATTCTACAATGTACATATATATCAAAATAACACGTACACAGTAAGTATATATAATTTTTATTTTACATCTAAAAATTAATACTAAAACAAGTGAGAAGACTAGAATGAACCCTGTTAGATAACAATGGAAGTGTTAGAGTGATTGTCAATATATTTAGATAGACATAGAAATAAATATAAATGTAAATATATGTGTTCACTTATTTGTGTGTATGTGTGAGCATATTTCCATCCACTGAGGAAGGCTTTGAAAGTATGACATATTCATAGCAATGATCACATCTCATATGCAGATTTTTAAGTACTAATCGCCACAAAAACTTACTACAGCTCCTTAAAGAAATGGCCGATACCAAGACTAGGTAAGTAAGGTCAAGATAAGTCTGGCTCACCTTGTATCCAAAAGTAGATAGAATAATATGAATAAGACAAAAGGACATAGGATCCAACTTTCAAAAGCTCTGGCTGGCCATATCAATTGGAACAACAAAATTAAAAAAGATAATAATGGACTATAACACTAAAAAAAGAGGATATGATTTATACCTCTCTAATCAATAGATAAATGAATTGAAACTTTTGTGACTACTGGGATATTTATGTAATTTCAAGGTACCTTTCCACAAAATATTATGTAATTACCAAGGAGTGGGGAAGTCTACAGACACCAATCAAGTGATGAAAGTAAATACCCTCAGTAACGGTTAAATCAAAAGTATGTTCTAATTGATAAGATGTAAAAAGAGGACAGTGTTACTTTTTGACATTTCTGCTGAATATGCATAATCTAACTCTAATCATCAAGAAATACAAACAAAAATTGAAGGACATGCTACAACGTGAGTGGCCTACCATCTTCATGAGAGCAAAGGGCACAGAAGGACTGTGCAGGACTGATCTAGGTCAGGAGAGACTAAAGAAGTACATCAACTAAACACAGTGTGTACTTCTGAACTGGATCCTTTTGCCATGAAAGACAATACTGAGAAATATGGTATAACTTAAATGGGGTCTGAGATTAGGCGACAGCAAAATTTCAATATTAATTTGCTGATTTTGATGGGTGAGTTGTGGTTACATTGAAGAAACCCCTCATTTGTAGAAAATGCACACTAAAGTACTATCATTGGACATCATATCATCAGCAAACTTTCAAAAATACAGGAAAACATTTTCTGTACTATATTTCCAACTTCCTATAAGGTTAAGAGTTATTTACCAAAAAAATTAACAAAGAAAAAAATCGCCTTTTGCAACCACAATTAAATGATGAATCTAGACAACAATCAGCGATGGCTAAGAAAGCTATATGGTATCTTCCAAATATGGGATCCTATAGTTTGATCTTCCATATGATCTTCCTGATAATGGCTACACAGGTCAGAGATGGACCATCTGTGAAAGAATCGGTTATGAGATATAGGATTCAATTCATTATATTCTAAAGAAATATGAATGATTCAGCATAATGGAGAGTACATTTCTATGTAGAATATTGATTAAATATTCATAAATGTTTCATTAAAAAATAAAATTACTCAATAAACTGAAACTCTAGTTAGAATTTTTTTTTTTTTTTTTTTTTTTTTTTTTTTTTTTTTGTGGTACCGGGGATTGAACTCAGGGGCACTCGACCACTGGGTCACATCCCCAGACCTTTTTTTTGTATTTTATTTAGAGACAGGGTCTCACTGAGTTGCTAAGTGCCTTGCCATTGCTGATGGCTGGCTCTGAACTCGTGATCCTCCTGACTCAGCCTCCAAAAGTGCTGGGATTACAGGCGTGCACCACCGCGCCCGGCGTAGTTAGAATTTTTTAAGCAAACTGATTTTATTGAATCATAAAAATTTTCTGCACAATGGGACAGCAGAATATCTATAGCACAGTAAGTACCCAACAACTATTCTAATATAAATGGAAATATAATTACAAAAGGGGCATAGAAGCCGGCCCAGAGGTCTTGCTTAAGCCATGTATATTTTCTATTTAAAACAGCAACACAAGAATCCCTATTGAACTTCCACCAACAATTGACAGGGATCATTATATTCTATCGAAGGCTGCTAGATCTGAATATCAGAGAATGTATTGTAGCTTCCCCCAAACTACTCGTGTTACTGCTTAATAGTAAAATGAACAGCTGCAAATTAAAAATTCAAATTTCCAGAAGCCTTTGTGTTATTCTTTTTGTTTTGTATCTTTTCTCTTAAATGTATGCGGAAATAAACATAATCTTCAGAAGTGAGATAGATGGAAAGAGCAATTCAAAACAAGTACAGAGAGGATCAAGTTTCCTGCAGAGTAAAGAAACATTACAGAGCTATCCTGCAGATGAAGTGAATCTTCTGGGTTTAATATTTTGTCTTAACATTTTTCCTGCTGGAACTTGTTTTAGAAAATTCAAGCTGGAACATCCTCTTCAGATCCAGGCATGTCCTTTACTTTGTCCTCAACAGGAATTCTACGCACATGGAAGTAGAAATTGGCTTTTTACAGTAGATCCATAAAGTTCTCTGGGAGTGAGCAGAATGTCCCCCAGAAACATTGCTTTTTTTTTTTTTTTTTTTTTTTTTTTTTTTTTGTGGTACCGGGGATTGAACTCAGGGGCACTCGACCACTGGGTCACATCCCCAGCCCTTTTTTGTATTTTTTTATTTAGAGGCAGGGTCTCACTGAGTTGCTAAGTGCCTCGCCATTGCTGAGGCTGGCTTTGAACTCGTGATCCTCCTGCCTCAGCCTCCCAAAGTGCTGGGATTACAGGCGTGCGCCACCGCGCCCGGCTAAACATTGCTGTCTTTACATCTCATAAAATAACCTCAATATCGGGAATAAAAAGGCTGTATTTTCCCATCCACATGCATTCTCCATCTCAGAAAGATCACACATGGCTCCTACCACACAGTCACCATGGCAGCTAAGAGAGAGAGAGATCACATTCCAATACTTCCCGATTCAGAGAGGGCTTTCTGCTGTTTCCATTTACCTTGCATTCTCCTAGAGAAAAAAGAAAATGGATTAAAAAAAATGGTTACAACCAAATATTCCAAAATGTCCCTGATCTTCCCTTTCTTTCATACCCATCTTCCCTTCACATTCAGTTCTCTCTTTCTCACATAGATGTACAACACCAAACCTGCAGTAATGCATTTCCAAGCTGGGGGTGGGGGGCTACTAGATATTTAGTACCAGAGTTTATAATTGTGGATTTTAAAAATATCTTCAGAAAATCCATACAAATGCAGAATGACTTTTTTAATAAGTTATATGAGGATTGGGGAAAACAGTTTAGATTCTATTTTTACATCTTACAATTTCCTTGAAAATAATTAAACTAAAAAAAAAAAAAAAAAAAAGCTGCAGGCTAGCACATCATGTTATTTTATGAGATAAATAACTTAAGAAAATTCCTGTAATTGGAATTTAGATGCCTATAATCCCAAACATATATTTTTTAAAAAGCTAATAATTTAGATTAAAAAGGAAGCAAACATTAAATTCAGTTAAAAAAGAATCTTGACTGCCCCCTTTAGTTTTCTCAGTATCATCCAATAAATAACAGTCTCATTTCAAGCCTCTTTGTGTACACAATTGAAGTGATATCTGTCAAATCTGAAGCAAACGTAGCAGTTTCTAAATAGGACTTAAAGACATATACCTTTCCACAGCCACAGCCTTCTTTTGAATTTTGAACCTCAGTATTTTCAAGTACTTCAAACACTTGAGTTAGCTCACTAGACTCAAAACTAATTTGGCTCCTGGAAGAGGAAGGGAATGTGGGGAGAAGGGAAAGAAAAAGGGAGAAACTGTGGAATGAAATTGACCAAATTATGCTTTTACATATATGAATATACCACAGTGAATTCTACCTTTAAGTATATCTATAGAGCACCAACTAAGAACAAGAAGTAAATGAAAGGGAGACCAGTAGAGAAAGGATAATGAGGGAAGAGAGGAGGGGAATGAAAGAGGAAGTACTGGGGACTGAAATGAAGTAAATTGCATTCCAAGCAAAAATGATTTTTCCAAATTGAACCCCAATACTATATAACTATAATGCACTAATAAAAACATATTTTTAAGAACCTACCTGACTCTTTCTTACATCTAAACCTTTGTACATACACTTTATTGCTACATGAATTTTCTACACCTGTACCCTCTGGCAGGGTAGCCATTAACAACATGTGGCTTTTTAAATTTTTACTAATTGAAGTTGTAAAAAAAATTAAATTTCAGTTTTTCTCAGTCAGTCTGCATCATTTCGAATACTCCTTAGCCTCGTGTGACCAGTTTTCACCCTATGAGATGGTACAGATACAGAGTCCTTCCATCATCACAGAGATCTGTTGAACAGAGTGAGCTATTTTGTTTTTATCGTTGTGAATGTTACCTTCCCCTGTCTCCAGGAACCACTGTAAGATGCCCTAGCTAAATTTCATATTCCTTCAGAGCTTCCACTCTGCTGTTGACACTCACTGTCCTAAATCCTATAGCTCTTTTTTAGTGGCCACTTTACACTTCAGTACTGTCCTGTATTATTAAGCTTTTCTGCACCTTTTCTCATCAGCTGTATTTATTTATTCTTCAAATGTTCATTAAATGTCTCACATGGTAGTTGCTCTTCTGAGTTCTGGGAGATAAAGTTCATCATGACATAGAAGGGCATGAGTTCTTTCCTAACAAGCCAATATTTCTTTGATCTCTATAGTACCTAAAACAAAGTAAGAACTCAGTAAGTTATTGAAGGAGATACCTAGTAAGTAGCTATAGTAACACAGGGATTTAATTTTGAAGAAATAAATGAACAACAAAAACAAGAAACATTTCGACACCAAGAAATTTGATGCCTTCCCACTGGGTTTATATCCTGAATCATAAATGGTCATTGAATCACTTGCACAATGTTTTATGGTTAACATTTATGAAAGAATTCTACCCAGTTCATTATTTTAGAACTTTTTTGTATCAGTGGGTTAATGAGGCAATTAACCACCACCTATACTATCTATTGAGTTATATGTTGAGATTTTTCATAGAGCAGAGCATTTATTTTAATCATAAAAGGTGAAGTACATTAGTTGCAGTAAAGGCAAAGTTACTTTAACAAAGTGAAAAAAAATAATTTACTTCTCTCTCATATAACAATTCCAAGTAGAGCACTCAAGGTTGCTGGAGTGGTTCTGATCCACAACATCCATGAGACTACTAGTCCCTTTCATCTTATTCATTCACCACTCCCCTAAGGTATTATTTCCACCTGAGTAGCTGAAGCTGGATCTAAAGCCCATTATGTTCTTCTTACTTCCATGGAGAAAAAGGAAATACAGAATACTTATTATTTTTAATCAAATAAGAGGTAAATTCTTCAAACCACTTCTATTCCAATTCCACTTGTGATAGATTAGTCTGTGAGCACCTTAGATCAAAGATTCTGTGAAATATAGTCTCTACATCTTGGTGGCTGTGTATGCTCCCAAAGAGAATGGAATGTCATGAGAAGAGGGAGAGAAAAATCAGTCTGCCAATGAAGTTACTTTAGCTGTACTACCTGAAGACACTAATGCCCTGGTAATTATTCCATTTATATATAAAACATTAAGGAATTCCCATAGAATTATAATTCTAAGCGCAAGCACTATGGTGTTCTGTTCAGAGTTCATATTCTTTTCCAAAAATTTACATATGCCATGAAATAGGGCTGATCAAAGTAATGATTATCAGTTAACATTAGATAATAACAAATACTGTTGACTTACTATAGTACAATTTTATAAAATATGTACAATACGTGGAACTACCTCAAAGAGCATACGACTTCAAAGGAGACCAGCAGAATGAAGCATATTTAGAATTGTAAGTACACAGTGCATTTAACTTTAACTCAGATAAAAATTATGGAATGAAAGAGAAATAAAAAGAAACGGAGACAGAGCTCAATGGATCAGTGATGCTTTATTAAGCAGCATCAGTGCACATTTTCAAGAGGAAAATGGCAACTGGTTATAATAGGGGTCTGAGTTTTATAGGGTTCAGTGAGACTGAGTCACAGCAGAAAGTGTCATTTGGGTAGTCAGGGGAACAGTTATAGACACAGGAAATTTTGAAAGTCCAGATCCCATTGTTCTCCTTTTCTCCCTAGGGAGTTGTGTTTTTCCATATCCTTCATGAAGGATATAATATATATCATCTCTTTTTTTTCCCTTTTTGAACCCTCAGCATCTTCCCAAGAGTAACACCAACTCCTTAAAGGATCCACTCCCCAGGGGAGAAAAGTTGCATCTGAAAATCCCTAATGCCTGAGTATGAGTTTATTCCAAGCATTATTCTCCAAAAAAAAAATATTCACATTCAGTGGGAGTTTTGAGGAGAAAGAACCCAAAAGAATCTATAATCATAGCATTTCAGGATTTAGACCCTTACAGGATGGACATGTGTAATAAAGTCTGATCTTTACTGGGTCTTCCAAGACATATAAAGAATCATCTCATAATCAACACATAGTCTGACCCTCCTGCATTTACATTATTTGACAATGTTTGTATCCTGGATTTCTTGCACAGCTTTAAGAGTGTAATTTTCTCTGAAGGCAAAGCTTTCACACCAACTACACTTTGACATTGTCACCAAAGACAAACTATTGTTTGTTTGATGTTCACTTCAACTAAATTTTTATGCTCCTGGAATTTGTAGTTTATGACGACAGTGACCCAGAAAACTGTAAGAATATTGCCTGCTACCAACCTTGAAAAACATCATTTTGAACTCAGTCCTCTGCAATGTCACTCAGACTCAAATATTTATTCACCCACTTGTTGGACTACGGCAACTAGGTTGCAACTAATATAAACAGATACAGATATAGATAAATAGGTACCTAGAAAGAAATGAAAATTGATATTCCTTTCTCTAAGTCCCATATTCAAAGGTTGATTTCAAAACTCACTGTAATAGTATCAGAAGCCTTTTAAGAGTAAAATCTTAATAAAGGACAATATGGTGTTCCATGTTTTTACTGTCACATATAACAATTTATTCTGATCACTTGCATTTCTGACTTGATTTGAATAGCCCAACAGTTTCACTTAAATGGTATCTCCTGTTGATTGCATCCAGAAAGCACCTAGAGCTGAAGTCATTGAAAGGCCTCTCTTGGACTAATGTCCACAATGGCTCACACATACACCTGACAAGTGAAACTGGCTGTAGGATAGGATATCCAGGGTTTCTGTACCTCTTTATGTGCCTTTGCAATCTGGTGACTTCATTCTGAAAGCATCTACTCTTAGAGACCAGAAATTAAAGCTTCCATTCTTTTAAGGTATAGACCTCAAAACAGTATCATCTTTGTATATTATATTCTCAAAGTAGTCACAGAGCTCACCCAGGTTTGGGGGAGGGGGGGGCTATACCCTCCATTTACTGATGGAGAAGTGTCAAGGAATTTGTGGATACATTTAATTGGTCACACATGGCTATATACTCACTACAGATGTAAGAAACATTGAGGAGATCATTAAGAACCTTTTTTAATTGCCAGATAATTAAACTAAAAGTGATATTTCAGAACAAAATAATTGACTTTAAATTACTTCAAATGAAGTTCATCTGTCCTCCAAGGAATTTCAAAAGTCCTGTTATGATTATTACTTTGTGAGTTATGGAGTTCTCTTCAACAGAAAGAAAAAGCTTGAAAATTCAAGTGAGATCCTAAGGTAGCAATAAATATAAAAAAACAAAAACTTAATGGTTAAATTCAGAATACCCTAAATTGTAAAGAAATAAAAAGTGAACAAGTCTTTCATGAAAAGGCAACAAGGATAAATTTAAATTAATACATCAGCTACCACCTGTTCATCATTCAAAGTGAATTTTAAATAGAGATCTAATTTCCCCAAAGATATTCCAATTAAACATAAAACATTTGTAAACAAAAAGGCAGAAACAGGCTGCTTGCCAAACCTATTTTCTCTTTCTGGACTTGGGGAAGACTCCTTTCCCTGATTCCCCTAGCAGTTAGTTAGGGTTACATAATTGGGTTCTGAAATGTGTACAAAATTGATGTATGGCAGAAAGAGCCATAGAACAATCTATTCAATTCTGCATGCTTTCTCGCTTCACTTCATAGCCAAGCAGATGAAAGAGATGCAGTGGGGGACTCCCAGTATCCTTTAAGGGTCAACAGAGGCAAATCTGGTAGACATTCGCTCTGTTTCCATCTGACACAGGCAAGAAAAACTAATCCTTTATTGTGCTAAGATACTGACATCTAGGAGACTCTTAGAATCGTTAACATTAAATACACTGATAAATATAGGAAGTAAAAGTTAGCATCCCACCTCCATCCTGAAAGAGACACTCTAATCACTTTCTTTGGAATGCTTGATGTATTTAAAATTCAAAGCTGACAGGCACCATAGATGTCATCTAGCTGATCTAATTTCTTGACATCAGGAACCATGCATGACCACAAATAATAAATAATACATTTATAAACACCCTGACTTAAAGAAGCATACATTGTGAAAAACAGAAGCATGGAATCCTGTGTTGCCATGACAACAAGGACCTAATTCCACTTCCAAAGGATCACCAGCTCCTGTGCAAAAAAGAAAATTCTCTTCCAAGCAAGGTTTTTTAAGTTGTGCCCAGGAAAGGAAAGTATTGAACATCTCACTCCAAATAACTGATTACATCCTTTAGTATTATCAATACCAATTGTGACCAATAGGAAAAAGCCTCTTTGGTTTCCTCAAGTCTCCCTAAAATGTGCATGCCTACAGAATGAGACTTCCAGATAATGTTTCATTTCCTCTGCTGGGGAATAAAGTAGGTTTTCTTTGAATGGCAACAATCATGCAAGCTCAGGAGTTTCCTGAGAATGAAATGTTTTGATCTTATAAGCTAACGTTAGGAATAAACTCATATCTCAAAAGCCGTGCTGTTTTCAATAAATAGACTCTTCAAGATTACATGATACTTAAGGTTTTTGAGGTTTTATGACAGTAATATTATAGTTATAGGTCATTTTAGAACTACAAGTAACCCTCCACATCGATCATCCCAAATTCTTCATAGATTAGGAAAATTCTTATAGATTAGGAAACTGAGATTTGAGGTGTCAAATAACTCAAGTCCTAAGATTAATTAATATTATTTTGTACTATTATATTATTTTTGTACTCACGAGGTTGATACTATGTTCATATTTACTATGTTTTCCATTTAAAATAATCCAAGTGCCCAAACTCCCAGAAGTTACTTTGGAATGCTTACAGGATCAGTACTGCAATCTTAAGTATGTTTAAAACTTTTTCTCAGGGGGTGGGGGATATTTAAATCTTTTTTTCTAGAGATTGGAGATGGTGTTTAAATATTTTACAAGATTTTACTTCAACACATAGCAGTAGCTTCTAAAGTAATCTTTGTATCTATAAGGAGTTTATAAAGAATAAACTGATCTCTTAACTGTTTCAAAATCTTTCTCATCTTTTACTCCCCTCTGAGAAACTGATAATGTGAAATTTTATTTTATTAATTGTAAAAGGAAATATCTAATAAAAATTCCAGGACTGTGGTTGTAGCCCAGTGGTAGAGCACATGCCTAGCACATGTGAGTCACTGGGTTCAATCCTCCTTACCACACAAAAATAAATAAATAAAGGTATTGTGTCCACCTACAACTAAAAAATATTTTTTAATTCCATTATTATATCTAATTTAAAAATAACATGATTTTAAGTGTACCTCTCATGTATATTGACTAAGCAATCCAACATTAAAATCTTGCCTTAATGAATATACAGAAATGATTTTAATCAAATTACTGAAGTACCTGAAATCTAATTTATATATTTGTAAATAGCAATTACACTATATTATATTTAAAGTGTTCCTAAGCTGACTGAAAACAATTCATTTACCTAATTAGGTAGATATGCCATTAAAATTTCACTTAATTAATTCCTTGGCAAAACTTTTTTTCACTGAAAATGGAAAGGTAAATTTTAAGGCCTTATTTAATTAGTTTAAATTTATAATTAATAAAATTCTAAATAAAAAGTTTTTGTATATTAATAGTGAGAACATTTAAATGACAGGAAAAAATTAATTGTGGGGGGAAATAGTTTTCCTGATATTTTCTAAAATGCAAAGCATAGGGAAGCTTAAAGCAAAAGCTTATAAACAACTATGTCCTTTTCCACCAGCCTCTTGTTAACTATATTTTTGAAGCACTAGCATTAAAAAAAATGATCAATTTAGAAAATAAACTCAACAATACTCTGTCTTGGATAATTTCTCATAAAATTTGGATGAATTCAAAGCTATGAAGACAGGCACATAGATATACCGGTAATGGCTAAACTTCCCATCTTTCATGCCACCAGCACCTTCCTTTTCTGGAGTTTCCTTTCCTCCATCACTGCTTACCTAACTTATATCCCACCCAAAAGGGTCAGATAATAAGCAGACCAGACTCCTCCCAGGTTACCCTCACTCACATAAAAAAAAAAAAAAAAAAAAAAAAAAAAAAAAAAAAAAAGCTGAAAAAGAGATTTGGTTTCAATGCTATTATTTACCATGTATTAAGAAAAAGTATAAATTCTGAATGAAAATAATAAAACTTGCTCATCTTCAATACCACATCTAACCTGATGCTTATTTAACAAATGCCTTCTTTTTTAACACTTTGTCCACTCTGGCAAAGTTATCATGGCATTAGAAAGATATTAGCATTTCCATTTTTGTTACAAAATAGAAATAATACATACCAAAGGGAGAAAATAACTTGGGGATCAGGGCATTTATGTTTATCAACAAAGTCAACACTGACATATTTGTGCTTAGATAGTGAGAGGATAACAGGAATTTATGATAAAATAATAATGATTACAATAATCAGGACTAGAGACTGGAAAAAATATTTGTCTTATTTCAGTGTAAAAGTTCTTCACACTATCATAAGATGTGATTTTTTTGTGCATGTTCTCTGCTTGGTTTGGTTTAGTCTTAAAATATTGCTTCTTGTTCACATAATATAATGAAACCAGCAATAAAGCATTTATGAGAATATTTAAAATGCAAACTTTATTTTGAAATTTTGTTCACTTCTTACTATAATCAGAAAGTCAAGTTTTCCCAATTACATTCTCTGGGATGCCAGGCTCTAACTCTAATGTGGGGACATAGGAATCAATCCATCTCTTTGTCAGGGTAGTGGTCTTGGTAAAGAAGTTACTAGCTTCAACTCTTCTTCTTCAAAACCTAGCCTGAGAGTTGCTTCAGTGTCCTGGTACTGCTACATATGGAGCCTATCCGGTTGCCTAACCAAGATGCCCGAGGAGACCCAGACCCAAGCCCAGCCCATGGAGAAGGAGGAAGTGGAGACTTTCACCTTCCTGGCAGAGATTGCCCAGCTGACGTCATTGATCATCAACACTTTCTACTGGAACAAAGAGATCTTCCTGCAGAAGCTGATTTCCAACTCATCCTATGACCTGGACAAAATCAGATATGAAAGCTTGACCAATCCCAGTAAGCTAGACTCCGAAGGAGCTGCACATCAATCTCATTCCAAACAAACAAGACCGAACCCTCACGATCATGGATACTGGATTTGGAATGACCACGGCCGAATTGATCAATAATCTTAGTACTATTGCCAAGTCTGGGACCAAAGCATTCATGGAGTCTTTGTAGCCTGGCACAGACATCTCCATGACTGGCCAATTTGGTGTTGGTTTTTATTCTGCATATATGGTTGCCAAGAAAGTGGCTATAATCCCCAAACAATGATGATGAGCAGTATGCCCTCTCTGCAGGGGTCTCCTTCCCCATCAGGACTGACTCAGGGGAACCAATGGTCATGGGACAAAGTTTATCCTGCATCTGAAAGACCAAACTGAGTACTTGGAGGAAAGAAGAATAAAGGAGATTACGAAGAAATATTTCCAGTTTATTGGCTATTCCACTATTCTGTGAAGAAGGAACCTAATAAAGAAGTCAGTGATAAGGATGCTGAAGAAAATGAAGATAAAGAGGAGAAAAAAGAAAAAGAAGAAGAGGAGCCTGGTGACAAACTGAAATTAAAGATGTTGGTTCTGATGAAGAAGAAAAGAATGATGGTGAGAAGAAAAGGAAGGAGAATAAGAAGATTAAGGAGAAGTACACCAGTCATAAAGAACTCAACAAAACAAAGCCTATTTGGAACAGAAATCCAGACAATATCACTAACAAAGAGAACAGAGAGTTCTATAAGAGCTTGACCAACAATTAGGAAGATCATTTGGCAGTGAAGCATTTTTTTCCATCAAAAGACAGTCAGAATTCAGAGCTCTTCTTTTTGTCCCAAGACATGCTCCTTTGACGTCTTTGAAAACAGAAAGAAAGAAAACAACATTAAGTTGTATGTGCACGGACTTTTCATCATGGATAACTTTGAGGAGCTAATCCCTGAATATCTGAACTTCATTGGAGGAGTGGTGGCCTCCGAGGATCTTCCTCTAAATTTTTTCCATGAAATGTTGCAACAGAGCAAAATTTTGAAAGTCATCAAAGAGAATTTGGTCAAAAAATGTTTAGAACTCTTCACTGAACTGGCAGAAGATAAAAAGAACTAAAAAAATTTCTATAAGCACTTTTTAAAAAATATAAAGCTTAGAATGCATGAAGACTCTCAAAATTGAAAGAAGCTTTCAAAGCTGTTAGAATACTACATGTCGCAGGACATGGTGGTGCATGCCTGTAATCCCAGAACTTGGGAGGCTGAGGCAGGAGGATTGCGAGTTCAAAGCCAGCCTCAGCAATGGCGAGGCACAGAGCAACTCAATGAGACCCTGTCTCTAATAAAATACAAAAAAGGGCTGGGGATGTGGCTCAGTGGTCGAGTGCCCCTGAGTTCATTCCCTGGTACAATATATATATATATATACACACACACTACATGTACTACATGTCTACGTCTGGGGATGAGATAGTTTCTCTCAAGGACTACTGCACCAGAATGAAAACCAGAAACACATCTACCACATTACAGGTGAGACAAAACACCAGGTAGCTAACTCTGCCTTTGTGGAGCATCATCAGAAGCATGGTTAGGAAGTGATCTACAAGTTCGAGCCCATCAATGAGTACTGTGTCTAACAGCTGAAGGAATTTGAGGGAAGACTTTAATGTTGATCACCAAAGAGGACATGGAACTTCCAGAGGATGAAAAAGAGAAAAAGACAAAGTTTGAAAACCTGTGCAAGATCATGAAGGACATCTTGGAGGAAAAAGATTGAAAAAGTGGTTGTGTCAAACTGATTGGTGGCCTCCCCCCGTGCTGTATTGTAACAAGCACATTTGGCTATATGGAGAGAGGTGACAGTGAACGGAAGAGCAGTGTCTGAAATTGGGGAGGCTCTGTGCTAGAGTCTTATCAGCCTCAACCTTGATCTCAGGCACATAGCTCCTGGGAATAAAAACACTCTCTTGCTAGACAACCACAATGTTTCACCAGCTCTGCTTCTCCTGAGCATGCTCACATAACAGCAACTTTAAACAATGGACTTTCTTGAGAGCTACACAAAGCTCCTAACATTGCACATTGCAACTGTAGTATATAACTGAGGAATAAACTCATAATGTTGCTAACTCTGTAGTTTTCAAGGATACAAAGAATAATGCTTGCATAGTCTTTAATCTGATTAATGAGACTTAATAAAGATTGCTGGGGTGCCGGGCGCGGTGGCGCACGCCTGTAATCCCAGCACTTTGGAAGGCTGAGGCAGGAGGATCATGAGTTCAAAGCCAGCCTCAGCAATGGCGAGGCACTTAGCAACTCAGTGAGACCCTGTCTCTAAATAAAAAATACAAAAAAGGGCTGGGGATGTGACCCAGTGGTCGAGTGCCCCTGAGTTCAATCCCCGGTACCACAAAAAAAAAAAAAAAAAAAAAAAAAGATTGCTGGGGTAATTCTTTAGACCTGCTTCTCCATCAGAGAGCAGCACTCCACCCAATCCCAGCTATTGTCTTCAAACTCTGCATACATGAGTCTTTAATTTTCTAATCTCCCATCTCCCATCACCCCTCTCTGGAACCTGCTAGTTTGGCGGCACTGGTCGCAGCACAGCTGGACAGCAAACATGGAAAAAATCATGAAAGCTCAAGCTCTGAGAGACAACTCAACAATGGGCTACATGACAGCCAAGAAACACCTGGAGATAAATAAACAGACCACTACATTATTGAGACCTTAAAGCAAAAGGTGAAGACTGACAAGAATGGTAAGTCTGTGAAAGATCTGGTTTATCTTGCTGTATGAAACTGCACTCCTGTCTTCTAGCTTCAGTTTGGAAGATCTCCAGACCCATGCTAACAGGATCTACAGAATGATCAAACTTGGTCCAGGTATTGATGAGGATGATCCCACCGCTGATGACACCAGCACTGCTGTCGGAGACAGCATGAAAGAAGTATACTAAGCCTCTGAAATACCACTCATGTGTGTGTTCCTACTTCAACTTCATTCCTGATAGGTTTTCAAGGATTTTTTGTTGTTGTTTTCTTTGTTTTTGATAACATTTACTAAATAGTCTAAATAGCATGGTAATAACTACTTAAGGGGAGATAAGATTTCTTCGTACTTTTAAGTGACACTGTGATATTTTAGCCACTAAAGCAGAGCTAGTAATTCTTTTTCTAGTTTCACATTGCTTATTTTAACAGGTTGAGATGTTTGTTCTAAGACATGTAATCTATCGTTAACTTTGTGGTCTGAAGTGTTTGCTACCAAGTTGCATCTCTCAGTAGACCAGACCAAATCTTTTGTACCTGAAGTGTTCCAAAATAGACCTTGATGCTTAAAAGAAAAAATATTTGTTAACATGGCTGGAGTTTCATCTTGTTAGGATCCACTACTTAAACTTTCCATCTCTTATAGTTAGCCATGGTGTATATACTAATCTTCTAGAACCAAGTATGTTAAACTGAAACAACTTGCTGGGAGGAACTCTCCAGGGCATGTTTTCCAAAGAAAAGTGTTTAGAGGAACAAAACTTAAACCTCCCTAGGTGTACTACAAAGCTATTCAAAAAGTAACTCAGTAAAGCTTATGAATGGAAATATGTAGTACCCAAGTCAACATTCTGCTTTAAAGAGTAATAAACACAGATGAGTTAAAAAAAAAAAAAAAAAAAAAAACTAGCCTGAGCATATCAGCATCCCTCTGTAGTATAGAAGTAGTCAGAATTAAAATGTTTTATGCACAGAATGAAAACTAATGAGGTGAAAAAAGTTGAGGGAATGAGTAACTCATCACCTAGGAACTGAACAGGAGTAAAGGACCACAAATGTCTCTTAAATAATATGAAAACAAACAATTGTACTCCATGGGTGCATTTTTGAGCACTAAGTGAAAATAATCTTCTAAACATGCCTCTTAACGCTAATTTTATTATTTCCATTATTTTCAGTTCTGCGTATATCCTGCAGCATTTAGACATGTAAGGAAGAAAATATAAATAGTTCCCCTCATACCCCAGATAATCTTATGTGTGTTTCCCACACCAGTCCCTTAGGGCTACTGGGCTCCCCATAGCTTTCTTTTCCCTGAAAGGAATATAGAGGCTACTGTAGATTAGAAGCAGAGGAATAGAGGAAAGAGCACCCAAGACTCTTGATAAACAAAAATTTCAAATTTGAACTGTAGCTGGGTGATCTGATTTATATTGAGTTGAGTTCTTGAGAGGGAAATTTTTCAAGACCTATTTTAAATACTGATTATTGTTTAAAGATAGAAAGAGGACAGTAAAATCCACTTTCTTAATTTTACCAAGCCACAGAAAATCACCAAACCAGATGAGCACAGCAGCCAAACAACTTAAGTATAGTTTCCCAATGTGAACCGTGAAATCTGTGGATTAATTTCCCATAAGGAGAGACTGTAAGAATGTATATGAGGAGAGCTGAAAAATAGCACATCAGAACTTCTGAATCTAGTGAAATGTTAGTCTAAGGATTTTATAATGTAGCTTGGTATACTGTATGATCTAGCTTATATATAACACAAATGTGCTTATGACTTTTATTATAACTTTTTGCAATGTTATCTAATTATTTTACTCCATGATAGTTTTTACTATCATAGTATTATTCTATTCAGAGGTCTAAATAGTATTTGTAGAAACATTAAATATAATGGAATGACTCAATAAATAGTGCCAAAGAGTTTTATGAGAAAAAAATATGCAAATGAATAAATTGCACATTCCTGAAAAACATTTCAATGCACTGAAAAGATACTGTGCTACATTTGATACATGTAACATTTGAATTAATAGAATGCTAGATTTTCCTGCAAACATCTTTATGTAAACCCAAAGTCTATAATAACTAGCTCTGAAGAGCTTCACATTATCTATACACATTATATCATTCCATAAATGAAAATTAATTACTCAAATCATTTTTTAAAGAATTTAACCTTTATTTTATTTATTTGTCTTTATGTGGTGCTAAGGATTGAACCCACTGCCTCACCCCTGCCAGGCAAGCACTCTGCCACTGAGCTACAATGCCTGCTCTACTCAAATCATTTTGTGTAGCACTGAGTATATCTGAGAGCCTGCTGTTTAGAAATAAAATGGGCAACCACAATCAAAAAAGTGTATTATAAATAACAACAGTATTCCTTTGGTCATCATCTCCATCATGATAGTTCTTTCTCACTCATTTCATTCTTGCTAATTAAGATATGAAAGAGAGTAAGATAAACAAGTACAAAAGGCATTTACTTGTTTGAGGAGCTACCATGAATTTAAGCTGTGACACCCACATTTTCTCATTTTCTCTGTACAAACTTAAAATAAATATTAAAAGCTATTTACGTCTCATAGTTTCTTAGAGTAGAGTGCCACAGACCAACTTTTGAGAAAAACCAAGACTATTTCAGACATCCCCACTGTTGGTTGCCCCTATTTAATCTCTAGCATCTCCAATTATCAACTCATCCAGTGGCCACAAAAAAGAAAAGAGCAGAGAGTGTCAGAAAAAGAAAAGAAAACACAACAAACCACCTCAAGAAGAATTAAAAAGAATGAGATAGTTGCCTAGAATTGCCCTCCTCTTTTCTTTTACTTTGAGATTATTTATCGTAATTTCACTCCCAGGAATCATGTCCTTTATCTATATCTAACACCCAGAATATTGCTTCTTGGCCCTGAGATAATACCCACTCACTCTGCCTAGCAGGTATGTCCATCTCTGGCCATCTAGTTGTACCCACCCCCCACCCCACTCCACCCCAGTCCTCCCTGATGACTCCCCGTCACAAACAACCCCTCCAGGCATTACCATATTAGGAAGTTGGAACCAAAAGAGACTGAGCCTTGGCCATTGTCTCAGAATTTGATTTTTTTTTTTTTTTCTGATCAAATGTTGTTTGGGGTATCTTGTATGACATCTCTGCTAACCCTAACACAATACCAGAAAATTAGTAAAGTCTATCAAAAGAGATGCCAAAGTTTCTCTGGTGGTCATTCTATTGAGTTCTTCTTTTCAAGAGAATTTACAATATCTCAGTGTGAACACACACACACACACACACACACACCAAAAAAATAAAAAATAAAAATAAGGGGACAATTCAAAAGTATTATTTAATTATTTCAGATAGCAATAACCTGAACTAGTTACTTTTGCTTCTGATTTTTTCTATTTAATTCGTTTTTAACAAACACACACACTTTTCTAGTTTTCAGAATTTTTTTAAATATGTATTTTTAATTGTTGATGGACCTTTATTTTATTCATTTATTTATACGCGGCGCTGAGATTCAAACCCAGAGCCCCACAAAGGCTAGGCAAGTGTTCTACCACTAAGCCACAACCCCAGCTCCAGTTTTCAGAATTTTTAGCTACAGAAAATCCTATACAAACCCTTTTGTTTTATTTTTCTCCCAGAAATAGAACAATAGTTCAAATTGAGAAGAGAGCAAAGCTAAAAGACCAGAAATGAGGTCACACATAATTGTTTTGTTTTCTCCTCAACATCCTTCACCTTAATCTGGGGGATTTTCCTGAAAACCATTTTAAAAATATGTAACCTGCACTTTCACTCCCCATTCTTTTGTATCTTTATAATTTTCAACACTTAGTACACTGCTGTACATATTAACTGTATTTTTATTTAAACATATTTTAAACCTGTAGGCCATTCATTATGACTAAGCTATGTGAAGTAAGCAACTGAGCCCCTGGAACAAGTTTATTACACATCAGGGAGAATTTTCAATAATACAGTTGATAAACTATGGGACTGAGGACCTCTGCTGGAAGTTTTTTAGCATGACTTTTTTTTTTTTTTAAACAATAATATTGCCAGGAGAGAAGTAGTTATCTTCCTTAATCTGAATTTTTTTTCTTTAATTTAAAACCCTTTAATTGCCTTCCTAAAGCTTTATTTATTGATTCTGCCATATTTTCAGAAATATGAGTCTTTCGGCCGGACGTGCGGGATGCAGCGGCCCGAGGGGCCTGGGCTGGGGAGGTCGCTGCCTCCCCGGGCCTGCGCCGGCGGTCGCCTCCGCAATGCCGCAGCTGGTCAACGGGTGGCGAGTGCGGCTGCCGCAGTCCGCCAGGGAGCTGGTCCGAGCCCACCCGCCTCTGGAGGAAAGAGCCAGGCTTCTCAGAGGTCAGACTGTTCAACAAGTGGGACCCAGGGCCTTCTGTGTATTCAGCAAAGAGAGCTTGCAGTGACCTCCCCAAAGGATGGCTCCATCTCCATTCTGGGTTCTGATGATGCCACCATTTGTCACATTGTGGTCCTGAGGCACACAGGTAATGGGGCTACCTGCCTGACACATTGTGATGGAACTGACACCAAAGCCGAGGTCCCCTTGATGATGAACTCCATAAAATCCTTTTCTGACCACGCTCAAAGTGGAAGGCTGGAAGTGCACCTAGTGGGAGGCTTCAGTGATGACAGGCAGTTGTCCCCAAAACTTACCAACTTCTTAGTGAATTTGACAAACAAGAATATGACATTCACTTGGTGACATTATGCATGACAGAATTAAATGACCAGGAAGAAAATGAAAACCACTTTCCAGTAATTTATTGCATTGCTGTCAATATTAAAACAGCAGAGATATACAGAGCCACATTTCTAGATCTAGGCCCCAGGATGCCCGATGATTAGCATTTATGATGCAAAGACTGAGCAACTTCGGATAGGCGGGTATTCCTGGATGCCATTTCCACATGTGGATTTCTGGTTGCAGCAAGAGGATAAGCAAATACTAAAGCCCGCAATCTTGTTTTTCAGAACCTTTCCACTTCCCCTTTGGCCGAGCCCTCCCCGCCCCCCAATTTGTTCAACATATCAGATCTACCTTGATGTTTTTTTTTAAAAAATACCCCTCTCCAATGAATATGCTGTGTTGCTGCCTGAAGCGCTTGGTGCAACGGAGCCGCGGGAAAAACTTCAGAAGCAAACTGGAGACAAACAGCTTTTTATTCTGATAACTTTTCTCTCTGGTTCTAATAACGACTAACACACGCCAAAAACACACCCTAAAAATGGCGCTGACCCGATCAGCAATCTCGGCCAAGTCACTCGAGATCCCGCAACAAATCCCGTGAGACTACGGGTGGCGACAATGGCCAAATCTCCACGGCTCATAGTCAACTGCAATTAAAGTCAATCCCCAAACAGGGCTCCTGCATTTCCCCCTTTTTGTTTTAAAAGAGGTAATGCTCTAGGACGTCTATGTGCAACCAACATTCTTACCCGTCATCGGATAATCAAGGCTGTGCCCTTGACTCCTGTCTTAGGTTGATATGTCGGCCACATGAGACTGTCCCGTGCGACTGTGCCTGTCTTAGGTTGTCCCCCTCTGGGGATCTTACCCGTCATTGGCTAACCAGCCATCCAATGGAGCCCTTTAGGATCGACTATATATGATGACTAACAGCCGTCCAAATTGTGAGGAGATGTTGCGGCTTTAAGGCAACAAGCCTTTTGGTGATGAGCCAAATTGCATAGCATATCAAATTGTTTAAACAAATCAGCTGCCCTAAGTTCCATCAAGTAACACACTGAATTCTCTAGACAAATACCCGCAAGGCATTGTCCCGTAAAGTCCCAAACAATGAAAGATCAAAATGTCCATTTGTTATAACATGTTGATGTAGGAGGCCCCATGCATGTAGAGCAGAGGCCACACTGTTGGTGAGGTTGTTTGATGTTTGAGCAGCAGACGTCTTTTTTATGTTTAGACAATGCCACCGGCAAATCTTCAGGGCCCGCTACCTAGAAACTCAAGCATCAATTATTAAAGGAAAGGCAGTGCTATTGCAGCACTGAGTCAAGAGGCGAGTTGTCAAACTACAAAATAGAATAATTAGATTAGAAAATTAAAGTTGATTTTTGTTCACATACATCGCTGGTTGAGCTTCTACAAACATAAGTTGGAAAAATGTCATATTTAGAACAAAACAAAGAAAGACTGAGGTAAATTACTGCATTAAAGATAGATTAAAGAAAAGGTAAAGGCACTTGAGAGAAATAATTTGTTAGCTGGAACCCTTGAGTCTCTGTATACAGAGCAATTTTTTACCTGTTGAGATAATTGAAATTAATGAGCTATTAAACAAATGAAGTTAATAACAAATAAACAATCTTAAGTCAAAACACCAAAATATCAGGTTATATAGCACTAGTCATATTGTTTGCTAAAGAGAAGTCCCAGGGACACCTATAAATCAAAATTGAAAGTACCTTCATTTATAAAATTATTTACCTAAATTGAATACTCTTAACCTAAAATGAATTAAAGTTATTTGGATCCATATATATATATATATTTTTCTTTTTCATAAGCGCTTTGTTCTTTGTGGCGTCACACTGAACAGACGAACAAACATACAAACATATATTTGTGACGTCACATTAACATGAAATGTAGACAAATGTACAGACATAAAGACATGTATAAAAAGAAAAGAAAAAAAAATACAATTGTGTGCACACTAAAGAGAGATCTCCTCGTTCCGGCCGGGAGGAATGACACTTAAGTTGTGAAATATTTTGACGGACTCTTTTGAGGGAATCATTCTATACCTTCATCTTGGTCCTCTTGATTTTGTACCTTTTTTATTAATCTTGATTCTTCAATAACTTCATCTTGATCATTTTGATGTGGTACCTGTTTTATTAATCTAGATGGTATCCATATTGGAGAGGATTCGTCTTTTGGAAAAACACAAACAGATCCTCTTCCCCAAATTAATACTGGATCTGGACCCTTCCATGTACCTGAAAGAACATCCTTCCAGTAAACCAAAGGTTTATGTTGTTGGTGTGGATTCCAATGTCTGTCTCCAGCAGAATAACCATTAGAGTCTAAAGTTAAAAAATTTAAGGTAAACAGGGCAACTGCCAATCTGTCCTTAGGACTTTTCCAATTTCCTTCTTTTTGTTTTAATAACATAATTTTCAGTGTGCGGTTTGCTCTTTCAATAATGCCCTGACCCTGAGGATTGTATGGGATGCCTGTTTTATGGGATATATTGAATTTTGCGCAAAACTGTTTGAAAGATGAGGACGTATATGCGGGGCCATTATCTGTTTTAAGCATTTTGGGGATGCCCAATGTAGCAAAAGCTTGCAAACAATGAGATGTAACATCTTTAACTTTTTCTCCAGAATGTAAGGAAGCAAAAATCATGCCTGAACATGTATCTATGGTCACATGAATAAATCGCAATTTTTCCAAAACTTGGCTCATGAGTAACATCCATCTGCCACAAATGATTGGGCATTAATCCTCTAGGGTTAACGCCGAAATGAGGATTGGGCAAATGTGTCATACAAGATTTACAATCTTTTACAATTGTTCTGGCTTGCTCCTTTGTGATTTTAAACCTACGTTGCAAGGTGGTGCTGTTGACATGAAACTGGGAGTGAAATAAAGTAGCTTGTTGTAGCGCTGAAAGTATAAATACTGTTTTTGTAAGTTCATCAGCCTTTTGATTACCTTCATGGAGGGGACCAGGCAAATTAGTATGTGCTCTAATATGGCCTACGAATAGAGGTTCTTTTCTTGCCCACAAAAGTTTTTGTATTTGATAAAACAATTTAAAGGCTGGAGTATGAGGTGCTATTGGTCCTGCTAACTCTAATTTTGGGACGGCTTGTACAATATAGTGGCTATCTGAAAAAATGTTTACGGGCTGGTCCCTAAAATTTTCCAGAGCTCTTACCACAGCTTCCAGTTCCACTAGTTGAGCTGATTTGTGTGCAGTTATGTAAGTCATATTTTCTTTTTTAGTGACTACTGTAGCAGTACCATTTGAGGACCCATCTGTAAATACATTAAATGCCTTAGGAATAGGTTGATTTTTTTATTACCTGTGGAAATATAATAGGATGATTAATACAAAAAGATAATATAGGGGACTTAGGAAGATGATTATCAAAATTTGCAGAAGTAGAGCATTTAGCTATAGCCCAATCATTATCATTGAAGCATAAGTATTCAATCTGTGATGATGAATAGGGAGTAATAATAGTAGCAGGGTGAATGCCAAATATTTTAGTAGAAGTCTTAAGTCCTTGAAGAATAAGTTTAGCCACCATGGAGGTATAAGATTCAATTATACTTTTAGGAGAGACGGGCAAATGTATCCATAATAAAGGCCCTTGTTGCCAAAATACTCCTGTGGGTGTATATTGTGAAGAAATAATAATCAACATCAGCGGTTGAGTTAAATCAAATCTATCACAATGAGCTCCTTCGATGGCTTTTTCTACTAATTTTAAAGCTTTCCTAGCATCAGGAGTCAATGTTCGTGGTGAAGATGGATCAGGATCTCCACGTAGGATGTCAAATAAAGGTTTTAGTTGGCCAGTAGTGAGATTTAGTGTAGGGCGAAGCCAATTAATGTCTCCCAGTAGTTTTTGGAAATCATTGAGGGTGGTCAAATGTTCTTTATTTATTAAAATTTTTTGGGGTCTAACAAAAGTATCCATGATTTTAAATCCTAAATATAATATGGGAGATCTGGTTTGAACTTTTTCTTCTGCTATATATAATCCATATTTTTTTAAATTTTCTACCACATCACTGAATATATTAAATAAGATTTTTTGATTAGGGTGGGCCAATAAAATATCATCCATGTAATGTAGACACATGAGGTTTGGATATTTATTTTTAATGGGTTGGATAGCCTTGTCCACATATATTTGGCATATGGTGGGGCTATTAGCCATTCCCTGTGGTAAAACCTTCCATTGATATCTCTGATCAGGGCCATTATTGTTCATAGAAGGAACGGAAAAAGCAAACCTGGGGGCATCCAGAGGATGTAGGGGAATAGAAAAGAAGCAATCCTTTATATCAAGAGTAATAAGATGGAAATTTTTTGGAATAGCTACAGGACTAGGAAGTCCAGGTTGAGTAGGCCCCATAACTTGCATGGTTTTATTGATTTGTCTAAGATCATGTAACAATCGCCATTTTCCTGACTTTTTCTTTATCACAAATATGGGGGAATTCCAGGGAGAGGTGGAAGGTTCTATATGACCTGCTTCTAATTGTTCCTGAACTAATTGGTGGGCCACTTGTAATTTCTCTTTAGACAGGGGCCACTGAGGGACCCACACTGGCTTATCAGAAAGCCATGGTATTTTCAAAATTATTTTCTCAGTGGCCCCGAAATAAAATATCTTTTTCCTTTATGAAAATGATTACTTTTAGGGTTAAGATTACTCTGTACTTTTTGATAATGAGTTCTTTTATGGTTAAGATTACCCTGTAGGTTTTCACATTTAACATCTGCAGGCTTGGTTGCAAGGTGTACTCCCATTTGTTGCAAAATATCTCTTCCCCATAAAGTAACCGGTAGATTAGGTAAAACATAAGGCTGAAATGTTCCTTTATGGCCTTCATCATCCTCCCATTTTAAAATTACCGCACTTTTATCTGGGAGGTTATTATATCCCAAGCCTCTTAAACTGGTTGAAGCTTTTTGCAGAGGCCAGTGCTTGGGCCATTGGCGTAAATTAATAATGGAAGAGTCAGCTCCAGTATCTATTAATCCCTCCATTTCTATTCCTTGGATTTTTATTTTACACATAGGCCTCCTTGAACAGTCTCGAACCCAGCAAGCCATGGGACTTGAGTCAGTGGAACAAAATCCTCTATTGTTCCCTTCTTGAGGCATACCCATTTTAAATGAATTATGTAAATTGGGAAGGAGAAGCAACTGAGCAATTCTATCTCCTTGATTAACAGAACTTACACTTTGGGGTGAGCTAAGCATTATTTTTATTTCCCCTTTGTAGTCTGAGTTTATTACACCTGGGGTCACTTGCAAACCTAATAAGCTTTTAGGACTACGCCCGATAATAAGTCCTACAGTCCCTGAGGGAAGAGGTCCCCTGACTCCTGTGGGAATCAGTTGAACCCCCATTTCAGGTGTTAACACTATTCGGGCGGTGGAACAGAGGTCTAATCCTGCATTTCCTCTTGTTCCTCTGGCGAGGGAGTGGATGGGTAGTAGGGATTGTGTCGGGGAAGCATCTGAGTGGATGCTTGAGGATACTCCTTCTGCAATGCCCCGTACATTTGTGGGCCCCGGGGTACTGGGCCCCGTGCCCCGTTTTTTGAATTCCTGAACAGAGGATTTCCATGGATGTCAAATTTTGAATAGCATTTATTGGCCCAATGATTTCCCTTTTTACACCTGGGGCAGCGGCCTGGGGCACGGTATGAGCTTGATCTTATTTCTCTTTTGGGATTTTGCCTAGAATTGCCTGATTGATTATGATAATTTTGCCTGGAATATCCTGATTGATTATAATGTCTACGTTTAGCCTTTGTGAAATTTCGAGAGGAAGCACCCCTCATTGAGGCTGCAATCACATTTCCTGTGACAAAGTCGCCATTTATATCTTTACATAGTTGTATATATACGGAAAGATCCTTTTTAGTTCTCCATGGCCTGATGGCTGCTTGGCACCATTTATTTGCATTTTCATAAGCTAATTGAACAACTAAAGGCATAGCTTGGTCAACATCTGCAAACACACTACCTGCAGTTCTCAAAAGTCGATCAGCAAAGTCGGCATACGGCTCATTAGGTCCTTGAATCACTTTTGACAAACTACCTTATAGATCCCCAGGTCCTTGTACAGTTTTCCATGCCTCTAAGGCAGCTGCGTTTATCTGAGCATATATATCTGAGTCATAATCTGTTTGAGCCTGTAAGTCTGCGAATTGCCCTTCTCCTGTGAGCATGTCTATATTATAGTTTTCAAACCCTGCAGCCGCGTTTCTTTTAGCCGTTTCTATACAAAGTTCTTGGAATTGCGATCGCCAAACCAAGAATTGCCCCCCGCTTAATGTTGCTTTACATAGACTTTTCCAGTCTGAGGGGGTTAAGCTAAAGGTGTTAAGGGACTCCAGCATACTCAACGTGAAAGGAGCTTGGGGCCCATAAGTCATTACTGCCTCTTTGAGATTTTTTATTGTTTTGAAATCTACTGACTGATGGACACTCTGTCCATTTTTCTTTTCAAATGCTGGCGGTTCCCAATGTATCTGTGAGTTGTCCTCGAGAGCGCATAAGCGATCAGAAAGACTTTTTATTTCTGTTTCTAGGGTATGCAAATGCCTAGTAATACCCTTTATATTTTCTGTAATGGATTCCACCCATGGGGGAGTAGAGGACACAAGTGACTCCTCTGCCTGACGGATCTTTTTCTCGGTCTTTTTAAATTTCTTTTTCCTCATTTTCTCAGGATCACTTTTACTAGATTCCTCACCACTGCTAATTTCACTGACAGCAATATCCTGAGGCCCAGGTTCCAGTGAGAGCAAGTATCCTTCAGCTTTTGCCAATAACTCCCGAATAGCTTTAATAGCTTGGATTTTTGTCATTTTTGGGTCTCTTCTAATACTCTCTTTACTGGTCTCAGTTGGCCCAGTGGAATCTACACTTTTTTGATCACTTTCACTTTTGTCTATATACTCCTCACTGAGAACAGAGTCAGGTATATCAAGGAGTCTTTGCATAGCCTCTATCACTTGGGATTCAGTTATATTCGAACCCATCTTTAGAGACCTTTCAGTTCTTACCTGTCCGCTCCGAAGTTCCCCGTACGGGCCGCCACCTGTTGCTGCCTGAAGCGCTTGGTGCAACGGAGCCGCGGGAAAAACTTCAGAAGCAAACTGGAGACAAACAGCTTTTTATTCTGATAACTTTTCTCTCTGTTTCTAATAACGACTAACACACGCCAAAAACACACCCTAAAAATGGCGCTGACCCGATCAGCAATCTCGGCCAAGTCACTCGAGATCCCGCAACAAATCCCGTGAGACTACGGGTGGCGACAATGGCCAAATCTCCACGGCTCATAGTCAACTGCAATTAAAGTCAATCCCCAAACAGGGCTCCTGCAATGCTGTTTCCTGGAAATAAAGCTCTCCTTTACAAGAAAAACAAAGATGGCTTACGGGAAAAGATCTCTCCTCCAGGAAGCTAAACGTAGGAATTACCAAAGAAAGCTACTTTTTGGCATGACAAAGACCATCGGTGGTTAGGAAAGAAGATAAATTTGGAACATACACCCATTGAGTCTTAGGTCTCCCTCCTTCCTCAACGTCTCTCAAATGACTTTCAAAATAAAATCTTATTTTTGCAAAAAAAAAAAAAAAAAAAAGAAGAAGAAGAAGAAGAAGAAAGAAAGAAATATAAATCTTTCATTTGCATGGAAGTTGTTTTATTTACATGAAAGGTAACACTATTAGTCATAAATATATTTAATATTGTTTTAAAGCAAATTAAATATGTTCATAAATAATACCTTAATTTTTTAACATAATAAGTCATGTATACATACACATAGCTAAGAAGGTGTACATGTAGGTGTAGGTATAGATATAAAGAAAGATACAAATGTATCCTCACAAAATAGAACATGGAATTTAGTATAACATTGAATTACATGTTATAGGCATAATCTCTCACTTTTCCAGAAACTAGAGTTATTCCATACATAATATATTCCTATACAAGAATCAGGAGCCAAGCTTTTAATCTAAATGTCCAGAGCAATTATTTAAAACTTGAAGATTATGTGTAATAATTATGTATCAATTTCAATATTGTTTAACACTTGGAAATGTAATTTCATTTCACATCAGTTCACTTCACCATTGTCATTCACCAGTGCATTAATTCTATTATTTATAAATTAACAGATTATGACTGGAAAAGACCTCTGGTCCTGCCTCCCCTGACCACACCAAAACACTGAAATGACAGAGATAAATCAACATCTCAAAATCCCTATCCCTGATTCAGAGCAAACCAGTTGGAACCATGGCTTAGAGTCCCCCAATCAATGACAAAGTATAAACCGGCTTCGGATGCCAGTGCTTAACTTTCCTTCTCATTTTTAGATCCACGTGAAGTTCTCACTCACTACTCCTGGATCCATCGTAGCTTAGATTTTAACCCTGTTCCCTGATCTTCAAACTGATAGGTACATGCAGTAGTTTTGGATTGCTTTGTAACAAATCAACCCTAGCTTAGTAGCTTAAAGAAGTTTTTATCTCATAGTTTGAGTGGTTCAGAAAATCAAGAGAAGCTTAGCTCAGTGGTTCTAGCTCAGGGTGTTTAACAAGGTTGCCATTGAAGTATCAGCTGAGGATGTAGTTATCTGAGGCTTGATTGGGTCTGGGGGATCCTCTTGCAAGCTCAAGTGCAGAGAAATTGTTGGGAAGCTTCAGTGCTTCGCTATATGGAGCTCTCTTGGGGATTGCATGTAACAAGCCTTCCCCAGTAGCAAGTAATGAGAGAGAAAACCCCAAACAGAAATTGCAATCTTTTTATCACCTAATATCTGAAGTGATTATTCTGTTGAATTTTGTCAGATAGACCAACTCAGCTACAACGTGGGAAGGGACAGTGAAAACACTAGGAGGTGCTGTCATTGGGTCCCAACTCAGAGACTGGCTACTAATCAATGTGTTTATTGAGTGTCTTTGTTACTAGCACTCTAACTTTATAATGTATCATCTCATTTCATTTTTACAACAACCCTGACATAAGTATCTCCATTTTACAGCTGAGATTACTAAGACCAAGGAAAGTTAATTGCCCAAGGCTGCACCAAAAATAAGTGGCAGAACAGAAAGTAGAAAAAAGGTCTGTGTCCAAAGATGCACATTCCTTTGCACATATTACTATGTTTCCATGCTGCACTTGGCCTTCCTGAATCTCATTTTCCTAGACCCCAATTCTCACCCCCTTTTCAGTGCTGGCCAGCATCCTATATTTTGTCCACTCTTGCCAATACTTCATCCTCTGGTTTCATAAATCAACAGCACTTTCTCTAGTTATATTTAATTCCATCTTCTTAAAATTCATGTGAGACATTGTGTATCAAAAAATATATATAATTATAACAAGAAATAGGTATTGTTTTAAATGATATAAATAAAAAATGTGTACAGATGTTGCAGAAAAAAACTTGAAATATACATTTCTTTCATTTGAAGAAATGAATAGTGTGTACCACTACCAGTGAACACAGGCTGAGGTCTCAGTTAGAATGAAGCAAAGTGAAGTTTCTACTGATTTGACTCCCACATGTTTTCTGAATAGACCAACTGAAGATGAGTGATTTAAATGGATGAACAACAATCTAGAGGATAGAAGTAAGCCTGTAAGTTTCCTCCTTCAAAAAAAATAGTAAAGGGGATGGGGTTGTAGCTCAGTGATGGAGTGCTTGACTAGCACATGTGAGGCACTGGGTTCAATCCTCAGCACCACATAAAAATAAGTGAAATGAAGTACTGTGTCCATCTACAACTGAAAACAAAACAAAGTGTGAAAAAAAAAAACTAGGAAGGGAAATAAGCTATCTCACTCCTCAATATCTATCCTAAAGAATTAAAGTCAGCATATAGTGATGCATGCATACCCAAGTTTATAGCAGCACAATACACAATAGCCAAACAATGGAATCAGCCTAGGTGCCTTTCAGTGAATGAATACATAAAGAAAATGTGAGATGAATGCATAACGGAATTTTATTCAGCTATAAGGAAGAATGAAATTGTATCTTTTGTAGGAAAATGGATGAATCTTGATAGCATTATGTTAAGCAAAATAAAACAGCCTCAGAAAGTCAAGGAGCATATGTTTTCTCTCATATGTGGAAGCTAGAGAGAATAAAAGGGGGAAAACGTGAGGGGATCTCATGAAAATAGAAGGGAGATCATTAGACTCTTAAGAGCAAGGAAACCAAGGGGAGGGGAGGGAATGGGGAAGTACTAGAGAACAAAATTGAACAAATTATGTTGCCACATTATGTACATGCACAAATATATAAAAATGAATTCCAGAATTCCACTATTATGTATAATTATAATGCACTAATTAAAAAAAAAGAAAAAAGTGAGCCTATAGAATGTTAGCTGGGCATATAGGTTTTTACTTCAGGAAAAGATACTGAAATAAGCCAGGCGCAATGGTGCACACCTGTAACCCCAGCAGCCTGGGAGGCTGAGGCAGGAGGATTGCAAGTTCAAAGCCAGCCTCAGCAAAAGTGAGGTGCTAAGCAACTCAGTGAGATCCTGTTTCTAAATAAAATACAAAATAGGGCTGAGTATGTAGCTCAGTGGTCCAGCGCCCCTGAGTTCAATCCCCAGTATAAAAAATAAAGATACTCAAATAAAAATGTCTTACTGACTTTTCAATTTGTTCACTAGACCAAATGGTTTTTCCGACACTGGAATGGTGAGCTTTTATTGGTTGATACCAACCTTTTCAGATATTAACTTCTCAGTATATCAGTTGATCCACATGATATGAACCAAGTAGGTAAGTTTAATCAAGTTTTTTGAACACATTTAAAAGAGTCTTCTTAGGAGGCATTAAATCTGAAGTTACCCCTCTCTGGTCTCTCTAAATAGGCAACGATAAAAATGACCTCTACATTTTGAAAAGATAGCATATATGTGTGTGTGTGTGTGCATGTGTGTGTGTGTGTGTGTGCATGTGTGTGTGTGTGTGTCCATGTGTCCATGTTTGTGTGAATTTTTTCTATTGTAAACCATAAAAATCAGACTTCATGCCATGTTTGTACTTTATTTTTTCTCCCTAACATCATGCCTTTATAGATAGGACACTCCTGTTTTGTTTGTGAGTAGAAGAGACAGATGTAATCACACTCTCCTCAGAAAAGAAGAGAAAGATTAACTCAAGCATTAAAGCAAGTTGTGAAACATGTACAGGAACCAAGGCTGAAACTCAGGTCTCTTGTCTCTAAATCTGATTCTCTGTCTCCTACACCATAACAAATGGTCATAATCAGAGAAAAATTATCAGGGTAGGAAGAGCTTATAATAGCAGAGTAAAGAATAATATCTCTTAAACTGTACCTTCAACATTGTATACCACCCTTTCATATACACCTGGCCCACCTGTGTAAAGGTTACTCATTCAACACTTGTAACTAATTAATGAGAAATTATTGCCATCACCCCCATTTCTAACAGAAGAAACCAAGGTATATGGACTTAGAGTAACTGGCCTAAATCACACAGCTAGCAAGTGGCAGGCCCTGGATTCAAATTACTATTACATTACTACCAGACACAGAAAAAATATTTAATGATGATATCTCCATGTTATATATTTTATAAAAGATGATCTGTATTTAATTCATATGCAATCCTAAGATTGCCTCAGAGAAACTAGATATTTCTGAGATATTAGTACCTTACCAAAAAAAATCACTATTGTATGTCTATGTTTATCTAAAACCAACACATGAATGGACAGTAGCACAAACTCAGTAATTTATGAAGTATGGTGCATTACAGTAGAAAAACGTCTTTTAAAATTTCCTCTCATTAAAAATAGTAGGTGTTTGTAGTGCATAATTACAAACCTGAACTATACTTTTAATTATTAATTACAAAATGCTACAAAGTAGACTTTTCCTTTATGCCCAGTGCATTTTGGAACTTTATTTATTCAGCTCTACCTTATTCACACCTGAACTTCACTCCCCCTCACCTTTACCTGTTCACTCTCTAGTTCCCATTGGTATTTATTCTAACAAACCTTCTCTAGACTTGAAAGGAAAGAAAAGAAGATAGACCTCCCAACTAAGAATAAAGAAAATCCTGTGTTACCCTGTGTTTCATATAGAAAATACACAGCTTCTATATGACTGGGGAGACCACTGTCTTTCCCTGAACAAATTCTCCTTGAATTTTGCTTTCAAAGCTGTCCACTATGTTTAAAGTGATTATAGAGAGGAAGACAGGGACTAAAAGTAGAACAAAGAACAATGAGTAAGAAGGAACCTCTCTTCAGCCTGATTAAAGTACCTAATGATGTCTTTAAATATTTAAATGCTGCCCTATCTAAATTTTGAAATGACAAACATAAATTTGAGCATACAATAAGGTTGACACATAACTTAAAATATTTCAGCTTGGTACAAAGAAGCTGAACAGAAACAAAGGCATCAGGGAAACTTCCCTGGACAGCTTTTAAGCTGCTTGGATCATGCCAAACAGTCTCCAAAGCCACTTTAAATTGTTGTAGTTAGCGTTTTCATTGTAGCTTTGCTACTGTTACTATATTTTTTAAGTTCTTTCCCTTTCTGGATGACAGAAAATATGTCTTTACAATTCCCCATAGTACCTAGGCTATAGCAGCTATTAAACAAATGCATCCTAAGTGGATTAAAATTAAAGCACATTGAGAACCTTCACAAACACAGATAAAACACTTTTCTAATTTGATAGCACTTATTAAGTAACCTCATTAATAAGATTATGCAACCTTATCATTTTATCTTTGCTTTTATAAGACGTTGCTGGTCACCGCCATGACTGAAATGATGGTGAGTAACTGAGCAGGAATGGAATCTCAGAGCTTCCTGTGGGAAAATGCAATGTGTTTATAATGCATTTTCCAGAAATGAATTGGACAAAGGGACGACTATGCTGCAATTTTATCTTTTAAATTCATATGCCCACTAAGCTAGACTTAGCTCTCTTGGTATAATTAGTTTTGATTCCAGAGTTTATAAATTTTGTTGATAAAATAGAAATTAGATTGTGAGTAAGATTATTAATATTTTCCTAAAAGTAAGTAGCTATGGAATATAAGAAGCTAAAATCTGCATCAGGGCCAATTAAATTTGGTTCTGTTTTCTCTCAGCTGCTTGTCTTTACATCAGAAAATAAAGGAAATAAAGCCAAAAATCTTAGGAATGCTTTCCAAGCATCTGAAGTTACTTTTCAAATGTCATTCAAACAAATTGGGAAAAAGGAAAACTAGGCCTCAAGAAGTAAAACAGACATACGAAAATTCTACAGAAGAATTTTATTTTAAATTTATTATTTGTTTAAATGTCTATAACTGTGCCTATATATAGATTTCTGTGATACACATGTGAATTAAATGCATAAATTTGATGTATACAATATCTTATAGTAAATAATTTGCAAGCACATAGATACAACATTAATCATGCAATGGTGTTTGTAGGCTTTGCGTAGGCTGCGCTCTTGGGATTGCAAGACAAGTTCAAAGATGCCATCTTCTGAAATAGAATTCAATAGGCTTTTGGTAAACAAGTATCAGTCACCTGGAAAAGTAACAACGTGAAATATCATTTGTAATTGTTACGCTAGTGAACCTGAATAATCTACTAAAATCCTTTCATGAAACAAAAATAAATAAGTAAGATATCCAATATAAGATTAAAATGCAGTCTGTGTGACATTTTTTAAAATCTAGATCCAAAGGATAAAAATCCATTTGCCTCCAGTTCAGTCCTCTCAGAAGAAAAAGTTCCCAGATTAACAATTGATTTCATGTATCAAGTTGACTGGGTCACGAGTTGTCTGTATATGTAGTCAGACATTATTCTCAGTGTTTCTGTGAGGGAGTTTTTGGATGAGATTAACATTTAAATTAGCAGATAAATTAAAGCAGATTGCCCTGCCTAATGTGAGTGGGCCTCATCCAGCTATTTTTGTTTGTTTGTTTTTGTTTTTGTTTTTGTGGTACCAGGGATTGAACCTAGTGTTGCTTAACCACTGAGCTACATCCCCAGCCCTTTTTATATTTTATTTAAAGGCAGGTTCTCACTAAGTAGTTTAGGGCCTTGCTAAATTACTGAGGCTGGCTTTGAATTCCCGATCCTCCTGCCTCAGCTTCCTGAGTTGTTGGGATTACAGGCATGTACCACCAGGCTCAGCATCATCCAAACAGTTGAAGGACTGAATAGGACAAAAAGGCCGACGATTCCCCCAAGGAAGAGAGAATTCCTCCTACCTGATGGACTTGGAACCAGGGTATTGACTTTTCCTGCCTTTGGATTCAAACTGAAACATCATCTCTGCCTAGGTCTTAAGCCCAGTGGCCTTCAGACTATAACTACACCATGGGATCTCCTGAGTATCCAGGTTGTTAATTCACCCCACAAATCTCAGAAGTTGTCAGTTTCCATAATAGCATGTGTACCAATGCTTATTTTGTGTATGTGTGTGTTTAAAATATTATCCATACATTTATATATAATGTATACATAAAATTTCCTATAAAGGAAATATATATATTCCTTTGTAGAACCCTAAGTTATACATTAGGCCATTCACTTTATTTCACTGGTTTTCTCAGCACATACCTTCCTGTCTTATAGATGAGTCCATGATAGTACCTTATCTTAAAAGCATTAAGCTTTAGTAACATTCAACTCTTTTTTCATACATCTTTCAATTGCTTTATTAACTTTCTCATATTAAAATGTTTTCACATGAAGTTTTTGTCACTGGTAAAGAACAGGGGCCCACGAAACATATATTTTCCAGAATTTCTTATCTATAGATTTCTTTTTTGGGGGGAAGGGAGGGTTCTCTTTCCACATTTTTTATCAGTGCATGATAGTTACTGTACATAATGGTGGGATTCATTGTTACATGTTCGTATGTTCACACAATATAAAGCTATAATTTAGCCAATATTACACCCCAACACTCTACAGATTTCATTTTTAACCAAGTAATTTGCAAGATTAATAAGTCAGTTTCTTTAGGGTGTATTAGTCTCCCACAGGCTGATTATTCCTAGATTGATTCACAGTACAAAGATGCTCAATATAAAGGCTGAAGCACCAACCTAGGTTCAAGTTGTGCTTATATGCTCCAAATGATCCTTCAGTAACACAGAACTTACAGCAGTCAATCTTTCTCTCCCCTTCTTCTTCCCCACTCCTCATTTTTCCACTCAACCGCACCCTACTAGCAACAGCACCAAATTTCAAATTTTTTCACTTTATATAATATTTAGAGAAGAGAGAGTGGCCATATTCTAACCTCAATTTCTGATTCTGATTCATTCATACTGGCTATCTTATCCATTATATTGAGAATTAACAGGTGTGGACTGTTAATTCTCAATATATTTCATTATATTGAGAATTATAATACAGGACAAAATAATCAATTAACTATACTTGCCATATGTAAGGAAGAAAAAAGTGGCTACAAAATTCAAACATGTAACATCCCTTCTTGGGATTTTTTTACTTGGAGCATTTTAAAATATATGTGGGCTCAGGCAGGATTGTAAGTTTAAGGACAGCCTGGGCAACACAGCAAGACTCCGTCTCAAAAAGGTAAGACTTAGAAATAAATAAACAAAATAAAATACACATGAAGGGCTATGTTTCAGGATAATTTATTGAAATCATTTCTGTCTTATTCCCAATCTTATATGAGACGCTCAGAAGAAACAAGCTATGATTACATTACCAATACCTAGACCCTTTGAAGTAGGAACCTCCAGCATCACACCCTGAGTCCCTTCACCTCCAGGCTTGTCAAATGCTTTTGATTTATTTCAGAGGTGGAAACAGCTTGTCTGGCAGCATGGAAACAACTCACTTTTAGGCTTTTGTTTGGGAATTGAAATGCCTTTCAGTTATTAAACTGGGTAGTCTCAGAGGGAGAAAAGGAGGAGACACTGAGCTTGGAGTTATTTTAGAAAATGGCTCATTCTATAGAATAAAGAGCAGATTCTGGGAGACCAGAGCAACAACAGGGGGACTTCGGGTTTTCTTAACTGGGTGCACATTTACACATTTTGCTCCTCATGCCAGGCTAGGGACAAATGGAAGCTTTTGGACATCTTTGGAATATGGCTTCACTCCTGAGACCTAGGAAAGAGAGGTGAGTCTGTGTGACAGGGCCTATGGTCAGTACAGAGGACCAGCATGAAGCATCTGGGCCATTCTGGAGCAGCAGTTCCTAAAACATGGTGGAGAAGCAGCACTTCACAGCCAGCATTGCTGGATGGAAGGAATATTAGTGACAACAAGAACAATGAACTAAGTATTCTCTCCGCTTTCCACACATTCAAATGTCTGCACAACCTCGGGAAAAGTAGTATTGCACTGCCCTCTCACCCAAGAAAAATGATCGGAATAAAAGTAAGGGGCTGAAATTCACATTCAAGTTGCAAAAAATGTTTTCTATTGTTCACAAGTACTGCAGAACAATATCATACCTAATACCAAAAAAATGTATAAAACAAATAAAAAGCAAAAGATAGTCTAAAGTAAGTTCTAACTTAGCAGCATCACTAGAACTTTCATGAAGCTTAAAGGAGAAGTCAGAGGATTTCCTGGGTAAATGAGATGAATAAAGATCAAAGACTGAGGCACTGGCCATTTAAACCACTTGTCCAAGATCACATAGCTGGGAGCACTAACAAAGGTCATCGGATTCCTGCAACATCAAAAGACCCATGGTGACTAAGTATGAAAAAGCACAATTCCTGTGGTAGAATGTGAAGCTAGGAAGGGACCAGAGGTCAGTGTCTGAAGGTGTTTATGGGGCTCCTGTGCATACACAGGAATGAGAAGACACCCATAAGGAGCACCTTGGATATACAGAGGTTGGGGTCTTGAATCAGACTGAGAAACTGTGGAAGGGATTTGAAGTCAGGCAGATCAAAATTCTTCTCACTTCTGTGGGTAAACATCCTAAACTCTCTGATCTTAGGAAATGAATGTAATGTGCCCAGAACATGATAGGCCTTATGTGAACATCCTCTGCTTAGAGGTGCAGTGAGCATGATAGAAAAACTGAGTTAAAATCCAGTACAACAGATCAAAATATCACAGAAAGATTCTTGAAGAAAGTGTCTTTTTTTTTAATTATCTATTGATGCAAAGTTTCTGCAGCTTTGATATGTGGTTTAGTTTGGAAGCAAGAGCTTTGTAAATTTTATTTATAATCTCATATTTATGTCTATATCTTATTATAGATGGCAATATTTACTGAGTTTTTGTTGATTTCCAAATCTTTATGAGACTTTAATCCTACCAACTTCAATTTTATCATGCCCATTCAAATTCAGGAACATAATCCTGAAACTTGTTAGTATATTATACCATTCTTCCCAGTCTTTTATTAGACTCTTAAAGAATGAATATTATGTATTATGTCTAAATGTATGTATATAACACATAAACTTGCTTTCTGTACTTAAAACCAATGTAATATTTTTTAAATAATTTAATTTAAAACTATACATGTTGGGTTTGGGGTTGTGGCTCAGCGGTAGAGCACTCACCTAGCATGTGCGCTACCCGGGTTTGATCCTCAGCACCACGTAAAGACATATGCATTGTGTACAACTAAGGCAAATAAATAAATATTAAAAATAAATAAATAAATAAAATTATACATGTTAATTTAAAAATAAAAAGGCAGGAAAGGTTACTTGAATAATTTTTTATTCATACGACAGTAACCAATCCCAATTGCAGCTGCAACTGTTCTCTAAACAACTTAAATGAGAGACTCACTTCTTAAAAAATGTGTAAATTTTAAGCAAATATTCAGTATGCTGTTATACAGAGATTTTATAATTATGTTCAAATTTAATTTTATTTTTCTTAATTGTGGAAAAAATATATATCACAAGACCAGAGTCAATAATGCATACACACACAAAAACCTACACGTGTTTTATAATTCTGTAAAGTCTATAATTTTTATAGTTCATTCAGTAACTGTTATATATAAATATGGTAGTATAATTGAGAATCACAGAGGTTCTCTTTCAATCACTTTTTTCTGTTTGACTAGTTTTATTCACAAGGCAAAATAGATTAGGATGTGGCTGAACATTCAACTTGTTAATTGCTCTCTGAACAAGTTATAAATGTGTCATTGCTATCTAAATAATGAATAATTGTGGGTGTGATTTCAATATAGAATAACCTACCTTGGCTTTTATTTCTTGAGACATGTAATATCACTTCAATTGCTTTCAATCAGATGTGACATCTTCTGTACATTGATAGATGTATTATTGATATACCTGGTCTTGATGTGACAAACTACTTCTTTTATCTTTGATTAAAATGAATTATCACATTGCAATAGCTACTCTCCCAATTCTCAATTGCATAGCCATCTTACCACTCATTCACCTCAACACTTCAGTTTTGAAAAGCAATGTTCATTGAACACATGTATGTTTCTGTATGTGTAACAGAGCTTCCTTTTTCCTGATAATACCACACTTATAAATTACTTTTATGCAATGGAACCCTGTTGTTTTTGCCTTCTCCCTTCCTTTCCACATCTAATCACAAAAGCCCAACTTTCCTTTAGAGAACCTCCCCAATCCTCTTCCAGTCCTTCACATATGAGTGGGGCTGAGCTTACTCACTCCCAACTACCCCATTTCTAAGAATAGGCTTATGAATAAACCTGACCAATGAGCTTAGTACACCACCCAGCCACTGTGAAAGTTTCTGGGTTAGGGACAGGACCCAGTCAGACAAATTAGAATTATCCCCTAGACTTCATTAGTACAACAACAACAATAAAAGGAAGTCTAGGCTAAGGGTGAGACCTCAATCCTGCCCACATTTTCTGATTCTTTGCATTCAGCTGACTAAATCTAAAGATCCACATCAGACCACTCAATACATGAGTGAGCCATTCAATTCCCTTTCTTTTTAAAAAAATAGATTGAGAGGACTTTTCTTTTGTCTGCAACCACAAAACCCTTGATTAATATGACAACGCCTTACATTTTTCTATTTGGATAATGTATTAATCGAGATAGAATAAGTCCTGGTAAAATGAAATTTGATGTCTCAGTTGCTTAACACAACAAAAATTTAATTTTTACACATCATAATCTAATTCTAGTTGGGCTCCCTTCCTCTATGGCATGGGCATATTATCTATGCACATAGTTTCCAAGGTCCTTACAGACACATATTCATGCATGTGTGCATGCACACGCGCTCACACACACACACACACACACACACACACACACACGCAAAGACACGATTATTTTAAGGAATTGGCTCACATGATCCTGGGGGCTGGTAAATCTAAAATCCACAGACGGGTATGCTGGAAACAGGCTTGGGTTGACACTACAGTCTTAAAACAAAAACTCTTGTGTTTAAGTAGAAGATTTTAGTCATGTCCTATAAATGAACATATTTTTTGCATCTTCTTTCACACTGTGAACCTTAATGTTTCAGTATTATAAAATCATTTCTCTAGTCATTGGGATGCTAAGGAAGTTCTGCAATCTTAGCTGAATTCCAATGTTATGTTTTCAATTGCATCCATTCATGTACTCATTAATTTATTCAATTGATATTTTCAATACCTACTGTTAGCCGGGTATATCAAAGGTCTCCTTTTCAAATCAGATACCTTCATCTTCATGTTGAAGGAGAATAAATAACTATAGGAAGCATTTAATGCTTTGTGACTAATCATCCCAAAACTTAGAAGCTTAAAGCAAGAACAACTTGCATTTCATGGTTTCAGAAATTTTGTTGCAGCTTCATTGGGTGGCTCTCTCTCAGAGTCTTTCATGAAAATGCAGCCAGAGGTTGGTCAGTGCTCCAGTCATGGGAGGGCCAAACTAAAACTGCAGGAACTATTTCCAAGGTGTCTTCCTCATTTGTCTAGCTAGTCGATGCTGGCTTTCAGGAGGAAGCAACAGTTGCCTGCCACATGGACCTCCTCATGTTTGTCCTCACAGATGGCTTTTGCTGAAAATTGAGCCAGAATCTGAGACAGATGTTTCAGTGCTTTTTATGACCTAAGCTTAAACTTTCACTGTAGTCTACAGGTCACACAGACCAGCCCTGAATCCCGGTGGGAGGAGACTATACAAAGGAATGGACTCTAGATGAGAATCATGGGGTGTCATATTGGAGCTAGTTCAACAATGACATATGTCAATTCTTTGCTTGAAATAACATTTTTTGTGTGTGTTTTTTCAGCTGTTTTGTTTTGTTTTGGTACTGAGATTGAATCCAGGGGTGCTTAACCACTAAGCAACATCCCCACCGCTTTTTTAATTTTTATTTTGAGACAGGGCCTTGCAAAGTTGCTTAATGCCTATTTAAGTTGTTGGGGCTGGCCTTGACCTTGTGATCCTCCTGTCTCAGCCTCCTAAGTTGCTGGTATTGTAAACATGCACCACCACACTTTTGTGAAAATAACTCTTTTGTAGACATCAGTTGACTCACCCTATTGAATATATGGTTCCATAATTTCATATTTAGGTCTGACTAGATCATGTGCTGAGACTTCAGGTGAACTTAGTATGGCCCTAAAACTTCTGCATTAGGTAAGAATATTATTTGGGGGGTGGGGGGGAACACACCAGAACTCTTCTGAACAGTTTCAGCTGGAGGCTGTGGACCTAGATCTGAATACAAACACAATAACCTTCCCAATCAGTGCCAACCACATCATTTTGAGACCTAACACTTCTTTCACAAATAGGAGTTTCCATCTTTGGTTACAGAAGCAATATTTGTAATAACTACATTTTATTTGGACATTATACTTCATAGAAAATAAAACTGTATGTAATACTGGCTTATTTCTATATCTTAGTATCTTCAAATTTTCTGATTATTATTAAAATGTGCAGAATGTTCAGTCTCACAAAAGATATAAATAGTAGCAGAACAATATTAATTTTGCTATAATGGATGCAAAATTGGAATGTGACATAGAAGGTCAGGAAAGCTCTTGGGAAGACTCTAATAGGATGAGAAAATGTGATAATTGGTATTATGGGTGCAATCAACTCTGGGTGAGGTAATGTCAGCAGTTTAGTTCCAGTTCTTATATTAATCAGCTGTAACAATAAACCTGTTATATACTAATACCTGTCTCACACAAAACCTAAGTAGAAAAAACTCATTATGGGAATGCAAGAAATTATTTTCAATTTTCTTCCCCTCACTCTATAAGAATTCTCCTAAGTCTATTTACATTTGGACCCCAACCTCTGAGTCACAAATTTATTTCAGTTCAATTAATAATGCTAAAGACTTCTTTTTTTTTTTTAATATTTATTTATTTACTTTAGTTGTACACAATGCAATGCATTTATGTTTACGTGGTGCTGAGGATCGAACCCGGGCCGCGCACTTGCGAGGTGAGCGCTTTGCCGCTGAGCCACAACCCCCGCCCTAAAGACTTCTTTTTTAAAATGCTCAGAATAAACTACTACAAAAATCTGAGTTAATTGACCAATGAAATGCTTAAGCTTTTTTCAAAATTAAATAATCAATGCTAAACAAATAAAAAATTGATAATAGAATATGAGTTTTAATGATCCAGTTAAAGACAAATTATAACAAAATTTCCATCAAATTGTTTGCAGCATCTTAGTATACCACCAGATTCATTAGTAGTCTTTAGTATCAAAGGTTTTCATATCAAGTGAGTAATTAAACAATCAAAATTGAACTCGTGTGTACCCATTTGTCCTTTTCTCAAGCTTTACACAATAGGTTTATGTAACCTTTAGATTTTTATTGAAATATTAACTTCTCCTTCTTTTTGAATAAACAGAACCTGAACATACAGTGGCAGGTCAAATGACCAATTGTTTTATTATTATAAATCCCAAACTTCAGAAGATAATAACGAAACCATACCAAACTAATATGAACCAGCAAATCAGAATAAATTTATATTTATTTCTAAGGTTCAGAACAAAAACACCAGAACTTCAGACAAAAGTAAATACATAGCATAATTATGCTGTTGATGTGGTTATAATAATTAAACCCATTAACTCTAAACCTTAATGATCAGATCTCTGAGATTTTCTTCAGAGTTCATAACAGGAATAATTGAGTCCGATGTTATTAAATTAACCATAGAAAGCTGCTAATTGTACGCTATATTAAGCTTAAATTAGACTGTACCTACTAAATTTTTTAAGTAAAAGAAAATTTAAAATATATCCCTAGTTTTGGGGTTGGGGCTATAGCTCAGTGGTAGAGTGCCTACCTCTCACATGTGAGGCACTGGGTTCGATCCTCAGCACCACATAAAAATAAATAAATAGGGGTGGGGTTGTGGCTCAGCGGTAGAGCGCTCGCTCAGCATGTGCTTGGTCTGGGTTCGATCCTAAGCACCATGTAAAAATAAAGGCATTGTGTACAACTAAAATAAATAAATATTAAAATAAATAGGGGCTGGGGCTATGTTTCAGTGGTAGAGCACTCATCTCGCATGTGTGAGGCTCTGGGTTCAATCCTCAGCACCACATAAATAAAATAAAGGTATTGTGTCCACCTACAACTAAAAAAATTTTAAATAAATAAATAAAGATACTGTGTCCATCTACAACTTTAAAAATATTTTAAAAATAAATCAATAAACTATATCCCTAGTTTCCTAATATTTACTAAGAATGATACAAAAGAAAACATAAATGTTGTATATTAGTTATCTGCTGTATCAAATTACCTTAGTGCCATCCCCCCCTATTCTTGGGATTTCAGGACACTCTGTGGATAGCAAAAAATGCAAAGTTTTGTCTAAAATAGCATAATATTTGCATATAACATATATTTAAATCAGATGACTTCTAATACCCAATATGATATGACTACTATGTAAATAGTTGTAATATTATATTGTTTAGGGGATAATGACATAAAAGAAAGTTTGTACATGTTTGCACAGATCAGTGTGTTATGGTTTAGATATAGGGTATCCCCCAAAACTCACATGTAAGACAATTCAAGAAAGCTCAGAGGTGAAACGAGTTGAGAGCCTTACCCTAAACAGTGCATTAATCCCCTGATAGAGACTACCTGGGTGGTAACTGTAGGCAGGTAGGCTGTGGCTAGAGGAGATGTGTCACTGGTGTGCCTTTGGGTTTATATTTTATCCCTAGTGAGCAGAACTCTCTTTCTGCTGCCTTGTTGCCATGCCCTGAGCTGCTTTCCCTCTTCCACCATGATGTTCTGCATCACCTCAGGGTCAGAGCAGTGGAGTCAGCCATCTTTGGACTGAGACCTCTGAAACCATGAGTCCAAAAAACTTTTCCTCCTCTAATTGTTCTTCAGGTTTTTTGGTCACAGTGGTGAAAAAGCTGATTAAAACATAGCATCATAGATGTAATTACACAGTACACAAAGAAGATTGGAGACAAACAGTGCTCTAACAACAATAGCTGGAGAGAAGGATTGGGAGGCTGCAGCAGGGTAAGCCTGTGAGTCACATCATTCGTATGGACTCAGCATCGAGCTCCATGCAAGGCAAATTCAAGTTCTGCAGTTTTTAACTTTCTGAAAATAGGTTTTGAACATTTTCAGTCTGCAATTGGCAGAAGCAGAACTCACAAAAGCAGAAGGCCAACTGTATTATCTCACTATCCCTGCAAGTCAGGAATATCCAGGTACAGCTAAGCTGGCTCTTCTGGCTCTGGATCTCTCACAAGACTGCGATCAAGCTATCAGCTGGGTCTGTCGTCATCTTAAGACAAGAACAGTAGTGGAATGGCTTCTACACTCACTCCAGTAGCTGTTGGCAGGTCTCAGTTCCTTTCAGGATGTGAGGGTTCAGTTCCTCATTAACTATTCACTGGATGCTACCATCAGTTCTTTACCAGGTGATTGTCTTATAAGATAGTTTACAATAGGACAGTTTGCTGTATCAGAGCAAGTAAGTGAGAAGAGCCAGAGAGTCTGCAGGCAAAGAGGAATCCACAGACCTTTACAACATAATCTCAAAGTGACATCTTATCTCATTTTGCCTACTCACTTTCCCAGAAGAAAGACACTAGATTCAGCACATAGTAAAAGTATTACACAAGGATGTGACTAGCAGTAGGTATGGAACATTGAGATTTCAATGCAGCTACTGTTATAAAACTATATGGGTTCTCTGAGTTGAAAAGCCTTTCTCTAAAATTTATACCTTCCCCGGAATCTCAGTGTGACCTTACCTGGTAAACAAGGTCATTGCAGATGAAATTCATTATGTTATAATTAGGTCATACTGGAGTGGAGAGAGCCCTTACTTCAATATGACTAATGTGTTGACAAGAAAAGAATACACACAGGGAAAAATACCATGTAACAGTCAATGGAAGTTGAGAATGGAGTGATGGACGTACAACTCAAGAAATATCAAGGATTTCAAGCAATAACTACAAACTAGCAAGAGGTAAGAATTCTACCTTAGATCTGCACAGGGCACATGGCCCTGCTGAGACGTTGCTTTTGTATTTTGAGCCTCCAGGACTTTGAAAGAATAGATTCCTGTTGTTTTAAGCCACCAAGTTTGTCATACTTTGTTGCTGCATCCCTAAGAAACTAATACAGGATTTTAAATACTTTTATGTAGATGCTAACTTAGAGAATAATGATATTGATCATCCTGAGTGTTACATGTTGCCCAGGCTGAGCTCAGGCTCACAATCCTCCTGCCTCAGCCTACCAAGTAGCTGGGATAATAGGCATGTGCCACCAGGCCCAGCTTAGATCCTTTTTAAAGAAGGAAGATTCTCATATGTTACCAATTTAAACTATTGTCAATATTAATTGCATTCATTTTGTGTGATAGATATTGCTATTTCACTAAGAATATATGGCAACTTATAAGCTTAATAGCAGAAGATTAGTCTCAAGTTTTTGCACTTAATTTTGTATGGGAGAGGCAGAATTACAGGTGGCCTCATGGTTGCTGTCTCCTGATAGTCACACCTGTGTGTAATTCCCTCTTCTGGAGGGTGAGTAGTACTTGTGACTTGCTTCTGATCAATCACATACATCCTATAGTATTCCATTTTTTTAAAATATTTTTTTAGCTATAGATGGACATAATATCTTTATTTTTATTTATTTTTATGTGGTGCTGAGGATCGAACCCAGTGCCTCATGCATACGAGGCAAGCTCTCTACCACTGAGCTACAACCCCAGCCCTAATATTCCATTTTTCTAGAGGCTGACTTTCTCTCCACTGGGGGCTTTGAAGAAGCAAGTGGCCATGAATCCAATAGCCAGAAGTAAATTAATACTGTGAATCATAAGAGATGTTAAGCTAATTCTTCCCCAGCCATCCTAAAGATGAGAATACAGGCAAGATAAAATCTTAGTTAAATCATTATGAAAGTCAACAAAGATATCCTCAAACTCCTGATCCACAGAAACTGAGATAATTAATGCAAGTTGTTTTAAGCCACTAAATTTGTGATGATTTGTTATGCAGCATTAGATTCCTAATTGTCAACTTGATTCTTGTTATTTTAATCATGATGGAAAAACAAATAACCTAACTTAAAAATGAGCAATGGGCCCATATAGACATTTCTCCTAAGACATAAAAAATGGCCAAAAGATATACAATAAGATTCTCAGCATAATGAATAATCGTGAAAATGCAAACCAAACCACTATGAGATACCATCTACTACCTGTTAAGATTCATTGACATATTAATCAGAATAGCCAAGATATGGAAACAACCTAAGTGTCCAATGAAAGATGAACTGATAAAGAAATTTTGGGTTATATATGCAATGGAATATTATTCATCCCTAAAAAAGGAATGATATCTTGCTATGTACCACAAAATGGATGAATTTGAACAACATTATACTAAGTCAAATAAGCCAGACACAGAAAGAAAAATATTTCGCAATCTCACTCATATGTGGAATCTAAAAAAATTTTCAAACATACACAGAGAATACAACAGTTGTTACCAGGGATGGAAGAGGGGGGTGGGGAGATATAAATTAGAGGATACAAAGTAGCATATATGTAGAATGAGTAAGTTCAGAGATCTACTGTGTAAGAGCTACAGATAACAAAACCGTACTCTATGTGGGGTTTATGATAGATTAGCTGCTTTGCCACCAAAAAAACAAAAAAGCATAAATACGTAAGATAATGGATATATGAATTTGTTTCACTGTAGTAACCTTTTTCTATCTATATCCCATAACATCATGTTGTATACTTTAAATATCGTACACAATATTTTTTTTTTATTTTTTAAAAAGCTGAACAGCAAAATTGGAAGCAAATCTGTATTTTAAAAGTAGGCTGGCCCAACTCCAAAACTCTATGTGGTTCTTTCAGAAAAGGAAGAACTTTGCTGTAATAAGACAGGAAATAATTTAGCAGGCTCTTTGTCTTATGATGGTAATATGAGAGGAACAAGGTCATCAGAGAAGACACGAGGTAACAGCAGCCTGTAAATAAGGCAAGAGGTGTTGCTTGTGATCCTAGCTCTACCACTAGTTAATATGCTACCTTGATAGCTTTATGAAAAAAGTGAAGGTAAATGGATATTCCAGACCCAGGTTTTTCCTTAAATTGGACTATATTAATGGACCTCAAGGGATCAAAAACCTTGCAATTCTGCAATAGTGAGTATGTATATTTGTACAACCTAAGGCATGTGCATTTATTTTTCTTGGGGTGAAGAAAATCTATTGCTTCAGGTTTCAAGCAGTTCTTTAATCCAAAAATATTAAGATGATCTCAATGATCTAGCTCAATTCCAATGGTGTGTACATCTTCTATTTTGAGAAATAGATCTTCTCTACCTTAATTCTTATCCATTATGGAGACAACCTGTATTCCTTCCCAAAAATATAACATTTGAGAAGAAAAGAGCATAAATATTTTTGCATTTTGAAACATCATACTTGTACAGTTTTCTGATGGATGCTTGTATTTAGCCTAACAATTGCCCCTGCACTTTTAATCTTTGAACAAATGCACTGCAAGAGTAAACAAATGGTCATTTGCTCCTCAGTATTACCTAAACAGTTAAACTTACATGTATTCCATGTATATAGTTACAGAAGTTCTGTACAAAAGCCAATTAATAACTATGTATATACATGTATATTCTCACTGTTGAATATACATTTGTTGAATACACAATTTGTTGGAACTAGAAAATCTGGGTTTCTCTTTTTTCAGTAATTCTGAGCTGTTTTTATAGGCCAAAGTAGAAACTAGAATTTTTTTCTCTTATATTCTAAAAAGAAAATATTTTGTAAAGCATGTTTTAGCCAATCAGAAAAGGCAAGAATATTTTCAGAAAAACCCTGAAATACACAAGTGATCCAAAGGCAGATACCTGAAGCTGGGTTTGTGCAACATACATATTCCCTGGGCTCCTAAAAAGTAACTGAGGAGAGATGAAGTCTTTCATTAGTTGTACATAATGAGATTTGACTGTGTTCATTGAGTCTTCAAAGGAGTTTTGCCTAAAAGACAGAAATATGAGAACAAACAAGCAGTGGTATATAAATAAATTTTTAAAAACTGGAGCTCCGGGAACAAAATGAAAAACACTGACTCACAAGGTTGGCCAGTTTCTAAACAATTTTCTGGATTAGTAAGAGTGAAAATTCAACTTGGACTGAAAAACCAAACTCAGCCCTGCTGTTTACATGCTGGAAGGACAAACACATAAAGTCAACTACAAAGTTAACAGGACGCTTTGTTTCTGCCAAGGTTATGTGGCTGTAAAGTATGGTAATGATCTCTCCTATGAGTGATTGCTGCTTTCTTACCAACTACACTCCCTGTTGCCCTCTGCTAGTCCCAATCGGATGCCCAATTGCTAAACCTTCTCACCCTCACAATGGCAAGAGAATCCAGGTTAATACCCACTACTATTCTTGTCACAGAAATAGCAACCAACCCAAAAGTGTCTCCCTTTCTTTAGACCCTCCTCAGAATTCTCCAGCAGGTACCCAACACTTGCAAAGCACAGGTGTCTCTCCCTCTTGCCCAGGGTGACTTTGCACAGTTGCTGTGAGAGCTCTCCCTTACCGAGCCAGTCAATAAATCTGACTTTGTCAGGCTACAAACTGGAAGTTTGCACAATAGTTGGAAAACTCCATCCCAGAACCCAAATATCATACTGTAGCAAATTAGGCTTTAATAGGAGGATTAGAGGAACACTAGAATGGCCAATGGGGAGGGAGGGGAAGGGAGGGGGCAAAAGGGTCAAGAAAAAAAAAGATGGTAGAATGAGATGGATATCATTACCCTAAATGCATGTATGAAATCACGAATGGTGTGAATATACTTTGCATACAACCAGAGATTTGTAAAAATGTGCTCTATATGTGTAATATGAAATGTAATGCATTCTGCTGTCATTTATAACAACTTAGAATAAAAAATAAATTAATTAATTTTTAAAAAAAAACAAATTAGGCTTTAACACTTTCTCCATTAAATATCTCCACCAAGGCTGATTTTAAGCTACTTATGTGATGCCACAGATTTGGGGAGAGAAGAGCAGTCAACTGAAGTAGATACAACCTGATCCCAACACACCACACTGCCTGGGTTACACTCTACAGCCAGGAAAGAGATATGATATGCTTTAATATCCTTTTTTGTGTGTGTGGTGCTGGGATTGAACCCAGGGCTGCCCACTTGCTAGGCAAGTGCTCTGTCACCAAGCTAAATCCCCAGTGCTTAATATTCATCTTTTAGATAAGATGATCAAGGATTTAGAGAGTTTACATAAATTGCTTATGTTCACAGAGCTGGTGCCAGAGCCAATTTAAATTAGTGCCTTCTTATTCCATGATCTATTATGATTATTATTATTATTACTATTTTACTTGTACCTTTTAGTTACACGTGATCTTTCAACACCACATGTTTTTTTAACATGTTATGTTATCATCTATCCTTATAATAAAGTTCTTGTGTGTAGACATCTAAAGACAGTACATTCCTGGGTTGGGTTGTGGCTCAGTGATGGAGCGCTTGCCTAGCATGTGGGAGGCACTGGATTCAATTCTCAGCACTGCATATAAATAAATAAAATCCATTTACAACTAAAAAAAAATTTTTAGAAAAGACAGTACATACCTTTGCACATACAGAGGGTATTTATAGTCCTTCTGTATCTTCTACACTCTACAGTAGCTGTGTAACACTGGGCAAACTATCATCTTTAAGTCTCAGTTTCTACATCTATAAATTGGGGACAAATACAGTGTCGATTCCAAAGGATTGTTGTATAGATTTTAAAAAATTATAAATGTAAACTATTCAACACATAGTACTTAAATGTTAGCTATTAAAATTATAATGGGGAGGTGGGGCTTGGGAGATAGCTCAGTTGGTACAGTGCTTGCCTGGCATGCATAAGGCCCTGGGTTCAATCTCCAGCACCGCAAAAAAAAAAAAAAAAAAAAAAAAAAAAAAAAAAAAAAAAAAAGAAATACAAAGAGCTGAAAAAATATTTGTAATTTTTATGGCTATTCAACTTAATTATGTTTAATGATTCTTATTCTAATTACTCTCAGATTTTCATATACAGATGATATGATTTTTAAAAACTTTCTGTGTTGGTGGCACATATCTATAATCCCAGTGGCTCCAGAGGCTGAGACAGGAGGTTTGTGAGTCCAAAGCCAGCCTCCGCAATGGCGAGGTACTAAGCAATCAGTGATACCCTGTCTCTAAATAAAATACAAAATAGGGCTGGGGATGTGGCTCAGTGGTTGAGTGCCTGAGTTCAATCCCTGGTACCAAAAAAAAAAAAAAAAAAAAAAAACTTTCTGTGTCCCTGTTTCCATTATCTGTTATTGCTTTACAAAACAAAATATATTGGTTTAAAGACACAACAATGTATTTTTTGCTCCCTTTCCATGGTTTACCTGGGTGGTTCCATTCCACATAACATGAACTGGGGTCTCTCATGTGACTGCATTCAATTGGCGACTTGACTGAACACCTTGATTTTCTTGCAAATGACCCCTGAGCCATTCTACATGGCTTCTCTTTCCAGCAATAGAGTCTGGAATTTGTTACAGTATGATATCTGGGTTCTGGGATGGATTTTTCCAACTATTGTGCAAGCCCTCAACAAGCCTTGCTCAGATCATACTGACTAATGTCCACTGACCACAGCAAGTCACATGACCAAGAGTCCCTGTGAAAAGAGGCTACATAAGGACATTAGTATCGAGAGGCACAGTTTGGGAACACCACCAACACATTAGCCTGCCAGAGGTTCTTATTCATATTCATGTATAAACCTCTTTCAGAATCAAGAATATGCCAAATAACTGCATTAATAGAGTCCTTAGTCCTGTGAATAATGAAAGCAGAATTAAAACTGACTCAAAGTTCCTGTCAGTCTGATTCTGTGTCAGATATGCATGACCTATCATACAATGAGAATTCACAAGTAATAGCAAAGTCATTCTAATGATCTAGGGAAAAGTGAATAAATCATGATCCTATAAGTACCAATGTCAGTCTACCTCAATGCAGTAAAATTAAAAGTGTCACACACTATGATAGTCATTCAACTAACAATACACATGGCCTCATCATCATTAGGATTGTCATTACAACCACTACACTCTGAACATTTTCTCGCTGAAATTTTCACTTACAAATAATGGCAATTTCAGTTTGAAACCAGTTCTAACTATGAATGGTTCCACTATATACTTTTTTTCTGAAGTCAATTCCCCTGACAAAAGCTGGGCTGTGTCCCTCTTTTATTGTTTTTGCTTTCTTCTGCCCTTCTTGTGGAGGGGAAAAAAAAAAAGTCCATTTCCAGGAAACTATTATTGTATGTCTGCCATATTATAAGAAAGATTCAATTACTCTGCTCTAAAATATTCATTGCAAATTTGTGATTTAAAGATTATTTCATTTCCTATTCATATGCAGTTTCCATATGGTATAAATATTTACAGTTAATTATGGAAACTTTTACACATTAATTCTAGTAGCATGAAAATATATTAATAAATTTACATTAATAATTGATTCTTTAAAAAATTATTTGGAAGTGGGCAAAGAGAGGAATATCATATAACTACTTTAGCCAGAAGCTTCACTTTTGGGATTTCCCATTTACCCAGAGATTTTCCAAGGCCATATTCACATAATCATATGCTTTTACAAAGTTTTAAAGATTAAGCTGAGCACAAAGGTGCATGCTTGTAATTTTAGCTACTCTGGAAACTGAGACAGAAGGACTGTAAGATCAAGACTTGTTGGGAAACTTAGTGAGACCCTGCCTCAAAACAAAAATTCTAATAGAAGAGCTGGGTTGTAGATCAACATCAGAGCACTGGCCAGATCTATGGAAGGCTCTCAATCATTGCCCAGTACTGCATTAAGAATAAATAAATAAGGGCTGAGGTTGTGTCTCAGTGGTAGAGCACTTGCCTGGCATGTGAGGCACTGGATTCAATCCTACACACCATATAAAAAATAAAATAAAGGTATTCTGTACATCTACAACTAAACAAATATTAAATAAATAAATAAATAAGATATTTTATCTTAGGATCCCTCTCCACTCTGAACTCCTCTACAATATGTGTCCCCTCCACTTACAGTGGCATTAATTCCAGTAGCATGAAAATATATTAATAAATATATTTTTAATTGACATTTTTAGAATCTGATATGGACAAGTTAAGTCGGGGATACATTTAGTTTGGGTATTATGGGACATATTTATATGATTTCCAGCCACTTCAATATGTAATTAGGTTACTGCCAGTCAATCCAGCATAAAAGAGACTTTCAGAAATACATCCTTTAATTCCAGCTTCTTGGGAGACTGAGGTTGGAGGATCACAAGTTCAAGGTCAACCTGGGCAACTTTGTGAGAACCTGTATTAGGGTGGGGGGAAGTATGTTTTCCTTATAAACACCATACATGCTCACAGCTGTGGTGACACAAAGGTTCAGATCAGAGGTCTTATCTCCACTAAAGATAATCTGACAATGTCTCACATGGAAGAGTGTCAGGATGGGGGTTGGGGAGAGTTAGAATTTTTAAACTAAATCGCCTTTCTATTCTGAAGTGTCAATCAAAAATCACACCAAATACCAGTGGGAGAAGAAACATAATGAACAAATACAAAATACATCAGGCAATTAGTTAATAAAAAGAATTTGCTTTATTTCTGGATTTTGTTATGTTTGCAAGTACTTCTAGCTTTTAAATTTTTTGGAAATTGTTATGACTTCTTTTTCCAAATCTAAATTAATATTTATTTCATACTTATGTTGATCTTAGCACTTTCATATTCTCTTTTAAAAGAAAACTCCCCAAACTAGAAGCAAAACCTGAATGAGTTCCCATGGTAACTACCCTCTGATACTGTGAAATATTCTTGATTTGAGGAGTTAAATTCCTGGTCAATAATAAAATCACATGGAGTAAATTCTTTTTCCTTTGGAGGTTTCCATTTTTCTTCTCTTTCCTCATGAAGACTGATTCATTCATCCACAAATGTAACTTTGATCTCTTACGTTAAACTTTACCATGGAAGAGTATAGATAAATTTTGGCTAGAGAAGGATATTAATCATGATGGACTAATTGAATTAATCAAAGTTCTCCAGAGAAATAGACTTATTATAAGGAATTGACTCAGGTGGTTGTGGAGATTGGTAAATCCAAAATCTGTAGGGTGGGTTAGTAAGCTGGTAAGCCAGGGAGGAGCTGATGTTGCAGGTCAAATCCTTAAGCATACTGTAGGCACAATTTCCGCTTTCTCGGAGGAGTTAGTTTTTGCTTTTATGGTCTTCAACCAATTCAGTGAACCCCACTTACATTACAGAGGCCAAACTGCATTACTCAAAGTCTACTAATTACTCTCACCTAAAAAAGTTCTTCACAGCAATATCATGATGAGTGTTTGACAAAATAACTGGATGCTATGGCCTAGCCAAGTTGACACACAAAATTAACCATCACATCTACAGATACACAGAGAAGGTGGGAAAGCAGCATTGTTATATTTACTTGAATTATGGTAGGAACATACATATGCCATATCCTATTTGTAGGGAGATGGATTGTAGGAAATTGAGTGCCAAAATTCATAAATAAAGGGCCAGACAGAGCAATTTTTATACAGATGTGAGAATATTCAAGGCTTTAGCTATGGATTCAGAGCACAAAAAAGACTGTTGCTGTTCCTCTTCACTCAGGTCTGTGGCACTGACAGGATGGGCAAGTGTCATTCTTCATACTGCAAGGAAGCTTCAAGGGTCAAGTCAAGTAGTGACATGATAAAGAATCACTAAGTGAAATCAGCCAGACTCAGAAAGCCAGAAGTTGAATGTTTTCTCTTGTTTGGGGAACCTAGAAAGACAGTGTGGGGAGAAGGAATTTTAAAAGTGGGGGAATTTCACAAAAACAGGAGGGAGACCAAGCGAGAAGAGGAAAGTAATCAAGGGGGATAAAGGAGAAGAGAGCATGGAAAAGCACTGGAGTAAAAAGTCTACCAAATTATGCTATGTCCATGTCTGAATACACCACAATGAATCCCACTCATATGTAAAATTATAACATACTAATTAAAATAATAATAATAATAGAAGGAGATCAGTAGAGTAGAGCAAGCAGGTCAAGCAGAGGGAGGAGAGAAGGGAAACGGAAGGTACTGAGGAATGAGATTGATAAAACTCATGCACATGTACAAACATAGCATAATAAATCCCTCTATTATGTATAATTATAATGTACCAATAAAAATTTTTTAAAATATTTATAAGCTTTAAAAAAAAAGAATTCAATAAAGCCCACTTGGGCACACCCCTGAAAGCCCAACCCTTTTGGATGTCTTTCCCATGCAAAGCAAATTGTACTAGAAAAAGCAAAGGTTGACAGCAAACAGCCAAATTCTTTCACCAGGAAGCATGTCATGGTGTACCTGATCAAGAATGGCAAGACAGGGGCTGGAGCTGGAGCTCAGTGGTAGAGCACTTGCCTTACAGGTATGAGGCCCTGGGTTCGATCCTCAGCACAACATAAAAATAAATGAACAAATGAAGATGTTGTGTCCATCTACAACAAAACAAAACAAAAAAAAAAAATTTTTTAAAGAATGGCAAGACATAGCCGGGCGCGGTGGCGCACGCCTGTAATCCCAGCACTTTGGGAGGCTGAGGCAGGAGGATCACAAGTTCAAAGCCAGCCTCAGCAATGGCGAGGCACTTAGCAACTCAGTGAGACCCTGTCTCTAATAAAAAATACAAAAAAGGGCTGAGGATGTGGCCCAGTGGTCTGGTGCCGCTGAGTTCAATCCCCGGTACCAAAAAAAAAAAAAAAAAAAAAAAAAAAAAAAAAAAAAAAATAAGAATGGCAAGACAATCTCAGCCTTTGTACCCAGTGATGGGTCCTTGAACTTCATTGAGGAAAAGAGTAGTTATGGTTACTGGTTTTGATGGGAAAATGTCATAGTGTTGGTGGCACTGTGGGTGCATGCTTTAACACTGTCAAAGCAGTCAGTTTCTCCCTTTTGACCCTACACAAAAGCAAGAAGGAAAGACCAGATAGTAAATGTTGATGATTTAAACACAGTAGTAATAAATTTTCATATACCAAAAAAGAGAGAGAGAGAATGTTGCAATTTTGACTCAATTATAAGGTTGGTACAATCCCTAGGAAGCACCTCAGGGGAAAAAAAAAAGATTATTTTGAATTGTGTTTTTCCCAATGTCTTAAAGAATTCCAAAAAAAATGCCAGGAACAGTGGTTCACATCTGTAATATCAGCAACCCCGGAAGCCTAGGCAGGAGAATCACAAGTTCAAGGCCACCCTGAGCAATTTTGTGACACTGCCTCAAAATTTAAATAAAGAGAGAGAGAATTCCAGAGAAGTAGAAACCACAAGCATGTGAGCCCCATTCCCTTACAGTTCTAATATTATATAATTCCATTTGATATTATTAAATGAGATTTTGAGGCAATTGGGAAGAATTATTAAAATTAGAAAATGTGGTAATAACTACACATTAGGTGTGTTTGTGGCATATGCTACCTTTTTATTCAAGAGACCCTATTAAAAATTATCATCTAAAAGAGATAGCTTTGAGATGCAATGAGGATCTTAAAGTCAAACATTTAGCTTCATATCATAGTTCAGAATAGCTGATATTTTAAATAGTGTTTTGAAGAACTACCAACAAAGTGACTCTAAGGGGAATGAGGGGTAGGGGTGGGGATGTGGGGATGGTAGAATGAGACAGATATTATTACTCTCTATATATGTATGATTACACTACTGGTGTGACTCTGCACCATGTACAGCCAGAGGAATGAGAAGTTGTGCTTCCTTTGTGTACAATGTGTCAAAATGCACTCTACTGTCATATATAACTAATTAGAATGAATTTTTAAAAATAGAAGGGAGGGACTGGGTCTATAGCTCAGCGGTAGAGCACTTGCCTCATACATGCGAGGCACTGGGTTCGAACCTCTGCACCACAAATAAAAATAAATAAAGATATTTTTTAAAAAATAGAAGGGAGACAAGTTGAATAGAAGAAGGGGATCAAGGGGAGGGAGAGGAAGGGAAGAGGAGGTACTGGGGAATGAAATTGATCAAATTATACTGTTTTATTGTGTGTACAGATGAATATATTATAAGAAATCCCAGTTACATATAAATGTGCCAATAAAAAGGAAAAAAATTAATAAAAAAGACTTCGAATAAAGAGTAGGTAGAAGATGTTCTATAAACTAAGCTGCAAAAATCAACTCAAGGCAAAATTAAAAAGAGTTTCCAAAGATTAAAAAAAAAAAAAAAAAAAAGTGACTCTAAAATATGGCTAAAGAAGGAACATAAAATATTTCCCCTTTATGACCTAAAATGTTTTGAAAATGGAATTCATAAAGTGAAAAGGCTTTGAATAAATTTATTAGGTAATACATCATACTTTCTTCTTAGCAAAAACCAAATAGAAATTATCATCTCAAATTCTGACCTTTTTTTTTTTTTTTTTTTTTTGCCTGTATTCAGGATTGAACCCAGAGCCTCACACATGCCAGACAAGGGCCTTACCACTAAGTTACAGCCCTAGCCCTCTTTCTTTATTTTTTTATTTATTTTTAGTGCATTATAGTCATACGTAATAGTGATTTCATTTTGACTTATTCATAAATGTATATAATAACATGCTTTTCTCCATTTCAATCCCCAATACTATCCTCTTCTTTCTTCCCTCCCCCTGACCTTCTACCACTCCTCTATGGGGCTTCCATTTATTTATTTATTTATTTATTTTAATTGGTATGTTATAGTGTTATATAAAATTGGAATACATTGTGATATATTCATACATGCACATGGCATAATTTAGGCAACTTTATTCCCCAGTTCTCCTTTACCCTTGGACCCCTGCTTCTACTCTACTGTTCTTCCTTCTATTTCCACTAAGTCCCCCTGTTTTATTCCTAATTTTTCTCTAGGTTCCACATCTGAGAGAAAACATTTAACCTTTGACTTTCTGAGTCTGGCTTATTTCACTTAGCATGATGTTCTCCAGTGACATCCATTTACCAAAATAAATTTCATTTTTCTTTGTGGCTCAGTAGAAATCCATTGTGTATATATACCACATTTTTTTATGTGAGAACCATTAGTTTATTTATTAGTAGTAGGAGGAAGTTGTTCTTTATTTTTTAATTTGTTTTTGTACATTTTGTAGGATGAGGTTTCTACACTTCTCACATTTGCTTACAAGAAAGTGTCTGAAAAATTATGTTGTATAATGCTTGGCATAGAGGAGAGGTCAATGAATAATTGCTCCCTGAATACATGAATAAATGAATAAATGAACAACAACTTTATAAGTGTAGATCAAGAAAGACATGAAGTCAAACAAACTATGAGCCTCACAATTTATAACATTTTTAAACTTAACCATCCCATTCCCTCACTACACAAGATAAAATTCAAATGTTTTTCATTTAAAAAATTATATATATTTATATACATGTGTATATTATATACATAATTATATATATATTATGTGTGTGTGTGTGTGTGTGTGTGTGTGTGTGTGTGTGTGTAAAGAGAGAGAGAGAGAGAGAATTATGCTGTTGGACCACAGTGAAATTTTTTCATTATATATACAATGTAATTTTTTTCAGTTCAAAAATAATCTGCCCTATAATTTTGGCTGCCACTTCTGCGCTATATTTCTACTCTTTAAGTAATCACCAATAATCTGCATTTTAAATTGCCAGTTTACGGTCTCCATAGATACACTTGCATCTTTTCTCTGTTAATTTTCAATCTTGTCCTGTACATTCTGGGAAAGCCTTTCAAATTTTTCCCCATATTACCTGATCAATATTTTTATTTTATATTTCTGAGAACTCAATACTATTACCTAAACATTTTTCAGTTCCATGTGATAGATCATTTTCAGAATTAAGTTCTTCCTTTGAATCTTTCATATATTGTTCAATATGCTTGATTCTGCATTATATTTTCATGAGTTCTAGGTTGTCATTAAGTGTATTTTTTTCTTTTAAAATATAATTTGAATTGCAGTCTCTCAAAGATTATCAACAGATGGAATAAGCTAACTATATCTCAATCTTACAATGGTGCTACATACCACAATTTCTTTATCCATTCGTCTATTGAAGTGTACCTAGGCAGGTTCCATAATTTTAACTAATGTGGATTGTGCTACCATAAAAATTGGCATACATGTATCACTATAGTATGCTGATTTTAGATCTTTTAGATAAATACCAAGAAGTAGGAGAGCTGGGTCACATGATGGTTATATTCCTTGTCTTCTGAGGAATCTCCCTACTGCTTTCCAGAGTGGTTATACTAATTTTCAGTCCCATCCACAACGTAAAATTGTGCTTTTTATTTTATTTTATTTTATTGTAATCCTAGTCAGCAATTATCTTTATTTGTATTCTTGATGATTGCCATTCTAACTGGAGAGAAATGAAATCTCATTGTGATTTTGATTTGCATCTCCCTGACTGCTAAGGAGGTTGAACATTTTTTCATGTACTTGTTGATAATTTCTCTCCTTTCATTTGACAAATATCTCTTTGGATCTTTTGCCTGTGTATTATTTATTTTTTGTATTAATGATTTTGAGTTCTTTATATATTCTAAGCCCTCATTCAAATTTCATTTTGAGAGGGTCTCACTAAGTTACTGCAGTTGGCCTCAAGTTTGTGATTCTCCTGCCTCATCCTCCCATGTAGCTTGGATTTCAGGTGTGTGACAGCTTGTTTCAAATTCTAATATTATTCTTAAATTTTTTTTTAGCTTTTTAGTTGAGGTTTCTTCAATCAAACCTTACTCTTTCCACACCACTATGCAATTTATGTGATACAGTAGCACCATATTCTCTATCAAATCTAGCTTCCAAACTGTGTTTTCTCTTTTTCTCTAGTGCTGTAAAAATAAATAAATAAATAATAGGTTAAATGATGCTAAAGAATATGTTATATATGCTTAAAGTAATAACTTAGTATCCAGTAGTACTCACCAGACAATAAAATGAATGTCAATAAATAAAAATTAATTAAAATTTTAAAAATTATTCATTTTGTCTTCTGGTGGATACTAGCTGTCACTAAATTTCATACAAGCATTCTTTGTACTTGAAAGAATACCCTCACCATAAATAATATACCAGCATTCTGATTACCCACTATGTCACCCAAAGATTAAGTTTCTGGTGTCCCTATTATCTCAGAGTGAACTCACAAACTGAGTTTATCAGAATTTCATTGCTGACCCTGAGCTTCAATATCCCCACTGAAATCTTGCCACTCTATGATACCAGGCAGATCCAGTTGGCCTTTCAACCCCACTGTCCTCACTTATTTTAGAAATGCAAACTGTATCTTATGTTTATCCAATTAAAAGTTCTTCAAATGCACAGGCAGTGACTTCTACTTCTTTTTAGAGTCAAGTACATTGCTAGGCACAGCGACACATACCTATGGTCACAGCAACTCAGGAGGCTAAGGCAGGATGATCACTAAGTTCAAGGCCAGCCTGGGCAACTTAGCAAGACGCAGTCTCAAAATAAAAACTAAAAAGGACTGAGAATGTATCTCAGTGGTAGAACACCCCAGGGTTCAATCCCCCATACCAAAAAGGTAAAATAAAATAATATAACATAAATAAAGAAAAGTCCAGTTACATTGGTACATGTCTATAATCCCAGATATTCAGGAGGCTGAGGCAAGAGGATCACAAATTTGAGGCCAGCCTCAGCAATTTAGTGAGACCCTGAGCAACTTAGTGAAACCCTGTCTTAAAATAAAAAATAAAAAAGGCTGGGGACGTGGCTCAGTGGTGAGAGGCCACTGGGTTCAATACCCAGTCCCAATAAATAAATAAACAAGGAAACAAATAAAAGATTTATGGCACTGTTATTTTTGCCATGGCATCTTCTATCATTAAAAGATCTACCAGTCTTCCTTCTACCACCCACATACCCATGCACTTCTTCCCAGCATCAATCCTAGCTGCTGATCCCTTAGTCAAAACTAAAGTGTAATTGGAAACCAGTCTTTTGTTTTGTTTTGTGTTCCTCCAGTGTATCCAGTTGCTCTCCTATAGAAAGAAGCAGCAACAGAAAAGGATTCCTCACTTGCCTCTTTTCTGCCAACTACATCTCTGGAAACCCAAAGTGCATTGTCTGAGAACAGCTGAATCAACAACATTAGCAACAGGAAGTACCTTCACAGGGTGCTTAAATTGTACTGGGCATCATGCTGAGGACTTTATATTGATCATCTAGTTTATTCCCCTTAATATACTCATGAGGTAAATTCTGTAATTGGATGATTATATCCTGTGAATCCTAGGGTGGATCTGACATGGAAAAGAGAACAATGGTACCTGAAGATGTCCAGCAGTCAGGATGAGAAAGACACAGCAGCCTAGATAACAAAATCCCAGACAGGTGAAAAAATGGCCCTGCTGATGCCAGCAGAGACAGATAATGACACCTAAAACTATGTGCTTTTCCCCCAATCCCCACACACTTTAGCATTCCACAAGGAAAAGAGAACATTTAGTGTATATGTGTTAGGTGAGCCTGAATTAACTGGATTGCTTCCACTAGTAGATGGATTGGCATTTTTAATAAAAATTAATTGCAGTTATGGAAAAATAAATCTATATTTTTTGCACAGCTGCATTTGTGGACCTAAAAAATAATATCACCTCAGTATTTTAGGAAGCAAAGCAAAACTGAAATTCAAACATTCACACATCTTTTTAAGATTTACAGAGTATTCAATGATTGTGTCTGGATTTGAAGTCATAAAGTCTAAATTCTGAGTTCTCTCTCTCTCTCTCTCTCTCTCTCTCTCTAAATAGTATCAGGGATTGAACTCAGGGATGCTTAGCCACTGAGCTACATCCCCATTCCACTTTTATATTTTATTTAAAGACAGGGTCTCACTGAGTTGCTTAGGGCCTTGATAACTTGGTGAGGCTGGCTTTGAACTCTTGATCCAGCCTCAGGACCCAGAGCTGCTAGGATTATAGGCATGTACCACCACACCCAGCCTGAGTTCATTTTTTTGAATATAGGATATGTAAAAATTCTACAAGCATGATTTAGATACTCTGGCATTAAGAAGGTAACCTGACTCAATACAGTTTCTTCCAGAAGTTATATCCTTTCTGTGTATATCTGAATCACCAAGAAAGGTGCTCATATATTTGAATCATAGCACAGTCTAATAGAAATATAAGTCAAGCCAGTCACGGTGGTGCACACCTGTAATCCCAGCCGCTGGGGAGGCTGAAGCAGGAGGACGCCAGTCAAAAAGCAAGGTGCTAAGCAACTCAGTGAGACCTTGCCTCTAAATAAAATACAAAATAGGGCTGGGGATGTGGCTTAGTGGTTGAGTGCCCTGAGTTCAATCCCCAGTACCAAAAAGAAAGAAAGAAGTATAATTCAAGCTACATGTTATAAAGTTTTCTAGAAGCCACATTTTAAAAAGTTAAGAGAAACAAATAAAATCAATTTTCATAATGTATTTTTGTTAAATATACATCTCAAATATTATAATTTCAACACATAGTTAATATTTTAAAATTTCTAGCAACCTATTTTCTAGAGTTTGCATCTTAAACATCCCCAAAGGCCCATATGTTAAAGGCTTGGTACCCAGAGTGTAGCACTATTGGGAGGTGGCGCAGTCTTTAGGAGGCAGGGCCTGGTGGAAAGGAGTTAGGTCATTGGGGTTATGCCCTTGAAGGGCCCCATCTCCTTCCTCTTTCTATTTCCTAGCTGCCTTGAGGTGAGCAGATTTGTACCACTATGTGGTCCCCACCTTAGTGCTCTGCCTCACCACAGGCCCCAAAATAATGGAGCCAAAGGACCATGGACTAAAGCCTCTGAATCCATGAGCCAAAATAAATCTTTCCTCTCTGTAAGTCAATTTATCTCGAGTATTTTTAAGAGCAACAAACACACACACACAAAGAAAACATTTGGCCTTTGGTTTTGGGGGGTTGCTTCATTTTGCTTAGCATGATATTCTCCAGCTTCATCCATCTACCAGCAAATGCCATAATTTCATTCTTCCTTAAGGCCGAGTAATATTCCAGTGTGTGTGTGTGTGTGTGTGTGTGTGTGTGTGTGTGTGTGTGTATCACATTTTCCTTATTCATTCATCTGTTGAAGGGCACCGAGGATGGTTCCATAATTTAGCTATTACGAGATGCTATAAATATTGATGCTATAAACATTGATGGGTGGGGAGCTAGGGAAGAATAGAGTTATTTTAGATTAAGTAGAGGGGAGTGAAGTTAGGGGAGGGGTATGGGGGTAGGAAGGATAGTGGAATGAATCAGACATTATTACCCTATGTATATATATGACTGCATGATCGATGTGATTCTACATCATGTAAAACCAGAAAATTAGAAATTATACTCCATTTATGTATGATGTATCATAGTGCATTCTACTGTCATATATAGCTAATGAAAATTAATTTAAAAAACCAACCCAAGATTTTATTTTCTTTTTCCATACCAGTCTTCAAAATCTGGTATGTATTTTTTTAGACTGATGCCACATTTTGATTCAAATTAGTCAAATTTCAAGAGTTCAATAGCTACATGTGGGTTGAATACATGTTGATTCATTGTACAAAACTGTAGCACAACTTTACATTTCTATGGTTGTGCACGGCATCATATGTGCAGTCATATATGTACCTAGGGTAATGATGTCCATCTCATTCCACTATCTTTCCTACCCCCATGTCCTCTCCCCACTCCTCCCTCTCCTTTGACCTATCAAAGTTCCTCCATTTTTCCCATGTTCCCCCCATTATAGATCAACATCTATTTGTCAGAACATTTGGCCTTTGGTTTTTGGGATTGGCTTACTTCACTTAGCATGATATTCTCCAACTCCATCCATTTACCTGCAAATGCCATAATTTTATTATCTTTAACAAGAATAAGAATTCTCTCCTCTTTTTATATTTGTTTGTTTGTTTGTTTGTTTATACATACATACATACTAAGGATTGAACCCTGGGCTGCTTTACCATCAAGTTATATCCCCATTCTTTTTTTAGTGGGGGGGCAGGGTGTCTCCTGGCAGAAATTTTCTCCTCTTGGAGATGAAGTCAGTGTAGATCTAAGAAGTCGAGGAACCCAGTGAAACTTTTTTTTTGTGTGTGTGTGTGTGTGTGTGTGTGTGTGTGGTACCAGGGATTGAACTCAGGGGCACTCGACCACTGGGCCACATCCCCAGCCCTTTTTTTTTGGTATTTTTTATTTTAGAGACAGGGTCTCACTGAATTGCTAAGTGCCTCGCCATTGCTGAGGCTGGCTTTGAACTCGCAATCCTCCTGCCTCAGCCTCCCAAAGTGCTGGGATTACAGACGTGCGCCACCGTGCCCGGCCCCAGTGAAACTTTGGTGTAACTAAAGCACTAGTACATCAGCAGTGACCAAGACTTCTCTAGCCACAGCTTAGGTCTAGTGAGTTACCTCCCTTTGCCAAGCAGGTACAGCATCCTCATGGCATACGCTAATCACCAACCTGTGCACACATGAGCAGGTAACACTAAGCTGCCAGTCTAGCTAAATAAAAGGAGATAGTTGACTGTGTGGTGGCTGAAATAATTTAATCTGAGTACTTATAGAAATTTATGGGTACTCCCAGAGATGTTTGGGATAGGTGCGTGTGGAGGTGGATGGAGGTGTCACAGAGGCAGGTGTAGGCAAAATCAGGAAAGTAATCTACATAACCAATATTCTGAGCCTAATTTTTTTGCTATCTTTGTGTGGTCTGGGCATGGGCTATGTGCCAACTCATTAAGCGTCATTAGCATCTTAGAATTCTGCTGGTCCCACTACCATTCCTCAGACTCCAGCTTCTCATAAATGTTCAATGACTGCTCAGTTAATTTTTCTTTATGTCAAATAGAAAAATTACTATGTCAGTGAAGAACAAGCTGAGGAGGATGGGCCAAAACAGACTACTAATGTGGAAAAAGCCAAGGAAGGAAAGAGCAATAGGAGGGATGACAGGACTGTGTCCAAGGGCCCATCCTGCAATGGTGGGCTTCCATGCATCCAGTGACCATGATAGATCCTGACTTTGGATCTGAAAGGATAAATTCTGGATGGGAGTAAAGTCCTCAACTGAGAAGAAAGAGAGCAGAAAGACTTGATATTCTGTTAATTAATTATTATCAATGCAACTGAGAACCAATGATCCCATTTATCAAATCAAAATGTTGACAGGCAATTAATTTGCTTTATCAAGAGTTTTTTGTAATATCTCAGGTTTGCCTTAATATAAATTTAACTCAATTCCTCAATCTTATGACTGAGCAGGAAGTGAGGCATACCGTTTCAAAATTCAAATTTATTTTGCATAAATAATGGGAAAATGTTTCATTGTTTCAGACCCCTCTAAACAAATTACAAAAAAAAAACTGCCAGTTAGACTAACAATTTATCCACAAGAGGGCGCCAGAAACTGACATTCCTTAATCTGAAAAGCACTAGTGATATGTCTAAGTTGAAAACAAAGTTAAAGAAAAGAAAGAGACAAATAAAAGCATTAGGGATATGTATCTGATTCACCAGCTCACATTATGCTAATGCTGAGATAGTATTGGAATCTCCATGGTGACTCGAAATATTAAATATGTAAACAACAACATCTGAGCATAGTGGCATCACTCTATTCAAAATTGCCTTGCTGAATACAGTGTTTTTTTTTAATGAATTAATATTAATAGGTTTTATGCCACTTAAAAGAAAACTCAAGATGGTGTTTCAATTATTAGAATCATTGGTACATGTTCTTTTCTGCAATTGCCAAAGTGTCATACAAAACAATAGAAAGCATGACAAGGTACCCACTGTGGTGTTTCATTATTAATTTGCTAAGCAATACCAATTTTAAGGATTTGGATTTTGAGATGAAGCTGTAATGTACACTACAAAGAGAACATTTTATAATATTCTGTTATGAAAAAAGTAACAAAAATGTTTTAAAGGGGGGAGAGGCAAAAATGTGACAGCAAATTACAGTAGAAATAGATTTAAATAATTTTTTAAAAAGTTAGTGGTATCAAGGAACTAAAAGTTCAACTATTCTCAGGAAATTCAGCAGGGAAATGTGAAACTGGTGATTCTTATGGCAAATGAATGCAGTATAATTTTATTCACGTTTTAACCTTTGGCCCCTGTATTTAATTACTCTTACACGTCAATAGTAACAGTGTTAATGAGTTATTGTCTTTCATTATACTTTGTATTTCTCCTTTCAACACCTAAAATTGTAACCAGAGTACCACACCCTTTTTTATGGACCTGTGAGGTACAATAGTCCATGGTCCTAAAGTCTTATTGTGAGCCAGTCAAGCAGATGCACAGAATTTAAAACAATAAAAACAAATAGCTCAGGTTTGATAGAGCAATAGGTTCCACCCTTACGGAATCCACAACAGTGGAAACTTGGAGTACGTTGTCTCTTTAATTCATGTCTCAGTGTTTTCATTTTCCACTGTCACATATTAATTACCCTGATTCATGGTGATTTAAAACAACAAGTATTTATTATCTCACAGTTTCTTTGGTTCAGGAATTTAGGAGAATTTCCACTAGTAGCTGGCTCAGGGGCACTCAGTAGACTGCAGTCAATGCGTCACCCCAGGCTGTCGTCATGAGAGTCTCCTCCAAGATTGCTGACTCACCTGGCAATGGGAAGGAGTTCTGCAGAAGGCTGCGTTAGTTCCCACACGGCAGCAGTGTCTTCCACAGAGGCCCAAGGGTGTGGGGCAGAAGCTGCATGAGTTTCATCACCTCCCCTCAAAAGGCAAACTCCATCACTTCCACAATCCACTGGTTACCAGGTCGGCCCTTTCCAGTTTTGGAGAAGACTACATGAGGACACCAGGAGGCTAGTATCATTGAGGGGCATCTTGAAAGCTTGTACTACTACACCCAGCTCCTCCAGTGTTCAAGGTATTTATAGCATCTCCATATGGCCAATCTAGATATAGGCAGAGAAATATCTCTGCCAAAGACTTCTTTCTCCCTCCCTCCTACACCTTCTGTGGCCTTCTTTGTATCCTTTTCTCCTCACCCTCTGCCCCTTCAACCAGGACACCCAGGCCCAAAGCTGTTGCTGAGACTCTTATTTAGCTCCTTCAAATTCCATTACCAGGTTGTTTCAGAAATTTTCAGTTCCTGAGGGAAGGAAGAGAGAAAAAATACCCTTCACTGAAGTCAATCTCTTTGAGTCTCAGCATAAAACCATTGCTGTTTCCTACCACCAAAATTAACATCTTTTCGTTTATCTCTTGCACATTATTATACTAAAGAATATCTATCTCCTCTTTGAGTTAAATTTTCTGTTTTCTTGGTCTCAATATTAGTCAGGCTCCAGATGGGACAGCCAGTGGGGAAATGAGTGAAGGGGAGCAGGAACCCATATTGCCACACAGTCATTGCAATCCACAAGTTACTTATGAACTGCACCTTTAGTATACATCATGTCTAATGAAATATAAACTCCACAACTGCAGACCACTTAGAAGAAGATTAGACCCTACTGAAGGAGTCTTTGAAATGAATTCAGTGAACAGTGATGTCCCCCGATGTCTCCCTTCACCTGCTGTGTGAGCTGGGAGAGTGGTGTGCAGCCCCCAAAAGCAAGCCAAGTGAAAGGGGCTCTAGAAGAAGTACTCCAAGAGATCGAGGTTTTCTGGAAGAAATAAGTCACCCCTCAAGCAGAAGTTTGTTGAATGGCAAAAATATTTAGGCACATTCATGAGAAAATTTGGCAGGTCATGGGGCTCTAACATCTGTTTCCAGGTGTTTGGAAACATACATGAAGATACAGACTGGGATCATATTGGGGGCCCTAAATGAATGTGTAAGCAAAAGACATCCAGGACAGCCCATGATGGCACAGACAGAAATGGCCCTTGCTGAGACCAGCAAATGGAATGGCATGGACTTACAGGTTTTTTGTTTGTTTTGTTTTGTTTTGATTTGATTTGATTGAGTAAATGACTTTCCTAACACATTTCACATATACAAGTGGTCTCAAGAAAGAAATACATGAGTTTTCCCATTTTCATGTACTCTACCTGCCTGGGAATACAACTTCATGAGTGCTAGGCCAAGAGCTGGAACAGGGAGATTGGGAAACATCAAGAAGCAAGTATATTGCAAATATAAAGGAACTATGGTACAGTAAGGGAGGAAAGTAGGAAGGGTGGATATGACTAAAACACCAAATATTCAAATATGGTAATGTTACAGTGAAGCCCATCAACTTCTATAATTAATATCAATTAATATAATAAAAAGTGAAGGAAAGTAAGGAAGGAAGGAAAGAAGGAAGGAAGGAAAAATTAGTTTTGATTCTTGAATGTCCTCCAAAAGCCTGTGTGCTGACAACTTGGTTCCCATCCCATGGCTTTATTGTGAGATGGTGGAAAGTTTAGGAGGTTGGGTCATTGGGGCATGCCCTTGAAGGGAATGTTGAGACCACAACCCCTCCTGTCTCTCCTTCCTGGTCACCACAAGGTGAACAGACTTGCTCTACCACTTACTCCCACCATGATATACTGTGCCACTATAGGCCCGAAGGCAGCAGGATCAACTGACCTTGAACTGAAACCTCTGGAACTCTGAACCAAAGTAGTTAATCTTTCCTCCTTTTAAGTTGATTATCTCAAGTAGTTTGTCACTGTAGCAAAAAGCTGACTAACACTCCAGGTATCTAATTCCAGAGTCTATAATCTTAAACAGTGTTCTTTTCTGCCTCCTTTTTTACCATTTTACCACTCATCATCACACTCTGCCTCCCACCAGGTTGCTAGAAGAGCTGGATACAGCCTAGTGACTGAGAAGTGGAAGAGGATTTGAAGAGCATTTGAAAGAAGACTGAAAGAAGAGTTAACACCTCCCCCATCCCACCCACATCATTAATCCCTAAAACAGAATCAGGGCTGAGTTCAAAGGGAAAAAAAAGTCTACCTGGGAAGCAAGATTAGAATGTTGGTTTAGAATGGACTTCACACTTGTTCATGACTTTTATGATCTGTTAAATTTGCTATCAAGTAGTGGAGAAGGGAAAAGCTAAACACCAGGTGCAATGTATGACAGTACAAAAATGAAACTATTTTCTGGTGTATGATACTGAATGCAGACTATTCAATAAATATTTCATTTTAAGAGATAGTTTTAATAGCTTGAAACAGATAAAGTTGTACTTATCAATCAGCCACGGAAATCAATAAATTCACCAAGGTGTGGCCAAGATTAACATTAGTCATAAGTATACCAAAATATAAGTCTGGAAAAACTTTAGAAGTTATCTATTGTTAACTCTAAAACAATAGCAAAAAATGGCTGGACACACATGTAAATGAAGCACAAAGTAAAAATGGTTAATTGCAATAGAAGTTTTCAAAGAGTAATTGAAGTTTAATGATGACTTAATAACAGAAAAGAATACACTAACAGAATATTTATTTGTATTTTTAAATTCACAACTTCAAAATTTTGCAAGTTCAAAAATTTGTTTCCTTATTAATCAATTCATCTTTTCACTTCAAAACTAGCAGTAATAAAATGACTTAAGATAATAAAACTAATGAAAGCTGTGGAATAAACAACAACATATTCTAACTTCCAACTTAGAGAAGTTTGAAAGAATTGAACATGGTTTCTTTCATTTCTACACCCAGATGCAAACCATCCTTGAAAATTAAACAAATGTTCCACAGACCACTTCCTTTCTAGCAAGTTACACATCAAAACTCTTTCCTCAGTTATTGAGGAAAAAAAAAATTTTTCAAGAACATTGAAACTATTTGGACCAAATTATTTTTACTCTGTTCATCATAGTGAGTCATAAAAAAAACTATATCTGTAGGGGTTTTTTGTTTTATTTTGTTTTGTTTTGATTGAGTAAATGACTTTCCTGACATTTCACATATACAAGTGGTCTCAAGAAAGAAATCTTGTTAGAAAGCCTAAATTATCTAGAGAGTGTTTAAAGTTGACCAATTCTGAAGAAGATATAATCTCCAAATAAAAAAAACAAGTTCCTGAAACAATTTCAAGGAGCTGAAACCCTAAGAGGAGGCTCAGTCTGGGGTTCATAATTGTGTTCACAGTTGTGTGATTTTGTAATGGTGTTCACAGGTGACACAAATATGACAACTACCTTATTTTTTTCCTTCCTGAACAATTGTAATTTTCAAATTTATACTCTTTTCCAAAATTGATTTTTTGTTCATCTCCCCATTTTTAACTTAGCACAAAATTAAAGGATCACAACTCATGCTTTTTGACCTAACAACAATAAAATGCTAGGACATAACTCCAAAAATTCTGATTTGTGTTTCATCTTGGATTAACATTGGATATTAGTAATTTCTGAATTGCCCCCCTGAGATAAGAAACACAACTCTCATTCATTAGTATGTGCAAGTATGACTTAATTGCTTTCCTACAAAGGCTTAAGAAAAAAAAAACAAAGATTGTAGATAGATGTAAACCTCTAGTTGAACCTGCAAACAGAATCAGCCTTTATATTTCAATAATCCTTCAATTCTGCAATTATGCTGCTTTCTGGCCATTCGCTATAATTTTCCCAGTATAATACATATCCTTATTGTGAATTAAATGGTCATAAATGAGTCATAAAAGCTGTTTTCAAAAGCACTAAACATATTAGATGCCCAGACACTAAGCATGTGTTGAAGCTTTACTAAAACTGAAATTAGAGCATTGTTTTTACTTCAAATGATTCTCATTACAAATCTGTCCAGCATTCATTAGAACAGCATTTTTGTAATGACATTTGTATTCATATGCATTCATATTAGTTTCAATGTATATTCCAGTTTAATTCACCATTGGTTAAAAATTAGTTGATGATTCTTTAATTGCCTTATTTGGTTGGGAAATTAGTCCTCACTTCTTTCAGAGTAGCTCTGAGGCTGGCGTAAACAAGAGTGCTGGGTACACACAGCAGAGTCTATTCTCTCATTTTGCCACCTAATCCCATCATCATTACTGCAATTGGATTCTCACTTATTGAGAGAATAAAGAAAAAAATTCTTCTCTGGTTATAATGTGGCACATAAAACTGCATGATGATAGCCAAGAGAGTCATGGAAATGCAGTAGGAAAAATCATTTTCATTTTTTAAATATTAGATTGTTTTTTCAATTAGCAAGTTCATTCTGGCTTCAATCTAACAGCTAATGTTGAAATTAAATATTAGTATTGATGCTTTTTATTCAATAAGAATAATACTTATTACTTAACCATAGTTTATATTACCATTCATACATCCTCTCATTCCTATGGCAAGTCTATGAGTCAGAATATCATCCCCCCCCCCCATGCTGGAGATGGAATCCAAGGCCTTGCTTTGCTGTGCAAGCACTCTGCCACTGAGTTATATACCCAGTCCCAGAACATCCCAATTTTATGGGTAGACAAGTTAAGACTCAGAAATATTTAATGATTTTTCCAGTGTCAAACATAAATATTACAGCAAAGACAAGACCAGATTCTTACATTTCTATAGTTCATTTCATCTCTAATGTAAATGTTAACATATGTCAGTCAAATGCAGGATTATTACTCTCAATAATTGATCAAGCAACAAGCACTTATTATTTTCTAGCTCTGTAATATCAGACCCCATAAGAGTGCAAAAGAATGATAATGTATGGTTCTGGGGAATCTAAAATATGGTTGTGTCTTGCAAAATGATCTAATTTTGGTGAGTGTTAAATTTTAAATTCTCATTTTTTAATTTAATATTTTCAATAACATTATGGCAGATGGAGGCAGACAAATAGGAATATGAGAAATACTATAGAACTTATGATCTACTTGCTGAAGCAATGAAAATTTTAGAAAAGAAAGCAAAAAGAAAATGAGAGATAGAAAGCATAGATTTGAAAAAAACTGTTAGGAAATATGTCATCCAAATTTAAAATGTGGGCCTTGTTTAGAACCTAATTTGAATAAATCTGCTGTGAGACTGTGAACACTGACTAGGCATACCATAAGAGCAAGGAATTGTTGATCATTTCTTTGAGGTGTAATAATGGTTTTTTAAATAGTCCTCAAATTTGAGAGATAAAATTAAAATATGAGCAGCCAGTTAATAACATCAAATATTTGTTAAGCATTTCATATATTTCAAAGACTGACTAAGTCTATTTTGTATATTATTTCATTTAAAACTAATAACACTAAACACTGTCTCACTTTATGGATGAAAAATTGACGGTCATATTCTTTCACTGCAAGACACAAAATTATAGAGCTAACAAAAGTCTCTACTAATATTTGAATCCAAATCTGTCTCATTAAAAGCTCAAGCCTGAGTCACTCTTTGTGTTTTTATCTACTGAAGAAGTCTAAAATATGTTTTTAAAGGTAAAAGAAATAAGAAAATTTTGTGATATTCTTTTTTATACCAGAATTATCAAAACTTTTACTGCTACCAAATAGATAAGAAATGTCTCACAAAAAGCAACCCAGATTTTCTTTTGATTGTCTCTGTAAGGAATTTGAGGAATTTCTTAGGGGAGGCAGAAACATTGTTCTTCTCCCAAATTGGTTCTATAAATTCAGCAAGTGAGTGAACACATTCAAGAACAAGGGATACGGCAGAATTGGCATTTAAATCACTTCAACTTCAAAATGCTTTGTGCTCTCTAAATCCTTTTGATCATTAAGCCAGCAGTAAATGGATGTCTAAGTTAGAACATTTTGAGGAATATTTTCCAAAAAAATATTGTAAGAAATACTGCTTCTTTGAACAGAATAAATTTTCTCCCTTTATTTGAAGGCAGATAAACCAGTGCTCCAAGGAGATAGTCTATTATCACAAATGTGAATTCTTTACAAGTCTTAGAAAATAACTAGATGTGGCAAAACCTGAGGAATAGAGGGATAGGATTGGAGACATGATACTTCAAGAGAGAGAGACTGCACTGTCTCTCAGATGAACATTTTTGTCTAATATCACTCCCATGAGGGAGAATGGTCTGAGCTAGCTTTAGTGTTTTTTTTTTAATTAGAAGGGAAAAAAGAACTATTGCCTGAGGTACCATCCACCCTGACTCTTTACATTTATGCCAGAGTGTATCCTATTCAGCATGGCAATGATGTGCATATGCAATACTTTATATTTGTAAGATACATGCAAGAGAAGAGTCAGCAAAAGTACATTATATCCTACTAGTTCTTATCTCCCATCTCCAACAAAAGGGAAATTTTCAGGTAAAAGGAAGTACTTCTTTTAGTAAACTCCTACAATTAAAAAAATAATATTTTATAAAAGATTCAAAGAAATTTAGAATAGAGAATAATTCAGAAATCATCTAGTCAAAAATTTTTTTTTTTTGTATATAGAAAAACCAAAATAGGGTTTGGTTTTTAGTTGACTCTGCATATATTGTCCATTTCCATATTTGTTGACAAAAAATATTTGAGTAGATTATTAGATAATTTGCTTAAGCCAGGTATAGTGACACATGTCTGTAAACTCAAGGACTCTGGAGGCTGAGGAAGAAGGACTCCAAGTTTAAGGCTGGCCTTGACAATTTATCAAGACACTGGGAAGGAATGGGGATATATCTCAGTAATAACACACCCTTGGGTTCAATCCCCAACCCCCCAAAATAAAAAATAATTTGCCTGAAGTAATAATAGAACTAGTTAACAAAAGAGCTTGAACTAGAAGTAAAACTTCTTTACCCTAAAAGCCATTTTGGAACAAGTACACTTAACTTTCAGAGTAACTGTGCACATTTTAACCAAATCCTGTTTTATGACATAAAAAATATGAAAGTTTTCAAAATATTATTTATGTCTGTTATGGTTTAGATATGAGGTGTCCCCAAAAAGCTAGTGTGTGAGACAATGAAAGAAAGTTATGGTGAAACAATTGGGGTTATGGGAGCCTTAACCTAATCAGTGCATTAATCCCCTGAGAGTGATTTACTGGGTGGTGACTTTAGGCAGGTAGGGTATGAATGGAGGGGGTAGATCAATGGGGACCTGCCTTTGGGGTATATATTTCCTGCCTGGTGAGTGGAGCTCTCTCTTTCTGCTTCCTGATTGCCATGGCCTGAGCTTTTTTTCTTCTACCATGCTCTTCTGCCATGATGTTCTATCTCTCCTCAAGCACAAAGCAATGAAGTTGGCCATCCATGGACTGAGTCCTCTGAAACAATGAGCCCCAAATAAATTTTTCCTCCTCTAAAATTGTTCTTGTCAGGTCTTTTGGTCACAGTGGAAAAAAAGCTAAAACAATGTTGTAAGAACAACCTAGGTTTGAAAATGCATGTTTTTCTAAATCTCAAAATGAAAGCATTAGTTGGGCTTGGTAGCACACACTCATGATCTCAATGACTCAAGGGGCTAAGGCAGGAGAATCATGAGTTCTAGATCAGCCTGGGCAACTTAGCAAGACCCTGTCTCAAAATAAAAAATAAAAAATGACTGGGATACATCTTAGTGGTAAAGGGTCCCTGGATTCAATTTCCAGTGCCAAAAATAAATAAATAAATAAAAATTTCTACCATCTTCAATATTAACTAGTCTTTGAACTTACCAGGAAAAATTTTCTTGAAAAGACCCAAATTACCATGGAATATAAGCTTACTAAATTTTATGTATTTCTTAAAAATCTTATCCAAACGATATTGAATAGACCAAGTAATTATTTCGGATTACTAAATTATTCATTTCTGTAGGCAATGCATGTGGGAAACAGCAAAATCTTAACACATCTGAAGGTTAAATCTTAGACTTGAAAACAAGAGGAAATAAAATGTAATGGATGAATACAATCAAATCATAAACAAAAAGAAATTGGTCTGCAGTGACTCCCTTTGGCCAAATTTAGGGCAATTAGACATCAAAATAATAATAATGTCAACAAGCATAATACATTGAAAATTTCATCATTTATGGGAATAGTAAAGAAAGAGAGACAGAGACATAGACATCGAGACAAAAAGAGAAGAGGCAAACTATTAGCAACTAGTAAATCTAAATAAAAGATATATAGAATTTATTACACTACATTTTTAAACACTGTGGTCTGAAATTTTTCAAAATAAAATGTTAAGGAAAACATTAGCCACCTCCCCCAGCCATGTATATATACAAATGAAAGGATACAAGTATTTATCTCTTGGTGAAAAAACAAAATCCAATCAAAGAGGCCTAGGTAAAAGCTCAGAAGCAATAGGTTATGATCATAACTAGGAATTTTATGCTTAATAAATTTTATTGACATTACCAGTTTTAAAATAAAGAATACACGTTTAGAATAAGAGTGGAGTACTCGAGTACTCTGCTTGTTATCTATGAAAGGGGATTTTGGAGAGCCTAATTTGAGTGGCACTGGATCTACAGGACTCTCAGAAGGGCAAAGTGGTCTGACAAGCCAAGAAATTTGAATTAATTTGACAGTTAATACATCATTATGGAAATGGGTGTATCAGGTACCCACTAGGTGGCACAAGTCACTAAAATCATCTGATTCTCTGCTGATGGAGATAATCCTATAGATTATAGTAGGAGAGGATTCAACATTGGCTGATCGATATGCTCTATTTGGCAGATGTGTTTTTGTTGACATTCTGATTGATATATCCAGCTCCTCTAGTGTTCATATACATGGTTACGCATGTTGAGGTGATTAGATAAACATTGTATACTCGAGTTTTTGAACTGCAAACATGGGCAACAGAGCAAAGGCATGATAGATTTCAGAAGGTTTTCTCCAATTAGCACTTTTATTTTACTCCCAAATATTTCTGAAGTGACTCTGGAATTTGGTAGTGACATCAATAAGAAATTGGTGTTGAAGGGAAAGATACAAATAGTATTTTGATGTTATAAATATCTTCAGAAAAGGCAAAAGAACTTTGACCTACTTTCCTTTAGAAGGAAATAGAGACTCAGTCAAGAGAGAAGCTCTCGAGGAGACAATTTTTCCATCTCTCATCTGTATATTGTGCTAAAGACTCTTTAATTTCCACAGAAATGAATGGGTTAAAATTAATTTCTTCAGCCAGGTGTGGTGTTACACGCCTATAATCCCAGCAGCTGGGGAGGCTAAGACAGGAGGATCACAAGTTTAAAGCCAGCCTCAGCAAAAGTGAGATGCTAAGCAACTCAGTGAGACAAAAATAAAATAAAAAATAGGACTGAGGATACAGCTCAGTGATCTAGTGCCCCTGAGTTCAACCCCTGGTACCCCTCCCCCCAAAATTAATTTCTTCAACAGTTTTCTAGAATCTATTACATGTAAAGCTCCACTCTGGGGTTCAGCACTGTCCACTACACTCGTTGAGGTCTTATCGCATTGTCTATTATTTGTTTTGAAATTCTTCAGCATAGACAACAAAGTAATTTTCTCTCACAATAGCCCTTATTTCCCAAACCACATTCTATTTTGTGCATTATGCTGGCCTAAATAGAGTATCAAATTATTTAAATTTCTAGCACAAAAGAAGACAAGCTTAAATCTAGGACTTGCTAAATCTAAATCAATCTTACAACTAAAATTTTCTAGAGAAGATTCCCCCTCAAGATGTGGTAGATCTTTGGTTGTTATCCTGTAACAAATATTGACCATATTAATTATCTCTAAGACTACCTACAAGACAGTGCCAGGATCTGTCTGAATACTCAAGGACAGAGTTAATGGTAGCAAAGTGGGAAGTTACAGGATGTTAGCATTGTAATATGGTTAGCTTGTGAGAATCATCTCAATACCAAATAAATGCTACAAATGAATCACAAAGACTAAACAGAAGTTGTGGAACACCATGGGAATACCCTGGCAGGAACAGATTACAACAAATGAATCAAGCACTACTTTACAAGGGAATATAGTGAATAGAATAAGAATAGTGATTGATATATTTCCAGAAACTAAGAGGTCTTTACATACTGTAAGAAACAGATGAGAAATGAAATACACCATAATAATTATTTGCAGATAACCACAATGGCATAAGACAAGGGAATTATTTTTTAAATTATTTTTAATGCAGTATGCATTATGGAGCAGCCACTTTGGTTAGGGTCAATTAAAACTCTGAAGAGAGGTACCTATTTAGTAAATTATCTCCAAATTATAGAGATACAGGAAAGAATTTACATTAACCTTATCTTTCTAGAATAAACTGTGGTCTAGAGCAATTAAATAGCCCCAGTTGAAGAGGAAATAGTCTACTTGACAGAGAAATCTTTTTTTTTTTTTTTTTTTTTTTTTTTTTTTTTTGGTACCTGGGATTGAATTCAGGGGCACTCGACCACTGGGCCACATCCCCAGCCCTTTTTTTTGTATTTTATTTAGAGACAGGGTCTCACTGAGTTGCTAAGTGCCTCACCATTGCTGGGGCTGGCTTTGAACTCCCGATCCTCCTGCCTCAGCCTCCCAAGTGCTGGGATTATAGGTGTGCGACACCGTGCCCGGCTTGACAGAGAAATCTAACCATGGAAATAAATAGTAGAATTACAAATATAACTATTTTGGAAGTCATGACTAGATTACAGATTTAGCCAATTATTTTCAATTGACAGTTAAAAACACTAGGTAAATGACTTTTAAAAAATATTTTTTTAGTTGTCAATGGACCTTTATTTTATTTATTTATATTCGGTGCTGACAATTGAACCTAGTCCTTCACACATGCTAGGCAAAGCGCTCTGCCACTAAACTACAACCCCAGCTCCAGTAAATAGCTTTTGATGACTCAGAAATTCACAGTTTCAGACAAAAAACATAAGTCAAAACTGAGAAACATAACTTTACTATGGAAAAATCAGACTTTTACTGCCTTAACCCTGTTGTCAAATTTAATATCCCATCAGTGAAACAACCAGACATCTGTGACCCACAATATTATACAATGTAAAATGTATAACATCTTCTATGATTTTAATTTTGACAAGTATGTTTAACTTGAATTTAACAAAGCCTTCAGATAATAGAGATGACAGAATAAAGGAACAAGTAAAACACCACCACAAGAAAGGGATCAAACAAGACAAGATGTTCCACGGGACCGCTGGAAGGACCTCAGCAAATCAGAATGTTATCGTAAAAGGTGTCATTGAAGAATGCAAGAGACTCACGGGATTTAGCAAGATGTGTTTGGATTAGATCTTGGTTATATAAACCACCTGCAAAGGGACATTAGGAGAAATTTAAATATGGATGGAGTATTACATTATAATAATAAATTAATAATTTTGTTAAGTATATCATTTTAGGTAGAAAAAAAGAAGCATGTTGATGTACTAGGACATTTGTGATATTTATTTTACATAAAATAAATCACCACAGGCAATGTGATATATATGTACATATTAGCTCTTATATAAAACTATCAGCAGAGTTAAAATTTGGAAGACTATTAAAAGCTCTTCAAAGGTAGCTGCTCCTAGTTTTCAACTACCTACATTTCTAGTCACCAAAATATCTATTAATCAACATAATAAATGTTATGAATTATTTTGCATTGGTTAAATGATAGCCAATATTCTGTAGGCACACTAGTACTTAATTCTGCCTTCTTCAAAACTTTTATGCTGATTACTTGTCAGAGGACCTAAAAAAAGAAAGGCAGCTAGACTTCACCGAGAACACAGACAAGTGGCAAGACTTTGTTGGTATTTGCATTCCAATAAATGTTTGTTGAGGGCTTGGATTGTAGCTCAGTGGTAGAGTGCTTGCCCAGCACACATGTGAGGCACTGGGTTCAATCCTCAGCACCACATAAAAATAAATAAATAAAATAAAGGTAATGTGTCCATCTACATCTAAAAAAAATTTTTTTTAATGTTTGTTGAGTGTGAAAATTCATTCTGAGTCTGAAAATTCATTCTGAAAATTCATTTCTTTCATTGTAACATATCACCGTATAGTTATGGGAAAGGAGACAAATGCTCTCCTCCTACATCTAATTATTGCAAGTCTGTAACTACCTATCAAAGAAACTAACTGTGAATGTGCAAGGTAGCTAAAGGCAGTTTGAGATGTCTAATGGACTGCAACAGAAAGTAACTTCAGGTACCCATATGTGAACCCACAGTTCAGAGTGCAAAAGCTCCCTCTGTGGGCAAGACAGGACTGTGTTCAAGGAGTTCGTGTTATGTAAAGGCAAAGCTCAAGACTATAAAACTTCCATTTTTCTCTAATTTAAAGGAAATCTCAGGAAATGGTTAGCTATTATTTTATTTAATCTTGTGTATTAACATCTATGTACCTATTTTCAAACAGAAATCTACTGCTTAGTTCAACTAGTTATTTCTCAATACCTTGAGGTATTATTTTCCCTAAAAGAACATCATACTTCCTAAAGTAGATTCTCAGTATCTTTTTAACATCAAAAATGCTTTTATGTTTATTCTTTGAAGCTAATTGTAAACCATTGAACCTATTATTCCCAAAAAGTGGGGGTGGAGGGTGGGGAAGGAGGATGTTTTATAGGACTTTGGGTTCTCTCTTATTAATTGATCATAAATCACTGCTTGCCATTTATATGTTAATTTTGAATAAGACCAAGAAAAATAATTTCAGGTCCTTTGTTCAAAAAAACATTCCTTGTACTGAATCTTGTCAAAATAGCTCCCAGCTTTGTGGAAGCATAAAAGAAGAAAGAAGCTGCATAATATTGGATCATTCAGGACTTGACACTCTTGCAGAGTAAGCAACATACTTTTAAAAATTAAAGGTCAGATGTCAAACCTTTCTGGCCAAGCAATGATTTGTTTTAAGATTCCATAGTCACAATTTGTTAGAGCACTATGGCTTCCAATAGTTCTACTATTAACCCTTTATGCATGAAGTGCTTATTACAGATAAGCAGTATATATTTTATCTTATTTTAATTTGGAAGGAATTACACAGTATTTAAACACAAATTTGTCCCCATTTTAGGTAATAGGCCTGCACCTTAAAACTAACTCAAATATCAAATACCTGAGGAGTATATATTTTACCTTCCCCAGGAGTCTTTAATTAAAAATAATGGCACCTAAAATATATAATGAAAAAATTCCTCATGTAACAGGAAATATCATTTACGCTAAATTGTAGGTGCCTTTGTGATATTAACTTTATGTTTAAATTTATTTCAAGTACACCTGGAATTTCTAAAGATAATGACACATAGATTTTTAAGGCTCACTATATCAGCTATACAAGTAGAAGTTTTAACTTATTAATATCCCTTATATCAAGGCTTTAGCAAAATTTATGAATAAACTATTGTTTCATTTCTTCTTAGGGCCTTTGCAATGTTAGGACTGATAAGACCAAATGAAAAATGTTGACAAATTTCCTCTGAGACAGTATCCCTGTCATTCATGTTGCTTCCATCAGAGAAGGGTAGTGTTTTGAGATATGACCACGTCGTTGACCTTTTCTCCAGAGCTAAAAGCAGAAGAGATTCAAAGTCCACTTAATTATTCCTAGTCTATTAGTTCGTTTCCATACAAGCTGGGTGTGGTGGTGCATACCTGTAATCCCAGCAATCTGTGAGGCTGAAACAGGAATACCGTAAATTTGAGGCCAGCGAGGCAACTTTGTAAAACCCTGTCTCAAAATAAAACACGAAAAGGACTGAGAATGTAGCTCAGTGGTAGAGTGCCCCTGGGTTCAACTCCTAGCACCAGGGGTAGAGGGATGATTGTTTCCCTGTGAAGTAAATTCCAATTATTAATATTTTTCAGAAATGCTTAAGGAAAATTTAGTATGTAAAAAGCATGGGGAAGTGTATGTCTTATTATGTTCAGGCTGTGGTACCAAAATACCATAAACTATGGCTTAAAAACATATAAACAACACACATTTCTGGAGACTGTGAAATCCAAGATCAAGGTGCTGGTATATTCCATGCAGGTGAGATCTACTTCCTCACCTGACAGAGTACCTGTCCACTGGGGTGGATGAGGCAAGGCAGCTCTGTGGGGGCTCTTTTATTGGTGCACTAATCCCATTACTGGGGGCACTATCCTTCTAACTCAATCATCTCCTCAGAGGCCCAGTCTCTTAATACTATCACCTTGGGGGTTTAGGATTTCAACATATGAATTTTAGGATTCAAACATTCAGACCATAAGAGTGGTGAAGTTTTCCAAGATTACCAGCTAAAATTTCAGGTGGATAATAGAATGTCTATTATGGTCAACTTGAATCTTTTAAAAAGTTTTTTCCTACTTCCTACTTAATCTACTTCAGAAGACTGCTTCTCTGTGGTAATGCTAAATGCAAATATCTCATATTTAACTGGTTTATAATCTCCAGGAACCTGAAATTCTCACCAATATTTGCCTTAAACAAACAATTCTCAGAGCTGGGGGTGTTGCCCAGTAATAGACTTTCGTAGCATTTATGAGGTCCCGGGTTCGATCCCAGCACCACACACAAAATAATAACTATTATTATTATTATTATTATTATTATTAAATACTTAATATAGTATTATTATTATTACAAAACAAAAGAAAACGCCAGGCATGGTGGCACACACCTGTAATCTCAGCACTTGGGAGGCTGAGGCAGGAGGAGTGCGAGTTCAAAGCCAGCCTCAGCAATGGTGAAGCACTTAGTAACTCAGTGAGACCCTGTCTCTAATAAAATACAAAAAAGGGCTGGGGATGTGGCCCAGTGGTTGAGTGCCCCAATACCAAAAAAAAAAAAAAAAAAAAAAAAAAAAAAGCAAGCAAGCAAGCAAGCAATTCTCCCTGGTGAGCATTTCTCTCTCCTGAGTCCTGCCCACCCACAAATCATAAAAAAAATGTGAACTTGGATAGGAAGTTTCCAAGCACACCTGTTCCTTTTTTTTAATTAATAAGATTTTTTCTTTGACAAAATTTACATGTTCACTATTTCTGAGGCTTTCTTTTATCAGTTAGGCACCATGTCTTCACCAGTCTTTGCCTTTCTATTAGAAAACTTAGGGGTTTTTATGTTTTTTGGTTTGGTTTGGTTTGTTTGGTTTTTTTTTTGTTGTTGTTGTTGTTGTTTTGTTTTGTTTTGAATACTGGGAATTTATCTAAGGTACACTTTACCACTGAGCCATATCCTCATCCCTTTTTATTTTTTATTTTGACACAGGATCTCACTAAGTTGCTGAGGCTGTCTTTATACTTGTGATCCTCCTGCCTTAGCCTCCTGAGTAGCTGGAATTACAGAAAACTTAGATTTTAAAGAAATCACATAAATATCTGTTGTGTGTGTCTGTCTGCATATTATGTACCTTCAAAGTAAGGTATTTATATATTCTTTAATCATATTTTAACCATAAAACTTATATACATCTGATGGAAAGCAGATAAAAGATCTGTGATCCAAAGCATAATAAAAGTATTTTGTATTTGCTCTCAATATGTTTTATATATACATATATTTTAACTTAATTTGTTTTTAATATTTACAAAAAAAGTCATACATATATTTCCTTAGCCAGTTCTTTCCTGGCAGTATATTAAAACATTTTTACATATCAAAAAAATTTTAATATTATTTTAAGATTCATAGTAATTAGGGTTTTTAAGTAGTTGTACAGTATTCATCTTCTGTCTTTCGAGGTAAAAGCAAGGGAAAAAAATCCATAATGGAATATACTGAACTTACTATTAACTTTTATACATCAAGGCAACTTTTACAAATGTCTACTATTTGCATTTTGCATATTGATAAAAATTAATGAGTTTTTAGAACTGTTGTAAAACAAGTCAGTCAGTCAATTATTGCTTTCTGTGTGACCAGAAATGAAACAGATAGGCCTAGGTGGTATGGGAGCACAGAGAAGGTGCATTTAAGAAAGAAAATCACTTGTTGAGTGATGCTAACTTAAATATTGAAGGACAAGGGGAAAGAGACTGCAGCATAAGCAAAGAAATGCTTAGAAGTAGTCAAGAAATATTTCATAAATTGGCCTGATCATAAAAATCATTAGAGATAAAAGCCTCACTACTGGAGAGTCCAACTCATTAAGTTTAGGGCCAGGCCAAGAGTCTTAGAGCATGTTTAATAATGTACGCAATAAACTCCTACATTCAGGAAAGATTACAAAATAGTTCTAATACTCCCTCAACTGGAAGCCTGATCATTTTAAAGCACAGTGATAAAGCAGTGGCCATCAGTGAGGTCACTTGCCAAAAACAGTTTGTGGACTAAGTTTTAAAGTTATCCTGAAGAGACTAAATCTGAGTTTGCAAACAAGATTAGCATTTTAGAAAAATCACTCTATAAGGATTGTGTTGTGAAATGGAAGGAAAGCTGGTTTTGAAGAGGTTAATGTTGACAGTCTTGGTAAAAATTGCACAGGCCTTAAGTAAACAAGTAGTAATGATCACAGAAGAGAAGAGATGAAGAGATTCCTGGGAAGTAGGTGCTATAGGGTATAGTAATTGACTGGATGGTAGGTGTCTGTAAAAGGGACCTAGGGAAGCAGTTTGACCAGACAAGAGAAATGTCATTCATAAGGATATGACATTCAAGTAGAAGGGAAGATTTAGGGGAAAGAAGGAAGTTCACTTTCAGAAACACTGAATTTTATTGGAAATACAAGTATAAAATTAAGTCCAATACTCAAAAGAAAGATTCGGTGGGAAGCATAAACTGGGATATAAACATGGCAGAAGTTGAAACTATGCACCTGAGAAAGAAGAAATTTAGAGCCCTGGGGAAGCCAACATTAATGCTTAATTATGAGTGGTGACACACAGGAAATTACAAAGGAGACTAAAAAGGAGTGTCAACTTTGTTTTTAAAGGCTAGGGATGTAGCTCAGTGGTAGAGGCCCTGGGTTCAAATCCCAGTACCCCCCCCCCCACACACACACACTTTAAAAAAAAAGGAGGGGATGGTATCACTGAAAAAGAGATTGACTCGGGAGAGAATGTTCATCAGTTTTACCTGCTAAGGAGAAATCAAGTGAAGTGAGAGTAATAAGGCCAAGAATGCCTCCTTGATATGTTTCTGGCCAGCTAGGAAATCAAGTGTTTCCTTCCTAGGAGCTGAATCATGAGTGGTGACACACAGGAAGAGAAGGTAGATGAACCTGAGTTTCATGTGATCATAAATATCCACAAACTTCATTTTCAATAATCTTGTGCTCTCTACCCTCAGGAGACTTGATTAATTAGCATTTTCTTCTGTGCTATGAGTTATACTGGCTTCTTTCCAAAGTATACAATTTTTTTCTCCATAAGTTATCTGAATATATTTCTTTTCCTTACAGAAATCCCAGAATGATAAAGAAATAGTGTTTTGTTTTCATTTTAAGCAAAACAAGCCATTGTATATTTTCTGAATTAAAATAGAAGAGGGAGAGATGATTGATTTTAAAAACGTCATTGAATAGATTGAGATGAACTCTATATAGATTGAGAAATCCATTTTCTGCCATCAGGAAATGGAAGTACAAATGCCGATTAAAAAGCTTATAAGTAAGAGAGAGAGAGGCAGGTACAGTTCTAACTTTGTGCCATTGGCATACCTAGTGAAATAGACAGAATCATCATCTGCTTAGTGTAAGAAGAGCTGGTGGAGGGAAGAAGCTTTGTGAGTCAGGGAAATGTCTGAATTAGCCACTGTTGGTTGATCAGGGCCACATTGACCATAGCTGCAGATGCAGCCTTAGTCAGGATGCAGCAATGCACTGCCATCAATTGGCAGTATGTGATTTTTCTCCAGGAACTCTCACCTACTGGGTTGCAGAGTCAGAGAAACAGGATGGCTAGATTGAGAGTTGAAAGTAATATTTAAAGCATGACTTAAGTAATGGACACCAGTGTCTGAAGCTGGACAGGGGAAAATGGGAAGACAGAAAGGGACTGATTGATTAGGAGAAAATGAAGGACTCAAAGCTTATGGGGTCGTAAGGTCAAAGAGCAAGCACAGTTCAAGTAAGGACAAGAAAATTACCAAAAGCAAATGTGTTGCTTAAATACAAAGTCTGAATATAAATCTTTGTGGTTGGAGGATCCACTTTTATCCACTTTCAGACCACTCTGCTTTTCTAAATTTTAGAATTTCTAATCTGGTTTTCTGTGACTTTCACTCACAAACTGTATGGCCACTGGGTGGGGCTATTACAAAGAAAATGTAAACCCATTGATTAAATATTAAGATCCCCTGAAAAACTAAGATTCTATGAAATTATGCAGTTTTTTTGGTTTTGTTTTGTTTTTGGAATGGTCCAGTAAGTGGTAGACTAAATGAGAATTATTCCCTCTTCCACCCCTGCCACCATTCTTATGATCTGCCCATTCCAACTTGCTTCCAGTAGAACAGCTGGCCTTGTAAGACTCTAAACAACCAGGAGTTTTGGAAGATTCTTGCTCTTAACACAAGTACTAGTCCCTCTATGGCTAGGCTGATCGCAATACTTTAAAAAATATATATATTTATTTATTTGCTTTAGTTGTACACAATGTAACGCAGTTATGTTTACGTGGTGCTGAGGATGGAACCCAGGCCAAGCACGTGCTAGGCGAGAGCTCTACCACTGAGCCACAACCCCATCCCCGGATCGCAATCCTTTTTAACTAGTTCTCCACTGGCAGTAGAAATTTTTTTTTTTTTTTTTTTTTTTTTTTTTTTTTTTTTTTTGCAGTACCAGGGATTAAACTCAGGGGCACTTGTCCACTGGGTCACACCCCCAGCCCTTTTTTGTATTTTATTTAGAGACAGGGTCTCACTGAGTTGCTAAGTGCCTCGCCATTGCTGAGGCTGGCTTTGAACTCGCGATCCTCCTGCCTCAGCCTCCCAAAGTGCTGGGATTACAGGCGTGCGCCACCGTGCCCGGCTTAGTAGAAATATTTTTTAAAGAGAATCAGAAAAAGAGACCATAGCCAGGTGTGGAGGTACGTGCCTATAATCTCAGCTATTCTTCAGGAGGCTCAGGCCAAAGGATCACAAGTTTGAGGTCAGTCTGGGAAAATTAGCAAGAATCTGTCTCAAAATAAAATAATAAGAAGGGCTGGTAATGTAGCTAAGTAATAGAGCACCCTGAGCTCAATCCCTGGTACCCCCCCCCACACACACACACACAAAAAAAAAAGAAAAAACATAATCATGACATTCCTCACTTAGGTCTAACCTACAAATAACTCCTTTAATCTATATTATCTTATAGGTTTGAAAAAAATCTACGGTTTAGTTCTACACCTTTTACTGCTGACTATGAAATGATGATCTGTTTCATAAATTGCCACTTTGCTTAGATTCTGTAGCAGCCATGTATTAAAATGGTAAGGCTAGTAATTACCAGCAATGAGACTGGCATTATCTGCTGTGACTTCCTGCTCAATTTTACTTCAAAAGTGTCCTAGCTGGTTACCTCACTTTGATGGTGATACTTGTTCAAGTGCCACAGACTACTTATTCTCCTGTCTTTTCACAGTCCCCCAAAATGTGCCTTTGCTACAAGAAGACAGTACAGCTAGCTGGGTGGGCATGGTAAATACCTGTAATCCCAGCAACTCAGGAGGCTGAGACAGGAAGTCACAAGTTCAAGGTCAGCCTTGGCTACTTAGAAAGACCCTGTCTCAAAAAAATGAATAAATGAATGAAAGAATAAGAGGGCTGGAAGTGTAGCTCAGTGGTAGAGCAACACTGGGTTCAATCCTCAGTACTGCAAAAAGAAAAAGAGAGGAATAAAGAAAGGGAGAGTATGGCTAAATTGATAATATGCATCTGTACCACTGGTCAGACAACTACATGTTTTTTGTAGTTTCATCATGGTTTATGACCAACAGCACATACTTTCTAAAGTAGTATGAGAAAAGCAAGAAAAGGTAAGTAAACTTTTCAGCAGAACACTTTCTTGGGCACAGGGAAGACAGGTAAGAGCTTCTCATTCAAATTTTATAGATCAAATTTTTAAAGTTTCCATAAGCAGTTCCCTCTTCTTTTAATGAAGGGAGGTAGTAGTTATCTTTACCTATCATAGAATCAAGTGAAAATCTGTCATGATGAGATAATGTGATTTTAAAAAAACTTTTTTAGTTGTAGGTGAACCAAATACCTTTATTTTATTTATTTATTTTTATGTGGTGCTGAAAATTGAATCCAGTGCCTCACATACAATAGGCAAGCACTCTACCACTGAGCCACAACCCCAGCCCATAGATAATATGATTTTATTATTATTATTTTTGTGTGTGTGTGTGTGGAATCCATTCTTTGCCCCGATAGCCACAGAGGTATGTGGCTTGCTTTCTTTTTGCACTGAGAGGTTATATCTATCACATGTTCCTTCAGACAATAGGCTGGACTGTAGATAAAGTAGGGAGAGTGGAGACAGAGTGGAAGGAGGCCCAAGAGACTGTGAGTTGGAAATACCAGGCACCTATACAACAATTAACCCTGATAAAATTGTTTTTAGAAAAATCTTGGACATAACTAAAACTGGAAAAATAGCCACTTTATAGTGGAAAAATCTGGCAGACATTACCAAAGATGGGACAAACTGACATCCTATGCTTCCGAGATACACTAAAAAGGAAACAATGTTATTCTTATGTAGTGTTCTGCTAAAATGTGCAGCATGGATCAAATCACAAGGAAACGTCAGAAAAACCCAAATGAGCCTTCTTTCTACCAAACAAAACTCAAAAAATAGCAATATCATGAAACAAAGAGTGAAGGACACTTCCAGATTAAAGGAAACACAAGAGATATGAAGGCTAAAATGCTACAATCCTGCTCAATTCTGAACAAGCAACTTAGTTTCTTTTTGTTTGGTTTGGTCTGGTTTGGTTTGGTTTTATTTGGCTTTTGAATTTTTTGTTTTGTTGTTTGATACTGGGGATTGAACCCAGGGGCACTTTACCACTGAATTACATCCTCAGACATTTTATTTATTTGTTTGTTTATTTAAATTTTGACACAAAGTCTCATTAAGTTGCTTAAGACCTCACTAAATTGCTGAGGCTGGCCTTGAACTAACAATCCTCCTGCTTCTGCCTCCCAAGCAGCTGGGAGTGCACCACTGCAACTAGCAGAAACTTACTTTCAATTCAGTGGTTATCCCTATGTACAGAAAAGCTGATGGAGAAACAGAAGAGAGGAGGAGAGGGAGAAATTAAATTTGGGTAAAATGCTAGCAATGGGTAGCTCTAAATGAAGTATATAGGTGTTATCTGCAATAGTCTTGCAACTTTTCTGTAAGTATGAAACTATTTCAAAATGAAAAGTTTTAAAAAAATAAACTCTTGATAAAATGAAATTACCTGGAGGGTTCAAAAGACCTGACCTCTCATTCAAAATCATTGATGCTAAATAAGTTTCTGTTCTCTCATTTAGAACCATACAGAATTATCAGAAGAACTAAGTAAGGTAATACATGCAAAAGAGATCTGAAACGTTTAAAATAACATGCAGTTGTAGAGTATTGTTAGAAATGAGAGATCTAGGGGCTGGGGCTGGGGTTCAGTGCCAGAGTGCTTGCCTAGCACCTGTGAGGCACTGGGTTCAATCCTTAGCAGTGTATAAAGGCATGCTGTCCATCTGTAACTACAAAGAAAATTTTTTTTAAAAAAAGAAAGAAATGAGTGATCTATTAAGATGTCTTAATAGATGGGGTGTCAGATCATGTATCACTTAAGAAATGATAGATATCTTTCTCTGGATAAAGAAACAGGAATCTGTGGGACAATTAGAAAGCAAGAGCATTTTAGGTCATTTTTAGTAACTTGACTCCCTATCCCAAATTGTTTTTTTTAAACAGGATTTTATTATCTAGTGTACACTGGACAATGTACATATTATAAGAATCACAAGGATAAACATTTCATATCTCCAAAAAATTCAGAGACAATCAGGAGATAAGACTGAAAAACTAAAAATCAATAATATGATGTGTTAAAAATGGCTATAGGGGCTAGGGTGTAGTCAGTGGTAGAACATGTGCTTAGAATGTGCAAAGCCCTGGGTTCCTTTCCCGCACAAATATGCGCGCGCGCGCACACACACACACACACACACACACACACACACACACACACACACAGTCACAGAAACAAGGAAACAGTAAATCTGAGGTTTGTAGACAGACATAAGAGAATTACTGAATTACTGACAGGAAGTAATATTTGAATTGATGAATGAGAAAAACACTTGCAAATAAGAGAGCATTCCAGGCAAAGAGAGCAGCTGAGGAAGGTACCAAAATATCTCACATTTAGTTTCTTGTTAGGTCTTTGCCTGTGTGACTGCCTGCCACTATCTTCCTGACTTAGCATCCCTGATGCCATAGGAATCCTCTGCACTTTACTTTATTTTCTATCACCAACTTCTAATGTTGGAGTATATTAAAATACTTTGGCCCACCCCAGTCATGAAGAATGAATAGAACCTTGTTCCATTTGGGGGATTGTAGGGGCTTTTTAATGCTAATTAGTTCTCTTAAATCCATTCCTGGATCCCAAAAAGGTTATAGATTTTTTTTTTTTAAATAAATAAGAAGCAAACATCTGTGTACCATGCAATCTCTTCTTTGCCCTGGAATTGGGGCTATTTCATAGAGCATTTTGATTAATGGTGCAAATTAGTCTAATTACCAAATCAGACTAAAAGCTTTCAGAAGTGAGGTAAATGGATACATACACTGTGGAAAGGCCAGACTTCTCATAAAGCCACTAAAAACTATTTTGGGTACCCATAAGATGGTTTGGTTAGTATGGAAAACGGTAAGGCATATATATAAGGACACAGTGAAAGACACCTCTGTGGTTTATAAATTTCACTTGCAACCAGGGAGTAGAAGCCTCTAACACACTCCACTGCTCCTACAAATAGGTAAAAGTAGAGTTTCAGTTTCAATCTTGCTCTTTCTTTCTTTGAAATGATCCTAGCTTCTGCTTTTGAACAAACAGTAAGAGTTTCTGATTCCTGTTTATTGCCATTAAAGACCAAATAGAGAACTTGTTTTTCACACAGGAAATGCTGGTGAAACTCCTAGCTCAGTCAGCACTTTCTAAGCAAATTTAGGTACTTTGTTTCTAGTCTGTGCACATGAAGGTCTTTACCTCTACAAGTTGCTCATTATAACCAAGACTTAAACTAATCCACACCTTGGACATCAATTGTCTAATCTTTCTTGTTTCACATTAGAAAACTGAATGCACAGTACTACTGATTTTTTAAAATTGATACAAAGAGTTATACAAAGCAAATGTCTGAAAAGTGCTATCGCCTTGGAAGAAGACCATGCATTCCAAAATTACAGACTGGGAAGGCATTATTATAACTAACCTGTCCCAGTTCCAATGAACCAAAAATTGTTCACAGAACACAGTGAATTATGATGAGTATGCAAGGTCTTTTGTTTTGAAAGTTTAAAAAAATGCAACAGTTTTAACTCTGCAGCTTTTAGCTGCCAATTCATGCTACAATGAATCTTTTTTTATTTTTTATTTTATTTTTTAATACACTAACAAAGTCTTCCTTCTTTTCTTCTCTCTTCACCAAAGTAATCCATATTGACAAGATCTCTCTACTTGGTTATAGGTCACCTGGGGTTCTTCTGGAATATTCAGTCCCTTTCAGAGCAGTCTTTGATATGTGTTTAAAATGTACTTTGAAAATGAGAGCTGGAGGTAGACTTCTCAAAATATGGGATCCTCAGATCAGGATCCATCCCACAATCAGGATGGATGCTGAAACCCTCAAAGAATATCAGAAATTCTCTGGAGGTAGGTTTACTAGCATGCAACCATTTGTAGCACATATTGTTTTTTTCTCCCTTAGGGTGCAAGGCTGTTATTAACAGTATTTAACCTAACAGTCCCACAGTGCCACAAGGTGGTGGGGGGCAGTCCCTGAACTAATTCCTGTTTCCAACTGTTTCCAAGTCCTTAGCCAAGGCTTTCTCAAGCTGTTCCTTTCCTCACAGCAAACAGATCCTCTCCTTTAGTTAACACTCACTTGAGCATTATTCCTTTAGACAAATTTTAACTTCTCCTAAAATGTAAATATTTTTTTGCACTATTGTTAATTATTTATAATCTACTGTGATGGAAAATGATGGAAAAATCTAAACAATTTTGATAGGTGATTGCTTAAGAATTCTAGAGTCAATTACTTGGTTTTAATATTTTTGAGAATTAATTTTATTGTTGATTTACTGTGTTCAGAGCTTTGGACTAGACACCCTTTAAAAGGCATTTTGATTGTGTGTGTGTGTGTGTGTGTGTGTGTGTGTGTGTGTGGGTGTTTTGCATATATTTTTTCATTCTCACAATAATCCTACTGTCCAGGCATTTCACTTATCTTCATTTTACAAAAAGGAAAATTGAGGTTCAGAGTATGGAAAGTTTCACTCCACCTGTAAGTGGCGAACAGAATATAAATTCATGTCAGATACCAAAGGTGAGACTACAATTTTGCTTAGACCCAAACAAGCATATCTTGTTTTGCATAGTAGCAAAGAAAATAATACTCAATAATAAGAGACCTGGTTCAGGAAGACTAGTTTGAAGTTGCAGTAGAAGAAACACAAGAATAAAAGAAAATGGATTGAGAGAAGGGAAGCATGAGGGAAAGTTTATTTACACTTTAAGGAGATTTATTGAGTTACTTTTTCAGGAAAGCACTAAGTTAACTACTGGCCTTGAGAGAAAGAGGCAAAAGCCTTGCCCTCAGAGAATGCAGGTGAAAGCAGAGACAGTCCCTTAAGTGACCTGCAGACCAAGGACAGCCTGCCAATCAGTACTCATTCAACATTGTCTACTCAGAGGCTTGTGTTGTCTGTTTGTTTGGCTTTAATTAGTTACTCGAATTCTGTATTTTTTTTTTTCAAATAAATGATACATGTACATGAAACAAACTTTGAAAAATAACAAAGATATACAATGAAAATTAAGTAATTTTCTCAACTATTCTTCCTCACCATCAATTCCCCTTCACAGAAACAAGATTTGCTTCTGCTTTCTTTTATATTCTTCTAGAGATTTTCTCACAGACACACACACACACACACACACACACACACACACACACACACTCTTTAAGATAAAATATATAATGTTCTTTAAAAAATAAGAAGAAAGCCAGGTGTGGTGGTTCACACCTGTAGTCACAAGGATTGCCTGAACCCAGGAATTACAGACCAGCCGGGGCAACACAGAAAGAACCATCTCTAAATAGATAGATAGATAGATAGATAGATAGATAGATATTTTTAAAAGATAAATGATAGCATACATAAACATTTTTTCTACATCTTTCTTTTCTTTACAAAACATATCTCATCGGTACATATAAAGCTGCCTTCACTCATCCTAATGATACCCAGAGCTTATTTAAACCATCTCCTTTTGGTGGATATTCACGTTGTTTACAATATTTTATGACTGGTAAAGTGCTACAATGACATCCTTATGCACGTTTTAACATGCAAGTATGCAAGCATACTTGTAGGGTAGATTCATAGACGTGGAATTACTGAGTCTAAGAATATGCCCATTAGTACGTACTACATCTTGACAGGTGTTGCCACCATGCTCTTCATAAGGTTTTGTTACCTCATATTGCATCCAGAAATACGATCATTTGACCTTAGTCAACATATAGGTTTAATATAGTGTTTCTATGGTTTTAATTTGAATCACAAATATTTTTAAATGCAGGGTGTTGCATGAAAAATGAAAAAGATTTCTAACTTTTCTTGAAAATCTGAAAGTCTGGCAACTCTGGACTCACGTGGTTAACGCCTAAACAGGGACTCTCTGCTTACACAGGGCATATGCATTCAATACCCCCCGCCCGCCCCACACACACACACAACCTCATGTTCATCCTCATCACTGCAGCAAGAGCCAATCACCACTCACTATCATTCAAGACATCACCTGGCCTTACATATGTGAGTTTTCAATTGCTCTAGAGAGAGAATAACAACCAAAAACAAATGAAACAAAAGTTTAAGTGGAATAGGTTAAGGAGACAGAAAAATGGATGACTATGGAAAAAGTTAGGTTAATTCAGTTAATGAATAACAAATTCTAGCCCCTTCTGAATGATCATCTATCCTCCTGGAACTTTATTATCAGGTTATATACACAATCTTAACCCAACATTGAAAAATTTTATATGTCTGGCTTTGAAAAGCTTGGAAACAACTCTAGATATGAAACTAACAATAATCTTGGCCCTGACCTTCTAAAAGGCAAATGTCTTCTCATACCAAGTACATAAAGTAGCACATGGTTTTATTTTCTTAAGCCAAATTAAATTTGTTGTTTTACCCCCACTCCTCAGAGAAATAAAACAGAAGATATTAGTTATCATGGAAAAGCAGGAGAGAGAGTTCTCCCTGAGTTGGGTTGACCCTGTCCTGACGACTTTGAGAAGGCCTCTACATCTGTCGTTGTCTAAACCTGTGATGTGCACCTCAAGACCAGCAGCCCACTCTCTTCATAGGCACAGGGAACCTCTGCCGTGATTCTGCACATTATAGCATCCATGCACTTTCTAAGGACGTTTTCCCCTCCAGCCACACAAGAGCAATGCACATCTCCAGTCACTACACCTCTGAGAAGCTCCTTGGTGGAGGGACACATTCATCTGTACAGCTCCAAAATCCACTTTTGATCCCTTCTCTTCTGACATAGTCTAGTTTCATCCTGACAAGGTAGAGGCAGGAAAAGAAGTTCTAACTGCAATCTTTAGAAACAAATTGCTAGCCACTCCTCTCTTGCTTTGGGATAAGGAAACACTTTATTCTTCCTTTTTGAGTTCACAGAGGGGAAACAAAACAAAACAAAACAAAAAAAAAAAAAAAACACTTCTTTGGTTTTGATATTTTTAACACTGTGCTGCTTAAGAGGGAAAGTTCTGTAAGGACTTTGGTTCAGAGCCAAATATTAGATTCTAGATTAAACAGACAAACATAGAAGATATTTAAATTATTATAGTTGAGCCTTACTATGAAAAAGTCTCTGTTCTTCCACTGGACCCTGTTTCTATTTGTGGAAGTGTATCTGACCTGGATCTGAATCTCACAGTCTTGAAGTTTTTACCAGAGAGTATTAATCTCTTCAATGCTGACCTGTCATTTAGGCCATTTTCTTCATGAATTTGCAATGATATCTTCATAGAAAAATAGAGTTATATTTATCCTCAAGCTTTCAGTTGAAGAGAAGAATTGGGGTAGTGAAGAAGGACTGCTAGACTCAAGTTCAATTAAAACTTAAAAGCAGACATGAAAGTCAGAACAAATATCACTCACACAGAGTTCTTTCTACTATCGACAGAATGCCAAATACATATGTATCTGAATAAGTCTTCCTTTCTTGTTAAAAGAAAGAAAGAAAAAAAAGTACAGGAAAGTAACTTCCATGGCAAAGAGTAGGTACATAGATGTAATTTTCCTGCTTATATAAGATCTCAGCAACTAAACACAATTGAAAAATTTGCTCACTGCTTGAATCTCCTAATTTTTATGGCATTTCTTTCCTTCTTTTTTACTTTTTTCTTTCTTTCTTTTTTTTTTTTTTTTTTTCTTCTTTTTTGCCGGAGGTGGTGGTGGTGATGGTGGGAGATGCTAGGGACTGAGCCCAGAGTCACACATGTTAAGCATACACTCTACTGCTGAGTTAAATCACCAACCCCTTTTGTTTCATTTCTAATAAATAATCTGAATTTTTGATACTAAAAAGAAGTAAATTTTCCAATGCATAAAAGTATATGCTATGTTATATTTAAATTAGTTTTAGTTATAAAATTAGTAGACTTTCCAAAGTCCACTTATTGTGACTGTCTCAGAGATAAGTATAGAGAATAGAAATCCTGATTGTTGACATCTCATGTGGGAGAACAGTTAAGCCTCTATAAAAACTCAATCCTGTACCTTGCCCTCTCAAGTGTAAGATTGCATCCAGAATTCAAGCTTCCCAGAATATAACTAATATACATTTGCAATTTTAGAGTCTTTAACAAGCATGTAAGATCACAGTGAGACACTTTTGCACCAATTTAAGGCAAAATGACTATAGGTAAAAAAAAATTGCAGGGTAGAGTTTTCCAGAAATAAAGTTGTTCTTAAATGAGAATGATGTCATAATAAAGCCATATATCAAGGACAATTGCTCAACATATGGTCTGTGAAAATTAAACTCATTATACGTTTATATGATGAGTCACCACAATTACAGTCACTGGACAATGTCTTCAGTGCAAATACTGAATAGACTTTGCAGTTCACAGAAACTTTTGGCACCTTTTATACATAAAACATTGCAGATTTCTCCATGTCTCACTTTGTTTTGTTTTGTTTTGATTTGAACAGAGTTAGCACAGACCTTCTACAGGATCCTCAAGGGAGAATAGAGCTTCCCTCCACCACTTCCTGCTGCTGACTCCTCTGTACTTTCTCTGTCCTCTGGACACAATTTGCTTTCCACCTTCCACACATATCTGCTATCTTACCTGTTTATGAGTGATGTTACAATTGCGTTAATAAAACAAATGAAACAAAAATAAAAAACAAAGCTTTCCAGTTATTTTGTGGGAGTTTGACAGGAAAATGAGGAACCCGATTGAGTTCGATCCCACTTCTTAAACATTTTCAGAGGCTTTCCATCACCTTATTTAAAAACATCTATTATCTTAGCCCAGTATTTGAAGATTTTATACTTTGCCCCAGTAGCTTGTTACAAATTTGCTTATGGTGCTTCCAAATTACTGTTTCATAAGACTGCTTTTGTGGGTTGAATTGTGATTACCCACCACCCCTACCCCAAGAAACATGTTGGAGTCCAAACCCCCAGTACTCAGAATATACTCATATTTGGAAAAGAATTTTGACAGAGGTAGTTAAGTAAAAATGAGGTCATTATGGTGGGCCTTCATCCAATATGACTAGTGTCCTTTAGTTACAAAAGAGAAATTTGGCAACAAAGATAGACACAAACAAAAGAAAGACAATGTGAAGAGATAGGATAGAATGATGCATCCATAAGAAAAGGAAAGCCCCAGGTGTCCCCTACACAGAAGCAGGGAATAGGCAAGCTACAAACCTGAGGTGTCGTGGTCCTGCCAGCACCTTGACTTCAGATTTCTAGCCCCCAGTTTTGGTTTCAAGCCACCCAGTTTGGCACACTTTTGTTGTTGTGACAGTCTCCCTGGGAAAATAATACAACTGCCATGGAAATTTCAAACAACATCTGTTAATATTATTTCTTCTTCTTCTATTTCTCTCCCTCCATTTTTCCTCTTTAAAATGTTCTATCCTTGGGGCTGGGGATGTGGCTTAATGACAGACTGTTTCCCTGGCATGAGTGAAGCCCTGGGTTCCATCTCCAGCACCACAGACAAAAAGGAAAAACATTTCTGTTATAGTTTGGATGTGAGGTGTCCCCCAAAAGCTCATGTGAGTGACAATGCAAGAAGGTTCAGAGGAGAAATTATTGGATTGTGAGAGTTTTAACCCAATCTGTGAATTAATCCCTGATGGGATTAACTGAGTGGTAACTAGATGCAGGTGGGGTGTGGCTGGAGGAAGTGGTTAATTGGAGGCATGGCTATGGGATATATATATTTTGTGTTGGAAGCTGGAGTCTCTCTCTTTCAATTTCTAGGGGCTAGAATTGTGGCTCAGTGGTAAGAGCACTTGCCTAGCATGTGTGAGGCCCTGGGTTCGATTCTCAGCACCACATATAAATAAATGAATAAAATAAAGGTCCATCAACATCTAAAAAATACCCACAGTTTCTATCCATTTTAGAAACCCAATCCCTCCTTATTTCCTCTGTTGCCACTGTCTCTTGTAAAAACAATCATTCCTTGAAATTTGAACTCCTATATAATTTTCTGTGTTCTTAATACTGATATTTCATTTTATTATGGGCATATTTAAATTGTATGCATAAATTCTCTTCCTAAATCTAGGGTCTAAACAGAATGTATGTCTCATCTTGATATTCCTTAGGCTAGCAATGAGTTATGTGTACATATTCAGAAATATTTTTAGTGGCAAGATATCTTCCAATTGATAAAGAAATAATTCAATGAAATATGGAAAATATGAATGACTTTTTAAAAAAACTCACCTAATTTTAATGTATCTTAATTATATAAATTATACACATGATGGTAAAAACTTCTTTTTTGCAAACTTTTTTATATGCTGCAATAGTCTCAAAAGCAAAAAGAAACATACCATACATTCACTTTTGTATTTCACTTTATGCATTTAATTTTCATTTAGTGTATGATCATATAAGTTTTCTTCATTTTTATTTCTTTATGTGATACTTAAGAATAAAATTGGAATCATAGCATGCAATTTTAAATCCTTCCTCTAAGTATTTTTTTTTTTTTTTTGTGGTACCAGGGATTGAACTCAGGGGCACTCGACCACTGGGTCACATCCCAGCCCTTTTTTTGTATTTTATTTAGAGACAGGGTCTCACTAAGTTGCTAAGTGCCTCGCTGTTGCTGAGGCTGGCTTTGAACTCGCGATCCTCCTGCCTCAGCCTTCCAAAGTGCTGGGATTACAGACGTGCACTGCCGCGCCCGGCTCCTCTAGGTATTCTAATATTATACTATGAGCAATGTATATTTTTAAAATATTTAAAAGAATTGTTTTAATGGTCATATAATATTTCATTCATGTAGTTACACCATAATTTACTCATCAGTTCTATTTATGGTCATTGAAATGTTTGTAATCATTACTTTTATAATTTCGTGAAGATTATCTTTGCTTCTATATACTTGATTACATCTAAAATTATTTTCCTAATTAGATTCCTAGAAAAGGAAGATCAAAGAGTATTAATATATTTGTGGCTCTTAACACAGATCACCAAATTGTTCTTCATAACTGACTTTTCTTTTTTAAAGTCCCATCAGCTGTGTTTGAAAAATGCCTATCACACCACATGCCTGAAACATTTGGGTACTATGATTTTTATTGGCAATATGATATATAAAACCATTATACTAGTCTAACAAATCATTTGATCACTAGAGATGAAAAATGCATATTAGTAATTTGTGTTACTGTGAGTTTTCCACTTAAGCAGTTCAGTTATTTTTCTATTGTATATTAGCATTTTCCTTTTTTTTTAAATTTTTTAAGACGTTGATGGATCTTTAATTTATTTATTTATATGTGGTGCTGAGAATTGAATTCAGTGCCTCACACATGCTAGGCAAACAGTTTACCACTGAGCCACAACCTCAGCCCACATTTTCTTATAGAATAGGATGTTAAGTAGACTTTTCTACTATTTTAAATCTAGACTATAGCTTTAAAGCTAAAGTCTAGACGTGCAAGGTATCCTATATGTTAAAGAGACACACAAAATACTACCAAAAGATTGTGACCAGACAGTTCCCCAGTTCCCCAGGGTTTAGAAAGAAGCAGAAAAAGCAGCTCTATTTCTTGAAATCTCTTCCCACCTATCTGCCTCCTCTGGGTGAAAAACAGGACTGTCAAGTAGAAAAAGTCAAATTCGGAATTTTCATTTTTGGCTATTCTAGTACTATACAATTTTTGTAGCATTTTACTTACCCCTTTACCCATTTGCTTGTCACACTCACTAGCCAGAGACGGGTTTTGGTGGTACTAGGAAAGGAGAAATGAGGCTGTAAATTTAAATTTTCAGGACTCATTTAATATCAAAATGACCAAAAGATTTGGGAATCTTCCCAGGAAAGTGTTCAAGGATGAAAAAGAAATTTCAACACAGCACATTTTCAACTAATTATTTTTAAAATGTAAAACTACTTCATCTTCATAATCCAAGAGAAACAGTAAATAATCTGGTAAACTTATTAGTATGAAGTGTTTTTACTTCTGACAAAGTGTTAACATGTGTTGAAATTGTTTTCTCAATTTGTCTTTTCCTTTTATTTAAATTGTTATTTAATGTACTGTGTTATATTAAAACTATTGACCGATCTGTACTCTTAATGAACCTTTTACCATGCACGATTTTGTAACATCATGCTTTGAACATTTGGAAAATATTGCTTCACTGAGTTATACAGACCTCCCACATTTCATTTTATAATATCAAAAATAAAATCACATGCATTACTATTACAACAACATCAGTTTAGAAGTCTTTATTGGGAAGCTTTCAAGCTTACAGGGTTAGATGTTTTTTCAAAATAGTAACTTTTAGTTGAAAGATTAAATCTTTCACTGGGAACAAAATATTGTCAATTGCATCCCTTAAAATTACAGGTTCATTTGAATCATTTGTCAGAAACATGTCAACTATCCAAGTCTGAATAATCCTAATTTGTCAATTGTGCTTTCGAGTAAAAATAGTGCTCTTGGATAAAAAAACCCAGTAATTTGTTTCACAATTTCAATACACAAGCGCTTTTCACAAGGTAAGCACTGCATTTTGTTACAGAGCAAAAGTGCCATGTAATGACTTCTTACCACATCGAATATTAAGAAACCATGTACTGAAGAATGGAGATTTAATCCTTTTAATCATCTTTATGACCTCATCAGTTTGATCCTTTTCCCCCTTTTTAAAAATCTAAATTGAATTAATTTTTTTGGCTGGGGATATAACTCAGTATTGGAGTGCTTGCTTCACATGAATGAAGTGCAGGGTTCAATTCCCAGTAACAAGAAAGAGAAGGAGGGAAGGAAGGAAGGAAGGAAGGAAGGAAGGAAGGAAGGAAGGAAGGAAGGAAGGAAGGAAGGAAGGAAAGGAAAGTAAAACTATTTTATCTTCATACTCCAATAGAATCAGTAAATAATCTGTTAAACTTATTAATATTAAGTGTTTTTACTTCTGATGAAGTGTTAACGTATTGAAACTGTAAAGGGAGGGAGGAAGGAAAGAAGAAGGGAACTGAGTATGTAGCTCAGTGTTGGAGCAATTGCCTAGCATGAGTGAGGTTCTGGGTTCAATCCCCAGTGCTAAAGATTTTAAAAAGAAGTTAAAGGGGAAAGAAAGAAAAAAATCATTAACTGATACATAAAAATACAAAAATTATACCTGCTAATGGTATACTATGTGATGTTTCAACAAGTGTATACATTTTATAATGCTTAAGCCAAATTAAACATTATCTATTCTCCCCGTTCATCATTTCTATGTGGTTAAAGCATTCAAAGTCCTTCCTTCTAGCTTTTTGAAATGTACCATACATGACTATAATCTATAATCATCCTACTGTGCAGATAGCACACCAGAACTTTTTGCTTTTATTTAACTGTAGCTTACTACCCATTGGTCAACCTTTCCCCTTCCTGCCCTCTCTCCTATTCTCAACTTCCACCTTGTCAGTATTTTCTTGATGAGAAGCTACACTGTGTGTGTGTGTGTGTGTGTGTGTGTGTGTGTGTGTACCAAGTAGTGAAGAATCCTGTAAGTATAGTTTGGTGCTTGTGCCTTGGTTTGTGGTTTGGAGACAAAGGACTTACCCATCCCTACTTTTGCACCATCAGTGTAAGTATGAACATAAAGAAAGGGCAAATAATATCTTAATACTATTTAAAAATTGTTTTGACCTCATAGACCATTTGAAAGGGTCTTAAGCAGTCCTTGGAGAAATATTGTTTTTATGAGATACGATGGTAATGAACAAAATAGTAAGTTCATTGATGACAATGCTGATAGAAAACATTTCAGAAGGAGAATGCTGTTGCCGCCTGAAGCGATGGCCGCTTGGAGCAACGAAGCTGTGGGAAGAAGTTCAGAGGCGAACTGGAAACAAACAGCTTTTTATTCTGATCACTTTTCTCTCTGGCTCTAACAATGACTTTAACACGCACCACACACACCACCAAACAACCAACACACCAAATGGCGCAGACCCGATCAGCAATCTCGCTCAAGTCTCTCGAGATCCCAGGCCCAGTCCCGAGAGATCCCGGGCCAAGTCCCGTGAGACTACGGAAGGCAGCAATGCCCAAACATCTCCATGGCCCGTAGTCAACCGCAATCTTAGCCATCTCCCCAAAGAGGGCTCCTGCATTTCCCCCCTTTTGTTTTAAAAGAGGGGATGCTCTAGGACGTCTATGTGCAACCAACATTCTTACCCGTATTCGGATAATCAAGGCTGTGCCCTTGACTCCTGTCTTAGGTTGATATGTCGGCCACATGAGACTGTCCCGTGTGACTGTGCCTGTCTTAGGTTGTCCCCCTCTGGGGATCTTACCCGTCATTGGCTAACCAGCCATCCAATGGAGCCCTTCAGGATTGACTGTGTATGATGACTAACAGCCGTCCAATTGTGAGGAGATGGTGCGGCTTTAAGGCGACAAGCCTTTTGGTGACGAGCCAAATTGCATAGCATATCAAATTGTTTAAACAAATCAGCTGTCCTAAGTTCCATCAAGTAACACACTGAATTCTCTAGACAAATACCCGTAAGGCATTGTCCCGTAAAGTCCCAAACAATGAAAGATCAAAATGTCCATTTGTTATAAGATGTTGATGTAGGAGGCCCCATGCATGTAGAGCATAGGCCACACTGTTGGTGAGGTTGTTTGATGCTTGAGCAGCAGGGATGCTTGCAGCGACCGCGATCCCTGCAGCTGTAGCAGCAGACGTCTTTTCTATGTCTAGACAATGCCACCGGCAAATCTTCAGGGCCTGCTACCTAGAAACTCAAGCATCAATTATTAAAGGAAAGGCAGTGTCATTCCAGCACTGAGTCAAGAGTCAAGTTGTCAAACTAAAAAATAGAATTATTAGATTAGAAAATTAAAGTTGATTTCTGCTCACACACATTGTTGTTTGAGCTCCCACAAACATAAGCTGGCAAAATATCATATTCAGAACAAAACAAAGAAAGACTGAGGGTATTTACTGTACTAAAGATAGATTAAAGAAAAGCTAAAGGCACTTTGGAGAAATAATTTGTTAGCTGGAACCCTCAAGTCTCTGTATACACAGCAATCTTTTACCTGTTGAGATAATTGAAATTAATCAACTATTAAACAAATGAAGTTAATAACAAATAAACAATCTTATGTCAAAACACCAAAATATCAGGTTATATAGCACTAGTCATATTGTTTGCTAAAGAGAAGTCCCAGGGACACCTATAAATCAAAATTGAAAGTTACCTTCATTTATAAAATTATTTACCTAAATTGAATACTCTTAACCTAAAATGAATTAAAGTTATTTGGATCCATATATATATATTTTTTTTCATAAGTGCTTTGTTATTTGTGATGTCACACTGGACAGACACACAAACATACAAACATATTTGTGACGTCACATTAACATGAAATGTAGACAAATGTACAGACATAAAGACATGTATAAAAAGAAAAGAAAAAAAAAAAATTGTGTGCACACTAAAGAGAGATCTCCTCGTCCCGGCCGGGAGGAATGACACATAAGTTGCGAAATATTTTGAAGGACCTTTTTTGAGGGAATCATTCCATATCTTCATCTTGGTCCTCTTGATTTTGTACTTTTTTTATTAATCTTGATTCTTCAACAACTTCATCTTGATCTTTTTGATGTGGTACCTGTTTTATTAATCTAGATGGTATCCATATTGGAGAGGATTCGTGCTTTTGAAAAACACAAACAGATCCTCTCCCCCAAATTAATACTGGATCTGGACACTTCCATGTACCTGAAAGAACATCCTTCCAGTAAACCAAAGGTCTATGTTGTTGGTGTGGGTTCCAATGTCTGTCTCCAGCAGAATAACCATTAGAGTCTAAAGTTAAAAAATTTAAGGTAAACAGGGCAACTGCCAATCTGTCCCTAGGACTTTTCCAATTTCCTTCTTTTTTTTTTAATAACATAATTTTCAGTGTGCGGTTTGCTCTTTCAATAATGCCCTGACCCTGAGGATTGTATGGGATGCCTGTTTTATGGGATATATTGAATTTTGCACAAAACTGTTTGAAAGATGAGGGTGTATATGCAGGGCCATTATCTGTTTTAAGCATTTTGGGGATGCCCAATGCAGCAAAAGCTTGCAAACAATGAGATGTAACATCTTTAACTTTTTCTCCAGAATGTAAGGAAGCAAAAATCATGCCTGAGCATGTATCTATGGTCACATGAATAAATCGCAATTTTCCAAAACTTGGCTCATGAGTAACATCCATCTGCCACAAATGATTGGGCATTAATCCTCTAGGGTTAACACCATAATGAGGATTGGGCAAATGTGTCATACAAGATTTACAATCTTTTACAATTGTTCTGGCTTGCTCCTTTGTGATTTTAAACCTATGCTGCAAGGTGGTGCTATTGACGTGAAACTGGGAGTGAAATAAAGTAGCTTGCTGGAGCTCTAAAAGTATAAAGATTGTTTGGGTAAGAGCATCAGCCTTTTGATTACCTTCATGGAGGGGACCAGGCAAGTTGGTATGTGCTCTAATATGCCCTACGAATAGAGGTTTTTTCTTGCCCACAAAAGTTTTTGTATTTGATAAAACAATTTAAAGGCTGGAGTATGAGGTGCTATTGGTCCTGCTAGCACTAATTTTGGGACAGCATGTACAATATAGTGGCTATCTGAAAAAATGTTCATGGGCTGTTCTCTAAAATTTTCCAGAGCTCTTACCACAGCTTCCAGTTCCACTAATTGAGCTGATTTGTGTGTAGTTATGTAAGTCATATTTTCTTTTTTAGTGACTACTGCAGTAGTACCATTTGAGGACCCATCTGTGAATACATTTAATGCCTTAGGAATAGGTTGATTTTTTATTACCTGTTGAAATATAATAGGATGATTAATACAAAAAGATAATATAGGAGACTTAGGAAGATGATTATCAAAATTTGCAGAAGTAGAGCATCTAGCTATAGCCCAATCATTCTCATTGAAGCATAAATATTCAATCTGTGATGATGAATAGGGAGTAATAATAGTAGCAGGGTGAATGCCAAATATTTTAGTAGAAGTCTTAAGTCCTTGAAGAATAAGTTTAGCCACCATGGAGGTATAAGACTCAATTATACTTTTAGGAGAGACAGGCAAATGTGTCCATAATAAAGGCCCTTGTTGCCAAAATACTCCTGTGGGTGTATATTGTGAAGAAATAATAATCAACATCAGCGGTTGAGTTAAATCAAATCTATTACAATGAGCTCCTTCGATGGCTTTTGCTACTAACTTTAAAGCTTTCCTAGCATCAGGAGTCAATGTTTGCGGTGAAGATGGATCAGGGTCCCCATGAATGATGTCAAATAAAGGTTTTAGTTGGCCAGTAGTGAGGTTTAGTGTAGGGCGAAGCCAATTAATGTCTCCCAGTAGTTTTTGGAAATCATTGAGGGTGGTCAAATGTTCTTTATTTATTAAAAATTTTGGGGGTCTAACAAAGGTATCCATGATTTTAAATCCTAAATATAATATGGGTGATCTGGTTTGAACTTTTTCTTCTGCTATATATAATCCATATTTTTTTTTTAAATTTTCTGCCACGTCACTGAATATATTAAATAAGATTTTTTGATTAGGGTGGGCCAGTAAAACATCATCCATGTAACATAAACATATGAGGTTTGGATATTTATTTTTAATGGGTTGGATTGCTTTGTCCACATATATTTGGCATATGGTGGGGCTATTAGCCATTCCCTGCGATAGCACTTTCCATTGATATCTTTTATCAGGGCCATTATTATTGACAGAAGGAACTGAAAAAGCAAACCTGGGGGCATCCAGAGGATGTAGGGGAATGAAAAAGAAACAATCCTTATAACAAGAGTAATAAGATGGAAATTTTTTGGAATTGCTACAGGATTAGAAAGTCCAGGTTGAGTAGGGCCCATGATTTGCATGGTTTTATTAATTTCTCTAAGATCATGTAACAATCGCCATTTTCCTGATTTTTTCTTGATCACAAATATGGGGGAATTCCAGGGAGAGGTGGAAGGTTCTATATGTCCTGCTTCTAGTTGTTCCTGAACTAGTAGGTGGGCCACTTGTAATTTCTCTTTAGATAGGGGCCACTGAGGGACCCACACTGGCTTATCAGAAAGCCATGGTATTTTCAAAATTATTTTCTCAGTGGCCCCGAAAAAAAATATCTTTTTCCTTTATAATAATGATTACTTTTAGGGTTAAGATTACTCTGTACTTTTTGATAATGATTTCTTTTAGGGTTAAGATTACCCTGTAGATTTTCACATTTAACACCTGCAGGCTTGGTTGCAAGGTGTACTCCCATTTGTTGCAAAATATCTCTTCCCCATAAAGTAACAGGTAGGTTAGGTAAAACATAAGGCTGAAATGTTCCTTTATGCCCTTCCTCATCCTCCCATTTTAAAATTACCACACTTTTCTCTGGGAGGTTATTATATCCCAAGCCTCTTAAACTGGTTGAAGCTTTTTGCAGAGGCCAGTGCTTGGGCCATTGCCGTAGATTAATGATGGAAGAGTCAGCTCCAGTATCTATCAGTCCTTCTATCTCTATTCCTTGGATTTTTATTTTACACATAGGCCTCCCTGAACAATCCCGAACCCAGCAAGCCATATGTTCTGAGTCAGTGGAACAAAATCCTCTATTGTTCCCTTTTTGAGGCATACTCATTTTAAATGGATTATGTAAATTAGGAAGGAGAAGCAACTGAGCAATTCTATCTCCTTGATTAACAGAACTTATACTTTGGGGTGAGCTAAGCATTATTTTTATTTCCCCTTTATAGTCTGAGTTTATTACACCTGGGGTCACTTGCAAACCTAATAAGCTTTTAGGACTTTTCCTGAGAATAAGTCCTACAGTCCCTGAGGGAAGAGGTCCCCTGACTCCTGTGGGAATCAGTTGAACCCCCGTTTCAGGTGTTAACATTATTCAGGCGGTGGAACAGAGGTCTAATCCTGCATTTCCTCCTGTTCCTCTGGCGAGGGAGTGGATGGGTAGTAGGGGTTGTGTCGGGGAAGCATCTGAGTGGATGCTTGAAGATACTCCTCCTCCAATGCCCCGTACATTTGTTGGCCCCGGAGCATTGGGCCCTGTGCCCCGTTTTTTGAATTCCTGAACAAAGGATTTCCATGGATGTCAAATTTTGAATAGCATTTATTGGCCCAATGATTTCCCTTTTTACACCTTATGCAGCTGCCTGGGGCACGGTATGAGCTTGGTCTTATTTCTCTTTTGGGATTTTGCCTAGAATAGCCTGATGGATTATGATAATTTTGCCTGGAATATCCTGATTGATTATAATGTCTAGGTTTAGCCTTTGTGAAATTTTGAGGGGAAGCACCTCTCATTGAGGTTGCAATCACATTTCCTGTGACAAAAGCGTCATTTATATCTTTACATAGTTGTATATATACGGAAAGATCCTTTTTAGTTCTCCATGGCCTGATGCTTCCTGGCAGTATTTATTAGCATTTTCGTATGCTAATTGAACTACTAATGGCATAGCTTGATCGACTTCTCCAAACAATCTACCTGCAGTTCTCAAAAGTCGATCAGCAAAGTCAGCATATGGCTCATTAGGTCCTTGAATCACTTTTGACAAGCTACCTTGAAGATCCCCAGGTCCTTGTACAGTTTTCCATGCCTCTAAGGCAGCTGCGTTTATCTGAGCATATACACCTGGGTCATAATCTTTTTGAGCCTGTAAGTCTGCGAATTGCCCTTCTCCTGTGAGCATTTCTATATTATAGTCTCTAGCTGCGTTTCTTTTAGCCATTTCTATACAAAGTTCTTGGAATTGCGATCGCCAAACCAAGTATTGCCCCCCGCTTAATGCTGCTTTACATAGACTTTTCCAGTCTGAGGGGGTTAAGCTAAAGGTGTTAAGGGACTCCAGCATACTCAACGTGAAAGGAGCTTGGGGCCCATAAGTCATTACTGCCTCTTTGAGATTTTTTATTGTTTTGAAATCTACTGACTGATGGACCCTCTGTCCATTTTTCTTTTCAAATGCTGGCGGTTCCCAATGTATCTGTGAGTTACCCTCGACAGCGCATAAGCGCTCAGAAAGACTTTTTATTTCTGTTTCTAGGGTATGCAAATGCCTCGTAATACCCTTCACACTTTCTGTAATGGATTCCACCCATGGGGGAGTAGAGGACACAAGTGGTTCCTCTACTTGACGGTCTTTTTTCTTGGTCTTTTTTAGTTTCTTTTTCCTCATTTTCTCAGGATCACTTTTACTAGATTCCTCACCACTGCTAATTTCACTGACAGCAATATCCTGAGGCCCAGGTTCCATTAAGAGCAAGTATCCTTCAGCTATCACTAATAACTCCCGAATAGCTCTAATAGCTTGGATTTTTGTCATTTTTGGGACTCTTCTAATACTCTCTTTAGTGGTCTTAGTTGGCCCAGTGGAAGCTATGCTTTTTTGATCACTTTCACTTTTTTCTAAATCCTCCTCACTGAGAACGGAGTCAGGTATATCAAGGAGTCTTTCCATAGTCTCTATCACTTGGGATTCAGTTATATTCGAACCCATCTTTAGAGACCTTTCAGTTCTTACCTGTCCACTCCAAAGTCCCAGTACGGGCCACCACCTGTTGCCGCCTGAAGCGATGGCCTCTTGGAGCAACAAAGCCGCGGGAAGAAGTTCAGAGGCGAACTGGAAACAGCTTTTTATTCTGATCACTTTTCTCTCTGGCTCTAACAACGACTTTAACACGCACCACACACACCACCAAACAACCAACACACCAAATGGCGCAGACCCGATCAGCAATCTCGCTCAAGTCTCTCAAGATCCCGGGCCAAGACCTGTGAGACTACAGAAGGCGGCAATGCCCAAACATATCCATGGCCCGTAGTCAACCGCAATCTTAGCCGTCTCCCCAAACAGGGCTCCTGCAGAATGCAAATCTTAAACCAAATTTATCCAAGTTAAGACTACCCCCAAAGAAATCAACCTGCCAACAGATTGTCAGCTGGTGTCCCAAGGGAATGCCACTATTTCAGAGGCTCAGTAATAGTCTTTGCTATTGGCCAGGCATGGACTCAGCAGAGAAAGTAACCAGATCAGGCTTGATGAGAGTAAATTCATGTTATTGAGCTCATGTATCATTTCCACCCCTGCAGTCATAGCCACTTATAGAAGCTGAATGTTATCGATAAAAATGGGTCATCTTGTCTAGCTGGTAACTGCAAGACTCTCTACTTAGTGACTTTGGTAGGAATACCAGTACATATGGCAGTATCTGCCAACTCAATGTAATTATTCCTCTTTCTCCATCATTAATTAGTATCTTAAGGGAAATACTGTGAGACTATGTGAATGTTCTGTTTTTTTCTCAAACTTTAGACCACTAACTTTAGAATCCTTTTGTACTATATTTTGTCTGTGACAATTATCACTATGGTGTTGGAATCTTTCCATAAAGAAGAAATATCCCTTCTTCCTCAATTATTCATTTGTGCCCAGTTGTGTTCCTTCTGTTTGCCTTCCTTGCAAACCTGTAGAAAATTTAGTAAAGGAATAGAATAAGGGCAAATGCCACTTAAAAAGACAAATAATAAAGAATTTTCAAAAATTTACACTCTTCTATCAAGTCAGATGGACTGGTAAACAACAAAAGTTACATTAGGATCAGACAGACACACAAACACAATCGACCAAAGGAACATGAATCCATAAGAAACAAACTGACAACAAAAAGATAAAAGTAATTTACTGTGTGTGGTATCTTAAGAGCAAAAGTCAATGCAGTTTGATAACTAATGTTCATTTCGTTCCTCTCTGGCTCTTACAGGGTAAGGTTTCTAAATAAAGAAAGAAATAGGCTGATTTGTTTAAAAGTAGACAGCATCTTATAACTATTTTTACTTATTTTTAAAAAATATTTATTTATTTGCTTTAGTTGTACACAAAGCACTCATTTTTACATGGTGCTGAGGATCGAACCTGGGCCACACACGTGCTAGGCGAGCGCTCTACCGCTGAGCCACAACCTCAGCCCATTTTTAATTTTTAATTTTTATTTTAGATAGTGAGTTTTGAATGGTTCATTTTGAGTTGAGGTTTTTACTTTCAACTAATATGTCTAATTTTTTCAGAAAAGCAACAAAGCAAATAATTTGTTGAGTTGGAGTTCTATGAATATTGATGCAATCAAAAGTTTCAACCTTAAGAAAGATTATCTCCTTACCTACATCAACAAAATATTTTGCAAAATAGGCTGTTTTGCAACAGATTGGTGTACAGTGAATCAGAAATTTTTGTTTACGTGTGAAGAATATAAACATTGATTCTGGAAATGAGCCACAATTTCTTGGGTGGCCTAAGAATGAGTAACCAAACTTGCCCTGACCTGATTTTCCGAACTGTGAAATGATAACAGTTTTTACCTACCTCATTAGAGATGTCAGGCATTAATTAATGTACATAATGGGCTTGAGATCTATGATTAAAAGCTGTTATCCTTAATGGAAAACAGAACTATTCAACCATTGAAGGGTAGTAAACAAATGAGGGAAGATGGGTAGTCCATGAGAAGAAATATTAAAGAGAGGAAAGTTAGTCAGAAAAGGAGAGTTGAAACTAAAACAAGATTCTCGACTGATGTGTAAGTATTCATGCTTTTTATTTATTTTTTTCTTTACATGATTATTTCCAGCTACTCAGGGGACTGAGACAGGAAGATTGGAAGTTCAAGGCCAGCCTGGGCAACTTAGTGAGACCTTGTCTTAAAATAAAATAAAAAATGCTGGGGATGTATCTCAGTGGTAGAGTACTTGCCTAGCATGTATGAGGCCCTGGGTTCAATAAATACTAAGAAAAAAAATGTTGTTGCCAAATTAGCATGTGCAAATTAACTCTAATTTGGAAATTAAGAGGAAATTTTTTTAAGTCTGAAGAAGCTGTACTCATATATGTTATAAGAGTCATCAAGTCCTATTTCACTTTAAATAAACAGAAAAGGTCAGAAATGATGCAAGTTGTATGTTCGACCATGCCAATTTTAGCATTTTTTTTATGCCACATATCAGCAAACATTCTTAAGGAAAATTCATGAGTGAATGAACATGTATGTATATGATTTAAGTTGAGATAAAATCCTTAAGATATCTTCACCATTTTTATATGATTTCCAAATCTTAAATGACTATTTTATATGAACTAGAATGACTAGTTAAAGCTTTAAATAAAATTCAATAACTCTTCTCATTAGAGTTTCATGAGACAAATTATTTCTCAAAAATAAAACAAATTTTTTCTCTACTTGGAGATCCTAAAAAGACATAAAACATATTAATGAGTTTGAAAACAATAATTAATTACAACACTTAATCTACACTCTTAATGTCACATACTTTTATGTTGCCCTTTTTTGTTCTTAAACAATAACATACACTTTTTAAAAATTATATATTTCTCTTCAAATGGATATGGAAATTAATTACTTTATCATAACTGTACACAAATCTTTATTTTTTCATTGAAAAAATATTTATTGAACACTAATTAACGTAGCCCTATTTCAGATACTGAAGATACAGCAGAAAACAAAAATAACACTTATGGAGCTTAAGTTATAGCAGACAATAATAGTTATTAATGATGAATAATTATTATCTATTAACCAATGAGTAAGCTTTTCAAGTAGTGACAAAAACTATGGAGAAAATAAAGTAGGAAAGGGAGGTGGGGAGGACAGAGGAAAACACAGAACATAGAGCTCAATTTTTAATAGGATGGTCAGTAAAGACCCACTAAAATGATATTGGTGTGGCTGGAAGACATTTATAAAGATCTTAGCTTTTATTCCAGGTAAAAAGGGAAGCCTTTGAAAGTTTGGAAAAGAAGAGCTACATGCCCCAACTTCCCCTTTGAAATGATCCCTGATTACTGTGTTCAAGCAAGCTAGAGGCAGAAAAAAGGAGAGTGCAGGGGATAAGAGGCTGTGGTAGTAACCAAGCTAAGAGACTAAGATGGTTTGAAAATAGAGCCATACAGTGGCTCATGCCTGTAATTCAGCTATTCTGGAGGTTGAGGCAAGGAGGATCTCAAGTTCAAGGCCAGTCTCAAAATAAAATATAAAGAGCCCTGGATGCTATCTTTAACACTACAAAAAGAAAAAGAAAGAAGAAAGAAGAAAAGAAAAAAGGTGCTTAAAATGGTTTTTAGATTTGGGATATCTTTTGAGATGGAATTCTAAGAGAGGTATATGTTTTGAGATTTACATATTGACAACATCTTCGGGATTTTTCCTTATATCTAATAAATAGTTTGGGTACAGAATTTTAGACCAAAATTTTTTCCTCAAAATTTTGAGAGCAATGTTCTATTGTCTTTCACTACTTTATTTTTTTTCTATAGCTTTGTCACTAGTTGAAGAACTTACTTATTCATTGAAAAATAATTATTTATCATTAACAATTGTGTTATTATTTGTCTTTCTGTGCTATGACTTAAGCTCCCCAAGCGTTATTGTTTTTTGCTATATCTCGAGTATATAATGAAGTAACAGATTGAATGTGGGTATGAAACAAAAGCAAAATCAATTACTCCAAATTATAAATTACGTAGTCTATATGGTAATCAAAGATGCTCTAGCTGTCCTTCCTTCTTCATTTATCCCTGAGTGCCTTCTTCCTTTCTTTTTCTCTCTTCACCCAGAGTCAATATTGCTTTGCATTCTGATCGCTTTCCATATTATGGAAAATACAGAAAATTATAGCACTGGAAATAGACAAGTGGCATTTGGAGATGCAGAACAGCAAGGTTTATTCAGCATCAGTTCAGGCTCAGCAGACTCTTTTTCAAGGGCTGAGCACGGCCCTTTGTTCTCAGTATCTTTTATACAGTACAGACTTTTGGGTTTTAAGATTTTCTCATGCAAGTAGCCTTGATGTCTCCCCCTTTTTTGCAGGCAGCTCTGGTTCCTGCCATTGCTGCTGAGCAAGCAGGATTATAAAAGCAGAAGCTAGCAGGTCGCAGCTATTAACAGACATAAAGAGAAACATCTTAGGAAGAAGTTGCCACTTCATCCCAGCCTATCAAGATTCCAACCCCATTTTTCTCTCATAGGTGTTTACCCCAATAAAGTCCTTGTTTCACAAATAGCATTAAAAAAAAAACTGAAATTCAGTCACTTGTTGAGAATATATTCAGAAATAGTAAAATATGCAATAATAACTGCATTGGTTTGGAGTCTAGGTTATGTTGCCATGATGAAAGAGAAAAAAGATAAATGTCAGATGAACATGCAGTTTTTTTTTTTTTTTTTTTTTTTGTTTTTTTTTTTCCTTTCTGCAAAGCTCACTACAGGCCCAGGAATTATTCCAGGGTAGCAGCCTTCCTTAGACTTTTCAGATAGTCAGATTGTTTTGATCTCTTACTTCCTTCATCTCAATTTAAGGTCTATTCCATGACCAGTAGAGGTAGAAAGATGAAAAATTGTGACTTTTTTTTTTTTTTTGCAGGGGGGGGAAGTTGTTTGTTTGATTTTGTGGTGCTAGGGAATGGACCTCATGCATGTTAATCCATGAATGGACTTTTCAAGGCGCTTGCCTTAAAGTGGCATGCATCTTTCCTACTCACATTCATTCAGCACATCTAATGGCACAGCTCTACTCATCAGCATGGGAGCTGAGAAGTAGTTTTCCATGAGTCAAGAAGGGGAAAGAACATATTAGTAAAAGCTAGCATTGTCTACCTCATTGTAGCAGTGTTAATTTACCACAATATTGGATAGCATTTTCTATGTGATAGGCTGGGAGATGCCTTTATCTATCTATGAGATACCTATATCTATCTTTCTACTTATTCTCACAGAACTATTGTGATAGGTACTATTAATATTCTTTTTCTAATGAAAAAATAGCAGATATGAATTGATAAGAATGCTAATTTGGTTTTTAAAGTACTTTAATAAATGACATGAAATCTTTTTTATTTTCACTGCAGGCTCGTGGCAGTGGCAGCTGTGTTCTCAGATTTATAGCCTCCTGGATCTCCTAGAGCAGGGATTTCTAATTAGAGAGCTCTAACTGCTAGGCTCTGAAATGGATCACTTTGTTTGCACCAAGGCCTTCATTTGAGTTGCATCCATCTAACAGGGATGTAGATCTTTCCTGGGAGATGCTGAGGCTCTTCTGTCAGGAGGACTTGCCACTGGTTTTGTAGAATTTTACCTAAACTGCACAGCACTAGCAGATTCGTTCACCTGTCCTTCCTCCTTCTGTCTACGCTGCCTGCTTTTCTTCTTTCTTTTCCTCTTTGACTTGCTTTCCAGTGATGGGTCCCCTAAACCTCTCCTGGCTCCCATTTTCTCTCATAGATATTTAATCTAATACATTTTTGTATATGTAATCCCATCTTGGCCTCAGCATCTTGGAAGAGCCAGACTAACATAGAGCAGTGTATTCTATATTGGTTATGTGTGCATATGTTTATAATCTGTAACCCTTTTGAATTTTAATTTCATTAAAATAACTTATAGACACAATAAAATGTTAAATGGTACAAAAAGCTTATAATGACCTACAGAAGACCCAAATTTCCCCTTCCTACTTTCCTCTTCCTATTCCTTAAATGCTACCAGCTTCAATATCCATACATTTTGTTGAGGTCAAAGAATATTAAACAATAAGCTAATATTGTTCATTTTTGCTTTGTTAGTTGTCTATTTAATGATAGATTAGTGTATGTGTGTGTATATATCTCCATTTGCCTTTCCCTAAAATTTCCCTAAATGTCTTAAATTAGTAGTTACTCTTCAGAATATTATGAATATTTAAATAAGTTTACAACTAATTCAGACTGTGCAAAATGATTGCTTTTGTTTCCACTATAAGTTTCTCTGCCCTCACCACAGAGTTACAAATTATTCTCTCTTTTTAGTTTGCTTTTATTACCACATACCTATAAAAAAGAGCTTTCCTATTTTTAATAAAAGTCTTTAAAATATTTTGTAGATAGTTAGAATGCATTTGGTTGTCCTTCAATCCCATTTTTTCCTAGCAATCTCCTTATGGAGTCACCCACCCTTCTGCTCCAGTCCAGACTGATTGCATCAGAGACAAAGGTGTCATTGAAGAATTCATTTACATTGCCTTTATTCTGGGCATGCTGGATTTTGGTGTTCATGACTTCTCTATGAATTTATTGCTATGTTTAGATGGAGTAACATCAAATAATATCTTAAGAAACAGTGAAAGGAAGATGTATTTTTGAGACTCACATCTCGACAATACTTTTAGTGCTTTTCCTTATATCTGATGAATAGTTTGGCTGGGTACAGAATTCTAGACTAAAATTTTTCCTCAAAATTTTGAGAGCAATGCTCCACTGCTTTCTAGATACACTTTCTAGATATATGTCGCATAGTCTGACGACATTCTACTTCTAATTCTCTATATATTGCCTCTCTATGTATATATTTCTCTCTCTCAAGGTTTATGGATTTTTTCTTTATTTGTAGTATTATGAATTTCACAGTGGTGTGCCCTGTTGTTAGCCTTCATTTGCTGCTATGGAAATTAGGTATTCTAGTTAAACACGTAGATTCATGTTCTTTAATTCTGGGGAATTTTCTTTACACTGTGTCTTTGATAATTCCTTCCTTTCCATTTTCTTAGTTATTTACTTTTGGAAATTATGTTAATTGAATATTAGATTTCTTAGATTTTATTTTTTTTTTATATATTACACAACTTTGTATATTGTTGTTCATTTGTTTGGGCTTTTTATGTTGTTGTTGTTATTGCTCTGTTTTCTTGAAGTTTTCATTTGTCATTATTTTCTATGGGAACTTTTTTGGTGGAAGGGTTCCCAAAGTATTCTTTTTTAAAAATAGCATCCTATTTTTTCTTAAAAAGTATCATTGCCTTTGTTTCAAGGATGAAGTATCTGGTTTCTCTAGGAGTATTACTATTTTTATTTTTAAAAATAATTTTTAATTCTTCTTTCATTATCTAAATATCCTCTGAGCTCCTTTTCCCTATTAGGTTGATTCAACTAGAGTCTCTCATGCCAAAAGAGTCCTCTTCACATATTTGGAGAGGTTTAGCTAATCATTTATATTTCAGCATTATAAAGCTTATGGCTATCTTCATTCTGGATTACCTGGATAAGGAGCTAAAGTTTTGGTTAGAACACCTCAAGACTATTCAATTTTTCCATAGTATGAATATTCTTTGTATTCAAACAGTGTTATGTTAAAAGGTGCTCTATATATGTAATATAAAATGTAATGAATGCTATTGTTATATATACAATGTTGAATTAAAAAAAGAAGAAGAAAAAAATCAGTGTGAGCACAATGTGAGCAAGGAGGAAGAGGTGATTTATACTAAGTGTGTGGGAGGGGGGAGGTTTGTACAGAGGATGACCATTGAGTGTATAAAAGCCTTGGTGACTGTGTGTGTGTGTGAGGGGGAGGTGCACTTAGGATAAAGGCAAAGGTCTGTGAAAATATCTTGGATTTGATAATCTACTCTCTGTAAATTCTGAATAATGTAGTTGGAAATGGTTCATAGATATTGCTCATAAAATAAATATTAAACTGGAAAAAAAAAAAAAGAAATCACTCAGTCTCCTGTCCATTGGGGCAAATGCTTCGTTGGTAGAATTTGGGGGAGAGAACAAACGAGCTAAAGGATGTCACTTTTGGTGTCTGAACCTAACCCCCAGCCATAACCTTGTGCTGGTATTGGTGTTCCCAATACCAGAGCCTCCCTAATTCGATTTATCCAGAGACCAAACTTCCAGATGTGGAGAGGGGTGGAAAGTTTAACTATTTTGTACACAGATTTTTCAGACCTTTGTCGGTTCTTGGCATGTCACATTTTGACTTTACTGCCACAACAGCTGGAACCTTCATGATTTGCCAGAGTCCTAAAGCAATTCCATTTGACTCTCTTTGGTATTCCCTTCTGCATGCACTTTGGTTGTAGCTAACTTTGCTCTGCTGAGTTAGTTACTGTACCTCCTCTGCTTTTCACCTTCCAAATAGTCTTTTACATTTCTTGTATGCTGTTGTTACCTTTCCCATTTTTCTCTAAGTCTATTTTTATGCATAATTCCCTAAGGAGATAAGTGAAGGTAATCCTTAAACTTGATATCAGTTATATCTCCATTGACTTTGTGAGTATTGTGTGATTCTAATACATGATTTGTCATCATTTGCTATTCAATGATACCATATATAAGGAAAAAAATTGGCTTTAGTAGAATAAGCAGAAGAGGAAATAATTCTAAAATTTCACTCTTTTCATAGTTATTTGTTTATGTTGTCTGTGACTGTAAGTTAGACACTTGAGAACTTTTCTAATAATCTTAAACAGTGAGTATCACACATTCATTTATAAACAAATGCTCCTATTGGCCTGTTACAAGGTTAGTTTCTGGAAAAGACAAAGATGATTGAGACCATCTGTCCTATAATTCAGGGACTTGAAAAGGCAGGCTTCTCTAGAAATAATCACCATAAAGTGAGATAAATTCTATAATAAGGATGTGGGTATGTGCTTAAAGAGTAAAGGAGGCTGCTCTGGAAGTTATAGGTAGGGGTGATTTTAACTGTAAATAAAAATGTTTCTAATTAAAAAAAAAAAAACAGTAAAGGAGGGGGGTTGGAATGTTGGTAGGTAAGTGTTGGATCACTTGTAAGCATGTATAAGTTGCTGAAAGGCCCTGGGTTCAATCCTCAGCAACACACACACACACACACACACAGAGAGAGAGAGAGAGAGAGAGGAGAGGGGAAATACAAGTCTTATGTGAGTTGTACGAAGATTTGTTGGAGCAATTTTTAAATTATATCTTAATGGCAGGAGCTTCAAGTAAATAATATTGGTGAAAAGAAAAGCAGCAAACTATGAGAAGTCCTTAGAGGGTTACCTGTAAGCTAAGTTTCTCTCCAAAGTTTGAAAGGGATGGATATAGTTAACAAAAAAGAAAACAGTTAGCTTCAATTCATTAGAACATCTTTACTGTGTTCCTTCATAATAGAGCACAGATGTCAGGTCAAGTAGCTCTGAATCATTATATATCTGAACTTCAGCTTGTGTTTAGTTCATCAACTGAACACTGGAATCAGGGAAGGGCTCAAGCTAGAGGGCAAGGGAAGTGAGTCATGTAACAATTAAAAAGCTTTAAAGAATTCATATAGTCCTGTAGTAAAAGGAAAGCAAAAGAATCATGAACACAAGATTTAAGGTAGTGATTACTTGGATAAGGGAGTGGAGCTTCTTAGTCCGTGTTCTGCTCCTGAGACAGAATACCTGAGACTAAGTAATTGATAAAGAAGAAAACATTTATTTATTTATTTTTAATTATTTATTTATTATAATTTGTTACACATGCTTGCAGAGTACAATTCCTTTCATATTACATATAAAAAGCATAGTTTTTCAAGTCACTGGTTTTACACAAAGTATTTTCACACTATTTGAGTTTTCATACATGCAGTTAGTTTTGATGACCAACTCATTCTGCCATTTTTCCTATCCCCCTTTGCCCTCCCCTCCCTCCCCTTTGTTCTATTTAACATCCCTTCATTCCTCTCATTCCCCCTCCCTTGCCATTATAATTCAGTATCATCATAGCAAAAGAATCATTCAACCTTTGGTTTTTTGAGATTGGCTAACTTCACTTAGCATTATTTTCTCCAACTCCATCCATTTCCCTGTGAATGCTGTGATTTTATTCTCTTTTAGTGCTGAGTAGTGTTCCATTGTGTATATATACCAAAGTTTCCCTATCCATTCATCCACTGATGGGCATCGGGGTTGGTTCCACAATCAAGCTATTGTGAATTGTGCTGCTATAAACATTGATGTGGTTGTGTCCCCTAGTAAGCTGTTTTTAAGTCCTTTGGGTATAGACCAAGGAGTGGGATAGCCGCGTCAAATGGTGGTTCCATTCCAAGTTTTCCTAGGAATCTCCATACTGCTTTCCAGATTGGCTGCACCAATTTGCAGTCCCACCAGCAATGTATGAGGGTGGCCTTTTCCCCACATCCTCGCCAGCATTGTTGTTTGTGTTTTTGATAGCTGCCATTCTGACTGGCCCGAGATGAAATCTTAGAGTAGTTTTGATTTGCATTTCTCTAATTGCTAGAGATGTTGAACATTATTTCATATATTTGTTGATTGATTGTATATCCTCTTTTGAGAAGTGTCTGTTCAGTTCCTTAACCCATTTATTGGTTGGGTTGTTTGTGTTTTTTTTTTTTTTGTTTTTTTTTTTTTTTTTTGGTGTAAAGGTTTTTGAGAGCTTTATGTATCCTTGAAGTTAATGTCCTGTCTGATGTGCTTGTGGTAAAATTTGTTCCCATTCTGTAGGTTCTCTGTTCACCTCACTGATTGTTTCTTTTGCTGAGAAGAAGCTTTTTAGTTTGAATCCATGCCATTTATTAGTTCTTGGTTTTAATTCTTGCACTATAGGGGTCTTGTTGAGGAAGTTGGGGCCTAAACCAACATGATGGAGATTTGAGCCTACTTTTTCTTCTATTAGGCGCACGGTCTCTGGTTTTATTCCTAGGCCCCTGATCCACTTTGAGTTGAGTTTTGTGCATGGAGAGAGATAGAGGTTTAATTTCATTTTATTATATGAGGATTTATAGTTTTCCCAATACCATTTGTCCAATGTATGTTTTTGGCTCCTTTATCTAATATAAGATGACTGTAGATGTGTGAGTTAGTCTCTGTGTCTTCTATTCTGTACCATTGGTCTACTGGTCTATTTTGGTGCCAATACCATGCTGTTTTAGTTACTATTGTGTTGTAGTACAATTTAAGTTCTGGAATAGTAATGCCACCAGCTTCACTCTTCTTGCTAAGAATTGCTTTGGCTATTTTGGGTCTCTTATTTTTCCAGATGAACTTCATGATTGCTTTTTCTATTTTTATGAGGAATGATATTGGGATTTTGATTGGGATTGCATTGAAATTGTATAGTGCTTTTGGTAGAATAGTCATTTTGACAATATTAGTTCTACCTATCCATGAACAAGGTAGATCTTTCCATCTTCTAAGATCTTCTTTAATTTCTTTCTTCAGTGTGCTGTAGTTTTTATTGTACAAGTCTTTCACTTCTTTTGTTAAGTAGATTCCCAAGTATTTTATTTTATTTTTTGAGGTTACAGTAAATGGGGTAGATTTCCTAGTTTCTTTTTCTAAGGATTTGTCACTGATGTACAGAAATGCCTTTGATTTATGGGTATTGAGTTTTGTATCCAACTACTTTGCTGAATTCATTTATTAGTTCTAGAAGATTTCTGGTGGAATTTTTTGGATCTTCTATATCCACCTACTTTTATATCCAGCTACTTTGCTGAATTCATTTATTAGTTCTAGAAGATTTCTGGTGGAACTTTTTGGATCTTCTATGTATAGAATCATATCATTTGCAAATAATGATAATTTGAGTTCTTCTTTTCCTACCCATATTCTTTTTGCTTCTTTTGTCTGTCTAATTGCACTAGCTAGGGTTTCAAGAGCTATGTTAAATAGAAGTGGTGAAAGAGGGCATCCCTGTCTTGTTCCAGTTTTTAGAGGGAATGCTTTCAATTTTTCTCCATTTAGGATAATGTTGGCCTGGAGCTTAGCATAGATGGCCTTTACAGTGTTGAAGTATGTTCCTGTTATCCCTATTTTGACGCAGAAAACATTTATTTCTCATAGTTCTGGACACTGGGAAGTCTGTGACCAAGACATCACATGGGGCTCTGTTCCTCTGCTTCCAAGAGAGGGCCTTGAATGCTGAGTTCTCTAAGGGGGTGGGGGGAACACATGCAGAAGAGCAGAGGAGAGTGCCCATTCCCTCCAACCCTTTCTGTAGCAGCATTAAGCCATTCATGATATTGGAACCTGCCTGACCTAAACATCTCCCACTTGGCCCCACCTCCCAACACTGTTGCACTGGGGATTAATTTTACAAAACATGACTTTTGGGGAACACAAGGAAACCATATCAGGAGAGGACACAATGAAGAAGGTCCACAGAGGTAGATGTAAATTATTGTCAGTGTTCTATTTTTTTTTGCTGGGGTGGATCATGAATGGTTCTTTTTAACCTCTTAAGTTATTAAAAGGAAAGAACATTAGAAAAAATAAAGGAGGGAAGGTAAAAGGGAAGGAAGGTCATCTCATTCAAACAAATGATGTAACTCACTAAGATTTACGAGTAAGCCAGGAGTGGGTGGCAAGCCAGCAGTGGGTGGTGTACCATGTAATCCCAGCCACTTGGGAGGCTGAGGCAGGAGGATCATAAGTTCAAGGTCAGCCTCAGCAACTTAGCATGGTCCTAAGCAACTTAGTGAGACCCTGTCTCAAAACAAAAAATAAAAAGGGCTGGAGATGTGACTTAGTGGTAAAGCACCCTTGGGTTCAACTCTTAGTATGAAACAAAAAAAAGATTAAAGAGTAATTCCATCCTGTATATCAACTATCCATTAGGAGAAAACACAAACAAAAAAAATGAGTGATATTTCAGTGAGGAAAAAGTGAGATGAGACAGAAGAAAAAGAACAAGTAAGCTCTTAATAAAGTACAATGTTCAGAGTCATGTGTACAGTGGGTGAGGTTTGGATGCTATAGTTTTAATATGGGGACAACTGACATCTAAAAGCTGATTCTCCCTATGCTTGATGACTCAAAGGACTTCCTTGGCATAGAAGCTAGACTGGGGCCAGCTATCTCCTAGTAGAAAGTTATAATTTGATCTGGCAACATATACAGGGAAAATTGGCTCTTCTGCTCTGTAGCTTAGCTGACCTCAGAGGTTGCAGGAGTCAGGAACTACCTAAGTGGAACATGGTGTCAATCGTGCCTCACTCTAACAGGAAGATAAACAGGAAGCAATGTAAGATCTATAGTGGAAAGAGTATAGAGATGAAAAATAGCAAGTGCAGTGGTCTGCCTGAAAGGTGATGATCAGGCAGTAATCCTGCAGACAATCTCTTGACTTGAAAGGGGCTTAGTGTCCAGTCCTCAATTTTCTTCATGGCCTGATATTGTGGATAGGGTAGGAGAAGCAAAGAGCTACTTCCAACTCAAGTCTCTCCTGGAGAAAATTGCCTGCTAGAATGCCCCGATGGCTTTTCCTTGGCTGAAGACAAAGTATCCTGAAAGTACCATTTTGCAGCATGGAACCCCAAGAATGATTTACCTGTTCAGTTTGTAGTATAGCTGGTTGTAGGGGAAAGGAGAAAGGACACAATTCATGACTGCTATGAGTTCATTTTGTGAGGAGAATATGTTTCAGGGGGAAAAAATTAGCCTCTTTTCTGTTAGCATCATAATCTAAGAAAATTTACAGATACCCACAGTAAACAGTTTCATAAAGTGTTCTAGAAACTGCTAGAAATTTTGATGAGAGCTGAAATACAGAGCAAATTCTCAATGAATTTATGTTAAAATGTTTATTTCAATATTTAGTGCAATAAAATCAAATGTCAAGCTGGGTGCAGTAGCACATACCTGTAATCCCAGTGGCTTGGGAGACTGAGGCAGGAGGATCACAGGTTCAAGGCCAGCCTCAGCAAAAGCAAAGTGCAGGAGATGGGAACCACCTAAGTGGAACAACTCAGTGAGACCCTGTCTCTAAATAAAATACAAAATAGGGATGGGAATGTGGCAGTGGTTGAATAACCCTGAGCTCAATCCCCAGTATCCCCCCAGCTAGACCCCCAACAAAAAAAAAGTCAAATATCAAGTGAATGTTTTTTTTTTTTTTTTTTTTTTAAATAACACTTGCAATTCCTGGGAAAATGTAATCCAAAACATACCTTCCCCTAAGCCTATGGTACTTAATTTCTTTCTTGAGGGATCCTAGGACACCATACACTCTGCTTGACTTTTGCATTCTTTCATCCAATATTTAGGGTTTCCCTCCACATATTAGATCTTGGAAGTAGCTATGTATGACCTTTATTTTAACACAGCACACTCCTTATTCTTGTTCTGATCCCAGTTCCCTGCTGGCATTCAGCTACACTCTGATCACTGCCTTCTGGGAAGACTCTATTGCAGCATCACCTGTGCCTCCATCCTCCGTAAAAGGAGGGATGAATCACTCTCTCAGATAATGCTGCAAGGAAAGAAACCTCACTCCTCCCCCTGGCAGTCACCATCTTATTTCACCTCTTTCATCTGTCATTTATTTCTCCCTCGTTCAGAAGATCATTTCTTTTCCTCTCCTAAATCTTGCAGTGATCTGTCCCCTCAATCTGAAACCCAATCCCAATGCATTCCTGAGTTCTGGTCTTACTACATATACAAATTGCACCAGTACTTCAGTGAAGTGGGTTGAAGGGAAAATTAATTATTATCACGTTTCTACCACACCTGTCTTCTACCACACTGCCCCTCCCTCCCTTCCTTCCATCCTTCCTTCCTCCCTTCCTTTCCCTTTTCTTCACTTCCCCTCCTCCCTCCCTCCCTCTTTCTTTCTTCCTTCCTTTCTTATTTCTTCTTCCCTTCCTCCTCCTCCCTCCTCCTCCTCCTCTTCTCCTCTTCTTCTTCTTCTTCTCTCTCTCTCTCTCTCTCTCTCTCTCTCTCTCTCTCTCTCTCTCTCTCTCTCTCTCTATACTGGGGATTGAACCCAGGACCCAACATATGCCAGGCAAGTACTTTATAACTGAATACATCCACACCCTTTTTTAAAACTTTTTTTTTTCTTTTGCAGAACTAGGGATGAAACCTAAGGGTACAGTACCACTAAGCTATATCTTTTTTATTTTTATTTATTTTTAAAATATTTTTAATTTATTTGCTTTAGTTGTACACAATGTGTTTTATTCAATGCGTTTTATTTGTACGTGGTGCTGAGGATCAAACCCGGGTCGCCCATGTGCTAGGCGAGCGCTCTAACCGCTGAGCCACAATCCCAGCCCATCTTTTTTATTTTTTGAGACAGGTTCTCACTGAGTTGTCCTGGCTGGCTTTAAACTTGTGATCCTCCTGCCTCAGTCACCCAAGTAGCTGAGATTACAGATATATGCCACTACACCCAGCTCAACATACTTCTGTAAAGTGTGCACCCCTCTTGAGAAGAATTACAGCTTCTTTTACAGGAACCAAGAGTGTGATGACACATATCATGTGTGTCCATGAATACAGGCAATTTCCAGGCTCTGAGATAATTGCTATTGAAAGTGTCCCAGACCAGAAAGACCAACACATTAGGGTTAAGAGAAGATTGTGAAAGTAAGGTGCTACAGAGCTGCCTGTGAAGCTGTAAGGTTTTATGTAATATGTTTCCAATGGTTTCTACTGATTGAAGTGGCACTCAGGCATGTCACAGTCTGGGATCAATGTCCTAGAACCTAACCTACATGTTTTCTAATGCTTGGGATCTATAGTGCTCTAGGGGGAGCCCAACTACTCCTAGATGCAATAAGAGAATGGAGATTGCGTTTGACCATTTCCACCTGCATTTGCAGGTCAAAGTATAGCCTGGGGATGGAGTTAGGGTACCCAACTAAATACACATCCACGTAAATAAGCTACTGTGCTCAGCAGAGTCAATGCTTAGGCATAAATATTCATGACTGTTCTTTCAGTGTTTAAATATCAAATTCCATGTCTTGGGAAGTAGATGTTATGTTCAAAAAGATTAATTACCATGGTCTCTAGGAGACTGAACTGTAACTGAAGAGCTGGGAAATCCTATAGCCCCATGGAATTCATGACTGCTACTGCTAATAAGCAACTAACTTTATTCCTAGTAGAATCAAAAGAAATCCAGGGCACCAGACATGACACCATGTGCAACGAGGATGCCTGCACCATACAGGGCAGCACCATGTCTTGGAAGGCAACAACTGAATATAGGCCCATGGCTTGTGCTATGTGGCTTCTCAGTCCTCATAAGTCACTCATCTCTGGTTGAAACACAACTGTTTGTCCTAAATACAAAACTAGAAGTCCAGGGAACTATGAAAACCACTTCTGACCCTTAACACCTTTGAAGGGCACTCCCTCCAGTAATTCCATCTCAGAAGGGGTAGTGGGCAAGTTGGTGCCAGTCAACAATTTATTTTTTTATTCAAAGCCACTATCAGCCCCAAACATTAAAGCCCTTTGGTGCTCCATGACACACAAAAACACTGACAGCTAATTTTACGTGTCAATTAGACTGGGCCATAGGATGTCAGGATATCTGGTTAACCATTATTTATATGTGTCTATGATGGTGTTTCTGGAAGAGACCAGCATTTGGTGGGCTAAGTAAAGCAGATATGGCTCCCCAATGTGAGCAGACGTCATCCAATCCTATGGGTGGCTAAATAGAACATAAAGGCAGAGGAAGTTTGGTGTTTATCTGTTAGATCAGCTTGCATTACCACCTGATACAAAGAATTAGTTTTCAATACAAGAAAAGATTTGCGTTTTTTTCCTAAAACTTAAAAAAAAAAAAACAATCCCAGCATTCTGAAGTCAAAAATGAAATAAGAAACTATCTCATCCAACCTATGGTCTGTATTTACTGACCCCTAAGTTATTTAATAACTTTTCATGAACTGTCTTCAAAGTAGTGTTACTAACATCTTGCTTCACTTGCCACATGTTTCCACCATTCCAAGACCAAGTTTGTGAATCTCTTTCTCAAGTATGTTATCTTAACTTGTCAGGGCTGGTACTTGTTTTGTTTGTTTTGCTTTGTTTTTGTACTGGGAATTGAAACCAGGGTCTCTTTACCATTGAGTTACATCCCCAGCCCTTTTTATTTTTATTTATTTATTTATTTTTATTTTGAGAAACGGTCTTACTAAATTGCTTAGGGCCTCTTTAAGTTACTGAGAGCCAGGTTTGAACTTGCAATCCTCCTGCCTCAGCCTCCCAGTTCTCTGGGATTACAGGTATGTACCACCATGCCCAGCTCTGGTACTTTTTAAAAATAACTCACAAGTGGCAATGGAAACACATTAAAAAAATTTTACTGAGATCATAAATACCAAAGGTTTAAGATGCTAGTATTGCTCTAGATGAAATTACACTCTAAATATTTGTATAAAAATTAAAACAAGGTCCAATCACCACCCCTTTGTCCTTATAGCAGTAAGGAGTTCCTAAAATTAGAGCAGAGAATGAAGCCAGAATTAGACAGGCAGTCAGTATAGATAGGTAAATCGAATCAGGTCAGATCAAGGAAGCCAATTTTGAGTGAGTCCCACGGGAAGCTGGAGACTGTCCCCTGAGGAATTGAAATGTTAATTCCTTCAGAATCCTTTCTCCTCCCCTATCAAGAACCTGCCCTGTTCCAACCTGTTGCTAAGGTAACCTGTCCCAGGAATTGCCCCTCCCTCCAGTGAGCTATAAAGTTGTTAAGTAATGTGTCCTGGGCTACACCATCCTGCCCTTCCCCCTTCAGCCCACCTGTTTTCCACCTTTTGGATATCCCATGGATCATTCCTGGGCCTAGTCATGTATACAGGAAGGAGAAAGATAACGGGAAGAGAGCAGGAGAACAAAGGAAGCCTAGGATACCAGCAATGGCCCCCTTCTTCCTCCAGGGAGAAGTCTATATTACCCATTTTGAATAAACCCTGCTTTATATGCTTTAAAAAAAAATGAGGTCCAATAGTGTTCACAGTCAGCAGTACCCAGGGATTTAATGCTTAGAACATCTGTTTCTATTAAATAATTGCAGTGATGTTCCATGGTTTTATCTCAGGATTTTTTTTTTCTTCCTCCTGATTGCATCTTCCCCGTTATGAGTACTGTTACTTTAAAAAGATATTTCCACATGTGCCATTGTTGAAAGACTCTAGAATCATTATATATATATATATATATATATATATATGCCATATATATACATATATAATATATATGTATATTATATATATTAATTTTAGATGAAAAAGATATCTTTATTTTATTTATTTATCTTTATGTGGTGCTGAGGATTGAACCCAGTGCCTCACGCAGGGTAGGCAAGCGCTCTACCACTGAGCTACAACTGTAACCCTAGAATCAATTTTGAAAATTGGCAAACCATGATTCCTCCAGAAGCATTTTTCAAATGCTTTTTTATATTTTTATAAAATATTAAAAATATAGGCTTTATATATTTATATTTTGGCCTTTATATATTTATATTTTGTGTATCCACAATTATAATCTGTAACTTCTTTTGTATATCACAAACATTTAGTCTTTACATAGGTTCCTTAGTTCAGTGCTTAGAAACATTATTAGCTTTATTATGCAATCTGTTTGATGAAATACTATTTGGGGTAAGGGTTCTCAGATTACCTTAGGGAATTCTAGAATGTTCTAGTTCCATCACCCCCACTTTCCCCTTAAGGGACTCATTGGTTCATTTCTACAATGTATAAATATTTTTTTGCCTCATGCTGTATTCCCATTGCTACAGTGTAGGTTTAAATTGCAGCAGTTGATATGCAACACAGTGTATATGAAGCAAATTGCATATTAAATGCTTTATTCAAAGGTCAAAGTAAAACTTTGTCCTTTAAACAGCTCATAACAATAGCAATAAATTTCAAGTTGTATGTGTTTTCAAGATTGATGTCCCATTACAGAGCCAGTAATCATTTAAAAAGCCATGGAGCATCAAAATTGTGCTCTACTAATGAAAATACAAGTAGCTTCTTGCTATGTAATGAAGTTGCCACTTCATGTTTTTCAGTATCTTATTATTTTTTCTTCCAAGGTACTTCTTTTGACAAAAGTGGTAGCATTCTCATGATCTTTTAAAAAGCAAAATCAAGATGTTTTGTGGAATCTATGAAAAGCAATGGTTAAAAAAATTTTTTGTTTTCAGAATAAACAATTTATCTTGTGATTTCAAAAATAGTTTCATATTCTATTATTCTTTATGCAATGTCTATCAGAAAAAAATTCTAATACTTCTTCCTTCTTAATGTCTCATGTATTGTCAAATATTTTTTTCCTGTTTCTAATGACTAATCCTAGTGGTCTAGATATTTACACGTTTATAACAGCATGCCCATCATAGATTTCTATTTGATCTCTCTAACTGTAAAAATCTCCAGCCTTTTCTATACATAATGACCTCAAATTTTCCTAAAATTCCCTTTGAAATTTCATACTATTACTTGTTCATTAGACCATTTTCTTATTCAGTAACTTGCTATTGCTAGCCAAAGTAGTAATTTATTTGTCTGTCAGTCATAGCTGACTCTTTTTTTGTAAACCTGATTCCTACTACCAAGTACACTTATGCTAAATAAATATTTTGTAAAGTGATGGCTTTAAAATCATTCCAAGTGGGTGCTAGTGTATTGGAGAAACTTAGAAATACTACAAGGTTAAAGAACAAAAACAGTATGTACTGAGCTCTTAAAAATTAAAATATCTTCACTTATTTTCTCAGCCTGTGAACTAAATATCATTCTTTTTTTTCTAAATACAATATTTTTATTTGTTCTTATTGGTTATCCATGACAGTAAAATGCATTTTGACATATTATACATATATGGAGTATAACTTCTCATTCTTCTGGTTGTACATGATGTAGAATTACATTGATCATATAATCACATATGCACAGTAATGTCCAATTCATTCTACTATCTCTCCCACTTCCCTTCCTTTCCCTTCTTTCCCCTTTCTCTAATCCAAAGTGCTTCTGTTCTTTCCTCCCACCTTATTATGAGTTAGCATCCTCATATCAGAGAAAACATTCTGTCTTCAATTTTAGGGGATTTATCTTATTTCATTTAGCATGATAGACTCCAGTTCTATACATTTACAGCTAAATTCTATAATTGCATTTTTATGGCTGAGTAATATTCCATCGTATATGTGTGTGTATATATATACATATATATGTATGTATCTCACATTTTCTTTATTTATTCATCTATTGAAGGGCACCTAAGCTTGTTCCATAGCTTAGCTATTGTGAATAGAGCTGCTATAAACATTGATGTGGCAGTGTCACTGTAATATGCTGATTTTAAGTATATATCAAGGAGTGGGATAGCTGGGTCAAATGGTGGTTCCATTTCACCATTCCTTTTATACTCTTCCTCAAAGGTTACCTCAAAGGTTTTCTGAGGAAACTCCATACTGCTTTCCAGAGTGGTTGCACCTATTTGCAATGTATGAGTGTACCTTTTCCCCACATCCTTGCCAACATTTGTTGTTACTTATATTCTCGATAATTGCCATTCTGACTAGAGCAAAATGAAATCTCACTGTAGCTTTAATTCACATTTCTCTAACTGATAAAATGGTGAACATTTTTTCAGCGTTTGGTTGACTGATAATATTTCTTCTTCTGTGAAGTGCCTATTCAGTTTATTTTCCCATTTACTAATTAGGTTATTTGTTTTTGTGGTATTTTTTTGAGTTCTTTATGCTCTAAGGTGAAGGTAACAAAGTGCACAAAAAGTTAAGTGATGGCCAGGTGCCATGGTGCATGCCTGTAATCCCAGCAGCTTGGGAGGCTGAGGCAGAAGGATCGCGAGTTCAAAGGCAGCCTCAGCAATTTAGCTAGGCACTAAGCAACTCAGTGAGACCCTGTCTCTAAATAAAAAATACAACATAGGGCTGGGGATATGGCTCAGTGGTCAAGTGCTCCTGAGTTCAATTCCCACTACCTGCCCCCCCCCCCAAAATAAAAAAAGAAAAAGAAAAAGTTAAGTGATGACCAAATGCACAATGATCAAAAGTGGTAATCTAAGAATCAAAGATGGGTCTAACATAAAAACTTTTGATCCCAGCAGGGCCTTGTGGCTAGTGCCCATCTTCTTGGGCTGGGGTTGTGGCTCAGCGGTAGAGCGGCAGAGCGCTTGCCTGGCACGTGCAAAGCCCGGGTTTGATCCTCAGCACCATGTAAACATAAATGCATTGCATTGTGTACGACTAAAGTAAATAAATAACTATTAAAAAAAAAAAAAAACTTTTGCCTCTTTTTTTCATTTCAGGGAAGTGCCATCTCTGTTTTGCATGAGGAGAATGGTTTTCCTTACTGAGAGAGAATCAGGGGCATGGGTATTTTGTTGTTGTTGCTGAGAGAGACAGAGTGGAAATTCCATGCTGCACAGAGTTAAGAGTATGAACAAATGGGCCTGAATTTGCATGGGCCATTCAGGAAAATTTGAGTTACTGACTATTACTGGAGCACAGATGCACCACCACCTCCACTCTGAACCAGCTAGAAAGACTGGGGAACCTACCAGTGATCTGGATCAGAACTTGGGGGAGAGGGTAGAATTACTCACTAACCAGGTAGCCACTGTAGAATTCATATTACCAGAGGTATTCTGGAACAAGGTGGAACTATCCTTTTATACTCTTCCTCAAAGGTTACCAAAACTATAACATCTAAAACTTTACAGTTGAAGTATATGTTAATAGAATTATACAGTATACTATTCATTAGTCATTTGTATGTTTTCTAGGAAAACATGACTATTCAAATACTTAGTGCATTTTTGAATTGGGTTATCTATTTTCTTGCTATTGACTTGTAGGAGTTCTCTAGATATTTTGGAGATTGACTCCATATCAGATATACAATTTGCAAATATATTCTCCTATTTTCTCTCTGTTGTTTGTTTCCTTTGCTCTACAGAAGCCCAATTCATGAGAGACTAAAATATCATGTTTGAGATTCCATATTTATTTACTCAAAAACATGTATTGAGCATGTATTGTGTGCCAAGACCTTTTTAAGAAGCTGGGAATGTTTCTGCAAATACAGCAGATAAAAATCCTTGCTTTCATTTCCTAGTATGGAAAACCAGACATTAAACAAAAGAACTAAAATATATAGTATGGAGGGAAATGTCATAATGTCTACAATGTGCTTTAAAATACTCCTGAAACAAAATAAAACAAGAGGGGGGTATATATTAAATAAGACTGGTAAAATATTATTATTGGAGCTTGGTGATGAGAACATAGGGGTTCATTATACCCTTCACACACACACACACACAAAACACACATGCACACACACACACAATTGCTAATATGTGGAAATGCTATGCAGAAAAGTAGAGCAGAATAGGAGAAAAAGGAGTTCTTGTAGTAAATTATAAGAAGAGTGCTTAAGAATGGGCTGCTGAAAAGAGACATTTGAGCAAAGAGCATATAAACAAGGGTTACACATTTACTCCTATATTCAAATGTACAATGACAATGAGCTCTTTTCATTTTCTATCTGATCATTCTTGTGAGCTCCTAACCTTTTGAGAGGCAAAAAAGGAAAAATCTAAATTTAATCCAGTGCAGGAAAACCTCAACCTGACCTACTTGCTACTTCAGAGGTGTAGGACAGGACAGACTGATGAGGCAATATGAAGACATTAACATGTATTATCTATACTGAACACAAGCTTGTCAGTTAATTATAATATATTTAAGGCACTCAAGGATTTTCTGAGCATGCCAGCCTGCCAATTTTTATGCCTACCCCATGTTTATCATTTTCATCTTCTCATCTTTATTGAACAACTTGCTTCTCACCACTTACACCTCCCCCCCATATTCCCCTCCCCCACAATTAATTGCTCCCTATCTTCTTTTGAGGATCACACTGACCATACTACAGATTGATCCACCACTTTACTTCTCTTTCTTCCTTTCCTTCTTTTTCTTACTGTAATATCATTATGATGAGGAAGGATTTCATTGCCTGGAGACAGCAAGAATGGGATCTACACAGTATAATGTCAGTTATAGTCTACTTGGTCAAATGCCAATTGTGGTTTTAGCTCATCTTATGCTTATCATTATAAGAATATAAACATTGTGCAGATGACTCATCCATATCTATTTTTCACAGTGTCTTGGTGACCTTACACTTTCCCCTGAATTCAGTCACTTCGAACTCTGCTTTTTATAACTGATATTAATACTATTCTACTTTTCAGTGTGAGATATTTTTTCCTGTGATCAGTTCTACTCAACACCAAGAATTTGAAGACTCTCCTGCTGTCCCCTAAACCCTGCCCCCCACCACTGCCATCCCCTCCAGCAGAAACAGAATTAACCTCTTTTCTTTTTCTGTCTCTTTGAATTCTTTCTTTTGAAAACCCTAGGCTAGTACTTTTTTTAAAAATTCGCATCACAGTTCAGTGTATTGTGAACAGTATATTAAAAAGAAATTTTAGTGGGTAGAATATATCAAAATGCTTTGTAAGGAAAAAATGTATTCTTGTGTGTGAAACTTTTGTCTCAGTTATAATATACATACACTAAATATTATACATAGATGTGAACTGGGTCATAATAAGTGTTTCCTATTGTGGTCAGTGGTGGTTTGAAAGCTCAGTAGCTACCAGCCTATCTTTTGATATGTTAAATGCAAGCAAAAGGAGTTTGGGAAAATCTTTTCACTCCCCAGGTTTGCAAGACAATTCTCTTCTTACAGAGGTCAGGAAAGTCAGCTTTGAGTCGCAAAGCTGATCAGTGTCCTTTATGGTACGGCTTCTTTTGTGTAATAATCCTCTGCCTCCTTTTGTAAAATAACTCTCAAACCAAGGGGGAGGAAGGCTACAAAGAAGCTTTATGTGTATCAGCATAACATTGTAAAATATCATGCTTTTAAACATACCAATTTGTGAGTCTTACATTTCCACATAGAGATACAGTTGCTTAAGCCAAGAAGGCACTTTTTCTTACTGATCCCAAGCCATCTTTGAGGAATGGAAGCAATGGTTAGCAGATCCCTTGGATCACTGTGGGAAGAGATGCTGTTTCCTGTAGGACAGGCAGTTTCTTTCCCTTTTTAACAAATTAGGTCAGCCAGGTGAGTATGTGTGAATATCATGGTCAGCATTCCCCTCCCTCAGCTCTGGGTTTAAACAGGTGCACTATTCCCACCAGAAGAATACTTGTCCTCATAGACAAGTATTTTTACTAATTGTTATATCATTTCTACTCAGAAGAGCATCTAGCATATACTATTTGTTCAAACAATATTTGTTGAAAATAACTGCTGATTTTAATGTAATTATAAAAATTTCTTTTAAGAAGAGTATGTTCCTGGCCAGGTGCAATGGTGTACACCTGTAATCCCAGTGGCTCAGGAGGCTGAGGTAGGATGATCACAAGTTTAAAGGCAGCTTCAGCAAATTACTGAGACCCTAACCAACAAGATTAGGGAGATTGGGCTGGGGCTGTAGCTCAGTGGCACAGCTCTTGCTTAGCATGTGCAATGCACTGGGTTTGATCCTTAGCACCATATACAAATAAAATAAAGGCATTCTGTTAAAAAAAAAAAAAAAAATAGGGAGATTGTGTCTCAAAATTTAAAAAAAAAATGAAAACTGGCTGGGGAAATGGCTCAGTGTAAGCACCCCTGGGTTCAATCCCTGTTACAAAAAATAAATAAATAAATAATAGTATATTCCTAGATTTAACAGTTAGCAACAAAATGTAATGGTCCCCACATAGGGATTAGGTGTTAGGTTGGCTAGGCTACAGATCACTGGATATGAGAGTAACTATGGTGACTATATCAGCTGCAGTGGTCTAGAGTAGAGAAGGTCATCAGAATCCCAGAGGCTAAATAAGATTAGAGCTTGATAGAAAGACAACTACCATATGATCTGACTAATACAGAAATAGAGAGTAGAATGGTGGTTACCAGAGAGTGGGGAAGTGGGGCAACAGGTCACGGGAATAGACTGATCAATGAGTACTAAGTCACAGTTTATGAGCTAGGAGTAAGTTCTACTGTGAGACTGCACATTATAGTAAATATAGATAACAATAATGTACTATATGTTTCAAAAAGCTACAGTGGTAGATTGCTTGGCCGGCACATGCAAGGCCCTGCGTTTGACCCCCAGCACAAAAAAGAAAGAAAAAACTAAAAGAAAAGATTTTTAATGTTTTCATCATAAAGAAATAATAGATGTTTGAGGAGAATAGATATATTTAATCTGATATAAACATTACACAATGTATACATGTTTTGAAGCATTGCATGGTACCCCAGTAATAGGCACAATTTTTGCTTTTATGTATCAGTTAGAAATAGATTTAGTTCTAAAATGAATATATTAATTAAACACAAAAAAATTCAAAAGCCCTAAGTCATATATTAATGTCAATTCTAGGAAATAAATGAGATGGATGAGGATTCAGGATATGTATAAGAAATGGACCAGAAACAGGGACATGAGTCCTAGAAGGGTGTTTGCAAACATCTTTGAATTTGTTTTTCTTTTCTAGAACTACAGGTAAGTAGCATGCAATGAGTTAAATGAAGATGTACAGAGTTAAGGCTTCCAGATCAAAGAAATTAAAAATACAGGAAGACGTGAATAAAGAAATGGAAAAATGACTTTTAGATACATTTCTGATTAGACTTTTCAAGACTTAGTCATCAATCATTACCATGATACAAGGGAATAATAAAAATGATTAAGAGAATTTACTTTGGGAAAATGGGCAGATAGTTCTTGTATGAAAAAGAGATAGAAATTGCCCAGGGTATTGCCCTGTGAAAAGGTAATGAGCTTATTTTTAAGCACAATGAATCTGAAGTGTCTGCAGAAAATTCAAGTTGAGAGGTCAAATAGGCTTTCGGAAGTCTTACCTAGATCTCTGAAAAGAAGTTCAGAGTTGAAGCTAAGTATTTAGAAATCCATTTGTGTGTAGATGTTAATTAATTTCACACGATTAAGTTGAAAAAATTGTTGATAGAATCATAAAGACAAGGAGAATGAAGGATAGAAGGATGAGGTAGTCTAAAATTTAGAAGTAAATGGAAAATCTGGGCACAATAGCACACACCTGTAACCCCAGTTACTTGGGAGGATCACAAATTTGAAGCCAGCCTTTGCAACTTAGTGAAACTAACCAAAAAGAGAAGAGGGGTGTAGCTAAGTGGTAGAGCATCCCTGGGGGTCAATCCCCAGCACTGGGAAAGAAGGACCAGTGGCATTAGTAAGGAAATGTATTTGCTATGTAAGCCTCATTTTCTTGTTGTTTTTCCCAAAATTATGAAGTATGGATTCATTCATCTTTTTTTCTTCTTGTTTCTCTTTCCCTATTTCCACATAAACATATATATAAGCTGCCACAGGTTGGGAGCTCAGGAAACAGACTGAGATTCTAAGATGTGCTTATAGGAGGATTGTGGAGAGAAGGGGTTCTCTCCTGAATAAGATGTGTGAGAGGAGAGGGAAGTAGGATTAGAATAGGAGAAAGTTGAACTATAATGCAGTGGCAACAGAGGTCTCGGTTGATCCATGGGAACTCTGAAGCCCTTCTAAGAAATTCTGAATTAAAATAAGAGGTCCAAGCCTTTGTATTCCCACATCAACAGAGTGGTTTGACTTGGACTAGGACTAGGCAGCTTTTTTAAGTCAAGACCAATTTCCAAAGAATGTAGCCCCAAGTATCTGGAGCCAAGGCTCCAGGCAAACAAGGATGGGAATTTTAGTCCTTAAAGGGCTGGAACTGGGGTGTCAGACCACAGAATCCACTACAGATCCTGATTTGTACCTTCATAGAGGTGTGTGTATGTGCATGTGTGTGACTCTCTGGTTTGTAAGTATTGTATAAAAAATAATTACTGGGCTGGGGTTGTGGCTCAGTGGTAGAGCGCTCGCCTAGCACGTGCGCCGCCCGGGTTCGATCCTCAGCACCACGTAAACATAAATGCGTTACATTGTGTACAACTAAAGCAAATAAATAAACATTTTAAAAAAATGATTACTGGTGACAGAAGCTTTCTGGTTACATAACAAATACAATGGTAAACTGACGGGCTGACTACATTTGCTGCTGTTATGAAGATACAAAAGAGATCGATTTTTCAGTTCATATCCCAGGGGCAGAGAGAGTATAAATCTGGGAGGAAACCAAGCTTGAGGAAACTCATCTCTTTCTTAAGAGGAACAAGTCGACAAAAACATTTTGTTGTTGTTGTTGTTTTCATGTTTCTAATCTTTAAGTTTCCTCACATAATACCTTTAGGCTGGGAATCACATCATATTATTTAGGACATCTAAATAATATCAAATATAACTTTTGCCAGAAATTTTCAAAGCCTGGCAAAGCTCTTACTAAAAATAATTTTAAGATACATACAGGTATCTCTATATTATGCTTAAGTAAGGATTTTTAGAATCACACAAACATATCACATAGTATGAAGCAAAACTAAGCTTCATGGTTTTTAAAAATATGTTGCTGGGTTGTCTCTAATATTCTTTGCAAAGAATTAAGATGTATATAAATATTACCATATTAATAAGAGAAAAATAGTTCATAAAAACTAGGTAACAGGATTAGGATGAGGGTTCAGTTTTATTTGTGAATTCAGATAGTGTAATTATTTTATAATGTATGTTGAATTATAACATAGTCCTGAGTCATAAACCTGACATTATTTAAGCCTAAGTTTCTTCAAATCTTTTATGAATCAACTATAAATTTCATAGCTAGTTCCTCTTTCATGGACACATATCAAGGAAAGGGGAGGCTGCTCAAGACAAAATTAAACAAATTCCACCATCAAGTGGGTAAGTGGTCTTATATATGTCATATAAGCTTAGTCATTAATTTTCTTTCCCATAAAATGAGGGAGTTAAACCAGGCATGGTGGTGCATGCCTGTAGTCCCAATGACTGGGGAGCCTGAGGCAGGAGGATTGTAAATTTGAGACCAGCTTCTGCAACTTGATGAGATCCTGTCTCAGAAGAAAAATAAAAAGAGCTGGAGATGTAGCTCAGTGGTAAAGCACTCCTGGGTTCAATCCTTAGTGCCTAAATAAGTAAAAAATAAACCACAATGAGGGGGTTAGGTACTAATGACCCTCCAAATTCTAGGAGGTATATTAGAGATATAAATGATTCATTGGCACTGATTTTAAATAATAAATAGGATAGGTTAACTGAAGAAAGGTTTTTTTAAAAGCAGAATTATAGGATTTCTTTCTCTGAAACATATGTAAGCCATAGAATTTGTAAAAGTAGTCTATGACTGCCCTCTCCTGTTAATTATATTTAAAGATAAGAAATAGACAAAATGCTAAGGTTTTTATTTTAAACTAATTTATAAGATTACCCCTTTAAACACATATTCATTTACTCAGAAATAAAGAAGTAATATTAAAATGCTACATTCATGTAAGTTTAATCAAACATTACACATTTTACAGTTAATGAGGAAGCCCATGTCTCTCAATGCATTAAGAAATTGACCCACAGAAATAATATGTGACATTTTAGGCACAATGAATGCATGTCATTAAATGTAAGTATAATACTAACAAAGCTTAGGAACATATAAAAATACCATAGAGATTTAGGAGCAGAGTTGATCTCGTCATGATTTTGTCTCTGAAAATCAGCAAGAAAAATTCTATCATATAACATACTAGTCAAAAATCTTACAATGTAGCTGGGCCCAGTGGTCTGCACCTATAATCCCAGCAACTCAGGAGGCTAATGTCAGATAATTGCAAGTTCAAAGCTTGCCTCAGCAATTTAGTAAAGCCCTAAGCAAATCAGTGAGAGACTTTGTGTCAAAAAAGGGCTGGGGATGTGGCTCAATGGTGAAGCACCCCTGGATTCAATCCCAAGTACCAAAAAAATGAAAAAAGAAATGAAAAATACAAAATAAAATAAAAAAATACATTTTCTTTCTTTTTTCTTCTTTCTTTTTTTTTTCTTTTGTGGTACCAGGGATTGAACTTACAGGCACTCGACCACTGGGTCACATCCCCAGCCCTTTTTTGTATTTTATTTAGAGACAGGGTTTCACTGAGTTGCTAAATGCCTTGCCATTGCTGAGGCTGGCTTTGAACTCTCAATCCTCCTGTCTCAGCCTCCCAAAGTGCTGGGATTACAGGTGTGCACACTGCGCCCAGCTCCTTTTCTTTTTTTCTTTTTGGTTACTGTAGATTGAACTCAGGGGCACTCAACCACTGAGCCACATCCCCAGCTCTATTTTGTATTTTATTTAGATACAGGTCTCACCGATTTGCTTAGTGCCTTGCTACCTTTGAACTTGGGATCCTCCTGCCTCAGCCTCCTGAGCTGCTGGGATTACAAGTGTAGCCACCATGCCCAGCACCAAATACCTTTTCTTTTCTTTTTCTTTGTGTGTGTGTGTGTGTGTGTGTGTGTGTGTGTGTGTGTGGTGGTGGTGGGGGGGGTTATACTGGGGATGAACCCAATGCCTCATGCATGCTAGGCAAGTACTCTACCACTGAGCTATCCTCCAAGCCATTTTTATTTTATGACAGAGTCTCACTAAATTGCCCAGGCTGGCCTTAAACTGCAATCCTCCTGCCTCATCCTCCTCTAGTAGCTTAAATTATAGGTGTGTGCTTCCATGTCTTCTGTGTACCAGACATCTTTAACATTTCCTAACAATAAGGGATACTAATAGATATTTGATTTATACTATCTTTGTTTATATTTTCCTTTGATGGTCAGTTTCTGTTATCACTGTTGTTTATTCTGAGCATCAGAAATTAGAATTTTAAAATTCCAACATAAATTCCCTTCCTTCTACAACCAAAAATTCAACTAGTGGAGTAATTCATTCATTTATTTGGCAACTTTAAAAAATTGAAATGTAATTCACATACCATGAAATTCATTCTATTAAAGTATATAACTCAGTGGATTTTAGTATCATCACAAGGAACAAGCACTAGTTATCAGATGTGCCAGATTTCTGGTCAATTTTATATTCCTATACTAGAAATCAAGAGTTTTCAAATAAGAACATGAATATTTCTTATTTATGCCAGTTAAACTAGGCAATAATAGCATAATTCTTGGTTCCTGACCAGAGAATAATGTAGCCAATGTGAAAATGGAATATGCTTTCAGGGTCAAAGTCAATGTAGAATGCTGAGTCAAGAATTATATCTTTTTTGTCACATCCTGGCTTGCTTGTAAACGTAGATTAAATCTCTGGCATGGTTGGACAGATACGGAATGCTTTATCACCATGTAGAACCTGAGATCACAGAATTTTAGAGCTAGAAGATACCAGAGGAATCATCTAAATCTTTTATCTCCACTTTATAGATCAGGGAACCAAAAGTCAGAGAGAGTTAGTCAGCAGCTCAAAGTCACAAATTTGGAGCAAAGCTTTGTATTCTGATCTAGTGCTTGTTCCCTATGCCATTCCCAAATTCTCTTCCTCAGGGTCCAGGATTCTTGGAGAAGCCTACAGTGCTTCTACAATGATGTCTGGGTGGCTGAATGGAAGAACCTCTGCATCCCAAACTTCTTGCTAAGTCATATCAAGGCAGAGGATTAAAAAAAATAATAATAATAAAAAAATAAAAAGGTATGAGTGCTGTGTACTTACATGGTAAAAGACTGTCAGAGAGCAAACCTATTTCTCTGTGCCCTTTTGTGAGTTCCCTGATTCCACCCATGAGGATTCAGCCCTCATAACTTAATCACCTGCTAAAGGGCTCAGCTCTTATTATTATCAACTTGGCATTTTTATTTCAACATGTGAGTTTTGGGAGGACACATTCACACCACAGCAGCATGAAAGAGAATTGACTATATTCTGTGGGATTATTTTATTCTCTTAAGGTCTTCCACTGTTAACTTTCCTGATTGGTTTGTCTTTCCCTCTTAAAAACATCCTTTCAAGTCACACAAAACTTTTTAAAACCAAAGTTAAAACTACCCAGGGAGTTATGCTTTCATGTTACTTCCCTCCTCCTCTCAAGGGCCATCTAAATAAAAAGTTTTTCCTAAACAAAAGGGACCTTGGTGTGTCACTCAAATGGCTGATTGAATCGCTGTCACTCTTGGGATGTTCCCCTAGACTGTCATTACCTATATATTTTACTTATTAGCCTCACTTCACCTTTAAGAATGAGGGGGAATGGGGAAGCCAGATACAGAAAAGTGAGAGAAAGAAAAGTTGTATTGTCTTGATACACCCCTGGTTCTAAAGTTTACTATTTCCTGAGGGAACTGGTCTTCAAGGAGTCCTAAAAGCAAGCTTTTGAATACCAGATCCCCCAACTAAGTACTACCAGAACACAATCGGGGTAAAGAGTGGGATGCAGACTGACATAGATCAAGGCTCCTTAGGGTCATTTTGACACATTTACTTCCACAGGAACTTTGACTTTCTCAGGTTACTTACTATATCTGTCTGCTAGGGCTGCTGTAACAAAATACCACAGACTATATGGCTTAGCAAGCAGTAATTTTGTTTCTCACAGTTCTGGAGGCTTGAAGTCTAAGATCAAGGTGTCATTAAGGTTGGTTTCTTCTTAGGCCTCTGTCTTTGGCTTTTCAATGGCTGTTTTCTCCTTGTGATATCATGTGGTCTTCTGTCTGTATTTGTGTCTAAATTTCCTCTTCTTAAGAAGACACCAGGTCATACTGCATTAGAGTCCACCCTAAAGATGTTATTTAAACTTAATTACCTCCTTGAGGGACCCTTATTCCACATACATTCACACTGAGGTATTTAGATGTTAGGACTTCAACATATACAATTGGGGAGGAGACATAACTCAATCTCTCTTACCATGCAGGGAAAAACATTGCTGGTAAATGTTTAACCACCAGCTTTCCAAAAAGGAAAAGACACAGATTGTACCATTTGCTAATTTCAGTGGAACAATACTTCTACCATGAACAATCTCAAGCTACTAACATGATTCCCACAAATGCATAGTTGGGAGATGATAAACAGAAGTGCATCGTTACACAGCACTTCTATCAAGGAGATACGATAGATGTAAAAAACCTTAACAAGTAAGTGTAAATAATCTCAAAAACATATATCAGAACTCAGCTGACTTTCATGTAAAAGACCAGGGAGTGAATATTTTTCAGATTTACTTAACTCTGCATTGTAGTTAAAAAAAAAAAAAAAAAAATAGACAATATGTAAATGAATGGTTGTGACTGTGTATCAACAAAATCTCAGTTGATAGCTGGACTTTGACTAGTGACCAGCACTTAGGGAGATCTAGTGTTCTAATTGCTTCCTCATCAGCTTTCAACTCACCTCCCTTGTTTCAGCCTAACACTTCAAACACAGGGCTTTGTGCACATTAGGTAAGCACTCTACCACCAAGCTACATATACCTCCAGTCTCCACGTCCCCCACCCCCACCCGGCCCACCACAATCTAGTTCTTTTATTACTAGTTGCAGGTATCCTGTGAGCCTTCTCAGGCTAGATCATTGGAGCAGCCATGGAGGTATACACTTTTATCTCCCTTTTTGATAAAACTTGCCAATCAGCTGCATTGAATACCACTAAGCTAACTGCCTCAACATGCATCATTTTCAAGATCTAACCCAGCATTCCTTTTGAGGCCATCTCTTCCTTGCCAGCCTTCAGCCAATGACTGAGCATGGCAGTGGTGGTAGGGCATAGTCATTTCTAATTAGGATTACCCTAAGAAGCAAACGTTCTTCATAGTTCCACATTGGTTGGCTGAAATTTTTCAGATCTGCACTAGAATCTGACTCTTTCTTTGTTAATTTTTTTTCCCCACTACTGAAAATTAAGCCAAGGCATGCTTTACTACTGAGCTACATCTCCAACATTAAACTTGTAATCCTTCTACCTCAGCTTCCCAAGTACCTGCGATTACAGGTGTGGCCATGGTTATAATCCTTCTGCCTCAGCCTGCCAAGCATCTGCAATTACAGGTGTGGCCACGGTACCCAGCTTTTCCCTTCCTAATAGTAGTTTCTTCCCTTTTGCCATTTTTCCAAAGAACTTTTATACTCCTAACTTAATGTCATCTTCTACTACTGGTACATCCAAAGCGATAGCTGGTATAAAAATAGTCCGAGAATGCAGACAGTAAGACAGTGCTATGATCTAAATGCTTGTATCTCTGCTAAAATCATATGTTGAAATACTAATCTCCAGTGGGGTGTGGTGGTACATGCCTATAATCCCATCAACCCTGAAGGCTGAGGCAGGAGGACTGCAAGTTCAAAGTCAGGCTCAGCAATTTAGCAAGGCCCTAAACATCTTTGTGAGCCCCTATGTCAAAATAAAAATAAATAAATAAGTAAAAAATGGCTGGGGATATAGCTCAGTGGTGAAAGGCTCCTGGGTTCAGTCTCTGCACCCCCTCCAAAAAATGAAATACTAATTTCCAAGGTGATGTTATTTAGAGGCAGGGCCTCTGGGAGGTGATTAGCTCCCATGATTGAGATTAGTGCCCTTAAAAGACTCCAGAGAGCTAGCTTATCCTTACCATATGAGGACACAGCAGGAAGACACCAGTTATGAGGAAGCGGATCCTCATCAGACACTGAATTTGACACTGACTTGATCTTGTATATCCCAGCCTCTGGAACTTTAGAAATACATTTCTGTTGTTTATAAGCCACCCAGGCTATGGCTTCCCCCGACATCCAATGTTGGGGATTAAACCTAGGGACATTCTAACATTGACCCACATCCTCAGCCCTTGTTTATTTATTTATTATTTTGAGACAGGGTCTTACTCTGTTGCCCAGGCTGGCTTTGAATTTTTGATCCTCTTGCCTCAGTCTTACAAGTTGCTGGGATTACAGATGTGGGCCCATCACACCTGGCCAGTTTAAGGCACTTTGTTATAGCAGCACTGTAAAAAGGAAAACCAAACTGTTCTCACACTCAAAAAAGAACACTTCTGTGACCAGACGTATGTAGTGTTTTCCCCACAGCAAACAATTCTCCAGCAGACATGAACTGAGTAACTTATAATTCAATTCTGACCTAGAGATACTGTCAGATACCACAGGTTGAAGACTACCCCTCTCAGATACAAGTTACAAGTAGGAGGTTGTCACCAAACTTCTGATTGACCCTGTATATGTAAGGTGTGATTATTAAATTTTAGTCATCATCATTAGATTAAAGGATACCTAAAAACCTGGAAAGGCATTATTTTGTGTGTTCCTGTGTGGGTGTTTCCAGAGAAGGAGGTCAGCATATAGGTTTAAGTGGACTAGGTGGGAAAGATCTGCTCTCAGTGTGAGTATAGGCAGGTACTATCTAATTGCTGTAGGGCCTGGAGAAAACAAATACAGAATGTGAACTGATTTTCCTCAAGAGCTGTGACACACTCATTTCCTGCCTTGGCCATTAGAAGTCTAGGCTCTCAGGACTTGGTATTCACACGAGAGACCTCTAGGGTTCTCAGGATTTATACCATCAGCTTCCCTGGTTGAAGGCATATGAACTTAGACTGAGCCACATCATCAGCATGGCACCCCAAGTTTTGCAGCCTGCTTTTGGATTTCTAAGCTTCCACAATTGGATGAGCTCAATTTCCCAATGAATTCCTTTTCATACATCTATATACATATCCTATTGGTTCTGTCTCACCAGAGAACCCTGAACCAATAGACTATTTTCTAAGATGTCTCAGAGAACTCAGAGAAACATTTTATTGATATTTATGGCTTATTATAAAGAATATTTCAAAGCACACAAAGAGAGAATAAAGAGATGGATTGGGCAATGTATGAGGGAAGGGACAGAGCTTCCATCTTTGGACATGCCATCCTCCCAGAACTTCTATGTGTTCAGAACCTAGATACTCTTCAATTCTGTTTTTCAAGAGTTTTTACAGAGTTTGACATCAAGCTCCACTCACCCTTCCTGAAAGTTTAATGGGTGGGTCTGAAGGTTCTGATCCTCTAATCCTGTAATCACTTGGTATGGTAACTGTCCCATTCTGAGGATATCTAGGGTCCCCACCCAGTCATCTCAACAATGTAAACTCAGTTGTTATCAAAAAGGGCTATGATAGTTTGAATATTGTTTTTGAATGTACCCCAAGGGATAATGTGTTGAAATGTCATCCTCATTGTGAGGTATTACAGGGTGGAAACTTATTCCAACTAGAGTGCTTAGAGGTAGGATAAATTCATCCTGTTAGAGCCCCCATGATTGAATAACTGGTGGCTTTTTAAAGAAGAGAGACAAGCTGGATGTGATGGCACACACTTATAATCCCAGGTACTTGGGAGGCTGAGGCAGAAGGACTACAAGTTTGAAGCCAGTCTCAGTGAATTAGGCCCTAGGCAACTTAGCAAGACCCTGTCTCAAAATAAAAATAAACCTCAAAGGATTAGGGCTATAACTCAGTGATAAAGTATCCCTGGGTTCAATTCCTGCTACGAGAGAGAGAGAGAGAGAAATAGGAGAAGAGAGAGAGAGAGAGAGAGACAGAGAGAGAGAGAGAGAGTGAGGGGCAGAGAGACAGACAAACAGAAAAGAGGTGACACATAGGCTAACTTCATGTTTTTTGTTTTTTTGTTTTTTCGTACGGGGGATTGAACTCAGGGGCACTCGACCACTGGGCCACATCCCCAGCCGTTTTTGTATTTTATTTAGAGACAGGGTCTCACTGAGTTGCTAAGTGCCTTGCCATTGCTGAGGCTGGCTTTGAACTTGTGATCCTCCTGCCTCAGCCTCCCAAGTGCTGGGATTACAGGCATGCGCCACCGTGCCCAGCTAACTCCATGTTTTATGCCCTATGTTGCCTCAAGATTCTTCCTACAAGACAAGAAGACCATAACTAGATGTGGGCCCTTGAATCTCCAGAACTATGAACTAAATTAACATTTTTTCTTTATAAACTAGCCTGCTTAAGTATTTCATTATAGTAATGAAAACCAAACTAATACTGGGGTCCGTTACAAATAATAAGGCACTCCTCACACTCATAATATTCCAAGGGTATTGCCTCTTTAGGAAAGGAACAAGAAATAAAGACTAAAATAATTTCATATTATAACACAAATCCAAATGAACTAAGAGAGGATTTGGGGGTTAGATCAGAATTGTCCCATTTTCAATGAAGACCTCATCACACTTCATATTCCCTAGCAGAATGTGCTAGTTATTAGAATTTTTACAGAAGTGACATGGGAGAATATTCTGAGGCAGAATGCCCTGGCTGGAGCAAAAATTCAGAGAGTTCAAAGTGTATATGCGTGTATGTGTGTGTACAATATGGTCACATACTACATAATGACTTTTCTGTCAGTGACAAACTGCATACACTATAATGGTCCCAGAGACTATGATGAAGCTAAAAAAATCTTATCTCCTAGTAAGGTTAGAGCCATTGCAAAGTAGTAGCACAATGTATTATTCATATATTTGCTGGGTGTTGCTTTTGGGAAAAAAAAAAAAAAAAACTATTGCCATGCCAGTCATAAAAGTATACAGCATTTCCAATTATGTAAGTACATAATTTTTTATTTTTTGGTACCAGGGATTGAACCCAGGGGTGCTTAACCACTGAGCCAGCCCTTTATTTATTTATTTATATTTTGACACTGGGTCTCACTAAGTTGCTTAGGGCTTTGCTAAATTGCTGAGGCTGGCCTTGAATTTGTGATCCTTCTGCTTCATCCTCCAGAGTTGCTGGGATTACAGGTGTGTATCACTGCACCATGTTAAAGTGCATAATTTATCACACAAACTCAGAGACATGTGACAGTTGAAAGGGGATGCTATGAGCAGGATAATGGAAAACAGGCAAACTGGAGTAGTCTTGTGCAAACTAGCTAAGTTTCCCTACTCATTATGAACCCAGTAAACTCCTCATCTCTGTGATCTCAGTGCCTAACACTCAGTGGGTGCTTCTAAAGTCTTTGTTGAAATTGATTATATTCTGTATGCTCTTCTATTGCTTTTTAATTTTTCTCTTCAATCTTGATCACTACTAAAATATAATAGAAACTTTGTATGAATTATGAAGGATGCCTCTTATTTCTGGCAGCAAATTCACAACTACATGTTGAGTGGATGCAGGCTGGATTTCAGGCATTACTTTCCCCTCAAATGGAAATTTTTTTGTGTGTGTGAGGTGAAAAAATTATTCATTATGTCTCCAACTTTTTTTTTTCTTTGTAACTGGGAATTGGACACAGAGGTTCTTTGCCACTGAGTCACATCCCTTGTCCTTTTTATTTTGAGACAGGGTTTCCTTAAGTTGCTTGGGGCCTTTGCTGAAATGCTGAGGCTGGTTTTGAGGCTTTGAACTTGTGCTTCTCCTGCCTCAACCTCCAAAGTGGCTGGGGTCACAGGTGTGTGATACCTTGCCTGGCTGCAACTATTTTTCCTGTATAAAATATTACGTGGCATACTGCCATGACCTGCACAACCATTAATTCAGAAACTGGCAATAGGCAATAGGAGATTAAGAAAAACACACAAACATTAAGAGAGAAAGTTTGGATCAGATGGGAAACTGATCTCTGGTTGAGAATGTGGTCTAGAACTGGCTCCACATGTTTATTACATAGGTTTTATCATCAAAAGCTTATTTGTGGGAAAGTTTCTGCAAAGCAGACAGGCTTGAAGGTCACAGCACTGACAAGACATTATGGTTACCTTGTTAAGCTCAGAATCTCCTATCCCTGGGAGCTAGTGTCTGAGTTTCAAGGTTAAGACAGATAACTCTTGAGTCTTTGCACAGTTTCCACGGGCAGGGTGTCACTATAGCAACTGTGCAATCTTTTTTTTAAGTAAAAGTTTAATATATTTTGATATTTTCACATTATACTTTTGAATGAAGTGCCAGATATGCTTCCTACTTCTGCTAATTAGTTAGCACTGACATACTGACTTCAAATAGAGAGAATCTACCAGATCATCATCAGTCTACTCTTCCTCCTCATCATCTTCATAGCCTTTCCTCTTTATAATTACATTAAGTGCAAACTCTGCAGAATGACATTGCTCCAACTTCTGTTTTAGAATGGCAACTTCTTCAGATCTGTGTGGGTCATACTTTTTCACCAAGTTTCTCATGCTTTTCATTATATACAGTAACTGTGACAAACAAGTTCTATTTTTTCTCAGCATTAGACTCTCTAATAAATACCTTTCCATAGCAATCCCAGCCTTGGAAGCACTAGATAATATGGCACTCAAGGCAATTTGCAAAGGTGTGTATAAAAGATAAGCATCAGTCAGTGCAATTCTATTAAGAAAGTAATCAATCCTGGGTCTATTCCCAAAGGACTTAAAAACAGCATATTACAGTGAAACAGCCACTTCAATGTTTATAGCAGCACAATTCACAATAGCTAGGTTGTGGAACCAACCTAGATGTCCCTCAGTAGATGAGTGGATAAAGAAAATGTGGTATATATACAAAATGGAATTTTACTCAGCAATAAAAGAGAATAAAATAATGGCATTTGCAGGTAAATGGATGGAGTTGGAGAATATAATGATAAGTGAAATTAGTCAATCTCAAAAATCCAAATACAGAATGTTTTCTCTGATATAAGGAGGCTAGTTCACAATGTTGTTGGATGGGGGTACATAGGAGGATTAGAGGAACACTAGAATGGTCAAAGGAAAAGGAGGGGAAAGGAGGGAGTAAGGGGGGAGGGAGGGGGGAAAAAGTTGGTGGTTTAATGAGATGGATATCATTATCCTAAATGCATGATTGAAGATCTGAATGGTACTTATATACTTTGTATACAAACAGTTGTATGTAAAAAGATGCTATATATGTGCAGTATAAATTGTAATACATACTACTGTTATAAATAAAAAAAAGAGAGAAAAAAAAAGAAAGTAATCAGCTGTTTTCCTCAAAATCTCTGGATTCTCCAACATGGGATAGCAGGTCTTTATATCAATGAGGAAGCCCTCAAATGGTCTATAAGGATTGTGGACAATAAGATGAAAATTAAGCTGTTGTATAAGGAGTAACTCCTATTCCGAAATCTTTTCCAGTGACTTCTCCTGTCCAGTAGGACTCTCCGGAAGGTTTCCAACAAACTGAGGACTAGACACATTGAATTCATCTACTTTGCAAGCCAAAAATGCACAAGTAAGCAATATTATCTGTGGGTGATATTTCATTACAGAGTTAATGAGATAAAAATGCTTGAAATACATGTAAGCTGAACCCACAACAGACCGTGGCATTGCTGGCTTAAACACTGAACAGAATTCTAGTAATCTTTCTCATAGTATTTGCAGAGTGTCATTTTTTTGTGAAATCCAGGCTTAAGAAAGATTGGATCATTTGGAAGAACCTTCCGCCTTGCCACTGCTTAGCATTTGAATTTGAGATCAGCATTAGACTGCAGATGGGCCAGCTGCTCCTCAGTGGCAAAAGTCCAATGTCTCTCTTGGCTGCTGTTGTGGTACATCATAGCGTCCAGGTCCAGGCCCAGAAAGCTTGGACAAAAAAAAAAAAAAAAAAAACAGGGCACAGTGGGATGCACCTATAATCCCAGTGGCTAGGGAGGCTGAGGCAGGAGGATCAAGGGTTCAAAGCCAGCCTCAGTAGTTTAGCAGGTGCTAAGCAACTCAGTGAGACCCTGTCTCTAAATAAAATACAAAATAGGGCTGAGGATGTGGCCCAGTAATGGAGTGCCCCTGAGTTCAATCCCCAGTGCCAAAAAAAAAAAAAAAAAAAAAAAAAAAAAAAAAAAAAAATTACAGCAACATCATGGTGTGAAGCAGACATGACTCCACCAGGATCCATCCACAACTGGGCAATCTTAACCTGTACTTTAAAGCACAGGGGTTCCCAGCACAAGCAATGCACCACAACCATGAGGCAATGAAAGACCTTGACCATGTCACTGCTCATTGCTGGTGGGACTGCAAATTGGTGCAACTACTCTGGAAAGCAGTATGGATTTTCCTCAGAAAACTTGGAATGGAACCACAGCTTGACCCAGTTGTCCCATTCCTTGGTATATACCCAAAGGACTTAAAATCATCATACTAAACTGATGTGGCCACACCAATGTTTATAGCAGTTCAATTCACAATAGCTAAGCTATGGAACCAGCCTAGATGTTCTTCAACAGATGAATGGATAAAGAAAATGTGGTATATATACACAATGGAATACTACTCAGCCATAAAGAGAAATGAAATTATGACATTTGCTGGTAAATGGAAGGAACTGGAGTCTATTATGCTAACTGAAATAAGCCAATCCCCAAAAACCAAAGGTCGAATATTTTCCCTGATATTTGGATGCCACAAAAAGGGGTGGGAGTAGGGAATAATAGAGGAGGTACTTTAGAGAATGGGAAATGAAGAGAAGGGAGTGGGGATGGGAATAGGAAACACAGTAGAATGAATCATACATAACTTTCCTATGTTCATATATGAATATATGACCAGTGTAACTCCATATCATATACAACCACAAGAACGGGAAGTTATACTCCATGTATATGTATAATATGTCAAAATACATTCTACTGTCATGTATAACTAAAAAGAACAAATGAAAATGGTCGTGGAAGATACTAAAACACTAAAATACATGTCAGATACCATTGAAAATCTGAATGAGAAAAGATGCAAAGTGGATTAGAAGTAAGAGGAGTCAAGGATAAAATATCTGCCTGGAACATTATGCAGAATGATTCTAAGAGTGCTCTGAAAATTTATTGGTGAATAATAAATTTGCTTATACATAGAGACAGTGAAGTATTTTACAAGTGGAACATGGGGTTATAATATTACTTGGGGAAAGAGCTGTGGGTGTGACTCAGTAGTAGATTGTTTGCCTACCATGTGTGAGGCACTGGGTTTGGTCCTCAGCACCACATAAAAATAAATAAATAAATGGTATTGTTTCCATTTACATATAAAATTTTTTTTAAAATATTACTTGAGGAAAATATCATCAATTTAAGAAAAGGAAAAACCCACATTCTTACCATTCAGAAATGGGCTACAATAATCATATCATGCATAAAATGTCCATTTTGATTTAAGAAATCTATTTTCACAGCATTCAGTTTTTTGACTGGTTGCTACTTTTGCAGTGTTTTGTAGCATAGTATACACATTAAAAATATTGGAGGACAATATTTTAAATATAAAAATTAGCCTAATGAGGCACTTAAAAACCAAACAACTTCCGAATTCTTATTAAGAATGCTTTTCTGGCTGGGGTTGTGGCTCAGCGGTAGAGCGCTCACCTAGCACGTGTGCAGCTCGGGTTCGATCCTCAGCACCAAGTAAAATTAAATAAAAGCATTGTGTACAACTAATAAATAAACAAATATTTTTTTAAAAAAGAGTGCTTTTCCCTCTATCTACTTTGTGTTTCCCACTTCGCTATGATCACTTTCTACCTCTAGAACACCAAATACAGTATATTTATAAATGGCCTCCATTTTTAGAAATGTAAAACACAATCTTAAAAAGGGACTCAATTTAAAATCCTAAATTTCATCAGGTTTAAAAAATAAAAATAATTAAAATTTCCAGTTAACAAACCAAATATGTTTAAAGGTTTACAATTAAAAAATATAGCCTGTCTCATCTCTCTTCTTCCCATCTCTAGTTCTTAGAAGCACATGCTTATCAGCTATTTAAAGTTGTTTCTTTTGTTAGCAAGTTCTATATTTCTTAGTGCCATATATTAACAACTATTTCTTCATTTACATGTTTTAGATCTTATTGCTTGACTTTTTAGTTAAGAGGTGGTAGGATTTTTATTAGGCTGTCTCCCCTTCAAGTAACCCAAATCCCATCTGGTTTAAGAATAAGAACTGAACAATTAAAAGAAGTTTATGAGAAGCTTATAGACAGTTTTATCCAGCAGCTCTGGCTGCATTTCTCCACGGTTCCCTCACTTCTCTTTTCCTCTGTATCATTTCTTCATGCTTAGACTGCTTCTCTTGTGGGGACAAAACAGGTATGACTGTTCTTGGTTTCACAATGTCACACTCAATGCCAGAGGAAAAAAAATGATTCACTGTCTGATCTTTCACGTTCAAATAAATTTCTTTTTTCTGAATTCCTAAACAAGCTTCTCATATTTTTTTACTCCAAACTGGGTCATATGTCCATTCCTTAACCCCTGCTATGGCATAGGAAATGTCATAAATTTATTAGACTGGCAGGGGGATTGGGATTACCTGATTAATTTAGGTTAATCAGGTTGTTCTCTAAAGAGGAATTAAATGACCACTATGGTATGGGAGAAAGGATGATGCAGGATCAACAATGTCCCCTTCTACTGTAGGCATTTGGCACTCCCGCTACTTCCATCCCTACCACTCTGACACAGTTATGTCTATATGAGATTCATAAGGCACAGTGACTTTATATTCTGTCTGTAAATTTTATGCTTCACTTGTAATTTTAATTGCTTCTTTTAAAAATCTTGCAAAATTTATTTTTAATATATCTTTAACTTTTTTTGGGGGGGGGCATAGGGTACTGGGGATTAAATTCAGGGACACTCTATCACTGAGCTATATCCCCAGCCCTTTTTATTTTATTTTATTTTGAGACAGGGTCTTGCTAAGTTGCTTAGGGCCTCAATAAGTTGCTGAGGCTGGCCTCAAACTTGTAATCCTTATGCCTCAGTCTTCTGAGTTGCTGGGATTATAGGCATGCTCCATCGTGCCCAGCCATATCTTTAGCTTTTCCAGATGTATTATCATATCAGGTTATCAGGGAGCTTACCTATGAGTAAGAGAGAAGACAACAAACAAGTAAAACAACAAAATGAGGTAACTGTAAATCATTGTCATTAATAAGAAGGAAATAAACAGAGTAACTAGAAAAAGTGAAGGAGGAAGGCCTTTCTAAGGAAGTGACATCTGACCCCAGACCTGTCTTGTGACAAGACCCCCACATGGGAAGATCTGAGAGAAGCATTCCAGGCACTGAAACAACCAGAGTGAAAGCCTGGGAATGGAAAAGAATTCAGAAGGATTGAGGACAAAAAGGAAGGAAAGGAAGCCAATTGGCTGGAACATAATGAGCAGGGGAGAGAGATAGGGGAGAGGACTTTCGAGAGACAGACTAAAGTGAGATCATGCAGGCCCTTGTGAGACTCAATGGAAAGGAGGTTGGATTTTTCTGAAAGAGTGTTAAGCAGCAAAGCAATATGATTTGTTTTGTGTTTGTAAAAAGCCTCTTCAGTTTCTATGATGAGAGTAGTTGGTTAGAGACAGGGTACACATGGAAGTGTGAAAATCAGGCAGGATACTATCAACATGTTCCTCCTCATAGCAGGTCTACCAGATTGTACACTTTATTCTATAAAGATAGGTTTTTGTTGTCATTGTTGTTTATTTTGTTGTTTTTAGTATGAGGGAATGAAACTAGGGGTATTCTGCCACCGAGCTATAGCCCCAGCTCTTTTTTATCTTAAGACAGGGTCTCACTAAGTTGCCCAGGTTGGCCTTCAATTTGTAATCCTCCTGCCTCAGCCTCTCAAGTCTCTGGGATTATAGGTGTGCACCACCAGGCCTGGCTTAAAGGTGGATTTTTAAAAAGATGTTTGAACAGTTTTCAAAATGTGTAATGAGCTTATTTTATCAATGTATATATTGTCATTTAAAATTAGATATTTATCTATGAAGACCTGTATATCCTCAAACTTCCACAAAGGTAATTGCATATATTTTAGTTTCCCTTCAAAAGTGTCTGCCTTGTCTAATAACTTTTGATATATCATGAATCATGTAGGTTCACCTCCCATTTCCTATGGAAGTATGGTTACTGACATATATAATAGTTTCACACAAGTTTTACTTATATTTCTCTAATAAAACTGGCATTATCTAGTAAGAGGGGAAGAAAACAGGTGACACATTAAAACAAATATTAAGAAATCGTAAAACCAAATTGATTTAAAATGTAAAAAAAAATAAAACACTCATGCCTAATCATATCTATTATATTAAATCCACAAGCACAAATTTCAGGTGTTTAAAAATTAAGATCTACAGAGAACTTGGAACAAAAAGAAATAGAGAGCCGGGTGCAGTAGTGCATGCTTGTAATCTCAGTGATTCAGGAGGCTGAGGCAGAAGGATCTCGAGTTCAAAGCCAGCTTCAGAAAAAGTGAGGCACTAAGCAACTCAGTGAGACCCTGTCTCTAAATAAAATACAAAATAGGGCTAGGGATGTGGCTCAGTGGTCTACTGCCCCTGAGTTCAATCTCTAGTACAAAAAAAAACAGAGAAAGCTGTCACCAAACGAGCATTCTTATTAAATAGTATTAATACAAAAGTTTATAAAAACAAATCAAAATAAAACTCGAAAATAACAATAAATAGGTGAGTGTTCACTCCAATAATCAACTCTACTTCTCACTTGCTGTTCTCCAGGTACATCAGTTCTTTATACATGAGAATTCCCCTCCTACCAAGAGTCTTTTCACCTATTCTCCTTTCTGTACTTCCCATGTTTCTTCTTCCAGTAGGCCCAATCTTATCCTTCAAGAAACAGCTCAAGCCGGGCGCGGTGGCGCATGCCTGTAATCCCAGCACTGTGGGAGGCTGAGGCAGGAGAATCGTGAGTTCAAAGCCAGCCTCAGCAATGGCAAGGCACTTAGCAACTCAGTGAGACCCTGTCTCTAATAAAAATACAAAAAAGGGCTGGGGATGTAACCCAGTGGTCGAGGGCCCCTGAGTTCAATCCCTGGTACCACAAAAAAAAAAAAAAAAAAAAAAAAAAAAAAAGAAACAGCTCAAAGAAGACTTAACCGATTGCCCTACTGCTCTTTCCATTTAAATGCTTATTTATTTATTTTGGTAGCAGGGATTGAACTCAGGGGCACTCGACCACTGGGCCACATCCCCAGCCCTTTTTTGTATTTTTATTAGAGACAGGGTCTCACTGAGTTGCTAAGTGCCTCACCATTGCTGAGGCTGGCTTTGAACTCGCGATCCTCCTGCTTCAGTCTCCCAAGTGCTGGGATTACAGGCGTGTGCCACCTCACCCAGCTTAAATGTTTATCCTTATTCTGATATTACCCTGACTTTCCTTTACTAAACCCATCTCACATTGTAACCATATTTCCTTATTCATCTGTCTCTGTTCTCCCTATCCTTCAAACTAGAATATCAATTTCAAGTGAGAAAAATCCTTTTTCCTCTTAACATTGTTTTCTTAATACCTAGCCTGTGAATGGGTATATACAGAGCATTCAGTACATAGTTAAATACATAACTGTAATCTGTGAATTTAACTAGGTGAACTAGAGCATATTCTGTGTCTAGCAGGAATGGGATAGTATGTAATAGTCCCCTGAAATTTTATAAGACATGAATTAATTGAACCACTTCCCACCAGTTACTAGAAAATCTTTCTACATTTGATTTGGATTCCCTTTTATAGAGTCCTTCAGGGCCAACCCTGAGAAGGGACACTAAGTTTCCTTACTTCTGGTTGGTGATGATTCCTTTGTATTGGAGAATGGGAAGTTTCTGAAGAGTTGAGATTGTCTGTGGTCTGGGTCTATTGCAGACTTTGGGGTTTTTTTAGCATGCAACTGCACTATCCTAGAGGATGACTTGCCAATTTTTTTCTTAGAGAGATAACTTTTATATTTAGTTAAAGCTGAAGAACATTGTGGGTGAGGTTTTTCCTTAAGTTGTCAATTTTTCTGGACTTCTATTTCTTAGCAACAGCTGGTACTCTGTCCATTCACATTATTCTGTTTTAGCTTCAAAGCAAACAAAAGCATAAATGATCATGGAAACTTGTCCTTTAGTGTATTCCAGTCCTAGTGGCTATTGCTAAACAATATATAAGGCATCATCATTTTTCTGTGATACATGGAAAGGAATAGGCAATAGAAAATATTTCAGAGGTACCCCAAAATTGGAATTCTTTAACATCTTTTGCTCTTTCTTGAGATTACTGTTCCTATTGTTAAGATTTCACTTTCTGTCCTTTGGTGTAAAAACTTCCATGTTAGAAACAACGTAGCAAAATGTTATGTTGCAATTCAACATGCCCCTTGAGCAATTTCTTGGTCTGGTCTTAAATTCTCAGGCCCTAGGCTATAGGCAGAAATAGCATCCAATGACTCAAACTGATCAAATTTGGAGCAAATTGCCAAATTTGCTCCATTCTTATTTCATCTGGAAACCTTGTATAAAATGCCCCCTTTCCCATGTACTTTTTGAAACTCCACATTCAGTAACCCATACACTTGAAATTTAAATTCTTGGCTATCAACTTCTCTAATGTCCTACTCAGTATTATCTGGGTTTTAAGACATTATTGGAGACAGCCTGGATAAAAGATTCACATCTACATAATGCAAACTAAGTTCTAATCCTATAGTGGGAAGTCAATGTTACCCACCAACTCGCTTTGATTTTGCCAGTTTTAATTTCTCTCTGGTTCGTATTTGCAACCACACTGGGGCAGGACTCTCTCAGTTGCAATTGGTTGAAATCCAGTCAATTGGCTTAAGTTAAGACATGAAATTTCATAAGGATAAATTATGAGTATGTAGACCCAAGGAATTAGGATCAGGAACTGGAAAGTCATTAGGAACTTGGGCAACTAATAGAGCTGGGTCTGATGTGTCAGCAGGACTTCATGAAAGCATGGGCTCTGGAGTCAAACTGCCTAGGTTTTATTTAGCATCGTGCATGTGTGTGTGGTGGTGGTGGTGGTAGGGGGGCAGGTACTACAGATTGAACCCAGGACCTTGTACATGCTAAGCAAGTGCTCTACTACTAAGCTACATCCCAAGTTTATTCAGCTTCTGCACTTACTTTACCTGTAAAATAGAGATAACTATCAATTTCAGAGATATAACACAACCTTGAGTGACCACAGTAAGTAATGTGAAATTATTCTTGTTTATTAACATAACTCCTGGATTCTCCACATGATGCTTGCTACCAAAACGTAACCAGCCCTGGTCTAACTTTACATCTTTTTAGTTCAAATGATCAGTAGCCTGACAAACTTCTTTCAATTCAAAATTTAAATTCTCACTAAAATCTGATTGTTCCAGTTAGGGTTCAGTTGTCTATCTGGCTAAAGTCAGAGGTGTTAGGTCACCTAATACATGTCTATATCAATATCTAATTACTAGCTGCTGACGCTACCCCTGCACATGTGTGGACATTTCTCAGTGGTGGAAGACCATGAATCAAGGCTAAATTTCATAAAATAGTTTTCTATATTTCTCTTAAATCACTGAATTTTTCTTCTATGGTCACAAAAAGTAGGCAGATAAGTGACTTACTGAATGTATTCATATAGCTAATTATGCATAAAGATGCGATTCAAAACTAAGTCTGACTCTAAATCCAATATGCGATTTTAATAAAATGCATTTAGGGGCTGGGACTGTGGCTCAGTGGTAGAGCACTCGCCTAGCACGTGCGCTGCCAGGGTTCGATCCTCAGCACCACATAGAAATAAATGCATTGTGTACAACTAAAGCAAATAAAAAAATAAAAAATGCATTTAGTTGTTTGGTTTTTGAGCAATATTAGATAGCCAGTCCTGTATTTAGTAATCATTTGACAAAAGTCCTCAAGTAGTTAAAAATTGGCTTTCCTGTTTCATTCTCACCTTTAAGAATCAGGGTAAAGCAAATCTACAATAAAGCTTACCAAGTTTAAATGTTCAGCTTGATGACTTTTGTGTGTGTGTCCATGCGTGTATGTGTATACTGAGGATTTTTTGAACCCAGAAGGTCTACACCACTAAGCCACACCCCAGTCATTTTAATTTTGAGATAGTTTTCCAGATCAGTCTTGAAGTTGTGATTTTCTTGCCTTAGCTTCCTAGTCACTGGAATTACAAGTGTATGCCATTGTGCCTGACACTGATGTATTTTTTCATAATAGACACGGCTTTAAGGAAGCCTAATGCTGAGGAGCAGCTAACGCACCTAGTTAAGCACAATTGCATAAGCGGCTTTGACTTTTTTTTTTTTTTTTTTTTCTCTCTCCTCTTCTTTATTTTTCTTTATGGCTTTCTTGCCAAAGCTCAATGGCTTTTTTTTTTTTTTTTTTTTCTGCATGGTTTTTACCATGCTATTTAATTCTCTATTTCTTTTAAGCTCATGGCTTTTTTCTTTATACTAAAGCTCAAGGCTTTTTCTCTATATTTTTTATGGCTTTTGGCTGGCTACTCTGCTTCAGCTTAATTCTTAACTGGCTTCAACTGAGTCAGAGGCTATGCTCTCTTGTTTCTACTCTTTTTGCTGGTCTCAACTGAGTCTGGCTTCTTCATTTTTTATGGCTTTTGGCCGGCTCGGCTTTTCGCCGGTTACTCTGCTTCAGCTTAATTCTTAACTGGCCTCAACTAAGTCGGCTTTTGGCCGGCTACTCTGCGGCTTTTGGCCGGCTCGCTTCGGCTTTTCACTGGCTACTCTGCTTCGGCTTTTCGCTGTCTACTCTGCTTCAGCTTTTGGCCAGCTACTCTGCTTCGGCTTAATTCTTAACTGGCTTCAACTGAGTCAGAGGCTCTGCTCTCTTGTTTCTACTCTTTTTGCTGGTCTCAACTGAGTCTGAGGCTATGCTTTTTCATTGCTCTTATTTCTTAGCTTTTCTTCTCTGCCTACCGAGCCCCGGACGGACCACCATTTGTAAGCTGCCTATTGTGGCCAGCCACGGTGCCGCGGGAAAATTCTCGGAGGCAGAGTTAAGCTTTTACTACTTTTACTTCTACTTTCTTAGAGCTTAGAGAGGGAAAGAAAGATTTTTAGAGAGAAAGATTAGAACGAGCTTTTCTTCTTGTCTTCTTAGCTTAGAGTAGAGTCTTAAAGAAAGATAGAGCTTAGCTTAGAGAAAGATTAGAGCTTCTTTCTTCTCTCTTCTTTCTTCCTACTTCTTTCTTCTGTCTTCTGTCTTCGGCCGCTCTGATTCTTCTGACCAATGTACAAACCATAAAGACCAAGATAAAATTTTTGGATTTCTTCAGAAGGGGCTCCCTGTGTCCCCCTAATAAGTTCATACCAATCACAGAGAAGTAACTATTATCCTGACTTCTATCATCATAAATTATTTTTGCCTATTCTTGAATATAATACAAATGGAATTGTACAATGTAAATTCTTTTTCTTTCTTTTTTCTTTTGTACTAGAGATTGAACCCAGGGGTGCTCTTATATCTGATCTACATTCCCAGCTCTTTTAATTTTGAGAAAGGGTCTTGCTAAGTTGCTGAGGGCCGCACAAAATTGCTAAGGCTGGCCTTGAATTTGCAATCCTCTGCTTCAGCCTTCCAAGTCACTGGGATTACAGGTATGCACTACTGCACCTGGCATTTTTGGAGGGTGGGTATTGGGGATTGAACCCAGGGATGTGAATTCTTTTGTGTCTGTTTCACTCAACATAATGACTGTGAAATTCAGCCATGTTATTCACATAAGCAGCTTCTTCTTGTTGGGTAGTATTACACACACACACACACACACACACACAAACACATTTTTATAATACCCATATGTATTTTATATGTATATCAAATTCTTCACTTTGTTCCAGTTTGGGGCTATAATGAATCAAACTGGTAAATATTATTATCCAAGGCTTTTAGTAGACACAAACATTCATTTCATTGGGTACACACAAGTGAAATTGCTGAATTATAAGGTTGACATTACATTCAGCTGCAATACAATGGCTACTGCCTATCAATTTCCCAAAGTCATTGCAACAAATTTACAGCAATAAGATTTTCAGTTGCACTATACATTTTTGACAAGGAAAATAACATTATAACTAGTCTATTATGCTATTTACATTTCATAGTTCTGCAAATTGTATTTTGAGACTTTTTGTTGCCAGTTATAAGCACTCATAAATTTAGGTTGTAAGGTAGCATAGATTCATATTCATTAGTACCCTTATCAAACCACACTCCCCTCCCATTAAGATTTCACTAAAAATACAGTCTGGCTTTCCATTCTTCACAGGAGAACATTTTAACAGGTATAATATCATCATTTTGTGTCAGATGATTCTTCGTTGAGGTCAGGAGGAAGTTGTCTAGTGCACTGGTAGGATCTCCAGCAAATAAGTAACACCAACTCCTGAAACTCATCCTCTGTGACAAGAGCTAATGTTTCTAAATTTTGCTAAATGTTCCATGTGGAGCAAAATCCCCCTCCAACTGCCACTAAGCACTACTGCTTTATAAGTAAGTGTACTGGCCTCTCCACACTGTCTAAATAAAATGTTATACGAATCAATGCAGGGTTAATAGGATGATGGCAGGTTTTTCAATAATAATGGTACATCAGAATCACCTTGGGGAGCTTTTAAAAATGTATATGCCAAAGTTCCACCTCAAAAAAATGGAATAAGATCTCTTGATGTGCATCTTCAGCATTTTATTGTACATTTTCTCAGGTAGTTCCAAATTTTGGCACAGTTGAGAACTACCTTTTAAACATGTTACTCTTCCTAGGAATATATGCTTTAAAATAGATTTATACCAATGGACTTTTCAAGCATTAGAGAATAAGGCATATAAATGGGGTACTAGCAGGCTCTCAAAAAATCTCAAATCAGGTTGACGAAGTGACTACCTAGAGCCCACAACTATGAACAATGTTCAGTTCCTGATTGAAAAAAATAATAATAAAGGTACTTTTCCCAAGTTGGACTTAATTAATGTTCACTTTTCTGAATGATTAATGTGTACTAATCCTTCCAGCTAATTCTTATACCCAACTCTTTTCTCATATATTCAACCACTCTCAAATAATATTTCCCATTGTCTTTGAAATACCTTAAATCTTTCAACAAAGCCAATAAAAATAATCAAATCTCTCAAAATCAAACAAACAAAAAAATCCTCCTTTCTCCTCCCATTAAAGGGTCTGAGAGATATCTAGACCAATTCCATTTTTTTCTTTTTTAGAGCAAAGAAACAGAATTTATTAGAATAATAAAAAAAAAAAAAAAAGTAGAACTCCTAAAGGGGTGAGGGTGGGGTCCCAAGAGAGGAATACCAGAGAGTGGCTATTATCTAGGGGTTTATATAGATCTACAGGGTTAAGGGCGCTATTCCCCTACCCAATCCTGGGTAATGTACTCTGTGTCCACAAGCTCTTCATTCACTCTTTGTTCTAGTCCTGCTACTGTGCCTTTTCGGCAGGGGGTCTGGGTATCAGGCAGTCTCACTATCAGCCCCTGCCCTCTGCTTACACAGGAGTTGGCCTGACCTTGATGAGGTCGGGCTTATATCCATAGTTTCTCAGTACCACTACACAGAGGTCTGACATTGAAGAAGCCCCAAGTCTCCTGCCTCATTCCCACCTCTAATGAGGCTACCCTAACTACTATTAGTGAAGAAGGGTGATGACCACTCTGCCTTGATTAAGGTGGTTGGAGGGTTCCAGTACGAGATCAGCAGTCAGAATCCCTCTACAGAGGTCTATCTACTGAGCCCTTGAAGAAGTCAGATGGAATTTCCATGGAAGGTTGTATTTTTATGACCATCTGGAACTTCATGGATTCTGTGGGCATCTCATGCATCAGGGCAGCCCAGAGATCTATGGTAATAGTTGGCAGATAACTGAATGAGGTGTATATGGGGCAGGAATCATGCTAGGACAATAAATGAGACATCAAAGCATTAGTTTTTGTAAACAATTAGCACAAAAACAATCATTATTATAGCCAGACCTCAAAAACAGTAACTTATTAGAGCTGAAGGTGTGATCTGACATGCCATTGATTTGTGAGTGGAGGTAATTTTAAGGCTTTGAAAACATTAGTAAAGTTTGTTAGATATATCCACAACATTTAGTTTCTATAACGGCAAAGGTGTCTCCTTGAGTTGTGAATTGGCATTTGATTCTGTAAAACAGCTTCTCATTGCTGTTACCTGTGTTAGTAGAATTCCTTTAGCAGTGTCACTCAGGACTCTACTGGTAAAGTATGTTGGGGCTTTTATGTGCCCCATTACACCTTCTAGACCAATCTGAGATAAATATTAGGGCTAGATAATTATATCTGTGAGAAACAAATTGAGCTTACCTATGTAGGATATTAGGAAAATCTGTAGGTCTCAAATTGACTCAGAACAAACTTGTGACTCTGACAGCATCTTTTGAGGTAGTTACCAGGCACTCCTGTATAAGAACCCTTTCTTTAATTTTTTTTTTAAGTTATAGATGGACACAATACCTTTATTTTGTTTGTTTTTAATTTGGTGCTGAGAATCAAACCCAGTGCATCACACGTGCTAGGCAAGCACTCTACTACTGAGCCACAACCCCAACCCCAAACCCTTTCTTTACAGCCTCCCACTTTTAGTTATTTTGGGGAGGACTGACAAATGTATATATCAAATTACATTAAAAGAACCATTGTCTTTTTTTTTTTAAATGTCCATGTATGACTATGTTTTGGTTATACTCTCCTGCTAGGTGTTTAAGATTAAATTGGTCAAAAATTGACCTAGTACCTATCTGCTGTTAATAACTGAGATTCTTCAGGGATTACTTTTGGGAAATTGTGAGAAGCTTCTTGGCTCCTTTAGTTTTCTCCTACTAGATGTGCCATCTGCCAGGATGGGTCAGGGTCTTGCTGACCACATTTGGCTTCCCTTGGAACCATCAGAGACATTTCATTCTTCAATGACCCTCTTTGTAAAATGTGCACTGGTTGACTCCCTTCCCCAGAGGCCAGGTGACTGGCCAGAGTTGCTGGGTCCTTAGAGAAGTCCTGTCATTCCCTGAATTTTGGCTGACATTAAAGGGCAAGAGCCTGGGCTGGGGCTGTAGCTCAGTGGTAAAGTGCTTGCCCTGCCTGTGTGAAGCACTGGGTTCGATCCTCGGCACCACATAAAAACAAATAAAAATACTGTGTGTTCATCTACAACTAAATTTAAAAAATTAAAAAAAAAGGTAAGGGCCAAAATATTGGCCCTTTTTTCTTTAGCCCTTTTATTTTCTGACTTTTGTCTCCAAGTTTTGGTTTTAAACATCCAGCAGGCAAATTTTACCAATCTTAAAGTAAAAATGCTGGGTTTTAACTTTGATGTCTATAATTTTATTGTTATTCCTTTCATTTAATTGGGGTCAGTGTTAATACTGAAGTCAGCCTTATGTCCTATCTGTCCTATAGGTGATAGCTTGTTGTTGCACATTAACTCAGATTGTTCTCTCAGAAGCAGCCCTTTTTTTTTTTTTTTTTTTTTTTTTTGGTACCAGGGATTAAACTCAGGGGCACTCGACCACTGGGCCACATCCCCAGCCCTTTTTTGTAATTTATTAGAGACAGGATCTCACTGAGTTACTAAGTGCCTCGCCATTGCTGAGGCTGGCTTTGAACTCGCAATCCTCCTGCCTCAGCCTCCCAAAGTGCCAGGATTACAGGCATGCGCCACCGCGCCCGGCTAGAAGCAGCACTTTTGAAAAACACTAACAGGTAACAATTTTAAAATTATTGTTTCCTGAGTCTATATGAACATCAGTTAACACAATATAACATCCATCTGAAACATGAATCAAACAAAACCTAAGAGAGCTCCACATGAATTACATTTTTCATCATTCATCATATTCCATTTAAGTTGGTTTTCTTGCTTTTTCACTCTAACAAAATAGTTCTTGCGTCACTGATGACCATCATGTTGCCAAATCCAGTGGCTATTTTTTCAGGCCTTACTTCACATGAATTCTCAGTGTCATTTGACACTGTCCACCACTCCTTGGAAGCACTTACTACCCTCGCCCCCCACACTTTTTTATTTTTTATTTTTTGATACCAGGGATTGAACCCAGCAGCAGTTAACCACTGAGCCACATCCCCAGTCCTTTTTTTTTTTTTTTTTTTTTTTAATATGTGTACTTAGAGATGGGGTCTCACTTAGTTGCCTAGGGCCTTGCTAAGTTGCTGAGGCTGGCTTGGAACTCACAATCTTCCTGCCTCAGCCTCCCTAGCCACTGGGATTATAGGCATGAGCTACTGTGCCTAGCTTCATAATATCCTTTTGAATACTGCTTCTTATCTAGCTTGTCTTCTTCTACTTAGCCAAAATGGAATTGAACTTCTTCACTACACATCCCTAACCTGTTTTCAAAATCTAATTCATGTACAACCAAGACTTTAATTTCCCCCTACATACTTAACAGTTTTTTATTTTCAATCTAGATCTCAGATTTATATTTCTATATAAAAGCCTCACACAAGAAACTCAGAAAGTTATAAACCAAATGATCATTCCACCTACCCTCTCCAAATACATTTTTTTTTTTTTTTTTTTTTGGGTGTGTGGTTACTGGGGATTGAACTCAGGGGCACTCGACCACTGGGTCACATCCCCAGCCCTTTTTTGTATTTTATTTAGAGACAGGGTCTCACTGAGTTGCTAAGTGCCTCGCCATTGCTGAGGCTGGCTTTGAACTCGCGATCCTCCCGCCTCAGCCTCCCAAAGTGCTGGGATTACAGGCGTGCGCCACCGTGCCCGGCCTCCAAATACATTTTTAAGAGAATGTCATCATTCAGCTGCAAATGTACAACTTTCCATCTCCTCCAGCACAAAGTCCAACCCCATCAAGTCTATTTTCCTCTCAAATCTACTTCATTCTACCTTCATTATATCACCCTGGTCCAACAACATGTCATTCTAACCTCTTTTATCTCCTAATTTGTGACTACTCTACCTACTGTGATACAACTCTATCTTCCTTTGAGATTTACAGGTTGAGTAAATTTTGCAATTTGCCAATCCCATCAAGTCACTGCCTGGTTTAAAATCCTTCAGTGATTTTTCATAGTCTTGAAGAATGTACTTCTTTACCTAGCCTCTAGTAGATACATCTCACTCAGTTGCTGTTTGCGCCAATAGTACCATGCTTCTTATATGCCTTTATAGATAGGGTGACCATGTAATTTACCACCCAAAAACTTCTTAAAGACACTTACAGGACACCTCTTATGTGAATAAGGACTTTTTTCCCTGCCTTTGGTGGTATGGGGATTGAACCCAGGTGTGCTTTTTTTCTTTTTGGTTTTTGAGACAGGGTCTCACAAAGTTGCCCTGGCTGGCTTCTAAATTGCCATCCTCTTGCCTCACCATCCTAAGCAGTTTTTTTTTTTTTTTGGTACCGGGGATTGAACTCAGGAGCACTCAACCACTGGCACATCCTCAGCCCTTTTTTATATTTTATTAGAGACAGGGTCTCACTGAGTTGCTAAGTGCCTCACCATTGCTGAGGCTGGCTTTGAACTGGCGATCCTCCTGCCTCAGCCTCCCAAGTGCTGGAATTACAGGCATGTGCCACCGCGCCTGGCTTCCTGAGTAGTTTTTGTAGTAGATTATAGGCATGTGCCATGGTACCAGCAATATCACCTATTCTCGGCAAACTGGGAAATGCAGTGACATGATTTTTCTGGCTCCAGAATTTTTGTCATTTTTTTTAAAACTCAGAATCTCAATTTTCTTTTTCGTTTAATTCATACAATTGTTCAGTTCTCAGATCATGTCATTTCCTTAGGCAACACTTTCCTAGTATTTTTATTATAGATTCACAGCAATACATGTCTCTTCACACTATTTTTGTCAATTATGATTTTGCAGTGTGATTGCTTCCTACACTAGACTTTAACTCTTAAAAATGTCTGTTTTTGCTCTATTCTAATCCCCCAACTCCTAGCACAATGTCTGATGTGTAATAAATTCTTTTTTTTTAATATTCTTTAGTTGCCGTTGGATCTTTTTTTATTTTTATGTGGTGCTGAGAATCGAACCCAGGGCTTCACACATGCCAGGCAAGTGCTCTTCCCCACTGAGCCACAACTCCAGCCCCTAAATTCTTAATATTTATGAATGAATGTCAATATAATGTACTGGGGATTCAAAGTCTCTGTGCTCAAAGATCTCACTGTAGAATGAAAACAAATACTGTATTACAATACAATGATGCCACACTGGCAGAATGCTTAATTCTGTATCCTAAAAAGGAGGTCAGAGAGCTGCCTGACATGTCTTATGGAGTGTCAGTACAATTCTGTTGGGTACTCTATACTTCTTGACCATTTAACTTAAATCTACAAGAGACTGGCCCAGTCTCTTTTATATCTTTTCAATGACCTGGAGAAATGTGTGTTGAGAGTGTCAAGTGTCACCTAGAAATGACGAAGCAATGATGAGGTCAGACTGCGAAAAGCTAAATATTAAAATTTTATGTACATATGATATTCACATACATCTGTTCACATATACGTATATATTTTTATATATAAGCAGGGGAGTCATTTTGATAGATTTTCAAATTTGAAAAAAACCTAAGGGTGAGCTGAAGGGAAGATGTAGAGAAAATAGGGGCCTAAACTGAAACACATGGCAGGGATTAACAGCAAAGGATAAATACAACATTTATGAGATAAAATGGACAGTATTTGGATTGCAGTAAAAAAAGGTGAGAGGGAGTAGTGATAACAGCTAAAAGTACCAGTCAGATATTTAGGACAGTCATTTAAACATTCTTTCTTTCTTATTTTCTGCGTACACAATTTTGCAATGTAGAAGTAGAATTTTCGTACTCACCCAGTCTATCAGATTTTATATAGACTTGCTTCTTGGTATCATCTCTAAGAACTTTCCACCTGAATTTTATTGTGATTTGAAAATTTTTCAGTCAGATGGAGGCACATGAACCTGTAGTCGCAACTACTCAGGATAAGGACAAGAGGATAACTTGAGCCCAGCAATTTAAGGCTAGGCTGGACAACAAGGCAAGACCCCATCTCTTTAAAAAATAAAATAAAATCCTCAAATAAAGTGGCTATACATAGGATGGATGAGCAGCTGTTGGGATACCAAAATAATCTGGGAGTTTTCTTCCAAAAGCTACATAGAACCTAGAAATTCTGCATATCAGAAGAGGGAGGAATGGGATTCTTGAGCACTTAACAGGGGAAAACAAACAAAAACAGAACAAAACAAGCAACTTCCTAGATGACTGACTCTTCCCCCTGCCCAATACTGGAAACCATAATTATTATCCTATAATTTTCTATAATTCACAACATAGAAAATGTACAGTAAATTTTCACTATTGATGACATAAAATTTCATGAGTTCAATTCAAAGGACTTTGTGACAGGTTAAGATTTTAGGCTACAGATGCTCCTCAACTTAAAATGGAGTTACATGCCAATAAACCTATCATAAATTAAAAATAAAAAGTGCATTTACTATATCTAAGGTATTGAACACCATAGCTTAGTAACACCAGATGCTATTTATCTTTGCAACCACATGTCCTACTGAGAGCTGCAGCTCACTGCCACTGCTCAGGAGTGTATAAGTTAGTTTACACTGGATAGTGATGCATACCTGTAATCCCAGCTACTAAAGAGACTCAGGCAGAAGCATTACAAGTTTGAGGCCAGCCTCAGTAACTTAGTGAGACCCTGTCTCAAAATAAAATATAAAAGGCTGTGAATGTAGCTCAGTGGTTAAGCACTCCAGAGTTAAATTTGCAATACCAAAAAAAAAAAAAAAAAAAAAAGAGCATGTAGTGTATATCCTTAGTCCAGTAAAAGATTAAAATTCAAAATTTGATGTAGTTCTACTGCAATTGTACCACTTTTTCACCATCATAAGCTAAAAAACAGTCAATTGAATCATCTTAATATCAGGTGTTTTAATGGTTACTCAGATGCACATCTTCCATGAATGGCATGAATATAATTATGGGATTTAAATTCTATCTTGGCATCCAAAAAAATCAGCAGAAGAACAAGGGTTACCATTATGTTACATATTTCACAATTCTCGAGAAGTGGTTCTTACCATAGCCCCATTTAAGGACACCCACTGGTAATTAGCTCTGTTAACAGTATATTAGAATTAGGGATCCACAAAATGCTATCTTAGATTCTGTAATTCTCCCAAGGAACATAAAATTTTCCAAAGGAGAAATTAAAGAGTAAAATAACAAAATCAACAACAAAATAAATCCCCCATGAATTGATGGTATTTTTTTTTTTTTTTTGGATTTTTACTATTTACATGTTGAGATTATCAATGTTTGATCATTATTATTATTATTATTATTTTTTTTTTTTTTGGTACCAGGGATTGAACTCAGGGGCACTCGACCACTGGGCCACATCCCCAGCCCTTTTTTTTTTTTGTATTTTATTAGAGACAGGGTCTCACTGAGTTGCTCAGTGCCTCACCATTGTTGAGGCTGGCTTTGAACTCGCGATCCTCCTGCCTCAGCCTCCCAAGTGCTGGGATTACAGGGGTGCGACACTGCGCCTGGCTGATCATTATTTTTGATACTGATAGTTTATTTAAAGTGAAACTGAGAATTTAATTATACAGATAACATATCATCCAAAATGTTTGCAATACCTATTGCCTTTTTTTTTAAAAAAATGGTATGGCCAAGATTGTTGCATTTTCCACTTAATTTGTATTTCTCCACATTCTAAAATTCTGCAGAGCAATAAAGTATGATTTTACTTGAAATACAAATCTCCAATGTTCAATATTTTATTATAAATTTGGCAAGATTGTTTCTGCAAAAGAGTTTGCTAGATCTCTTATATGTAGACTAGCTCATCAGAAGCACAGTAAGTAGTCAAAAAAAGGTTTGACATGCTTTCAGAAAACATGTAAAACAGACTATACATTGATTCTTTTTGTAATACAATGACAAAATGTACTTTAGTTATACATGAGGACTTCCGTTACCTGAACCATACTTCTGATTATATTTTATCATGGTTAGTTTCTCTGGAGCTTTGTTTTTTGTTATCAATCTAGTAATCAAGAAAAAAAAAAAAGCCTATGTTTGTATCCTTAAGGCTTAATACAAAGCTTAATGTTAAAAAAATAGTACTTAGTTCACATTATTAAAGGGACTTCAGAAATAGAGATTTGTATGATCTTACTATTCCTCTGAACCCAGCATTAAAGCTATGTATGTTTCTTTTATGTATGTGTGTGTGTGATGTGCTGGGGATTGAACCCTGAGCCCTGCACATGCTAGGCAAGCACTCTACCACCAAGCCCCAGCCCCAGCCCCAACCCCAGCCCCAAGCTATTTAATAACTAGGAAAAGGAGGTAGAGCGCACAAAGGATGGTTATGTTCTATTTTGTTTCACTATTTAATGATTGAAGACACGCATGTTTTTTGAATAGGTCATGTATAACCTCCCCCCATTTCCCAAAGGTGAATAGACCCTTGAATATTTTAAGCTCATTGGAAATAGACCAAACCATTTAAGCAAGTATTGCCCAAATGAAAGATTTATTATTTTGGGAAAGTGCTATGGAAATCATATTCATTTGACTTGGAAGGCAGGCTTTTAAAGTAAATCAAATGAAGAATGGGATTAGAACGTTTCAAAAGTTATCGTTAATCTTAAGAAATTCAAGACGAATTTGCAGACCTAAACCAAAATTAGTATAAACGAATTTTGATCATATAAAAATGCTTTCAAAAACAGCGAAGTGGGATATCACCGTGCTTGAAAATATAAGTGTTTCCAACACATTGACAAGGTTGTAACTGAGGCTTGCAGATACAGTTATGAACGCAACTGTAAACTAAATTGCAGCACGTTAAACTGAGACAGTTACCAGTCTCCCTCCAGTAGTTTTTTTTGTTGCGATTCGGCACCGCACTCTCCAACCCGCCCCCGAAGGAGGGACCTAAAAGGGAAAGGTTGGAAAAGTTCTTTTCTGAACCAGGAATGGGTCACCCGCAAATGAATCAAGCAATGTCACAAGATGTCAACAACCAGAACTCTATTTTCTATCCTCCTCCGGTGCCCCGCCCGTGCAAGGTATCAACCCCCCCCCCCCAGGGATATTCAGCCGCAGGCCACCCAAGCGTAGGTGGCTGCGGGAGGCGACCACAGTTGCCCAACAGTTGGGTTCCCAGGCTGCCCGGTGTGACGCAGCAGCTCCCGCCTGGTCTCTGCGGACCAAAGCTCAGACCCGGCCAGGGGCCCGCGGAAGCGCTAGGCGAGGCCTGAGCGACTCTACACTACACGCGACCCGGCCCTTCAGTTTTTCCAGCGCGGCGCTTTCGCGGCTCCCCGAGTCCCACCCCGGTTTCTCCTCAGTCTCTCCGCCGCGACGTCCTTGCGCGACCGTAGGAGTGACGGTAGCGCTCATACCCGCACAGAGCGAGCCTGTAGCTCCCACTTCCCGGAATTCACCGCCGGGCCACGGAGGGCGGGCACCCGAGCGAGGATCTGCCGGCCACAGCCTCGGTCAGAGTCCAGCGGCTTCCGCGGAGCTAGCGTGCGCGCTCCCGCGAGTGCGCGCGCGCACCGCTCCCGCCCCGCCCCAGCACCAATCGCTTTTTCTCAACGCCCACGACTTCACAACGTAGTCCCTCCTACGGCCTAAACGCCTGCAGAAAGGGTTCAGCGTGCGCGTGGCCGCCCGTCTCGCGCCCTGTAGGGAAGGGGAGTAAGCAGAGGCGCTTACGTCGCGCGGGAGGCGGGGGCGACGGCGACCTCGGTGGCGGCGGCGGCTACGACGAAGACGGTTGCGCTCCCTCGCTCTCGGCGTCATGGCGGCTGCCGGGGGCCGATAAGCGGCGGGAGCGGGAGCGCGCGCGCGCGACGGCGGCGGAGACGACGACTCGTTACTTCTCGCTCTTGCTGCCCTCGCCTTTGGTGCTTCAATAATGAATTGATTGTTGGATCCACTCGGCAGGGAAGCGCGCGTTGGTGCCGCGGGCCGGGGTTTCCCCTTCCCCTCCGTGTCTTTCCCCTTCCCCCATCCCTCCCGGACTCTTGCTTACCCCGAGACGCCCGGAGCCCGAGGACTCGGCGGCAAGATCGCGGGCCCGGGCGCGGGGGAGGCCGCTGATCGGAGCCGGCTGCCTGCTAGCCGGCTTCCTCCGCCCGGCCAAGCCCGCACGTCCGCCGGTAAGAAAGGGGTGGCGGGCGGGTCAGGATGTGGCGGGGAGGACTGAAGCCCGCAGGGCGGAGGGCGGCGGCGGCGCGGTGCCCAGGCGGCGGCCCGGCGGCCGGGAGAAGGCCGGGGCGGCTGTGCGAGGGCCGGCGGCGGCGTTGGCGGGCGGGTCAGGAGCGCAGGGGGCGTGTGAGCGGCGAGTGCAGGCCGGCCACCGCGGAGCGCATCCTTGCGCCGGCCGGCCGGGCCCGGGCTTCTAGAGCAAGGGGCCGGTCCGGTGGTAAAGGGAGACCCGCGAGTGGCGAGCACTTGGCGGTGCGTCTCTTCTGCTGCAACCCCGGCACCCAGCACGTGGGGATTCGCTGGGAGGGGGAGGGGGCGGCGGCTCGGGCGAGCCTGGGAGGGCGCGGGGCGGTTCTGCGGGAAGTTTGAGGCGGGAAGAGATTCTGGGACCGGGATGGAGGCCCGGGAGAAAGGGGAGAGGTCCGGGAGGGAGGCTGATGGGAGCCAAACTGAGTTGGACGAGCGAGGAGGATGGTTTCCCAATCTCTTGGAGTATTGCTTTACAAACTTAGTAGGAGCAAAGCAACTGTTAAAAGACGGAGGATAGAAGTAGGGGATTGTAGAGGTTTAACGACTTAGAGAAGAGTCATTGTTGAGACGCACGAGAGACAGCATAGAGCTGCGTGCGCTTTGAGCTTTAGAACTTACGGTTCTAAGAAGGGTTTCGGAAAGACGACTTACTCGGAGAAGGGAGTGAGAGGGGAAAGGAAGTTACAGTGCGCAGAGAAAGCCATTTTGAGGGACGAAAGGAAGGTGAAAGGGAAAGAACGAAAAGGAGAGAACTTTTTAAATGAAGACTTTAGGGAAGGAGGCAGAGTACTTAGATTTTTAAGACTTGTTAATAGTAAAGCATTTTGACTAAGGTTGGAATTTATATTTAACAGTAGGAATAAATGTTGAGAGGAACAGTTACTTTTTAGGTAACCTGCTCTTGCAGAAGAGGATAGACTGCCCAAAAGTGTGGAGAATGAAGGTCCCAGTCCACATGCAGAATCTGCTATGATCGAACTGGCAGTAGCCTGCTTCCTCACCTCTTTTTGTGTGTGTGTGTGTGTGTGTGTGTGTGTGTGTGAGTGAGAGAGAGAGAGAGAGAGAGAGAGAGATGGAAATAATCATAGGAGTAAATTTTCATTGCTGAGGTCTGAGGACAGCTCTGCTTCAGTAGGCTGTCTCAGTACTTTCTGACTGGGGAAGGATCTGACGTCTCCTTCCCCCGCTTCTTCCTCTCCCTCCCCTGCCAGAGATCTCCTTTGTTTATTCGTGGATGGCTTGTAGGTGACTTTACTGTTCTGCTGAAATGTTGAGAGGTGCAAATACTGTGTCTTGGTGTTTTATTTATTTATTTATTTTTGCACCAATTCTTACTTTAAAAAAAACACATAGAGTGTATATTCTATTACTTTCTAATTTTTTTCATGGAATCTCTGCAAGTCCACACTAGTAAATATTAATTTTTTTCACTCCACTATCAGTTTACCTGAGAAAAAACATGTTTATTTTGACCTGTGCATTTTTGCTAAGATTATATAACTTTATATTATTCGTTTCTTATGTGAACATTTTCAAAACTTTCCTTCACGGGAGTATATAAAGTACTTGGTGATAGAAATTAAGCCTTCATTAAGAGTAACCCTTTTTCCCTCTTCACTTATTTAATCAAGTTATCAAATAAGACTCCATTTTCTAGGGATGTAGTTATATGTTGCATAGTACCACTTTGCTTTAGTAGTTTATATAAATATTTATACACCGTGGCAGTCTCTAAAAGTTTTATCACTCCACAAATGTTTTGATTTCTTCTGTGGAAAACTTATTAGCAATATAGCCCGCTAAATTCTAGTAAGTGATAGTGAAATACATAATAGAAGCTGAGCTATGTTAAGTAAAAGGCTTCCACCCCTTCCTTACCATATTTAGTCTAATTGGTCTAGGTAGATTCTACAAGTTCTAAGCAGGGCTTATTTATCTTTCTTCTACAGAAAGTGCTCTTATTTTTTAATGTTTTTCTTAGGCGAATCAAAGAGGGTCCCAGGAAATTGTGAATGTTCAAGAAAATTCGTTGGAATTTTTGGTATTCAAAGAGGAGTCAAGTATTCATATTCATCTTTTAAACTGGGAAGATTTATATTTTATTTTAAAAACTCCTTGATTTTTACAATGAATGGACATAGTGATGAAGAAAGTGTTAGAAACAGCAGTGGAGAATCAAGGTAAGCAGCAACTTTATCAACTATTTACTGTGAGGAGGAGTGGATACCCATTTGCTGTTTATTTATTTATTTTAATTGTCTTAGCCATCCAAATATTAAAAAGGTTTCTAGTATTTGAAGCTTTGTTGACATTGCATGTTCTAATTATTTTTTGAAAATATTTAAGTTCTCTGGAACTTTTTGAAGTACTTAAATCTATTTGGAGGTTTATGCTTGAGGTAATAATTGAAGCTGAAGCAAGTAAAAAGTATCTAAATTGATTTGGCTTTTGGTGAAAATCTTAAATACAGTAAGAATTGATGCACTCATTTTGTCTGGCATTTGGTTTTTTGCACCTTTACTGTCCAGTGTGGTAGCCACTAGCCACATGTGGCTGTTTAATTTATATTAAATTTAAATCATAGAATATTCAGAATTCAATTATTTAGACAAGCCAGACACATTTCAAGTGCTTAATATCAGATCACTAGTGTCTACTATCTTGGACAGCATAGATAGAAAACATTTTTATCACTAAAGAAACATTGATGTGGACATTTGTTTTACTGTATCCCTTTTTTAATTTTTATGGTGAACTTTAAATTATCTGTGAGTTAAGAGTTTTTACTTGTGCTATATCTTTTTATGTAAATTAGATATGTCTAAGTTATGTGTTAGAAATAAAAACTTCACATTGGAAGGCTCTTTTTAAATTCTTCTTTAGCACCCCCAATTTTGAGTTACTTGCACATTGATAAAATTCTCATAGTTTATAGGTCAAAATCAGCAAAATGAATTTTGAAGTCAATTGGTTACTTATCGCAGTTCTACCACTTAGTAACTATGTGAACTAATGTAAATTAATTTCTAATGCATTAATTTCTAATGATTTTTTGCTCTTTTAATAAAATGGGGACCTGGGCATTACGGCACATGCCTGTTATGCCAGCAGCTCAGGAGGATGAGATAGTAGGATCACAAGTTTGAGGCCAGCTACATCAACTTAGTGGGGGACCCTGTTTTAAAATAAAGAAGGACTAGGGATGTGGCTCAGTGGTTAAGTGCCATTGGGTTCAATCCCCAGTACCAAAAATAAGTAAGTAAATAAATAAATACAATGAGGCTTAAACCATTTATTTTTAAATTGAGAGTTGAGATGCTCTACAGGTAAAGGGCTTAAAATGGTTTCTAATTAAAATGTGTACATTTATAACATTTGCTTGTTATAATTAACATGTTTTATGTAACAGTGCTACATAACTGAGACATTAATTGTAGTGATGGAGAAATGGGGTGGACAAGAAACAGGAACGTTGGTAGGGTTTAAGAAAAAATGTGGGATAGAAAATTACCGTGTGCTTATATGTATTTGATCTGAAACTTGGAATTTTTCAGCCATGCTTAGCATATTGTATCACCTTTCCCTATTACACTGTTTGGATAGCAAGAATGTCATAGAGAGTAGAGTAAGAAATAGTTATGGAAAACCTCATTTAGTTGAGCAAGTATTGGTCTAGGAGTTTAAAAACTTGAGCTGACACCATCTTTGTACAAGTAAATTCTCATGATCTTCTCAGTTATAAAATGAGAAGTTGAACTGATTACAAAGTTTTATCCTACCATTTCATTACAAAGCATGGCAAAGTTTTAGACAACAGAGTTTGACTGCAATCACCAGAGGCAAGGTTAAATTAAAAGTCTTTTGAATCTCAGCTTTGATTTAGATCTCTGTAGCTATATTGATTGCAGTAAGACAATAGAAAAGAGTCATGTTGTATACATTCTCTTACTCATTAGTGAATAATGAATTGGCTAATAGGTAGAATATCCAGAGGAAATCCAGGAATCAGACTCCCTACAAAATAGGAAAATATTCTACTTGGGTATGCAGGGAGATCACCTGTTGGTGTGTGTGGGTTTTATTGTGTTTTTATATTTCATGAAAAAGAAATATTTTTTGACAGAGAAAAGAGTTTAAAAGTTACATTTCTGGAAAATTTGTGCCCATGTGAATCAGGAGATTTATACAAGAATAGAATAAACACTGTTTTACAATAGGAAAATATAGAAATATGTGTAATGAGGAAAAAAAATCACTACTTTCTGATGTATTGTTACATGGTAAGATAAAATTTTCAGCAATGTAAAAGAATAAAATAGATCCATAGCATATATAACTATATGAATAAACCCTTAACACAGATGTAGGAAATAGAGCAAATCACAGAAGAATACAGAGTATTCTATATTTTAGGTATGATATTTTATATGCAATTGAAAAACAGGCAAAACTCAACAGTGTACTACTTGGGGGATGGAAAACTATTTTTAAAACAAAGTAACAAAATTGCTAATGCCAAATGTAGAATAAGTCTTCCCTTTGAAGAACTGTAGGGAGTCTGCTGGTGTATTTTCACCACTTATCTATTTCAATAATTTTTATATATTTTCTATATTTTGCTGCCAAACCTAAAGCAAAGAGGAATTTTAAAGCCAATTTAATTGTATAGGTGAAAATAAAAAAGTAAGTCCTGTAAAATCATATTAAAGGATTTTTTCACAGTGCATACTTATTTTAAATGAATACAAAATATATTTCTCTCTAATTGTTCTGAGTCACTAATTCTACCATACAGGTTTTGTGTGCTTATGAAAAGTGTGGTTATCAAGTTATCTAGTTTTTGCAACTGCTTTGGCATTTATCAGAAAGAGAGAGACTTGGTTCTGTTTTGCCTTCATTTTCTTATAGATGTTTTGCTCTTTCCTTGCTCTGCTGTCATTGTTAGTTAACAGTCTCACTCCGCGCCCCCCCCCCCATCCCCAATGCTTTAATCATTAGACACTGCAAAGAAAAGAGCTCCTGCATAGTTAAAAGACTGAGGAGGTGAACTTTACAGATAGAGGAATTTTCTTGGAAAAATCAAAAGTAACAACTACATAGCAGGTTGTGTAAGAAGAATTTGATTTTTATTGGCCAGAATTTTAAAATGTGTTTTTGTTGCAGAATTTCCTTTGTGAAAGTTTGTGAAGTGAAATAGAATTAAGCAAGATGTCATTGGGCATTTTGGTTGTTACAATTAACCTTCCTACCAAAAAGGAAAAAAGATAGGGAGGGTTAATTCCTTTTATATGGAGAGCTTTCTGTAACTATTGACCGAAAAGAAGAAAAATACTCAGGAAAAAATAGGACCTTTTGGCTATATTATAACTGTTTTGAAACTTACTTATTATGAAATGTGGGCCAGGATGCACCTGTACAACAGTTTCAGCTCGACACCAATTTTTTTTTTATAACTGATGTTAAACTTTCTAAAGATAATGTTGGAAGATTTCAAAGCATGGTTTCCAGCTGTGTTGAACTTTTGTTGTAATTTGTAACAAAGTTTCTCAAATCCGCTAGACTTTTTTTTTTTTTTTTTTTAATTGTAAAGTTATCTTAAATGATGATTTACCCTAGTAACAGATTTCTGGATAAATATCTGAAATATAGGATAATAAATTGCTTATTTTGGATTGGTTGATAGGTGTTAGCATGTAGATTAAAATTTCAACAAAATTCCCAAGTATGTTTAAGAATTTATTTGAATCACTTTTATAGAGTGGGGGGAAATGTTGATGATATGCTTTAATATTCTTAGTCATTTAGAATTCATGTATACGTGGCAGCAGAGCTTTATTGACCTTTATTTCGCTATAGCTTTTTATAGTGTTAACAATGCTTGATATTAATACATTGAAATTTGTGTTTTAAATATATATGTATAAATTTTACATTTATATAGAGGAACCCTGTGTTACACTGGCATAGGAAATACATGACAGTAGAGAGTGTTGTAACATACATAGAGTATAACTTATTCTAATTAGGATTTTATTCTTGGCAGTTGTATGTGATGTGGAGTTTCACTTGTTGTGTATTCATATATGAACATAGGAAAGTTATGTCCTTTTCATTTTATTGTTTTTCCTATTGGAAATACTTTATTGTTTCATGCTTCTTTGGATCTCAACTTCTAAAATATTTTGGGGAGGCAGTGGTGGTAGGTAGTAGGTAGGAAATATGATTAGTATAAATGTTCTGAATAAAAGTACTTTTCATGCTAAGTATCCTGATCTGATCATTACACATTGTATACATTTATTGAATTACAACATAGTACCCACATAGTACCCTGTAAATGTTATTTTGTTACACAGAAATTATTGTTAATTAAAAAGAAAACCAAAAAATCTTTTCTAAAATTCACAAATAGAGGTTACCAAATTAAATTTTTCTGTAAAAAAAAATAAAAATTATTAAAATTTGGGCTGGGGGTGTATCTCAGTGGTAGAGAGTTTGCCTAGCATGTGGAAGGTCATGGATTTGATCTCTAGCACTGCCAACTCCCCCCCCCTCCCCGCAGTTATTAAAATGATTAGAAGTTAAAGGCTTTGAGAAGGCTTATAGTTTAAATAACATGTTAAGTTTAAGGAATACTGAGTCAAAGTTAATACATTTTTCACCATATATCTTATTAGCATTGGTTTTATACTATTGTGGTACGCCATTTTGTGAAACATTTGCATGTGTTTATACACATAGCAGAAAGATTCCTTGCCATCAGAATCAGGTTTTCCACTAAAATAATTTGAAAGATTTTAAAAAGCTAATACCAGTTAAACTTGTGCTTCCTGAACTTAACGTTGTAGTTACATTAGTTTTTGTTTTTTTCTTGAGTCATTTTATTGCTAGGTTTCAAAAGTTATGCTAAGAAACACTTTTAGAAAGATGGGAAAATATGAAATGACAATGCTAGAATAGCTAGAAATCATTAAATTAAGAAAGTTGGCTGTAAAAATTTCCTGTGATACCATGAATTGCAGGAAAGTATGACACTTGTTTACATTTTATTTTTTGTTAAAATCCCTATTTCTTCATTTATTATGTGCTTTCTTCATCTTTTCTTACTAATTTTCTTTTCCTATACATGCTGTTGAATCTAAGATCATACCAATTCCTTTTCTTCTAAAAACTCAATATCTTATGTAACAGGAGCTTTATTAGTAAAAGATTATTCTTTCTCAAGGTAGAATTTACCAAATGGAAATTTTCACAGAATTCCTTAAGATTGTGGTTAATCTAGATTATGACATTTAGATGAGGATAACTGTACATAACTTAATTTTCAAAGACATTACTTTTCTGAATATAGGCATAAGGTAATGTGTAGGCAACTAATATGAAGCTGCCCAATTGTTATTCTGCTTAACTAGGTGTTTACTTAAGATCTTGATGATTGGTAGATTATATCTGTTACAGTTCTGTGTTTAAAAAATCAGTATTCGCTTATAAAGAGATGATGAAAACATTTATTTGTGGGAAAGTTTTAAGATATACAGAAATAGAAAATCTATAGCTCTGTTTGTGGTCCTTGGACTAGCAGCATTGGCATCACTTTAGAGCTTATTAAAAAAGTAGAATTTGGGGCCTTGTCCCAGACCTGTTGAATCTGAATCCTCATTTTAACAAGATTCCTAAGTGATTTCTTACATTCAGTTCATAAGCATTTGTAGTAAACTGTTTACCTGAAGATATTTTAGCATCTTGTCACTGGTTGCCCACCCCACCCCCACCCCGTCCCTCTTTTTGTTACTGATGCTGTTACATGCAGTTTTTATTTTCTGTGAACCCCCAAGAAACAGTGTCATGAACTGTACCAGCAAAAGGCAAGGGAAATTTCATTTCTAGAAATAACGACAACCAGTGATCATTGAGCTTTTTTTTTTGATCTGTGATTGTTTTTTAGTTATCTTAGGTCTTATGGTAACATATCTTTAATCTTTCCATCTAATAAGTTGGCAAAAAGCAACACTACCAACCACCTAGATGTTCCATAGCATTGTTTCTGAATAGCTGCTTAAAGACAATCCTGAATTATAACTTAGTCTTAGAAAGCAAAGAATTAAAAAGTCTAACTTGTTATTGTATTATGCTGACTTAAAAGCATCTGAAGTTATAGATCAACTATAAAATGTGAGAAGTGTTAAATATTCTTTATTTAATATTATACATAAACTACACTAAAATGCCTTTCCATAAGGAAAGAACAGCATTTTAGATACAGGGAATTCTAATTAAATTGGCATGGTCAATAAGAATATAAGTAGACACTGCTTCCTTATCTTCAACCATTGCCTTTAATAGGCTAATGAACACAAATTGATACACATGTGAATCATGCTTGGTTCTGAGAGAGTGAAGGGATTTCCCCCATATTTAAACATATTCACTTAGTCATATAAACCTAAATATAAAAACCAGTTTTGAGATGTCATTCACCATTTTTGTGAAATACTGAACATTACTAATTAAGTCCAACCATAACTTTAAAAGGGGGAAACAGTGATAGAATTTATTGAAGTGGGAGTCCAACCAAAATATTAACTTAACTACAAGTCAATTTTACTTATCAGGATTGTCCAACAAAAATAAATTTGTCAGTCATTCATGATCTGATTTTTGGTGTATCACATCAATTAAATTATGGCACACATAAAAAAGCCAAGAGACATTTCTGATTGGTAATAAATAAGGTATTAGCTATTACTCATTAGTAGCTTTTTTGAGGTAAGCTATTAAGTCTGCCCTTTCTCCCTTCTTCTTAATGCCAGCGAAGATCATTTTTGTTCCAGGGATGTACTTTTTGGGATTCCCCAAATACTCCATCAGTGTATCCTCTGCCCAGGTGATGCCTTTTTTTCTTGTTGGCATCTGTGTAAGAGAATCCAGCATCCTGACCAGTCTTCCGCCCAAACAGTCCATGGAGATTTGGCCCAGTCTTGTGCTTGCCTCCCTTTTCCACGGTGTGGCACTGGACACACTTCTGAACAAAAATCTTCTTGCCTTTCTCAACATCACCCATTTTTAATTCATTCTTTCGTAGCTAGCGCAAAGAAGGTTCCCGCTCAGAAGTTGGATGTCCCACTCTTGAGCTTTTTTTGATGACTGAATCAAGCATGGTACACATAGGGCACTGTGCATTACATGAATTATTACAATTCATTCTCACAAAACCGTGATAATATGCAGTTTTATAATCCCTACTTTGCGCATGGAGAAACTACTCATAGACAGTTTCTTAGATATTTTTTAAACTATTAAATAATTTTCAATCTTTAACTGGATTTCATTTGTTTTTCCATTAGTGTCTTCTTTTGCTCCAGAATTTAGTCCTGGAGTACTACCTTTGATTAAGTTGTCAAACATTTTCAGTCAATTTGTCTATATGATTTTCTCTTTATTTTTCATGACCTTAATGGTTTTGAAAATATGTCAGTTATCTTACAATGTCCCTAAATCTCAATTTACCTGTCTGGTACTTTTCTTAGGGTAAGCTATAGTTATTTGTTTTGAAAGAATGTCACAGATAGGGCTGGGGCTGGGGCTCAGCATTAGAGCACTTGCCTGGCATGTGTGAGGCACGGGGTTCATTTCTAAGTACCATGTCTAAATAAATAAAATAAAGGTCTATCAACAACTTTAAAAAAAAATCACAGAAAGTGCTCTAGTCACATCATATAGTGAATTATGATGTTAAACTTTATCACTTGGTCAAGGTAGTATTTGTTAGGTTTCTGCACTATAAAGTTCCTTTTTTGTCCATTTTCATACTGTATTCCCTAGAAGCAAGTTACTGTGTCTAGCTCACTCTCAAGGGGTTGAGTGGTAATTAAGCTCCATCTCCTGGTGGGAGTGTATCTGCACATATATTAAATAGAATTTCTGTAAAAAAATTCTTTCTCAATTTTTTTCTCTTTATGTGTGCAGAGATTTGTGTGTGTGTGTATATATATATATATATATATATATATTATACTTTTGGTTATTAGTGAGTTATTTATTTTGCTGTGAAAATAAACTTTAGCCATGTGAGCCTTTTCAGGTTATCTTCAAAAAAATTTTTTTTTCTTTTTTACACAAAGCCATCCTTTTGACATAGAATTGGTCATTCTTGAAGACGCTTACTGGTTCCTTTTATTCTAGAATGGTTTTAAAAATGAAGACTTGCTAGCCGGGCGTGGTGGCGCACACCCTGTAATCCTAGCACTTGGGAGTCTGAGGCAGGAGGATCGCGAGTTCAAAGCCAGCCTCAGCAATGGCGAGGCACTTAGCAACTCAGTGAGACCCTGTCTCTAATAAAATACAAAAAAGGGCTGGGGATGTGGTCCAGTGTTCGAGTGCCCCTGAGTTCAGTCCCCGTTACCAAAAAAAAAAAAAAAAAAAATGAAGACTTGGGTGCTGGATGTGCTCATTGCTACTTAAATGTCATTCTTCTAGGTCTCTTAGCAGACAAAGTGATCAGAGATAGGTGACGCATGTTTATATACGGAACCAAGTATATCTAGTTATTTCTGTATCTATCTGCATACCTATTTAAAAAAAATACATTCATACTGATATTGCCAACACTAATCCTTTCATACAAGATTCATTCCAATTTCCCTTATAACTTCATAAGTCCAACAGTGAGAATTGTGAAACCTCTGTGTGTTCATATATTCAACATAGCATGTATGTAAAGCAGTTTCAGAATATATAGACTATATTCCAAGGAGAAACAAATTTATTAACTGGTATACAGTGTTTGTGTACAGTGTACTTTAATATTTAGCCTTACAGTTCCTACTAAAACCACTGTTTTCCAAAGTTACTCAAGTTAGCTTATTTGCCCTCAACTTCATCAGGGTATTATGTCATAATTTGTAATAAATTTAGATTCATTTGTTAGTCTTAATTCCACCCTAAGATTCCCATTATACTTGTTGACTTTTAAAATCTGTTAAATTATATTTATTTTGTGATGTATAAGTTCCATGTGTTTTAACAAATGCATAAAATTGGTTACCCTCCACCTTGGTACTGTACAGTTTCTTCACCCTAAACGGTTCCCCTGTGCATATCAGATTTACTGAATCGTAATTTCCATTTTAAAAAGATTCCTAGAAGAATTGTATTCATAGCAAAATTCATATGCACATATATGAAACTATTCACCTGGAGTTATTCAACACTTTTACCATGTTTTAAAACTATAAACGAACTTCTAAAAAGATTGATAATCTAGAAGCAACAGTGGAAGGAACAAATTAATTAAGCGAGTATATTTAGATTCATGGGGCCATTCATATAGGCCTGGACGTGAACTGAAAGAAAATGGAATTTGGTAAATTACTGCAGTGTTAACGAGCTATGTGGAAATTTTTTTTTTTTTTTTTTTTTTTTTTTTTTTTTTTTTTGTACCGGGGATTGAACTCAGGGGCACTCGACCACTGGGCCACATCCCCAGCCCTTTTTTGTATTTTATTAGAGACAGGGTCTCACTGAGTTGCTAAGTGCCTTGCCATTGCTGAGGCTGGCTTTGAACTCGCGATCCTCCTGCCTCAGCCTCCCAAGTGCTGGGATTACAGGCGTGCGCCACCGCGCCCGGCTCGAGCTATGTGGAAAATTTTCAAGGAGCTCTTTAACTTTTTTAATCTTAATTATGAGATTTGATAAAGTTTGGGGAAAAAAGGAAGAAATAGTGGTGTATATTCATATGAGTGACGGAGATAGTTTTTTTGTTTGTTTTTGGTACTGGTGATGGAACTTGGGCACTAGACCACTGAGCCACATTCCCACCCCTATTTTGTGTTTTATTTAAGAGACAGGTTCTCACTGAGTTGCTTAGCTCCTCAACATGCTGAGGCTGGCTTTGAAGTCAGGATGCTCCTGCCTCAGCCTTCTGAGCTGCTGGGATTACAGGCATGCATCACTGCTCCTGGCTTGGAGATAGTTTTAATAGAGATCGTGTCCCTGATGAAGAAGTGCACATTTTTTTATATTAAATTTTGGGTATCCTAGCTTTGTAGTTCTGTACCTGCAGGTAAAGGAAAGAGAAAAGAAGATGTATCACAGAATGAAAAAAAAAAAAAAAAAAAAAGCAGAAAAAAGGAAGGATAGAAAGATAACCTTTGGAAGTGTATTCTTCATGTGAGTGATCTGGTCAGAACCACTGTTTTTAGGAAGAGACCCCAGGACACTATTGTACCAGAATCAACTTGTTATAAATAAGTGACTATGGGAATTGCAGTTTACAATTGAAAATATATTATTATCTGTCACTGTGATATGAGGTGAATGCTTAGTCAAAAGTCAACCTTAATTAAATGTTAAAATGATGCTCAAAAATTTCTTCGGATGGATTAAGTAAGATCTAAATTACCACTGAGATTAAAAAGTGGAGGCAACCACACATGGTGGCGCACACCTGTAATCCCAGCAACTTGTGATGCCAAGGCAGGAGGATTGCAAGTTTTAGAGACAGCCTCAGCAATTTAATGAGGCCCTAAGCAACTTAGAGAGGGCCTATCTCAAAATAATAAAATAAAATAAAAATAGCCAGTGACATGCCTCAGTGGTTATGCCCCTAGGTTCAATCCCAGTACCAAAAAAGAAAAAGCAGTGGCAAACTTGTGTATAAATATATTAACTTTTGGAATTCAGTGTCTGTGATCTTTCTCTCTCTCAGAACTGGGGCATAAAGGCACTATAGTGGGCACTCTCAATTACTGCTTGTCAGCTCTACTGCTGTTGCTTTCAGAAATAAATTATCTGTCTTTAGAGACTTAATTTGGATGGTTGAGCAACTTACTATGTGGTAGATGCCATGGAACCTAAAATTAGAGTTTCTTCTTTGAAGTTTATAATCAGGAGAGGTGCCTTCACAAATATATGTAATGTCAGGTGGATATAGTAAATGCAGAGAAATAACAAAATCCTATGCTAGTTTAGATGTAGGAGAGAGAAATTTGATTACAAGGACAAATGGTTTAACTTTCAAATCAATACCGTGAATAAGGTGTTATTAGTTTTTGTTTTTGCTTTTCTTTGATCATTTAAAACACTGATAATCTTCAAATTTCATGCATACTAAAAGTGCCTTGGTAATGTGGTTTTTATGATGGTGAGGCATTTTGACTGGCTAGGCAAAAAAGCAAAAGAGTAATTTTATACTAAGACAGACGATATTAGTAGAAGAGAGTGAATGCGGTGAAATGTACAAACACATTTCATCTCATGGCAGTCTGGTTTGATCTCTGAGCGCTATCTACTATCTTCCCCAACTTGATTATTTTGAAACTTAATTTCTACATGTGTTAGATTTCTACATTATAGGTTATACTAATGGAAGAAAAACATCATCCGATTGAAATTGTTATAGCTTTAAAATAGAATTAGGCATTTTTATTATGTCGTTGATACTATGATAAATTGTAGGTATTTTATGTAGCTATTCTTCAGTGATTTTTAAATGTATTTGTATATAGTCCTGTTTCTCATCTGATCATTCCTTAAATGCTTACTAAGAATATTTAAGGAAATATTTTTAGTTTACCTCAGATTCAGCCCAACTAACTCAAATAGCTACCTTTGAAATTATTGATGCTAACAGTTACCCTTCCTAGCACCCATTTCTAGCAGTTTTATTCTCAGTTGTTCAGCTAGGGACTTTAAGGGCATAGAATCATATCATATACTTTTTAAAAATTCATTTTATAAGACAATTTTTTCTTGAATTTTGGTAGTTGAATGCATAAACTATTGTTTTTGGTGGCAAGTGCCTAACATATCAGTGGCATTACCTGAGTTTTAGAGGCATACAGATGGAAAGATAGTCTCTGAATTTTCTAAAGCATTTGGTGGTAGTTATTGTGTTATTGGATAAAACTTTGTGTGCTTGTATGTGTTTACCACACTATTATGTAAAATATATTTATATTTTAGGTTGTGGTACAAAAAGTTTGAAAGTAGTTATTTTCCTTTTACAACAAACATGATTTTTTGTTAATGTTTAGTGTTTACTTATTACCTACTACTTGCCATATTGTTTTTCCAGTTATGCTGAAGTGGATAATGGTCTATTAAAAACAATTAAAATAAGGGTTCCAATTTAATGAATTCAAGATATAGTTAGAGAGATATATGTATAAAAATAATTGTAATATTTTGAAGGAATTATTAGTAACATGAACAAATTGTTGTAGGAATGTGAGCTGAAACAGTGACTCGTGCCTGAGGAAAGTGAGGATAGCTACATAAAGGACATGATACTTTTTGAGTAGTCTTAAAGAATGGAAAGTTGTATTATTTATTTCTCAGAGGAGACATTTTCTAGTACAGGGATGGTTACTGCTGCTGAGTTGGTTTTTTTTGTATATTTCATATTTTCACATATATATTTCTATATTTTTTTTATTGTTTTGGTACCAGGGATTGAACTCAGAGGCACTTGACCACTGGGCCACATCCCCAGCCCCTTTTTGTATTTTATTGGAGACAGGGTCTCACTGAGTTGCTAAGTGCCTCGCCATTGCTGAGGCTGGCTTTGAACTTGCGATCCTCCTGCCTCAGCCTCCCAAGTGCTGGGATTACAGGCGTGCGCCACCACGCCCGGCTTGCTCCAGTTTCCTTTCTACCACCTCTAGTAACTCTCAGAAATTGATCCATCTTTTATAAAAGTTTTTCTTTTTTTCCCACAGCTTTTTGCCCCCAATTAAAAACCCTTACATAATAGTTAGTTGATGAGCAAGTAAGGTCAAATTATATATGAGTAAAAAGTGTTCTTCCAAAAATGTTTGGTGCACAAACAGTATAGTATATTAATTACTGAATCACTTAATATGCTCTGCTAGAGACCCCAAAACACAGGGGCTCAAATGCTGTTATTTTTCACTGTTGGGTAAGTGAACTCTACCTTTTCTGGTTATATGGATACCCAGGGTTGTGGGACAGCTTTGTTGTCCTTAATATATGATTTCTGATTATCTAGTGGTTATTTTCAGCCAGCACAAAGGAGCTTGGAATGGGGAAGAGGATATAAGGCAAGCCATTTTATATTTAAGGATATGATGTAAAATCACACATTACTTCTGACTATATCTCTATAGCCAGAACCAGTTCATGAGGCCACAACTAGCTGAAAGAAATACTGGGAATTCTTATCTTTCGCTGGATAGACTTCTACCAGTCAAAACTGGAGGGATGCTAATACTAGAGGACAAAGAAATGAGAGAGACAAGGTAGGCAATGAATAATAGCTTTTTGTATCCCAAACATTAAGGAATGTTTTTTAAAATACTCCTAGCTGGGCGTGATAGCACATGCCTCTATAATCCTAGCTACTCAGAAGGCTGAGGCAGGAGGACTACACCAGCGTGGGCAGCTTAGTGAGACCCTCTTTCAAAACAAAAAAATACAAAGGGCTAAAGATGTAGCTCAGTGCCCCTGGGTTTAATCTCCAGTACCAGTAAATTTAAAAATAAAAAAGTAAGTAAGTACATACTACATTCTATCATCCTAAATTAGTTTTCATTTTTCTGAATTTTCTTTCAGTTCTCCTTGTATAATTCATACTTTGTGCACTTTTTATCAAGTGTTAAGAGTTTGCTTTTTTTGGTTAACTACCTTTGGGCTTCAACTTTTTATTTATAATATGAAAATGAAAAGATTAAATAAGAATAAGTGAAATTAGTCAATCTCAAAAATCCAAGTACCGAATGTTTTCTCTGATATAAGGAGGCTGGTTCACAGTGTTGTTGGAAGGGGGTACATAGGATCAGAGGAACACTAGAATGGTCAACGGAAAGGGAGGGGAGGGAGGGAGTAAGGGGGGGGTTTGGAAAAAAATTGGTGGTTGAATGAGATGGATATCATTATCCTAAATGCATGATTGAAGATCTGAATGGTACTTATATACTTTGTATACAAGCAGTTGTATGTAAAAAAATACTATACTTGTGCATGATGAATAAGTAAATAAAAAAAAAAAGAATCTAATGTCTGATACATAGTACCAATTAGTAATCATTATATCTTCCTCTTCTTTTTTTTTTTTTTTTTTTTTTTAATATTTATTTATTTACTTTAGTTGTACACAATGCAATGCATTTATGTTTAATTTTGAGCCACAATCCCAGCCCCTATTATATAGTTGTTTTAATATATTTAGTTGTTATCACATCTTTCCTGTGTTTAAAATTATGACAGTCCAAAGGACACCTAAAATAGACTTTGAAGTAATTATTCTGATCTTGAACTCAGGAAAAAAGATCAATGGTTTTAACTATTATAGCTATCAATATTGGGCAGTATGCTTTACTTCTCTTTTCATCTTCACAGTAATCTTTTTTTTTTTTTTTTTTTTTTTGTACAGGGATTGAACTCAGGGGCACTTGACCACTGGGCCACATCCCCAGCCCTTTTGTGTATTTTATTAGAGACAGGGTCTCACTGAGTTGCTAAGTACCTCGCCATTGCTGAGGCTGGCTTTGAACTTGCGGTCCTCCTGCCTCAGCCTCCCAAGTGCTAGGATTACAGGCGTGTGCCACCGCGCCTGGCTTCACAGTAATCTTAAAGTATATTTATTTTAATGTAGCAGAAACCTCAGGCTCATCTAGTAGGTGTACAGATATAAACAATTAAAGTGACAAGAAAGGATTAGAAAGCTAGGAGAAAATAATACACAGTTGAACTTGAAAACACCAATAACTTAACCCTGAATTTTCCCATAAGTGTGTGTCAAAAAGTTCTTTAAAAAATTCTCCCAAAGAAATGTTTTTGAATGGCATTGATACTTAACTAAGTAGTATTAGGGTGGGAAGGGAACAAGGTAGAATGAAAATTTAGTACAGTGTGCTTCTTTAATAAACACAGTTCTTTGTTTTGTTTATGTGTACAGCTCTGTTTTTCAGGCACACAGTCCTCTATTATAAACTTTTATGGACAATTAGATTACCTTCTATCAGTGTATCCAATAGTATATCACCCATCCAACCATGAATCTAACCCATCTAAATACTACTGCCAGCTTAAAACAGTAAGACAGAAAAGGTAGGGAAATGGAAATATAATAAAGAAAAATTTTATGTGTTAGAGACAAAAGTAAATGGATAAAGTAAGTTTTAATAGAATTAAATTATTGATTTAAGGCTTTGTTAAAATCTAATTTACTTATTATAGTTAAATACACAAATGATCTCTTTTCCTTCTGTAGTATTACTGGTTTGAAATGTTCTTTCATTCCCCCCTTATGACTTCCATACCCACTCCAATATTACTTTCTTGACATTTTAAATCTCCATGATTTATCAGTGATAGTTTCTTCTGTTGGTATAGTGGTAACTAAAGCAGCTGCCTGTTTGCTACTGTTTTTCTTAGAAGGTCATCCAGTATTTTATTCATGAACCAGGATGAGTCTTAATGTTTTCTTTAGTTCATAGGACTGATTTGAATGGAGAATAGGGAATAGAAAAAGGGAATTTCACCATTCTGTCATGCTGGATTTTCTCTCCCTCCCAGAGCACTCCCTTCCCTTAAACATATGAAAATGCTAGGCAAAATAGAGCAAAGGAAACAACTAAATTGTGTGACTGAACTTGAAAGAAAGCTTACTTACATGTGACAGAAACAAAAAGGAACCCAGAGTAGTAACTTCTGAACAAACATGGTAGCACAAGGGATATTTGAAGGGTCACAGGACTTTAGGCAAAGTGGCCAGGATTGGTATTGGAACCAGCTGAAATGAAGAATATTATTAAGCCTGGAAGGTTTGTCTCTTCTTAAAGGGTCTAGGAAAACTCCTTAATATTTTTCATTATAAGGATAAAATGGAAACACAGTATGAAAATATTTTATAAATTAGAATTATATAAAGTTTTATCTTTAACTGGAAAATAAATACGAGAAAGGACCCTGAGGGCCAGCCAGATAGCATAGTGAATGAAAATTTCCAAGTATTAGATGTTTGTTCAGGAAAAATAATTTATGAATTGAAGAGTATATGCAGCATCCATAGGAACCAGTGTTTTTAGATTTACACAGTTGTGACTGTGGGAAGTAGACTCAGTGTTAGCAGATTCTCTGATTCTTCAAAGTTATTTCTGTATAGTACATTTAAATTAGATAAGTTTGAAGAACCAAAAAAAGAAATACAGAAGCAAAGAAGCCTGGAGGAAAATGAGAATTTGTGTGGAAGATGGAGGCTTACAGTGGTTTCAATTAGAAAACAAAAGAGGGGAGATAGTATTAAGCATTTATTAATTCACAGGTATGTTTTTAGAATCTGTTAGGTACAATGCTAGAAAATAGGTGTACACTTGTTAAGTAAAACACCCCTGTGTTCCTGTTACCAATGTTAAATGCCAGTTGCCTAAAGTTGTCTTGAGGAGGAAGTCTACAAAAATCATGACTTCAGAAGTGAAGGATGAATGATAGAACAGTTATATTAGGGAAGAGGGTCAGGTGGTAATTAATAGGTAGGGATACCAACTTAAACCAAGGCTGTGAGGTAAGAAAGAGGATGACAAGAGGGCCAAAGGAACTCAGGTTGAAGTGCAAATAGAGAGAGAGTAGTTTTAGATAGTTGTAGAGGTAGGCGGAGACCAGATTTTTGTCACTTTATCTCAAGAACAAAGGTAAGCCATTAAAACCTCAAAATCGTTGTAGTGCTTGCTTTGCTACAGGGTTTAATAAGTATGGAATGGAACCCATGCATACACATTTTTAAAACTGGGATGGTGATTTTTTTTAAGGTAAAATTTGGTGTATTAATTCAATTGAATTTTGATACAGCTGTTAAGAACAACTGTGTAGAAACACAAAAATTGCAAACATTATAAAATAGCACAATATAAAAATTATATTCACAGTCGAAGTATCCTCAGGCACTGGAAGTTAATTCACAAAAATGAAAGTGGTTGTATTGATTGCTATTATTGTTTATATTTTTCACAATTTAAAAGGAAAAGGTTTTCTTTCTTTTGTTTTGCTTATTTTATTTATTTTTTATTCTAAGTTGTTATAAATGACAGCAGAATGCATTACATTTCATATTATACTTATAGAAAACATTTTTACATATCTCTGGTTGTATTTTGATGCAGGTTAGAGTTTGAAAAGTATTTCTCTCAGTTAATCCATAGACATAGAATCATAACATTTGAGTTAAATGAAATTCATGAGGAACGAACCATTCAAGATAGCTGCTCTGAATTTTAAAAAAATATAACCTTAAATTAAAATAAATGGACTTCATGTCATCTCTTACTGAAAAGGATGTTAATTTTTTTTTTTAGTCATTCAAGTTATTAAGAACATAGACTATAATGCAATAACCTTGGGAATATAGGGACAGAATTAGCCTTTATGCTAAAAGAAACTGCCGAGATGTAAATTTTGAGCACTTTATCTTATCTCATCCTCCTGTTGTCTACAAACTTTGAAGGGTCAATAAAGGGAGCATGTCTAGTTGAGCCAGCTGCTATTGAACAGCTTTCTGGGCAATACAACCCAAACCTTGTGCTTATGTCTCACTTGTCAGAACTTAAGATATTGGCCATCCTGGTTGATCTTAACATTGGAATTTCTGTTATTGAGGAAAAGAAGACATGGTGAGTTAATCAACTAGCAGTTTCTGAGGCAGGTATTGTGTGCAGTTTTCATTTAATTTCTTTTAGCATTCATTTTTGTCATTTCAGGGTTTTAAAAAATTACTTGCATTTCTAGGGGTTGGGGATGTAGCTCAGTTGGTTCTTGCCTCCTATTCACAAGGCCCTGGGTTCAATCCTCAGCACTCAAAAAAAAAAAAAAGAAAGAAAGAAAGAAAAAATTACTCGCATTTCTTATATTTCTACCTTCCTAGTTTGGCCAATTTGTTGACTGGTTATGTATTAGATACTTTTATTTTTTATTATTTTTTTATGCCAGTGAATGTTTACTTACTTCCGTATTCATTTGCTTCTGTGGCTTTTAAATTTTCTCATTTTTGCCCTTTACTACCTGCAAACAAGATTGTACAATATTGAATGTTAATGGAGGAAGCTTATGATATTAAAAAATTTTGTTTTTAAAATTTTGATTTAATTTCAAATTACACAAAGCTTACCAGAATAGCATCAACAACTTTATATGCCCTTTCCCAGATTTACTAACATTTTTAACTTTTTGTCACATTTTTCTATTCTATCTTTAAAATCACATATTATTTGCATACATGTTAATGTGTATTTAATTTTTTGAACCATTTGAGAATAGATTGCAAAAGTCATGCCTCTTACATTTTAACACTTCAGTATATTCTAAGAATAAATGTACTCTCTTCCATAGGACCTCTATAGTTAGTAAGATACATTATTGCCTTTAATCTGGAGTATTCCTCTTTGTCTTTCATGAGATGAACATTTTTGAAAAGTACAGGCTAGTTGTTTTACAGAATATATTTCTCAATTTGTTTGTCTGATGTGCGCTTATGGTTAGACCCATGTTATACAGCCCTTATTCTGTGCAAGTAATGGTTTCTTTCTCAGGGATATCAAATCTGGAAGTTAATATGGCCTGTCTGCCCCTGTTGACATTGTAATAAGAAAAGGTATTGCCTAGTTTCTTCACTGATTTTAAATATATTCATCATAGCTAATAACTTATTTGTTAAAGACACTTTGCAGCCATGTAAATATCTTACTCATCAAACTCTACCCCTAGGTGTAGCCTCCAGTGATGATTATTGCTTGAACCAGTATTTTCTATGGTTATTCAGATGATTGTTTTACTAGCACAGCCACCTTGTTCACAGTTAACAGTTGGCATTTAGAGCTGTCAGAACCTTCCTCTCTGACTGTTTCAGCATGGACTCAATGGTTCCTGTTTTTATTCATAGTGTAATAATTCCTTACTATCTTTGTTTTGATGTTCATATCAGATTTGTCCTATGAAAGCCTTTTCATATTGTCTCCCTCCCCTCACCCACCCCACTCACTGCCAGTGTCCTCTCTGACATCCTCTCATCTTTTCTTTCTTTCTTTCTTTCGTAATTTTTAAAACGGCAAGATTGTTTGGGCTCATCATGTACCTTCCCTGTCACAACCTTAGAATCAGCCATTTCTCAGAGGAGTTAAATAGTGTAGAGTAGTATTTAGAATTGTGGGTGCTAGGTGATTATAAATTTAAAACTTAAAAGATGTTCACATTGACTGATGAGTAACAAATCAAAGACACACTGCCATAAATAGGAAAAGATATCTACAAAAGGGCTCTTTTTTGGTACCAGTATTTACAGTATCAAAGAATTGGAAGTGCCTGTTTTTACTTGAGGGATAACTTGAAATTATGGAGCACATACAAAATAGTGTATGTGCAGTTGCACAAAGGAATGGTAAAGGCTTGGGTTGTGGTTCAGTGGAGGAGTGCTTGCTTAGCATGTGTGAGGCTCTGGATTTGATGCCCAACCTCCCTTCTCCCCCAGTGGGTAATAGATTTGCTATGGAAAGATTTTTAGGATATACTATGTATATGATCTTCTTTATTTAAGATTGTAAAATATGTTAATCAATTATGAAAGAGGGAGCATAAATATTTATTTGCTTATATTATAAAAGGGGAAGATAAAATTTTTAAAGAATATTTATTATAGAGGGAAAGAGGATATAGTATAGAAGAACCAGGGATGGAAACTGGGTTTCTGAAAAATAACTTCTCTGTAGCTCTAAAGTTGGATCAAAGTAAATAAAGCACTATTAAATCAAATACAAGGCGGTCCTTAAAAATAAAAAAGATGGTCCTTAAAAATAAAAGAGACTGATGACCCTAATTATACTAAATTGGTAGCTACACAGAAATAAATTATTTCATGGGGCTGGTGTTGTGGCTCAGTGGTAGAGTGCTCATCTAGCATGTGTGAGGCACTGGGTTCCATCTTCAGCACCACAAAATTTAAATAAATAAATAAGTAAATAAATATATGTATGTGTCATGTCCACCTACAGCTTAAAAAAAATATATTAAGAAAAAAATTTCACCTGATTTTAAAGCAGTAATTTGTGGGAGTGAGTATTCCTGAGAACAAAAAGAATTGCGAAGAAATTTTAATCTTCAGTAATCAGATTGTTAATACTAATAATGGTATTATTTTGAAAATATTACATATATTCTGAGATAAAACAAATAGTTGGCTTAAGATGTTTGAAACCAAGAAACTCAATCCAAATGATGATATAAATTTAAAACCAAAATAATTAGGTAAAAAAAATCTGCGAATTTGAATTTCATTTGGAAAAGTATAAATTAATGTATTTTCTCTAAAAATACACATATCCTAGCCCATTACATTAAAAATAATCTTAAAAACAATGACCAATCCAGGAGTAATAGGTTCACCTAGTGCTGAGATTCCTATTATTTTCCCATTTAAACAGAAGGAGAGCTTTTTGATGAAATGTCTCAGTTACAACCTGAGGCAAGAAATATGCAAGATGAGCCTGGGACATCTTGTCATGCCAAAAAGCAAGTAAGCTATCAAAGATTACTGAAGCCTTGTCAAAAGGACTTAGGAGCTAATTGAGGATTTCCTTTTGGCTAAAAGTGGGACAGTATGGAAACACGAGGGATGCTAGAGTGTATTAAAATTTATGAAATAAGTTCAAATCCATGAGGTTTTAATGAAACTTTAAAAATTATAGATGTGGGGCTGGGATTGTGGCTCAGCAGCAGAGCGCTCACCTTGCACGTGCGCGGCCCGGGTTCAATCCTCAGCACCACGTAAACATAAATGCATTGCATTGTGTACAACTAAAGTAAATAAATAAATATTTAAAAAAAAAAATTATAGATGTGCTTTGAAGGATGCTAGTGGTTTGAACTGTTTTGAAAACTGATAAATAAGAAAAACAAATGAAAATGCCTTTCATTTATGAACTGTGCCTCAAGGATAACAAATATAAAGAGGGAAAGTTTCTTTGTATTGCCCCTAATGAAGAAATGATATTGGATAAATGAATGATAAAATACCACCATTTTACTCCCTCTAATTAAATAATGGACAAAACCACACAATCACCAATGATTGCTAAACTTGTTAGGTATAAGCAGTGAGGAAATCTATAATGGAAAATTAGGCTAGGATGAAATCTTTCATGAAAGGCCTTATAGGTGTTTGGCCTTTGTTATAGAAATATTGGAGACTTAAAATTAAGCTATGATTAGATTATTTGGAGCATTTGTAGCAGTAGGCTGAAATAGAATAATTAGGGAAAGGCTTTTCATATATTTTTAGCTTGTACTTTTATGTCTGAGTGTAGAGATTTTTTTTCTGTTTTCCCTGCACACACACATATTTTTAATTTTTTGAATTTCTAAACAAGGTATATAAAATTTGCATAATTTCAAAACTGAAGAATGAATACTTGCAATCCATGTTGCCTCTACTCTCTTAGCCATTTTTAAATTAGTTGCTGGTTTATGCTGCCATTGTTGCTTTTTTAAAAATAATAAGCAAGTGTATATAAATATTTCCACTTCTTGTACAGAGGAAGCATAGCATATTGTTTTGTATGTTGCTTTTTTTTTAAATTAACTATATCCTAGACATCACTCTGTAGCAGTAAATAAGATATTCCACATTCTGCATATTCTTTTTTAAATTGGCACATAGAATTGTACATACTTATGAGGTACCACATGATGTTTCTATATATATGTATATATAATGTTCAAATCAGATTAAGCATATTTATGTTCTCAAATATTTACCATTTCTCTTTTGGGAAAACGTTCCAAATCTTTTCTTTTAGCTTGGTTTTCGAAATAAATGGCATTGTTATTATCTGTAGTTTGTAGTCACACCTACTGTGCAATAGAACACCAGAACTATTTCTCTTAAGTATAACTTAGTACCCATTGGTACCCCTTCCCCCAACATCTTTGCCCTCTTTTTTTTGGTACTGGGAATCAAACACAGGGGCCCTTTACCACTGAACTATATATTATCACCCCATCCCCACCTCCCATCCTTTTTTTTTTTTTTTTTTTTTTTTTTTTTTTTTTTGAGATGGTCTCAGTATGTTGCTAGGATTACAGGTATACATCACTGTGCCCAGCCACCTATTCTTCATCCTACTAAAGAACAGCTTAACAAAATAAATACTTTTAATTCCAAAGGTAAACACATTCTAATAAATGTAAATCTATGGAGGAGCCTAGGGTCAGGTTGTTGGTTTTATCTCCAAACAGAACTACTCCCTAAACCAGTGAAAGGAAAAAATTCTGTGTTCACTTAAGAATTTTGTTAACAAGCAAGGTTATGTGTGTGTGTGAACACTTGTGAATGGAACCCAGGGCCCTGCAAATGTACTCTACCACTGAGCTATACTCCCTGAATCCCTAAGGAACAGTTTTGACTAGCTGTGCATTTGGAAGGATTAGTGAAGATTTATTTTAAAATGTAGGCCTGTAATAGATTCCTCTCCCAGATTTATTCACTCATCCATCTACTTTTTTTCTTTTTTGTTTTACTTGGGATGGAACCCACAGGTGCTCTACCATTGAGCTATACCCCCAGCCCTTTTTGTTTTTTTGAGTCAGGAGCTCACCAAATTGCCCAGGCTGGCCTTGGATTTGCCATCCTCCTGCCTCAGCCTCTTGAGTAGCTGAGGTTACAGGTGTGTACCACTGCACCTAACTTTTCTTTTTTTGAGTTTAAAGGCACTATGTTATTTTGGGGCCTCAGAACCATGTGATGAAAGGGTAGAAACAGTAGCAAAATGATCTTGATAGCATAACCTTTCAGAGGCAAGTTTTCATTTACTGTTTTCCAGGAAGAAAAGCATTCTATAGATGTTAAGAGCATGGCACACTTGTTCTTATTTTAAACATTTTAACTTATATCTGACTTGTGGAATCAAAATCCTTTCTGCAAGGGGCTGGGGTTGTGGCTCAGCAGTAGAGCGCTTGCCTAGCATGTGTGCAGCCAGGGTTTGATCCTCAGCACCACGTAAAAATTTAAAAACAAACAAACAAAAAAACCCGCATTGTGTACAACTAAAACAAATAAATAAATATTTTAAGAAAATCCTTTCTGCAAATGTTTATTTCTGTTTCCATGTAAAAATTAAGTCCTTGTTCTGGATAAGGGATTAGAATAACTTTTTTGTAGTCTGTTTTCTTAGGCCAGTTCTGCCATCTGGTGGCATTGTTGAAAACTACAGAAGGTAGTAAACTTTTGTTGTACCATATATGCACAGACTGTTACTTATGGTTTTTTATGAAGCCAGGTGAAATTCTGTCAAAAGCTGAGTCTACCATATGTACAGAGATTTAACACCCAAGTTTCCAACCATTCATATGTAAACACCACATGGAAAAACAGCCTTGAACATAAAACAGTTTTATACACTCAGCTGTTTAGTTCAGCCATTTCTCTCCTACTTTGGACCAATAATTAAAAATGGGAAGAAAGATAGTTTCTCATGGTTGTGTGCAGAGTTTAGGAAATGTTATAAGAATTTGTTATTGCTTGAGATTTATTTCTATAGAACAATGAGAAATTCAAATGATTTTCTTGGAGTATTATTGATATTTTAATGTAGATTACAGTTTATAGTAGCTTAATTATAGTAAATTGCCATCTCCTGGAATTATAGAATAGAGGGATAGTCTTGAAAATAGATGAAAACTACCAATAATTTTTTCCCACCTGATATAAGGATTTTCAACATGTTAAATCTTTCCTTCATACAATTCCTTTTTTGTAATTGTTAGAGCTGGCTTCTTAAACATGTATGTACTGTGCCTTGAACTTATTTTCTTTCCAGGTGTCTAGCCTTGGAGCCTGTCCTTGAGGTTTTGTTTATTATCTTCAAAGGAGAATATCTTATTGCATATGTTTTAAAATCTGTCAGATATGTTTCTATAAATTAAATAACTTTGATTCTCTTTTCTGTTTGGGTATAGACAGTTGATATGTTGAAATAATGCTTAATGATTTGGGACTTCCTTCTGACTATTAAGAAAAATAAAATTTCTAATGAATTTTGCTTGAAATGTGTGTATTTTTTTATTGTAGCCAGTCGGATGATGATTCTGGGTCAGCTTCAGGCTCTGGATCGGGTTCGAGTTCTGGAAGCAGCAGTGATGGAAGTAGTAGCCAGTCAGGTAGCAGTGACTCTGACTCTGGATCTGAATCAGGCAGTCAGTCAGAGTCTGAGTCAGACACATCACGAGAAAACAAAGTTCAAGCAAAACCACCGAAAGTTGATGGAACTGAGGTAATAAATAAAATATCCAATGAAAATTAGATTTTTGGCATTACTTTGGGAAAATTTATAGGGTTACAAAAAAATTTCAAACATTAAAGTTTACTTTCAGTAATTCTACACTTGTGGCTATATATCAATGTGAACTATTAGCTTAAGTGAAACATTCTAACTATAAAATGGCATGCATAACATACATGTATACACAGATAAAGCCTTTTCTACCTCTTTCTGAGGTAGAAGTTGAATTTCATAAATAATTCAGTTTCATGGGTAAAAATTAAAGACTTATGCAGTCTACTTGTTAAGCTTACAGTGATATCTCCTTTCAAGACCTTCAAAGGAGATACTTTGTTGCTAGGAGGAGGAGGATTTAATAGAAATTTGCTTCTTCAAAGATAATTGGTAAGATAGGATAGGGGTTTTTCTGTTTGAAACAAACTACTACAGCATAAACTAAGACCTGACCATACTTCCTGATAGTACATACTGTATTACTTAGCATATCAGTCCCTAATGAGATTAGGTGCTTGGGCCAAGAATACAAATCAACCTACAACTGCTTTCATGGAGAAAAATCTAGCTTTCAAAGAAAAAAGGTCAGCTGAGCTTAATGTGTTTATAGTGACATAGTTGATCTGTATTCTGACTCAGGCTTTTCATCTTTACTCACACTGATAAAATAGGTAACTACAATGGGTGTAGCACTAGTATAGCATATTTTCAATTTGTTTTTGAAAGTAATGCTCTTAAAACAGGAGGATGATTATTGTCATCTATGAAACTTGGCACTCTTAATTTTCTTATACAGTGAAAGTCTGGCATTTTATGTTAATTATTTTGCAATGATGTTGTCTTTGTAACATGAAAGAGGAAAATAGTCAATTTCTTATTTGGGCAGAGAAAATGTTAGAATTGTCAGTAAATTGTTTTTCTGTTTTTGCCACATTTCATCTTTTTCCTGGTATGTTTCCGTTACAGTTCTGGAAATCTAGCCCCAGTATTTTGGCTGTTCAGAGATCTGCAGTGCTTAAGAAGCAGCAGCAGCAGCAGCAGCAGCAACAACAACAACAACAACAACATCCAACTTCATCTAATAGTGGATCAGAAGAGGTGATTTAATAATGAATTATTATTTAAAAAGTAGATCACATGCTTGACTATTAATATTAATGAAATTACTAAAAGCAGTTTCTTTGAAAGAATAATTAGAAAATACCTGCATTTAAATATATTTGTAAAGAATCTTGAAATAGAGACTTAATGTTATCCAGTATTTCCACTTTAGAGATTAATTCAGAATAATGTGAAATTTGTGTGCATTCACTCATCATAGCAAAACTAGAAATTTGGGCTGGGGTTGTGCCTCAGTGGTAGTAGAGCACTTATCTAGCATGTGTGAGACACTGGGTTCGATTCTCAGCACTGCATTTAAAAAAAATTAGAAGTAAATGTGAAATTTGTCAGAAATAATTAAATAAGACATAATACGTCTGTACACACCAGTGGATGAATATTATACTAGTAAATTTGTATAGAATATTCACAATTTTTAATAAATATTTTTATTTCTAACTGAAACATAATAATTGTATGTATTTATGGGGTAGGGATTGAATGCATTTATACAGTGTGTAAGATCAGATGAAGGTGCTTGGCATACCTATCACTTCAGATATCATAATTTCTTTGCATTTGAAATACTCAATTCTCTCTACTATTTTGAAATGTTCAATTAATTATTGTCAAGTTAATAGTTATCTTACTGTGCTACATAACATTAGCATGTTATAACAGTGTCCTCCTGTTCAGCTGCCTGCACTCCTGTACCCATTAATGAGCCTATCTCCATCCCTCTCTCCTCCACACCCTTCTCAGGCTCTGGAAACTATTATCCTTTTAGTTTCCACTTATGAGTGAGAATTTATGATATTTGTCTTTTTGTGTTTGATTTATTTCAGTAAACATCTTCTTCAGTTCCATCCATGTTGTTGCAAATGATAAATTTCTTTTCTGTAGCTGAGTAATATTTCTTAGCGTATTTGCCACATTTTCTTTATTCATCCATCAGTTAATAGATTGGTTTCATATTATGCCTAATGAATAACAAAATTATTGTCATAATAGTTTTAAAAGACTAGATTGCAGTTATAAATAATATAGTTCCTGTGTGTATGTAAGTATGCATACATGTGTGTTTGGTCAGAAACATTCAGATAGAACTGTGTCAAAAATTATCTACTGTTGAAGAATATTGGTATTTCAAAATTTGGCACACCAACAGCTAGGATTCCTTGTTGTGTCTATACTACACAACAATACTGATCACCAGTGATGGTGGATTTTAAGGTTTCATATAAAGTGCTGACACTGTGGTGTTTATCTGATTTCGTTATCTCAATTCCCAATAAAATGTTATTAATTACTTTAAGCCAGCTAATGTAAATATAAGAACATAAAACAAAAAGAAGAGACCTTACACGTACTATTATTAGCAAAGTGAATGTTATATAGTGTAGCCGGCATGGTTAAATTTTAAACATTAATGAATGACATTTTAAAAACTTTTCTTTACAGGATTCATCTAGCAGTGAAGATTCTGATGATTCATCAAGTGAGGTCAAGAGGAAAAAGCATAAAGAGTATGTCATTTTGTTCAACTGACTCTTTCACATCAGGAAAATACTATTGATTTTGTATTTCTTCTTTATGAAAGTTGTTGCCAAAAATAGACTTAGAAATTCTTTGTTCATGGCATTTTATGATTTAAACCAGACCCACAACATTTATCTTAGAATTTTATGCCACTTCTTTATCTCTTATAATTCTCACCCTTAAATATTTGTAAATTTTAAAGATTTACTTAATAACTTGGGAAATTTAGGAGTGTAGGGACCATAGGGTGATTGATGGTTGATTATTTATGTATGTGGCTATCTTTACTATTCATCTACACATGAAATTTACTTCACTGACATGAAAGAAATCAATTAGAAACTCACTGTATTTGCATACAAATTATTACTTAAAAGTAAAAAGAGTACCTCAGATTCTCAATTTATATACATTTGAAATGATTTGGGTTTTTTTTTTTTTTTCTCTCTCTAATTCCTTAGAAGCATTGTTCTGCTGTTTGGTCTAAATTTTCTATTGGTCTTTGATATTCTCAATATTCACTTTGTTATATCTGTGTTTGGATTTGTTGTTTATTTTTTTCAAGGGATTCATGTATCTTTAATATGAGGATTCATATCTTTTATTACTTTCTGAAAATACATTCATTGTATCTTTGAATGCTTTCCTTTTGTCATTAACTCTCAGCTACTCCAAATCTGTCTTCTACTACTTTTCAGGTGTTTTTTTCTTTTTTTTTTTTTTTTCTTTTTTTTCTCTCTTCTTGCAGTGCTAGGGATCTAACCCAAGGCTTCATAAGCGTGCTAGTCAAGCATTCTGTCACCGAGCTAGCCCTGTATTCTTGTTTCTAATGCAAAATCAGTGCATTTTCAAATATTTTGTCTCTTCAACTATTCGAATTTTCCACTGAGTTATTAATTTTTTAAACCTAGAATGAGTATAAGTATATATTTTTAAAAATGAATGTTTTTTGATAAATTCACTTCAATATACAGATTATAATTTACAAAAAAATATTATTTTTTTCCATATGGCCTGCATATTGCTAGTTTCAGTGTCCAAGCCCTAAAAAGATCTCAAGATAAAAGCAATTTTCTTCTGTTATTTATTTTCATAATCAGATTTTGTCATGTGTTTGTTTTTATTACCTTAAACATACTCCTAATTAATGCAAGAGATACAGAGCAATGGAGCAAAAGTGATAGCCAATGCAAGATATAATATAGGTTGATTATCCCTATTTGAAGTGCTTGGGTCCAAAAGTATTTCACATTTCTGTTTTTCATTCTTTGGGACTTTACCAGTTGACCATCCTTGACCTTAAAATTAAAAACCTGAAATATTCCCAAATTTGAAACATCCGAATATGATGATGCTCAAAAAATTCCAAATTTTTAAATTAGGGATATTCAACCTGTACATGTAAGAACTTCATGTGTATCTTTTAATTTCAACTTTATCTAACAAACATTGACATGTGCATCCAGTATTCTGTACATGTATTAAATTAAAGAAATAGATTAAATGACTAAAAATAGTAACAAAGATAATTGTTGAATATTGATTGAGTTGTTACTATTGGCAGTTTTTAATTTTTTGAACATTTTTTTCTAAATATATTTTAAGTTTTCTTAGTGAAAATGTATCATTATTAAAGTCAGTTGATTAAGACATTTTAAAAATCACAGCCTGCAGAAAATTAAAATTAAAGAAATTGGGTTTGTTTTTTGAGAGGGCAAGTGGAATAATTTTATAAGATTTTCAAAACTAAACCTATGGCTCTTTTGAGTTAGCATAATACATTTTCACCTATAATGAGAATCAAATACCATTTTTATGTACAGTTCATTTAAGGTATCTAAATAATTAATAACATTCTGAAGTTAAGAGAGAAATCTATTAGGAATATTTTCCAGTGTTAATTTACAGACATTTAATATTTTCTACCATAGGTAAAAGCAACAATACTTTTAATGTTAACTGGAAGAGAAATTAGTTGATCATCTTTATATTTTATTATACAGAATTTAATTTTGTATGTTTAAGTAAAAATACTTTATAAATTTTGTACAGTGAAGATTGGCAGATGTCTGGGTCAGGATCTCCATCTCAGTCTGGTTCAGATTCAGAATCTGAAGAGAGAGATAAAAGCAGTTGTGATGAAACAGAGTCTGATTATGAACCCCAAAACAAAGTCAAAAGCAGAAAACCTCAGAATCGGTGAGTGCATTATGTTATTGGTTTGATGCTAAAAATTATTAGTTATAGAAGGTATTCATCTTTTTTCCATATACTTTCTCAAAACTTGCTTTATAATCGTGGATCTTTAAAATGCCTTTTATTTATTTATTTATTTTTTAAATCCTCTGCTCTTCCCCAGCTCTAAGTCAAAAAATGGAAAAAAGATTATTGGACAAAAAAAGAGGCAGATTGATTCATCTGATGATGATGATGATGATGAAGAGGATTATGATAATGATAAAAGAAGTTCTCGGCGCCAAGCAACTGTCAATGTTAGCTATAAGGAAGATGAAGAAATGAAAACAGATTCTGATGATCTGCTGGAAGTGTGTGGAGAGGATGTTCCTCAACCTGAGGAAGAAGAATTTGAAACAATAGAAAAGTTTATGGATTGTCGGATTGGGAGAAAAGGAGGTACTTCTGAAAAAAAATATTGTTTGTTTATTTAAATAATATTTACTACAATAAGATAAAGTATTTCTTTTTTTTTTTTTTTTTTTTTTAATATTATTTGCTTTAGTTGTACACAATTTGTTTATTTGTACTTGGTGCTGAGGATCGAACCCGGGCTGCGCACGTTCTAGGCGAGCGCTCTACTGCTGAGCCACAACCCCAGCCCAAGATAAAGTATTTCTTAATGTTTTTTTAAAAAAAATTGAAAACCAAGATGGTGGATTTTTCTACTGTTTTAATAATTTGCTCTAAAACTATTTTTTAGATCTTCTCAGAAACTATCCACTTGACCTCATGTCATGTATTATGGATACTTAAAAAATTTCAAACTTGTTCATTTAAATTTTTCTCTTCTTATACCTAAATAATTAGTTGCTATTTAAGTATTTTCAATTACACAAAGTGTTTGGTTTTTGAAATATTTTTTCATACATCTTAAATAGTTGGTTATATAGTAGGTTATTTTTAGTTACCTAGAGATGTAGTTTTAAAATATAACAAATTAAAATAATTGAAAATCAGCTGAATATGGTGATGCATGCCTGTAATCCAGTGACTTGGGAGGCTGAAGCAGGAGTGATTGCAAATTTGAGGTCAGCCTGGGGAAATGTAAAACCCTATCTCAAAAACTAACAAAAAATCCAGCCTCCTAATTATTAGTATTCTAAATTGGCATGTAATCTTGGGTGTTCCACTGTGTTTTGGCCTTGTTTAATTTTTGAATTTTAAAAGTGAGGGGATTAAATTTAGATATTCTTTATTTTTCTGAGTTGCTTTTATGTATTATGTAACTTTAAATTTCTGTACTGATTGTTTGCTTATTTAAGTGGGTAGTTTTGTACTAATGTTCTTGAAATTTAGAGTCAAAAGGAAATAATCCTATAACAGAGTTACATGGAAGGGCTTGTACTTTTGTTTTTAGCTACTGGTGCTACTACAACCATCTATGCAGTTGAAGCAGATGGTGACCCAAATGCAGGATTTGAAAAAAATAAGGAACCAGGAGAAATCCAGTATTTAATTAAATGGAAAGGATGGTCACATATCCACAATACCTGGGAGACAGAAGAAACCCTTAAGCAGCAGAATGTTAGAGGAATGAAAAAATTGGATAATTATAAGAAAAAAGATCAAGAAACAAAAAGATGGTAAGTATGCTATATGACCCCCCCACACACATATTTATAGTTCAAAGATTATTACTAAGTTTTTAAATGTATATTCAAGAACTAAAATAACTATCTGATCTATAGTATGCCATTTCAAGGTAAAACTCTTAGGCTTGCCATATCCAGATTTTTCCGTGACAACAGATGTGTGAAATGTGTGAAATCTAATATCTGTATCTATCTATGTCTCAAACATTAAAATTTATGAATTTGTAAAGTTAAAAATTAATAATGCTCTATTTGTTTCAATTTCTTCATTGTACAAGCTTGGCTTATGTGATTAAGTGGCAAATTGGGAGCTTGTGTGCCTAAGTAATAAATGTGATAAGTGTGCTTGTGTGATAAGTGTTTAGTAGGATAAGTTATTCAGAGGAGATTTTGAAGCTGATTCTTGGATTAAAAATTTTCAGGTTGAAAAATGCTTCACCAGAAGATGTGGAATATTATAATTGCCAACAAGAGCTTACAGATGATCTACATAAGCAGTATCAAATAGTGGAGCGTATAATTGGTTAGTAATAAATGATTCTGATAAAACTTTTATTTTGTGTATGCTTGTAAGTTTTTAAAATGTCATAAATTTGATGATTACGTGTCAAATACAGTAGTGGCTTGCTCTTATTAAAACTACAGTATTAATAAAGCATATAACTAATTTTTACTTGTGTGGCCTTTGCTGAGAATTTGTCTCTGAGATTAAATGTCAAAAGATAAAATAAATACTGATTTATCTCACAGCTCATTCCAATCAAAAGTCAGCAGCTGGTTATCCTGATTATTATTGCAAATGGCAGGGCCTTCCATACTCAGAGTGCAGCTGGGAAGATGGAGCTCTCATTTCCAAAAAGTTTCAAGCATGCATTGATGAGTATTTTAGTAGGAACCAATCAAAAACCACTCCCTTTAAAGATTGCAAAGTGAGTATTATTTGACATTTTTAATTAATGAAGATATTTTTATGCATCACAAATACTATAGGTCTAAATAGAGTTGTATTCTGATTTCAGACATACTTAAGGAGACTACTTTTTTGGTTAATAGGTTTTACAGGAAGTAAGGGTCTTCCAATTGCTATATGGTCTTAGATGTGGCATTGACTTTTTTTTTTTTTTTTTTTTTTTTTGTGGTACTGGGGATTGAACTCAGGGGCACTCGACCACTGGGTCACATCCCCAGCCCTTTTTTTGTATTTTATTAGAGACAGGGTCTCACTGAGTTGCTAAGTGCCTCGATGTTGCTGAGGCTGGCTTTGAACTCGCGATCCTCCTGCCTCAGCCTCCCAAAGTGCTGGGATTACAGGCGTGCGCCACCACGCCCGGCTTGACTTTTTTTTTTTTTTAATTTCATACTTATACATATATTTCAGTTGTGACTGGACCTTTATTTTATTTATTTATTTGTTTGTTTATTTATATGTGGGTGCTGAGAAATGAACTCCATTCCTCACCCACTGAGCCACAACTCCAGCCCTGTGGCATTGACTTTTATCTTTAGTGAGTGACATTATGTCAGAAAGATGAAAAATTGTTGGGGATGGTGATCATTGTGGAGAATAAAATGGAGAAACAAAATAGGGAAAACTTCCTTGAGATTAGCAGGGTTTAAAAATAGCAGATGTTTTTTCCAAAGGTAGGAAAGGAAAAGAGGGACATACTCATAAAAAAATGTCTAGGACTACCTGGCCTAATAACCTTTGAGATCTTCATAGTCGATATGAAGATATTGGTGATAGTTTGGGGGTTTATTATGGTATTTATAAAATCAGAAATTTAATAGAAAGCTAAACCAGTATTATGGCTTATTTTTAGATGAGGGATGGGAGGAATGGCTATGAATGAATAACAGTCTTTGCTTGTGAATACTTGAATCCCATGTAATGTTGGAGGAACTGATTTTTCTCATTTTTTTTTTTAGTTCAAAAAGAGGGCAGAATATTTCTCTGAGTGTTCTTGTTGGAATCCATTTCTCGTATTTAGTAATTTTGTGAGTTAATATTTATTTCCACTAAAGGTATTAAAACAGAGACCAAGGTTTGTAGCTTTGAAGAAGCAACCATCCTATATTGGAGGACATGAGGGTTTGGAATTGAGAGATTATCAACTGAATGGTTTAAATTGGCTTGCTCACTCTTGGTGCAAGTAAGTATATTTTAAAATCATTTTGATTAAAAAATTTACAAAGAAAGAATTAGAGAAGATTTTCATTATTATAAAGGATTAACGCCCTTTGGAATTTTATATTTATTTCCTAGTTTGTATAAATAGTCCTTACTACATACTAGAAAGAAGGGAGTTATAGTATAACTTGTTTAATTGTTGGAATTTTTCACTGTGTTTTTATTTAACTTAAAAATCATGTACAATCTCATCTCACACTATTTCTAGAATATTTCTCTTTCCTCTAGTTATTTCCAATGACAATTTAGTCCTCTACTTTTTCCATATATCTTATAGTTTCTACCCTTGAGAGTATAAATAACTCTCTTAGTTGCATTTTAGCTATGGTTTTTCACCTATGTTCTTCCTAGATACTAATTCTTTAGTATCTCTGGACTTTACCTCTAGTAGGTCATATGTGTGTTCATATAAATGTATCCACATGAGATGAAAAGGCTTCTGTATATATTGAATCTTTATTGCATACTTATTTAAAAATTTTTTGTTTTTTAACTTTGTAGAGGAAATAGTTGCATACTTGCTGATGAAATGGGCCTTGGAAAAACAATACAGACGATCTCATTTTTGAACTATTTGTTTCATGAACATCAGTTATATGGACCATTTCTGTTAGTAGTACCACTTTCCACTCTCACATCCTGGCAAAGGGAGATTCAGACGTGGGCTTCTCAAATGAATGCTGTGGTTTATTTAGGTGATATTAACAGCAGAAACATGGTAAGTTGTTTCCCCCCAGATTTAAATTTAAAATCTGGAAATACTTGTCTTTGACCATGAGTATTTTTATCTTTCTTGTTGTTTCTGTAGTTCATTCCTTTTGTTTTATTCGTTTGTTTGGTACTGGAGATTGAACCTAGAAGCCCTTTACCACTGTGCTTCATCCCCATCCCTTTTTATATTGAAACAGAGTCTCACTGAATTGGTGAGGGTAGCCTCAAACTTGAAATCCTCTTGCCTCATCCTCCCAAGTAGGTAGGATTACAGGCAGGTGCCTCAGTGTCTGGTTTGTAGTCTTTAATTCTAGCATAGAATTTGCCACAAAGATAAAATAATAATAATAAAATATCATAATTAGATATAATAAAAATTGGATATAATCAAAATCAAATAAGGTTTGGATTTCATATATTTTTTTCTAACTCTTATAGAAAATTTCAAAGCTGTCAATGTAGTGTCATCTCACTTTTTTTTTTTTACTCATTGTCAGTTTTGTTTCTTCTATACCTCTGCATATTATTATCCTCCCATTGTGAAGAAAACTCCAGGTATACTCATTCATAAATGTTAATATTAAATGAATTTCTTAGGTTTTATTAAATGAGAACTTCAGTGAAGGTGTGTATAAAAAGGATGTTTGCTTCTTTAAATGTTTCTATGATATAGTGTTTGTATTTTATGATGAGATTAATACAGCATGTAGGACTTTAAAAAGAATAATTTTTGTTGTACAAACATACAGTTTTTTTTGTGTGTGTATTATGAGTGGCTTCTAATTTATTTTTAGATATTCAAGGAAAAGAATAATTTGCTCAATTTTCTCTTAATTATCTTTAAAATTTTTTTATTAGATAAGAACACATGAGTGGATGCATCCCCAGACCAAACGGTTAAAATTTAATATACTTTTAACGACTTATGAAATTTTATTGAAAGATAAGGTATGTATTATCTCTTTTGTTTTTTTGTTTTTGTTTATTATATGTCAGTTTTTCCTTTACTATATGTTGTGGACAGAATGAAAGGATAACTTAAATCATGGCACAGACCAATAAACTACAGCTTGTAGGCTTAGTTTTTGTGGCTCTTGAGCTAAGAATGATTTTTACATTTTAAAAGGGTTATATAAAAAGAATATGTGATAGAGACCACATATTGATTTACAAATCCTAAAATATTTATGATCTTGCTCTTTACAGAAATTCTTTACAACTCTTCACTTAAACCAGTTTGTAGTATCTATTGATGTATAAGCATTTTGTCATTAAATTCTCCCTTCTACATTCTATTTGTTGTTTCTACTTTTTTGAAGAGAAAAATCAAATCTCCATGAATTTAATGAAATTGTCTAAGATCACACAGTTATTAAGCAGCAGAATTAGGACTGATAGAGACCTAAATTTATACATTACATAGAGATCTATGCAGTACATGAAAGTCAAGTAGTAAATAATATCTCCAGTTGGAACAAGATACTGTTCCAAATTGAAATTAATGGTGACCTTCATTGGACTTAGGATTTTTTAATTATTTATTTATTTTTAAAATTTAATTAGATTTGTATTTATTTTTATTTAGCATATTTTTCTATTTCTTTTTTTTTCAAATTTATTTTTTTTTATTCTAAGTTGTTAGAAATGAGGATTTTTTAAAAAATTATTTTTATTAGGTGAAGGACCCATTAGTAACTAATGAAACTAAATTACCCCTAGATTGGTATAAATTCAGATTTCCATTTCTCCGTTCTTTTTTTTCTTTTCTTTTCCTTCTTCTTCACCCTTTTGCCCCGTCCCTTCCCCTCCCTCTCCATTGGCCATTCTAGTGTTCCTCTAATCCTCCTATGCTCCCCATCCCAACCCCACCGTGAATTGGCTTCCTTATATCAGAGAAAACATCCGGCATTTGGCTTTTGGGGGTTGGCTAACTTCATTTAGCATTATATTCTCTAACTTCATCCATGTACCTGCAAATGCCATGATTTTATTCTCTCTTATTGCTGAGTAATACTCCATTGTGTATATATACCACATTTTCTTTATCCATTCATCTACTGAAGGGCATCTAGGTTGGTTTCACAGTTTAGCTATTGTGAATTGTGCTGCTGCTATAAACATTGATGTGGCTGTGTCCCTGTAGTATGCTGTTTTTAAGTCCTTTGGGTATAGACCGAGGAGTGGGATAGCTGGGTCATAAGATGGTTCCATTCCAAGTTTTCCAAGGAATCTCCATACTGCTTTCCATATTGGCTGCACCATTCCAACAATGTATTAGCGTGCCTGTTTCTCCACATCCTCGCCAACATTTATTGTTGTTTGTGTTCTTAATAGCTGTCATTCTGACTGGTGTGAGATGAAATCTTAGAGTGGTTTTGATTTGCATTTCTCTAATTGCCAGAAATGTTGAACATTTTTTCAAGTATTTGTTGATTGATTGTATGTCTTCTGAAAAGTGTCTGTTCAGTTTTTTGGCCCATTTATTGATTGGGTTATTGGTTTTCTTGTTGTTAAGATTTTTGAGTTCTTTATATATTTTAGAGATTAGTGCTCTATCTGATATGTATTTGGTAAAATTTTGTTCCCAATTAGAAGGCTCTCTATTCACCTCACTGATTGTTTCTTTTGCTGAGAAGAAACTTTGTAATTTGAATCTATCCCATTTATTGATTCTTGTTATTCTTGTGCTACAGGAGTCTTATTAAGGAACTTGGGGTCTAAACCTAACATGTCCGAGATTAGAGCTTACTTTTTCTTCTATTAGGTGTAGTGTCTCTGGTCTAATTCCTAGATCCTTGATCCACTTTGAGTTGAATTTTGTTTATGGTGAGAGGTAGAGGTGTTAATTTCATTTTGTTGCATATGGATTTCCAGTTTTCCCAGCACCATTTGTTGAAGAGGCTATCTTTTCTCCAATGTACGTTTTTTGGTGCCTTTGTCTAATGTAACTGAAATTATATGTGTTAGTCTCTGTGTTCTCTATTCTGTACCAATGGTATACCAGCCTATTTTGGTGCCAATACCATGCTGTTTTTGTTACTCTTGCTCCGTAGTATAATTTAAGATCTGGTATAGTGATGCCACCCGCTTTACTCTTCTTGCTAAGGATTGCTTTAGCTATTATGGGTCTCTTATTTTTTCAGATGAATTTCATGACTGCTTTTTCTATTTCTATGAGGAATGTCATTGGGATTTTGATTCGCGTTGCATTAAATCTGTATAGTACTTTTGATATTATGGTCATTTTGACAATATTAGTTCTGCCTATCCAAGAACAGGGTAGATCTTTCCATCTTCTAAGGTCTTCCATAAAGAAATGAGGATTTTTTTTATTGTATTTAATTTTTTTTGGGGGGGGGTACTAGGGATTGAACCCATGGGTGCTCAACCACTGAGTCACATCTCCAGCCCTTTTATTTATTTATTTATTTTTTGAGATAGGATCTCCCTACGTTGTTTAGGGCCTGCATATGTTGCTGAGGCTGGTTTTGAACTTGCAATCATCCTGTCTCAGCTTCCCAAGCCACTGGGATTCCAGGTGTCCACCACCACCAAGATTTAAAAATCTTGTAAAATTCTAAATTTTTATTAATTTTTCCTTTCTTATCAGTATATAAGTTAGTATGACTTTCAACCTGATATTTGCTCTTTTTTCTAATGGTTAAATTAGTGAGAAAAAACATTTTGTATGATGTGTTACTTGATTTTAAATCAAGTAATAAATAAATAAAGACTACAACAAATCTTGAAATAAAAATTATTTTTCTACTTGGAAACTTTACAAAATTTATTTTTAATTTGCTTTGTTTTAATCTGAATTCACATCAGAGAGGCATACTAAATTTAAATTCCATTTGCTTATTAACTGCTCTTTTTTGTTTCTCTTAAGGCATTCCTTGGTGGCTTGAATTGGGCATTCATAGGTGTTGATGAAGCACATCGATTAAAAAATGATGACTCCCTTCTTTATAAAACTTTAATAGATTTTAAATCAAATCACCGTCTGCTTATCACTGGAACTCCTCTACAAAACTCCCTCAAAGAGCTGTGGTCATTACTACATTTCATTATGCCAGAAAAGTAAGACAAATTTGGGACATACCATTTTAGTCATGATTTTGTATGCTAATGTTGGGTGGAAAAAAATTAATGCAGGTAATAAAATCAGTTAGTGGTTTTATTGCTCTGAAACATGGTTTCACAGATTATTGAGAAGAATAAAAGGAGATGGGGTGAGAGATAATATTTGGGATTTGTGGTATTTTAATTTTGAAATTTTTGTACGTAAACTTAAGCCATGTATAACAAATTACAACAATTGATTTACCCGTGCTCAAAATATACCTCGCTTGGAAATCAAAATAGTACTATTCTTTGTATTGAGTTGTAGTAGTAAAAAGAACAACAAGCTGCTGGTAATTCCATTCTACAAAAAAGGAAAACTAGACTAGAAAAGGCTACGTCATGGGAGCATGCACATTATTTTTAATAGATCCATAGCTTTAAATGTATTTATTTATTTGGTACTGGGGATTGAACCCAGGGGCACTTAACCACTAAGCCACATCCCCAGCTCTTTTTTATATTTTATTTACAAGAAAGAGGGTTGCTGAGGCTGGCTTTGAACTCAAGATCCTCCTGTCTCAGCTTTCCTAGCTGCTGGGATTACACCCATGTACCACAACAACTGTCTAAATTTTTATTTGTGAGAATTACTTTAGTAGTAATTGCTTCCATACTTAAATACTTCTGATTTAAGCTCAAGGAGAATCATGACTTATGAAACTCATATTTTACTTTTATATGTATATACAATTGATTCCTTGGGAGGGAAATTTTTAGAAGTGACTTTTTAGCTCTTTTGTCTCCCAAAAAAATATTTTATGACTACCCTGGAAAATCTCATGTACTTTCTTTTTTTGATCCTTCATTTTAAATTGTAAAGGTTTTCTTCCTGGGAAGATTTTGAAGAAGAACACGGAAAAGGGAGAGAGTATGGTTATGCAAGCCTCCACAAAGAACTTGAGCCATTTCTATTACGCCGAGTTAAGAAAGATGTAGAAAAATCTCTTCCTGCCAAGGTTGAGCAGATTTTAAGAATGGAAATGAGTGCTTTACAGAAACAATATTACAAGTAAGCTATACACAAAACACCTGATTCAATTATTTAATTCTGGTTGCTATCCATTTAAGTGTTAGGATTTCCACGATAGTAAGGTATCATTAATAATTAGGAGACTGACAGATGGAGGTAAAAAAAAAATTAGGACAAAATTTTAGGCCCCCCTGCTTTATGAAGAAGAACATTAACTTTGGTGTATATTGTACATGTCAAAATCTTTATAGTAACACTTGTTTAAAGAATCCAAAAAAAAATTCTGTTGTCTACTTAAATTCTTAATTGCATAAAATAAAGCACATTGCTTCGTGTGTTTTAAGCCTGAGTGTCATGCTCTTAAAAATACACTTATAACAAAATTTTAGGTTTTTATAGGGAAAATTTCAAAGATACATAAAAATAGGATAATAAAATTGTTTTAGTTGCCACTGTGACCAAAAGACATGACAAGAACAATTAAGAGGGAGAAAGATTATTTGGGGGCTTAGTTTCTTCATAGGTCGCAGTTCATAGATGGCTGACTCCATTTCTCAGGGTCTGAGATAAGACGGGAGGTGGAGGAAAGCAGAAGGAGAGATTGCTCCCCTCACCATACTTCCAATGATTTGCTTCTTCCTCCAGTCACACCCTAGCTGCCTGTAGTTGCCGCCCAGTTAATCCCTATCAGGGGATTAATGCACTGATTAGGTTCTCATAACCCAATGATTTCACCTCTAGACTTTCTTGCATTGTGTCTCAGACATGAGCCTTTGGGTGAATGCCACTATCTAAGCCATAATAAAATTTCTCCCATGTACTTTTCAGCTTAATTTTTGACTCATAACTACTCTTGCTTCATTGCTAGCCATCCTCATTTCTCCTATTTCATATTCTTTTGAGGCAAATCAGAGAAGTACAGTTGTTTCATCCATTCATGTTTTTTCCATGTATCTCTAATAATTGATTTAAAAACAAGTACTAGTAATCCACTTTAAAAGTTTAATAGTAGTTTCTTTATTAGCATTGGGTATCATGTATAAATTTTTTATCTATTGTTTTAATTTTATTTCAATCAGGATTGAAATACAATCATTGTTTTGTGGTTTTTAAGTCTTTAATCTATAGGACTCCCCCCCACCCTGCCACATTTTTTCCCTAAAACTTATTCGATAAGAAAACATTATTCTATAGAATTTTTACAGTGTAGATTTTGTATAGTACTCTCTATAAAATAGTTTAACATATCCTATTTCCTATATATTGGTAGATATAGTTCCTTGTTCAGATTCAGATTTTTTTTTTAATATTGTTTTAGTTGTTAATGGACCTTTATTTTACTTATTTACATGTGGAACTGAGAAATGAACCCAGTGCCTCAAAACATGCCATGCAAGCACTGTCCCACTGAGCTACAACCCCAGCCCTAGATTCAGATTTTTATTTATGATGAGCATATGTTTTGCAGTGTAAATGATAATATTCTAATTCTGGTATGGAGTTTTTAAAAAAAGTAAAGATTAATTTTTATGGAAAATTTGGAAATATAAGTTAACTAAGATAATAAAATACTGCCATATGTAAAAGGTTTTAGAAATTCTTTTTGGAAGGGAAAAAAAAAACAGTCTTTTAGCCTTTATTACCTCTTGTAGCATTGAACATTTTCCCTGGGTTCCAATTTGCTTTTTAGTCCAGATTCAGGGAGATACTGAATAACTAGTGGTAAAGAAGGCTAGTTAAAAAATATACAAACTAGATAGTTGGGGATTTTCACAACCCTTTAAAGGTGAATTTTATAAGAAATTCAAGAAAGTAAAAGGTGGTATAAGAGAAAGTAGGTCTTGGTAAAAGGAAATGTTTTATGTAGTTTGGACTAGCAGCACCAAAAGTTCTCTGTAAGTTGCATATGTATTATGTAAATGTGATTTAGAAAAGGCAATGTGGCTAAGACCAGGTATTATAAGGTTTCTTTTGGGTCTGAGAAAAAGGTCTAATTTCAGAAGCTGTCTAAAGCAGTAAAACTTTTATAAGAAGGTTTACGTAGATGATACAGTTGACCATCTTTGTAGCAAATTTTGGAGTGGGAGGAGTAATACACTATCCCTATTATAACACACTATCCCTATTATAATACACTATCCCTCACAATGTTACATAAAGCCTTTTCTATGTACAGTTAATGATTCACATAACAAATAATTTGTTCCCATGAATCTTATGAATGAGACTTAGTTCATGGTATATCCAGTTGTGAATTTCATAGTACTGCAGTTTTACTTATACTAGGTTTCTTTTTTTTTTTTCTTTTATGGTTTCAGAACTCATTTTGTTGTTATTCTGCTAAATATCATTTTCATTTTTTTTTTCCCGAAGGTGGATTTTAACTAGGAACTACAAAGCCCTCAGCAAAGGTTCCAAGGGCAGTACCTCAGGCTTTTTGAACATTATGATGGAGCTAAAGAAATGTTGTAACCATTGCTACCTCATTAAACCACCAGATAATAATGAATTCTATAATAAACAGGAGGCCTTACAAGTAAGAATCTTTAAATATTACCTTGTGGTAAAGCAAAATTTTAAGCATGTTTATTTCAATTTTAACTGAAAATGGTGCAGTGCCTTAGAAATTCTCATTGGTTAATGGTTTACTTAAATAATGGTCTTGATTATTTTGTAGTCTTTATAAAAAAGCTTGTAAAATTTTAATATGTAATTATTTTGATCAGTTTTATAATCATGTCTCTCAAACTATGTATTATAGTATTTATCCAGCAAAAATCTATTAGGACATTCATAATTGTGAAAAAAATTACTATAATAATTATGCTCAATTTGTGAATTTGCAAATAGTAGTCCAAAGAATATCTTTGACACCGGAGCCTCCCTCTTCCCATTACTTTTGGAAGACAAATTTATAAATGACAGCATACCTGTAATTCAAACTGTAGTACATTGAAGAACCAGGATAAGTTACTAATGTATAATATATTTCCTTACTCTTTTAAATGTTGAATTGCTTTTTGCCTATGTTTTTGGCTAAGATTTTGGAGAAATAGTATCACAACTGGCAAACAGTGAAACAGTTCTTACTCCTTCCTAAAAATAAAAGAATTCATGTGCTAAATGATAAGGAACAATTTTAATTTATAGCAAAATGGTAAAAGTTGTAGAAAATTTTGAAAGCTGAAGTTGTTTTACACCATTATGAAAATATGAAATATCAATTGAAAATAATGAAAAAGCAACTTAAGTGTTGATTGGAGCACTTGTATCATTTGTTTCTCTTATTGTGTTTTAACAGTTTAATTTATTGTATCCTTAGCACTTAATTCGTAGTAGCGGAAAATTGATTCTTCTTGACAAGCTGTTGATTCGCCTAAGAGAACGAGGAAATCGCGTTCTCATTTTTTCTCAAATGGTGCGGATGTTAGATATACTTGCAGAATATTTGAAATATCGTCAATTCCCCTTTCAAGTGAGTGTTTCTTTATCTTTGTTAAGTTTCATGTAATTCCTCCTTTTATTTTACAGAGTTACCTTTGAAATTATTTTGTAAATGAAGTGGCTTTTTACATAAAATGTATTTTCCTTTAAAGAAATATGTTTTTAAAAAATATACTTGTAATTATTTCCTTTTTTCTTTTCCCTTATATTTAGCAACAAGGCACTTTATGTTTCTTTTCTCTAATTTCCTTTTAATTCAGTCTTTTATGCTTGCTTCAGATTTTATAAACTATATTGAGGCAGAGTTTGAGTGTTTAATAATATTAGAGTCAGGTGTTCTTCTCAGTACTTTAATATATTTAATTCTTACATCATTTTTATAAATAGTGCCAGAAACATAGTTGACGTTCAGTATATAACAGCTAGTAAATAGTATGTATTTAGTGCTGGTAGTAAAATAGGAGAAGTAAGAGACTCACTATACATAATCCCTGCTCTATTGGAATTCATAATCTGATGTGGGAGACAGACGTTCTGAACATAAACATTATCCCTTTGGTAAGTGCTGTGAAGGACAGGTTTTTGTTGATATGAACATGATTGGTAAATATGTAGTCATTTAAGGGGAATAGTAGAAGAGTACCATTATTTGAGGTTTTTTAAAACCACTTTGAGATGTAATTTCCATACTGTACAATTTACCCACTTAAAGTATACCATTCGGTGATTTTTTTAGCATAATTTATAGATTTGTGCAACCATTACCATGTTAGTTTTAGAACATTTTCTTCACCTCAGAAAGAAACTCTGTACCCTTTAACTACCCCTTGCCTTTCCATTCCTCCTCTTATTCTAGCCTTTCTCTGGTATATTTTTAAACAAGTTATTTTGTGTATATGGTCAAATGGAGAAATAGTACAGAAGTGCTTGTAAGCAGTTCTTTACCACCAATTCCTTCTTGTTCTAAGTCGTTTCCTGGAGAGAATTACTTTTAACATTTTTTTGTTTGTTTGAGGCCATTCCACAATAAATGATATACTGCTATCCTTATGGGCTTTCTAGTTGTAATTTAAGTGTTTTTCTCAGATTTCTTTTTCTTTTTCTTTTTTTTTAATAGTTTTATTTATTTTTTTTGTGGTGCTGAGGATTGAACCCAGCGCCTCACACATGCTATGCAATCGCTCTACCCCTGAGCTCCTCATATTTTTCTTTTTAAAGTTAAAAATATGTATAGTGAAATTAATGAAGTTCTTACAACTATTATCTTTTTAAAATTATCATTTTCAAAAAGTATTTTTAAAAGTATGTCAATTATGAAGAGTCACTTTGAGCTACATGTGTAAAATGAAAAACTTGAAAAAATTGTCATTAGCAAACAGTGTATATTAAACATCACTTGCAAGAAAAGAAATCTAAAAACAGGCATATCATAAATTACTGCTGTCATGCTAGTTTATTTGGCCTTACAAACCTTTGGCATTCTGCTTTATGTTGGAGCTCGTAGGGCACCTTGGATATTCTTTTCTACTCCCAAGAGGAAGGTCACATTTAGTCAGGTCACAAAAAGCAATCTTTTCATATTGCTCTTGGTGCCCTTTGTCCTGTTTGACTCAGACTCAGTCATTCATTGATAATTCCCTCAGCCCAGTTAAATAAAGTTGGCATACATGCTAAGCCAACTGGTGTGATTGCTGTTCACTGGTTGGGGTTCCCATGAACAATCTGCACTGTTGTAAAGAAAAAAAAATGAGAATTGTCAGGTACCAAGTAAAGACCATACAAACCTGATTGATTTCTGAGTGAATATCTGTTTTCCCTGGGAGATATGCTTACAGAGTGGGCCTCTTATAAAAATGGTGAATTGAACACAGACACTTATTTCTTTGTTCTTCTAGAAAGTCACTCAAACAGCAGTATAGTGCTTGGGGGCTTGGTGGGGGTAGAAACTTTTCAGAACATCAGCAAGAAAGGAAGAGATGGTACATAAAGGTGTGGTAACTAAGTAGATCCAAAAGAACTGAATAATAAATAATCAGTGCAAAAAGTTTAGAAACACACTGATCTACATTGCAAAAATCTGCAAAGGTTCAGGAATTCTTAACACTAGTACTTCTAAAAGTGGGATACAGGTGTGATTTAAAAAAAATAGGTTATTGAAAATATTTTTGAAAGGGACATATTTATACTTCTACTTCCTTCTGAAACTCACTAAAATGGCAGTCTAGTTTAGTGTTTGCTTTGTTATAAGGAATACCTTCAATGACCCAAACCAATCTCAACCAGAAACATGTTTTTATACACGTTGTAATATAATCTCTTCCTGAGTTTTGGTTTTTACTGTTGTAGCTCTAGTACCTTTTAGCTTTATTATTATTTAGCTATTTTCTGCTGCTTTACAAAAATACCACTGATTTTGGTTATTAACCTTATAACTGGTAACTTTGTTACATGATGCATTTTAATAATTTAAGCAGAATTCTTTCAGGCTTTCCATTTGATGGACAGTCATATTGTCTCTGATAATTATTTATTTTTAATCCTTTTACATTTTCTTTTGTATAAAGATCCAGTGTTGAATAGCAATAATAAGAATAATTATAATGGCTCACCATTAAGGATAGTGTTTTCTATAAAATGTTTGTGCGTATATTTTCAGGTTAAAGACATTCCTTTTTACAATTTGTCCACTGATAATTTGTATAAATGATTATTAAATGTTATCCACTATTTGGAATGCTTTATACAATAGCAAAGCAGAGGTTGACATAGCTTCCAAAAATATTAGTTTAACTCACCCACTGAATGCGTGATCATAGTAGGCAAGTTATTTCTAATGTAAAACCAATTTATTAAATGTCAATTATAATTAAAGTGAAAATAATAACATTGGTTTTATTTTGTTTCTTTTTTTCCTTTTACTCAACTCAGGACCTCACACATGCTAAGCAAAGCTTTATTACTGAGCCACACCCCAGCCCAATAATAGCTAATATTTAGGAAGTACTCAGTGTTTGTCAGGCACTGTGCTAAGTTCTCTAGTTTGTGAAGGGAGGCACTATTGTTATGTCCATTTTACTGAGAAAGAAGTTGACACTGAGAATTCTCTTGCCCAAGGTATCCAAGATATTTATTCAGGCTTTTGGAATAGAGCCTACAGTGCCTTTGAAGCTTTAGCATGCATTAGAATTAGCAGGAGGGCTTTTGCTGAACCCTTCTGACGCAGTAGATGTGGGATTAGGATCAAGTTTTAAGTTATTATGTTCTCAGTTGACACTAATACTGTTGGTTCAGTAACTACACTGGACTTTACCAGTGTTTTTTGAAGTGTGGATTGTGACCAGTAAATGGATCTGGGAATCAGTTTAATGATAGTTTCAACAACATCTTCAGAGCTGAAACAGCTTATAAATTATGAAACTATAGTACATCTCATGAAACTTATTTCAGGTATATGTATTCATTAACATATCTCGTACATTGAGTCTTAAACATAACACTGTGACAGCTGATATTATATACACTCTTGGAAGCAATCATTGGTAAACAGCACAGACTAGAGAGAGAACTGGACATTGTTTTGTTATAGTACTTTGTATTCATAAAATTGTAGTAAAGGGCATCAGCCTTTTTATACTTAATTTCATAATTTTAATTGCTTTTTAACATTTTGAATGTGGTATATGCCTTATTTTAATGTGTTTATTCTAGAGATTAGATGGATCAATAAAAGGGGAGCTGAGGAAACAAGCTCTAGATCATTTTAATGCTGAGGGATCAGAGGTATGAATGCTTTAAAAATTGTAAATTTTGTTTCAGTCACACATTAATTCCAGTCATCATATTTATAGTTTGATTATTGGTACTAGCCAGTTTATTAGCAAATGGCTTTTTTTAAGTCCATTTTCTGTTAAATCTGAAAAATTTTATACTTTTCTTAACAATACCATTTCATCATGATAGTTAATTTGCTTTGAAGTAAATTAACCCACTTTCATTTAGAATTCTTTGTTATGTACCTTATCCTTTATTTTTTAAAGTAATAAAACATTACATATAGTCAAAGCTTCATCCCTTCCCTATTCCATTCCCTCTTTTTTTACCATAATTAAATACTAAAATAATTTGGTTTTTCCTATTAACATGTTTTATTTGTGTTTTGTAGTATTGTTGATTGCTCTTCCTAAAGGTTTATATATTAATTTTCAATGTTGATTTTCAATTTTATTAGTAAATTCCTTTTTAATTTGCAAAATCAAAAAAATTGTTTTTTAGTTTGATTATTCATTCACTTCTTAGAATTTTAAATCTTGCTTATTTACATTTCCTTACAGGATTTCTGCTTTTTGCTTTCTACAAGAGCTGGTGGTTTAGGGATTAATTTAGCCTCCGCTGACACTGTTGTTATATTTGATTCTGACTGGAATCCACAAAATGATCTTCAGGCACAGGCAAGAGCTCATCGAATTGGGCAGAAAAAACAGGTATTCTTTTAGAATATTTATTTTTTATGATTAGTGTTTAGAATTGTTCAAGATCATTAGAAGATAGAGGAAACATAGTCATTTTGCTATTTAACCAATAGGGTACTGAGGAAACCAGTTTACCACACCTAGAGAGTCAGACAGAATTAAGATAACTATTCCTAAATAGGATCAGTGCATTCTGATACAAGCATATATTCTGTTCATAACTGTAGAACAGTGTTTATCATTCAGTGTAAAAACTTATTAATGTCTTCACTGGTTATTTTAACTTCTAAATGAGAGTTTGAACAGTAGCACTACCTTTACATTAGCCATATTTTGTCTCTGTGCTTACAAGATAGCAGACACATAAAAGCTACTTCCATTTTATAAATTTTGTTCAACCATCTGGCACCACTGGAACAAAATATTCCACTATGTGGTAACTATTCCAACCACATAGAACCTCTTTCTGACTTTAAAAAATAGAGGAAGTTCTTTTCAATTTTGGGAAGCTTTGTTTTGTGTTGAGGCTTCTTTATCTTGTGGAGAGGTTCATAGAATTTTATATTTCATGAGTGATGAAACACCAGAATCTCAGGAAATGGCATAAGATCATTAAAAATTTACTTTTTTTTTCTTCTTTTTTCATAGCTAAATCAATGTTATTTTTCAAAAAAATAAAAAGAGAAGAAAATCTGTTAGCTAGACTGTAAAATGGAAAGATATATTCTCAAAAATTTCTAAAATTGAAGAACTTTAACTGAATTGTCATATATATTTTTAAATTTTGCTTATCAATAGTGAAAACTTCATGTTGGATGATCCAGTCTATGTCCTAACGTTTGAGTACTTCAGATTAACATAACAAAATCCTTTTACTGCAATTTTCCTTCCTCATGCCTGTTTTTATAGGTGAATATATATCGTCTAGTTACCAAGGGATCAGTTGAAGAAGATATTCTTGAAAGGGCCAAAAAGAAGATGGTTTTAGATCATCTTGTGATTCAAAGAATGGACACAACTGGCAAGACTGTACTTCACACAGGTTCTGCTCCATCAAGGTGGTTACTTTAGTATAAAAAATATCATTTTAGAGTTGCCCTAAACTCATTTTTCTAAAATTGTGGATCACTGAAGTGCTTTATTTTTTAAAACTGATTTCAGAGTGTATACCTTTAGTACTTGTTTTTATACTTTTGAACTTCTACACTTCAAGTTCTTTAGTTTAAAAATAACTATACTAAAACTTTCCTCATTTAATTTTCTTATATAACTATTATAAAGGTGACTCTGTAAATGTAATAAAAGTGCCATGTAAATGTAAACTATTAAAATTAAATATTTTTCTTTTGTTTTTCCTATTTTTAGTTCTACTCCTTTCAATAAAGAAGAATTGTCAGCCATTTTAAAGTTTGGTGCTGAGGAACTTTTTAAGGAACCTGAAGGAGAAGAACAAGAGCCCCAGGTTAAAAAAAGAAAAGCCTCAGAATGTGTGCTTTATGATGGAAGGGAAGGATTCACATGTATTTAAAGTTAAGTTTATCTTTTAATTATAGGAAATGGATATAGATGAAATCTTGAAGAGGGCTGAAACTCATGAAAATGAACCAGGACCTTTAACCGTTGGAGATGAACTGCTTTCCCAGTTCAAGGTAGATTTCTCTTTTCTTGGGGATTTTTCTTTATATAATTGAGAGGGATTGAGTTACCTAGTATTTTGGTAATTTTTCTTTTAAATTTTCTCTCAAAATTTGTTTTCATAAAAATATTTTATTGCTCAGAAAAACCAGTGGCAGCTGATGTGATTAAAAGACCAAGATGCTTATGAACAGTTAAACTTAGTTGGGTGGGGGGAGGCTGTTACTTCCTAATTACCATCTAGAATAATTGAGTAAATGAGTGAATAAATAGTGATCTTAGTTTTCCATGACTGATGACTTTTAACCTTTTTTTTTTTTTAATATTGTTTTAAGTAGATGTTCACAATACCCTTATTTTGTTTAGTTGTGTGTGTGTGTGTGTGTGTGTGTGTGTGTGTGTGTGGTGCTGAAGATCGAACCCAATGCCTCATGTGTGCTAGGCAAGCACTCTACCACTGAGCCACACCCTAGCCCCTTTCAGGTGATTTTTATTGGAGCAATTTTTAATATTATATCAATTTAAGCATTATCACTAATGCTTAAGAAAACTAATAAAGAAACATAATCAATAATAAGAAAACTTAAGTAAATCAATCAGACAAAATAAGCAGTAAGTTAGTAATTTATTAATACTTATAAGTATCCCTGGTTTGGTGAGGGCTACAGAGCTGTAAAAAGATCTAAAAGCAGCAATGTTCCCCTCCGTCTTACCATTTACTATGAACTGAAGTTCTCAGGATTCAATTCAACTTATAGCATTTGTTCATTCAACAAATATTTACAGAGCACCTGTAATGTGTGCCACACATGAGGGACACAAAAATGAGCAAAAAGTTGGTAATTTAGTCACTCCACCAGTCTTAGAAAGAATAGACTATAGTGGGAGCAAGAACTGAAGCAGGGAGATAAGTTAGACAACTATTTCAATAATCCTGTTAAGAAGTGAAGGTTAATGGAACTGACACTTTCTCTGAACATGATCTAATTAACTCTTTCCTAAGAGTTATATGACTTACTTTTAATTTGACTAGTAATTTGGGAAAGCTTACTGATAACTAGAATAAATATAGGTTATTTTTATACCAGTGAATTGTTACTCATACACCACTGGCTTTTTGGTTATGATATTTTTATAACAGGATAACATAAAACATAACAGGATAACATAAAAATAACATTGTTATTTTTCAGCACCATTCCATGTGTGGAATAAGCATAAGTCTATACATTTTAATATATTAGTATTGGTAACCATCTTTAATGAGTGCTTGCTATATATCAGACTCTCAGTACTTTAAATGTTATTTTATCCTCACAATAGTTACTTTGCTGTTCTATGTATTCCTTTAGAAATGAGAACACTCCTGCTTAGGGAACCCAAGTCATTTGTCTGAATTCTAATAGCTCCTTGTCTCTATCCATAGCTCTTTACATTCTGTTTTTTTGATCGTAAAGATAAGACTATTGTTCAAGAGCACTTGGTAGTTCATGGACTGTTCTGGGAATTCTACAGAATATTATTTAGTATGTTAATAATGTAAACTACCTTTTTTGTTGTTTTTATTTTATTAACGTGACTGTAGTTTGTTAGCTGCCTCTAGTTCTATTATACTAATAATTTTGTTGAGCAGCAGGGCAAGGAGAATCTTTCCTGAAGGTAATATTGTTAGGAGTCACTTGGTTTGATTTTCTTTGCCCTAATGAAGAAATACATGTAGATAGGTTAGTAGTCATATTTAGTTTAGCTTATAGTCTTAGTCATATTCATTTTCCCAAGATATTTTTCTTTTGTAAAGTTTTTATTTTCGTTTTGATGGGAAGTACCGGGGATTGAACTCTGAACTCGGGTACTCAACACACTGAGCGACACATCCCCAGCCTTATTTTGTATTTTGTTTAGAGACAGGGTCTCACTGATTTGCTTAATGCCTTGCTTTTTGCTGAGGCTGGCTTTGAAATCACAATCTTCCAGCCTCAGCCTCCCCACCCACTGGGATTACAGGCATGCACCACTGAGCCTGGCTAATTTTTGTTTTTAATATTTATTTATTTATTTTTAATGTTTATTTATTTACTTTAGTTGTACACAATGCAATGCATTTATGTTTACGTGGTGCTGAGGATCGAACCCGGGCTGCACACGTCTGCCGCTGAACCACAACCCCAGTCCAATATTTTTTTATAGTTATTGTTGGACACAATACCTTTATTTATTTGTTTAGTTTTGTGTGGTACTGAGGATCAAATCCAGGGCCTCGTGCACGTGCTAGGCGATCGCTCTACCACTGAGCCACATCCCCAGCCCTAGTTTTTGTTTTTGAGTACAGTCTTGCTATGTTGCCCAGGCTGGCCTCAAACTGCTGGGCAAATGATCCTCCTGCTTCATCTTCCTGGTTGGGTGAAATTACAGGCACAGAACACTGTGTCTTACTGTTATTTATGTTTTATTCTCAGGTTTTGGCATGTTACTACTTATTTCTTAAGAAATTTTATAATTTAAGAATACATTTTTCTATAATACTTATTCTGTTAAAATTCTGAAATTTATCAGGTTGCCAACTTTTCAAATATGGATGAAGATGACATTGAATTAGAACCTGAAAGAAATTCAAAGAATTGGGAGGAAATCATTCCAGAAGATCAAAGAAGACGATTAGAAGAAGAAGAAAGGCAAAAGGAACTTGAAGAAATTTATATGCTCCCAAGAATGAGAAACTGTGCAAAACAGGTGACTTTGTAATTTAAACTTTCCTGTTAGGAGTATAATAATCACCTTGGACTGGTCTTTTTGTTCTTTTGTTTATATTTTTTCTCATAGTAGCTTTGATTTAATAATGTTTATCTTATTAGAATGAGTTGAAAAGTGTTCCTTTTTCTTTTGGGGGGACTATTATAGTGCTTGGAAATACTTCTTCATTAAAAGGTGGGAGTATTGTTAGGGAAACTATCTAGGCCTATAATTTTCTATGGTGTTTGTAGACTATTTAATGGTGTCCTTCTTTCACTTACATAATGTTAATATTTTCTTTCTTGATCATTCTAGGTAGAATTTAACCTATTTTATTAATCTTTTCAAAGAATCAGCATATTGTTTCATTGATTTTTCTATTTTCAATTTCATGTGTTTCTGCTTTTTATCATTTTTTCCTCCTTGCTTTTGGTTTCACTTGCTCCTTTTTTTTAAAGATTTTAAGGTGTGATCATAAATAACTGAATTGATTTTTCTTTCTAATATTAGCATTTAATGCTACAGACTTTGTTTTAAGGATTTTTTATGAATCTCCATTCCACATTTTAATGTTTGGTGTGTTCTTATTTTTGTTCATTTCAGAATAATTTATAATTTCCCATGCAATGACTTCTTTAATCCATAGTTTTCTTAGAAGTGTGTTTTTTAATTTCTAAATATTTGGAAGATTTTGCAAGTATCTTTTTTAATGACTTCTAGGTTAACTCTATATTGGTCAATTTGAATTTAAAAGAATTTTTTTTATCTCATGACCCAAATAAACAAAATGCCTTATTTTAAAATAATGGTTAACATTGGTATGAGACGCTGTGTTGTTCAGCAAAAGGAAAAACTCTAATACTACTAGGCTTTTTTTTTTTCTTTCTTTTTTTGCATTAATATTTATTTTTTTTAGAACATTAAATTACAAGATTATTTGCCTCGATTACTGAGATTTTTTGGTGCCTCAAAATTTTGAACCAGAGGCATGAATCCTGCCTTACACTGGTACTTGCCCAGCTACCTCTTCCCCAAGGAAAGAGTGTTTTTGTTTTCTTTTCCACAACCATAATAGGGGTTCTCTCATGTCCTTAGGCCAGTAGGTGAGAAGGGTTTGGCAAAGCTTCCTGTCTATACCCCAAAAGTTGACTACTGCCTTTCTTTAGGCTTGCTTCCTAGATGAAAGTTCCCTCCAATTCAGCATGTCAGTCCTTCTCATAAGTGCCTGGCAGAGGTTTATAGAAAGTACCTGAAAGTGGGTACAAGTTTTCCCCTTGTCTTTGCTTTCTAGGTGTCCTATGCTATTATGTTTGCCTACTTTTAGCAGATATTGTGACTGGCAGCTGCCCTGCTGGTGATTGTATTCAGGGATTCACATATGCTAGGCAATCTCTCTACCACTGAGCTACACCCAAACCCTGCCTTTAGCAAATTATACCTGCTTTCTTTTACCTGCTTGTATGATACTCAATGTCTGTCACCTTAGTTCTTCATAAGTAAGCCAGTGTTCAATTAATTTTCATCTCTTCTTTTAAACTCCTATCTTTCCTTATGTTTTAGAGGAGTAGATTTCCCTGTTATTTCAGCTGTGATGCATTTAAGAAAAATTATGATTTAGTAGGTTAGGTTTGTTGTTAGGGTGGGATCCATGCTCTACCAGTTTTCTATAGAATAAGCCATAGTGGAACCAAATAATTTGGCCTGAAAGGGACTATATTTGTTGTTTCTTGTTTATTTCTGTGAAATCTAAAGTTATTTTCTTTTATAGTTCATGGGAAGCATGGCATTACATTAAGTCTTATGAAAGGGTTAAAGGAGGTTAAAATAATAATAGGGTTCAAAATATGTATAGAGGCTTTGGAAAAACTCTAAAAGAGTTACACAGTGTATTTTTTGCTGTATGCATTAAAAACTATGGATGTTAGGAATAGACGTTTATGTGGATTATGTGGCATTTTTTTCAGTCAAATAGATATTTGACATAGCCTAGTAAGAACAGCAATAAGCAAATATTTGGAAGGAAAACAGAAAAGAGGGATAAGGAATCATTCTTCTCCACTGCCAAACATATGACTAGTAATGTTATTACAGTATACAAAATTCTAATTTTTTAAATGGATGTCATTTGTTAGGTTAAATAATGTTCACATTGTTATAGAATTTTTTTTCTCTTTGACAGTATATCATAAGTGTTAATTATTCTACAATACAATAATAATATTGCTAAAATTGCCCTCTGCTCTCACTTAAATACCCACCAAAGATAGATACATAAGTGTCTGTTTTTCTGTACCATTACCAATATTGACTATTATTACTTACTTGGTGTTTGTCATGATAGATTTTAAAAAGGAATTGTTTCTTTTTTTTTGCATTATTAAAAAATTAACATCGAGGTATCATAATTTTGTATTTGTAATTTGATTACTTGATTTTTAATAACCTTTTTCATACATTTACAAAAGACTGATGATTATTGTTGATTTATAAGCATGCTTTAATTATTAAGGCTAATAATAATCCTTTGTCATTAACATGTTATTTTTTGTTCTGTTTGCTTAATTACTTTTGCTTATGGAATATTCTAAGTTTTTACAGTGTTTTTCTTTGCCCTTTAGATAAAAGCTTAACTTTACCCTAAGTTGGGTGAATTTTTGTTTTCAAATTCCAGATTAGTTTCAATGGAAGTGAAGGGAGGCGCAGTAGAAGTAGGAGATACTCTGGATCTGATAGTGATTCAATCTCAGAAAGGAAAAGGCCAAAGAAACGTGGAAGACCACGCACTATCCCTCGGGAGAATATTAAAGGATTTAATGATGCAGAAATTAGGCGGTAAGATCATAATAGACCATTTTGATTTAATATGGTTTCATTAGAAAGTAAAACTAAAATATGAAAATCTGATAATTTTCAAAAATTAAGATGAAAGTTTTAGAGGAGGCAAATATACAATGTTTGAGTAGGAATCGAGCATTTCTTCCTGGCTTTTGGGTTCATTGTAACTGTAAAAGCAAGTTCAACTTCTAATCTTTGCATGTTATTTGTTGTTAGGCTAGACTACTAAAATTTTTTGGTTTTATTAATGTGTTTCAGAATAATGGTTTTGTTTATTAAAAATTCACACTGCTTTGATGATTCCCAGCATTAGTAATTTTTTGTGGGAATAATTTAGTTCCGAATTTTTCTAATGTCTTCACACTGAAGTTATTGATTTTTGAAAGTAACCATGTTTAAAACATTTCTGGGGCCGGTTATGTAGCTCAGTGGTAGATTATGCATTTAGCATGCATAAGGCATCTGATCACCAGCACCACAGAAGAAACAACAATAACAACCATCTCTGATATAATCCAGTAGGAAATGAGTTAAGATTAGCCATGCAGGATAAATTGTAGCTTTTGCTCAAAATATATTATATTTCTTTAAGGGGAATGGGGTAGCAACTTATTTTGTTAACGTAATAGTTTTGCATGTGAAATTTATAAAAAGATTGTTCATTACTCAATAGTTTGTTGTTTTGTTTCTTTCAAGCCATTGTAACTTTTGTCTTTTAAATCATAGACCTGACTGATAAGGTTCTTCCTCATTCTTCCTAGCAGAAAACTAAACATACTGTTAGCTTTCCTTAAAGAGTACTTTTATGACATCTGATTTGCTGGTTCTGTTTTTACTTGAAGAAGCATTTCATCTTCTACTTTTCCTGGATATTTTTCCTCATCTGTCAACCACCTACATAGCTTTTTTCTGAAGTAAATTTTTATTTTCCATTGTTTAGTGTGTACCAAACATCTTATTTATTTTTATCAGCACTTGGAATGTGAGGAGGTGTAATATGATTGATAATTATTCTGGAGACACTTCCTGTGATAACTTTGAACCCTTTTCCAGTCTTGTGAAAATAATAAAGTAATTCTAAAATAAAATTTAGCTTCTATTGTTTTATTTACATTGGTATCTTAAGTTCATCCTGGGTGTAAAAATACTTCTTGTTTTACTTGGTGTATATAGTTTCATGTCTCAACATTTGTATTTATACCATAGCTTATTCATTTTTTTGTTAGTAAATGTGCTTTGAATTTATTTTTGCACTAATAAGTATCTTATTTCTGCATATGTTGTAAATGTATGTATATATGTATGTATATATATATATATATATATATATATACACATATATATATATTTTAAATGGATAGTAAAGGACACATTTAAACCAAATATTTATTTTCTGCTAGGTTTATCAAGAGCTATAAGAAATTTGGTGGCCCTTTGGAAAGGTAAATGCATTTGTCATTCTCATAGAATTTTAAAATTTTATATACTGTCAGCTTGCTTTATTTATATTAATATTTAGTTTGCTACCTTGTTCAATTTTCTTTTAATAGGCACTTAAAAATTAATCTGGAAATCAAATTTTATATTTTTTATAAATGAAGTTGTCTAAAACAAATTTAAATTTCATTTTTGTAACTAATGCATTTTTCATTGTCTCATTTTTCATTATACAACTTATGAATTTATTCATAGAAGTACGGAGTTGCTAATTTAACTTTCCACTGTTTTTTTCTAACTAGAAAAATTCTTAATTTTTCTTAAATACATCCTTTTAGTGCATAAACAACTAAAATTCAAAATTTTTAAGCTGTGCATTACTCCTAATAATTGTTGGTCATTTAAATATTCTTTGTCTTTTGTTGTAGCCAACCCTTTCTGATGTAGAGCAGCAAAGACTCAAATTAATTGTCTTTTTTCCTCTTAAAAATTTTTAAAATAGGTTATGTTTTCTTTTGAGGTGAATAAAGATGCAATCAAATATATGCATAATTATTTTAGATGATGGAAAAAAATATCTTTAGAGTTAATTTTTGTTATCTACATAGTTTACTCTCACTTATAATTATCATAAATCTATCACTTTCTTTTGAATTAGTTAAAATTTGATCTATTTGTGAAAAGTTTTTAGATAATATATGACTTTCAAATCTGTAATTTTCATTTGCTCTGTAATGAATTTTCAAAATTTATTGTCTTGGAACGTGTGAACAATTTGTTTTCCTACTAAATTATCCTAGGTTTTTACATGTTGTAAACTAGAATTTATAAGACATTTAGTAGAGTGACATTTTTATCTTAAAATAGAAAACTTGGTCTTTCATAACAGTGCCATATTATTTAACAAATATGCCTGAAATTTGTCTTATTTTGATACAGATTAGATGCAATTGCTCGAGATGCTGAATTAGTTGATAAGTCAGAAATAGACCTCAGACGATTAGGAGAATTGGTACATAATGGCTGCATTAAAGCTTTAAAGGATAGTTCTTCAGGAACAGAACGAACAGGTAACATTAAAATGAGTGATTTAAAAGAGAAAAATGAAAGTTTCAAGATATACTTTTTTGAGTTAGGTGTTATGTCTTACCTGTTTATTAGTCTTAGAAGATACTTTACAAGACAAAGAAAAGATTTGAGTTAGAGGAAATGGAAACAGAATTCCAGTTTTAAAGGCAATAGAATCTATCCTTTAGAGTCCCTGATGTAGTCTGACTGGGACGTAATGTCAAAAATTGCTGTTAGTTGTATTTTATTTTTAGTATGGATGATTAAGGGAAGAAAATGTAATATATACATGTGATATTGGTTTGGTTCATAGTTATTTTATTATACTTATTTTGCAGTTCATATGCCTGAAGAAAAATATTTACATGAGGTTTAATAATTAGGTACACCAAAGGAAAAAACTCATACTAGAATTTTTATTTAGAGGTTGACAGAACAAATAGATGATCTTGTATGATTCACTTAATTACATGAAATACAATTTGAATCTACTAGATTGTAGATCACAATCTGTTAGATTGTGATGATTGGTTTATTATAGTGAAAGTTAAGTTTTGTCAATAATCCCTTTCTTAATAATATAAATAATACTTAAGTAATAGCATATATTGTTTTGCATTTTGTAGAATTATGTTTTATTTGTTTTTTATATTCTTGTTTAAAAAATTAAGGTGGGAGACTTGGAAAAGTGAAGGGGCCAACATTCCGAATATCAGGAGTACAAGTGAATGCCAAGCTAGTCATCTCCCATGAAGAAGAATTAATACCTTTGCACAAATCCATTCCTTCAGATCCAGAAGAAAGAAAGCAGTGAGTTACTTTATAAGATTTTTGTTAAGTAATTTTTACATGAAGATATGTTAAGTTTTTATGGCATTGTTGGCTACTTTTGAACCAGAATTTTTAATGACTCAAACATGTTTTTCAGAATTAATATTTTAATGTCAGTTTTAAACATGGAAGTAATTATTAACTTTAATAATAGGTATACAATCCCATGCCACACAAAGGCAGCTCATTTTGATATAGACTGGGGCAAAGAAGATGATTCCAATTTGTTAATTGGTATTTATGAATATGGATATGGAAGCTGGGAAATGATTAAAATGGATCCTGATCTCAGTCTAACACATAAGGTACTATATATCTCTTGACTCTGTTGGCTTTAATTTATTCTAATCTTTTAAATTATTTTGGAAATAAATTCAACTAGGAATAAGGAATCAAGACTCTGGGTTAGTTGTGTGCTCTTGGCTTCTTTAGAACTTTGTTTTCATGAAAGGATTACATTTAAATAAGTGATTTCTGAGACTTTTGCCATACTTCTGGAATTAAATTTTTGTTAGTAAGACAGGTATATTTTTCTTTAGATTATCGAGTTAAAATTTTTTTTGTTTCATCATTAACTTATTTGAGGACAAAAAAAATTCCTTATGCTGTTGAAGATTTTTGGTGATTTGATTCCACTGTGCTAGGTAAAAGAATTTCTTTGCACAAAATGGAAAACACTGGGAGCATTTCTTTTTCTTTTTTTTTGTACCTCTTCATGGATAAGTACTAACTTTTAGATATTAGTGTTTTATCATTTGTTCTTAAATATCAAGATTTCCACTGTCAAAGTTTCCTCAGGAGGTCACCTTCTAGATAGGTGGTCTTTTGTATTCCAGGAAATTTTGTATATATTGTAGTTTAATATGGTGTTATTGAGAGAGGAAGGGATTCTAAGGATAATATAACATTTAACAACAGTGAATGTTAAATACACCTTTTTGTATATTTGAAAGAAATGTGTAATCATACTTTCCGTTTACAAGGGATTTTTTTAAGGCATATTTATTTAGAATTTATTTCTTAGAAAATTAAATTTTTTCTGTGATGTAGATATTTTTTAAAATGTATATTGAATGTAGCCAGGTGTGGTGGCGCACGCCTGTAATCCCAGCACTTGGGAGGCTGAGGCAGGAGGATCGTTAGTTCAAAGCCAGCCTCAGCAATAGCGAAGCACTTAGCAACTCAGTGAGACCCTGTCTCTATGGCTCAGTGGTTGAGTGCCCCTGAGTTCAATCCCTGGTACCAAAAAAAAAAAAAGTATATTGAATGAGTCATTCCAATAAATACTAAAATTTGTAACTTTAGTGTTATTATATTTCTTAAAATGGTTAAATATTTTTCACCAATAAACTTTTTCCACATTTTTTATTGTTGCATATAGTTGTATACATTGATGGGATTTATTGTTACATGTTCATACCTTCCACATTTTTTATTGTTGCATATAGTTGTATACATTGATGGGATTTATTGTTACATGTTCATACCTGCACACGGTATAATTTGGCCTATCACCAATAAACTTTTTATGTTATTTAAACAACCAAATTGCTTTTTCAGATTCTTCCAGATGATCCAGATAAAAAACCACAAGCAAAACAGTTGCAGACACGAGCGGACTACCTCATCAAATTACTTAGTAGAGACCTTGCAAAAAAAGAAGCTCAGAGACTTTCTGGTGCAGTAAGTTAAAGTTTAGATGCTTAAGAGTGCTTTACTTTTCTATAAGGTAAACATAGTTTACTGACCATGCTAGATAGACATGCATAGTTAATACAGCTTATAAGTGTTTTTCTTTAATTTATAGTTTTATTTGAATATGGTAAGGTTTTGCTTTAAATTATTTCACCATATATATTAAAACTGGTGAGTTCATTTTTTCCCTAGTATTTGGGTAGTGATTAAAGAAAATTTGTTAGAGTCTTTAGTACTCTTTGAGAGGTTGAGCCTTCAAGCTATTTTATTAGAAGATGTTAGAGACTTTAAGAAATAGTATTGAAGGTTGCTGAGTTTATTTATGAGGAAGCTCCAAGAAAAGACACCAAGGAGGGGATGATTGGAAACTTAAAACAGCCTTTAAAAGTTTACTTATGACTACTACTGGTGTACTATTAAAAGTGATTTTTAATGGTATCTCAGGTACCATTGAGTTTAATCAAGGGTGATAATAACCTAATTGTGAAAAATCCATTTATATTACTCATCCTGTTTTATTGGGGGGTGGGTACAGGGCATTGAACTCAGGGGCACTTGACCACTGAGCCAAATCCCCAGTCTTATTTTGTAATTTTTTTTTTTTTTTTCCTTTTTTCCTTTAGAGGCAGATTGTCACTGAGTTGCTTAGGTCTGTGCTAAATTGCTAAGGCTGGCTTTGAACTCCAGATCCTCCTGTCTCAGCCTCGCAAGCCACTGGGATTACGGGCTTGTGCCACTGTGACCGGCTTACTCATTTCTTTTTAAAGGGATATAGTTGGCTAGTATTTTATTAAAGTATAGGTAGGATATGTATTCTGGCCTTTACATTTAGGATTTTTGAAGTTTTTAAATAATGAAATTTGTGGGCCAGGATGTAATAAAATGTACCTAGTATGGTCAAGGGCCCTGGGTTTAATTCCCAATGCTACAAAAGATAAAAATGAAAAATTTTAAAAATCTGTGGAGTTGGTTAAAATAAAAAAAAATAATATTTTTAGGGAGGTTTAAAGAGAAGAAAAATAAGAGCTAAGAAGAATAAAGCAATGAAGTCTATGAAAGTGAAAGAGGAAATAAAGAGTGATTCCTCTCCCCTGCCTTCAGAGAAGTCTGATGAAGAAGATGATAAGGTAAAAATGAATTTTTAGAACAGTTACCTTTTCTATGGAGATGGGAACATGGCATGTTTTCAAGTACATTACATTTAAAAATTAAACTACGGTCTGAAATCTTACTTTTAAATACTTTTTCCCCCATGTGGTTCATAATGTAGTCTCATTTGTAGAACAGAATTCCACCCATACAGTAGATACATTAGATACATAGAGCAAAGGTCCTTCCTTTTCAAACATTTACCAATTAAATGAACTTCTGTCTCTTTTAAGGTAATTATTAATTTGAATGGGACTGGCTTATATTAGTTTATAGGAAGATAAACATTGCATGTGTCTTTAAGGGGATTCTGGGTTATTGCTTTCAGAATCCACATACATGCAATACATAGTCATGCCAAAAAAAAAATTAGTCTTTGTCAAAATTCAGTTAGTAATACATTGGCCATACTTGCACTTTCTAGGATGAGATCACTTCTGTGAAACATCCAAATAAAAAAATTAAAACAGAAAGAGACAGTGAAGAAAAACCTGAGCCAGATGTTTGTATAAAGAAGGAATCAGAAGAGAAGAGGGAAGCAAAAGAAAAGGAGAATAAAAAAGAACTTAAAAGGGAGATAAAAGAAAAAGAGGATAAGAAAGATATAAAGGAAAAAGATTATAAAGAAAAAAGAGAAAACAAAGTAAAAGAAGCTATGCAGAAAGAAAAAGACATAAAGGAAGAAAAGGTATGCAATTCATAATGTAAAATTTAGAAAATAAAACAATCAGCATATTTATATTTTAGGATACTAAATTGCATATCAGCCATATAAATCTATAACTGAGTTCTTTAGAAGTACGTGTGGGTATGTAGTAGAGGAGAAAAGCAGGTTTGAACACTTTAATACCTTACATATAGGATAACATAGGGTAGCTTGATTTTTTTGTTTCCTGAAATAAAATTTGGGGGAAAAAATAGATAAAAATACTCAATGAGTACAAGCATCTGTAGAATAAATTGAGACAGTGATTGTTTTCTAAAAGTTTTAATCATTTTGCCTTTGCTGTTGGGTTTTTGTTTTTGTTTTCTCTTTTCAGTTGGGTGAATCCAAGTCTGAAAGTAAAGAAAGGTCCAAAAAATCTTCAGTGTCTGATGCTCCAGTTCATATCACTGCAAGTGGTGAACCAGTTCCCATATCTGAAGAATCTGAAGAGCTTGATCAGAAGACATTCAGCATAGTAAGCAGTAGACTTTCTGATTAATATTAAATCATGTAACATTTTATTAAGTTGTAATTTCATCTATGAAATTGAGCTATAATCTTAGAAATGTATTTAAATATGAAGTATGGCAGTTCAGATTGATATAAATAATAGATTTAAATTTTAAATGGTATGCTAAATTTAGAATCAGTTTTGAAAAGCCTTTAATAAAGACTGAAGGAGAAGGTTTTAGAGGGAATCGTTTTCCTTTAGCTTTGGAATCTTAAGGTAAAGAATTATAAATTCTTAAACCAGTAGGTTTAGTATTCTAGTGTTTCTTCTCTGTGGTGAAAGATTACTTTTATTTCAGTCTGTTACAAACCAGTATTTTTAGAATAGACAATAAAACTGAAAAAGTGGAAATGTTTTATTAACAAAGTAAAAGAAAAAAGTTATATATAAAATATAAACCACAAAGTCTTCTTATTAGATTCAGTAGACCTAAAATTTTACTGTCAAATTATTATGAATGTTTCTGAACACACTCAGTTTCTGTACTTACTTTGTTCCAGACGGATACAGGTTTCCATACCTTACTTTTGAATAACAACTTAGTTTAAACTATACTGTTTCTACTTGCTATCGTGCTTTTATGTTCCTCAAAGTAATTGGTACTTGTAAAGTTTTCAGAACAGTGGTTTCCTCCAAAAAGATCAGAAACATGAAAATTGATAGTGATTTTAATAGAGCTTGTGACTGAATTCAGATATGAGAGTAGAATGATAGAAACCAAAAAGTCCGGGTATAGAGCAAAATTAGAAAGAAGTAATAATTATAGAGAAGAGGACTGAGTAAGACAAGACAGGTATGAAATTTTCTGAGCTTGAACCAGGATTATAATATGCATCATTATAGTTCCAGAATCTGAAGGTTTTATACTAGTTGAGCAATTAACATACATCACTGGTTAGACTGGGTTATAATCTTTTTTAGTTTTATCATTGTTATTAATCAAGTACTTTACTTGAAAGATACACATTTTCCCTTCTAACACTAAATTTGTGATTGACCCACTGTGTTATTCTTCCTTCTCCCTCTTGTCACACCTTTTCTCTTTTGGATGCTGACTGGAAAGTACTGATAGAATGAACACATGCTCATTCTCTGTAGGTTTTATGACATCCTGACCATAGCTTCACATGCTTTCCATGCTCTTTTAAAGATAGTAGTTCCTACCACATTTTCACAGTTTTCTTGTTCTTACTGTTAGCAGTTGGCATCGTTCCAATCACTGAGAATTTGGGAAACTCAAAGTAAGCTGCTCCTATCTACCATTTATTTACTTGAGCCATATGTGCTATTTCTGGCCTTTCATATTTTTATTACAGAATTTTTAAAAAATGTGTTCTCTTTAGTTATTACATGACAGTAGAATGTATTTTGACATACATACATGGAGTATAACTTGCCAGTTTTGTGGTGGTACATGATATGGTTACACTGGTCCTGTGTTCATATATGAACACAGACAAGGTATGTCCAATTCATTATACAGTCTTTCCCATTCCCATCTTCCCTCCCCCTGGACTATGACCTGTCCCATCTGGTGAACCTCCCTCCTCCCTTTCCCCACCTGTTGTGAGTCAGCATCTACATATCAGAGAGAACATTTATCCTTTGATATTTTGGGGGGATTGGCTTATTTCACTTAGCATGATAGACTCCAGTTCCATCCATTTACTGGCAAATGCCATCATTTCATTCTTATTTATGGCTGAGTAATATTCCATTGTATACATGTACCAAGTTTTCCTTATCCATTAGTCTATTGAAGGGTACTTAAGCTGGTCGTAAATGTTGATGTGGATGCATCACTGTAGTATGCTGATTTTTAATCCTCTGGGTATAGGCTTAGGAGTGGGACAATTAGATCAAATGGTGGTTCCTTTCCAAGTTGTCTGAGGAATCTCCGTGCTGCTTTCCGGAGTGGATGCACCAATTTGCAGTACCACCAGCAACGTATGAGTGTACCTTTTTTTTCCCCTTATATCCTTGCCAACATTTATTGTTACTGTGACTTTTCATTTTGATCTATTCTGTAGGATCATGCACTGGGATTCCTTGTCTCTTTTTTTTTTTTTTTTTTTTTTTGGTACCGGGGATTGAACTCAGGGGCACTCAACCACTGGGCCACATCCCCAGCCCTTTTTTTGTATTTTATTAGAGACAGGGTCTCACTGAGTTGCTAAGTGCCTGGCCATTGCTGAGGCTGGCTTTGAACTCACGATCCTCCTGCCTCAGCCTCCCAAGTGCTGGGATTACAGGCGTGTGCCACCGTGCCCGGCCCTTGTCTCATTTTTAAGGATAACCTTTTTATTTGTGACTTTAATCTAGCCTCCCTATTTCCTATTGACATTTTTTTGTTTTTAAACCCTCTCTATTGGGTGGGAGTGAAGAAGATAAAACTCCTCACTTGAACTGCTCTCCCTACTCTACATACTTAATTTACTTACTGAGTAAGATAAGATTGCTCCTTTAGTTTATTTTCTTTACCCACATTTCCTCTTGAGCTTTATAACTTTCAGGACACTGCTCAAATGAAAAGTTTTCTTTTGTGCCCCAATGCATGAATTTTCTCTTCATTAATCTTCATAGATGATCTTTTGTATATCCTGGAAATTAAGAATGGAATAGTTTTAAACATGGACTCTGGAGCCAGACTTTCTGGGCTTACACTAGATTATACTTCTGTTTAAGGAATTCTGTTTTATTGGGGACTAGCTCTTAATGATAAGAAATTAAACATTCTTTTCTTGTTCCTTATTCTGTTGGATATTTGCCTTATTTGACACTTCTTGATTTTCCTTATGTTTCATTGATTTGCTTCATAAATGATAGTGTAACTTAGTGCTAAATTAAGAAATAGCACAGGATTTGAGTCAGTTGACCTTGGTTTGACTGATGTTACCTTGTTCTATAAAATAGAAAAGGACTGTTGTGAGGGTTGGATGAGGTACATTTGAAGCAAAGTATAGCCTTTAGTACCTACTAAGGATTTTGTTAAGTAATATAGTTGCTCCATTTCCTATCTTCAGACATTAGCTTTGTCACAGATTTTAGCCATCTATTTCTTTCTTCTCTATTCACTTTCAAATTAGCAAATTCTTTCAGCTCTACACACTTATCTAAGTCAGAGCCATCTCCAACTGTTCTTACTGCTTCCACCCTTCCCTGTTTATACCTCAGTTTGTATTTCATACAGTAACCAGAGAGGTTATTGATGTTTATAGGAAGATTAGAATCATACAATGTTAATCCTGCACTTAGAATTCTCAAATGGTGTTTCCATCTTTTTCAAGATAAAAATTTACAAAAGTAGAGCATCTGGTTAACTCCCATCATCTCCTGCTCTCTCTCTCTCTCTCTCTCTCTCTCTCTCTCTCTCTCTCACTTGTTTCCAGCCACATTGGTATTCATATTGTTCCTTAAACATATCAAACAGATTATAGGACATTTGTACTTACTCTTCCCTCTGCTTGGAACGTTGTAGCCTTTATTTTCTTAGGTATCTTCTCAAACATCATCCTTTCCTAAAATCTTAATAAGTTAGGAAGCTCCTTTCTCTAACTTTTCTTGATCACAGCTGTCACCATCTAACTCCCAATGTTTTGCACTTTTTTTGTCTCTATTATAAGAGTCCGTGATTCATTATGTCACTGACTTACTGCTCTATTTCCTAAAAATAATGACAGGAGTATAGCATATACTTAATATATATTGAACAAATTATTTTCTAGCAGGGTACAAACTATCAAACAAAACCTGGTAACAGAGGAACTGTGGATAATGTTAAAATTATGTAGGAAATCAAGAAATTTCGCTTTCTTTCTTTTTTTAATTTTTTTTTTTTTTTAAGGCATTAGGTAAGGGGGCCACGGTTGTGGCTCAGTGGTACGGCGCTTGCCTAGCATGAGTGAGGCGCTGGGTTCAATCCCCGGCACCACATTAAAAAAATAAATAAAATAAAGGTATTATGTCCATCTACAACTAAAAAAAGAAAACATTAAAAAGGCATTGGGTATAACTGAATTCTAGTTTGAGCCAAAAGAATACATAATTCTAATGATACTTAAGCTATTCTTGACAAAGAATGGAAAACTTCCAACTGATTCAGCCAGTAAAACAGAATAAAATACTCCTAAGAAATTCATACCTATACAGACAGTTTATAACAGTGGACCTTTAGAATGGTGGAGAAGGATTTCTTTTTTTAATAAATGGCATCAACTAAACATATTGTCTGATGTTAACCTGTCTTTACTTCTTAGAATTAGACTAACTTGCTCCTTATGTTAAATTTATAAGAATATTTGTTTTAAATTTGTGTTTATATTTATTAAATTTTATCTAAAGCATACCCTTTTAGTAACATTTTTAAATAAATCTGAATTATACAATTTTTGATATCTCATCATTTTATTACCATGTAAATGTTTCTCAAGAAAAAGCTTAATCTCCATCACCCATCTGCTATTTTCCAACCACCCAAAACATAAAAGTAACAAAAGTCATCATTAGCTGGGTGTAGTAGTACACATCTTTAACTCCAGCTAATTGGGAGACTGAAATAGGAGGATCATGAGTTCAAGGCCAGCCTGGGCAACTTAGCAAGAATTTATCTCAGAAAGTTAAATGGCCTGGGGATATGGCTCAGTTTCAGAGTGCTTGCCTAGCATGTGTGAAGCACTGGGCTCAATCTTCAATACCACCCCCCCCCCCCAAAAAAAAAAAAAAAATCATTGCTTTGTCTCAAGATTTGGGATATAACTTATACATCCATATTATGTAAAGATCCAATTTTTTTTTTTTTTTTTTTTACATTTTACTTACAGTTATTATAGGTAAGTTTTACTCTGAAATGTATTACTCTTGTCATTTCTTAGTATTCTCTGTTTAAGTATACTTAGGATGGTGCACTGTAGTATAAAAAACAACCATTTTTTAGCTGAGTAAAATCCAGAGCTTTTGCTTCCTTAAAGATTAATTTTTAAATAATGAAGAGCCTTGCTTTGTGTATATGTAAGAGTTGTGTGATTTAACTGCATATTTTGCCACAAACATTGCTATATTTACTCAGGTAAATATCACTGAAATAGATCTTATTGAACTCATGTTTTTAATACATTCATTTATATTTTTCCCATTTTCAAGTGTAAAGAAAGAATGAGGCCTGTCAAAGCAGCTTTGAAACAACTTGATAGGCCTGAGAAAGGCCTTTCAGAAAGAGAACAACTGGAACATACTAGACAGTGTTTAATAAAAATTGGAGATCATATTACAGAATGTCTGAAAGAGTATACAAATCCTGAACAAATAAAGCAGTGGAGAAAGTAAGTGACATACTTTTCAGGAACTGGGGAATTTATAAATATGGAACTATTTTGTGTTTTTATTTTTCTACCTCTGAACATTAAGTGACAAAATAGCATCTAAAGAAGTAATGTAAGGATGAGTGTTTTAATTTTCTCCTTTTAGTTTCAAAGCATTTTATTCATGAATGGTTGTTCATCTATCACAATAAACTACAGGTGGCATCCCTGCTTTTAAATAAGAAATAGAGCTATTCATTTTAAAATAAAACTTATTGCATTTTATTTTAAAATGTCTTTGCAATTCAGCAAGTTATTCTCAGTAACATCTTTAGAAATCAGTATGCCTAAAGAATTTATTTTACATAAATTTAGCAATTTATCTTCTGAATAGGTATATAAAGTCATAAAAATTAAAACATCTCCAATCAATGTAAAATGCAAACCTCTGTTTTTCCCTTTACTTTAAAAACAGATGGAACACAGTTGATCTTAACGTTATAAATCTGAGCTGTGTTAACTATTTTACAAATCACATCTTTTAATGATTACCAGATCCAGATCAGAGTTAATATTAAGCCAAACTACTAGACTTAATTAGGAAAGAAAGAAAATAGTCAAATAACTGTCAGTGATCTCAGTTTATTAGTTCGTTGACTTCTTTGCTATATGCATTGTAGCTATATGTCAAAACAAAAAAAAAAATGTAAATAACTTACTGGAGGAGCTTTAATGATTAAACTTTAATATATATCCATTCCTTGTTTCATTCCCTTTCGTCTTAAATTCAACTAGAACCCATTTATAAAAAGGAGCTAGGAAGTTAATCGTAATAATTATTAGGCTTTTGTATACAAGTGAAAACTGAAATATAATGTTTAGAAAAACCAAATCCATACGTGGACAATAATAATAGTATCCTAAAATTTGCATGTATGAGATCTTGGAATGATTACTAAGGTTGGCATCAGAAAATGTGCTTAGTGTCCCCATCTTGCCTAATTTTTTACTACCTTAAACAGTTGTCAGTGTCATTGGGCTCCATTGTTATCTCCAGAATGACATCTGTATTCAGGCCCTTTATAAACTGTGAGGCACTGTACATTTTTTCAATTATTTCATGGTAAACTTGATTGTATCATGATGAATGATAGACCATGATCCTAAAGTACACAGTGTCTAACATAATCTTGTATTTATAAGTGGAGTATAGACGCAGTACTTTGCCTTTATCTGCAGGGTATATGTTCTAGGACCTCTAATGAGTGCCTGAAACCTCGGATTGTACTGAACCATATGTATGCTAGTTTTTTGCCTGTATATAGATAACTACAGTAATGTTTAATTGATAAATTGGGCACAACAAGAGATTAATGCCTTTTCCATCTTAACTCTGTACTCCACTTGCACTGTATCTGTAACCAACAAAAGTAGCATATGTTTTTTACCCCTTGTACAGTTTCACAGATTGGCAACCTTGATGTATAATTTGTTTTTTTTTTCTTTATCTGTTCAGAACTTTAACCTTTCACATAAAAGACACTTTATGGCTTCTTTTTCTAAATTGACAGCATGCACTTTGGGGACCATAAAAATAAGGGTTATTGGAACATAAGCACTATATTAGCTCTACAGTAGATCTGAAAACCACGCTGGTTACTCAATGACTAACAGACAAGTAGCACATACAGCATGGGTATGCTAGACAAAGGGATAGTTCACATCCCAAGTGAGAATGGAGTAGGACGGGGACCAAGTAGGATGGCATGAAATTTCATCTTGCTACTCAGATTGCCACACAATTTAAAACATGATTTATTTTAAAGATTTTCCATTTAATGTGTTCAGACTGTGGTTGGTTATATGTGACAAACTATGGAATGCAAACCTGTGGAAGGGGGCGGGGAGCTGTTGTACCATAAACAGAATTATTCCATTCTTTTCAAACCTTTTTAATTCATGATGATTTCCAAAGCTTGGAACCCCAGAAGAAGAGCAATGCAGGGAAGTTCAGTTATGTATATCAGGCTTAAAGGGGAATATAGTCAAATTCTTTGTCTTTTAATGTTCAAGATCTGAAGTTTAATTTGTTCTGTCAAATGGTTCTCAAACATAATCTTGACTATTGCTTGCTTACCTTTCATGAAACTGGTAAAATAAAGACAATGTAATCAGTTATTTTTGAAGCTAAACTTAGCTAATTCAATAGTGACTAAGACAAGTAGATGCTATTTCAGATTTAGCTAGTTGTTAGGAAAGGGAGGTAAAGTCTTTGGCAGAAGAGAGACCAGTAGCCAGGAACTGTACCCACTTTCATCCCACTCCCAGTCATGTGTCATTTAACCTCTAAAGGCCATGCTCCAATCTGTTTTCTTTTCCAGATTGGGCAAATAATATTTTTTATTTTTCTCCCATTTTATTCTTAACCACATTGATTCCATAATCCTTGCTGTTAATTTCTCCTGCCACTGCCTGTCTCTGGTTATGTCCATTTCCCTTAAGGGGAAAAGGAGAACAGAAAGACCCCAACTGATAAATATTTCAGAGATTAAATTAGCTTTTTATGGGGGAGGGGCCTTGTCTAGCCATAATACCTCTAGTGCTTTGGCCTAACAACAGTTGTGCAGCTGATATAATCAGAATCTAATTCCTGACTAGATTTTTCTAAAGTAAAACATATTTTTTAAAAAGAAGTTAATTATGAATAAAAAAAGCAGTTTATTAATTTTCTACCACCTGCTCTTGTGAATTAATTGTAGAATATGTTAGAGACAGTCTGTAAATTCATTTGTTTTCTCAGCCAAGTTTGCTTTTAGATTATTTTAAATACTTTATAATTATAATAAATTTTATAAAATTTTAAATTTTAAGGCAGCTACACCTACAGAGAATATTTGTGTTTTCTCATGGCAACTAACCTAATATAGCATTTTTTGCTGTATCTGAAAATATAAAAATATATGTATTTAAGGTATACAATTTGATTATCTAATAAACATATTTGTTAGGAAATCATCACTAAATTTTTTTTAAAATATTTATTTACTTTTAGTTGTACACAATGCAATGCATTTATGTTTATGTGGTGCTGAGGATAGAACCCGGGCCGCGCACGTGCAAGGCGAGCGCTCTGTCGCTGAGCCACAACCCCAGCCCCTAAATTTTTTAAAATATATTTTTAGTTGTAGTTGGACACAATACCTTCATTTTATTTATTTATTTTTATGTGATGCTGAGGATCAAACCCAGTGCCTCGCACATGCTAGGCAAATGTTCTACTGCTGAGCCACAACCCCAGCTTCCTAAAATTTTTGATTAATTACTAATGCCTGCCTTTGGATGGGAAGAGAGGTCAAGAGATAACCATCCAGTACCTTAGAGTATCTGATCATGTTACTTTTGTGACCATTACATCACTATTTAAAAATGATAATCTCTGGACTGCAGTTGTAGCCCAGTGGCAGAGCACTTGCCTCGTGACACATGAGGCACAGGGTTCGATCCTCAGCATATGTAAAAATAAATAAAGGTGTCCTTCTACAACTAAATATTTTTTTAAATCATTCTTTAAAAAGAAATAGTAATTTCTGCCAAGCCACAGTGGCTCACGCCTGTAATCCTAGCAGCTCAGGAAGTTAAGACAGGAGGATCACAAATTTAAAGCCAGCCTCAACAAAAGTGAGGTGCTAAGCAACTCAGTGAGACCTTGTCTCTAAATAAAGTACAAAATAGGGCTGGGGATGTGGCTCAGTGGCCTAGTGCCCCTGAGTTCAATCCCCAATACACCACCACTACCAAAACAACTCTTTTTTAAAATTTTCTTTCTTTCTTTCTTTCTTTCTTTTTTTTTTTTTTTTGGTGGTGCTGAGGATCAAACCCAGGGCCTTGTGCATTCAAGGCAAGCACTCTACCAACTGAGCTATATCCCCAGCCCAAAGAATAACAATTTCTAGTGCATTATTTAGCACCATTTTTTTGACAAGCTTAATTCATATCTGCTGGTGTTTCTACTCAGACTATTAACATAAGCTGATCTACACAAAGTCTATATCATAACACAAATCTCTAAGAGTCCCTCCTTGGTTTATTTATATATAATTTTGGGTCCATTTCAAATCAGGATTATTATTGCTTTTCATTCCAAAATGAAGGGGTTTGAAAGAGAAATAGAACTGTATCGTAAGAGTCTTCTAAAAATTAATCTTTTTAGAATTTGTTTCATTGATGGCTAATGTTATGTGTATATGTGTTTCTGTCAGGGACTGGTGTTCTATTAAAAAGCTAAATATTTTCCACTAGATTAATTTATCTTTTTTTTCTTCTAGAAACCTGTGGATTTTTGTATCTAAATTTACTGAGTTTGATGCAAGAAAATTGCATAAATTATATAAGCATGCTATTAAGAAACGCCAAGAATCTCAGGTAAAATAGTGCATCATATTTTATTCCTTAATGTATGTCATTAAAGTCATGATGCATTCTTTATTACAGAATAATTCAGCTAAGAAATATATGATAGAGAAAAACCACTATTAGAAGATAACATCACTGGGTGTGGAGGCGCATGCCTGTAATCTCAGTTACTTAGAAGGCTGAGGCAGGAGGAACACAAAGTTAGCACGGACAATTTAGGAAGATCCTGTGTCTGATATATCCTTTTTTTTGGTACCAAGGATTGAACACAGGGGCATCTTACCACTGACCCATATCCCCAGCCCTTTTTATTTATTTTTTTGAGACAAGGTATCCCTAAGTTGGTTAGACCTTGAACTTGGGACTCTCCTGCCTCAGCCTGTGGAGTCAACTGGGATTACAGGTATATGCCATTGTGCCTTACTAATCCTATCTCAGAATAAAAAGGGCTATAGGACATAGCTTAGTGGTTGAGTACTCCTGGGTCCAATATTTAGTAACCCCCCCCCCCCATTTTTTTTTTTTTTTTTTTTTGTTGTTGTTATAGGCAGCATCCTAGGGAATTATCAGAAAATATGTAATAACTAAATGTAACATGGAGTTCTAGATTAGATCCTGGAGAAGAAAAAGGACATCAGGGAAAATATTAGAATAAAGGCTGTAGTTCAGTCAATAGTATTGTTAATTACTTGGTTTTGATCATTATTCTATATAAGGTGTTAACTTTAAGAGAAGCTAGGTAAAGGACATAAGGGAATTTTTATTACTATTTTTATACGACTGTTGTGTTAAATATAAAATCTCAAAGTTGGTTTTAAAAAACAATCATGGGACAGATAGATTAAAGAAAAAAGAAGATTTGTAAATGTTACACATTTGTATCAGAATTTTCTTTTTAAGAATTTCTCCCATTCCTCGGTTTTATAAGGGTATTTGATTTTTTATTTTATTTTATTTTATTTTAGCAAAACAATGACCAGAACAGTAATTTGAGTGCTCATATGGTTAGAAATCCAGGTAAGTAAGCTAGCAAATTGTCTTTTTGTTGTTGGTGGTGTTTGTTTAACCAAATTATAAAAAGGATTGAGTTCTAGTTTAAAAGTACCTTTATATTGAAAATACTGTAATTCTCATATATTCCTACAATGTTAGATTAAAATCTGTTCTCTTAAACGGTAATGTTTTAGCTTATTATCTTTTCCATAAATCACCCTACTTGTCAGTTTGTAGAAATTGTAAGATATTTTTTAAGGTGAATATTTATGCTTTTTTAATATAACTTGGAATAATGTATTCTTTATAAGGGTCACAAAAATCGAGAAATAGTGTGGGCCCTGTATTTTTCAATTGTGAATTTTTGTTTACATTTCAGAACCAAGTGACCCTTAGTTATGCTTTTATAGACCATTTTTAAATGGTTTAACTGCCTATATTTGAGAAATGATTTTGTTTTGGCAGGAGTCATTATCTAGAGTAAAGTTGCTTTTACCACATTTCTTAAAGTCATTAACAAAAGTTGGACTTTTATCCAACAGATGTGGAAAGATTAAAAGAAAATACAAATCACGATGATAGCAGCAGGGATAGTTATTCTTCTGATAGACATTTATCTCAGTATCATGATCATCATAAAGACCGACATCAGGGAGATTCTTACAAAAAGAGTGATTCCAGGAAAAGACCCTATTCATCATTTAGTAATGGTAAAGATCATCGCGAGTGGGATCACTACAAGCAAGACAGCAGGTAAATTCAACAAGTTACTTTTGAAATTTTGATTATTCATGTCTTTCCTTTTGATTAAACCATACTTGCTGTATTTGACCTATCAACCAGTTAATTTTTTCACACAATCAGAATAGGTCTTGTTCTATAAATGAGAAAAATTGACAGCACTTTTTTGTTAATAAGAACTGATTTTCTCTATAAAATGGTTTTTGGATTATAAAATTGAATCAAAATATGCAATGAGAGATGAAAGTTGTTGTAAGGAGTTATACTATAACTTTTAAGTTGTAGCATTAATTATTGTTTAAAAGTACCTATATATTGAGAGGGTATTTCTAATATATACCTACATTATTGGCTTTGGAGAATGTTAGCTCATTCTCCAATACTTTTCAAACTACAACTAAAAAGAAAACATTTAAAAAAAATATTTTCAAACTACAACTAAAAAGAAAACATTTAAAAAATATATATATATATATATAATAGGGTAGAATTGAACTTGATGAAATAATGCTCCAAATTTGGTAAAGGGAACTCTGCATGTCTTATTTTTAAAAAATCATGAGAAGAAAAAAATATAATTTATGTGAATACAATGCAAGGTTTAAACATATCTGGTATAGTGCTGAAACCAGGAAGTTTTAACTATGTATTGTTTTTATTATTTGAAACCTTCAAAGAGTAGCCAGCCTGAATATATAATAATAGCATGATAGCATTTTACTCCTTTATTGGTTAAAGCAGTGTTTTAAATCATTAATAATTATTACTAAAAGTGAATTTTTTTTTTTTGAGTTTTTGAATTAAGAATGAAAGTAAAGATCAACAAGAAATTAGAAGGACTGTGGGTAAAGCTTAGTGATAGAGCACTTGCTTAGCAGGCACAAAGAAGCCCTGAGTTTAATCCCCAGCACTATAAAAGAGAAAAAGAAATTAGAAGACATTGTATTTTAGTTGTGCTCACAACAGCAATTTCTTCTCTGAGAACCTGTCACACTAAATATGTCAATTATAGAATGACTTAATATTAGAAAGGGGCATATAATAAAAAGGAAAAGCTGTATTTGTAGTAATATATATTTATATATAATTTCACAGGCTTGTAGAAGAGAATTTTGTATTGTTTTTGATAAGCACCTTTAATCAACCAAAAAACATACATTCGGTGTATTTTTTTAAACAGGCAAACAGAAATTATTTCTCATTAAATTACCACATTTTTAGCAAATTGCCACATTTATGTATGGAGTAAAATCAAAATCACATAATGATTTATGTGTTAAAACATTATAGAACAAGTCACCTTGAGAAAGGTTTTAATAGACATCACCAACCAATGAAAATTATACTTTATAAATTATTTTAGATTGCATTCCAACATTTACATTTTTTTTTTTACTTCAACATTCACAAAAAGCTCTGATTTTAAGGTTTTTTTTTTTTTTTTTTTTTGATAGTTGTGGTTATCTCACTTCCAACTTTCAGACAATTAAGATGAATTATTACAAGTGATTCATAGTACAAAAAGTACCAGTTTTCTTAAGGTGGGCATGGGAAATTAGATACTGTCTGAGGTGCTCAGTATGGGTCATTTTAGTTTTATGCATTAAATAATTTTCTCAGAGAGATTTGCAGTAATTTTAAAGCTCATTTTTTGTAGTTTAATGAAATATTGAGATACTGTATACAATTAAAAGCATGTTTTAAAGTATTTTTCTTGTTTTTTAATAAAATCATTTTTTGAAACATTTAAATTTACATTACTAGTTTGACTAAAAAACACAATTTCTTTTTCATTAGATATTACAGTGACAGAGAAAAACACAGAAAACTGGATGATCACAGGAGTAGAGATCACAGGTCAAATTTGGAAGGAAGTTTAAAAGATCGATCTCATTCTGATCATCGATCTCATTCAGATCATCGGTTACATTCAGATCACCGGTCAAGTTCTGAATATATACACCATAAATCATCCAGGGATTATAGGTATCACTCAGATTGGCAAATGGACCACAGAGCTTCCAGTAGTGGCCCTAGGTCACCACTAGATCAGAGGTCTCCTTATGGCTCCAGATCTCCATTTGAACATTCAGTTGAACACAAAAGTACACCTGAGCATACCTGGAGTAGTCGGAAAACATAACAAAAACTGATGTTTTGTCTTTCTGGACTTTTCTTTTAGCCATATATCATAAACCAACACAGTAATTGCCTTACATGACTTGAAAGATATAAACAGATCTTCTATCAGTAGCAGTATTGTTACTTCTTTCCAGGATGCAAGGTCTATTATCCCAACAGAAGAGAAAATATTTTTATATTTAAGGATTATGCTGCACTGTGCTACAAATATTGTAGTACTTTTTTTTTTTTTTTTTCTTCTTTTTTAAAGAAATGGAAAATGTTTACTCTAACAGGGACCTCAACACTGCCCTCCCATATAGGCTGGATAAAACTGTTTTTAAGTCAGTGCTTTTAGACTGACCTCCATTTAAATTATGTTTGTATATGAACTTTACTCTGACCTGTGATCATGTTTCAGGAAGGAATGAAAGAGAGTTCTTTTCTTAATAAAGAAAAAACACTCAAGGACTTTGTTCACTTTCCAAAGCTACTTGTTTACATTGTACACTGCGACCACCTTGCCGCTTTTCATCACAAGCTTGAATATTTAAATTCTGTACTTATATCTGTAATATAGCCAGAAATTTCCTGTTTGTGATCTATTATTATGCCTTTTTACAAGAAAAAAATAGCTGTAAATTATTGTAAATGTATTAAATGAGCTTTCCTTACTTTCCTTCCCCTTCTCAGGCTTTTTTTGACTGTTCCTTTCCCTACCAACTCAGGCCTTCTTATTAAAAAAAAAAAAAAAAATCAGTGTTAATAACACTTTTTAATGATTTGTCTTGATGGAATCATTGTTTAGAATGTAAAAAATGGGGAAAGGGGCCACTTATTTCCATTAGTCCTTTTTTATATTGAATATTTTATTAGATACATGTGACCCCCCCCCCTTTTTTTTTAGTCAACATTGTTTGTAGTTTTAAAAAAATGGTAAAATAATATGGAAAATCTAAACTGCATGCTCTGGAAATATTTTTTTTCAGATGCATTTGGTTTAAAAGAGTAGGTGTATGAACACTCTGAGAATCCAAAATAGCCAAAAGTTATTGTAAATCCATTTGTTTTCCCTTTTCATGTGGGCAATAATGTCAAATGTGCTATGCAGCCAGGTTAACATTTTAGACAAACTTGATTGACTTTTAATATAAACTGTTACAATGCACACTGATTGTATATAAAAACCTTATATATGACAAATTAAATTTAAGAAAAAGGATATGTGGGCTCCTGTACTTTTCTGATGCATTCTTTTTCCCTAAAGCACTTAATCTCCCCCCCCCCCCTTAAGTTACATACCACAAAAAGGATATTTTGGTAAGCAGTTGAAAATTGGTAATGTGTAGTACTACAAATAATCGATTTTGAAGACTGTGCATCTTTCTATGAAATAAAACTTAGATCACAGAAATCTTTGTTGGATCCTTTGGCTTTCTGCAGATAATATTTTAGGATGCCTTATTTATTCACAGATTTTTATTTTCTTGTATTTGGTGGTAATTTTTGAATCGTGGTATACATCCTTGGATGTATGCTATGATGTAACAAATTTGAACCTTACCTTTGAAAAATGTAAGTATATGGATATATTTCTATAATATTCCTATACATGTCAAAACTGTGTGGAAGCTGCAATCTACTAAAATTTGTCTGTATATTTATTTTTAAATATTTTCCTTTTATCCAGTTAGGTTTAAAATTTATATGATGTGTATGAAACAACACCCTCCCTTTAAGCATTGATTATTCATCTAGATATAGTTGCCCTAAAGAATGATGATGTGTTGTGTTCCTGGCATATGATATATAATATGAAGGAATAACCCCGTAGTTTATAATTAAATATGAAAATAAAGAAAGGACTCAGTGCTGACATTAAAGTTTTTCACTTTTCTCCACATTTAATAGAAATGATTTTATTGCACAAGAGCATTTGATTAAAATTATGCTGCTCAATAAAGTTAAAATATTAACATAGCCAATGGGCTGAGGTTGACCTTTCTTAATACATTATTTGGTAGAAGCAGTGACATGTGCATTATATTTTTTTGTGCAAATTTCATTGAATAGTATTGCATTTTTGGAGATAAAAGAATGAGCTCTAGTTTTCTAATAGCACTATAACTTAGATATTTCATTCAACTAGCTGAGTTGAATGAAGAATCTAAAACTAACATTGATAGTAAACATGTAATTATTTGTAAAAAGTCAGTAATTATTTAGGAAAGGAATAAGCCATAAATTTGTTAAACAATAGAGAAGAACATGAGTACCTAAACAGGGATCATTTTCTATACAAATGCTTATTTTTGGTCTTACATGCTCATTGTGCTTTACTATTTTTATCCATTTGTTTATTTAAGCCTGAGAGATTTTGCATAGCATTGTGTCAATTAATCTCCACTTTAATAATATGCAATAAATGATTTTTATTAAAAGCAATGGCCTCTCTGCTTATAAAGAAAATATTTCTTATTTAGGGTATATTAGAAAGTAGTTTTCAGACTATGGAAAACTGGAGTTCGAATGGTTTCCTTTATTAGTTTCAGGGTGAGTGGCTTAATAAAATGACAACCGCCAGAATTTTATATACTCTAGATTACATGTGATTTTTTTTTTAAATCTGATTTTGTAGTTTTATGATTTTATAATTTTATGATGAAAGTGTTGAGTAGAGTGTTCTAACAGATTTATACAGATTATCATTCATTTTCATGTGATTTATCGAGAACGTTACACGTTACACAAATGTTATTTGACATGTTTTTTTTTTTCTCTGCATGTTTCTGTTTCTGACTAGAAAATTAGCTTTGGATTATAACTAATTGCCATAGCTTTATAAATACAAAGACTGAAAAGGGATGGAGGCTTAGAAAAGCAACTAATCTTTAAATATGGGTTTTTTATTTTAGACTTACCCAGTTTTATCTGAATATGACCATTTTTGGTAAATGGGAGATAATTTTAAAATTTTGAGTTTATTAGCAAATAATACAAAAAATATTTTTGTTTCTGAATAGGTCTGTAAAAACATCTTGATATCGATGCGTCTTCAAGCAGATTAAGTCCAAGACTCAAAAGTATAAAATATTTACGTATTTTTGCAGCACTGTATACAAGATTTTCTAAGAGTGAAAGTTGTTAAAAGGGAGACAACTGGACAACAGTGCAACATAAAAATATCTGGAGACAGAATGTCAAAACTTTGGTATTAAAATTCCTAGGCCATTCAGTTGTAGATACTTGGAAGAACATAATTCAATCAAAATTATATTTTCTTTCCTGGAAATGGCTAGTAAGAGATCTTGTAGGACAATGTATGTTTAGTTTTTTATTTTTTAATTTTTTAAAAAAATTTGGGACCTAATAGGTTGATTTCCTTATAGGATATATTGGGATTCTTTGTAAAAGAAGAGTGAAGGATAGGAAATCTTAGCCATGTTTAAAGATGAAAGATGTGATTACTTAGGAAAAAGGACTTAAAATTAATATTTTTAAGGTTCTTTTTCCAAGTATCTATAGAAATTCTTAAGTGGACCTTCATGTGCTGAATTTTCTACCCTACAGAACTCTAGCCACTTTGTCCTTCAGTCAAAGAAAAGAAAAGGAAAGAAAAGAAAATGAACACTCAAGTTTTAATATGAAAAAATATTGGTGGTTCAAACTCCCAAATGAATGAGATATTCTTAATTTCATGGCCCACTCTATCTTTGAGTCTTGATTTAAGTATTAAACTGAAGAAATAAACAGTCTGAAACAATAATTCTCTTAAATGAGCTAAGGTAGTGATTGCATTGATGATAAGCATACTTGGGTAGAAATGTGTGGCTTGTATTGTAATTGCAGTGTTATATACTATTAGGCTTTCATTCTATACAATGAACTGTGGAACTGAGCTGCTACTGTTTACATTTTTTCATCTGTTTACTTCCCAAATCATGAAGCTTTGTCTATGGTGTTCTGGAGTTTCACCGATGGACTAGGTGAGGTGGTATTGTTTTTTAATTTTCTTTGCTTGGATGTTGTCTCAATTCTTTTTTCTTTCTGGAGTCTTTGGTATTGCTATCATGACTTTTGATTTCTGTCCTTTTGTTTCAATAGTTTTTTCCCTTTTTGTGCTGAGTATTTTCAGTTTTAAGCACACCCCTGACTTCTTCTCCACTTAAGTAATAGCCAGTGGATATCTAATCTTAAAATATGTAAAACCAAAACCACCCCTTTTACACCAATAACATTAAAATGACTTCCCCCATTTATATTTGTTAGGTGATAATTACATTCACAGTTCTGACCTATATTAAGGCACTTTTCTCCCAGCTGTTTCCGTTCTTTTTACGTCACTACTGCCCTTGCAACTCTTAGAACATGGAAGAATCTTTCTGGATCAGCATTGTTTCATTAGAGTGTTTGTCTGATTTTTACCAAGCTATTACCTCCTTTAGTTCACAGCTCAGTTGTCATCTCAAATTAGTATCCTGAGTCCATCGTTTTTATACCCCTTATTTTTTTTTATCATTTGCCATTGACTACCTCCCCAGTAGAATGTAAGTTCCATTAAAGCAGGGCTTTATTTTGTTCACTGCTTTATCACCAGTACCTAAAATTGGATTTTTTTTTCATTATTTATTTTAGTGTTTTTTCTCAGAAATATCTATGTCGTATAAATGCCAATGTTGCCTGTCTTTTATCTTGCTATTGTTAACTTGATCCATTGGTATTATTAGTAACTTGCATGCCTTTTCAGTATCTTCTGAATACTTAAGTCTGTTTACTGCCTTCCAGTTTTTAAACTTTGCTGATAAAAATCACCCGGGGGCATTTGAGACATATAGAAATACTTAAGTCTTATTTCTAGAAATTAAAATTGGCAACGGGCAGGGAGAGACTCCAACTAATTTTTTTTCATTATGCTAAACTGGGAATTGAATCCACGAACATTCTACCATTGAGTTACATCCCCAGCTCTTTACCTTTTTTTTTTTTTTTCCCCAAAGTTGTTGTATTTTCTTTCCCTTTTTTATTTTGAGACAGGATGTTACCAAATTGCCCAGGCTGACGTTGAACTTGGAATCCACCTGCCTTCATCTCTGGAATAGCCATGGTTACAGGTATAGGCCACTGAGTCTGACCAATAGTGTTTTAGTATTTATTTTGCTGACTTAAATAATCAATATAGAAATTAACTTCATTGTTACAAATAATACACTTATGCCTACATATAAATGAAAGGTTGATTTTGCTAACTTATAGCTACTTTAGGAAATAATGGTGATATTATAGACATATAATAGGAAAATATAAGACCATTTAATTTGTCTATTCCTGTACCTTTTGAAAATAAACTTATTTTTAAATGGCATGATACATTATCTTTCCCTACTCACAATTAAAGAACTCATCTTGTAAAGACCGTATAACAATAGAGATATGATGCATTTCCAATGTTTTTAAAGTAAAATTTTAAAACCCCATCTAACCAGGCATAGTGGTGCGCGCCTATAATGCTTTGGAGGCTAAAGAAGGAAAATCACAAGTTCAAGGCTAGCCTGAGCAGTTTGGCAAGACTCTCAGTAACTTAGGGAGACCCTGTCTCAAAAATAAATACAACTGGGGATGTAGCCCCATCAGTGAAAAGGCTCCTAGGTTCAATCTCAAGTACCAAAAACAACCCAAAAAAAAAAAAAAAAATCCTCTTGCTATATTTTTCACATTAAAAAAAGAAATAGGTCAAGCTTACATAAGTTAAGTTCATCACTTCATCCTTTCTATGTGTATAGTGTGATTAGCTTTCACAGATTATGCAGTTGTGTAACCAACACCATATTTATGGTACAGAATGTTTCCATCACTACTAATGAATTCTCTTTCCCCTCTACCCTGCCCCTGACAAACACTGATATATTCCTGTAGATACTACTTTATCCATAATGTCATTTAAATAGAACTATGCAGTGTGTTGTCTTTTGAGCCTGCCTTTCACTTAGCATAATGCTCTTGTCCATCCATGTTTTTGCATTTAACAGTAGTTCATTCTCTTACTGCTGAAAAATATTCCTTGTATTGAGTATACTACAATTTGTTTATCCACTCAGCAGTTGGATGAAAAAGTTGGATTTTCAATCTTTTGGCTATTATGAAAATGGTAGAAACTTTCATGTTCTCTGGGTAAACATGTTTTCTGATTTTTCTTGGATAAATTTCTTGATATAGTATTTCCAGGTTATATGTTTTACTTTATTAAAAGAAGAAGAAACTGCTGATTTTCCAAGTTGAACATACCATTTTACATTCCTCCCAGTTATATATGAGAATTCTTATTACTCTATATGTGTGTGAGACTTTTTGTTGTCAGTTTTTAAAAAATCTTAGCCATTCTAATAGGTGTGTTAACTCACTGGTAACTCACTATGGTTTTAATTTTCCCTAATGACTAATGATATTGAACATCTTTTTTTTTTTTTTTTTTTTTTTTTGGTACCAGGGATTGAACTCAGGGGCACTTGACCACTGGGCCACATCCCCAGCCCTTTTTTGTATTTTATTTAGAGACAGGGTCTCACTGAGTTGCTAAGTGCCTCGCCACTGCTGAGGCTGGCTTTGAACTCGCGATCCTCCTGCCTCAGCCTCCCAAAGTGCTGGGATTACAGGCGTGCGCCACCGCGCCCGCCGAACATCTTTTAATATGTTTATTTGCCATCCTTTTCACTGGCGAAGTGTATGTTCAATTTCTTTTCCAATTTTATGAAATATAGTTATTGATACAAGTCATGTATCAGTAAACTTTGTAAATATTTTCTCCTAGTTGGTGGTTTGTCTTTTTTTATTTTCTAAACATTGTTTTCAAATGTTTTAAAACTTTTACTAAGTTCTGTTTATTTTTTTTTCCTCTTTGTATAAATGTTCACCTAAACTAAGGTCACTACTCACAGCGATTTTCTTCTATAAGGATATTATACTTTTTTGAGGGGCGGGGTGGGATAGAACCCAGGGATACTTAACCATATCTTCAGCCCTTTTTTTTTGTTTTTTTATTTTAAGACAGAGTCTCACTAACTTGCTTAGGGCCTTGAAAAATTGCTGATTCCAGTAGCGAATATTCAGGTCTCCATGCCTCAGTCTCCTCTGAGTTGCTGGGATTCTACTTTCAGAAATTATATTTAAGTCTGTGATGAGTTTTGAGTTTGCCTTTCATGTATAGTGTGCAGTATAGATCAAAGTTATAGTTTTGTTTGGATATGTATATCTAGTTTCTTCAGCACCATTTGTTGAAAAGACTGTCTTGTTCCACTGAATCTCCATTTTATTGAAAATCATTTTATATATATGGATCTGTTTCTGAGCTCTCTATTCTGACCTATTGCTTTACATTTGTCTTTATACCAACACCACACTATCTTGATTACAATGCTTATAGTAAACCATAAAATCAAGTAATCATCTTTTGCAAAATTATTTTAGCCCTTCTAAATTCCTTTACGTTACCACATTTTATAATCAAATGTGTCAGTGTCTACCCGAAAGCATACTAGGATTTTGATTGTGATTGTACTGGAAAACACTGATAATTTAAACAATATTGAGAAATATTGAGATTATAATCTCATGAACATAGAACATTATTTCCACTATTTAGACTTTTAAATTTCTCTCAGTGTGTTGTGGTCTTTCAGTGTAATCTTGCTTTTGTTCATATTGTTAGATATATCCCTAAGTACACATTCATATTTTTATGCTATTGTAAATAATACGTCATTTTTGAGAGATCAGTTTTTAAATGTAACATTTTTCTCTGACCTTACTATAATCACTAATTAGTTATAATAGGTTTATTCTAGATTCTTCGAGGTTTATATATATAATGTATTTGTGTGTGTGTGTGTGTGTGTGTATGTGTGTGTATGTGTACACGCGCGTGCTCGGAGCATCAATCCTAAGGCCTTGCATGCTAGGCAAGTCATCTACCACTGAACTACATCCCTGCTCCTTTATATTTTGAGAGAATCTTGCTAATTTTCCCAGGCTTGCCTTAGACTTGGAGAAGAGTGAACCATTTGCTCTCTGGGATAGAGGAAATTAAGAATTCATTATTTAACCCTTGTGTTTGATATAAACTGTAGGCTTTTTAATTTTTTATTTATTTAATTTTTGTAATGTTCTTTATCTTAAGGACATTCTCTTATAATTCTAGTTTGCTGAGAATTAAAAGGAAAATAGGGACTGGGGTTGTGGCTCAGCGGTAGAGCACTTTGCCTAGCATTTGTGTGGCCCAGGTTCGATCCTCAGCACCATGTAAATAAATGCATTGTATACAACTAAAGCAAATAAATAAATATTTTTTAAAAAAGGAAAATAGTGTTTGCATTTATCCTTAAAATAACCCTAAGTGCTTGTTTATGGGATATGTTTGCCTGTTGCACAACTTTTCAAACTGTGGCTTCAGATTATAAGACTGCCATACTCTTTTCCTGTTACATATTGGTTTCTCACCGTGCTTGCTTTTTATCCAAGAAATGATCAAACAAGAGCTTTATAATGTGAGATCTAATGTTGAAACTGAACTGTCTCAAATTGACATGGATGTTTTTACTATATTTGTAAACCACAAGCTGTAGTCCACATTCAGCCTTTAAGAATTCTTTAAAATTTAGCTGGTTTATACTTACCTATTTTAAGCACTCTTTCTGTCGTGCTGTGCCTCCTACTGTAGTTCTGTAGTACTATAATTCAGAATCTTTCCATTCTTTGCAATTCAGCTGACCTGGTTACCTAGTGATCTCTGCTCAAATGGGTTTAAAAAAATAAGATTTTACAGATCATCCATCTTTTTTCTTGTTAGGATGGGAGGGGGATGTTCTTTGATAGTTATCTACATCCTTTTTCTTTTAGTCAACTATATTGAGAATACTATACATGTAATAAAATGCATACATTTGGGCAAAAGAATACACTAAAATAAACAATACAATATTTCCATCACCCCAAAAGTTTTTATTGTGCTCCTTCTATGTCAAGTCCATTTGTAAAACTAGCCCAGGCATCTACACACCAATCTGCTTTAAATTCTGCAGGTTAGATTTGTCTTATTAGAGTTTCAAACCACTGAAATCATACAGTGTGCATTCTTTTATTAATCTAAACTTCTTTTGCTCAGCATAGTTTTTTTAGATTTGTACATGTTGCATCTATCAGTAGTAGTTCATTCCTTCTTTTTCTTTCCTTTTTTTTTTTTTTTTTCTTGGTGGGTTGGGGGTGCATACTGGGAACTGAATCTAAAGGTGCTCTACCACTGAGCTACCTCCCTAGTTCTTTTCTTTTTTATTTTCAGACAGGGTCTTGCTAAATTGCTGAGGGTTACCTTCAGCTTCCAATCTGCCTCAGCTTCCTGAGTTGTTGGGATTACTGGTGTGGGCTACCACATCCAGTTTCATTCCTTCCTACAATTGCTCACCTAACAAAGGGGTCTCCAGTTTTAGGTTAATATCAATAAAACTTCTATAACCATTCCTTTGCAAGTTGTTTTGTGTATATGCTTTCTTATGAAAATAAAGGAATAATGGCAAGTACACAACTGAACTTTTTAAGAAGGTACCAGACTCTTCAAATTGGCTCTACCATGCTGCAATATATGAAAGCTCCAGTAGTTTTGCATCTTCGACAGCACTATTGTTAATATATTTTAGGAATTATAATAATTGTGTAGTGAAATCACATAATAGTTTGAATTTCCATTTTATTGATGACTAATGAACTGGCCTTTTTTCACATGCTTTTTGGTCATTTGTATTTTTTAGGCTAAGTATCTGTCAGATCTTCTGGTCATTTTGTACTTGGCTTGCTTTCTTTAAAGCATTTTTAAGTATATCATGAGTACAAGTCCTTTATCTGATACCTATAATGTAAATATTATCCCCTAATACCTTGTTTTTAGCAGTAATTTCAAAGAACATGTGTGTTTAAATTACATTTACTAATTTTTTTCTTAATATTTAATACATTTTGTATCCCACTCAAGAAAACTTTTCCTAAAGTCACAAAGATTTCCTGTGCCTTCTTTCTTAATTTTTTATTTGATAGATTAAAAACATCATAATTGTACATGTTTATGGGGTACCATATGATGTTTTGATGTATGTATATACTACATAAAGTGTAACTTTTTAATATCCTTTTTATATGCAATGTGTTGAGAGGTGTATTCCTCTATTTTCTGAAAAAGTGTTTTATAGGAATATAATCTCTTACTTAAATCTTTGACAGGCTTTTTACCAGGAAGGACATTTGGGATTGGTGTAAGTAGATACAAGATTATTCACATTTTTTATTTCTTCAGTTTTTATAGTTTCTTATCTTTTAAGGAATTTGTACATTCCCTCTAGGTTGTCAGATTTTTGGAGGGGCATATAGTTATTCATATTTCCTTGTAAATGTCTATGCAAACTGTAATAATATTTCCCTTTTATTTCTAAATCTTATCAATTTCATCCATTCATTTGTTCATTCATTCATTCATTTGAAGTACTGGGGATTGAACTCAGGGACACTTTATCACTGAGCTACATCCAGCCCTTTTTATTTTTTGAGACAAGTTCTCACGAAGTTGCTGAGGCTGACATCAAACTTGAAATCCTTGCAAATCACAGGGATTACAGGTGTGTGCCACCACACCCAGTTTACTAATATTTTTAGAACCGTTTTTGGTTTTATTAAATATTTATTTCTTGTCTTTTATTTGTTACTTTAAAAAATAGTTTTAGACAATCAGAGATATGTAAAAATGTGCTCTACAAGTATAATATGAAATGTAATACATTCTGCTGTCATTTCTAACAACTTAGAATAAAAAATAACATTGAAAAAATAGTTTTAGAGTATTTTTAGATTACAGAAAAATGGGGAAATACAGACATATCCTACATATGCTCTGCCTTGACACATACATAGCTTCCCTATTGTCAACCTCCCCCTATCAGTGGTACATTGCTACAATTGATGAATCTGCAGTGAAACATCATTATCACCCAATTGCAATAGTTAACATTAGGGTTCACTCCTCGTATACATTCCATGGCTTTGGAGAAATATATAATGATGTGTACCCATAATTTTAGTATCATTCAGAGTATTTTCAGTGCCCTAAAAACTCTCCACTTATTCTTCCTTCCCTCTGCCCTGGCAACTACTGATCCTTTTACTAATGCCATAATTTTTGCCTTTCCCAGAATGTCACAGTTGGACTCGTAAAACATATAGCCTTTTCACATTGGCCTCTTTCACTTATGCACTTCTTGTCTTTTCATGACTTAGTAGTGCATTTCTTTTTAGCATTAAGTAATATTCTATTGTCTGGATGTAGCACAGTTGTCCATTCATGTTATAATGGTGGTTTCCAAATTTTGGTAATTATGAATAATGCTGCTCTAAGCTTCAGTGTGAAAGTTTCTTATGGACATAAAATTTCAACTTCTTTGGATAAATACCAAGGAGCACTACTACTGGATAGTGTGGTAAGTAAGAGTGTGTTTAGTTTTGAAAGAAGCTGCCAAACTGCTTTCCAAAGTACTGTACCAATTTGCACTCATACTAGCATTGAATAATAGTTCTTGTTGGTCCATACCCTATTCTTGCCAGCATTTTGTGTCAGTGTTCTGGATTTGGACCATTCTTACAGGTAGGTAGTGATATTTCCTTATTGATTTAGCTTATATTTCCCTGCTGACATGTGATATGGATGACATGGAATATCTTTTCGTATTCTTACTTGCCATTGGTCTTCTTTCAGGAAGTGTCTGTTTAGGTCTTTGGTCCATTTTTTTTAGTTGTTTTCTTTTGTTGAGTTTTAAGCACTCTCTATATTTTGGATAGCAGACCTTTATCAGATGTGTCTTCCACATATTTTCTTCCAGTCTTCAATTTGTCTTCTTATTCTCCTTCTTTCAAAAACCTGAAAATTTTAGTTTTAATAAATTCCAGCTTGTTATGTTTTTTCACGGTTTGTGCCTTTGTTTCCTACCTAAAAGGTCATTCATTGCCAAGCTTAAAGCCACCCGGATTTTCTCTGTTGCTTGTTTCTTTATTTTGATTGATTTCTGTTCTCATATCTTGTCTTTACTTACTTTAAGTTTAGGGGTTTTTTTGTTTTGTTTTTGCTTTTGCTTATACTTGTTTTGTAATGTGATGGTTAAGGTCATTGATTTTGAACCTTGCTTTCATTCTAACACTAAAAGACAATAAATTTCCTTCTAAGCAGTGCCTAAAGGGGCATCCTCCAAGTTTTGCTATATTGAGTTTTATTTTCAATTCAAAATGTTTTCTAATTTCATGATTTCTTTTTTAACTATGCTATTTAAAAGCTTATGGTTTTATTTTTAAATATTTTTGACAGTATCTCAATTGTTTATTATAGACTATTTGGGCATAAAAAAATGACTGGGCTAGAAGTTTTTCTCCTATGATGTGAGAGAGAGGCCTTCATAATTAAATCACTTTTTAAAGTATATGCAACTGATTTATCAAAGAGACTGTTGGAGAAATATGGAGGAACAGTAAATATGGCAGATAAATGAGCAGTTACAAAATTTTCTCTTTCCCTGATGAAATGTTAGGCAATACTCTCACACTGATATAAAAGTTGGAAAGTATATCAAATAAAATTAGACTTGGCTAAGGAGATTTTTAAGTACAACATGGAAAGTGCCCATTTCTTCTTTTATTAGTATGTTAAGGTATTGCAAGAGAGGTATTAGCTGAAGAAAGAACTGTTTAACTTTTTCAAGAATTTAGAAAAAATAGAGGACTCAAAACATGTTCATCCCTCAAAATATTTTTAATATAATAAATGGCCTCAGGACAGAGATCAAATCCACATTGTGGCCAGTAAAATGTGCTACAAGATAAAGATCAACCTGATGTGTGACCATAACTCCGCTTATCAAGAGTTCCAAAATGTTTAAAGTTGTACCTTATAGATACTCTTGTGTAGCAAAAGTCCTCCTGTGTTTAACAGCATTACCACACTGTGGCTTGATGTGTCCAAGGAAGAGTGAAAAAAACTCCAAATTATGAATGTGTCTTTTGGGACATTAAACCATAATTCATAAAAGTCCCAAAGAGCATTTAAAATAATAATTGTATTACTTAAAATCACCTACTTGGAATATATTGGATAGATGGTTCATATGAAAAGAAGTTCCAGGGTCCCCACATTTCTATGAGCAGGAATCACTGAAAAAGATGCTGAGCTACAAAAATGGGTCACTTCTTTTTTTGGGGGGTGGTGGGGAAGGAGCCCACAGGTAGAACTAAAATCTATAGAGAAAGGACTAAAGAAGTGTGTCTTCCCTGATTTTGGGCTGCTGGTGATGAAGGCCCAGGTAGGTCTCAGAAATGCTATGGACTAGTTATTGCTGTGTGTTTTTCATTTCTACTTTTTAAAATAGCAGTGTCTTTGAAGTTATCCCTGTCTCACTATCGTTTATTAGGTGTTTGGGAGGCAAATAATTTGTTTTTTACTTCCTAGGTCTTCAGAACAAGAAGGGAACCACCTAAGGAGTTTCATCCATATTTACATCTGATTCATATCATGATTTTGATTTCAAGATCTGATTTCATAAGTGAATGAAAACTTGGGGAGTATTGGGAGTAAGAGGTTATATTTTATGTGGGTGCATAGATGGTGTATGAATTGTAGCCAGTAAGGCCAAGTGGAAAGTTGACCCCTAATCATTGCTCCCAATCCTGAACATATAGGCTTGTATTTACAAATAAGCCATGAGGTCTATTTTTCCTATTGAATCTGGGTAGGCCATGTGACTCTGACTAATGAAATGTGTTCAGAACTTTACTGTGTGACTGCAGCTTTCAATTTCTTCCTCATGGATTTCATTATGTAAAGAAGCTTGGGATAGACCAATGAATTTTGAGAAACCCACATGGAGAGAGAAGCCCAGATAGCTCAAGCCATTCCAGTCACCCCACCTGATGAGGAATCAGATATATGAGTTAAGCCATCAGGGATCCTGCAGACCCTGTTGAATTATTCCATTCAACCCACAATGGAGCAGAGATAAGTTGTCCTCAATGAGCTCTGCCCAAATTGCAAAATTGTAAGCAATAATATTGTTTTAAGCCACTGAATTTTGGGGTGGTTTGTTTCACAAAAATATATAACTGAAACTGAAACATGTGAACATAGTACGCCTATGTAAATGTTCTATTTATTAAAAAAAAAATCTATAAGCTGAGTGTGGTGGCGCACACCTGTAATCCCAGCACTTGGGAGGCTGAGGCAGGAGGATCACAAGTTCAAAGCCAGCCTCAGCAATGGCAAGGCACTTAGCAACTCAGTAACTCCCTGTCTCTAATAAAATACAAAAAAGGGCTGGGGATGTGGCCCAGTGATCGAGTGCCCCTGAGTTCAATATCTGGTACCTAAATAAATAAATAAATAAAAAAAAAAAATTTAAAAAATTCTATAACCAGGTGCTGTGGCACATGCCTATAATCTCAATGACTCAGGAGGCTGAGTTAGGAGTATCTCAAGTTCAAAGCCAGCCTCAGCAAAAGCGAGGTGCTAAGCAACTTAGTGAGACCCTGTTTCTAGCTGGGGATGTGGCTCAGTGGTCGAGTGCCCCTGAGTTCAATCTCTGGTACCAAAACATATATATATATATATATATACCTATTTTTTTTCACCCTGTTCTATTCCATCTATATTATTAATGACAGTCATTAATAAGATCTTTAATTCATTGCTTTGTTCATTTCCTAGGTCCATTTACTCAAAAGGATTTTTTTCCTGTCCATAAAAGGATATTCCAGACTCATTTTTATATTTTCTAACACCACATAATGGAATCTTGTACGTTCTAAGAGTCCTGATTCTTCTTTTAAGATTAATACAGATAAAATGATTAGTTGGGGATTAGGAGCACATATGTATTCATAAAGTCTCAAAAATGTAATTGCTGCAAGATTTTTTTTTTTTTTTGGTCTGTTTTCCACTAGTTTTGCCAAAGCTGTATTTTCAAAAATTCTTTCTATCCTTTCCTTTTCCTCCCTTCTTTTCTCCCTCCATTCCATCCTTTCTTCCTTCCTTTCCATTTATTTTAAGATGGGATCTCACTATGTTGCCCAGACTGGCCTTGAACTCCTCATTGTATCTTTAGTAGGCCTTTCATTCCAGATAACCATTGGGGATGATTCAAGTAATGATTTGGCAAATATCTACCTCAGACAATAGTGTCCTATCAATTCCTTTTAGCTACTCATTGCCCTTGCACTCTCAAATATCCAAACATAGGTTTTAGTCTCTGTGAGATATGATACCTGGTACCATTTTCAGAATTGGTCAAAATTCTTAGTTACACATGGCAGAATGCACTCTCGTTAAACAAATGGCTTATTAAATAATTCTGGAGAATCACAGTGTAATGGTTAATTTGAATTGTCAATTTGATTGGATTAAGGGATGTTGAGGATTAAGAGGTTTATGGGTGTGTTTAGGAATGATTGGCATGTGGGATAGCCCACTGAAATGGAGACCCTCCCTAAGTGTGGGGGAGCACTGTCCAATAGGATGATGGTTTGGATGGAATAAAAGTTGGAAGAACAAGGAGGCAGCATCAGATGCAAGCTCAATTTTCTTGAAAGGTTTCTTGATTGCTGCTGCCATGTCGGAGTCTGGCTTCTTCACTCTTCCGAAAGTGTACTCTGCCAATGATTCTCTAGAAGAGTTCCGTCTCTCGGACTAGCATAGCACTCTTGATCCCTCTTATTCTTGGACTGCACAGCTACTGGTTCTTCCAGCTCTCCAGCCTGCAGACGGCCATTGTGGACTATCCAGCTTCTGGTTGTGTAAGCCAACCTAATAAGTCCCCTTTTTATAATTAAACTTCCCATTGATTCTGTTCCTCTAGAGAACCCTGACTAATACAGATTTGTTTGAATTGTCAGATAACCAAATATTGGTATGGAAAATGCAGCAGGACAAGACAATCACAGTGTATGACTGTAAGGCTACTACGTCTCATGCAACATGTGTGCATTGAGATCAGTTTGTTTGTTTGTTTTTTTAATGTGGTACTGGGGATTGAACCCAGGGCTTTGTGCATGCAAAGCAAGCACTCTACCAACTGAGCTATATCCCAGCCCCTTGAGATCAGTGTTTTAAAATTAAATGCACACTGGTCATATTTTAGTGTGACTAGAGATATGTTCCTTGGACAGTCTGATTAACAGAGAAAACAGGAGATACCCAAGGAGTCAATTTTAATAAGCAAAATGATCTTAAGTATGTTTAATACATCATTCACCAAAACTCACTTTGGCTACAGAGTTATAATATAACCCATTATGGGTACAATAATTAGAACTGTGGATCCAACAGACTTCGAATCTGATGTTTCAGTGCTTTTTTTTCTTAAGATGTACACAGTACACTGATCTGTTGTACTACAGGTAGTAATTTTTTTTTTTTTTTTTTTTTTTTTTTTGCTAAAGAGTTTTTGGAACAATTAATGATTTGCTTATATCATTTACAGAAAAATTTCTTGTTCATTAGGGAAGACTGGCTTATAAATTGGCTCTCCCAGTAATGTTATAGGTATCTGGATATTTTTATTTCTTATATTTACTTTCTTATATTTCTGTAGAAGAGAATTAATGGATAATTCTACATGTGTTTGCTCATTGTTAATAAAAGTTTGCCTTAGGTAAATTCATTTATAAAGGACATTTTCTTCTGCTAAAGACAATTTTCAGAAATCAAGGTAATGACCATAAACTTTATGCCCTCAATTGTAGTATCAAAAATCAATTACCAAATAGGGCATTTGATTTAAAACTATGGAAGTAAATTAATCTTTTTCAGTTTGCTGTAATTAGTATAGTTGGTGTCACTGAAGAATTACAAATGTGAGTTATTGAACTATAGTGAAGTAAAAATACTAAAAAAATACATTGGAATAAGATAAGTCCACATTGTTTCAAGGCTTATCCAAAACATACAATTCAAACACTACAACTTTTAGGAGCATCTACATTTTTTAATTACATTTTTTTGTTACATAATGAAACAAATTAGTATCACTCAGTTTAAAATTTCAGGACTAAATTCTGTATTGTATAATGTAAAGTACAAACTTTAATACTGGCATCTTGGTGGAGAAGAAAAAATATTGGGTTCTCATTTTAAATCAAAGGGGTAATTATTGTGCTAATGTTGTTTTAAGTTTAAAACCTTTAATCAACTACAGTAAATATTATATAAAATTCTGATTCATGCATATTTTGATGTTTTTATTAACATACATTAATTGTACATATTAATAAGGTGTTCAATGTGATATTTCCATACATGGATGTAGCACTAATCAACTCCAGCCTTCAAGAGTTAATTTTTTAAAAAATATTTATTTATTTGATTTAGTTGTACACTAAATGAGATAATGCCCTTATTTGTATGTGGTGCTGAGGATCGAACCTGGACCGCACATGTGCTAGGTGAGCATTCTACCGCTGAGCCACAACCCCAGCCCAAGAGTTAATTATTAAAAAAATAATTGTTCTATTTTCCTCTAAAATTTTCAATTTGAAGTTATATTACTGATGTTAACATTAAGTTACATACTAATGCTACAGTTCTTGCATATAGCACATTGTTATCCCTTAATTCAACCTATTCTTGTCACTAGCATCATACTGACTTCTTTTTAAGAAATAATATAATATAGATGTGCCATTTTCATGGTGTACCTTCTTGAGTTTGTTTCTTGTGTAACCCTCCTACACAACAAAGGATTGGGTTTTGGCTTTTGAACCAGTTACAAATTCAAACAAAATAAAACAAAACCTGCATTTATCTCACTTATGTTTGTTGATAGAACAGATACAAACGTCTTCTTTTTTATTTTAAATATTTTTTTTAGTTGTAGATGGACACAATATCTTCATTTTATTTATTTATTTTTATGTGGTGCTCAGGATCAAACCCAGTCACTCACGCATGTGAGGCAAGCACTCTACCACTGAGCCACAATCCCAGTCCACATTTAGTCTTTTTTTTGGTATTATTTTTCTATATTTTCTCTTTTAATTCAATATTGTATTTAATTTGCCCCCCACATTCACTTTTTCTCTGTGTGTTTTTTCTGATAATTTGAAAGGAGTACTTTTAATTCTTCTGCTGGTTACTTTTATAAATTTATACATTGTACTCAACTATTTTTCTTGATTTAGAAAATGTATATAATGTCTAATGACTCCTCAGTAGGAAATACAAAACACTTAGCACATTTTTCTCACCCCCTTTCTGTATTTCTTCTCCTGATTTTTAATGACATTGTTAATTGTCAAATTTTGCAACATATATATTGTTTTTCTATAACAAAATATCTGCATTGGTTAATTTATTTCTATACTTAAATTTATTCAATGTTCACTCCCAGTCAATTTATCAATATTTCTACTTCATCTCTAAATTGAGTAGATTCTGTTGCCCAATGCATGTTTTTTCTTTCATTTCACATTTGTGTGTGTGTGTGTGTGTGTGTGTGTGTGTGGACTAAAATCTATTTAACAGAAATCTCTAATACAGCACAGTTTTACTCACTTTCCACCTCATGTCATGCTCTGATTATTTCACTTAGCGTCTTACTTCACTTATGGATTCCAAGTCCATCTATGCTATGGCAAGTGGTAGATATTCTCCTTTTTAAAGGCTGAATAATATCTCATTGTATGTGTATTACATTTTCTTTATCCACTTGTCCAGTTTTGCATACTGCTCTGTACTTTCTGAGTTCACTCAGGTCCAAGGATGCGTGCGTGCCTTTCACCTGTCTTTTCACTTGAATAAGAATCATGCCCAGAGCCCCCACTTTATTTCCCTGAACCTTTTGTAGCTATTACTGCATTGTCTTCCGTCAGAAGAGTTGTGCTGACAGCTTGCCTTTGTCCTTTTAGTAATTTGTTCATATATGTAAATAATATTTTGTTTTTTTTTAAATATTTTTTTAGTTGTAGGTGGACACAATACATTTATTTATTTTTATGTGGTGCTGAGGACCACTTGCCTCACAAGTGCTCTACTGCTGAGCTACAACTCCAGCCCCAATATTTTGTTCTTAAATGCAGTAATTTAAGCAGAACCTGTTTTTGTTGGTAACCGGTACAATTTTTAATATTGCAAATTGCACTCTTCTATTGTTCTTGAAATTTGATTTTAAAAATCATACCTATGATACATTTTCTGTTTTGTTGTCTTTTGTGTTTATAATTTTCCATATCATTTCTTTTTTTTTTGGGGGGGGGGATTGGGGATTGAACCCAGTGGTGCTTAATCACTGAGCCACGTCCCCAGCCCTTTTTTTATATTTAGAGACAGGGTCTTGCTGAGTTGCTAAGTGCCTCACTAATCTGCTAAGACTGAGTTTGAACTTGTGATCCACCTGCCTCAGCCTCCTGAGTCACTGGGATTACAGGCATGAGCCACTGTGCCCAGCTGCTGTTATATTTTTATGGTATCTTTTATTGAGTAGAAATTCACACTGATAATCAAGTCCATCATCCTTTTATTGCTTTATGACTTATAATTTTGGATTTTTATTAGGTTTCATTATCTTCTATTTAATTTTCTTATTTTTATATTTTTATATTTAAACTTATAATTCATTTAGAAGCTGCTTTTCTCATGACTGTAAGTGAAATAATCAACTTATTTTTGTCATATTGAGAGTTTACATTGTTCCTCCAACACTATCTGAAAAAAGGTCTTCTGTCCCCATTGGTTTGTTTGACATATATCATATACCTATACATTTGTCTAATTTTGTGCTTCCTATTTTGTTTCAATGGTCTATTGAAACTAGGGAAATTTTACCCTTTTTACTCTTTTTTTTTTTTTTTTTTTTGGTACTGGGGATTGAACCTAGGGGTGCTTAACCACTGAGCCACATCCCCACATCCCCAGCCCTTTTTATTTTTTTACTTTGAGACAGGTCTTTCTAAGTTCCTTAGGGTCTTGCTAAATTGCTGAGGCTGTCTTTGAATTTGCACCATCTATTGCCTCAGCCTCCCAGGCCACTGAGATTTACAGGTATTCACTACTACACTTGACCCCCTTTTATACTCTTGTTTTTCAAAGCTGACTTGGTTATTTATGCACCCTTTGACATTTTTGCTTGTGCATTATCTATTATTTTGTGGCCTTAGGATTTTCTAATTAATTTGCATAAATTCAAAGGGATTAATATATATATTTCGCACATACACTACATAGTATATGTGTGATATATTTGATGTAAAAATTCCCTGGCTGTATTTATATTCTTGGTCTATGCAAATAATTATCAAACAGTTAATGCCTCTGTTACAGTGGTATATTTGCATATATCTGGCATAATTGTGCCTATGCCAGAGCAGTTAAACAAATATTTTAATATTTTAATTGTTTTATTTCATGTTCTTTAAGTATCTTGGAACTAAATGTATGAATGCTTTTACAAGTTTTTTTTTTAATGTAGCACCAGTCAGAAATTAGTCTTAGAATTTGCTTCATTTAGTAAATAAGAAAATAGAGACAAAAAGAGTTAAGCTGACTTGCCCAGGAAGAGACAGGTTAATTGTTGTTGAAGTCAGAAATATGATTCACATATTTCTTAGCTTTTTTTTATATAGTTCTAATCTTGTCTATGGTTTGTTTACTGCTGAGACTCTCATTTAGCTGTAAGAAAACACATTTGCCAAAATAGACTTCTCAGGCATTAATTCTTTTTCACTCTATTTTGATCCTGTGTGACCCTCATTATGGGTCTTCTGGGACTGGGGCAATAATATTCTTGATAAGTATGGTAAAATTGACACTAGAGTAGGGCACTTTGGCAGAAATTTCTTGCCATCATAGCAAGATTTATATGTCTGTAAAAGCAATTCTCATTATCTGCACATTCAAGAAAGTTCAGGGTGTGGTACAGAAGTGATACATACTTGTTTTATATACCTTCTAGTTAAAATAATAGGATGCCTGAGCAGGTGCAAGTATTTTGCAAAATGCATGCTACTTACTAAAAAGCTCTCTAAGGATGCATGTAAATATTTAAATATTCTTTCCGAAGTCCATCCTATTAGGTCAAGGAAAAACAACTCCATAATACAGACTGTTTATTTCACAGGATACTGGCAGCTGGTGAATTTTATTGATTGGTGAATTTTGTCGTGTCAATTTGGCTAGGATACTTTACCTTTTCCAGAATTCCCTTTCCTCTATGTTGCCTGTTAGGATAGGCCACAAGGAAGTTTGGTGGGAGATTTGGAGGGCCTTCATCTCTTGTTGCTTATTATTTTGTGCTTCATCTCTTGTTGCATATCTGCTGGTTCACTTTCTGTGTGAGTGGTGACCAGGACTGCACTTGTGCCACTTCCCCTGGAATCAGTGTCTATGGTTTCTAGACAGCTGTATAGGGTTGGCATGTAGATGGAGGGCCCTTGTTCCTGCAGGACATTCAGTCCATTAAGGTGAGAATCAAAAAGAAGCGACACATTCATCAGTCTTTTCTCACAGGCACCAGCTTGTTCTTGTCAGTTTGGGACTGTTCTCACTCTTTTCCACTTTACATTCATCTTCCCCTCCCAACTCTCTGCCATGTGGACCTCAAGTTCCAGTATTAGAAGGGGTCTGTTCACAGAGACTGTTTAACCAGCTCCTCAACTTGGTAAGATCAAATACCTGTAATTAATTCCCATACTTCCTGTCATCTGTCTCATCATAGTTCTTTTTTCCTGATTAAATCTGGATCAGTTAATATTTTTCATTTATTTACAGAAGTATTCCTTGTAAGTATGCATTAAATAAAATAGAAGGTATTTTGTACTTTGGGTTGCAAATAAGTAACAGAAAGCATATGGTGAAATAATTTAAACATTGCAAAAAATTTGTCTCCCATAGTTTTGAAGTACTTTCTTTCTAGAGTAGTTAATCAACAATTCAGTGATCTGATTGAGAATCCAGATTCCTTCCACTTTCTACTCTGTCATCCTTGAGCTAATTTTCTTCATCTGTTATGGTTTGGATGTGAGGTGTCCCCCAAAGCTCATGTATGAGACAATGCAAGAAGGTTCAGAGAAGAAATGATTGGATTATGAGAGCCTTAACCCAATCAGGGAATTAATCACCTGATGGGATTAATTGAGTGGGCATGTGGGGTATGGCTGGAGGAGGTAGGGCATTGGGGACATGGCTTTGGGATACATATTTGTATCTGTCAAGTGGAAATATCTCTCCCCCACACTCCCTGCTTTCTGATCTTCATGTGAGCTGCTTCCCTCTGCCGCACTCTTCCACAGTGTTATTCCTGCCTCCCCTGGAGCCCTGAGGAATGACGCCAGCTGTTTATGAGCTGAGATCTTTGAAACTGTGAGCCCACAAATAAACATTTCCTCCTCTACAACTGTTCTGATCAGGTCTTTTAGTCACAGCAGTGAAAAAGCTGACAAAAGCATCATCACAAGATGGCTGCTGTAGCTCCAAGAGGAAGCAGCCAGCAGAAGGAGAACTCCACTTCTCAAGTGCCTTTCAGCATCAAAGGTCTTTGTCAGAAGTCCCTATAGCAGGTTTCCCTGCATACTATATTGACCAGTTGTTGCATGTGTATGTGTGTTCATGTGTGTAAAAACACATATAGTTATGTGTAACATACACAGATATATATTACATGTACACTATATATACACATATAATATGCACACATATATATTATATATACACATATCCATGGGGGATTGATTCCAGGGTCTCTGCAGATATCAAAATCTTGCTCAAGACCCTTAGATAAAATGGTATAGTATTTGCATATAACCTATATACATCCTCCTATATATTTTAAATCATCTCTAGATTTCTTATAACACCTAATACAATGTAACTTATATAAATAGTTGTTTGGGGAATATGACAAGAAAAATATTTGTACATGTTCAGTATAGACACAATTTTTTTCGAATATTTTTTAAAAATATTTTTTTTTAGCTGTTGGTAGATCTTTATTTTATTTATTTATATGTGGTGCTGAGAATCGAACCTAGTGCCTCACATATGCCAGGCAAGTGCACTACTACGGAGCCACAGTCCCAGCCCCTCAAATATTTTTGATCTATGTTTGGTCATATCTGAGGATATGGAATTCACAGATACAGAAAACTGTTTTATATTAGATGAATGGAGCACAAAGATCAGCTTATATCATTTAAAGTATACTGCTGGAGCTGACAGTATCCAATCCTTCCCAGAGTGAGGTGGGCAAAATGTAATAATCTGGGACAAGCAAGAAAAAAAAAAACATGTTCCTGAGAGACAAAAAATAACATCTGCTGCATCGTGATGGATATTTTATCTCCTCATATCAGACCTCTTCGTTTTAAATCCTTAAAAATGTACTTACTCTCTCTCTCTCTCCTTTCCCCTCTCCACACATCATCCCTTTGCAATCCATCTACTACTTTCATGACTTTATTTTTATTTTGTTTCAGTACTTGATTTTCACATCATTGTTAATGGTGACCACTCCCACACTATAAGTCACCATATTTAGAAGCCTCTGGGCATTTTTTTCCGGTTGTCTTTCAGCACCTTGAGCTCTGCTTAATTTTTAGCAAACCATCTTCTGTCCTCAAATCTTTATTCTTCACCTCAGTGAGGAATTCTCAGAAGAATTCCAGTTAATTGTGATTTTGCTCTAAGTGCTAATGATGTGAAAATAAACCCCACGAACACAAAATGAGAACTATGCACCTCACCTATCAGTAATTTTAGCATTTGAGTCAGTAAATACTTTATACTGGCCTTCAAAAATATCTTATGCTGTTCTAGAAAAGTGCTCTAGTGAAGGCTTACTAGTGGATCACTACAGCCAGTGTGGTCAGATTCCCTTCTACTCTTTTCCTTGACCCTCACTTCTTTGCTCCATTCCAATGAATTTCCTCCCTCACTCCCTCCTTCCCTCCTTTCCTTCCCCCCATTATGATACTTTTATTTTTTCCTGATAATCTTGTTGAATCTGGGGCTTTGCCTGTGCTAGGCAAGTGCTCTATCACTAAGTTACATCCTGAGCCCATTAAAATTTTTTTTATTTATTTAGAGACAGGTTCTCTCTGTAAGTTATCCAGGCTGACTTCAAGCTTATGATCCTCTTGCCTCAACCTCCTGAGTGGCTGGAATTATAGACATGTGCCATCATGCCCAGCTCCAATAAACTTTTGTTATGTATAGGATGTCTTTTGAAACTGTTACCTCTTCCAGCACTTCCAGAATGCAAAAGTTGAGAATATATTTCATATTTTACTTCTACCTACCAAAGCTACAAAATGTCAGTATAAATAATTAAATTATGTATAGAAGTGATTAAAATTTTATTTTAATTTTTTATTTATAATACTATGTATTACAATACATAATGCACATATATAGCATCTTTTTACATACAACTGTTTGTATACAAAGTATATTCATACCATTCAGGTCTTCAATCATGCATTTGGGATAATGATATCCATCTCATTCAACCACCTTTTCTTTTTTTCTTCTTCTTTTTTTTTTCCCCTCCCTCCTCCTTGCTCTCTCCCTTCTCCTCCCTTCCCTTTGACCATTCTAGTGTTCGTCTAATCCTCCTATGTACCCCCATCCAACAACACTGTGAACTAGCCTCCTTATATCAGAGGAAACATTCGGTATTTGGATTTTTGAGATTGACTAATTTCACTTGGCATTATTTTCTCCAACTTCATCCATTTACCTGAAAATGCAATTATTTTATTCTCTTTTATTGCTGAGTAAAATTCCATTTTGTATATATACCATATTTTCTTTATCCACTCATCCACTGAGGGACATCTAGGTTGGTTCCACAATCTACCTATTGTGAATTGTGCTGCTATAAACATTGAAGTGGCTGTGTCACTGTAATAGGCTGTTTTTAAGTCCTTTGGGAATAGACCCAAGAGTGGGATGGCTGGGTCATAGGGTGGTTCCATTCCCAGTTTTCCAAAAAATCTCCATACTGCTTTCCATAATGGTTGCACCATTTTGCAGTCCCACCAGCAATGTATGAGTGTGCCTTTTTCACCACATCCTCTCCAACATTTATTGTTGTTTGTTATCTTGATAGCTGCCATTCTGACTGTAGTGAAATGAAATCTTAGAGTAGTTTTGATTTGCATTTCTCTAATTGCCAGTGATGTTGAGCATTTTTTCATGTATTTGTTGATTAATTGTGTATCTTCTTCTGAGAAGTGTCTTTTCAATTCCTTAGCCCATTTATTGATTGGGTTATTTGGTTTTTTTGGTGTAAAGTTTTTTGAGTTCTTTATATATTCTAGAAATTAGTGCTCTATCTGATGTGCATGTATTAAATATTTGTGCCCAATTAGTTGGCTCTCTATTTACCTCTCTGATTGTTTCTTTTGCCGAGAAGAAGCTTTTTAATTTAAATCTATCCCATTCATTAATTCTTGATACTAATTCTTGCACTACAGGATTCTTATTAAAGAACTTGGGGACTAATCTGACATGTTGGAAATTGGAGCTTACTTTTTCTTCTATTAGGCGTATTGTCTCTGGTCTAATTCCTAGGTCCTTGATCCACTTTGAATTGAGTTTTGTGCATGGTGAGAGATGAGGGTTTAATTTCATTTTGTTGCATATGGATTTCCAGTTTTCCCAGCACCATTTGTTGAAGAGGCTAGCCTTTCTCCACTGTACATTTTTGGCACCTTTGTCTAATATAAGATAGCTGAAATTATATGTATTAGTCTCTGTGTCCTCAATTCTGTACCATTGGTCCACCTTTGACTTATGTGTATTGATTTTGTATCCTGCCAATTTGCTGAATTCATTTACTAGTTGTAAAAGTTTTCTGGTAGAGTTTTTTGGGTCTTCTAGGTATATTATCATGTCATCAGCAAATAGTGCTAATTTGAGCTCTTCTTTACCTATGGGGATCCTTTTAATTTCTTTCGTCTGTCTAATTGCTCTGGCCAGAGTTTCAAGTACTATGTTAAATAACAGTGGTGAAAGGGGACATCCCTGTCTTGTTCCAGTTTTTAGAGGGAATGCTTTCAATTTTTCTCCATTTAAGATAATGTTAGCTCAGGGCCTAGCATAAATAGCTCTTATAATGTTGAGATATGTTCCTGATATTCCAAATTTTTCCAGTGTTTTGAACATGAAGGGGTATTGTATTTTGTCAAATGATTTTTCTGCATCTATTGAGATGATCATATGATTTTTGTCTTTAAGTCTATTGATGTGATGTATTATGTTTATTGATTTCCGAATGTTGAACCAGCCTTGCATCCCTGGAATAAACCCCACTTGATCGTGGTGCACTATCTTTTTGATATGATTTTGTATCTGATTTGCCAGAATTTTGTTGAGGATTTTTGCATCTATGTTCATTAAAGATACTGGCCTAAAGTTTTCTTTTTTGGATGTGTCTTTGCCTGGCTTTGGAATTAATGTGATATTGGCCTCATAGAAAGAGTCTGGGAGAGCTCCCTCTTTTTCTATTTCTTGAAATAGTTTGAAGAGCATTGGTATTAATTCTTCTTTGAAAGTCTTGTAGATCTCGGCTGTAAACCCATCAGGTCCTGGACTTTTCCTTGTTGGTAGCTTTTTGATGACGTCTTCTATTTCTTTGCTTGTAATTGATCTGTTTAAATTGTGTATAGCCTCCAGTTCCAGTTTAGGCAAATCATATGTCTCTAGAAATCTGTCAATGCTTCAATATTTTTTATTTTACTACAGTACAATTTTTCAAAGTAATTTCTAATTATCTTCTGTATATCTGAGGTGTTTGTTGTGATATTCCCTTTTTCATTACGAATGTTAGTAATTTGAGTTTTTTCTCGTCTTCTTTTCATTAGCATCGCTAAGGGTCTGTCAATTTTATTTATTTTTCAAAGAACCAACTTTTAGTTTTGTCAATTCTTTGAATTGTTTCTTTAGTCTCAATTTCATTAATTTCTGCTCTGATTTTAATTATTTCCTGTCTTCTACTGCTCTTGGTGTTGATCTGTTCTTTTTCTAGTACTTTGAGTTGTGATGTTAAGTCGTTTATTTGTTGGGGTTTTTTTTTTTTTTTCTTTTAAGGAATGAACTCAGTGCAATGAATTTTTCTCTTACTACTGCCTTCATAGTATCCCAGAGATTTCTATACGATGTATCTGTGTTCTCATTTACCTCTAGGAATTTTTAAATCTCTTCCTTGATGTCTTCTTCAACCCCTTGTTCATTCAGAAGCATGTTGTTTAGCTTCCAGTTGTTGGAGTAGTTTTTCTTATTCCTTGTTTTCTCATTGATTTCCAATTTCATCCCTTTATGGTCTGATAGAATTCAGGGTAGTACCTCTATTTTTTTATATTTGCTGAGAATTGCCTTGTGACATAATATATGGTCTATTTTGGAGAAGGAGCCATGTGCTGCTGAGAAAAAAGTGTATTCGTTTACTGAGGGATGAAATATTCTATATATGTCCAGTAGGTCTAAGTTATTAATTGTTTTAAGGAGGCCTAAAGTTTCTTTGTTTAGCTTTTGTTTGGATGATCTATCCATTGGTGAGAGAGGTGTGTTGAAGTCCCCTAGGATAACTGTGTTGTGGTCTATTTTACTCTTGAACTTGAGAAGCGTTTGTTTGATGAATGTAGGTGCTCCATTATTTGGGGCATATAGATTTATGATTGTTATATCTTGTTGATGAATGGTTCCCTTAAGTAGTAAGAAATATCCATCTTTGTCCCTTTTGATTAGCTTTGGCTTGAAGTCTACCTTATTTGATATGAGAATGAAAACCCCTGTTTGCTTCCGCTGGCCATGTGAGTGATAAGACTTTTCCCCGCCTTTCACCTTCAGTCTATTGATGTCTTTATCTACAAGGCGTGTTTCTTGGAGACAGAAAATTGTTGGGTCATTTCTTTTAATACATTCTGATAATCTGTGTCTTTTGAATGGCGAGTTTAGGCCATTAACATTCAGGGTTATTATTGAGATGTGATTTTTATTCCTATCAATTTTTATTTGTATTATGGTCTTTAGCTTGATTTGGTTTCTTTTCTGGTTGGTATTTCCCTTAGTTTAATATCTCCCTTTGTTGATTTTCGTTGTTATTTTTCTCTTCTTCTTCATGAAAAATTTTGCCCAGAATGTTCAGAAGTGCTGGCTTTCAAGTTGTGAAATCTTTTAACTTTTGCTTGTCGTGGAAGCTTTTTATTTCATCTTTGAATATAAAGCTCAATTTTGCTGGATATAAGATTCTTGGTTGACATCCCTTTTCTTTCAGAGCTTGAAATATGCTATTCCAGGATCTTCTTGCTTTTAAGGTCTGGGTTGAAAAATCTGAACATAGTCTGATTGGTATCCTCCTATATGTAATCTGCTTCCTTTCTCTTGTGTCTTTTAATATTCTCTCCTTGCTCAGTATATTAGGCATTTTCATTATAATGTGCCTTGGTGTGGATCTGTTGTGATTTTGTACGTTTGGCGTTTGGTAAGCCTCTTGAACTTGGTTTTCCCATTCATTCCTCAAGTTTGGAAATTTTTCTGTAATTATTTTATAAAATAAATTACTCATTCCATTGGCCTGAAACTCTGCCGCTTCCTCTACCCAATCACTCTTAAGTTTGTCCCATAATTCTTGAATTATGTTGTCCCATAATTCTTGAATGTTCTGTTCTTGGTTTCTTAGGACTTTTGCTGTGTAATCTAGATTTTTCTCTAGGATATATATTTTGTCTTCAATGTCTGAGGTTCTTTCTTCCAAGTGGTCTACTCTGTTGGTGATGCTTTCGATTGAACATTTATTTTGGTTTATTGCTTCTTTCATTTCTGGAATTTCTGTTTGGTTTCTCTTTAGAGCCTCTATCTCCCTATTGAAATAGTCTTTTACTTCCTGTATTTGTTTTTGGAGTTCTTTGTCAAAATGATCTTTTACCACCTGATTTGCTCCCTCATCTCATTTTTGAGTTCATTCTTAAGTTTTATAAACATTTGGAATATGTAATTTCTAAATTCCATCTCTGGCATTTCACCAACTGTGCTTGCCATGGAATCTACTGAGGAGGTATATTGATTTGTTTGTGTCACTTTCTTTCCTTGTTTCTTCATATTGCTTGTGTGTCTTTTCTTCCTGCACTGTGAGACCTTGACTATTTCAATTTTACCTTAAAGCCTTATGTTGCTCCTGTAGTACAATGCTATCAGATCCCCTTATAATTCCTTTACACTTTAAAATCTAACACTTTTTATTCAGAAAATTCCAGTTTGATCACAATGTACAGATTTAGTTAGCTCAGATATTTTTTCCAATTTACTCTGTATGTTTGTGATGGGGTTTATAGTTTCAAGTATTGGACACAGAGGTGATATGTTTAGGAGGAAGGAAGTGAGTGTATTGAATTGTTCTTTCTTAGAAAGTATGAAAAGAGAGTTCTATGGAAGTGGTTTAGTATCAGCAGACAAGAGAGGAAAGAGAATGGAGTGAATAATTAGGTGGAAAGACCAATTTATATATAAACCTAACTTATGCAGCCATTGAGAGAAGAAATAAAGAAAGATGGAAAAGAAAAAAAAATGACAAAAGAGTAGGAATTAGTGTAAGAGAGAGGAGAGAGAGAGTGATTCAAGAAAATAGAGAATAAACTATATATAACACCGCTTTGCTATATAGTTCAATTGCGCCTGTTCTAGAAATCCCAATTTCTGTGTATAACTTGTTTTTGCCTCTGTTGAGTATGCAATGGCAGGGTGTAAATAGGGAAGATGAAGGAAGAATAAAAGATACAAAAGTGAGAAGGAAGAAAAGAAAGAAAGAAAAGAGGAGCAGAAGCAAACAAACACACTGTTAATCAAAACAAAAAACAAAGCCAAACAAAACAAAAACAACAACAAAACAAAAAACAACAAAACAAACAAACTAACAAATAAAAGTCAAACCCAGGAACAAGTCTCAAACAAAACGGACCCTGGGAAGCCCTTCTTTTTTCCCTTCCAGTTTAAGCCAATTGTCTTGGATCACGTTCAGACAGTCAGCAATCCTGTTAGTGGAGTCAAGGCTGCACCTTTGGCCAGTGGCAGAATGGCCCAGCAGAAGAGTGGCTCAGGGGTTGTGTGTTAGCAGATGAATGGCACCGGGAAAGGGACCCTCCAGAAGACACCCTTTCCCCACGCCCACCCACAGTTGTAGCTTCTTGGGGCTGCTGTGCTGGCCTCAGACACACTCTCCCCTGCTGGTTGTCGGAGCCTCACCCAGGTGTGCACTGTTCTCAGTGCGCTGGTGGATCCTTGGATGTCTGCAGCTGCTTTTCCTTTCTGCCTTGTTTTTTTGTCTCGGTCAGCCACTGCTTTCCTCAAAGATGGCGGTGCTCTCCTTGGGCTCATCAGCAGTTCCACATACCTTTGTGTCACTCCGGAGCATGCAGGATCGGTTTGGCAAGTTGCATGAAAGAGCTCTATGTGGACATCACTCACATCTAGTTTCCTTTTTATCCTTCTTTGCTGTTTGGTTTTAAAGCCATTGTCTGGATCTTCCCCTTGCCACAATGTTATCGGGCAGGCTGCGCCGGCAGTGCTGATAGCGCTGTTTCAGACTGTGGACCGCTCCATCTAGGCCCCCATCCGTCAGTGGTCTGGTGTTCGTTGTATTTCACCATCCAGAGGTGCATGAATATCTCAGCTCCCTTTTAGTTGCAGGAGAATTGCTCGTAACGTGTTCAAACTTCCCACTAAGCATCTTTTAGTAACTATGTCCAGAGAGCACCTCTCTCCTGTCCGCCATCTTGGATTCCCTCTCCAGATTAAAATTTTAGTTACATAACTAACATATCTTTTGAATTTGATATATTTCATTATAATAAATAATATTTGTTTTTTATTTATAATAGTAGTATGTATTACAATTCATAATGCACATATATAGCATCTTTTTACATACAACTGTTTGTATACAAAGTATATTCGTACCATTCAGGTCTTCAATCATGTATTTAGGATAATGATATCCATCTCATTCATCCACCTTTTCTTTTTCTTTTTCCTCCCCTCCCTCCCTTCTCCTCCCTTCCCTTTGACCATTCTAGTGTTCCTCTAATCATGCTATGTACCCCCATCCAACAACACTGTGAACTAGCCTCCTTATATCAGAGAAAACATTTGGTATTTGGATTTTTGAGATTGACTAATTTCATTTAGCATTATATTCTGCAACGTCATCCAATAAATGATATTTGTGATAAGATGGTAATATTAGTATTGCTGACAAATCTCTACCGGAGCATGCACAACTAGTGGTAAGATGGAGATTCTCTGGTAATCATATGCATAATACTGCTTGGGTCACTATGCCCTTAGCTCATCTCTTACACCTGTTCTTCTACCATAGGGGAGATACTTAGGGTCATGTTTGTCCCTGTGACTGTATTCGAGTTCTCCAGAGGAACAAACCAATAGGAGATATATATATGAACAGTCTCTCTCTCTCTCTCTCTCTCTCTCTCTCTCTCTCTCTCCTCACACACACACACACACACTTTTAAATATATATCATCCATATACCTTTATATATATATATATATATATATATATATATATATATATATATATATATAAAGTAATTATAGAGTAATTTATTTCAAGAAATTGGCTGATGTGATTTTGGAGGCTAGCAAATCCAAAACTCCTAGGGCAATCCAGCCCAAAACTCCTAGGGCAATCCATCTGGAAACATCAAGCTGGAAATTCAGGCAAGAATTGATATTTGTCTTAGAGAATAGGAAAAAAAATCTCTTAGGAAGATACATGTAACAGCATTGCTATGAGTTGATGAGTATAAATGGCCAATGTACTCCAACAAGTGATGCTGGTGACTACATTCTGTATCCTCCACACAGGCATATTTATCTTTTAAATGTATAAAGTAGCAATAATTACAATTAATTATTATTATTAAGCACCTTTCCTATATGACTTTATAATTTTGCTTTGCACCAGTGAAACTACAATTTTAACTATTTTATGGTTGTGGAAACTGACCAAGAGAAGTTAATTTTCCTAAGATGACATCTACTGATGGGGGGGGGGAACAGATCAGGTTTTTTTTCCCCCCTTCAGATTTCACCATTCTCTACTTATTCCACTAAGCTTTCTCCACAAAGTTACTAGTTATCGATAGCATCTGGCTTTGAGGTCCCTGTGGACAGAGTCTGGAAAGACAAGAAGCCACTGTGAGGAGAACATGGAGCCTAGTGGCCAACTTTGCTTTCCTCAGATGGGCTGTCTGCATATATGGTGTCTCTGAATACTTGAGTATTGTCTGGATGTCTCTGGAAAGCAAAAATCTTGCTAGGTCCACCACATATGACAATTATTAAAAGCACACAGTTGTTCTTATGGTCCATTGAGTTGGTGAATCCTAATTTTCAAAATCTTTTTACTATATTTTGAGTTTGTAAAACTTGCAATTTATGTAGGGCAATAAAAGAAAAAAATTTCTGTCCTTCAAAAAGAAGACACTGTCCCATTTTCACATCATGTGTCCCTGACCATGTTAACCACCAGGGGGCAGTAGGAGTCCATCTGTTAAATGGCCACAGACAACGTTCTGCAAAGCATTTGGTTTCAGACTTCCTAAAAATCTTAAAAATCACGAATCCTCTCAAATCAAATAGTTTGTCTTTATCTAAAACTGTTCAAGTTAAGGACAAAATTATGACATGTTATAAAAAAAGATACAATGTCTGGTATGTTTTAAATATTGACTTTTAAAAATAAAATCGATAAGAACTTGCCCCCATATCCTAGGGAATCTAAATATCATAGCAACCTGATACCCTCGATTATGCATTTAAAAATTACATAATGAGGTGTGAGGGATGTCCTCAACCTGCTTCCCTGCCAGTCCTCATCCTTGTATTTAGTTAATGGAACACATCTGATTTTTATCTAAATTAGCACATTATTTTAAGGATCAAGGAAGACTTATCTGAAAATCAATGTGTTTATTAGTCCATATCTTCTAATCCATGTTCACATCTTCATAGGTAGGATTTGGCATTATACATTTTAATAATTTAAAACATACTAGTTTTTATTGAAATTAATCATACACTTAATATGAAGACAGAGATATCTGCAAAAAGCAATGCTTTTGTGAAAAAGAGTAGTTCCCACCTTCATCATCTAAGCCAAGTCTACTTTCCTTTTTAACTCCAATGCCTGATCCTTATAGTCATAATATCATACTTCTATATAAAATATACATATTGCTACTTTTCAATTTTATAGTCATTAACTATTAACTCTCCATTATAAAGATGAAACAGTTCAATTTTATCTTCATCTGCCCCTGATACAGACTTCCCATGCCCTATCTTTCCTGTATAGATAACTTTAATAAGAACAGTTTTTACATTATGATAACTATGTAAACATTGTTTGCTGCTAAACTGTTGTAATATGCTGTAATTTCTTCCTTTTTTTTTTTTTTTTTTTTTTTTTGGTACCGGGGATTGAACTCAGGGGCACTCGTCCACTGGGCCACATCCCCAGCCCTTTTTTGTATTTTATTTAGAGACAGGGTCTCACTGAGTTGCTAAGTGCCTCGCCACTGCTGAGGCTGGCTTTGAACTCGCGATCCTCCTGCCTCAGCCTCCCAAAGTGCTGGGATTACAGGCGTGCGCCACCGCGCCCGGCTTAATTTCTTCCTTTTCTCTTCCTCTTCCTCTTCCTTTCCCTTCCTCTCCCAATCCCTTTCTCCTTTTTGACTGAAAATATCTTCTTGTCCTTGGAATTTGTAAGTGACCTGTTTTTCACTTAATTTGGTCCCACAATCTCCTTTAATTGTGTAAATCTCCAGTTAATATTTTCAAATACATTATGTTTTGTCCCAATTTCATCTTCTTTATGAAGTCTCTTCCAGAGTTGCCTGGCTTTTCCTGCTGGTATGCCTGCACTCTGCTGCTCAATATGCCTGATCTTCAGACCTTTCTTTACCTTGTATTAGGGATTCCCTCAGTCTTCCTCCTTTGTTGGATGCTTTGATGCCTGGATTCCATATTCTCCTTCTTGCTTTTTTATTTCCCCCATTATTTTGGAGGAGTATTCCTCCAATAGCATTCTGAGAAAGGATGAATAGATATTAAGTTTTCTTTTATTTTTTTGGAGAGTGCATTTCTTTTTTTTTTTTTTTGTGTGTGGTACCGGGGATTGAACTCAGGAGCACTTGACCACTGGGCCACATCCCCAGCCCTTTTTTGTATTTTATTAGAGACAGGGTCTCACTGAGTTGCTTAGTGCCTCGCCATTGCTGAGGCTGGCTTTGAACTCGCGATCCTCCTGCCTCAGCCTCCCAAAGTGCTGGGATTACAGGCATGCGCCAACGCGCCCGGCTGGAGAGTGCATTTCTAAAAATATTTTTTTCCAACCTCCAGCTTAATTGATAATTGAGGAGGCTTTAAGATTTTAGGATGGTACTAACTTATGCTTTTTAAAATTTTTTCAGTTTGATTATGAAAACATGTTACTTTCTAATCTTTGTCCATATTTATAGGACCTTTTCATTTATAAAAGTCCACTGTTCTCACTGGCACTCACACTCTGATTTGGAAATTCTTTAAGATAATTATTTGGTAGACCTATGAAATTAAAAAAGCTTCAAAGATGAAGTAAATGGAATTTAACATATATCATTGTAGGAAACAAAGGAATTGCCCTTTCAGTTGCTTTTGCAATCTTTTCCCATCTCTTTATACTAATTTTTTCACTTCCAGTAACTCACCATTCCCAAACTTACCTTGATTATCACATTTTTATGCCTTTGCTTGTGTAATTTTCTGAGCTCAAATGATATCTGTATTAAAGTCCTACCTGTCCTTCAGGTTCTACTTCATTTCCAGTATTCTTCATGACATTTACATCATTTGCTTCTAACAAAAAAAAAGGCATTTATTCTTTTTTGGAGCATTTTATAAAAGTTTATCCCATTGGCTGTGGGCTACTTTTATGAAAATTTCAGCCAGGAATTTTTAGGCAGACAAAAAAGAATGGATTCAAAGCAGGAAGCAGATTCTTAGAATGTTAATAACTCTGCTTCAAATCATGGAAGGAACAACTGGCTGTGTAGTCTTCATGAAGGTAGCACAGTGAGGTCGCCTGTCTAGGCAGTTCTTAAGATCTTGATCTTTCTTTCAAATGAATTAGAAAATAGTATTTACGTATCACTGAGAATGGGAGCAATTGTTTGGTAATAGTTTTCCATGTTGGCATTAAACATTGACCTGGAAGTTAAAGAGACATTGCTCACTGAAAATGACCTTGTCAGATGAATTGTCACAGTAACAGAACAGCAATAATATAAGGTTGAACTTGTGGGTCTCATTTAGCTCTGGAACATTTTTTTAGGTTCTCTTTCAACATTTGTTGGTAAGGGGGACTTTAAGTTTTCACAATAATATGTCACTGATTTCATTCTCTGAAAAATGACAAACTATCAAGGGCTTGAAGAGTAAAACTCAAGAATGTGGTCAATTGAGCCACTATTTTACCTTCTTAGGAAAATTCATATCTTGTTTTCAACATATAAGCTTATGAGATTTCAGTCTTAAGGTGCTTAATTCTTTTTTTGTGTGTGTGTGTGGTACCAGGGATTGAACTCAGGGGCACTCGTTCACTGGGCCACATCCCCAGCCCTTTTTTGTATTTTATTTAGAGACAGGGTCTCACTGAGTTGCTAAGTGCCTCGCCACTGCTGAGGCTGGCTTTGAACTCGCGATCCTCCTGCCTCAGCCTCCCAAAGTGCTGGGATTACAGGCGTGAGCCACTGCGCCCGGCAAGGTGCTTAATTCTTACTATTCACTAGAGTAACACAATATGAAAATAAGAATATGATCTTTACTGGCATTTTAATGTCATGATATAGTGTTTTAATTTCATCTCCCTTTTCAAAAGCAAATGGTTTTCCTTTCAGAAGCCAGGCTACAGTGGTATGTACAAGCCTCATCACTTATGTGTCCATGATTTCTTCATATGACATAAATAAAAGAGTTACAGCCATTGTCACACTGTCACAATAATTTTCACAATTTCATTAAGTGTTAGGCCAAGGTGTTATATTTTCTACATAGCTCTTCTCTGTGAATCATACCATGTGTGAATTGACACTGATGTATAAAATATTGTACTTTCAGTTTCTCTCTCTTCCTTCTTGCATATCCAGCTGGGACATTTGAGTTATTTATTTGGAGTTTGTGTCTGGGGTTAGTAAACTTTTTCTGGAAATCATCAGAGTTAATATTTAAGGCTTTGCAAGCTGTGCATTTTCTGTTGCAACTACTTGGCCCCGATAGCATGCCTATGTTTAAAAAAAACATGAAACTATATTTATGCGCACTAAAATGACATTTTCATACATCAGAAAATATTGCTCTTTATTATTATACCCATTTAAAAATATAAATATATTCACATCTGGTGGATTGAGTATTAGTGAAGCAACTTTGATATGTGGCCATAATTTGTCAATTCTTGACCTATCAACATGGCTCAGAAAGAAAACCAATTAACCAAGTAAAAATTGTTCTTATTTAGTCTGGGTTTTCAGTAATAAAACAAAACAAACAGAAATCATCAAATACTTCTACTTTAGATATATTGCATATGTTCAAATGCAAATCATAACTTGATCATCAGCGATAAACAGTAAAATGAATTATATGCTGGCCCACAGAAAATTACCGCCCTTCCACGTTATATACCATTTACATTATATTACATCTAACTGTCATTTGGAAAAGAATTTTCACCAATAGGTTAATTTTTATTTGTTCATTAGAAGACTGATAAAAATGTTATATTGTTGACCAAGTTTCATAATAAAGTTGTTGCATTTTAGCTCAGATACTTTTATTCTTTGGGGAAAAGTTATAATAAAAAACTTCCCAGCTTGAGCTCAATTGCTCTTTAAGAAAAATATGTAGTCCTGAGAGTGTATGTGTGTGAGGTTTTTAAAATATGATGTATGTCTTTCATAAGTTTTGTTCAGCTATTATCTCTTTTAATATACCATGCTCCTATTTGCTTTAATATTTCCTTCTATAAATATTATTGCAGAATAATATTGACCTGACATTCTGTCTTCCATGCCTCCTAAACATTCTTAAATGTCTTTTATTATTAACTATTTTAATCATTATAAATAAATTCTAGAAAATAATATAACTCACACCCATAAGTTATCTTTGTCAAAATAGCATTTTTCCAGAATGTTTGTTATACTTATTCTATTTTCAATATAGTTACTTATAGATATGCATATACAGATATATTAATATAACTGAAATCTCTGGGACCCCATCTCTGCATCTATTCCCTTTTCTGTCACTCCCAAATATCATTCATATTTTCATGTTTTTTAGTGCATAATATGTCCTAAAATCTCACATAAAAATTAAACATTTTGATATAATCAGGTATATCAATCTTTTATTTGGAGAATTCGTTTACTTGTGGTTTTAATCTGTTGTTCAAGAAATCCTTACTTAATTTCAGGTCATAAAAAGTAAATAAATCTATAGTTTATTCTAGCATTTAAAAAGTTCTTCTTTTGAGACACACACACACACACACACATATACAGTCTAGAACTTATTTTTATGTTTCAGGAAGTAAAGATACAATGTTAATTTTTGCATATAAATAAGCATCATTTCAAGCACTATGTATTAAATTTGATTTTCTTTTCCCACTGATGTCAAAATCATTTCCATCATACGTAATGACTGTGTGTGTTGTGTCTGTGTGTGTGTGTGTGTGTGAGAGAGAGAGAGAGAGAGAGAGAGAGAGAGAGAGAGAAAGCTTCCAGCCTGTTTCACTGACTTAGTTGTTCTAAATGTGAGGTGACACAGCATTGTTACAATTGTTCTGTGTTAGGTAAGTTATTAATATGTGGTAATACATGTTGTTTGAGCATGTTTTCAAGATTATTCTGCTCTCTCTGCTGTAGGATACTGACCTTTTGTTTGTTTGTTTTAAAACCTGCATAGTAATAAAATGTGGCAGGTGTATAAATTAGAATAAATGTCAGTCTGTAATTTGGCCACTTATCTGCTTTCAGAAAAATAATTAAATTATTGCGTATTGATAACATTATTCTTTTGTAGGTTTATAAAACTAATTGATTTTATAAGAGTCACAATGCATGGAATCCTCTGGGGCTACATGTCACTATAGACAAGTGTTTTAACAGATAATATACTGGGACTGGTGGCAATGGATAAATATTCCAATAAAGTTAATTTTTCTTATAATTATCATGGTATTAATCACAGTTTTCTTTTTTGGCTGTTTGTGCAAAATCATTGCATATTTAGATTTGTTTGCTTCAGCTTAAACAGCATCACAATCTACTCATACTGGAGTGCTGCTCTTTAGTTTTTCTTCCAATTTTATTTTGAGTCACAGTATTTACATTCCCATTTTCATCACTCCTTTTATTCTTTAACGAGTGACTTTAGAGCTATGAAATGCTTTCTTTGAGTTGGGATGATAGCAATAAAAATACAAATATGACAGATACAAGTGATGATTTTTAATTGATTTGAAAACACCAGGAACCAAGAGATAAGATTTCACTTTAGATGAATGTTAGGTAAGAGTTACTGATTGATGCAATTCAACTTCTAAAAGATTAAAAATTCTTAGATCATAATGATATTTTAGTAAAAATTATGATCTTAAATTCTAAATTTATTAAATATATACAAACTACTATAAGGTGTTTTTTTTTTTTTAATTTAATTGCCAAACACACTGAGGATCTGTTGTAGAACATGAGGCACCAAGCATCCAGGGTGTGAGCAAAGACTTTTCTTTTTATTCAAAGTTGTTGTATATGACAGTAGATGCATTTAAATTCATAATACACATATAGAGCACATTTTTACATACCTCTGGTTGTATACAAAGTATATTTATACCATTCGTGTATTTACTTAAAGTTTCAGAGTTTGGGATATATTGCATTTCACAGAAGGAGAGCTTTTGCAATCTAAAGACCTATAAGCTGACAGAAGGGCAACATGAACCTCAACTGTAGCCGGATCGAGACCCTGACATACATCACCTTAAATGTCATTCTGTTGCCTAGAAAATCCCCTATGATATTTTATCTCACCACTATGTGTTTTCATGGAACTATAGCCACTGACCAAAGAATAGTAATTTTTATGATTTGAGAAGTTTGTGTGGATATTTTCATCATATTTTTATTTTTCCAAAATTATTATGCTCCTAGTTTTAAAAAAGTTTAAAGTACTAAAAGACTTAAAAAGGAACACACACAGCAGTTCCCCTGACACTTTAACATCTAAATCCCACTCTCCAGAAGCAACCACTTTAAACTTTTAGCTTTTGTTCCCCTGATATTTACTTACATATGCCTATATATGTATCACTTTCTCTTGTTTTATAAATTTTAAGTTTTTAAATTGATTTTCATGATAGCAGATAATTTTTGACCTATTACATCCTCCCCCCACATCTCTCATCCAATATGGCACTAATTCAATTTTTCCTTACTCTTATAAGGTGTTTCCATTTGTACTATGTATTAAACATTTGTGTCCAATAAGCCAAGCTGTATACTACAACTTTTCTTTTTTCATTTTTTGGAATGGAGGATTGAATCCAGGGGAACTTAACCACTGGGCCACATCTCATTCCCTTTTTATTTTTTTATTTTTTATTTTTTTGGTACCTGAGATTAAATTCAGGGACACTCCACCACTGAGCCACATCCCCAGTCCTTTTTTGTATTTTATTTAGAGACAGGGTCTCACTGAATTGCTAAGTGCCTTGCCATTTGCTGAGGCTGGCTTTGAACTTGCGATCCTCCTACCTCAGCCTCCCAAGTGCTGGGATTGCAGGCGTGTGCCACGGATTCCCGGCTTATATTTTATTTTGAGACAGGGTCTTAGTAAGTGGCTTAGGGCTTCACTAAGTTGCTGAGACTGCCTTGGAAATTGCAATGCTCCTGCCTCAGCCTCCCAAGCTGCTGGGATTATAGACATGTGCCAGGGCACCTGGCTCCAATTAGTTGTTTGTAGATTCTACATATATTTTGCTTTATGAAAAAGTTTTATGTAGATTAAAAGAGATATATGTAGTATGGTTTGTCCTGCAAAATTATGTGTTAGAGACCTGTTCCTCATTATAATAGTGTTTGAAATGTGATGAGACTTTTAGAGGTAATTTGGTCACAGAGGCTCCACCTTCACCAAGGTATTAAGTGGTTCCTGAGAGAGGAGATGGTTATTGCAAGAGCAGGTTGTTGTAAATGAATCTGACACTTCACTCTTTTGAAGTGAGTGACTGTAGGTTGTGCTCATCTTTCCACATGCACCTGCTTATCCATCTGCTTTTCTACCATACACAGAACAGCATGAGAAGTCAAGCACATGTAGCCCCCACATCTTGCATTTGAAGTTTTCAGAACTGTAAGCTAAATAAATGTTTTTTCTTTATAAATTACCCACCCTCAGGCATTTTGTTATAGCAAAATAAAACAGACTATGAATTGAATCATTAATCTCTCACTGCTTCAGTTTTAATTATCTATAAATTGGACAGTACTTACTGCATAGGTAGTTATGAAAACTAAAATGAATTCATACTTGCAAGGTGCTTAGAACAGTTTCTAGTACATGGTAAATTCCATATGCATACACATGTTCAAAACTAAAACAAAATAGTAAAAGTATATGGATTCAAAATAAGTGAGAATAATAAAGCAAATTTTTAAAAGTGTTTAAACAAAATGTAGTACACAAAATAGTTTCCATGAATTCCTTTAAACTAACCAGAAGTGAATCACTATCTTGGCTTTGAGTTTTCTGATATTTGGACAAAGTAGGATAAGTGATCAGTTATATGATTCACAGTGTCAACAACTTAAAAACAGAGATAGTATTATTCCTTCTATCAAGAAGAAAGAGGGGATCCAAGATGGCGGACTAGAGGAAGCAGCACTTCAGGGCAGCTCCGTGGAAAGAATCCAACAAAGCAGATAAATTGCCCTTCATCATATATATATAGTCTGAAAATACTCATCTCCTGGATGGTTTGAAAACCGTGACCCGGGAGAGAGTGAGACAAGCTGTCTGTAGCGGCTAGAGTCACGTGGCTTCTGCAACACCTCCCGGGCAGAGCACAGGCGGTGCAGAACAGAGCCAGAGCAGGGAGACCACGCTGTGACTGCAACCCCAACCATACTCGGCCCGCCAGGGTGAAGCCAGCGAAAACAGCCGGTGGGATTAGTGCTGGGAGACCACGGGAGACCACGGGACGACAACGCCAGTTCAAATCCAAACTCGGCCAGACGCAACCCTCAGCAGTAAAGCCCCAGAGAAAGCCGTAGGGAGACCTGTGAACAGGCAAGGAGGAACTCGCGACTGGGAGGGCCTTCAACAGACAGCGGGGTTGGGGGGGTGATGCGAGTCCATTGTGACGACCCTCTGCGACCCTTCAATTGAGGAAGAGCACAGGAAATAGACTCCACAAAAAGACCCATCTCCAGCATCACTCCTTGCTAACCAGGTACGCAGACTTGCCCCTGCCCACAAATTCTCCGCATTAGCCAGAGAAGATCTGCCGAACAGCTAATTTAACAAAATCAGAGAGTAAGAAAATAAGCTGCCTAATTGAGACTTGTGAATTCGACCTTGTGGTTTTTTTTTTTCTTTTTCTTTTCTTTCTTTCTTTCTTTTTTTTTTTTTTTTTATGTCATTGTCGTATAGTTGTATTGTGTTTTTTTCTTTCTTTTTTCTTTTTTCTCCTTCCCCATTTTCATTCCCTCTTGCCTCCCATTCCTTATTTCCTTATCTTTTGTTTTATCTACACCCTGCCCCTACATTCTCAACAGAGAAGAAAACAAGTTGTATACAACAACTTGGAATCTTAAAACTGGGGCAACTAAATAGTACTTCAAATGGTCTTTTACATAGTCTCCTCTCTCTTTTTTGACTCACCCTGTCTTCTTTCTTTCATTAATTCTTACTACCCAGCCATTTTCTAATTTCTCTCAACGTTTACATAAGTAAGCTGAAATACACATCGGTCTTCACACTTAACTGTATACTCCAATTCCTTTCCTCCCTCTTCTGCTATTAAACTACTTCCATAGATTTCTAGTATTACACTCCCAAAGGAGGGGGGAAAGCAATATCCTTCCCTCCTTCCTCCTAAGCATATCACCTTTGTACCAAATATCTGAAATTATAAACCCCATTATAATCTCTCAGAATATATTGGAGGCAATATCTAAATTCTCTAACTGTAAATTGTGAACAAACTGTGATTAACTGAATAAAAAATGTCTGGTTTTAAGGTGTAAAGTATATATAAGGGGAGCTGATAGAATCCTACAACAGGAGCCATTAGGCCTTAAGGTAAAAACAAAAAAAGGTCAAGGTTCCACAGTGCTAAAAGAAAAGACACATAAGCAATATGAAAAAACAAGGGAAGAAAATGTCCCAAACAAATCAACATACCTCCTTAGCAGATTCCCTCACAAGCACAGTAGATCTAATGACAGAACAGGAATTCAGGAAATACATAATCCAAATGATTATGGAGCTCAAGGACGAATTCAAGAAGGAGGTGAGAGAGCAAATACAGGTAGTAAAAGATCACTTTGACAAAGAACTTCATAAACAAATACAAGAAGCAAAAGACTACTTCAATAGAGAGATAGAGGTTCTAAAGAGCAACCAAACAGAAATTCTGGAAATGAAAGAAGCAATAAACCAAATTAAATGCTCTATTGAAAACATCACCAATAGATTAGACCACCTGGAAGAAAGGACTTCAGATAATCAAGACAAAATATACAATCTGGAAAAAAATGGAGAGAGCATAGTAAAAATGGTCAAAAATCAAGAACAAAACATCTAAGAAATTTGGGACAACATAAAAAGACCAAATTTATGAGTGATTGGGGTGGAAGAAGGATCAGAATTCCAATCCAAAGGAATTAATAATTTATTCAATGAAATAATAGCAGAAAAATTTCCAAACTTGAGGAATGAATGGGAAAACCAAGTCCAAGAAGCTTACCGAACACCAAATGTACAAAATCACAACAGATCCATACCAAGGCACATCAAAATGAAAATGCTTACTATACTGAACAAGGAGAGAATATTAAAAGCCACAAGAGAAAGGAAGCAGATTACATATAGGAAGAAATCAATTAGACTATGTTCAAATTTTTCAATCCAGACTTAAAAGCTAGAAGATCCTGGAATAACATATTTCAAGCTCTGAAAGAAAAGGGATGTCAACCAAGAATCTTATACCCAGAAAAATTAAGCTTTAGATTCAAAGATGAAATAAAAACTTTCCACAACAAACAAAAATTAAAAGAATTCACAACTCAAAAGCCAGCACTTCTGAACATCCTGGGCAAAATACTCCATGAAGATGAAAAGAAAAATAGCAATGAAAATCAACAAAGGGAGATACTAAACTAAAGGAATTACCAACCAGAGGAGAAACCAAATCAAGTTAAATACCATAAACAAATAAAAATGGATGGGAATACGAATCACATCTCAATAATAACCCTGAATGTTAATGGCTTAAATTCACCATTCAAAAGACACAGACTGTCGGACTGGATTAAAAGAAATGACCAAACAATATGCTATCTCCAAGAAACTCACCTTATAGAAAAAGACATCAATAGACTGAAGGTGAAAGGATGGGGAAAATCTTACCACTCACATGGGCCACAGAAGCAAGCAGGGGTTTCCATTCTCATATCAAATAAGGTAGACTTCAAGCCAAAACTAATCAAAAGGGACAAAGATGGATATTTCTTACTGATTAAGGGAACTATTCATCAACAAGATATAACAATTATAAATCTATATGCCCCAAATGATGGAGCACCTACATTCATCAAACAAACTCTTCTCAAGTTCAAGAGTAAAATAGACCACAACACAGTTATCCTAGGGGACTTCAACACACCTCTCTTACCAATGGATAGATCATCCAAACAAAAGCTAAATAAAGAAACTTTAGGCCTCATTAAAACAATTAATAACTTAGACCTAACTTAGACCTAATAGAATATTTCATCCCTCAGTAAGCGAATACACTTTTTTCTCAGCAGCTTATGGCTCCTTCTCCAAAACAGACCATATATTATGTCACAAGGCAACCCTCAGTAAATACAAAAAAGCAGAGATAATTCCCTGCATTCTATCAGACCATAATGGGATGAAATTGGAAATCAATGATAAAACAAGAAATAAAAAAAAAATTACTCCAACAACTAGAAGCTAAACAACACTTTACTGAATGAACAAGGGATTGAAGAAGACATCAAGGAGGAGATTAAAAAATTCTGAGAGGTAAATGAGAACACAGATACATCATATAGAAATCTCTGGGACACTATGAAGGCAGTATTAAGAGGAAAATTCATTGCACTGAGTTCATTCCTCAAAAGGAAAAAAACCCAACAAATAAATGACTTAACATCGCACCTCAAAGCACTAGAAAAAGAAGAACAGACCAACACCAAGAGCAGTAGAAGACAGGAAATAATTAAAATCAGAGCAGAAATTAATGAAATTGAGACTAAAGAAACAATTCAAAGAATTGACAAAACTAAAAGTTAGTTCTTTGAAAAATAAATAAAATTGACAGACCCTTAGCGATGCTCACGAAAAGACGGAGAGAAAAAACTCAAATCACTAACATCTGTGATGAAAAAGGAAATATCACAACAAACACCTCAGATATACAGAGGATAATTAGAAATTACTTTGAAAAGTTGTATTCTAATAAAATAGAAAACATTGAAGACATTGACAGATTCCTAGAGTCATACGAATTGCCCAAACTGGATCTGGAGGATATACACAATTTAAATAGATCAATTTCAAGTGAGGAAATAGAAGACACCATCAAAAAACTACCAGCTAGAAAAAGCCCAGGGCCTGATGGCTTTACAGCCGAGTTCTACAAGACCTTCAAAGAAGAACTAATACCATTGCTCTTCAACTTATTTCAAGAAATAGAAAAAGAGAGAGCTCTCCCAGACTCTTTCTATGAGGCCAATATTACACTAATTCCAAAGCCAGGCAAAGACACAGCCAAAAAGGAAAACTTCAGGCCAATATCTTTAAAGAACATAGATGCAATAATTCTCAACAAAATCCTGGCAAATCGAATACAAAAACATATCAAAAAGATAGTGCACCACAATCAAGTGGGGTTTATCCCAGGGATGCAAGGCTGGTTCAACATATGGAAATCAATAAACATAATACATCACATCAATAGACTTAAAGATAAAAACCATATGATCATCTCAATAGATGCAGAGAAAGCATTTGACAAAATACAACACTCCTTTATGTTCAAAACACTAGAAAAACTAGGAATAACAGGAACATATCTCAACATCATAAAAGCTATTTATGCAAAGCCCTGAGCTGACATTATCTTAAATGGAGAAAAATTGAAAGCATTCCCTCTAAAAACTGGAACAAGACAGGGGTTCCCCCTTTCACCACTGTTATTTAACATAGTACTTGAAACTCTGTCCAGAGCAATTAGACAGACGAAAGAAATTAAAAGGATGCACATAGGAAAAGAAGAGCTCAAATTAGCACTATTTGCTGATGACATGATAATATACCTAGAAGATCCAAAAAACTCTACCAGAAAACTTTTACAACTAGTAAATGAATTCTGCAAAGTGGCAGGATACAAAATCAATACACATAAGTCAAAGGCATTTTTGTACATCAGCGACAAAGTCTCTGAAAGGGAAATGATGAAAACTACCCCATTTACAATAACAGCAAAAAAAAAAAAAAAAAAAAACCTGGGAATCAACTTAATGAAAGAGGTTAAAGACCTCTATAATGAAAACTATAGAACACTAAAGAAAGAAATTATAGAAGAACTCAGAAGATGGAAAGACCTACCTTGCTCTTGGATAGGTAGAATTAATATTGTCAAAATGTCCATACTACCAAAAGCATTATACAGATTTAATGCAATTCCAATCAAAATCCCAATGTCATTCTTCAAAGAAATAGAAAAAGCAGTCATGAAATTCATCTGGAAAAATAAGAGACCCAGAATAGCCAAAGCAATCCTGAGCAAGAAAAGTGAAGCAGGTGGCATCACCACACCAGACTTTAAATTATACTATAGATCAATAGTAACAAAAACAGCATGGTATTGGCACAAAACAGACAGGTAGACCAATGGTACAGAATTGAGGACACAGAGACTAATACATATAATTTCAGCTATCTTATATTAGACAAAGGCGCCAAAAATGTACAGTGGAGAAAGGACAGCCTCTTCAACAAATGGTGCTGGGAAAACTGGAAATCCATATGCAACAAAATGAAATTAAACCCTTATATCTCACCATGCACAAAACTCAATTCAAAGTGGATCAAGGACATAGGAATTAGACCAGACACAATACGCCTAATAGAAGAAAAAGTAAACTCCAATTTCCAACATGTTGGATTAGGCCCCAAGTTCCTTAATAAGAATCCTGTAGCGCAAAAATTAGTATCAAGAATTAATGAATGGGATAGATTCAAACTAAAAAGTTTCTTCTCAGCAAAAGAAACAATCAGTGAGGTGAATAGAGAACCAACTAACTGGGAACAAATATTTAATACATGCACATCAGACAGAGCACTAATTTCTCTCAAAAAAATCAACACCAAAAAAACAAATATCCCAATAAAAAAATGGGCCAAAGAACTGAACAGACACTTCTCAGAAGAAGATATACAATCAATCAACAAATACATGAAAAAATGCTCAACATCACTGGCAATTAGAGAGATGCAAATCAAAACTACCCTAAGATATCATTTCACACCAGTCAGAATGGCAGCTATTAAGAACACAAACAACAATAAATGTTGAAGAGGATGTGGGGAAAAAGGTATGCTCATACATTGCTGGTGGGACTGCATAATGGTGCAACCATTATGGAAAGCAGTATGGAGATTTCTTGGAAAACTGAGAATGGAACCACCCTATGACCCAGCCATCCCACTCCTGGGTCTATTTCCAAAGGACTTAAAAACAGCATATTACAGTGACACAGCTATCTCAATGTTTGTAGCTGCACAATTCACAATAGGTAGGTTGTGGAACCAACCTAGATGTCCCTCAGTAGATGAGTAGATTAAGAAAATGTGGTATATACGCACAATGGAATTTTACTCTGCAATAAAAGAAAATAAAACAATGGCATTCGCACGTAAATGGATGAAGTTGGAGGATATAATGCTAAGTGAAGTTAGTCAGTCTCAAAAATCCAAGTACCAAATGTTTTCTCTGATATAAGGAGTCAGAGTCACAGTGGTGTTGGGTGTTGGGGTACATAGGAAGATTAGAGGAACACTAGAGTGGTCAAAGGGGAGGGAGGAGAAGGGAGGGAGCTAGGGGGGTGTGGGGGGCGGAAAGGAAAGGTGGTATAATAAGATGGATATCATTATCCTAAATGCATGATTGAAGACTTGAATAGTACAAATATACTTTGTATACAAACAGTGTTATGTGAAAGGAGGCTCAATGTGTGTATTATGAATTGTAATGCATTCTACTATTACAAATACAACAACACTGAATTTAAAAAAAGAAGAAGAAGAAAGAGAGGGCTGGGCTGTAGCTCAGTGGTACAGCGCTTGCCTAGCATGTATGAGGCACTGGGTTTGATTCTCAGCACCACATATAAATAAATAAAATAAAGGTCCACCAACAACTAGAAAAAAGTATTTTAAAGAAAGAAAGGAAGGAAGGAAGGAAGGAAGGAAGGAAGGAAGAAAGAAAGAAAGAAAGAAAGAAAGAAAGAAAGAAAGAAAGAAAGAGAGAAAAGAAAGAAATGCATCCCAGGTCCACATACCTATTATTTCCACTAAACTTCTCATAGTGAACACAGCAGTGGATTTTATTCATCTGTATCTCATCATCTCCTTCTGTCACATCATGAACAACTCACTGAGGAAGATTTGGGGCTACAGTGGACCAGCAGAAGGCCAGCCATTCTGGTCCAGTTATCTACTATCTTTATGGCCTGGCTTATGTTGGAGTAGTGTTGAGAAGGTCATTAGGAACGATTAGATATCTTATCTTCAAGGCCTCAGTTATCTAAAATTAAAGACAAAATGTGGTGTGGGGGGAGTGCAGTTTAATGCATGGTAAGCATTCAATATCTATGTAATAAGTGAAATTATTTTAGCCATGTATGTTGAAAAGTGTTATAGAATGGTAAATATATCTTCTGCCTTATTATTTGGTGAATTCAAAACATAATTTAACTTTTCCTTGATGACTCAGTTTCATTATAGTTAACCTCTTTGAAGGTCTCGGCATGTCGGGATGCACAAGTCTGTTTGTTTCCTCATTCCCATTTTAGAATGACATCCCTTTTATCCTTACTGTGTTTTGAAGTTCTCTCTTCTGCATCCGAAGCCATCATCAGGTTTATTTTTGGTTATTTCCAGTGCTCCTGCTTCTGCCAGCCATGTTTCTTCTCTCTGTATGTTCACTGCTTCTATTTTTGTAGAATAGGAAGCTGGTCGAATAAAAGGTTGGTAGATTAAGCATGTACGAATTGTTTCTAAATAGAGGCAGGCAAGTCCTGAACAATGGCTAATGGGGATTTTGGAATATTCTGGATTATGCTGTAAGATTTCTTTGGTGGCTCACATACTGTTTTATCTTCCTATTTATTTTTGGATGTGTTTTGGATAGCTGAATTTTCTAGAATACTGATCTTGAGAAAGATGTAATAGTGATCTACATATTATATAATATTATGCTGAGATATATGTCAAAGGCAGAACATTCTTACAAAATATCTAATGAGACAGAGATTGCAGAGGTACAACAGGTAAATCTATCTTGTTTTACATAATAGAGTTCCAGGCAAGAATAGACAAGATAAACTAGATGGCAAAAATGAGACATCAAGAAATTAGGGGTGGGCTGGGGTTGTGGCTCAGCGGCAGAGCGCTCGCCTCGCACGTGTGTGGCCCGGGTTCGATCCTCAGCACCACATAAACATAAATGCATTGCATTGTGTACAACTAAAGTAAATAAGTAAATAAATAAATAAATAAGAAATTAGGGGTATTGAAGACCCAGAGCTTGACCGTTCCAGACACCAATCTGAAACATCACTTGCCTTCCCTTAGCAAGAGTTTGATGGTTGGTCAATGCTTCCATTTATCATTTTTATATTCCGTGGGTTGGAGTGGGAAGAAAATTTCCTCCTTTATTCTCTGAAATTTGAGCATGTTACTTCAAATTCTTATTTGGTAATTTTATTGTTTATTCTAAACATTTTCAAGTACCTGAATATATTTGGGAATGGCATGACAGAAGGCAAGAACAAGGATAATTGAGGTCATTTTCGTTTTTTAAGTTCAGTCAGCAATCTTGAGAAATAGAGTAAGATTCTCAAGAGAACAAGGAAAAAGAAAATCTCTAAGATTTGAGTTTTTCTGGCAAAAAAAAAAAAAAAAAAAAGTGTTTCCCAACATACTGTTAATACAGTCCAAAAAGAATGCACTAAGTATATGTTTACATCTTGAAAGTTTTGATTCATACTATACTTTTTGATGGACATTCTTCCCATTTTAATTAGATAATCCACTGCTGGCAATTGAGCATGTTGATGCTGTTAATGAAATGGGGTATTTAGAACATTGACCTACTTATTTCTCTGAGAAATAAACCATTTATTTTGCCATCTGGCACTTCTTCCCACACTTCTTATCATCTTGGTCCTTATTAAGTTTTTTCCCAAAGACCTAAATGCATCATTTTTCTTGGTCTAGGGAGGCTTCCAAGTGGGTAATTCTTATGTTGTCCATTGACTTGTTCAATTTACTTTAAAGTTATGCAAAACCTTCATAATCCCAACTGTAAATAAATTGTTTAAATTGAGGTTAGAGAAAGCCCAAGGAAGTAACCTTCTTCACTGAGCCACCTGAGCCCAACGCCTGAAGTCATTGAGCCACATCTATGACACATGTTCACAATCAATTCAAACTGCCCTCAAGTGAACTAGCCTCCTAATACTTTCTTTGTAATCTCATCACTCAGAAGCTTGGGAATCATCAGTCTTGTCAGTGCCGATAAAGGCAGCAAGGCTTACACTAGGGTTGGGAGCTAGGAAAGGGGGTTGAAATTTTGCTTATGGAGAACAGGAGCTCCTGGGTGCATTTTTCTCCATTATATCAAAACACAATGGAGGAGGAAATTCTTGTCCGAAGAAATTGCAACTAAGATATGCTATCCTCTCTTCCTGCTATACCAGAACCCATTATTTACCATTTGTGATTTTCTAGGTCCCTGCTTAAGCAAATTATCTTTAAGAAGATTAAAATACATGGAAGGCTAGACATTTTTCAACATTAGGAGAATATTTTGTTTTTTTTCTAAGCACACCTGGTGGCCCTGCCCAAATATAAAGAATTGCAAACAATTCACCAAAGTTAGTTTGGGTTAGTTATTACAAAAATTACTTATAGTTCTCTTTATATGGAGCACTGGAGAAAATGTTGAGACATTAAAGTGATTTTTGTCTCTGTTGATGGGCAAGCAAGAGATACTTGAACCTGTTTCTAAATTAATGCAGGTTAAAAGGCAGCCTACTCAAAGCTAATCCTGTATCTTGGGCAACTTAATGTGGCATCCTTTTGTGGGGAGAAACCACTCAATAATGAGAGATGTCAACTGTTACTGAGTCTAATCCTAAAGAAGAGATGTTTTTTTTTCTGCCCTTTGGCAGAAATAAATTGTTTAAATTCCAGGAGAGATGATATCCAGCTGCAATGCTTTTATGCAGCCTAAAAATTTAACAATATTATATATAATTTTTGATAGATTAATTTTTGCTGAATTAATGAAAAACTGGACGGAAATAACACTCTGAGGTAAGCTCTAGACTTATCATTACTAAAGACTGTGCTTGCATTTTTTTTTTTTATTTTGCCCTCGATATTAGGGACGAGTTTATGTAATACTATAAGGGGTATGGGTGTGTGTGGTGTGAGATCTGACCTAGTATTTGCTTACCATTGGAGGGAAATTCCTTCTCCAGCTGAGATACTTTCTTCTTTCCCATAGGACAGTATAGATAGAATAACCTGGTTTGCTAGATAGATGGTGGTTTAATGCATCCAAGAGTTTGGGTACTAGGTTAAAATAATTTTGAAATGAAATGTTACTCAAAATAATGACTTTTCTATTTGTGGCAGATCATGTTTTCCAAAGATAGCTAAAGATTGCTAATCCCACGTTACTTTCTGTAATGTGGTCTTAATACTACTCCCCCTCAAGGGGTGGAGTTTATTCTCTGTCTTTGAATTTAGTACTTTGATCAGTAGAACATAGTGGAAGTGATACTATGCTATTCTTGGTGTATCCCTTAACCACATTTTATTTATATCTTTCCTGGTAATTAAGAAACTACTCTTCTGTATGTTCACTCTTGATACACTACCTCTCAGAGCCACTGTGCTATGAGAAACTCACACTAAAGTCACACAGAAAAGCCATATGTGGCTACTTTATTGCACATCCCCACTGACCTCCCAGTAGACAGTCATCATTGACTGCCACTATTTAAGTGGGCCATTGTGGATGTCCCATCCAAATGAGCCTTCAGGTCACTGCCACCCCAGGTGACTTCTAACCACCAGTGCATGAGACATCTCAAGGAAGAGATGACAGTGGAGCCCAGCCAATGCACATACCATGAGACAAATAAATGTATTGGAATTATCGATAGACATTATAAAGATAAATTACCCTTGATATATGAAAACTATGTCAGCCTATTTAAAAACATTTCAAAGTTGAGCACTGAAGGTTGAGCATCATATATATATATATATATATATATATATATATATATATATATTTTTTTTTTTTTTTTTTTTTTGCCTCACTGTAAGTTCTTCTAGGTAAGGAAATATGACTATGCAATACTGACTACCTAGTTCTCAATTGCTTGGACTTAGTAAGTAAAGTTTATTAAATGAATGACTCTTCCTTTCAGTGCTATACTCAGTCTAGTCTTCCTACTTACTGAAATTCCTATTCAGTTACAGTGAGTTATTTTATTATTGAATTCATAATCCTATTCCATGATTGCCAAAGAATGTGATTCTGATGAGTAGACAAGTTTCAGCATATCCTTGTAAAGTGATTGCAAATTCTGAAACTTACCTAAGGCTTTATCAACATTATACATATATGTAATATACATAATATACATATAATATACATATTATACATATATGTAAGTGTGTATACAGAGGGTTACACACAAAACAGATTAACTATTCTTTAGTTTCAGACCCCACTGATTCGGACAAAGGTGGTGGAATTCATTCTGTAATGATAAACAAGTGTTTGATAAATAAAATTATAGGACAAATATTTGTCATCTTATAACAATATTCTCCAATACTTTAGGTGAAACCAGGGCTCACCTGCTGCCTGATGCTATGCAGATTTATCTGGCCTGTACTGAGCCAGAGAGATTTTCCCCTGGGGCTGCAAACTCTCTGAAGATAGATGGAACCATACTCTGTGAGCTGTTCATGTTCTGCCAAGAGTACCCGTGGGGCAGAGAAATCAGCCTGCAGCATGAATGAGAGGAAAGTGCTTGTAGAATCAGCAGCAGAGATTAGATCCCAGATGCTTCCCAGCCTTGGTTTCCAGCCTGTGAGCTCACTCTGCGTTCCTGCCCTTTGTTTCCCCTCCTACCTCAGTAACCTTGTATTAAGTCCCTCCTTTCTGCCTTTGTGTTGGAGATAGTTCAAGTTGAATTTGTTGATGAAACCAGAGAATCTTGGTCAATTATTATGCTCTTCAACACCTGAGAGATGTATAATAAATTTAAAAATATATATATAAAGAGGATATCTGATTCCTCCATGTCCCTGCTCTTCTCCATGAATACCCCATGCATTACCTGCAGTTTTGTATCTCTGTCCAGGTCTTCACTAATTGTACATTTTATGAATCTCCCCTCCTTCAAGCTTCTGTCACTTTCTCATTCCCATTTCTATTATTTTATAGTATTTTCCAATATCTTTTCTTTCCATGAACTTTTTTCCATGTGGTCTGTCTGTTGAGCAGGTGTGTGCAATTTCTCTTAACTTCTCTCCTCTCACCTCTCGTAGCGGGGAAAGAACTATTAAAATCAGAGGGGAAGGACTTTGCTTGATTGGCCAATCTAAATCAGTCAGCCCCCTCTAGGAAGCCTTTTCTTCTTTCTCCATTTCTATTTCAAGCATGTTTGAGAGGATGAGAATTCTGCCATTGGCCTAGTCTGAACAATTGTAAGGGGTCTGTGGAGTAGAGTTATGGCCTTGCTATGAGCACTGGACGCCCTGTTCTCACACCTTCCATTTTCAGGTCAGACTATGAAGATATTTTGGAATGTTTTTACCCAAATTAGATGTTCTCTCTACTGGTACTCCAATTTGACCAGGCATGTAATACATGGTCAGCAACAGTAAGTAGGAATTTCACTAATAGAAGCTTTCCCTCAGAGCTCTTCCTATCTGCAGTTCACTCTTTTTTTTTTCCTTTTTCAAATTTATTTTTTATTCTAAGTTGTTAGAAATGACTGCAGAATGTATTACATTTCATATTATACTTGTAGAGCACATTTTTACATATTTCTGGTTGTATACAAAGTATATTCACACCATTCGTGACTTCATACATGCACTTAGGGTAATGATATCCATCTCATTCTATTATCTTTTTTTTCTTCACCCTTTTGCCCCCCTCCTTCCCCTCCCTCCCATTGGCCATTCTAGTTTTTCTCTAATCCTCCTATACTCCCCATCCCAACCCGACTGTGAATCAGCCTCCTTATATCAGAGAAAACATTTGGCATTTGGCTTTTTGGGATTGGCTAACTTCACTTAGCATTATATTCTCTAACTCCATCCATTTACCTGTGCATGCCATGATTTTATTCTCTCTTATTGTTGAGTAATACTCCATTGTGTGTGTATACCACATTTTCTTTATCCATTCATCTACTGAAGGGAATCTGGGTTGGTTCCACAGTGTAGCTATTGTGAATTGTGCTGCTATAAACATTGATGTAGCTGTCTTCCTGTAGTATGCTGTTTTTAAGACCTTTGGGTAGAGACCAAGGAGTGGGATAGCTGGGTCATAAGGTGGATCCAATTCAAGTTTTCCAAGGTATCTCCATACTGCTTTCCATATTGGTTGCACCATTTTGCAGTCCCACCAACAATGTATGAGTGTGCCTTTTTCTCTACATCCTTGCCAACATTTATTGTTGCTTGTGTTCTTAATAGCTGCCATTCTGACGGGTGTGAGATGAAATCTTAGAGTGGTTTTGATTTGCATTTCTCTAATTGCCAGAGATGTTGAACATTTTTTCACTTGTTGATTGATTGTATATCTTCTTCTGAGAATTATACTACAGAGCAATAGTAACAAAAACAGCATGGTATTGGCACCAAAATAGGCTGGTAGACCAATGGTACAGAATAGAGGACACAGAGACTAACACATATAATTTTAGTTATCTTATATTAGACAAAGGCGCCGTACATTGGAGAAAAGATAGCCTCTTCAACAAATGGTGCTGGGAAAACTGGAAATCCATATGCAAGAAAATGAAATTAAACCTCTATCTCTCACCATGCACAAAATTAAACTCAAAAGTGGATCAAGGATCTAGGAATTAGACCAGAGACACTACACCTAATAGAAGAAAATTAAGCTCTAATCTCCAACATGTTGGATTAGGCCCCAAGTTCCTTAATAAGAATCCTGTAGCATCAGAATTAATATCAAGAATCAATAAATGGGATAGATTTAAACTAAAAAGCTTCTTCTCAGCAAAAGAAACAATCAGTGAGGTGAATAGAGAGCCTACTAATTGGGAACAAATTTTTACCACATGTACATCAGATAGTGCAGTTCACTCTTAATCCCTGTAGTTTGGTCCAGGCAAATGGTTGGGGGTGGGGGCAGCTGCAGTGAGGAGGTAAGCAGGAGGCACCAGGTATGCACAGCTTTTGACTGCTCTTGGACCTCACCTGATAGTCATGAGAGAGTTCATCTCCTTCATCCATATGTCTAAACTGCAGAACATTTGCCAGTCCTAAATTCTTGAATGTTCATAGTTTAAAGTAATGTATGTTGAACACTAACTAGGTCTGCTTCAGGTACTATGCTAATAAATCAAGATAAAGGAACAAATTTAATCCTCACAAGGAAGGTTTGAGGTGTTCTCTTCAGGTTTTCATGAACAGGAGGAAACTGAAGGCTAAATATGTTATGGTTTGCATTTCCAAAGAGGCACAATGAGGAAATTGGGTGAATTTATATTCACAATGGTGTGATTCTACACCTTGACTTGTAATCTTGACCAATGTTTCTTCTAAGGTAGAATATAGAAAAGAAATCTATACAAAATGAACCTTTAATTATGGTCCTGTGGCTCAAAATGTAATCAGGATGCATTTCAACATTTCTCACTTGGATTTCTAAGCTCTTTCAGCCTGTTGCTACCCTTACTTACAGATAAACTTCCACCCTTCCCCAACCTCCCAATGCCATCCAAATTTTCAATTTGATAGGCTGCTGAGGATCTGACTTTATGTTGTCACAAGTTATTTCACTCTTTACTTTTCCTTTCCAAAGAGTTAAATGAACATTCATGAGGTGACTCAGGTCCGGAATCCTTCCCTTACACTTGGGGGAAGCCAATCAATAACTTTCCCCTCTGTCCTCATGGCACCAATGACCAACAGTACATTAATAGCATTGTTACTTAGCAGCTCAAGACAAGATCTCACAGGGAAATAAATTTATTGTCCCCATTATTCTTCCCCTTCAGTAAATCCTACCTTACTGCTTCCTGTTACAGGGCTCTGGAGGCCTTCTGGGCTATCAAATACCACCATTCCCTTGGCAGTGGTACATGACTGATTGAGATAATCCTATTTTTAAAAATGTTATCTATCTACTTGGTTAATTTACCCATGGTTTGGTCTTCTATATTCAATCTGATAGCAAAATACTTGCTTTTTTTTTTTCTAGAGTTGGAGTTTTCATTATTGAAGTAAAAGATGAATCAGTGAAATTTCACCTATGAATCCTGTTAGAAAACATTGCCCCATTGCTTTCTACCTGTGGAGTTTGATGGAACTACTTTTAGTGCATTCTAGTTGACAGATTGGCTTTCTCAATTGCTTTGAACATCATCCTGATAAGGCTGAGGTCTTATATCTCAGCTCTGCAGGATGTTAGGGTTTCGTCCTGGGCCTGGATGCCCCAGTCTCTTGGTAAATCTGCACATTCTTCAGAGAGATGAGAAACAAAGGCATTCCTACTCCAAGCACATGGCTCAACATTTTGGGTATAAAGGTAATATATTATTCTATCATTTAGTTGACAGTTTCAAGTATCTTGCTTGCTAGTGATGCTTTGGGTGGCATTGGGAAGAACAGTACAAAGGAAAACACCATCAGAATAATAATGTTGTGAATGACTTGTCCCTTTGGGAGACATACAGAAGAGATGGAAGTGGATACAACATGAAATGATAGAGATTTGCAAGCTGCTTCCTCTTGAATGCCTCAATTACATTCTCTGTGAGGGAGGTTAATGTTCTTTGGTCCACATACAGACATTTGTTTGTGGGAAGAAGAGAGATGGATGTCTTTGCTCAGAAAAAAAAACAACAATATAAGCCTGTGTTATCCTTACTAATTCCCCCAAATAGAACACAGACTACAAGTGTTTTTTTTTTTTTTTTTTTTTTTTTTTAAAGGATGTTAGATAACTTAGAAGATTCTTGGAGTTCATATCATCATTTGTAATTTAAGAAAATGAAAATCTACCCATTAGGTTTTTGGCATTATTCAAGTTTCAGTCTCTGAAAAGTTGGAGCATAAATATGTTGAATTAGTTTTAAGCATGGATTTCATCGTGATGCAGACTATGTTGATTCAATGACCATATCACTATCTCCTGCTTCGTGTGGTTCAGCTGAAATAATTTTCCCTATTTGCTCTGAACTGCGAGATGTAAATACTAAATGCAGTGGATAAACTTTCTTTTAAGAATGTATATTTCCCTCCAATCTGATTTCCTTCATTTAGCATTCTACCTAGAACAGCAAGTGCTTTCCTGAACCCCTACTTTGTATTTCTTTTCCAAAATTTTCTACCTTTCTTGAACAAAGACCAACTTTTGATATTGTGATGAATCTTTTTAAAATCATATAGGTGAATCTCAACAAGTGAGGATTTACTATAGTTTTCAAAGCTAGAAAATCCTGTGCCCAAGATCTTCCTCAACAGGAGTAAATTGTTGCAGTCCATACTGGCTTAAAAAGAACCCAGGTGCAGGCAGGTTACTTGTCTTCAAGGGAGCAAAATTATTACAAAACACAGACCTTTGTGACAATACCATTATAAGTCTCACGGATAATGGTTTATTTGTAATTGCTTAACATTTATAAAGGAAAAACTACAGTAGTAGTAGAGTGAGTTGGTGGGCAGGTGGCACAATTTGCTATGACTAGTAGGGATTTTGTAACCTCCCTTTCCCTTTTCTGCAGGTGTTTCTCAGCTCTTCCAGCAGGTGTCACTATAATCACAGAACAAACATTCCACAGCATGGTATGTCACTTTATTTTTCTAGCATAATAATTTAAGTATTTACACACTGCACACTGTTTCACACAGATACTTAGTCATATACCTATGAACCACATCTAAAGGTTTCTTTGCAAAGACTCAACACACTGTGGGGGGTTCCAAGCAAGGCAAAAAGGACAAAAAAAAAAAAAAAAAAAAAAAAAAAGTCTTTTAAAGACAGCCATGTGGAGCATCTGTGAAAACCAGTGTTTTCCCCCCAAATGTTAAGCTCCCCCAGGAGACTTGTGAACAGCTATAGCATATCCACGTGTTGGTATGACCTGAAGCTCTTCTAAGTACTTCATGAACCAACATGTGCAAGCAGCATTTTCTCTAGGAACTCTAAAGAAAAATCAACCTGGCTCTTCTCTAGAGAAACACATCTACTTCTGAAAGTCATCTGTGGGGACTATAAAGGTTTTACAGGGACATTGCTTAAAAAGTGAAAATAAGTAAATACACTGGTCCTCATACTAGTGATATAAGATGCTTTTAAGCATCGGTTCAGCTACATGATATGGCAAAACCCAATTTTCTTTTCCCAACTACTGGTAGAAGTGTTTATTTTCCCTGAAAAGGACAAAGGTGTATTAATCAAATACATTCTAAACCCAGACACTGTAGGAATCTCTACTATTGCTTTTACTTCACTTTTATACTATTTGCACAAAAATAGTGGTTACAAGTATCCTTGATATTTTCCCTCCTTTATTCTACTCGATTAGAAAATAACACTACTAGCTAACAATAGCTTCTAAACTGGGCACAAGGCTCCACAGTTGAATAAAAGCAGCCAAGTGTCAGAGCTGATGGTGGGTAGGTCCCTAGTCCAACTTCTGTAACAGGGTTAGGTTCCAACTCTCCAGAGTTAAATCTTTAAGAAAACAGGTGCCTTATTTTCCCAGGCTGCCCAAGATTGCTCTCTCATACACCAGAAGGCAGAGGTTTGCCACCTCCAGATGAACTCACTATCCCATCCTGTGACTGGAAGTTACATCAGTCCACTAAGAAATAGAACTTTACAAAATGACATCCTCTTGCTGCCAGTCTGGGACTCCAGCAGTGCCACTGGTCAACAGGATATGGCAAAAAACATGACCTGGTCAACCAAAACTCAGCATACTCTTGGCCTAAATCATGATGGTATTTGAAGTTCTTATCTTTTGTTCGCATTTATGTAAACTTGAATTATTAAAGTACAAATGGTACCACTTTTTCTTGGAACCAAACATTTACAATTGGATATCACAGTAGAAACCTACCTATCCTGAAGTTAAATTTTCATTTACTGTTCTTGTTTTTGTTGTTGTTCTTTCCCTTTGCAAGGGGCACCAACAACAGAATGGAAGCGGCGATAGGAGGAATCATTTTACTCTATAGGGATTTCACCAAGTTACAAGAGCAACTAATATTCAACTACAGGTGTTAAGAGTATCTGATTAAAAAGAAGAGACTTGAGAGCATGAAGTTAGTTAATAGGAACATCTGGACTGACCATGAGCACCCACAGGTAAGTGCATGCTGGGTTAGTCCTAGGGGGCTTTTCTGTCCTTAACACTCTACTCCATTTCATCATGCACAAAGACATGTCAAGGACTCTCATGAAGACCAGGGAGTGGAAGGCAAAGGAAGCACAGAGAACTCTGTGATAGGGTCGGGTCTCAACATCAAAGGAAGATTAACAAACCCTACCCTTCTTAAGGTGAGGCTAAGGAGGCTAATGAGGCGGGGAGAGGGAGAATGTTTCTGGGCCCAAACAGTTAAGGAAGAGAAAGCTAAGAACATGGGCTCCCACAAATTATGGAGAAAGAGCAAGTCATAATTATTACTAAAATTTATGATTTCATATTTTGTTTAAAGGGAACAGAGTTAAAAGAGGGGAAAAAAAAACACAATTTAAACTTGGGTATGGGATGAGAAAAAATCTGAGAGCTACTGAGATCCAGCAGGATGTCTGATATTCTTCTATAAACTGCCATCACTAGGACCTTTCTACCTATAGAAACAGCAGTTTCATAGGTTCAACCTAACAACACATGTGCTTGAAAGAAAATAATTATAGTAACACTCTCCCCGCCTTCCAAAAAAAATAAAATAAAAGTGACAGCTGTTAGAGAAAGGGCTCCTTATTAAGATCAGCATTTACAAGAGTCAAAAGCACCTATAAGGGAGGAGTTAACTGTCCTTTCCAGCTGAGTGAGGACAGAAGAAAGGGTAGGGTCACACTCCAAAGGAAAGGAGGCAGCTCCATCAGGAGGTGGCCAGTGAAAACTGCACGCTATGGCAAATCAGTAGCAATGGGAAAGGGCAGGGGGAACAGCCAAGAATAGCTACAGACAACTGGTCACCTTCGAAGGGAATGCTGGGCATGGTGTCTGTGTATATGTACTATACATATTAACCAGGTACACACATAAATATTTAATATATAAAAAATAAAGTGCTTTCTAACAGGTTCCCGGGCAGGGACAATTATAAAACATTTCACAAAACTGTAAAACAAAATTGATACAATCAAAGAACACTGCATCCAACATATGTGAAAACAACCAAACAGAATATGTACAATCTGGTGGTATCCCAGGATAAACATCCTGTCATATACATGGTATATACATATATACTCTTTTACTCAATATATTATGACAATATATATTTTAAATTTTTGTTATAGACAAAAAATAAAAACAAAACAAAAGACAACCCCTACAAAAACACAATAAGGATCAAGCACGTGAGTCCTAGATTGACAGACAAATCGCTGCCTCCACGGGGAGTCCCATTGCCACTGCTGGGAAAGATGTGCCAGCGTTCCTTCCTGGGGTGCAGTGCCTCCACGTCCTCTAAGGCACTGTGGGCTGCAGCGGTAAAGTTGGCATCACCAGTGGTGAGCAGGTCGAAGACACAGGACTGGAAATAGATGTCCTTCACTGGCATCTTCTCATGGCATTGAGTGTTGGCAGTCTCCAGTGTGTAGCCAGGCCAGGCCTGCACCAAGGAGGTGCGAGGCAAGCTGTGCCCCAGAATGGCAGACACCTGGCCCTGCCCATCATCTATGCGTTCGCTCAGGGGGCAGCCATTCACACACAGCTGCAGGTCCTGGCTTTCCTCAAAGGACATGGCCAGGTCCTCGGGCATTCGGATGGCGAGGGTCAGGTAGCGACCCAGCTGTCGCACAAACACCGTGGTGCCTATGTAGTGGGCATGCATCTCCACGTAGTGGCCACTCTCCCTCTCCACGATACGCAGGCTTTTAGCTTCTCCATCCCCACCGCTGGTGGTGCCATCCACAAAGGCAGCTGGTAGGTCATCTGTCACAGCTTGGTATACTTTCTGATCTGTACACTCACGGTGGGCTTTGAAGATGATCGTGATCTGTGGGAACACATACAAAGGTCAACACAATGGGTGGGAGCAGAATGCCCTCCCCCACTAGCAAGCATGCCCCTCTGTCGGGAGTAAAATGATTTAAAACAGAATCTCCAAACTCAATGCACAAACTCCTATCTCACAAATGGTGAAAAATAAAGAGTATCTCATGTATTCAGAATTAAAATTTCATATAAACTCAGGGGGCCCAAAGAATGTACATGCAGAAAAAGGCTTTCTTTTCTTTTGGTACTGGGGATTGAACCCAGGAGTCCTGGGATATATCCCAAGCCTCTCCTTTTAAAAAATTTTTATTTTGAGACTATCTTCCTAAGTTACCCAGCCTGGCCTCAAGCTTGTGTTTCTCCTGCCTCAGTCTCCTGAGTTGCGGGGATTACTGGCAGAGCCACCACACCTGAATGAAAAAAGCTTTTTTACTTTCCTAAGACAGAGAACAGTGTTGCGGTTGAGAAACAGACTGTTTTTAGTGACAATTTGTATCTCTCTCCTTCCAAAAATGACTGAGGCATGGCTCTGCGAGGGGGAAAAAGCTGCTTAAGTTATATAGAAAGTTTTAAGGGGCTTAATTAACAATGTATCTACCAGAACTTTGCTTTTTAAAAAATTGTTCTTTGGACAATCAGTATATCGGTCCTGACTCATCACTGCAAACTTAATGTAAATGAGGCAGAGTGTGGAGGTACACCCCACAAACAGCTACCAACCATCTGCCTCAGGGACAATTTCTTTAAATCCCTCAATCTGATGCTTTGCATCCCTGTGACAGGGAAATCATTTGGCAAATATAGCTCTCAAGTGCTGGAAGAGACTACATACCCCAGACCTAGTTAGAGCAAATGTTTCCCCAGCAGTGCCAGGGTCCTTTGACTCCTCAGAGCTTTTCCCAGCCAATTCTCAAGTCTTCAAATCACATACACAATGCAGGGAGAGGAAAAAACAAACAAACAACAACAACAACAAAAACCCCATCTATTGAAAAATGTAAACGCCTCTCTTCAGTAAACCCATTTTCTTCCCTGTAGAATCCTTTAATTAGAACAGTCACAACAACAACAAACTGAACTTTAACACACCTTTGTCTCCAACATGCAGTATGGGTAGTAGAAGGGAGGTAACTATGAAGAGATAGGGGTTTCTGTGTCACACAGATGGGAAAACTGCTCCAAAGAAAAAAGGACTACATTTGGAGATTTGTGTTATTGTTAGTAACTGAGGTAACAGCTCATTTCTTTCTTCCCTCTTGAACAAAAAATAAAAGGATCAGGTGACTTCAGTCAAGAACGAGGCAGACAAGCCAAACACTCTGTGAGTGGCTCTGGATGTAGGGAACCTTCCAGCTCCTGCAAGGGAACTAATCAAAACAATAGGCCCTTGTTAAAAAGGCCAGAAAATGCACCCCCCCCACTCCAAGTCCTCACCACCACCCTCAAGTTTATGTCTAAAGTTTTTCCCCAACTCAGCCAGCATTTGCTCACACTATTTAATTCCACATGTTCCCACTGGTGTTACTTGACTGGAATTTTCCAGCCATTTCATTTTACTTCAGCCAGTTATAAAGCCAGATCTGAACCAGCTGCACTGTAGCAACTGGTTAAATTCATATCCGTTGTTTGCAGCTGCAACTAAAAGCCAGACAATGTGCTATGAAAATGCTGGGTTTTCCCCCTTCCTAATTACCCTGAGCCACAATTTGATTTCACTACCAGCCTTCTCACATTTCAACACCTCCTTAACAGCCTGAAGGAGGTGTACCAGAGATGATTTCAGGAAATTTGCTGTGCATCCAAGCATAGGACCTTCCAGAGTGAACGGGGGTTTTGAGCTATATATCTAATGGGACTATAAAATAGATTTATTTGGTGGCTCTAAAGTCAGTTTGACAAGTGCTGTTTAAGGCACACTGGGATCCCTTGGAGGTGAAAAGATTAATTCAAGTAAATTCTGCACCTGAAGGTTAACAATACAGATGGCTAAAATAAGACTAGTAATAGACTTCATATAATCACTATCTTCATTTTCAACTATAACATACTCGGATTAAACAAACCCTTCTATAACAGCTAATTTGTCTTTCTAGTTTGACAAACCTCAAGTTTGTCAAGTTTAAACAAATGAAATTATTTCCAAGAACCTTTTTGTTCACACCAGGAAAAACAAAGAGGAATTACTTTTGTTGGGACAACAAGGAAGAGATATCCAATTCCAAACAAGTTTCCAAAAAGACAAGCAATGGTCCACATTTAGACGAGTGGAATAGTACCATATATACACATCAAGCCTGTTTTTTTCATTAAGCACAACAATTCCACCTCAGGAACTCAAGAGTAATTTCAAACATCTCACACTCTCAACCCCTGCAATGCCTATAACAACTCCACATACCTAGAAGATCACATGAAAACTTGACTCCTCTAATACGTATACCTACAAAATATTCCAGTCTTCCTCACAGATTCTTGTCTTTCCAATTTTCTAGGAGCGATTCTCTCTACGAAAGAAAACTGCAATGATATTCTCGTTTTTTTTTTTTTTTTTTTTTCCATTTTGGGTGAGATGATTTTTACAGAATCTGTATAGAATTACTCACTGAATCAACATGCTGAGGTGATGAATTGATCCCAGAGCATTAGTGAGGCCTCCTGAGAGCTACTCTGTAGTTTAAGTATGTACTGACTAGGAATCTAGATATATAATCAGTGTAAATGTAGAAATTTCTGGGTAATACAGTCACATGACTTGAGTTTTGTAATGTAATTTCATGCCTCGGAACAATTACAACATGAGCTCTTAAAAAGCAAGTGCTCAGCTGTGAAGCGCAACAAATTCATTTTCAGATTGTCTTCCTCTTCAGAAAAGCAAACTTCATTCATTCTTCTTCTTTCTTGCGGTACTAAAGATTGAACCCAGGGGTATTCTACCACTAAGCTCCATTCCTGCTGCCCACCCACCCCCGACTCTGTCTTTTTTGTATTTTGAGACAGGGTCTTGCCAAGTTGCCCAGGCAGCCCTTGAACTTATAATCCTCCTGCCTTGGTTTCCTGAATCATTCTTAATAGTTATCACATCAAAAATATTAAAATTCAATGGGAGTTTTTGCAAGTTCCAAACTTCTTAGATTTCCAAATAGCAGTTATCAGAGCATAAAAACAGAATAGTAAAAATTGTATTTAAAAGCTTTCACACAGCATTCAAAACACCAGCTAGTCTGTTAACTTTCCCCTCCCCCATGCACTGATCTGTATGCGGGTAATAACTCAATTTGGCACATCTGTTCTATGCCACACCATTTATTATTGATGCATGCCATTTCTGTGCATTTAAAATATCAATGTCTTTTGTTAAACCTCCCCCACCCAGTCTCTCTCAACCTTACCTTAGACAAACTACTCTAGTTCTCCTCATTTATTTTTAATGTTTCTCTCTCCCGAGATCTTTACCACCCACAACGTCTATTAGGAAGAGGAAGATACAGCTACACAAACCAACCTCTCCACACATGAAAGGCAACAAAAGCCTAACACGATTTGTTATGAAATATCAAAATTAAGAGGAATTAACAAAACAAAAATAACAAAATAATGAAAAAAAAAATGTTAAATGAAAATGAACTAGCCCACAACAAGGAAAACCTAGGACTGCTTCTCCAAGAAATACAGATATTTTCCCCAGGGACAATAGCCTTGCAAAATGCTGCACATAGGTTTTAAAGCAGCAGAATTCCCCAAAGGCTGTGCACTCAACTATTTGTTCATATTGTATTTTGGAAGAAACATTTATCGGTGTTCAATCAGGCCACTTGGCACTGCAAGTACAGGACCTTTCTGGAATCCTCAAATACCAGAACTGGACTTTCAGATGGAGGGATTCACATCTCTTGGCTTAACATGAATCTGGAAGCTAAACTGAAGTAGTCACAGAAATTAGCTGAAACACATGGAAACACAATTCTGATAGGTACCTGGTTAAAATTCTGCTTATGTCAAAGGAAGTTAAAATGAATTTTATTTCATATAATTAGCTCATATGTCTACTTTGCCACTCTCTGCGTATAATTATAGGCTGAAAAAACAGCAGACTGTGAGGGAGAATGAGGCTAAGGCTCTTCACTCTTATACATGGGAGGGGCACAGAGCCTTGACAACAAGGCCTCTAGAGAGAACAAAACCATTCCAAGAAGAGCACATGCTTCACAGAGGAAAAACAGGCTTCATCTCCATTCCCAACACACTCAAATTCTATATCCGAGGGTCAATTTCTCCAAAAGTTGAGAAGTTAAAGCTAGGAAGTTCCGAAACTCCAAAGGCAGCAGAGGCCTTTGAGGCACCTTCCTTGCCAATCCTCCCTAGCGTGGATCCACCTGCCCATCTTTCAGGGCAAGTAGAAGTGTAGATCTCAACTGAAGCAGAGTTACTCTCTTTAGGTAGAGAGGCAACTGTCCTGTGGTTACACAAAACTGCAGGAAGATTAAAAAAAAAAAAAAATCAGCACATTTATTTAAATAAAGACTTTCTGAACAATTTCATGCAAAAACTGAGAAGGATTTATATATAACATATTTAAGAAAAAAATATTGGGCTGGGAAATATGTGATGTCACTGACAATTTTCCTAAAAAAAATAAAATAAAATAAAAAATAGGGAGGACAATCTGTTAGGAAGTTGTGAGATCAGTGAACTGGAATGTAATTTCACAATCACAATTCAGCCTATATATCAAATATCTTACACAGAGAAAAGACACACAAAAATACAAATTGTTCAGAAATTTTATTGAACTAGGACAAGATACTAACAAGTAAGATAGTATGTGTTTACAAGCTGAATGGCTGATTTAAAATATTATCATCATATGCTCCTTTAAAGGCTTAAATGCAACAAAGAAACCTACTACCTTCAAAACACATATCAAAATAAGTAGGTTTCTCTACTCTCAAGTCTCCTTCCATGGAGCTCTATTCTTGGAGCACTTACAGGAAAGATCCAGAGAAATGGAACGGATCACACTTATTCTTCAGTGTTGCCCTAGGTAATAAATACATGCAGGAACAGGGGCTGCCTTGGCTGCTAGAGGGGTACTTGGCAGCAGATGGAGAAAGCAAAAGCCAAACCAGAAGGGAAGGACACCCACAGCTGAAGGCTGCTAGGGTGGTCCGGAGAAGCATCAAGCTCAGTGGCTAGAAAGAACATTCAAGAATGAAAGGGAAGCTGGCCCAGGGATGACACATAAAAGGGACAGGCACAAAAATGCTGACTTTCAAAGAGTATTTTCTATACACTTGAAACAAGGAAAGCTGAAGCACAAATAGGCACAGAGACAGGGAAACTGGCCAGCTTCCTTCTATACACCAGAGTAACGTGACACTGAGCATGAAGAGGAGAGGCCTCTAGGCCTGTGAGTCTCAGTTATTCTAAAAACTCCAGAGTTTTTTTTCCCTCAGCTGTCTGCTGTGCTCAGACTGCACTGTGAAGAAGCCAGCCTCCCAAAGGAGCTCACTATGCTTCCAGATGCAAAGGTAAGCCTGTGAGGCCAGCCTTACAAGCCTGGGCTGCCACTCCTTTTCAGACCAGAGGCTAAAAATAGTTTGAAAGGCAAGAGCCTGGGCTGGAGGCAGTAATTCTTAGTTGGTCAGATTTGGCCCCAGAAGGTCTTGCCTTCAGGCATCCCCCTCCTGATGGGAGCTGGGGGAAAGGGCCACAGATCCTAAGCGTGGGCAGGACATTGGCAAATGCTCTGTGCCTGGGTTCAGTGTGGTTTTTCCCAAAATGGATCGAAAACTACAGCCTTTTTGATCACTTTTGGGTGATGATGGGAAGTGAGGAAAAAAGTAAAGGGGCTTGAGGGTCTTCACTAAACGCTCACATCTTGTAATTTCTAAGATTAAGGTCTTTTTCTCCTCCTCTTCTTGTAGTGCTGAGGTTTGAACCAGGGGCACTCTACCACTGACCTATATCCCAAACACATTTATTTATTTATTTGGAACTGGGGTTTGAACCCAGGGCCTCACACATGCTAGGCAAGCACTCTACAACTGAGCTACATCCCAGCCTTTTTTATTTAATTTTTTTTTTTTTTTTTTTTTTGGTGGTGCTGGGGATTGAAACCAGGACCTTGTGCATATGAGGCAAGCACTCTACCAACTGAGCTATATCCGCAGGCCTATTTTTTAAATTTTGAGACAAAGTCTAAGTTCCCCCAGGAGGGGCTCCAACTTGTGATCCTCCTGAGTGAGGATTATAGGTGTGTATGCCCATATCAGGCTGTAAGTTCAATTTCAAATCCCCAAGGTTACAATAAACAAACACATAGACCCCTTGAAAATTTAGGAATGAGGTGATTAGAATTAGTGACCATGTATTTCAAGAAGCCACTTAACAGGAATGCTACCCTATAATATCCTTCTGTCTTCATTTCCCTAGGAAGGGAGAGAAAAAGACATCAATACCTCACAAGTGCATTGAGTATGTGTGTGCATGTGCACATGCGACTTAAATGGAAAGAGTAAACCCTAACCCCAGATTCAGGAGCACTTGTAGAGCAGAAGAGAACTTAGTGTTTAAATGCTGTCATATCAATGCTATCCACAGCACAGACACCATATTCCAACATGAAAGAGCCCCATCAGAATTAGCCAAATGTTCTTTCAGCTCCAACTCTCAAAATAACCAGCCAAGTGGAGCATAAAGAACTCCCTTCTCCACAGAATCAATTTCACCTAAAGTTCTATCTAGATCCCACACCATGTTTTTGCAAGGCTGTTCAGTTCAAGTCTATCTCAGATGCATGTTAGCTGTTCTTGTTACTTATCACTTACTGACAAGTCTTTAAATTACCCCACCTACTAGAACACAAAATTCAAAACAGTGGAAGAGCAAGTTCTACTGCAGTCAAAACAAATAAAGACAAAATGGTTAAGTAGCATTTTTCATTGTTCAACACTGTAGGTAACTCTCTCTACATGCCACATTCCACATGGGCAGAAACTGTTTTGTTAGCATTAACTGAAGCCAACAGAAAAACTACCAACCATCCAAAGTTTCCTTCTCACCCCTTCCCCTCAAAATGTTGACGCAAAGAAAATTCAACAGGGCAGAGAGAGACATTTGGAAATGTGACAGAAAAACAAGTTCTAACTCTCAGCTGTATATCTGACTTGGCCTGGTGCCTCTGGTTTAAACTATAGAGAGGTGAGGATTTGTTTTAAAGCAGCAGAGCCTACAGGAACCTCATGTTTTCCTGCCTGGTTTGGGGAGTCCTTGGGTTAATTTCACTTACAAATGGGGGATTTTGAAGGTCTCTTCCTTCCAAACTACATTGGGGACAGAGGAAGACACACAGGGGGATTAGAAAGACTGTGTTAGCCAGAGTTATCGTAATGCATACAGAGAATATAAAAGCATGCCCTTTTGGAAAAGTTTAGCATAATGAATAAGTAAGATTTGCCCATTTACCTTACCAAATGATTTTTCAAACTTATAGGTTCATCATATGGCTAACAATTTCTCCTTCTTTCTTTCTCTGCTTTCTTTCCCCACATGTACTTGGAATTTTTTTTTTTTTTTTTTTTTTTTTTTTTAAAACCTCCAGGCACTCTACTGAAACTATATGAAGCAAAGCTAAGTAGTTCCTGGGTCTAAGACCTTATAATCCAGTACAAACAAGAGCTATGCAGGAAATAGAGGACAAATAAGAACACTGCCACCTGGAATCAGAGCTGATTTCTGCTCTTCTAAAACCTGTTGTTTAATGTTAAAAGAATTGTTTCTACAATAAATAAATTCAGGAAAGACAAGAATGTGTAACATATGGTTTCATGAACGTTTTAAAGATGAGATGTGATCCTGAAAAATGACTTTAACGAAGAACTGCTAACTGTGGCAAACACCAATGCAGCTGAGGGGCCACCTTGACTGTGGGAGGTGGTAAGAACCTGTGCCAAATCCCAGGAGTAAAAGTTTGACTTGTGAAAGCAACCAAGGCAGGGAGGGGTGTGCCCTGGTGATGGTGTGGGACAGGCCTTTACACCAGCTGCTCTCTCTGGCCCGCTCTCCCTGCCCTTTGTGACACTCTGTCAACCTACAAAGTAATGTCTCTGGGAACAAGCTTATGAATGCAGCTCACCAATGTGCTACAAAGAAACTTTGAAAACAAATGGGCTTACATACAAATCCCACACTTTTCCACTGAAGGCTACAAATTTCAGTTATGTGCTTACATTGAGGCAGAGGTTACTATTCACCCCTACATCTCTTATACACAGTGGTTCTTTTAATATCTAGTATTGCAAATGCAACACCAAATTAATTATACATTTTATCAGAGAGATTATTATACTCAGGATGAGTTATAACTACAAACTCCTTTCCCATCTGTTCCAATATGCCTCAATGCGTCTTATAACTTTTTAGTATCTCTGTAAAGCAAGGAGGATCATGATAAGGGACTAATCCCTAAGAGACAGCAAGAATTACCTGAATAACACACAGGATAATAACAAAAATAAAGAGCAATCTCAGATTTAAATAATTACAATTATCTGCAAGACAGTTATGCTCTCTGAAAGTGCTCTATATTCCCCCAAATTTGTGTCCCTCCATATCAACGCACACTCATGAACGTCAGCCATACATTTGAAACACAATTTTGCCAGTGAGAAAGAGGAGCATCTTTCTCAGCCTATAAAAATGAAAGGATGGCTATTGTGTAGCTTACTTGGTCTTGTTAGATGCTAAAAACATAATGGGCTGCCAAAAAAAAAAAAAAAAAAAAAAAAAAAGTACTAGGTGTGGGGTCAAGAGAGGACAAATTTCTAAACCTTGATCCAGAGATAAACTTCAAATGACAGTTGAAAGCCTTTGCAATGCAGGTACATCTGGCTGATTTTGTAACCAACACAGAATGATTCAGAACACCGGTTTACCTGTCCATATAATGCTGAGGGAAAATATCTACATGCTAAGAGGCATCAGAAAAGAGAAACAGACTTACCTCAGGTCTAGGAGCCTACATGAGAATGGAGCTTCATTGCCACAGAAAGCCTTGCATTATACAGTTTGAGGAAAACATTAAATGAAAATGAACAAAACTAAGTTTTTCTACATCTTTAGCATCTGTAGTGGAAAGTTCCAGGAACTTCCAAAAAAGTGGCTACATAATTTGAGATTTATGGGTAATTATGGAATTAAACACCACACACACACACACACACACACCCCTGATCAGCAAGGCCTCCTAATGTGCTTTGGACATGCACTGGGTGCTGCCCATGGGATTACCAGGAGCTGGTGGCTCATGGCAGGAGCAAGGACTTGCAAGGCACCTCAGAGAATCCACACTCTAGGTAAGCAGGAATTTGGTTTAGTCAAGCACAAAGAGCAGATCCTTTCCCAAATGCCAGCTACTTTAGGATAAATCCCTTCTCCCACCCAAGGATAAAAGCTCAGTAAACCATGTAACAAAAGAACTGAAAAAGGGCCTACAACTTGTTATTTTGCTTTACTAAGACTGAAGGATAGTATAAGAAAGCCAGAGTAGCGGAAAGGATATGACTACATTAAAACTAAAGGGAAAATAAAGCAAAGGCATTCACATTGATTACAAAAACCAATTACTAAAAATACCACCATTGTTTGGGTTATAATTTAGTAACAAATTCCTGAAATTTTATTGAAAAGGAATTATTTAAAATGCACTTGAAAGACTGGTGTGTGTTTGGGGTTTGTTGTTGTGCTTTTATGCAGTGTTAAAGATCAAACCCTGGGCCTGAACACACTAGGCAAGCATTTTACTATTGACATACACCCCTAGTTTTGGTAAGAAGTAATATATGCTACTAGAAATACACTGGTAAAGTGCAGAATCCTTCCTTAAAAGAATTTACTCTCATCATTTCCTACGCTCATGGTATACACAGATCCTTACTGAATACCTTTGTTTGAAACAGAGCCACACAGACACACTGAATGAACTAGGGTTTAGACTAAGAGGGTGGCAAAGAACGAGGAAGAGGAGGAACAGAACCCAACTACCTTCACCAGCAGATGATTTGGCTCTCTTGAGTGTGTAAGGCACAGGAGAGCTAATGACATAGGTCCTGTCTGGAGCCTACAGAGCGTGGGTTACCTCCTCCCTCCAAACAAAAACTGCTTTTCTTGCTAGTGTAGCTAACCAGGAGTTCTATGCCTGCCCCTCTCATCTCACTCTCCCCCAGTGCCTGCATGCCTACAGCTGCCTCTCATGACTAAAGGTGGGGAAGATGGCCCAAAGCTGATGTAGATCTTAGCCGAGTTGTGTAGGTGTGCCAGAAACCCCTGCAGCTCTAGGGTGGGGAGATGAAAAACCAGCCCTGGCTTTCCCTTCAGTAACACATCTACCTGGCAAGCTGGCCAACTGGTACAGACTGCTCCAGAGAACAGAAGCAATAGCAGGCTGGCAGAGGGCATAAACAAAAACAAAGAGTCCCCAAGAAAGCATACCTGCGTACACCATGACCACCTGGAAAACAAGTCCTCCTTTTCCCAGAGAAGGCGAGGAGAGGGCCACGGGGCAGAGAGAGCAGTAGAGAAGAGGCAACACCACACACCACAGGCCTATCTACCTTAAACCTGTCACTTGTTAGGGAGGAAAAAAGAAGGCTTTGCCAAAAATGACCCCTTGAAGACAAATGACTTTATTTTCTTTCATTCTGTTATTTGGTCTTTTTTCCCATCTTGTCTTTTTGTGATGAGAGAGAGGGGGTTATTTATAGGCAGGTAGTGCTCACTAAGGTTATTGGAAGATGGCTTCCTGAAGAAGCTAGGCTTTCAGAACTGAGTGGTTTTAGTGACTTCACTGAGCAGCATACCCAGGGTCTAGTGCTCCAGTTCAGTGCTGAAGGCAGGGAAATAAATGAGCATTAAATTCAACAATTTCACTATCACAGCTGGCAAGCCAGGATCCACGATATCACCAGTCAGTTTTTAAACAGTGACACTGGGCATCTGGGTTATTAAAAATGCTTGACCACACAAGGATGCAGTATCTGCAACGTGTAGTGCCTAGTTATCTAATAACTGGTCTACACATGTGTGCAAGTTCTCAGTAGGGGTAGGACTCAAATGAAGAAACCTTTCAAAAGACTTTTTTAGAAAGTACTACAGTAGACAAGGAAAAAAAATCTTTGAAATTCATTTTGTATTTTTTGCCTCATAGTATTTTTATTACCATCAATTTTTTTTTAATGCTTACAGTCTATAAAGGTTTTATTTTGGTACTTGGTGAGTGAAAAGATATTGTACTGCAATATTTTAGGCCTCTGCGTGGTTTCGCCAGTACATGTCACACCAGCCTTGAGACAGGCCATCATGAGTAACCTTCCAGATAATTATGTGGGCTCTGGAGAGAGTTGCAAAGAAGAGGAGTGGGGAAAAGCCCCCTCCCAAAACCCCAAACCAACAACAACTAGAGGTTGTGAAGCCATAGAGCAATTTGCTGCTAAATAGCATGGTTACCAGATGTGGCAAAATACTTTCCAACAGTGCAATTAAAAACCACATACTCTCATCGACCCCTTGAATTTATGTAAGAGGACCACTTTTCTCCCCTCCTTTTTGGAATGGGTAAAACCTCCGATACTTAATAAACAGGGGCAGAAAATAAAGCTGTAATTTTAATTTATTTATTTGCTAAATATTATGATATATTCTCTAACTGAAATGGAATTAAATGCTTCAGTGTACATTGTTCCATTTACATAATATCAATGCTTGTAAGGTTACTGGTTATCCCCCAAATATTTTCACCATGATCATAAAATATGTAGACTTTAAAGTCAAATAACAGACATACATGACATGTGACTGAGAGAAAGCATGGAAAATAGAACTTTGGGCTTGTGAAAAACAAACAAAAAACTACTATTTTCGTATTCATACAGCTCTTATTAATCTCTATAGTCTTATCTGAAGGTGATTTTTCCAAGTCCTTGATTATCTGAATAACTGATTATAATTTCCTCCATTCCCAGTTCCATTCTTGAAATTTCAGTTTCCCACAGACTCTGACTACTCAGACTATTCTCAATTTAGGTGTCCTATAATTCTACAGCAATGATGGATTTTTGGCTATGGTTTATCTTTTTTTTTTTTTCAATAATTTCATTTTTAGTTGTAGATGAACATAATATCTTTATTTTGTTTATTTATTTACTTTTTTATGTGGTGCTGAGGATCGAACCCAGTGCCTCACACATACTAGGTGAGTGCTCTACGACCGAGCCACAACCCCAGCCCCTGGCTATGATCTATCTTGTAACTGCAAAACTTATTATCTTTATGACATAACTCATAATAAATACATATTCTGAGATCCACGTAGGAAAAATTATTTGCATACTTATGAAAATCAGAGAAAAAAGTTTTTTTTGAGATGTAGTATTTGGTAAGGCAAAAGGCAAGCTAGAGCTTTTACAGGGAGTTGAAATATAAACATTTTGGAGATCCCCTTAGATGTCTGGACTAGGGTTAACAGTCCTCTTTTTTCAGAGAAATGACTTTTAATCTTAGATTTGTGACACTCCTGGGTGTCTGCAGATATCTCTTGAGGTATTATAAAATTACCTCCATAAAATGCCAAGTCAAATAATTAAAATTCATTTTAAAAATATACCACACGTGTTTGGAGGCAAGGGAGGGTGTCCTGGAATCAAAAGAACAGTCATAAGTATTTCAAAAGCTTGATCCCCACCAAATACATTTTAATCTAAAGCAACTTATGAACAGATATAATAAATAAAGGAAAATTAAAGCAAGTGACATGGTCTGAAGCCATATGTGGGGTTTTGTAGTTGGGATGATAGGGAAGGAGGAGGTGGTTTACTTGGGACTCTCTTTTAGTAGAAACAGTTTTTTACTTTCTTTCCTAATGATTAAATTAGCATTGACTGGCAATTGGAAACCCTGCTGATAGCTCCTCTTTACCTATCTGTAGGAAGACACTGGTGCCTAGAAGTTGGTGTCGAAGACCTCTGAACAGTGTTAGTGTTTTTAAAATAAATAAACATGAGCTATAGACAATAGATAGTAGGCAGCATAAACTTAACTTACTTTTGCCAGCTTTTCCCTTAGCTTCTGACTTAAGCTGTTAACCCAAGGCCCAAGATTACATGGGAATTATATATCACTGTTCTGCAATATCCAATTTGTAACTTCCTTGGTCACCAACAGGCTAGTAACTAAAACACCATTATGGGTTTGCCATTGGGAAGCTTGGCTTATAGCTATTACATTTTACTATAGCTTTCAAATCAACAATAAAATGTGTTTCCTTATGGGTCACTGCCTCAGGTTTCACAGTTTTCTTAATTCAAAACGCCCACTTCAGTCATCTGATAAATCTGAACATGGATTTCTTCAAAAAGAATCACACACATGCACTCAAAAGACATCATGGAAAAACACACACATTTTTTTCATTAAATAGGCCTGCATTTTCTTCCAGGAGAAGTCCATTTCACTGTTTACTTTTTATTTTTCATATCATTGTCTATTTAAATTTAGATCCATGCTTTATATTCCAGAGCAAGTTCCTTACTAAATTCTTTATTAATTCTGTTAATTGCATTCCAAGAAGACATTAAAAAAGTTAATAATAATAAAAAAGATTCCTCTAAACTAAGCCTTTTACACCACATTTGGAAAGTTGTCTGAAGAATCAAACATCTGGAAGTTATGAGTAGAAAGAAGGAAAAAAGAAAGCACACTTGCCTTATTTGTAGCAGTGGCACTGGATCCAGGGACCACGGGCACATTCGTCACTTGAACTGAAAGGTAATTATTATCTATGAGTGGCCAGGCTCCTTCCACTTTGCACGTTTGGAAGTGATCCTTGAAAGTTCTAAGGTGAGGATCTCCAAACAAACCACAAAAAAGGTAATTGGGAGGGTTCTGGTCCCCTCCCCTATGTTCTCTGGCTCCTGCGTGGCTGTGATAGTTACAAGGGTCATGGGTCACTTCAGGGTTGGTGGAGGATGTGGGTCCATCCTTGGAACAGTTCCTCTGGCTCATGAGGTCACTGATACCTAACACAGCAGAATGGTATACCAGGTTGCCACGGCAGGCTTTTGAAGTTCGCTGGGTGCAGCCAGCATAGGCACGCAGCGCCTTGCAAAATTCAGAGTCAAAGCCGTCGATGGCAGAGTTCAGGTGCGAAGTCAGGGACACAAAGTCCGTGGTACATTTCTGGATTCGACATTGGGCCGGCTGTTGGCAGTCACCTATGGGAAAGAAGATAAGACGGACATATAAATGCTTCATAACTTCCTGAAGTATGTAAGAAAAAGACATTCTCCTCTGGGAACTGTTTGTTCTATCTCATATACTCCTAATTTAAGAAACCTTCAGAAAAAGGGTTGTATTGTGCTCCCATGTCTCTTTCAAACTAAGCTTGGGAGAAAAACTGCATATAGTTAGTTAACTTAAAACTTCAACACATGGGCCATTGTGAGTGAACATGAGTCTAGCTTAGTCTTGGGTTAAAATGATAAGGGAATAGTAACTGAAATAATTTATCAGGTTATAGATTTTGAGAAAGATTCTTCTGCTTTAAAGTAAAGCCAAAGACACAAACTTTGGATTTTGAAAAGTACATGAGTAATTTGCTTTGGAAAGTATTGTAAGAGCAGCACTATGTACAAAACCATGATTAAAGTCTCCACACCCAAGGAAGGAGAAAAATCCTAAATTATACTATGATTAGTTAAAACACCTTTACCTCATTCTAGATTCAAGGTACAGGTTGAAAATACCAAGAAAAAAAAATCCAGATACTAAGTAATCCTAACTTTCCTGCAACAAACTGTACATAGTCACTGTTTCCTCGTTTCTACAAAACATAAGTGCTCTGTTAAAAAATATAGTGATTCACTATTGACCAAGCTATGTATTTACTTCTCCCTTAACATCTCTGACACTCTAATATTGCAGCTCTCAAGCAGATCACAAGTAAAAGCACACTAAATAGAAAAGTACATACTGAAATTATGCTGCACAGATGATCCAACCATGTTTTTTTAGAAAGAGATTCAGAGAATTATAAAGCACAAAATTCCCTCAGAATATATAGACCTTACTTTTTTCCCCCTCAAACCAACATCCATATAAACCTAATAATTTAAACAAAGCTAAAATGAAGGAATAAAAACCCAAGTATTACTGTCCTGTAGTTTTTAGAAAAATCGATTTCCAAATTATCTTTTTTTTGCCACTAGCCTCTTAAACAATTTATAAAGCCTTACATACAGAGAATCCACAAAAGCTGAGCACAGTGGCACACACCTGTAATTCCAGTAACTCAAGAGGCTGAGGCAGGAGGATTGCAAGTTTGAGAGAGCCTCAACAACTTAGGCTCAAAGCAACTTAGTGAGACTGTCTCAAAATAAACAAATAAATAAAAGTGTAGCTCAGTGGCAAAGTACCCTTGTACCATTAAAAATAACAACAACAAAAAAAAAAGAGAACCGACAAGAACTGCCAATTCTAGATCAGTCTTGTGTGCCAACTGATTTAATATTCTGTTCCATAAAGTGGGAACAACAGACTTATTAAAAAGAGAGATTCTGGTCTTTATCATCAATCTCAAATTATATAGAATGAACTGTAATATATATTTATGTTACTTAAAAAAATTTATGTCTTTAAGCAATAGAGGAAGCCTCTTCATCTCTTCAAGTTTCAGGTTCCTCATCTGAGAAATGAGGATGCTATTCTAAGTTGGGGGAGGGGAGAGTCAACATTAGTGGACTATTCATAAATATTTATTAAATATATAAATATTTCATTTTAGCAGTAACCTGCTTTTTTTTTTTTTTTTTTTTTTTTTTTTTTTTTTTTTTGGTACCAGGGATTGAACCCAGGGGCACTTAATTACTGAGCCACATTCCCAGCCCTTTTTGATTTTGAGACAGGGCCTTGCTAAGTTGCTGAAACTGATTTTAATTTGCAATCCTCCTGCCTCAGCATCCTGAGCTGCTGGGATCACAGGTGTGTGCCATTGCACCTGGACCCAATTCTTTCTTTCTTCTTTTTTTTTTCCCTAAATTCTGAGACAGGGTCTTGCTAAATCATGGAGATTATAGGTATGCATCACTGCACCCACAGTAATTTAATTGGAATAACATAGCCTGTAATCTCTGTTTCTAGCTTTAATAGCAAGAAAAGGATAGGCAGGAACAACCGCTGATGACAATTTTATCAACATTTTAAAATTTCAAAGACCAAAGAAGGAAAAATATTGTAGTCTAGACTTTGTATTCAGTTTAATCTGAATACAGAAAATATCAGGATTACTTTAATATTGTGGAGCTATGTACTTATAGCAATCACTAAATCATTTTTTTTCCCCTAAACCACAAAATCACCTTCATATGTTTGGCCTATTTTAAGCTTTCTCAGTCCAAAGTTGACACAAGCAGCTCCAATATTGATATAATTCTCTCTCCAAAGCAGATCAAGTCAATTTCAGCTATTTGTACTGAAAACAACAACAACCACCAAAAAATCAAAGTTCCCAAAGGCCTTAAAGCCATTTCACAGATAGGAAGATCAAGGCAAAGGGCTATTAAAAGCCTTTTGCTGGATGGATCACAAGCCAGATTTCTTTGAATCTCTTTTTCCTTCCATAACAGGTCATGCCTCCCTTAAATGCCCAACTCTTAACAACAGTAGTAAATGACAGCTGAATAAAAGACTGATGTAACTGTTACATTACTTTTAAAATCAGATTCATAGCAAATAGTAAGCAAAAAATAAAACCAGGGCCATGATCTCTCAGTAATGAACAGTTCTTATACTACAAATAAATGATAGCACAAAAAGTTTCCGCTAAACTTGCGGTGCCTATTTGTTCTTTTTATGGTCTATAAAATCTATCTGAGCATACATTTACTTATAATTATTTCAAATAGTCATAAAATATCAAAAGTAAGAATGGCCTGGAAATGTAGATGCAATTGTTCAGAAGGGAAAAGAAGGAGACTTTAGATTCCCAGCTCCCTTTCCTTCCTTCTCTCCAACCCCACTCTCAAACTTTCCATTTTTCACAGCATATAGGTGCTGATTGCTAAGGGAAATCACATGCAAAATGGAACTGCTTCTTCGGAGAAGGTTTCTAACAACCTTTTGTTGTAAAGATTATTGGATGGAGAAGGGCTACCTAGCGAGAAAAGTGCTTTTGGGTCAGCATTTTCAGCTCCATCTCAGGCTTCTGTATAATGACTAATTTGTAGCATACACCCAGAAATATCCAGGCTTCATGAATTTATAATGACAATGCACACTTTGCCTGTTACAGGCGGTAAAGTAAGCCTCCTGTCAAAATGCCAAGACAATGCAGAGTAGAAACAATCTCAGGAATATAGCCAAGAAGGCCATGAAGTGTATGAGTAAGCAAGTAACTTCCATATTGGATCTCCATTTAGGAACTGCAGGGGTCTGCTAAAAATAAACACAATGTATGTATATGTAAGTAAACAAATGAAAGCTATTTCCCAAGGGCAGAATTCTAAATTTACAGTTACAGATTTCTTCATTTTGGGTCAAATCATCTACAATCAGTGTGATAGTATTTTCATGCCAGTTACTGAAAGTGCTAAAGGATTTGTGGGTCTAGTGCTTTCATTTCATTACTTTTTAATGAATCAGACATAAAGGCCCCACCATTCAAGACAATTTCCTTAACGCCAGGACTGCATGTGCGAATCTGCAGCGCAATCACCAGTTTATAATAAAAGAAAGGAGATAGGCTGAAGCTGAATTGAGTGAACCATATGGGGTGCTGAGGCAAATGATATGGATCCAGACATAAAACATATGGTAGTCCATCTGCAAAGAGAGAGCACTGCTAGGCTTCCTACCATGGGAAACAACCCCTGCATTTCAATAGCATTGCTCTTCAAAGAGATCTTTCAAAAGGAGCTCTCTTTTCTATAACCATATTAATTGTTCCATTCCAACAAATTGTCCATAGAAATTAAGCCCGATAGCACTTGGAGTTCAATCTAATGGTGACTTTTGTGAGGGCACGCTGAGATACTGAGAGGAGCTTCATGTTCCAAATTCTTGAATTTCCTAAACTTTTAAACCAATTTCATATGCCTTTCATAGGGCAGCAAAAAATCTTCAAGAACCACATTTGGATCCTGTCATAGGACCCTATGGCAACTATTGGAAACAACGTTCAAGCAGCCACAAGTTGGTGGGGGAAGGGTCCATACTCCAACTTCAGTTTCCATCTAAAGAAAGTATACTTTTGGCACTAAGGGAACTCACTTCACCGGCGCCCCTTACACTTACTTCTGAATATATCTCTTGGCACATTAAGAATTTTTCCACGAAATTGCAATGCAAATTAATATTATTTTCTAAGGTGCTAAAGCTACTAATTAAAATAATGATACTAAAATTCTCTATTACACTCTTTTATTAAGACTTCAGTTTCCCCAAGTGACAGTATTAAAATGCAGCTACTACACCACAGTGCAAAGTTAGGCAAACTAAGTCGTCTCCTTAAATCCCACATTGTTTTCCATTACTTTAAAAGACTTCCCAGATTTTTAGAACCGCTGATTGTGACTTAATAAATAAGTAAAAATTCTCCGCACAATTGGGTGGCATTAAGGTTCATGATTCTTCAATCATCGCGTTGGGACTACTGTTAACATAAACACAGGACAAAAAGTCCTAGGAGGAAAAGAAACTTACCAAACGTCCTTGTTATTCTCAAACTAAAATCTGCCTTTTAAAATTTGACATTAGAATAAAAATTCTTTGTAAAATCAAATTCCTAAAATGAAGTGTACTTATTTGTAAACAGCGCCCTGGATTTCGATGAAATCTCTCTCTGCCCCCCAAGAAAAATGGGCATCACACGTTAGCAGGATCCCTTGCAGGCTTACTTCCGTAAGAACTCATTCCTCTAGGCAGCCTGGGCAGGGCAAGCGCCGACCTCCAGAAGGCAGCATGCTATCTGTCAAACTCTATAGGAACCCAAAAACACGCGGCTAGCCACGAAGCACGAGTTTTGCAAGAGAGGCAGAAAGCTGAATTAAAAGCAGCTTTGCCAAAACCGAAAGAAATCCCTGTTCAAATAAGTTTAGTTTCTTCAAGATTAACCCCCAGGTTTTTAAACTCCGGTGGAAATCTTTCCATCTGGTGGGCTTCCTTCGCCTCGCCGCCACCCCCAGCTCCAGAGAAGCAGTACAAGGCTCCTAGTCTCCACTTGGAGGCGGCGGCGGCGGAAACCTGATCCGAGCCGGACTTTCAGTAAACACCAATGCAGAGAGCAATAAAGCATCGGGAACATTTGTCTCGGGCGCATAGTCCCCGCCCGCTAAATCTCTGATAAGCTGCTCTAGGACGGGAGACTTATCAATGGTCCGAGAGGAAAGCAGGAGGGCAACAAGGAGAGGGCTTTTCCGCGCCGGGGCGCGCCGCGACCCGGGCCAAGGTGCGTGTACCGGGCTCCAGAGGCCTTTCCCGGCGCTCCACGCCGCCCTTCCGCCCCGAGAGCGCCTTTGGGACTCAGGCTGTTGGAGAACAAAGCCCTCGGCCCGGGCCTGGCTCCCCCCCGCGCGCGTCGTACCTGCGTGGAGCAGCCCGAGGCTGAGCAGCAGCAGTAGCAGCAGCGCCAGCGGCGGCGGGCAGAGCCGGGGGCGGCGGCGCTGCTCAGCCCCGGCGGCAGTGGCGGAGGCGGGTGGCGGCGGCGCAGGAAGGTGCTGCTCTCAAGCCCATGCCCGTCCATGCAGGTCTCCTGGGCGAGGGCGAGGGCGGCGGTGCGGGCGCCGTGGCGGGTCCGGGCCCGTGGCTGCGGCATGGGCCGGAGGACACGCCTCGCTTCCTCTTCTTCCTCCTTCAGGCCAGCGTAGAAGATGGGCCGCCGCCACCGCCGCAGTAAGCGGCGCGCCGCGGGCGGAGCAAGTCGGCGGCGGCGGCAACGGGGAGCAAAAGCATCACGGTGGTCGGAGACGGCGGGCGAGAAGAGAGGGGCAGGAGAGAAGATACAAAGACCGTGAGCGAGTGCCGAGACCAGCCTAGAGAGCGCGAGCGCCCGAGCCCCGGCCAGCGTGAGCTCAGCGGGCGTGGAGTGCGGGCGTGGACCTACAGGAGGGGCGCTAGCCCTTGCGAGCAGCAGCGGGCGGCCCGGATATCTGCGCGGTGGCCCGAGCGGTCAATCAATCTCAGCTCCGTACTGCCGCCCCGCCCCACTCTGCATCCGCCAATCCACGCTGCTCCGTGCCCCCTATTCCGCAGCACCCTTTCTTCCCTTCCCATTGGCGGCGAGCGCGCGTCTGCCAGGCCCAACCCGCCACTCTCAGGGCTCAAAGCGCCCGCCCACGTTCTGCCTCCCGCCTCTCGCCTCCCGCCTGCTAAGTGTAATTTGAGTTCCGCGTCCGCAGGCTGCGGGTCTTTTTTTGGCTCCCTGGTCGGCCTCGCTCGCTCTCCGTTCTCCTTTCTTTCCTCTACCCACCTCTCTATTTTCTGTTTCCTTGCTCCCAAGTAGAACTGTTGACAGCAACTCTCACTCTTGTTGGAGTTACAAGGGAACAGCCCTTAACCTCTCTTTGAATTAATATAATAGGGTTCAGCTTCCTCCAAGTTTTTTGGTGGTTTGTTTTCAGTCCCTTCCCACCCCATTCTTCTATGTCCTACCCCAGCCAATTCCAGCTTCAGATCCTTGGCAGAAGCCGGTTCTTTAACCTTGTGGTGTGCAGCAGGTCCCCTCTCACTTGCAGAACCTCTTAAGCTTGTTACGGACGCTTGGTAAATCAAGCACCGAACCAAGTTAGAAATCTGCTCCGCGGTCTAAAGCAGATGAGATAGGCCAGGAAGGTACTCCTTCCTGGGAACGAACTCCCGGGAATTAGCAGGCAGCTGCGTGAAAAGCTTATGTGTTCTGGTTTCTTTGACATTTCCCTGCCTCAAAGCGGCGAAAGGGGTCTGAGAGTGGATGAACTTAAATGTGTGCGGCTACAGTGTAGTTAGATTAATGAGAATGGTGAGTTTTTATGCAGCATAATTATGCCACGATTCGTTGTTGATCAGTGTTTTTTTTTCACACATTTCCAGTCTATTAGATTAATTCAATGGATGGTCAGTTTCTACTTTTTAGATTGGATGGGTCCAAAAATTAAGGAAATTAAGGAAAAAAAGAACAGTGGTCTGCAAGGAAAAGGGCTACCAAATGGAGACAGAAAAGCAGTTGTGAGATTGATGATAGGATCCAATTTGTTATCAGTAGGTGTGAAGTGCTATCTACTCTTAAAGAATGGCCTAAAGGCTGGAGGCCACTTCATACTTCTCTGACCTCTGCCTTTCCTCCAACTACTCAGGGCTGCCATTTTAAATTCACTTACTGTACATTGAAATTGCAGTTTGCAACTCTACCCGCTACATTACTCAGAATCTCTAATTAGGAATTTCATATCAACCACAGACGTGTTAATATTCCACATATTACGTGTGCTAATCAATGGACCAGGATAATTGGGGGGGGGGGAACCTTAGGTCTCACCAGCTCACTCATTAGACACATGAATTGCTCAAACCACTAGGTTCCTGATGAAGGATAACCATCTTTTTACTGTAACTTTTCATTACTTATTACATACTATGATGACTCAAGTGGTAAACACACCTTTCACTACCCACAGTAAAATCTAAACCTTGTGTCTATCTTTAATATCTTAATGATAGCTTCAGAGATGCCTGGAGAGATGGCTTTTAGTGGGACTTGGGGTTTCTGACATTTTTAGATAATATCATGGACTAAATACTATTAGAGCAAAAATTTAGTTTCTTGCAATTACTACATATAATCCGTGAAATACAGTTCACAAAACAATAGTAAATGTCTTTTTTAAATGATCATATATGGCACTTTGTTTTTGAAAGTGTTTCACTAACAAAGACACAATAAAATGTATCCCCCCTCTCCTTAACCCAAGATTTCATTCTGTCCCCATGAAAAAAAATCACTTTATTCATATGTCAAAACATAAAACCAACTTGGCTAATTCCAGCTACTGAGGAGGCTGAGGCAGGAGTATCTCAAGTTGGAGGTCAGCCTCAGCAATATAGCAAGTCGATGAGCACCTTATTGGAACTCTGTCTCAAAATTTAAACAAAAAATAGAAAAATTTAAAAAAGGACTAGGTATGTAACAGCGGTAAAGCGCTGGGTTAAATCAATACTCCCCCCCCAAAAAAAAAATAACCCAAAGTTAAGTATCAATACATTCAATTTGATTTGGGTATTGGGTCTTTTTGATGGTGACTATGTTTATTTATTTATTTTTTCTTCTTTTTTCCTTCCTGGCCCCATCCTGTTTCTTAAATACCGCGGTGATCTAGATTTTCTTATCAATAGAGGGCGTCCTGGAGTCACTGAAAATCCTGATACAGCGAAACAGAACTGTTCTTCAGAGGAAAAACTTCCATCTTCTCTAAGGTGCTTTATTGCTCCTCTGCTGTAAAATTTGACAAGCTCACGATTTATAAGCCTAACAATTCACTTTTTATTGCTGCATAAGTGTTCAGCCTCTAGAGGAAAATGCTAATTTTCACAATTAAACCACAAGGTGGTTCCTATTTTCAAGACATTAGGTCAGTTGACACACTAGCGGGTAAATTTGGGCTGTTAGCAATATCTGGAATAGGTTTGGAAATGGAGAGCGTGCTGAAAAAGTCGTTTATAGTGCAGCTACTCAAGCTCCTGTGCTTCAAGTTAAGGCTTTTGTGCTCTACAATGAAAAATCTGGGAAAGGAGCTGGAACACAAACATTAAATTGATGATTTGCAATAGTTTTACACTTTAATTAGAAAAAATTATGAGGTGATTGACAATTTGAACATCTGACAAATCCACGCTGTTTCTTGACACTTATACTTTCTCCCTTCCTCATTGTTTTCAGGAAGGAAAGATGAGACCAAAACATACTTTCAGGGGACCTAGCAAAGAATACCACGCATGAACGTACAAATGGATAGAATTAAAACACATGAGAGAAACATTAACGTACTCTAAACAAGATGCGGTTTCATTTCCTGAACTTATACGTGACGTCTCAACTGTTCCCCAGTTACTATATCTCCATGTCCAGAAATCTAACAGGAGTATCTCGGTTTTCTTAATACATCGCCTAGAGCAGAGGAACCAGGAATCAGACCCAGAGTTGTGATTTGTGCAACCCATTCTAGGGTAAGGGCTCCTCTGCTGCCTCCCCGTCCACTGTGGGCGAAAAGCAGTGGCTGAAATAGCTAAGTACAAAAGCCCAGCGGCAAGCAGCTCGTGGTTTGTACTTACATCATTCTTAACCCTTCCGCTCCTGGAGAGGGCTCGGAGGGATCAGGGGGTCCCGGAGCTCCGGAACACGCAGGACCTGGGTGTGAGAGAAGAGTCCCAGAGTTCGACGTGAGCGATGAGACCCCGGTGGCAGAGAGTCCCGGGTGTGCAAAGGGTTCATCACCCGTGCGTACACAACCGGCCCCCTGCGATCCCTGTGGGCTCCGCCGTGGCTCGCACTGCTCAAAGCGGCAGGTGCAAAAAGCATTTGGAAGCCGCTTGCCAGCGCTCAGAGGTAATGCGCTTCCTGTCCATTTATCTCAGGAAACCAGCTCAGCCTTCCCTTCGAAACAAAATTAACCTCTCATTAGCCAGCCACGCACTCCCAAGAAAGCCTTAAAAGCTTTACCCGCTCACTAATGTATTTAGTCTTTTCTTCCAGGCAAATGCAGCCGCGGCCATGGGCCATGACTAACATCAGCCCCGGGGGCTCCTCTGGGCTGCCCCGGTAGCCTACTGCTTACTTCTGTTTAGCCTGAAGTCTGGGAAACTCTGGCCATCCCGGATTCCAGTTTGTAGTAACAGGCAGACCCGACACCCCTGAACGTACTTCACGCCAGAAGCCTTCAGAGCAGGTTCTCACTAATTTCATGGGCGCCCTTCACATCAAACCCTTAGTTTCACTGTCCTAAAGGAAACAGAAAGGGTACTTGGGAAGAACTTAAATGGCCAGTTGTCCTCGGGTAGTGGGCACTGACTGCTCGTTGGAGCGCCAGTCCTGTCCGCAGTGGGTGCGGGAAACGTTGATGGAGGGCATACGGGCCGTGTAAGCTAAGATCTAGCCTGTTCCAGGCGTGGGGAAACAAATGTGGTCCTATGTCTGCAAGTGTCGAAAAGCGGCCTTTTGGAGCGCAGGCTTTTCTCACCGTGGCCCCCCGCCGCCCTGGGGCTGGCAGATTTATACCACACAGGTGGATGGAGACCTAAACAAAACAGTCCCGGTCGGTCGCTGCCTGCCGCTCGCCCTCCACGTCCCCTGGCCCACCGCAAACTTCAACAAAATAAACAACTCACCACAGGCATTCCCTTGTCTGCAGCGCGACGCTTGCCAGCTGGGAAAATAAGCCGCAAGCCACGCGGCTGAGGCGCAGAAGGAAGGCTGCGCGGCACCCGCCCCTCTCCCCCAGGTGGGGGGGTGGACACCAGCACTGCCTGGCTGGAGGGAGGCCCCGCCCCAGGGCCGGCTCTCCGGGCTCCCGACTCCAGAGAGATCCGCAAGGGGTTGCACCCTTCCAGCCAGTGTGATCTCTCTGCCACCTAGGGGAGAGGGCGGGGAGCCAGATCCCTCCCCACGCCCCAACTTCCTCGAAACTGCTTTCTCCCCAATCCTGCCTCAAAGAGAGCCTGACAGAGCCACCAGCTCTCGGCAACCTCTCTAGCGCCACTCCGCCTCCTGCTGGAGCTACCCTGGTTGTTCTAGTGGGATTGAGGGGTAGGAGTGTAGGGATAACCCACACACCCTCCTCTAGGTCCCACCTCAGCTCTCTCCTCTCCCCTCGCTCCTTGCGGGGTCTTGCACAAAGACGCCTTTCACGCCGCCAGCGCCACCCTCTGCGCCGCCCTCCATGCCGGCTGCACTGCCTTTGCCCACCCGCGGCACCAACCAATTCCGGGTGGGTAATTGTGCCAGTCGTCACCGCAGTAGGGCAGTAGCGGGTGCGTGCGGGCTGTTCCTTGTAGGCGCCTCCTCACAGGCAGCAGATAAATTTCCCTGCCTACCCCCTCCCGGCGCTTTCTCTAGCTGTTCTCCAGCGCCACGGTAAGCACCCTTTCCTCTCCACAAATGATCCTTGAGGGTCTTGTTAGTGTGTCTAAATATGGGTGTGTGGCAGGAGTGGTTCTCTGGACTTTTGTCAAAATAAGGAATCCAGCGATCTGTCATGTTCACCTAAGGAGCCAATGCGACTTGAGTTTACAGTTAAAGAAGAACCCAGGATAAAGTGAAAAAAACGAGAGGAGAAAGGTCCGAAAGAACCCTCTAAGAACAAGGTGAAGAAGAAGGTCACCAAGAAGAAGCCCATGAAGTGTTTGAGGGACTACAGCCGTTTTGATCAGCGCGGAAGGTGTGGAGGACGAAAAGAAAGCGATTTACTTTCCTCTGTAGGCTGATCTTGGAAAGTTGAAAATAAGCCTCTGAGATATTCAGCGGCAGCTATTCAGCGTGTTCAATGCCTAGAACTAGCGTGCTGCTTCTCTCAGTCAAGGCAAATGTTCAAGCATCTTAACTCAGACGCCCAACTGACCCTCTCCAGCCTTTCTTAGCCTAAAGTTTCTCCATTTAACTCTAGAGGCAGCATAGGGCAGTGTAAAGAGGGCGGGAGTGGGAATCCAAAAGTAGGGTCTAGTTCTTGTTTTCTGGGTCTGGGTCTTAGGCAACTGATATAACTAACGTCTCTGAACCTTGAGGTCAAAGATTGTAAAGGGGGTGGGGGAGTGGTCGTGGCTCAGTGGTAGAGCACTTGCCTCACGCATGTGAGGCACTGGGTTTGATTCTCAGCCATACACACACACACACACACATACATACATACATATACATACATACATATACACACATATGTATATATACACACATACATCACACACATATATACATATATACCCATCAACAAATAAAAATATTAAGAAATAAAAAGAGAATGTAAAGGGGCAATGGGGAAATTGTATGAGGGCAAACTCCTCTTCCTCCCTCTACAGGTTCATTTTTGTGTTTTCCTACCTTGCTTTATCTCCTCCAAGTGCCAATCAAACTGAAAAACAAATACTGAAAATATTTCAAGGTAAATGTAAGATGTATTGAAATATGCTTTTTTTTTCCGAATTAAAAAATAATTCAGCTCCTGGTCTACAGAAACAAGGAATTTTAATGTCTCCACTTCGGTTGCCTTTGAAAAGTCACTCCAGCAATCAGCCAAGCTGAGCTTTGATTTAGAAACTAAAGGCTAGTCTCCTGTGTTTTTCCTTTCCCTTCTACCAACACAAAGACAAGCTGCGGCATAAAATAATGATGAAAAAGAGTTCAAAGCAAGCCCAGAGAACCAGCACAGAGAATGTATTTTAATGCAGTCCCAGTCCTTCATGGCTCCCCTAAGCTTTGGAGAGTACATGAATAACAGACACAAGTTGTCAGAATCCCTTTTCCCGCCCACCCATTTCCTAAACATATTGTTCACCGGAATCTGGATGCTAACTTGTCAATCATCATCTAAAAGCATTCATGAAATCATACGTTTAATTCTTCCTTAGTTTCATAATACCTTTCAAGACTTTCAATTCATTATCCACTTTGGAAACTTGAGCCTTTGTTCTCTGGTCAAACATGACTTATTTTGTAGAATCTTCTCTAAAACCAAGGCAAAAAAGGGTAAAATTTCATAAGGAAGTATTATTTTTTAAGCTACAAATCTCTTGTTCCTTTAATTTCAACAACAGAATTTCAGAATTGCTTACCTTTTATTAGCAACGCACACTTGCAAGGTTATTCCTTTAAAATAATTGTTTTTTTTTTTTTTTTTTTTTTTTTTTTTGGTACCGGGTATTGAACTCAGGGGCATTTGACCACTGCGCCACATCCCCAGCCCTTTTTTGTATTTTATTAGAGACAGGGTCTCACTGAGTTGCTAAGTGCCTCGCCAGTGCTGAGGATGGCTTTGAACTCGCGATCCTCCTGCCTCAGCCTCCCAAGTGCTGGGATTACAGGTGTGTGCCACCACGCCCAGCTAAAATAATTGTTTTTAATTGTAGAATTTTATGAGGTAGAATGTGATAATTTGATACATGTACACAGTATTAGTGATCAAATCAGGGAAACTAACATGTCCATCTCCTTAAACATTTAAAAAATGTTTTGATTAATGCTAGTAATTGTACATTTTTATGGGGTACAGTGTGATATTTCAATACATGTATGTAGTAAGTACTGATCAAATTAGGGTAATTAACATTTTCATTTCCTTTTCATTACCTTGTGTTTCAGTATCTTTTTAGTGAGTAAAAAATTTCTTTTAGTAATAGTGGTTAAAAAATTGTAGCTTGTTAAATTCTGTTGCTTTTATTTAGAAAATTTTAAAACACCAAATAAAAATTGTGTATACTTATAGTGATATGATACTTTGAATATGCATACATTTAGAATAGCTAAATTGGGCTAAATTAACAGATGTATTACCTGATACACTTATCATTTTTTATTTTCTTATGAGAACACTTAACATGCACTCTCTTAATCATTTTCAAGAATATAATACATTGTTGTCAACTATAGTCACATGTTGTACCATAGTCCATTGTTTTCATTTGTGTCAATCTCAACACTCCCACTGCTCTATTCAAATATGCTGAAACATTCATGTGTCTAAATAGACCTTGGATGCCCCATTAGTAAAAGGACATTTTTTTTTCTTCACAATTCTTTATCGTGCTCAATCCTGTACAATACCCCCTCCCCAATCTTTTTTGGTCTTTCTTTTTTCCCCACACCAACCCAAATAATGCAAATTTCACTCTTTAGTTAGATTTACAACATTTTTCTGTAGACTGTAAAAATACTTTTTGATGATACAATATATATGCACTGTGTTTTGAATGTCTATGTAAAGGTGATAGCACTTGAGCTTTGAACAAATTCAGGTAATGTACACATCCAGCTCTCCAGCTGTCAAGTTCATGGCTTGCTTACTTTTCATGTTTCTGAGTTTTTTCTTTTGCAAATTGTGGGGATCATCTCAATTATAAAGAAACACACAGAGGGCCAGGTATGATGGCACACATCTGTAATTCCAGTAGTTTGGGAGGCTAAAGCAGGAGGATCCCAAGTTCAAAGTCAGCCTCAGCAACTTAGTGAAGACCTAAGCAACTTAAAGAAATCCTGTCTCAAAATAAAATATATAAAAACAAAGGGCTGGGATGTTGCTCACTGGTTAAGCACCCCTGGGTTTAATCCCTGGTACCCAAAACAAACAAAAAAATAAACAATAAAAAAGCATATGGATCCATTTTCTAGTCTTTTCGCTTTGCTTTTCTTGCATGTTTTGTTAAAATTCTTCTCTAAATCACTTTCATATTGATGCCCAACTTAATAATTTATTTATTTACTCATAGTTATTAAGAATTATTCTTGCTAATCAGTTGCACTATTCTAAATTTTAATAGTTCTAATAATATCATTAGTAAGAAACAGAATATTTATAAAATAATACTAGAATAAAATAACGCTTTAAATGTGATTTAATAAATATATTTTATTTAGTTAAAACTTACTTAAATTTATCAAATTCTTTTTTGTTTTGTAGGATTAATGTTCAAATTGAGTGAAAAGATGAAGGATATAAGACTTCTACTTTTTTAAAAAATTTATTTATTTTTCCTTCCTTTTTTATTTATAATAGTAGTATGTATTACAATTCATAATGCACATATATAGCATCTTTTTACATACAACTGTTTGTATACAAAGTATATAAGTACCATTCAGATCTTCAATCGTGCATTTAGGATAATGATATCAATCTCATTCAACCACCATTTTTTTTCGTTTTTTTCCCCTCCCTCCCTCCCTGTTGCTCCCTCCCTTCCCCTCCCTTTCCTTTGACCATTCTAGTGTTCCTCTAATCCTCCTTTGTACCCCCATCCAACAACACTGTGAACTAGCCTCCTTATGTCAGAGAAAACATTTGGTATTTGGATTTTTGGGATTGGCTAACTTCACTTAGCATTATATTCTCCAACTTCATCCATTTACCTGCAAATGCCATTATTTTATTCTCTTTTATTGCTGAGTAAAATTCCATTTTGTATATATGCCACATTTTCTTTATCCACTCATCTACTGAGGGACATCTAGGTTGGTTCCAAAACCTACCTATTGTGAATTGTGCTGCTATAAACATTGAAGTGGCTGTGTCACTGTAATATGCTGTTTTTAAGTCCTTTTTAAAGGGTGAGAAAATGCTTTACTTTTCTACCCCCTCTACAAGGTCACAAGATGGCTGTCTTAAACCATCATCTTATATGGTTAAGGCAAGGAATTCTGGTGTTGTGAAAGTTAAAAATGAAATCTCTGGACAAGTAAGTCAATGAACAAAAACAATTAAAAGAATAACTGGGAGTATAGCTCGGAGTTAGAGTACATGCCTAGCACACCTGGGTCTGATTCCTAGCAAGACAGGGGTGGTGGTAGAGAGAATGAATGAGAATATACCCTTTAGAACTGTGCACTATCAGCAATAAAAAGCCTGATTTTCAAGAGAAACCCTGCATTTCTGACATAAGTATTTTACATATAGGGACATAATAAAATAGATAAATAAATGCATATAATATTAGTGAATTCAATATTCGTAAATCAATACTTGAGTAAAAAGGAACATTGACAATAATCTCCTTGAAGTACTAGGAAAGTTGTGTGTGTGTGTGTGTGTGTGTGTGTGTGTGTGTGTGTATGTGGTACCGGGGATTGAACTCAGGGACACTTGACCACTGGGTCACATCCCCAGACCTTTTTTGTATTTTATTTAGAGACAGGGTCTCACTGAGTTGCTAAGTGCCTTGCCATTGCTGAGGCTGGCTTTGAACTTGAGATCCTCCAGCCTGAGCCTCCCAAAGTGCTGGGATTATAGGTATGCGCCACCATGCCCGACTATTCTCACTATTAAAAAGGCTTTTCTCATGTATCTTTTAGTCATTCAGTGTAATACAGTTACAACATGGAACAGCAGAGGCTGGCCTTTTCTCTAGTATATTTGTGGGTTACAGTTGTAGTCATTACATATACATATGCTCATCCTTTTTTTAGATCTTATAATGTAAGTTCTAAGAGGCAAAATGTATATTTTTAAGATATTCATACTTTTACATTACATTTTCTTTACAAAAATGGACTTTGAGAAGTTGGCAAAGAAGCTTTTTAGAGGTAAATAATAGTGAAGGTGCCCATATGAACCAATTTAGACCTATAGTCATAATACATAGTTTCTTTTAGAGAAAAAAAATCTCTATCCCCACATTCACCTGCATCCACAATGGCAAGAACATTATAAAAACATGAAAAATGGAATATACTACAACACCTAAAGTATGATGAAATCTAAGACAAATGGTAAATTGAATATCCTCTATTCTGACAGCCAATACTACCAATTAAGGATTTAAATTGAGAAAAAAAAAAACTTGGTATATTTTAATATACAGATGAAATACATTTGTACCTTCCCAAATTTCTAAGAAGATACATTTTAACTCAACTTAATACACTAAAACAATAATGAAGCCAAAGAAATCAGTATGCAAGTTATTACAAGTACAAAGTATTTAATATTCTTTGTCTTCTTTTATATTTCTTCATCACATCATTTCGGATTGTTCGAATCACATGCTCAGGTAGCATCTGTGCAAGAAGTAAGATTAGACTGAAGCCTGAGAATCAACGTTAGATGAATACAGTGCATGTTCATCAGAAGTTTACATGAAAAAAAATCTGGCTGAATTCATAAGTGGGGCTTATTTCCAAAGCAGATAGTTTTGGAGTAGGAAGGGATTCTCAGAGGCCTGGAATCTTGCTATTGAGTTGTTAATGTGCTCTTCAGCTGTCCCAGTTGGGACTGTCCATCAATGAAGAATGTGAGGAATGCATGACTAGTATAGGCATCTATGGTGAAACACTTGAGGTTTCCATTTCCACTGTCTCTTGAGGGTAGGGGGAGCAGGAGCTGGCACAGAACATGGTGGTGCATGCCCCCACATCTCCTGATAAGCAATCAACATCCTTTATTCTTGTTTCCTGTGAAAGAGAGAATCTGATACAATTCATGCTCAAACAGAAATCGTTTACTTCTTTTTTCTTTTATTTATAGTAGTAGTCTGTATTACAATTCATACTGCACATATAGAGCATCTTTTTTCACAAAATAGTTTGTATACAAAGTATATTTGTAGCATTCAAGTCTTCAATCATGCATTTAGAATAATGATATCCATCTTATTCAACCACTTAGAAATCCTTTACTTCTTTCATTAAATAATATTTTTTGAGTGACCACTAATGAGCCTGACAGTCTTTTAAATCTTGGGTATGCTGCTGTAAAAAATTGAAATAAAGCTTTTGTGAATGTTCATTCTGGTTGTGGGGAAATAAACAAGTTAATAAGTCAATAAGCAAAAGTAACTTCTGTAATGCTATGGAGTTTACAGAACAAAGGCCATGACAGAGAGTAACCAGAGGTGAGAAGGAGCCACCATTTACATAAAGGACTTTTTTGGGGTATCACACTAAGATCTGAATACATTATAGATATGGAATAAAATGCAGGAAAGGATTCCAGTTAGAGGTTAAAGTCTTGGTGTGGGAACAACTTTGGAGTATTTAAGGAATTAGACAAAAACTATGGTAGAAAGTTCCATACCAGAAGAATTTTTAGCAACCTCTGACAGGTAGTTCTGTGATTTCCAATTGACTTTTGAATGCAGGAGATTTCTTGGTTGTTCCCAAACCTCAGGGGAATAAGGAATGGAAGTATCATTTACTTAGTTACTATTAGGAGCTCCATCTGGAGTCTATCCTCCTGAGGATCTAATAGCAGGAACACCTACAAACCTCTCTCTGAAGCACAGATAATTGTTCTCATGTATAGATGAGAAAATTTAGTTTGAAAGATTTAGAGACTTGCTCAATATATTACAATAAGTAAATATAAAAATATATATATAACATAATGCATATATAGAAAATGTATTACAAAGATATAATATTTGAAACAGTATGGTACTGGATTAAAGACAGACATAATGGAACAGATGATATGATAGGTGTCATAAAGAAAGACATAATGGAATGGAACAGTCTAGAAATAAATCCAGAAATACAGGATCAGCTAATCTTTGACAAGAGGGTCAAGAATACATAATGGGGAAAAGATTGTCTCTTTTAAAAAATGGTGTTCAGGGCTGGGGTTGTGGCTCAGCGGCAGAGCGCTAGTCTCGCACATGCGCGGCCCGGGTTCGATGCTCAGCACTACGTAAACATAAATGCATTGCATTGCATTGTGTACAGCTAAAGTAAATAAAAATAAATATTTAAAAAAATGGTGTTCAGAAAATGGGATATCTGTATGCAAAGAATGAAATTGGATTCCTATCTCACACTGTGCACAAAAATCAACTCAAAATGAATTAAAGACCTAAATATAGGATCTGAAATTACAAAATCACTAGAAGAAAATATTGGAGAAAGCTCCATAACATTGGTCTTAGCAATGACTTCATAGCTATGACATCAAAAGCAAAAATAGACAACTGGGACTATGTCAAAGTAAGAAAGTTTCTACACAACAAAGGAAATAATCAACAGAGTAAAAAAGCAATCTACAGAATTAGAGAATATATTTGCAAACCATATACCTGTCAAGGGGTTAATTTTCAAAATATATAAAGAACTCCATGACTGAATAACAAAAAACCTAAATAACCTGATTTTAAAGTGATCAAAATACATAAATAGAAATTTCTCCAGAGAAGACGCACAAATTGGCAACATGTATATGAAAATATGCTCAATGTAATTAATAAGCAGGGAAATAAAAATCACAATAAGATTTCTCTATGTCTGTCAGAATGGCTATTAATCAAAAGAAAAAAAGGGGGTGGGGGAGAAAAGCAGCAAATGTTGGTTATGATGTGGAAAAATTGGTACCCTGTTCACTGTTGGTGGGCCGTTGGTATGGAAAATAGTATGGAGATTACTAAAAAAATTAAAATTGAACTACCATATGATCCAGAAGCACTAGATTTTTATTCAAGAGAATTGAAATTATAATATTGAAGAACTATTATACTCCCATGTTCATTGCAGCACTATTCACAATAACTAAGGTGATGAAACAACATAAATGTCCATTGATGGGAGAATGGATAAAGAACATGTGTACATACACACACATTATTTATCCTTAAGAAAAACGAAATTCTGCAATATTTAACAGCATGGATGAGACTTAAGGACAATATTTATTTATTTATTTATTATTCTAAGTTGTTATAAATGACAGCAGAATGCATTACATTTCATATTATACTTATAGAGCCCATTTTTACACATCTCTGGTTGTATACTTAAGGACACTATTTTAAAATGAAATAAGCCCATCAGAGAAGGACAAATACAGCATGATTCCACTTAAGTGAAGTGTCTAAAACAGTAAAATTCATAGACTCTATGAAGGGAATGGTGGATTTCAGAGTCTATGGGAAAAGACAAATAGGGAGTTGTTAATCAATGGGAATGAGGTTTTATTTGAGTAAGATGAATTAATCTGAGAAATATGCTATACAACATTGTACCTATAGTTAATAAAACAGTCTTGTATGCTTAAAAATTTGTTTAGAAGGTAGATATCACTTTAAATGATTTTTTTAAATTCAAAGTTGTTGTAATAGTAGAATGCATTACAATTCATAATACACATATAGAGCCTCTTTTCACATAACACTGTATACAAAGTATATTTGTACTATTCAAGTCTTCAACCATGCATTTAGGATAATGATATCCATCTTATTATACCACCTTTTCTTTTCCTTTTTTTTTTAAAAATGATTTTGTCACAAAAATTCTTAAAAAAAAACTCTCAAGAAGATAAAATATATACTTGGTACAGGATTTGAACCTAGTTTTTCTGATTGTAAGTCCAATTATTTTCATTACACTTGATTTCTTTATAGTATATTCTGGATTGTTCTGATGTTAGAATGCACAGAGATTAATCACAAAGAGTCTGTGCAATGGCAAATAAAATAAATGCAATGAGTAGGAGAATTGAAAATGAGCTAGATGAAAGAAAAATGTTAAGAATTATTTTTAGAAATTATTAAATTAACCTTGGTATTCTTTTAACCCAATATGGAATCTTTCCATTATAGTATGGAGAGCTAGAGTCTTTTAAATCCTCATTTCACATTCTACCACTATATAGCACTTGCCAAGACTTGAATGAACATTCTTGGCCTGAGTCAATGCCTACTAATTGATGTTGGGTTGGTACTACTGTTGTAAACCTCTAGTTTTTGATGACTTCATAATTAGAATTATCATGGCAATGCATATTTGGTGACCATGGTATGATGTAATACTAATGGTTTCTTGTCACATTCAAACCTTGGAAAGACAACTGGGAGTAGTGGTATGGGAAAAGTTCAATAGAATTCATAATGGGAAATAATCCAGGTCATCAGTGCACAGCTTTAACACTTACTATTTTAAATGATAGCTAGTTTGTTGTATCCACTTATTCACTCATTCTATTAGATAGTTATTTGGTTCATCAGTCTTTCAACAAATATTAAACTACCTCTTATGAGCCAGAAACTTCTAGGCACTAGGGATATATAAAAGAGAAAAGAGGAACTAAGAAAAGTAACAATGAATAAAATGTAAAACTCCTTCTCCCTCATACAGAAAAGATACACAATAATCACAGATCTAAGAAAGTTCTATAATAAAGGGCATAAAGTGCTCTGTTAAAAATAAATAGCACATGGGGCTGGGGTTGTGGCACAGTGGTAGAGCACTTGCCTACTGTGCATGAGGCACTTGGTTCAATCCCTGGCACCACATTAAAAAAAAAAAAAAAAAAAAAAAAAAAAAAGAACAAATAAAATCAAGGTATTGTGTCCATCTACAACTACCAAAAAAAAAAAAAAAAAAAAAAAAAAATAGAACATGATAATGGTATGTGGGGTGTATATGTGTAACTTATTATTTTTTATTGAATTAATAATTTATTTTAATTAGGTATATGTGACAGCAGAATGCATTTTTATTCATTGTACACAATTGTAGCATAACTTTTCATTTCTCTGGTTATACATGATGTAGCATCACACCACATGTGCAGTCATACATGTACGTAAGGTAATAATGTCCATTTCATTCCACCATCTTTCCTGCCCCCATACTCCATCCTCTCACTGCCCTCCCCTTTGCCCAAAGTTCCACCATTCTCCCCCCACCCATTATGGATCAACATCTGTATATGTGTAATTTTTATAGGGTGGGCTTCTCTGAGAAAATGACATTTGAGTAAACACTTGGAAAAGTTGTGGAGTGACACCTGTAGTTTTCTGGAGGATGGAAATTTGAGGCAGAGAAAACAGCCAGTGCAAAAATTCTGTGGCAGGGTCATGTCTAGTGTAGTAAGACAAAGAAGAGTATTGTCAGATAGGAGTGAGCAAGGGAGGAATGGTGGGTGATGAGTTCCAGAAACCATGCGGGAGCCAGACTGTGGACAATTTCTAGGCCATTTTGAGAAGTCTGACTGAAGTGGTAACCTTGAGAGAATTTTGAGGAGAAGAAAGACATGATATGAATTTTAGGAGATGATTCATCTTATTTGGTTGAGAATAGACAATACAGCCAGGCAAGGGCAGAAACTGAGTCCAGTGGGATTGTTTTTTTTTCTGTCACTCATACAATAAGTGATGGTGACTAAGATCTTGGTGGCAGAACAGGAATTAGAAGTGGTTAGATTCTGGTGCACTTTGAAATTAGAACAAAAAAGGAATTCTTGGCGAATTGGATAGGAATACTCGAGAAAAAGAGGGGTCTAGAATGATTCCAAGGCTTTGGGTGTGAGACACTATCAAGATGGATCCATCAACTCAGATAAGAGTTGATGTAGATGTTGGTGTGTGAAAGCAGAATACAGCAGGTGATTAAGGAGACAGCTTTACTCAGCTTGTTGCTATGGAGAGGATGTTCATTAATGAAGATGAGCTCAAAGATAAGGAAAGGGACCTCGAGGGACAGAAAGACAGAAAGGGAGTCATCTCATCATCTTCTGAAAGTGGGTAAGAAAGATGGAGAGGGTCCTTAGCTGGATCTTTGAGGATGGCAGTGATAGGTTATCTTGGAATACTCAAGAGTACTATGGTCTTTTGTGGTTAGTCATTTCTTGAACACAAGAGTATGGGAACACAGGGCTCAGATAAAGTTAAAAATCATCCAATGAAAAGCAAGAGTTTAGTTTTGAACTTAAGAGGTTTAAGATTCCTATTTGACACTACAGAAAGTAATTGAAGAAGACCTTGGAATGTGGAAAGATCTTTCATGTTCATGGATAGGCAGGAGGATTAATTTTGTCAAAATGGCCATAATACCAAAAAGTACTATATAGATTTGATGAAATTCCTATTAAGGTTCTAATGACATTCTTCATAGAAATAGAAAAAGCAGGTATGAAATTCATTTGGAAAAATAAGAGACCCAGGAGAGCCAAAGCAGTCCTCGGCAAGAAAAGTGAAGCAGGAGGCATCACTATATAAGACCTTAAATTATACTATAGAACTATAGTAACAAAAATGGCATGGTATTGGCACCAAAACAAACATGAAGACCAGTGGTACAGAATAGAAGACACAGAGACAAACCCACATAAATACAGTTATCTCATACTAGATAAAGGTGCCAAAAACATACACAGGAGAAAAGATAGCCTCTTCAACAAATGATGCTGGGAAAACTGGAAATCCATATTTAGCAAAATGAAATTAAACCCCTATCTCCCACCCTGCACAAAACTCAACTCAAAGTGGATCAAGGACTTAGGCACTAGAACAGAGACCCTGTAGCTAATAGGAGAAAAAGCAAGCCCAAATTTCTATCATGTCAGTTTAGGAATTGAACTCCTTAATAAGACTTCTGAATCACAAGAAGTATAATCAAGAATCAATAAATGAGGTGCTGGGGTTGTGGCTCAGTGGTAGAGTGCTCACCTAGCACATGCGAGGCCCTGGGTTCGATCCTTATCACCACATAAAAATAAATAAATAAAATAAAGGCACTGTGTCAAACTACAACTAAAAAATAAATATTAAAAAAAAGAATCAATAAATGGGATTGTATCAAACTAAAAAGCTTCTTCACAGCAAAGGAAACAATCAAGAGAGAGAAAGAGAATATAGAATGGGAGAAAATCTTTGCCACCTGCACTTCAGATAGAGCATTAATCTCTAGGATATATAAAGAACTCAAAAACTTAACACCAAAAAACCCCACAAATAACCCACTCAATAAATGGGCAAACAAACTGAATGGACATTTCACATAAGAAGAAATACAATTGGTTAACAAATATATGAAAAAATTTTCAATATCACTAGCAATTAGAAAGATGCAAATTAAAACTACACTGAGATTACATCTTACTCTAGTCAGAATGGTAATTATCAAAAATACTAGTAACAAGAAATGTTGGCAAGGATGTGGGGAAAAAGGTACATTCATATATTGCTGGTGGGACTGCAAATTGGTACAACCACTCTGGAAAGCAGTATGGAGATTCCTGAGAAAACTTGGAATGGAACCACCATTTGCCCCAGTTTTCCCACTGTTTGGTTTGGCATATACCCAAAGGACTTAAAATCAGCCTTCTATAGTGACACAGCAACATGAGCTCAAATCACAATAACTAAGATATGGAACCAATCTAGGTGTCCTTCAGTAGGTGAATGGATAAACAAAATGTGGTTATATATCAATGGAATATTACTCAGCCATATAGAAAAATGAAATGATGGCATTTGCTGGCAAATGGATGGAACTGAAGAATATCATGCTAAGTAAACTAAGACAATCCCTCAAAATCAAAGGCTGAAGCTCTCTCTGATATGTGAATACTGACTCCAAATAGGCAGGGGGTGGAGGTAGGGAGGAGTAGAAGTTCACAGGAATGGACAAAGGGGAGTGGGGGGAAGGGAGGGAGAATGGGAATTGGAAGGACAGTGGAATAAACTGTACATAGCTTTCTTGTGTTCATATATGAATACATGACCAGCATAACTGTATATCACGTAAACCACAAGTATGGGAAGTTATACTCCACGTATGTATGATACGTCAAAATACATCCTATTATGTATATCCAAAAAGAACAACAACAACAAAAGATTCCTGTTTGATTTCCTGTTGAAAATTCCTTAAATATATGCTTGCCTGTTATCAAGATGTTAGCTATGTCCAGCTCTGAATTTTCACATCGCATATAAAAATATGTGATTTGAATTCATCAAGTTTATTTTATTTTAGTGGGCAGGTAAAAATCCAGGAACTATTTACTTTTTTTCTTATACAGTTTCAATTTAAGCAGGCTTCATATTACTAAATGATCTATTTCAATACACCTGTAGCCTTCATCTGACACACCAGATATCCATTATTTCAGTGGCAGGATTTAGGAATAACTAAAGACTGCTATGTCCTTGCCATGGCTCATTTCACATTCATTGCTATCCATACAAGTCATAAGCTCTTTTCTTTTTAGGTACTTAGGTATCCAGTAGATTGGAAAAACCATACCTTTTTTAGTAAAGCCTCCCAGAAGACATGAAAAACATTTTACTATGTACAATAAAATACACAAAATGGTGTATTTGGTTAAAGATTATAGGTTCTTGGTTTAGATTTTCCCCAAAGTCCTCCTAACACCCCTCAGAGAGTACCTCATATTTCATATGACATTCATGACAGCCAAACTTTGATCAAAGTGGTCAGAAAAGTGATAAGAAACAGTGCTAAGAGAAAGACAGGAAAAATGTAATTGTAAGTAATATATACGTAGAATGAGAAAGAGTGAGGATATAGAGGTTTTTACATAGGAAAGAACATGTTCAGTTAGAAATCTTTGAGATTAAATTTAATACATCAATGATAAAAAGTGTAGGACTAAACTGTACTAGAAGGACAAAAGGCACTGTTGAAATGTAATACCATATTTTAAACAGGCTTCGTTTTGTAGGTTTGCAAATCTGAATCAGACCATTCCCTTTATTTGAGGGGAAGAGATGACTTGGTTTTATAATAATCCCTAGTTGCAATCTATACTAGCATTACCTCTTTTTGGCTTTAGAAAAGCATCATTTTAACTAAATTCTCTTAATTAATGGAGGAAATGAGACTAAGAAACCAATGTAAACTTTGCATGAAACGTAATATCTCATTTAATTATCACAATAATTCTACAATCCTAGATAACATAATTATCTGTATTCTACAAATGAGGAAATTTAGAGAGTTAAGATAATTGACCGAATTATGTTCTCATTTTCTGGGGACAGTAGGAAGTTGAGGATGTAGGATTCAAACCCATGTCTGTGACTCTAAAAAAAAAAAAAAAAAAAAATTGTACCTTGTACCACTTTCCATTTATATACCATTCAAGAGTTCTATCATTTCTCCTTTGTCTTCTTTTCTTTTTTTTCTGGGCTAACAGATTTCTATAATTTTTGTATTAAAGCATTTCTTTCTTAACCTTTGACTGATTCTTCTATTTTCTCCTGAGTGATGTAATTTGTCTCTTCCATAACATAAAAAGGCCAGGGTGAACTTCAAATTTCACTTGGTAATAAACCAAAGTAATGCAAATTAAATTCACTCAGTTGTGTTAAATACAATGTCTAATGAAGAATAAATGTATTTCAACATTTTTGTAGTAGTGATGTATTATTGACATCTTTCATTTTTCTCATGCTTTTTGGTGCTCTGTTCTTGCTAGTGTTCTATAGTGCATTTTCCATGTGAACCACTTTACATTTGTCCTTTTTTGAATGATGCATTTTGTATTGGTTTAAACCCATTTCTCCAAGTTCTCAGGTTCATATTCTTTTGGACCCTAATTTTAAAAAGCTTTATAACTCTCCTAATAATTTACAAATTCAGCTAGTATTAATATCTTTTAATAAAAAGTTTGAGTTGAATGATCCTGGCTTCTAAATGACCTCTATGAACTCTAAATATCATTTTGTCCTATTCAGGATATTTACATTTATAATTACTTTCTAGGTTTGCTTTTCTGTCAAATGTAGTGTTCTCTTATGGCAATGTCATCTCACCAAAAATTTAGTTTTAGTTTCTTCCATTTGTAGGATTGAAGATAAAACAAATTATAAACATTTAGTATTGGCTTTAATAATAATTACTACATACATCTATTTTGGATGTAGTTGTCTTTGGTCATTTTGCCTTCCCAGGTGCCAAAATTTTAATTGTCCCAAAGGTTACCTTCAAAGACAAACTCAATTAGAAATGAAATAACAAATCAGACTATGTGTACTGGTGATATTTAAAACTTGGCGACTTTGGGAATGTATTTTCAGCCATGGTTCCTGCAGTTGTCAATACCGGGTTGTCCTAGTGAGACAATAACAAAATCATGAAACCAATGTACCATTGAACTCACTGCCTAAAAATTACTTTCTAACATTTATCACATGGAATAGGAGTCTTGGTGTACTCCTTAGTTTTTCTGTAGTTCTTTGCAAAGCATTTTATGTTAATTTCCTGATTTTCTTTACCATCAAGACTGATATCAAGCAAGATGTTAATCAAATCTTTTTTTTTTTTTTTTTTTTTTTTTTGGTGCTAGGGATTGAACCCAGGGGCACTTAACCACTGAACCATTTCCCCAGTCCTTTTCATTTTTTATTTTGATACAGGGTCTTGCTAAGATGCTTAGGTCCTCACTAAATTGCTGATGCTGGCTTTGAACTTGTGATCCTCCTGTCACAGTCTCCTGAACCACCAGGATTACAGGCATGCACCACCATGCCTGGCTCAAATCTTCTTTTGAATGTGAGACTTTTAGTTTCTGTTTCAGTTTCTGCTAGAATAAATTTATCATAAGTTTGTCTTCAAATCAATTTTTTGCTTCTATTTTCTTAAAAATAACTGAACAAAATGCTTCTTGAAGGAATTTTTCTCTTTTTCTTTTATTTGGTTATCCTTCAGAGGATATTCCTAATAGGATGGTTGAAAAATGGTGATACATTTTAAATTACATAGGAGAATGAACTCTGTTGTATTGTCTCATTGCACCTTTTATTAATGCCCTTCGTTATTAGAATAACAAGTAATTGATAGAAGCTTAGGGGCTTTCCAGTCAGCCACCCTCCAGTCTCGGATTTGACAAGTATGAAATCATCATCTTCATACTATAATTTAGAGTTATATGAGTCCAGGCTATTTTGAAATGAATTATGCTATAATTGTTTCAGTTTTTTAACTGACTCAGTTAAGACCAGCAAGAAGAGTAGTAATGCAAATTCAAAAGCAAGAGCTGCAAAAGCCATCAGAAACTTATTGAAATTAGCCGAGGAGTATGTACTCTCCTTAGAAGCTGAAATTCAGGATACGGGTAAAAGTGATAGTAATAAGAAGGAGCCAAATAATGGTGAAAGTAAGGCCTCCTCCACTAAGCCGGTTAGGAATTATGAAAGTAGTAGTGAAGAGGAATTAAAAAGTGATTCTGGGAGCTCAGTCTCCAATAAAAAGAACAAAAAGAAATTAAAAAAGAAAAAGGACAGAGAGGACTGTAAAGGGCTTGAATTATTAGCATGTGAGATAACAACTGTCCCAAAGTGTGAAGAAATGCAGAATTCTCTGAATAATAACGAGAAAAAGGTTGTTTTTAATGAGACTGGGGTGTTACCTAGGCTAAAGGACGATTTATATGGACAAACTAAACATCTCAATACATTAAATATGTCTTTGAAAGTTAAAATGCATGAACATATAGAGGAGACTTATGCAGAAGTAGATCCCAGAAGTTTCTCTTCAAGTAAATGTCATGATTCTATAGTTTCAAACGTTTAAGATAGAAAGTCATAATGATGATAAAAATATAAGCAAAAAAGATAATGAATGCCAATTTATATTACAAAATAATGTTGAAATGACTACTCACATTTTGATTGAAGAAAATACTGAAAATTACATGAAAAACACAGAAAATGATGATAATAAATGTGCTAATCACCAGAGAAATACTTACAAATTAGAAGAATCTGATCACAGTGATTCAAGTAAAAATGATAGTTTCTGTTCATAAAGATGAAAATGACTTGGCATGTACTGATCAGCACAATATAGATTTCAAGCTACCCAGCCAGTTTATTAAGGAGGGAAGCACACAATTTAAAGAAAGTGTATCAGATTTAACTTATTTGGAAGTTGTGAAAGCTGAAGAAACATGTCATGCTGATTTTTCCAATAAAGAACAGTTAACTGCAGATAAAATGGAGCAAAATATAAAAGATTGTGGTATTTTTGATATATCTTTTCAGACTGCAAGTAGGAAAAATATCAGTGTCTCCAAAAGAACTGAATAACTTTTCAAATTCCTTGAATTCTAAATTACTTTCTGGCATAAATAAGAAGAAAATGGACATTTCAAGGCATGGGGCAATAGCCATGGTTAAAAACAAAATTTGAAAAAAGCTATTCTGGTTGATACTGAAAGTCAATTAGTGACTTTTCAGGGACAACCTGAATGTGAATTAGAAAATAACAAAGAACCTTACCTGTTGAGTTTTCAAGACCTTTTTTATTATAAAAAAAAAAAAAAATCTAGGGCATTTGAGACATTTGATAATGACAGGTGTAAGCAAAAATTACAGACACCTGCGGACTTCCCTTTAGAAAATTTTGACTTGTCAGTCTTCTGTGAAATCTTCAGCAGCTTATATTCTCTTTTATATTCACAACTTAAGTTTCATTCTTCCTGGCCGGGACAAGAAGATCTCTCTTTAGTGTATACACAATTGTATTTTTTTCTTTTATATATATGTCTTTATGTCCGTGCATTTGTCTAAATTTCATGTTAATGTGATGTCACAAATATATGTTTATATGTGCATCTGTCTAGTGTGATGTCACAAATAACAAAGAGCTTATGAAAAAAAAATAAAATAGATAGATAGATATAGATCCAAATAATGTTAATTCATTTAAGTTTAGAATATTCTAATTAGATAATCTATATATATATATATAAATAGATATTCATATAAGTTTAGAATATTCTAATTAGATAATCAATTAAAATGATAATCAATTTTGAATTATAGGTGTCTCTGGGACTTTTCTTCAGCTATGAATATGACTAATACTGTATAACCTGATATTTTGGTATTTGACATGGGATTGTTTATTTGTTATTAACTTCATTTGTTTAATAGCTGATTAATTTGAATTATTTCAACAGGTATAGGATTGCTGTATATACAGAGATTCGAGGATTTCAGCTAACAAATTATTTTTCCAAAATGCCTGTAGCATTTCCTTAATCTATCTTTAATGCAGTAAACACCCTCAGTTTTTCTTTGATTTATTCTGAATGTGATATTTTGCCAGCTTATGTTTGTGGGAGCTTAAGCAGCAATGTGTGTGAGCAGAGATCAACTTTTATTTTCTACTCTAATAATTCTTTTTTTAGTTTGACAGCTCACCTTTTGATCTCAGTGCTGGAATAGCACTGCCTTTTCCTTAATAATGGATGCTTGAGTTTTTAGGTAGCGGGCCCTGAAGATTTGCTGGTGGCAGTGTCTAGACATAAAAAAGACGGCTGCTGCTACAACTGCAGGGACCGTGGTCGCTGCAAGCATCCCTGCTGCTCAAGCATTGAACAACCTCACCAGCAGTGTGGCCTCTGCTCTGCATGCATGGGGCCTCCTGGATCTATGTGTTAACTTATGGACATTTTGATTTTCCATTATTTTAGGACATTATGGGACAATGCCTTGCGGGTATTTGTCTAAGAGAACTCAGTGCGTTACTTGATGAAACTAAGGGGATACCTATGGAAACTTGGCTCCTCAGCAGTAGGCTTGCCGCCTTAAAGCCACAGCATCTCCTCAAAATTGGACGGCTATTAGTCAACACACAGTTGATCCTGAAGGGCTCGATTGGATGGCTGGTTAGCCTATGACGGGTAAGATTCCCAGACAACCTAAGACACAGCACAGTCGCACGGGACAGTCTAATGTGGCCGACATGTCAACCTAAGCCAGGAGTCAAGGGCCGCCTTGATTCCCATGACGGGTAAGAATGTCGGTTGCACATGGACGTCCTAGACCATCCCCTCTTTTAAAACTAAAGGGGGGAAATGAAGGAGCCCTAATCAAGGAGATAGCTATTGCGGTTAGCTGAGAGCCATAAAAGATGTTCTAGTTTCCACCTGATATTAATACGTTATTCAAAGAATCTTTGTATGCCCGTGAACACTGTGTGACGCACCTGTAAGCTCGAGCTGTAAGCACTTGTCCTTGTTAAAGATAAATGTATATAACAGGGTGAGGTTAGTTAGAGAGGATTGGAAGGAGAAGAAGAAAGTTGCTGGTTGAAAGGAGTCAGGCTGGTTAGAGTTCGAGAGGTTGCTGAAGCCGGAGAGAGAAGAAGAATAAAAGACCTTTTTTCATTTCTATCCTGCCTCCGAATTTTCTCCTGCAGCGTCGTAGCTGCAAGCAACAGCATCAGGCAGCTACCGTCCTGCTTTTATCTTACAATGTTTTATTGTGCATGGGGATGGCTTAAATTGTCCGGGGTCCTTCTCTCTTTGTCCCCATGGCTGGAGACTTGTGACAGCTCGAGGCTGACAAAACAGAGGTAGCCAATCACCAAATAGAGTCACAGCAGTTTGACTCCTATTATCTTAAAGCCAAGCAATTTACAGAAGCTAAAACAAGCAGTTAGACAAAAAAAAGGGGCATGGGGCTTAAAAGGGGAGTTCCACAGAACCACCTTATGACCCAGCTTTCCCACTCCTCGGTCTATACCCAAAGGACTTAAAAACAGCATACTACAGGGACACAGCCACATCAATGATTATAGCAGCACAATTCACAATAGCTAAACTGTGGAAACAACCTAGATGCCCTTCAGTAGATGAATGGATAAAGAAAATGTGGTATATACACACAATGGAGTATTACTCAGCAATAAGAGAGAATAAAATCATGGCATTCGCAGGTAAATGGATGAAGTTAGAGAATATAATGCTAAGTGAAGTTAGCCAATGCCAAAAAGCCAAATGCCAAATGTTTTCTCTGATATAAGGAGGCCGATTCACAGTGGGGTTGGGACGGGGAGCATAGGAGGATAAGAGGAACACTAGAATGGCCAATGGGGATGGAGGGGAAGGGACGGGGCAAAAGGGTGAAGAAAAAAAAAGATGGTAGAATGAGATGGATATCATTACCCCAGGTGCATGTATGAAGTCACGAATGGTGTGAATATACTTTGTATACAACCAGAGATATGTAAAAATGTGCTCTACAAGTATAATACGAAATGTAATGCATTCTGCTGTCATTTCAAACAACTTAGAATAAAAAATAAATTTGGAACAAAAAGAAAATTAAGAAGTGTGATATGTAGACAATATCCATATGATTCCTTTTTCTTCTTTGCTATGAGCTGGTTTAAAAAAAATTACTGACATACTGGAGTAGCTAGCTAGATATAGAGGTTCAAACAATGCCACTGGAGCTGGGGTCTCTTTTTTCATCTCTAATGTGCACACTGTCTTGGTTAACTTTGAATCCAGGAGGACCTTTTCTCAGAATCATCAGCAGTAGTTAATCTTTTGTGGTCTGGTCTTCAAATATTAAGTCAAAGGGCAAGAAAGACAGCTATGATTTGCAAATAAGTGAAGAATAGAGTTATATTAATAAGATCTGGTGAGAGCAAAGAAAATTGAAAATTATGAAGTGTGGTATGTAGAAAAATCCATATGATTGCAGGATTCCTTCTAGTATCTCATTGTCTCTCACTGGGGCATGTGCCCATCACTGAACCAAAGGATATGTGTAACATGCTATTGGCTTAAGTATGTGTCACACATTTTACCCCCAATCTGGGCACTACTAACATGAGTGTATGACGGGTGGTGAGACAGATGTTCACTATTCTTCACAACATGTGACATTTTTTTGTTTTTCATTTTAGATCCATTTACGTACTCCAATGCCTTCTAGATTCCATTCAAGAATAGAGTACTGAATATCTATTTTATGCCTAGCCCCATGCTAATGCTTGGAGGGATAAGCACTCTTACAAAAGGGCTCAAGGCAGCACTCTTGCTCTTCTGTCCCTTCTGCCATGTGAGATCACAGTATTCCTCCCCTCCAGAGGGTGTAGCAAGGTGCCATCTTGGAAGGAGAGAGCAGCCTTCACTAGACACCAATTCTGCTGGCCTTGATCTTGGACTTCCCAGACACCAGAATTGTGAGCAATAAATTTTTCTTGTTTATACATTTTTAAAAAGGGAGAGACTTCAGGAAGCACTTTTAAGTCAAGGATCATGCCTGTTAAAACAGACATGCTAACTGGATGTGGGGGCGCATGCCTGTAATCCCAGAGACTTTGTAGGCTGAGTCAAAAGGATCACAAATTTGAGGCCAGCCACAGCAATTAGTGACCCTGTCTCAAAATAACAACAACAACAACAACAAAAAAGGGCTGGGGATGTGGCTTAGTGGTAAAGTGCCCTTGGGTTCAATACTCAGTATCAAAATAAACAAATAAACAAAAAAGACAGAGATGTTGATAATCTGTTTATAAAGTAGTCAGGAATGTTAGTTCCTATTTACTATATGATTTAAAGAATACAAGGTACCAAAGAAAATGTTTTCGTTTATCTTTATTATTTGTAGACCCTTGGATCCCCATCTTTGTGAATAGCTCTTTCTGTCCTTCTTCCCCATCTCCATCAGGACTTTTTTGCCCCCCACCCCCATCTACCCCTCCTTCTTATTCATCTGTTTACTTCTGTGCAGGTTTTCATACCTGATGATACCTGAATTTTATAATAGAGCTTCCTTTCTTCTTTTGATTTTTTTTTTCCTCTCATCTTCTGTTAGTATCAATATGTATAAATATACACATATGTATATAGAGAGGTATATATATTTAGGTATGCATCTGTTTATTAAACATTATGTAGTTAAAAAGAAAAACATTGAATTTTTAGTAAGAGAGCATGAATACCATCATTTCATAAAGAGGGAACAGAATTTAACTGATTTACCTGGGGTCTTAAGTTCTTCAGGTAGTAATAGAATGTACATGTCTAATAAAATATATTATGTGTCTAATAAAAGTGTGTATTATATATGTGTCTAATAAAAGTAATTAAAAGTTTTTGCTTTATTTATTTATGACCATGCTGTTAGGGCATAGTTAGTGAATATTTTATCTTCTTAGGGGATTGCTCCTTTTATTACTGTATTGAGTTCTTCTGTATCTTGTTAATGACTTTTAATCTTATGTTGCTTGATATTAATATTGTTACCAAAGATATTTGGCAATATTAGTGTTATATTGTATCTTAGTTTTCCCTTTATATTCACCATTTTAATTTGTCTTTGCTTTAGTTAGATGTTTGTAAAAGCAGGTTATATGCTAGAATCAATCAAGGCTAGAATCAAGAAAAATCAATTATTTCTGTACTTTGAATATCACTTTTTTCTGGTGGATATTCATATATTTGGGTCCTACTCTGTGTTTTGTGGTTGCTGTTTTTGTTACCTTCCTTGCTTCCTGATGGATTGATAAAGTTTACTATTTTGCCGATTAAAAGCTAGAAATTATATTTTAGTTATTTAAAAATTAAGATACATTTTATTTATAATCCTTTAAAAATAGGGCTTCCATTATTCAGTACTTCCATAATTTTTCTAAACATGACAAAGGTATCATTATATTTAATTATACATTGAACATCCTTCCTCAATAGTGCTATTATTATATGAAACTTTTTACCATTCAGAACATACTGATTTATTTTTATTTAGCTATTATAGTAGTTAATGTTTTATCAACTCCTGTTTCTCTATTTATTTTAATTATATATATACTTTAACAATACTTTTAGTTCAGTTCTGTGGATGGTAAGCTGTTATACTCTGAATGTTTTGAGATTATCAGTTTTTACCCTCACTCCTAAATGATGATTTCAACTCTGCAAAAAATTCTACATTGCTATTTATTTTCTCCTTAGCTTTGAAAATAATACTCTATTGTATTCTGGCTTTATTTTCCTGTTTATGGTTGTTTCTTTAAATTTCAATTAAATCAAAGTGTTTGACAAATGTTAATTAAATCAACTATAAACTCTCTGCTAATTGTTTTTATCATGTGCTATGAGGGTTATTAAAATCTCTGACAAAGATGGTAGAAATTTCCATTTCTCCTTTAATCTCTCAATTTTTGCTTTATGTATTTTGAAGGACTTTTTATCTTTCTGGTGTATTAAACCCTTTATAACATCATGAAACTTTCTCCTTTTCCTTTTGTAATCACATTTTTATTGACTTCTATTTATCTGATAATAATATGGGCACTTCAGCCTTCTTATGCCTACTGTTCACATGGTATATATTTTTTGTTAGTTCTTTTTAATTATACATGACAGTAGAATCCACTTTAATATAATTATACCAGAGTGGAATAGATCTTATTATAATTAAGACCCCATTCATGTGGATGTAACTATGGTTTGATTTTTATCTTTTTTTTTTATTTTTATTTATTTTTTTTTGTGGTACTGGGGATTGAACTCAGGGGCACTTGACCACTGGGTCACATCCCCAGCCCTTTTTTTGCATTTTATTTAGAGACAGGGTCTTACTGAGTTGCTAAGTGCCTCACCATTGCTGAGGCTGGCTTTGAACTCGCAATCCTCCTGCCTCAGCCTCCCAAAGTGCTGGGATTACAGGCGTGCGCCACCGCACCCGGCTTTTTATCTTTATTTTTAATATAACATATATATCTTTAGACTGTATATTTTATCCATTCTGAAGATCTTTGCCTTTTGTCAGAGTGTTCAATACACCAATGTTCAATGAAATTGTTGTTTTGATTAGATTTAGATTTACTGTTTTAGTATGTGGATTTTGTTCCTTTGGTATTTTTTGTTTGTTTAGTTTATGGTTTTGTATTTTTGTTAGTTGGTTTGTTTCTCTCTTCTTCCATTTTTTGGTGGGTACGTTCAATAATTTTGGAATTCCATCATAATTTATTTATTTTTTGTAACTTCATATTACTTCTTCTAATGCTTACTGTATAATGTACATCTTTTACTTTTTATTACTGACTTACAGTAATTATTGCACCATTTCACATGCAGTATTTCACATTATAGGCCCATGAATAAGTCCATAGTTGTTATATGTATTCTGTCATATTTTTTGAAACCCACAAAATAATGCTATAATTTATGACTTGAATCTCCTGTTTTAAAGAAATTAAAAGAAAAGTATATATCTTTTAATTATATTGTGTATATATGTGATCTATATATAATTATATATCATGATATAATATGTTATATATAATGATACATATATAATAATTTTTTTATAGAGCAAGCTTTAGAAGAATATGAATTTACATATGCATATATATGTATTGATTTACTATTTCTTGTATTCTTTAGTCTTACCTAAAGATTCCAGTTTCCATCTGCTACTATCTGCCTAAATGTTTTTTTAATATTTCTTTTTTTAAAATAATTTTTTAGTTGTCAATGGACCCTTATTTTACTTATTTATTTGTGTTGCTGAGAATTGAACCCACTGCCTCACACATGCTAGGCAAGTGCTCAACCATTGAGCTACAACCCCAGCCCCTAGTATTTCTTTTAGTCCAGTCCTACTGGCAATGTTTTATTTTGTTTTGTTTTGCCTAAAAATGTCCTTATTTTGCTTTTGTACTTGAAGAATATTTTCACTGGGTATTAAATAATAATGTGTTGACAGTCTTATTGTTTTAGCCTGTAAAGATATTATTCCATATTTTTGAGTCTTCAGAATTTTTAATGAGAAATTAATGGTGATCCAAATTGTTATAGCCCTGTACATAAAGTGTCATTTCCTCTGGCTGCTTTCTATATTTACTTGTCATCTTTGGTTTTCAGCATTTTGACTATTATATATCTAGCCATAGTTTTCTTCATGGTTGACCTGCTTGGGAATCTCTGAAATTTCTGAATCTGTAAATTTTCATTTTTTAACACAATTGAGAAATTTTTAGCCAGTTTTCCTTATAATATTTTTTCTGCCATATACTTTTATCTGCTCTCTGACTCTGCTTACATATTTTAGACATTTTATACTGTCCAACAAATCTCTGAAGATATTCATTTTTTCAACATTTTCTTTTTTTGTTCTTTAGATTGATAAAACTGTGTTTTAGCCAACTTGTGTGGCACTAAATTCTGCCTTTTCAGGCCAAATTTTATGCTTGCTTATCTAGAAGGAAGGCAGGGATATGAGAATAGTTTTATTCATTTACAATCTGATATGGCCTTTGGTTCCTGATCATGCTCAGCTCTGACTCTAAATTTCAATGAACTATAAGGAGATGAAGAGCAAGGAAAGGGAGGAGACCAACAGATTGCATTGTTGAGTACTAATACTTGATGAGTCATGTGCTAGAATTTTCTACACACGTTAAGTTATCACATTTGATCTGCCAAACAACCTGTGGAAGTAGACACTATTCATGTGTTACAGTGAAACGTTGGAACTCAAAAGGTTTACATTATTTGCCCAAAATGACATGGCTAATAAGTGGAGATGGCCTCTGAATCTAGACTTAAAACTGAAACACAAGCATGGCATCAAGAACAAAGTAGAGGGCACATCTTTAAGTTCTTGAGGGGGTCTCACTCCCTGTTTCTGCAGAATCAGATACATGTAGCACAAGTATTTGTGCCCTTGTTCTTTCTGCTAAATGATTCTTCTCTCACAACAGGGAAAGTTTTTGTTCATTTAAAATTCATGTTTTTAAAGCAATTGACCTAGAATTGTCATCACATTTTTCCTACTTCAAATATTCTGAGTAATAAGATAAATATATTCTCCATCATGTTACTGTTAATCATTCTGACTCTTTAAACAAAGAAAAAGAGCTAACTCAGGAAAAATAATATATAATACATTGTGGTATATTTACTTCCATGGTGGAAACTCTGTCCCTAAAATAGACATGTGTTGGCGTAGCTCCACTCTGGAACAGAAATGGAGATGGGAGAAGGCAGGAATGCAAAAGCAAAGGACAGCAAACCAAACCCAGGGAGTAATGAAGAACACTGGATATAAGTAAGTAGGAAACACACATGGCAGCGGGATTCAGGAGAGCTCCCTTTGGACATTTGCAAGGCACATTAGAGAAAAAGGAGCCCAGCACAGAAAGCTTCTCTGTATGGAGCCATTTCTTTATCCAAAGTTGGAATGGCCATGAAGAGAGCAACTCTGCCTCAAACATGGGCAAATATGTTGACTTCAAATATGTAATACTTCTTCCCAAAGGCCAAGTAATGCTCCTTAAAAATAATTTCCTCAAGCAGAGGACAAGGGATCAAAGCAATGCATTAGAAAAGTGAAGATTTAGGTAATTAGTAAAGTCAGATTGCTGTGTTTAACTATGGTAAGTTGAAGTGAGTAACTTGAGACTGTGTACCTGTGAATTAGGTAATTACTGTGAGATTGTTAGTGCAGGAATAAGTAGTGTTGTCCTTCAAAAGATTGCACAAGTTCTATTTTAAAGTGGACATTTTGAGGGGAGGGATGTGAAGAAGAAAAGCCATGAAACAAAGGCAGGAGAGCCGCCATGTTATTTTGAATGATGGTGTAGAAATTTCACAGAATCATAAAAAATGAACAATTAGAAAACAGACCTTAGAATAATGATGGTAATAACAATAGCTATTGACCACTTTCTACTATATACCAGTAACTATACTAAATGTTTTTCATGTATTACCTCATTTACTCTTTGTAACAACTCTATATGAGACTTTTTCCCCCCTTTGGTGGTGTTGAGGATTGAACCCAGTGTCTTATGCAAGCTAAGCAAGCTCTCTACCACTGATCTACATTCACAGTTCCGTACCAATCAGTAGTTTTCATTTAATAGCTGAACAACCTGTGCCACAAAAGTTAAGTAATCTTCCAAGGTCACACTGCAAATAGGTGAGGAGCTTAGATGTGAATTCCAGTAGTGTTTTTTTTTTTTTTTTTTTTTTTTTTTTTTTTTTTTTTTACCACCCAAGAAAACACGAGGCCAGTCCTTACTTAGGTATAGTGTCTTTTATGGTATCAGTAATTGCTGTTGCTATTGTTTAGTAGTTTTTCAAAAATATAGGATGGCTCATACACAAGGTAAGCTTGTATTTGTTCATCCTTCAGCACTGTATGAGTGAATGTAGGCAGACTGGCTCTCAGAGGTCTGACATATTCAACAGATGAGGTAAGGAAAGCCAAGAGTGATGGGATAATGCAGAGCATTACTACACTGGCTGTGATGTCACACCAGGATACACAGTGGTGTGCGCTGAAAGGATGTGACTTCTCTGGAAGGACTGCAGTGAGAAACCACACCCAGGAGCTATTCCTGTCAGAGAGAAAGAGGTAAAGAATTATCTTCCTTGGTTTCTATTTCATATTTCTCAGTGGTCAAATTTCATTTTATAGAGTTTGAACTCTTCAGCACTTCCAGGTTGTTTGTTCTGCCCTGCAATAATCATTCAGATAGCCAGACACTACAGGTACAGTGTGACATTTCATGAAAATCTGAAAGCAGAGTGTGTCTCAGAGTAAAAAGTGGCATTTGGGGACCATGCAGACCTGGAGATTTACCTGGGGATCCAGTAAGCTTAGGAAGCTTATCAAAGGCACCAAGAAGGGCAGAAGCAAAGTGATCTAGGCAGTATTTGCTGTCTTTGGAATGAAGAAAGACACTGAGACATTCCAAGAAGGTATATCGCTTTTATCCAGTTAACAGGGCTGTCTGTCTCCCTGAGGCTCATCTGCATTCTAGCTAGCCATAAGAATAGTCTCAGGGGGCTGGGATTGTGGCTCAGCGGGAGCGCTCGTCTTGCACGTGCGCGGCCCGGGTTCGATCCTCAGCACCACGTAAACATAAATGCATTGTATTGTGTATAACTAAAGTAAATAAATAAATATCTAAAAAAAAAAAAAAAAAAAAAAGAATAGTCTCAGTGAGTCCAGCAAGAAGAGATACCTAGAGGAGCATCTGCAGGAGGTTTTTGAGGGATGGTGTCCAAGGGAACACATCGCTTTTATTCATATTCCATTGACTAGAACTCAGCCACATGGCCACATCTAATTGCAAGAGATCCTGGGAAATTTAGTCTAGCTGAATTTCTAGAAAGAGGAGGAAGAAATGGATTTTGAGGGACATCGATCATACCTATTGTATTTTTAAGAAAATGTGCTCTGTAGAAATTGAGTGCTTTGCCCTAAGTCACACAGCTTAGGTCACAAATTTTCTGTGAAACAATGTTCTTATTTTTTTAAATATTTATTTATTTACTTTAGTTGTACACAATGCATGCATTTATGTTTATGTGGTGCTGAGGATCGAACCCAGGCCACGCACGTGCGAGACGCGAGCTCTGCTGCTGAGCCCCAGTCCCAGCCCTGTTCTTATTTTTGACTCCAAATTTATCTGCAAGTCTATGGATATGAGCATTCATAGTCAGTTCAGCATAAGAGTTTTGTTTAATTTTAAAGGGAAAGCATGGCATTTGAAAGATACATTTAGGAGAACTAACTATATCTTTTTTTTTTTTTTTTTTTTTTTAAGAAAATTTGGAATCATGGGAGAAGATTCAATTTATGTCATTTATGCAAGAATTGCCATCAAAAATCACATCCCCAGTGTAATTTAGCAAGAATTGGCTTTGAACTCGTTTGCCTAAAAGTGCTGGGATTACAGTACCACCGCGCCCGGCTGGCTGTTTTAACTAGTACAAAAGAGGGAACTTCTTGTTTGATGTTTAAATAAACCATTAAACCAAAAGGCTAAAATCTATGGCCTCTCTGTGAGAAGATAGTGTAGTTATATCCTATGCTATTCCTAATATTTGAAGAAAAGCAAGGTATTCTATTTTAACAAATATGAGTTAGATCAATCCAAATTATGTAGCTACAAAGGTTATAAACAAAGTATTTCAAACACTATAATACAGAAGGTAAATATAATTTCCCCTTTTTCTTCAGAAAATTGGCTAAGCCTCAAAGTTTATTGAGATCAATGGGTAAAGACTTCTTGATTTAAAGAGATGTGCTGGACATAGCTCTGCCACAGGCATTTATCAGGTGTCTCTGCAGATCTGTCACCAGCACTCAACTGTAGTCTATAGGAGAGGGGAATAGAGATTTATCAAATGGATCTTTGAGGGGAATTTTTAGGCATAGAAGATAATACCTAGGTATTTGTTTTCCTCTGACTCACAGAAAAGGGAGCATGGTTTATTACTTTTTCCTTAAGCCAAGTGAGCAAGCTGAAGGAGGGGGCTCAAAATAACCACCCAGAAAGTGGAAGTTGTTTGCAAAATGAGGAGGCCTGTGCTCACCTTGTGTCTAGAAAACTCCAAAGGCAGGTATGGGGCAGATGTTTCCCCTACTGGTAAGGCAAGAATTGAGGAGATGGTTTCTGTAACTGGGTGGGAGTGAAACATTTCAGAGTCTCCCTGGGGGCCAGGTGGACAGACACCTAGAGAAGATAGCTAGGCTTGAGTCTTCTTAAGACCCAGGGCTGTATTGGAGCAAGAGAAACCCAGCAGAAAGTCCTGAAACAGGGGACAGCACTGGGCTGTGGGAGATGTCTGAGAACTCCCTCTGTGTGCCCCATGGACACATCCACATGGTTTTCCCATCCCAAAGCCTTGGGAGATGCTCCTGGGTTCCAGGTTGTTGCCCTGGGTCGGAACAAGTCCACCAGTTCAGCTCTACCACACATTCATTTCTGGAAGCCCTTACCTCACCCACTTCTCCATGTATTTCTCTGCCTTTCTTCCTTTGTCATTAGAGGTCAAAATTTAAGAAAATTTCCAGATGATTCTGGTGCCATTTAATTGCATCAGAGGAAACGATCTTCACGTACAGTTTTCTAATTTTCCATAGCCAGGTCAATTAGCCTTTTAATGAGTTTTTCCCACATTTTCTTTTGTTATTCAATCCATCAAGAATTTGTGGTGGGATATTTTTGCAGAGTCATAACAGGGCTCTTCTACCTCCCTTAGAGGGAAAAGCAGTGTGGTGACATGAAAGTTTTTTTGGCTTTTGCTGTGTTGATTCTCCATTGTGGAAGAAGGAGTTTAACACCCAGAAGGACATTCTATGTGCTCTGCCTTGGCTGGAGTTCCTCCTCACCAGACAACTTCCCTCAGATAGGGGCCATCAGTGAGACTTCTCAGGTACTTGTGACTTCTTTCTCCTTACTGGTAATGCTTGGGGGACTATGAGAAGGAGACAGATCGATCACCTTCTGGGTCCTTTACTTTCTGAATAATATTAGGGGATTATTGTTTCAGTAGATATATTCAGATTTACAACAGCACCTCTGACCAATTGACCCATATTGAACATGGGAACGGGTAAAGCAAATCCAATAAAAAATTAAAATTTTTTTTTAAATCTTTCTAAGATTAGTATATGTGAATAGGACCATTTAGACTCTGGAATCATTTAACTAGATGAATTAAAATTGTCACTCAACCTAATAACACAATGAAGAATATTCAGAAAAGCAAAATGCTCTTCTACAAAATGCAGTTTATACATTTGCACACTAAAAATAAGAACTCTTGTTGATCTCTGGTGAGTATACCAGCTGAAAAACAAAATAAAGAAAATAGCTAACTCAACACCTTTTCTCATTTTTGAAATGTTCTCTTTGGCAGGAGAAATTAGATACTTACCTTTCTTCTTCTTTAGTTCTTTTAATAATGTGTGAGGAAAGAGGAAAGAGGTTATATTCCCCAGAAATTTTTTGTATGACTTGAAAATAAAAGTGTGATTTTCAATCTTTTATTTAAAAGAAGAAAACTGGAAGATGTTTGGGAAGAGACAAGCAGTTTCATGTGGTTTTAAAACTCTTTGTACTTCTGTCGACATAGAGATCAGAGCCACTTCATCTCGGTGCTCCTGGGGAGAGCCTTCACCTCATAGTCCCTGTGGATGTCACTCCATGGAGCTGTGTGTGGAGTGCAGTATGTCCCAGATGGCTGTGCTGCCATGTAAGGCCCTCCTTTGTGTTACCTTTATAATAATAATAATAAATAATTCTTCTTATGTCCAGTAACTTTTAGCTATTCTAATGAAACATAAACAAGCTAGGTAGGAACTCTTAGGAGGACTGTACCTCAGAGACAGCAGGAAGAGCTGAAAGGAGGGCTGGTTGGCTTGTGAAAATAACTAGGGAAGGCAAAAGAGATGTGTGGGCTTGGCAGGAGAAGAAGCAATACCATCTGTGCCAAAACAATGACAGCTGGGCTTCCGGGAGTTTTTCTGTGGGTAAGAAAACTCAAAATTGGGCAACTTCAGTATTTTCAATTATAGGTGGCAACTTTAATGGTCCGTCACTGGTCATTCTTGACCAGATCCTCAAATGATATACATTGCTCATTATAATGTTTTAATTATCTTAACACCCCCACTCCCCAATACAACCTTTACATTTCATATTCAAACATAGATAAGAATAAATTATTGATTGATGGCCAGTCTTTGTTTTTCCTTTTCAGCTTTCCTGTTGTGCTTTGATGTTTATGATGATGGTATGCATTCAAAATGTGGAAAAAAATCTTAAATAAATGACTTAAGATTTAATATAATGCAATAGTTCCCATTTGAAAAATGTCCAAGGCAAGTAGACTTTAGTTTATGAAAACTTCATTTGTCTTGTTTTCCTTCTGTGGCTCAGACTAGATTTCTCTATTTATGGCTTTTGAAAAGACATGCGACTGAAATCAATTAAATCAATTATAATGGTTTCTGTCCCTCCATGCACTGTCCTCTCAAGGCTCCTAAGGAAAACAATTGCTAATACAGGTATAGGGTCACCTTTCATGTATAAGTAAGCTTAAAAAACTGCCAGTCTTAGCTCCATTTCTTCACATGAAAATTGTATTATACAAAACCTGTTTATTCTGTTGATGATGCATGTGACATGGGACTTGTGACTACCACAGATTTAAATAGTATACAGGTAAAGTACAAATCTTTAGTTGCTTCCTGGGGCAGAAAATACATTTTATAAGATGACATTTATTTTTAGTTTCACCTCTTGGCTACCTAATTGACATTTTTTTTTTTTTTTTTTTTTTTGTGGTACCGGGGATTGAACTCAGCGGCACTAGACCACTGGGCCACATCCCCAGCCCTTTTTTGTATTTTATTAGAAGCAGGGTCTCACTGAGTTGCTAAGTGCCTCGCCATTGCTGAGGCTGGCTTTGAACTCACGATCCTCCTGCCTCAGCCTCCCAAAGTGCTGGGATTACAGGCGTGCGCCACCGCGCCCGGCCCTAATTGACATTTTTGAGAGATGGCTGGTCCATGAGACTAGAATCCCTGGCACTATTCTCAGTGTCATTTCTCTTACAGGTGACCCTAGGTGCTTTTGGCTTTATTGCTTTCTGGATTTTGGATTTCATCTAATAACTGCCATTCTAACCCAGTGTCTCCCACCTGTAATTAAAAAACCCTGTGATACTTGTCTGTTTGGATCCTTAGTTGAACCACCTATCCTCACCTGTCTCATGTGTTTACATTGTTCTGTGTGTTTTATTTTTATTTTTTTATTTTAAAATATTTTTTAAATTTTTTACTCCCAGACCTACACTGTGCCTGGATTTCTCTATGGGAGTAAAAGATTTTACATGTTAAAAAATTGAGGCTGGGGTTGTAGCTCAGTGGTAGAGTGCTTTCTTAGCATGTGTGAAGCACTGGGTTCAATCTTCAGCACCACATAAAAATAAATAAATAAAATAAAGGTATAAAAAAGTAATATACCTTTAAAAATTGGTCAGAATTTAATATCTAGTGGAGATCAATGAATGAGGCCATTTATTTCCCATCTATGTCCCTGAAAAAAGAAGTAACATGACCTCCTTCCTTAACTGGAATATTCCCATTTCTTGGCATAAGCATTAAAATGATGCAGAAAGAATTTTCCACCCCCAGCTTCTATTTGTTAATTTTCTAGATAGGGAATGGCATAAGATAGCCTATGAGAGATTGCCGACAAATCAGTAGAAATGATCATTTAGAAAATAAATCAGACAGGAACAGCTGGGCAACAATGACTCAAAGAATCATATTTGGTCTCAAAGTAAACTAAATAACGGTCTTATAGATGATTTATCTTTTTTGATATTTTTATTAAGAGTAACTCAAAATGATTGATAGGCATACGTTAATAATTAGTTTTCAGCACAACCCCATTTTTTGAATTAGTTGAGTCAGAAGGATACTGATTGACTTGTTCGAGGCCCTCTGCATGTTAGGGCTGAATTTTGTTGAGATTCTTCATTTACTGCAGACTACACTGCTTCTAATGATCTATGTATAATTCATATCTGCTTCATCCAAATTAGGAGCTGACATTTTTTTGGTAACACAAATCACAGCTTCTTGTCAGTAAAAGAACCCCAGTGTGGAAAAGGCAGACAGCTAGGAGGCCCAGCACGCTGCTAACTTTGTTGTTTTTGTACAGATTTGAAAGAATTTAAGAGTTTGCCACCTTTGTGTTGGCACATACATACATATGTTTATTGATGAAGTTGATTTTTCTTCAACCCAGGTATTTCCTGAACAAGCAGAAGAGGAGATCATCCTGAGAATTTTCTCCAGTGTTGTTCAACATGAATTAGCAATAAAAGTCCGTTAAAATACATTGCACTCAATAACTTTTCAATAATGATTTAGAATATTGACTGTGAGCCTAAAAAATGGAATTGGGTATTCCAGTTCATGCTTTTCAGCATATTTTTTGGAATTTTAAAAACCTTCTTTTCTCTGACTGCTGTGAAACCCTTTTGCCCTTTTAGTTTCTGACTGTTGTAAGAGTCAATGCCTGTGACCAAAGCCCCAATTTACTTCCTTATTGTGCAGAACTGTCACTGACTTCAAGACAATTTGAAGTCAAGCTGAGCTATGCACATGGGAGGAAAGAGGAGAGTTTGATTAGGAGCAGGACGAAGTGATGTTGGAAGATGTGTTTGAACTTTGATTTCAAATGTTAACCTGGGATTTCTCTTTCTATAACATAAGAAACAAATTTATCAATTGTATCTTGACATGGGAAAAAGAATTCTGGCTAGAAACGATCTACATGCCACATATACTTTGTTGCATAAAGATATCTTCTATTACATATCTTTCTTTGAAGAATTTGGAAAGTGCAGTATTAACAGTTTTTCATAGAATAATTTTTATTTATAGCCTTATAAATCTTAAAATCTATTTAATTTTCAAGATCTTTTAGATACTGCCTAATTACTCTAGTTTTAACTTTTCCCCAATTTTTTTTCACTAAAATAAAATGGAGATAAAATATTACATGTTTAATCATGTTTAGAATATTCTATAATAAAACATTGGCTTTACTTAGCCAGAATTCTTAGTGAACAGAATTTTAAAAATGTGTCCTTTTCTGAGAAAGAACCAAATCAACAAAGCTGCTATTGGGGAGTTAAGTTTAAGAATCACCTTAGAATATCTGTCTTGGTCAGTGTGCATTCATTACATGTCTCCACATCTTCCATATCTATCCTCCTCTCTAAAACTCACTGATGTTGACAGAGATAACCCCGATGGCCTAGAACATACAAACTCAAGAGATACTTAAAATATTCATGAGTGTTCTATTGACTAATGTAATATGAATATTAAGAGATTATAAATAAAAATAGTTGAGGTACAAAAAATACATGTTAAAACTAAGATACTTAGGGAACTCTAGCTGCCATAATTGTCCATGACCTACATATTACAAAAAACTTGGATTCAGTGCTCATCAGAATTCTTCAAAATCTTTAGCTTACTAACATAATATCCATGTGGTTTGTTCACAAATTAATAAAACAGGCTTGTCTCTTTCTCATGGTGTTCTACAACAGGTCCAAAATGATCATAGCCAAAAGCAAGAAAGAAAAATATTACTCCATTCAATCAGGGACATCTGGTATATTATTAGTGGAGTGAGAATTAACATTCAAAATTCATCTTACTCATTAGAACTTTTTCCAAGAAAGCCATTGGGAATGCTCTGATTTTAATGTCTACATATATATTAAAAGCAAGGGAATATTTAGGAGTCAAAATAGAAGCCTAGCATAATAAGTGCCACAAAATTATGAACATTATTTATTATATATAATTTTACTGTTCATTGGAATAAAAAGCTGGAGTTTAAAAACATTTGCTAGCTGGGCGCGGTGGCGCACGCCTGTAATCCCAGCACTTTGGGAGGCTGAGACAGGAGAATCTCGAGTTCAAAGCCAGCCTCAGCAATGGCGAGGCACTTAGCAACTCAGTGAGACCCTGTCTCTAAATAAAATACAAAAAAGGGCTGGGGATGTGGCCCAGTGGTCGAGTGCCCCTGAGTTCAATCTCCGGTACCACAAAAAAACAAAAAACAAAAAACAAAAAACAAAAAACAAAAAACATTTGCTGATGGTGCAGAAATTATTGCTCAACTCAAAACTAATTCAACATCTAATTTCTCAGACACAGCAGTTAAAAAGCTCATATTTTTTCAAAGGTATCTGATACATGTAATCCATCCATCCATCCATCTACTATTTCATTCATTTATCCAGTGATGAGAGTTTACCCTGTATACACGCTAATAGTTATACATATATCAATGTATCAAGAGTATAACAAATGCTGGGATAAACGTTCAATATTCTTTGGTTAATTTTTTCTTTGCACCCAGGGGTGTTTAATCACTGAGTCACATCCCCAGCCCTTTAAATATTTTATTTAGATACAGGGGCTCACTAAGTTGCTTAGGACCTCACTAAGTCACTGAGGCTGGCTTTGAATTTGTGATCCTCCTTGTCTCAGCCTCCTCAGCTGCTGGGTATACAGATGTGAGCTAGCATGCCCAGCTTTGGTTAACTTTATTTTGTGCTTTGGATGAGTCACTGAGCATAACATAGGGGTACACACTAAGAATATCCAACCAATTTTCCATTAAAGAGCAGCACACAAAAGTTAATAACTGAAAAGCAAAAAGCTTCAATTTCATTTTTGAGAATACAGCAACAGGAACGGGTGTATGAGAAGAGTTGCTGATGTCAATGTCATAAATAATTAATCCAGTAATCTGTATGATTTTTCCCATTAGTGAGATTAAAGGTTAAATTCTAGTTTAGGGATTTGGAAAGAAGTTTTTGGAACAAACTTATGCATAAGTATTATTTGTGTTCTAAACTAAGCTGAATGATTCTGGTACTTGAATAGATATATAGGAACTTCTACATAAACTGGCTTATATAAAAATAATTTTATTTAAGTCCATCGGGAAAAAGAGATGAAGGTGTGTGAACAGAGAAGACAGTATCAATTACATCTCAAGACAGAACTTTCCCAAGAAAATAGTTGATGACTGTCTTTTCCCAGATGTTTTACTTAGTTATTAACATTGATTTTAAGTTACACAAAACAATATTTAATGCATGATGCATTGATATCAAAAGGAATGCACCAGCAATTATTTTTGTAGATTTTATATCTATAATTTAAGATTTGTGATTCACAAGTTAAATAAAATATAAAATTGTTTACTGGCAGGTCAAATTATCATTGCCTTTTATATTTCACCACAAAAGTATATTGATCATTTCAGTAAATATTTAAAAGTTGAAAGCTTCAAATGTTTTTTTAATGTTTATTTTGTCAGCATGAATGAATACGATAACAGCCTAGAACATGTAATGATAGCTTCAAATTAAATAGTCAAATCAAATTGATGCATATTTGCTGGAGACCTTCTACAGAAAAAATAATCTATCATCTTTGGGCATACTTAGTCCTGACTTTTTATGTTGATAAAGGGGTTTCAAGTGACCATAGATCTAAGATCAATCCCTAAATGAATTCTGGTTTGTGTGATGTCTTATCACTTCACTATTTTTCCATGAGTGTAATTACCATCATAATGAGGTTAAGTGATTTCTTATATGTGGAATATAAAATAACATACCCACAGCCAATATGAAACCAAATATATGATAATGGAAAGGACCACTGGCTCATTTTTTTTTTTTTTTTTTTTTTTTTTGGTACCAGGGATTGAACTCAGGGGCACTCAACCACTGGGCCACATCCCCAGCCCTTTTTTGTATTTTATTTAGAGACAGGGTCTCACTGAGTTGCTAAGTGCCTCACCATTGCTGAGGCTGGCTTTGAACTTGCGATCCTCCTGCCTCAGCCTCCCAAAGTGCTGGGATTACAGGCGTGCGCCACCACGCCCGGCCCACTGGCTCATTTTAACTTGGTACTAAATTTTTAGTGATGATGAAACTTCTCCAATTTCTTTTTTTTCCATCTATAGAAAAAGTAGTTTATAATATGCAAAGACCTTTGATAAATATAATTTCACAAACTATGTAAGTCCAGAAAATGTAACTGTAATAGCATAGAATCTACCAAATTTTTGTGGATTTGATCTTAACCCACCCAGGGTGCATATTATACTTCTTTCCCAGGGCTGGGGATGTAACTCAATGGTACAGTGTGTGTTTAGCATGCATGAGGCTCTGGGTTCATGCATGAGGCCCTCTAACAGCAGCAGCAGCAGCACCGAAACCACAACTAAACAAACAAATATATCACTTTGTGTCCAATATTTTATACATACACTATTTTGACAATTTGGGGACAGTGTTGTCTTATTATTGGTACCTTTATTCAGAGGTACCAATATTTTATAAAAGTAACTATATGATGCAAATATGGTAATGCTTGCTTGTAATCCCAGCTGCTTGCTGTTGGGGAGGATGAGGCAGGAAGATTGCCACTTCAAGGTCAATCTGGGCAATTTACAAGACCCTGTCTCAAAAGAAAATAAAGCTGGGTCTGGTGGCACACACCTGTAATCCCAGCAGTTGGAGAGGCTGAAACAGGATTATGGCGAGTTCAAGGCCAACCTCACAATTTAATGAGGACCTTAGTAACTTAGAGAGATCCTGTCTTAAAATAAATAAAATAGCCGGGCGAGGTGGCACATACCTGTAAACTCAGCAACTCTGGAGGCTGAGGCAGGAGGATCACAAGTTGAAAGCCAGCCTCAGCAGATTAGCAAGGTACTTAGCAACTCAGAGAGACACTGTCTCTAAATAAAATGTGAAAAAGGGCTGGAGATGTGGTTAAATGGTTAAGCACCCTTGTGTTCAATACGTGGTACCAATAAAATAAAATAAAATAAAAATTAAAAAATAAAAATAAATAAATAAAATAAAGGGCTGGGAATGTAGCTCAGTGGTAAAGCATCCCTGGATTCACTGTCCAAAACAAAATGTAAAAAGGGTTGGGGATGCAGCTCAGTGGTAGAGTGCTTGCCTAACTTGCTCTGGGCCTGTGAGTTCAACCCCTAGGACAGAAAGACAAAAACAAAAACAAGTGACTGGATCATAAGGCATCTGTACCCACCCACTTTTGGTATTCAGTAAATTAAAAATATGTTTAACATTCCATAATTCTGTCAAAATGCTTTGGGAACATCATATTAAATAAAATCATGATCAAGTAGTAACAGCATTAAACAGCAAGAAAAAAGGATTATTATTCTATTTATGATTAGTAGCCCTACTAATCTTAATTGTTTTTCCAACTGAAGAGTTTATCCATATTTGTGTGTGACTAAGACTTAAAGTATTTTAGGAGTCCTCAAAGATTTTTCTTTTTTCTTTTCTTTCTTTCTTCTTCTTTTTTTTTTTTTTTTTTTGTAAATTTTTGAGAAGTGCTCTATTTTCTTTCCATAAAGACTTGAAAGAGATTTCAGGGGAATAAGAAAGGAAATGCTAAATAGTTGTGCAGATGGGAAAGCAGGTAGTGAAATCTTTAATAGAATTGTATAGAACATTCCACTATAGGCTCCCTCCATCCACTGGTAAATGATGCAAGGGAGAGTATTAGAATGCCACTTGCTAGGGATCAACAGGTAAGCCTTGTAAGTAAATCCACCAGCAGAGCCTGATTTACTTGTTGGAAATTCTCATCTCATGCTATAGTTATGTCATAATTTTGGCAATAATATTGATTTCTATCGTGATTTCCTATGTAGAAGAAGGATTTTGTTGAACATATTTTATTAAATATTTAAAAAATATAAATCTGGAGAACCCTTCCTTTCTTCCATTATTTATTGAAAACCTGCATTGTCCATGAGACACTGGGCTCTAAATCATTCAAAAAGAGCTAAAAGATATAGGACACGGTCCATGTTTTGGTGGGGAAAAAGGGTTAGAGCACAAAGCAACCCATCATTATTTCCATTAAATTAGCATAAAATGTCATAAGGATTCAGACATTAGAGGGAATGTTACCATCTGTGATGAGTAAAAATCTGTCATTTCTCCAAGGGGCCTTCATTATTTTTAGTGGACCATGATATTTAGAAACTAAGATCCGCTGTGGAGTGTCACTGCTTGCTCCCTGACCCTCTCAGTAGACAAGGGATGCATGTGTGCCTATAAATATAAACACATTATATGTATGCTTTTTACATGCATATTTATATATACATAAACACATTTTATCTGTATTTTAAAATATATGCATGTAAAATCATGAGCTTATACTGATATCTCAAATTCAAATTAAAAAATGTATTCCTTCTAGATTTCCCACTTTCCATATTGAAACTTCCTGCACTAATACTGAGAACCCTGGCTTCCATTATCATTAACATCATTCGATCAGTCCCCCTTGGGTAGAACAGATTTCCCTTTGCAGCTCCTGGTCCTTCCATGTGCAGAGGTTTTCTCTCATCAATTCACCCATGTTCTGACATTTTGTAATGAGCCACAGTACCCTGTGATATTGTATAAACCTTGGTCATCCTACACTCAGGGTCAAGTGACATGTAGGTTGCTTCATAGAGATTTAATTGATTAACATATCTCAATAATGCAATGCTTGGGATTTTCACAAAGCAGTATATTGTAAAGAGAACAGCACCTTCCTATAATGTCAATAATTTTAGACTTTATTTCTAGGTTAAAGCTAAATTATATTAGTGTCACAATCAAGTCCATTTATTTCATTCCAGACAAAAGAAATGAAGTATGCAAATACATTTTGGATGAGGTTTGAAAAGGCCCAGGATCAATGAAGAAGAAAGAACTTTCTGTTGACATTTTACACTGACTCGTCTAATTATTATTATTTTTTTTTGTGGGGGAGGGTACCAGGGATTGAACTCAGTGGCACTTGATCACTGAGACACATCCCCAGCCTTATTTTGTATTTTATTTAGAGACAGGGTCTCACTGAGTTGCTTTAGCACCTTGCTTTTTGCTGAGGCTGGTTTTGAACTCATGATCCTCCTTACTCAGCGTCCTCAGCTGATGGGATTACAGGGATGCAACACCGCACCTGGCATGATAATTTAATTCTGTGTGTCTTGTAAAGAAAAACAGATGAAAGGTTTGAAGATACAACATAAAAGAAGGCAAAGGGCACAGAGAAAAGAGTAAGGAGATTTAAGAAAGGAAAGTCTTCTTTGGCTATTTCATGGTATTTCCTAGCCATAGCTTATCATTCATGGAGGAAAGAAAAACAAAACAAAACAAAACAAAACAGTGAGAGGCTACTTATTCTTATCTTGGGTTTAAACTTTTATGCAACAGAAAAATAGTAGGAAATCAGAATGTATAAAAACTTTCTATATTACATATTAACAGGATTCAGGACATACTACCCCTAAATGTGGCACCTTGGCATTTGAGAAACACCAAAAGCAGGAAGGTCACTCTGACTTTTCCCTTACCCTTCTCCTCTGAATTAGGTCATAAAAGAATTCTTTGACCTTTCAAACAGGTCATAAGACTCTTATGTGAGAGGTTCCTACCACATACCTAGAGAAAAGAAATGTCCCTATCTTTGAGTACACAGGGACACAGAGAAAAATCCAAACAAATTTTGCTTGTTTCCTCCCTTTTTTTCCACTTTTAGACCATTACACCTTATGTTCAATTGTATGTCTGTACAACTGTCCACTCTTTATCATATCTAGGCATAAGGCTCCCATATCATATAAGTCTTACATTAAATAAATGTGCATATTTTCTTATTAATCTGTCCTTTGCTATAGGTGCCTTAGTCATGAACCTAGCAATCAATGAAAAAAAAAAAGATTTATTTTCTACTCTCAAATGACATTTAACTAAATAATGACTTGGAAATAAGGTCTAAAATAGGTTGCAATCACATATCCAATAACAATTAATCAGCATCTGTAAACTAGAGTAACATTGATATGTTCATGTTAATAACAAAATGTCAGTGACATGGAAAAGTCAGTAGATTGATGCCAAATTGTTGTGGGCAAGGGTTTCAGGAATTTTAGGTTTTTCATGATGATACCCCCATTTGCCTTGTTTCTTACCTGAACAGACACAATTTACTTGAGGTAGAATTATTAGTAGTATCTTCCTTATTACTGAAAGTGTTCCAGCTTGGATGATAAACTATATATGGGCATCTTATCTTTACATAGAATTTGGAGCCAGAAAGCTAAAAGATCTCAGTTCTTTCATATGGCACTTTGACCCAGAGGAAATAGAGCAATTTTAAGTAAGTTATTCAAAAGCACATAAATCTAGTCCCTCCTTGTACCGCATATGAATGCAAATTGGACCAATCAGCTGCATTTTACACCAGATGTAACTTCTGGGTGGTCTTTAAAGAGAACCCCATTTAAAGTGCATTTCAATGATGCAAGGGAAATTTCACAGACTGCTAAAATGAGGGTGGGAGGTCTGCAGTTGAGAGAATTTCAGTCACCATATTATGGGCGACAGAAGAAAATCTTTCCTAGCACAGCTGTCACCTGAAACTTCAGTCACTAGTTACTCACCAATATACTTTGTACATAACATTCTACCATTTCCTCAAAATATCTAGATAAATTTTGAACACCGTGTTATTCAAGGTGGTGTCATGGATTAAGAAATGTAATTTAGCACTCTTTGTTCACAGTATTCAATGTTGACAAAATATGCTGTCAATGATGCCTTTGTGTAATGAAGGGAAAACAAGCTTTAATAGGATTTTATACTTAGGTTGTGTGATTCAATACCAATACAGTTTGCTCGGGTGCAAAATTTTTAGTAATATAATACTTTCACATTGAGTATTAAGATAGGAATGGGATTTCTGTCTGTCAAGATTAACTGAAAAATTCAAGACTGGATTGTGAAATATAAAGTTTTAAAAGCCACTTTGGTGAAAATCTACCAAGAGAAAAGTGTAAGTATAAAACAAAGAATGTTTGAGGCAACAACAATTGGTCATAAAACCCCTGTAAAGTCTTTAATCCACCTTAGAAGAAGGTAGGTAAAATATTTGAAGAGGTAGTGGAAAGATGGAGAATGAGAACAGTTCAAAAGATGAGAGAAAGATAGCAAAGCTAGTAAGAAACACAATATAGTGGTCAAGAGTCTTCAAGGATGAAATCAGAAAGAAAACTAGTAAGAAATCTGAAGGCCACTCCTCCAATACAGTAGTATATTAATAACAATTTATATTTTCTTGCTTGCAAGGAATGCACTTTAGATGACAGAACTTCAGAATAAGCCATAGGCATTTTTTGTGAAATTAAGTAAAAATCACATAATTATAATACAATATTAAAATGCTAATTTTTTCTTTGTTTTGATCAGTGATTTCAGTGGAAAAGCAGACATTGAGATTCAGTGTTACTTAGGGCACATCTCTATCCCACATATCTATCCCACATGGCTTGGTCTTTTTCTACCAACTGAAGCTTGCCATCTCGCGCGGGCATTAGGGGATTTGGAGTTTTGGAGACAAATAGGATGACTGCATTGAATGTCTCTTGATTCTATTCCATCAGCTAAATAATGTCTTTTTGTTTAGCTGTTGAAAATAAAATGTGCACTCATCATGTCTTGGCAAACCTAAAATAAAAACTAGTAACGTGCTCACTGGAACACATCATGTCACTGTTTTATGGATTTAGACTCTAGTGGTGAATTACTCTCAAGGTTATATTCAAAGAGTGGAGTTTCTTTTGTTACATCCCTTATTCATGTAGATTTAGGACCACAGGATTTCGAAGGAGAGAGAAACTTAGATATCTCTTATGCCAAAAGGATTTACCTACATAGTATTCATTTTATTTTAATAATACCATACATGGACAATCTCCCAAAGTATGAGGACACATGGAATAACTGCTACTTAGCTTATGTTTTCCACCAGTATTTGCTTCTCCATATGTAACACAATATTGGCAAAATGCTTATAGTTTATTCTTATCCAAAGAACAAGTTATTTTGTTTGGCAGCCTAATTAAGCTCTTTGCCAGAATGATTCTGTCTATGGAGATTATGGGATTAAGAAGCAATACAGGTAAGAAATGATATATAAAAGTGATAATGTAATTAAAAAATTTAATTACCCCCCAAATGTTGATATGCTTAGATATACTGTATTTTGAATATTTGAAATATATAATTGTAACCCAAACTGGTATTTTGTAGAAAGGATAGACAAATTAAACCATTTTAACATATATTTTCTTTGCTTAAATTTATGAAACAATATTTATATGCACATTGAGTTCATGTTTATTTATTTACTCTTTTTTATGCTTCATACTCAATAAAGACTATCATTGACCAAGAATTCCATGCAAACAAAACAGAAAAATTGTGCACCAATGTCTTCCTTCTTTCGTTCCTCTTCTTTTAACCATTGTTTCTTAAAGTGTTATCTACCTAAGAATCCACCTTCATTTGAATAGTTAAAATACAGTGTCTTGGGGCCCATTAAAACTATGCAATTATAGTTGGGCTTGTGGCCTTTTATTTTCATGCCACATACATGATTCTTATTTCTTAATAATCATCAATATTCCTTTCAATGGAATTTGAAAGGAATTTGCTGCCTCCTCCCAGCAACAAATCTATTTTAATCTTAACTGTTTCCTTCAAATGCTTCCTCTCTTTTCTTAAAACCCCCTTTACATTAAAAAAATTTTTTTCTTGATGTGCTGGTATAAGGTCACAGACTGCACTTATCCTAGGCAGCCAACCTGCAACTTGCTGATAAAAAGGGAATGAGCAATGGACTATGAAAGATTTTGTACCCTCATTCTCCACTTCCAAAAATGAATTCAAAGGGAATGTCCAGTCTTAGGTCAGTGACATCATCTTTACAGATAAAAGGAAAGCTCATTAATCATTAATTTTTGTGCAGCTGTGAATGGAGTGGAATGGGGTCTAAGCACACACTGTTCTCTCTGCCTGATCCCTGGCCACATTATCTTCGCTGTAGAAGGTGCTTAGACCTCATTTCTGGGCATCAATTAGATCAGCTATATAATCTTCAGGACAGAAAATAATGTGGAGTGCAAAATAAAAGAACAGGCACCAAGTTTCAAGAAACAGAATGTGGTATTGCCTTTCTTGCTGATGCTTCTCAAAAATCTTAACCATACAGAGGGAATCATGAGGGAAAAGAAGTCTTGTCTCAAAAATACTCATTCTGAATCGTATCCTGAAAAAGAATTTGAAGGTTCTTAATTTGCTTTACAATATTGACAGTAGTGATTGGGATGGAAGGTTCTGAGAGCAGAAGTGCTTTGAAATTTCTAAAAGTCATTGTATGATGGAATATGATGAATGAATTAGCATGGAGAACTCAAGAATTCTTATTTTTTTAACCAATAAACACAAATTATTTAAGATGTTCATCTTGATGTTTTGATATGTACATATTATGTTATGGCAAAACAGGGCAATTTAACATATCTATCACCTCACAATTCTAATTTTGGGGGAGTGAGAATATTTGAAATCTGTTCTCAGTAAATTGTGACTGTGGTCACCATGATGTGAGTTATTTCTCCTAATTGAATTTAAATTTTTTTAAAGATTTTTATTTTTTACTTTATTGGTTCATTTTAGTTATACATGACAGTATAGTCCATTTTAACATAATTATACAAGTATGGAATATATCTTATTCTAATAAGGACTCCAGTACCACTCCCTCCCCTTTCCCTTCCCCACTCCCTGCTCCCTCCCTTCTATTTATATTTCTGCCACTTACCAAAAATTATTTTTATTTTTTAAAATTAATTTCTATGGATATACATGATGGTGAGATTCATTGGGGTGCATTCATATATGTACATCTGTGTTTTTTTTTTTTTTCACTAACATCTTCACAAATCTCCTGAGCATCTAGTAATCATCATTTTATTTTCTGTTTCTATAAGTTGACTTTTTATATTCCACATATGAATGAGATCATACAGTATTTGTCTTTTTGTGCCTGGGTTGTTCTACTTAACATAATGTTCTCCAGGTTCATCCATGTTGTCACAAATAACAGGATTTCCTTTTTTAAAAAATATTTTCCTTTATTATTTTACTTATTTAGATTTTTATTTATATTTGATTGACATAGTAATTGTACATTTTTATGGGGTACAGTGTGACATTTCAATACATGCAGACAATGTGTAATGATCAAATCAGGGTAATCAGTACATCTATCATCTCAGACATGTTGCTTGTGTTGGAAGCATTTGTCATGTAAGATGAGGTTCCAATTTGATTGTTCTGCATGTGGATATCCAGCTTATGCAGCATCATTTATTGAAAAGAATTCTCTCCCGTTATGAGTACTTGGCGTCTTTGTAAAAAATATCAATTGATCATAAATGCATGGACTTATTTCCAAATTCTCTATTTTTTTTCACTCATCTGTATCTGTTTTTATGCCAGTACTTTGATGTTTTAATTATTGCAGGTTTGTAGTGTATTGTGAAGTCAGGTAGTGTAATGCTACCTGCTTTGTCCTTTTTGCACAGATTGCTTTGGCTATTCAGGGTCCTTGGTGGTTCCATATGAATTTTAAGAACTTTTTTCTCTATCCATGAGAAACATCATTGATATTTTGGTGGGGATTGTTCTAAAACTCTAGATCACTTTGAGTAGAATGGACATTTTAATAATTTTAATATAACAATTAAATATTTATAATATTATAATTTATAACCTATATAACATATAACAATAATCTTGCTTTCTATGAACATGAGACAATCTTTCTCTTTGTGTCTTCTTCAATTTCTTTGATCAATGTTTTATAGCTTTCAGTGAAAAGGTCTTTTGTCAACTTGGCTAAATTTTTTCCTAAATATTTTGTTTTGTTTTCAAAGTTATTTTAAATGAAATAATTTTTTGATTAATTTTTTGATCATTCATTGTAAATGTATAAAAACACTACTGATTTTTGCATGTTGACTTTGTACCTTGAATATTTATTTATCAGTTTTAATTTTTCGGTGGAGTCTTTTTTTTTTTTTTTTTAAGATCATGCCACTTTCAAACAGGGACAATTCGACTTCTCCTTTTGTGATTTAGATGACTTTATTTCTTTCTCTTTTCCTTATTCTAGCTAGGGTTTCCAGAAGTGAAAGCATGGGCATTCTCAAATTGTTCATAATCTTAGAGGAAAAGCTTGGAAATTTTTACCATTGAGTGTGATATAGTCTTATGATACATGGCCTGTATTGTGCTCAAGTATATTCCTTCTATAATTAATTTGTTGAGTAATTTTTAATCAAGAAAGATGCTGAATTTTTCAATACCTTTTCTGCCTCCCTTGAGATGGTCATATGGTTTTTGTTCTTAATTCTATTAATTTATTGATTTGTGTAAGTTGAATTATTCTTGCATTTCAGCACTAAATCCCATTTTATCATATGGAATGATCATTTTAATCTTTGTTGAGCCCAGTTTGCTAATATTTTGTTGAGATTTTTTGTACCTATGTGCATCAGGGATTTTGGCCTTTAATTTCTTTTTCTTGGGCTTTGGTATCAGGGTAATGCCGACCTCATAAAATAAGTTTGGAAGTTTTCCTCCCTCTTTGAATTTTTTAAAAGAATTTGAGAAAAATTAGTTTTAACTTTTTAAATGATTTTTAGAATTCAACAGTGAAGCCATCTTGTCCTGGGTTTTCTTTGATGGAAGACTTTTTATTATTACTGATTCAATTTACTTTACTCCTTATTGGACTGTTCATACTTTCTATTTCTTCATGATGTATTCTTGTAGTTTGTAGTTTGTATATATCTAGGAATTTATTTCTCCTAAATTATCCAATTTGTTGGCATATAATTTTCTATAGAAGTCTTCTGTGATTCTTGGCCTATCCTATGCATATTAAATCCTATTTACCCTTATACAATTTCATCATTAATACAATAATTTTGTTTGACTTTAGAATAAAATCTAAATCATCAAATAAATAGATTTTAGATAATATGAAGACTGCTGTATTTCACATGCAATATATTATCCAGAAATTAAACAAAAAAACTTAAAGTAAGCTATGTTATAATATCTTCCAAGTGGAAGGCAAAAATACTTTTTCCTCTCTCATTGCCAGGTTCATGACTGAAGCCCCTATAACAAAATGCAAATTAACAAAAGAAAAAGGATACAAATTTATTTAATAAGTTTCACATCACTTAGGAGCCTTCATAAACAAATGAAGACCTAAAGAAATGAGTAAACTTGTGCATTTTTTTTCTTTTCTTCTTTCAGTGCTGAGGATTGAATATAGGACCTCATGTATGCCAGGCAAATTACCCACTGAGCTACTTCCCCAGCCCCCAAACTTGTGTGTTTTTAATGCAAATTTAAATGAATAGTAGATAGTCATGAAGAAGTATGATTGGATAAAAAATAAGATTAAAATGGCAATGAATTGAAGGGAATTTAGCAGAGCCTGTTCATTCAAATTTATCTCCGTGACCTGTATCTTCAGAGATAGGAATGTTTTCCCTGAGCCTGCATGGACCTCTCGAATGAAGGTCTTATGATTTGCTTCTGGGAGTGCTGAGACAAGCGACTAAATCAGTTAGGGTCACTCCAGGTGAATTGGGTTGGCACACAGAAACAGAGAAAATACCTTTTTCTTGGGGTTCAGCGACGGCTCCTTGGCCCTATCTACCACAAAGGAAGCAAGAGAGGCAGAAAAAAAGAGAGAGAAAGCATGCCTGAAGCCCTATTTATTGAGGGGAAGACACGTGAGAAGGTTCTACCCAAAAGAGGCAAGGGATTGGGTTTCAGGTGGGTGTAGCCCAGTCTCAATGGGTGATGCCCACTCCCAGAGATCCATTCCCCTGCCAGCGGAGGTGAGATCCACCTGTTTCCATGCAAAGCGGTGACCAGTCTCACACCTCTGTTGCTCAAGGCTAAGAGTCGGTGCTCACTGCTCTGTGGCAACTCCCAATATGAGAAGGTAAAAAATTCCTCTTTAGTCTTGTCAACACCTTCTGGGTGAGGGGGAGGTGAGAGTGACCTGCTTCTGCTGTTTTCTCATAGCCAAGGTGATGTATTTTGGGGCAGACTATCCTAAATCTCATTATCATTAGGTAAGTGTGACATCTTTATTGCCTTTTCTCTGTATAAGACATAGACCCACTGCTGTCTCTCAACCATTCGTCAATTCTGGGGGTGTACATTGTGCACGGTGCTGTGCCAAGTGTTAAATAGCAGTGCCAGGAGGAATTACAAGTGTTTTGATGAAATCTGAATCATTCTCTGAAACAAAGTAGATGTTGAATTCATATTGATTAACTGAATTGATGAATTTTCAAGATTTTTTGACTAATCCCCCCAACACACTTATCTGCCTTTTTCAGTAGCCAAGAAAGGACCAAATAGATATACTGTATTATATTCTACATGTATCAGCCCCTGAACTAGACAAATAATAAAATATTGAAGTTTTTTTCCAAATATGGAAGGAACTTGGTATTCTTCCAAGATCAATTTTACTTTAAAACTAATCAGACTTGCCAATCAATATAACTGGACCTACTTATATAGTATTTTCCATTGATCTAGTAGCCATGAGCTACTTTTAGCCAGGAGCATTCTTTTATACTCTTGTCAAACTTGTTCATACTCTTTAAGTTTCTGTTACAATATTAACTCCTCAGAGAAGATTCTATCATTATCCAGGTATAAAATCCCTCTTACTTCCATTGATACACTCTAGTATATCATTAAAGTTTTTCTTCATAAACATTTGTAAAGAACCGACCTTAGGGCTTAGGCTGTATGTAGCTCAGTGGCAGAGCACTTGCCTACCACGTGTGAGGCACTGAGTTTGATCCTTAGCACCCATAAAAATAAATAAAATAAAGGCATTATGTCCATCTACAACTACAAAAAGAATTTTTTAAAAAAGAACTGACTTTATGTAGGTATAAAGTTTTTTTTTTGTTGTTGTTGTTTTTTTATCTGTTGTCTGCTTATCTTAACAAAATATAAGCTCTGGTAAGGCAAGGAGATTTCCCCCTGCTTTATCTCTAGCTTTTAGAGAAGTAGCTGATGCAGAGTAAGTGCTCATAAAATTGGGAATAGGTTAATATTATATAATTTTAGATGTATTCTTCAAAAATATTATCTAGAAACAGATTTAAAATACCCCTTGGATATCTGATCAGACCTGTTTTTCCTGTGGTGGGGATTAATTGAATAAATTTTAAAGACTTTTTATATATTTTGATTAGAATTACACATAGTTCTTTAAATTGCTTGAACTCAAGGAGGTGCAAACATTACAAACTATGATGTTTTCCCCAGTCATTTCCTTCCATTATGTTGACCTGCATGTTGGGTAGATCTCACAACTTCTAGTTACATTCAATAATTGGACACCTAGTATAGTCAGGATAGGACAGTCACTTTCATCATAAGCTGGGGGCTTTCATATTCTCCTCCTGTTCCACATTGCAGGAGGAGCAATGCCTTATTATTATTATTATTTAAAGTTCTCCTCTCCTTTCTCTTCTACTCATACTCTACTGGGCTTGGATTTAACAGAAGAGTTGTTAAGGTTAGCTCCCATACAAACAGACCTTCCTTCCTTGGTTGATGCCAACCCTCTCAGTAAGCAGTGATTGGCCAGTGGCACAATCCAGGGAGCAGGCAGTGGAAATGCTGGCTTTTGCTCAGAGCACATGAATGAGATATCAGAAATGTCTGATTTCTTGCTTTGTTTTCCCCTAATACTTGCAGGAGATTAGCTATAAAGCTTTAGTGGCAATAAATATTTGCAGAATAGAATATAGCACCAGTGATTGTTTTCCCTTATGTTTAAATAATCTGTATCCGTCAACTGGAAGAATATAAGTAATTAAATAAAATTTTTAAATGGGGAGGCTATGAACAAGAATTTAGAAAGGAAGAGACACAAATGGCTAAAATAATTTGGAAGCATTTAAGTAGATAATGATAATAACCACCCCCCCAAACTCCTTTTGGACTATTAGATTTACAATGGTTTAAAAGACTCGATGTAGTTTGATGTTTTTGAAAAGAATATTCTCATTCTCTGCTTGTTGGGCAAAAGTAGTTCAGCATTTCTGAGGGTAAATTGGCAATCAGCTTCAAAAGAATCATGAATGTGTACAGACTTTGAGAATTCCACTTTCATAAATTTATTGGCAATAGGCTTCAAAGGACACATGAATATGCATGACATCTGACAGAGAAATTCTTCCTCTGTGAATTTATTCCCTCCCAAATGCTCAGAAATATATGAAAAAATATATGTTCATGGATATTAATTATAGACGTAAATAATAAAAATGTAAATAACTTCCAATAGAAGATTTGACAAGTAAATTTTAGAGAATTATGGTACAGAATATTATGCAACTTTAAAAATGATAATTGACATGTATTGAACACTTACTATGTTCCAGGTATTCTTGTAACTTCTCTGTACATTTTGACTCATCTAATCCTTTTATCAACCTGTAAGATAGGTACTTTTATGAACAATATTCTATGAAGGAGCAAATGGAGAGTCAAGGTGTTTACTTAACTTTGCATAAGATCACACAACTGGCCAGTAAGACCTGGGGTTCAGAAATAATTAGTCTGATTTTAGAGCTGTATTCAACTACTGTGAGGTACAATTTGTCCAGTATCAGTCAGTAATAAGATAATTATGTTTTTATTTGCTAACATATACATATTTAAGATATAAAGTTGAATTACAAAAATGAAACAGTATGGTATGTGCCCTGTGAAGCAGGTTGTGAAAAAATGCTCATTATATACATACATTTATAAAAACATTCTTGAATATTGGGATCACATAACTCTAGTGTTAATCAGTGGTTATCTCTGGAAAACAGGTAATAGCTTTGGTCTTATTTCTCTCCATGCACAAGCTGTACTTGGGTTCATCTTTATGAACATGCAATACTTGAGCAATAAAACAGTACAACATAAACCAAGAAAACTTTTCATCATTTTTGTGTGACCCATGGGAAGTGTTTTCTGTCTCTTGCTGGTGTAGTATGGTGCTGGTGGCTGTGTACCTCCTGATGGGATTGCAGCTGTGAATCTATGGTAGACAAACAAGGAGCTGGAGGAAAATATCCAGGTTAATAGGGAAGCTGGGGTTCCTACACATGCACAGTATGAATAATATGTTAAAAACTTAGTTGCCCTAAATACTTTTCATGTGGTTTCTGTTTTTCCTACAAATAAACTTATAATAAACTGTAGAATCCACATTCTCCCAGCCCCCTTTTTGCTGGACATAAATTGACCCTTATTGTGGTTAATGGTAAGTTGCTTTAGTTGCAGAGATAAAAAGTAACAAATATACATTACTTTGTAATAAAATTTAAAAACAAAATCCCTATTTCCTAGTAACATACATATAAACTGGCTCAAGTAAACTTTCATATTTTCTTGAGATTCTTTATTGGGGAAAGAAAATACTAGAAAATCACAATCTGGTTACAGTGTTTAAATAATTTGATACATAGATTTAAATATTAAAGTGCAATGATCTCTAGTGTGGCATGCCTGTAATCCCGGTGAAATGGGAGGCTGAAGTTGGAGAATCACAAATTTGAGGCCAGTCTGGGCAACTTAGAAAGACACCGTCTTAAAATAAAAAATACAAAAAAGGGTTAGTTATGTAGCTCAGTAATAAAGCACCCCTGGGTTCAATCCGTAATCCTGCCCCCAACCCAGCCCCTGCCAAAAAAGCAAACATCTATATTCAAGAGTTCTCTCGATTTCATAGCAATTTTAAGAGTTTATTGTTACGTGTCATCTTACAAGGGCAAGCTTTCCATTAAGCATACTGAGAATTCTCTTAAAAATCACCTCAGTGACTACTTTGCATCCACAATGATGACTAATTTAAGAATAGAATGTAAAAAGCCAGCATTGCTATTAAAGATTTCAGGTGGTACTTTCTCATCATTTAATGATAGTCAGATTGGGCCATTACTGATTTCAGAGTTCTGACCTCCCTTCAGTTGTCTTTTCAATTGCCCACTTCTCATATAATCAAGAGGGATTTCAAAATCTTCTCCAACCACATCTGTGCTTGCAGAGTAAAGGCTCCCTAATTTCAAGGCATGAAGCCTTTTTATTTGAAGAGGTCACAATTGTTATTTTGAATTTTCTCAGCACTTTGGTGGGTCTTACTGTAGTTTGCCCTTTTATTTCCCCATTTTCAAAATAATAGAAACACAGCACACCTTAAGGAGAGTTCAAGACATGGAAGTGAAAGGAAAAATCTGCATTCAGTTTGCCAAAGACCTCTTTTTCAGGAAAGTGGGAAATCTTCTAGCCTGGGGTGCCAGTAATTGATGCCTGCAGGGGGTTACAAAACAAGAGAAGGGAAAATGTATTCAATGGTAACTGACTAAAAGGTCTTTTTCATCCAGGGTGAGCAATACACCCTTCTTTCCTTAGGAGGTGCCTTTTGGCATGCTTCCAATAAGTGCTTTGAGCCTTCTCTCAGGTGATCTTCTAACATCCTGCTAGTTTTGTGCTTGGTTTACAGCTTTCCCACACAGAAACCTGTATAAGACCTCCAATTAACAATTGCTTGGCTTTATCAGCCTTGTGAGCCTCTCCAGGATGTGAGCAAACAGCACTAAGGAAAGACATTTCACACACCTTCTAGTTTCCAAGCCTCTATCTTTATACAAAGCCAACATATTGTGTACTCCATAAGCTTTTGCATGAACAATGAAAGTACCCTGGCACCACCATATCAGCATTTTCCAAAATCCTTGTCTAGGGAAACAGTTATCCATTATCACAGGAACAAGAGTAAATTTATTTTTGCAGTTTAAAAGAAAAAAATCATTCAACTTAAGGGATTAACAGATATTAAAATAATATTTGTGTAAGGTTAAGCCCGCAGACTGGCAAACAGTGAGCTCTCTTGTACATTAATAATCTGGAGATAATACCTGCTATACTTCAAAGACTTTAAAGAGAGCCTCTCAGTAGCATGTGAATTAATATGGATGATCAAAAATTCAATTCAATTTTTAGTTGAATGATCAGAGACCAATGTTCTAATCACCATGCATTTCATAGCAATTTGAAAACCTGAAATCCAAAACATTATTTAAAGGAAACCTTCTACTTAAGTTGTTCAGCTTGAATGAAGAACACTTCATATTAAATTTCATAAAATTGGTCATCCAAAATGAAGAACTGTTTGTATCATATTTGATGAGCTACTGGATGGTCTGAGGGTCAAGTACATTATGTAATCATTACAGATCACACACTACATTATGCTACATTTCAAGTACCTGCCAAGAAGTATTCTGGATAGTAATGCATAGAACTGGCAAAAATAATCTTCAAAAAGGAGGTGTGTGTGTGTGTGTGTGTGTGTGTGTGTATGTGTGTGTGTGAGGGTGAAAATTAGAAAGAAGATAATAGCTTAAGTTATCAGAAAGTAGAGCAGGAGAGAAGAGCTTATTTGTAGGTAGTTTTTTCTGTAGGTAGTTTATTTGAGGAGGTAGTCTAGTAATCATACATGTGCAACCTATATGTTAGGGAATTAACATCCTAAGGCCAATTTTTTTTCCTCCAAAGTGCAAGAGAGTTTGCCACTAGTACCTGTCATTTTATGTCCCTGGTATAGGCAGAGGCAGAAGAACAAGAGTGAAATTCTGATATAACTCTTTGTGACAAGTCTAGAAGATTAAGCCTAATTGACTGTGGCATTGATCTTCTGAGAAGCACATGATGTCAAATTGGCTTTTTCTCTTCCTTTTATTCATTGTCCCCTGATCTATACTCCTGTTTCCCTAGGCCATAAATTGGGTTTTTGTCTCATGAATTCAAGTAATGAAATCCACAGACCAAGATGAGTGAGTGTAAGAATAGGATATATTCAAGTGTGCTTAGAAACAGAACTCCGGCAGGGTGAGAGGGTTATACTAGTCTAGGCGTTTATATAGCACTTGGGTCAACACTATTGGTCCAAACTTATGCTAATCAGGGTTTGAAAAAAGTACCAATGCTATTGGTCCAAAATTATGCTAATCAGTGTTTGGAAAAGTACTAATCCTATTGGTTTACTCTTGAGTCTGGTCTTCTGTTCCCATCTGCCCCGCTTCCATTTTCTACCACTCATCTGCAATAACTGCTTCCCAACAGGTTGCAGTAAGCAGATGTGCATGCTTAGGTTCTGGAGCTTCAGTGCTGTGTGGAGGGGCTTCTGCAGCAGGTATCCACACCATGCCCAGGCCTGGCAATATGGTATGACAGGTCAGCTTGCTCTGGCTGATGGCCCTGGAAGCCTCAGGCCCAAACTGGCATGGCAGGTTCCTGTGGGCTGCCAGTGCTCCAACCTGCCCAAGCTGCCACTCCAATGCTACTTACAGCAGGTATCAGTGGGACAGCTGTGCAACCTGGTGGCTGGGGAGGCTTGTCAAAAATATCAGACAATATAGTCAAAGTAAGATGGTAACTTCCAAAAAGAGTTCAAAATGAAAACCATCAAAAAGCAAAGTAAGCATACCTCTTCCTTTTCTTCTTCAAAAATATTTCTTAGTATCTAAAGAAAGATGTAGCAGTCATAGAACCCAGAGTCTACCTGTATAATTAAATTTTATTACTGAAGAGAATAATTTGATTTTGAAATGTAACAAATTATTGTGATGTTGATGACACTATCTGTATATAATTAAGTCAGATGCCACAGCAGACATTTATTGATAAGATGTGTTCATGCTGTGTAAGTTCTGTTACAATTTTCTCACAAAACTGACCCAATTTAGGCAAGTGAAAAATTTAATAAGGAAAATTGAGGCAACATCTCCGCAGGCATGGTGGCACGTGCCTGTAATCCCAGAAGCTCCTGAGGCTGAGGCAGGAGGATTGTGAGTTCAAAGTCAGCGTGAGCAAAAGTGAGACACTAAGCAACCCAGTGATCCCAGTGACACCCTGCCTCTAAAAAAAAAAAAAAAAAAAAAAAAAAAAAAAAAAAAAAAAAAAAAAAAATAGGGCTGGGGATGTGGCTCAGTGATCAAGTACCTCTGAGTTCAATCCCTGGTACCGGCAACCCCCACCAAAAAAAAAAAAAAAAAAAAAAAAAAAAAAATGCAACATCTCAAAGCTCCACTATTCTGAGTTGACTGTTTCCATTCTTTTCCTTTTATCTTTCAAATAGCTTTAAAATATAATTTTTTTTTTCCAGTTTATCATTCTGTAGGCTATGTTCAGGTAAACCCTTGCCTTTTTCTGGAACTGTTTCTACAAACCTTCCCTTCTCCCTCAATTGCCAATCTCTCAACCCTCCATTCCCCTATAGCTCATGTAACCAGTCCTTTTGTATCCTTTATTAGCATCTACACAACTTTACTTATGGTTCAATTTCTCAGTTCTAATGTAGACTAGAGAATGCTACTGTATTCCTGGTTGTATTTACTACACAAGAATAAAACCTACTGATGTTTTTTAACATTGGGAATATGAACCAGTAATTGACATTTTGTAAAAGAAAGGATATTTGGAATTTTTAAGTGTTCATCTTATGTTATAAAAGACAGTAGCTTATCATTTGTTCTCTGTAAAAATAGTCCACATCTTGCATGCAGAAAACAAAGAATAAGAAATGCTTTTCTTTTTCCTTGTGAATGTGTTTCCAGAGTTCATGAGGAAGACTAGACCAGCATGCCGAAGAAATCCCTCATCCTGTTGGATGCTTCGTTGGCTACCAGAACCAGCAGAAGGTAGGTATATCTCATCACCTGTGATTCTCTATTTAATTAGATGAGCTTTTTAAGAACATTTATTTCTTAAATAGAATTATCTTTCTGTTTTCACACCACAGATCAGAGCAACTATGATCTTAGTCCTTCCTGCTATTAAAGGGGGTGGTGGTGAGTTTTCCTCAGTGTCTAGTTAAGACAGACAAAATCATAAACTTGGATCTGTCTCGGCCCACACAATATCCTGAAAATTATATTACAAATTAACTTTTTCAATCTATAATAAAGATAAAAATAAATTCAACAAACATGAGATTATAATTACTTTGAAGTTTACATGGTATTATTTGTTGGTACGTGGGGGATTGTTATGGAAGGTTAATTTTTAAGAACATTTCCCTGTTTGGAAAGGGAGTATTATTCAAGCCAAATTTAATTAGGAGCAATTTCATGAAAGTATTGTATTTTTCTGTTTTTGTATTCTTGGAATAGGAAGGTACCATTAAAATGGGAATATTGCCTCTAGTAATTAGTATTTATTATGTGCTCATAGTATATGAGGCTTATTTTCCTTCTTGTATTTAGGAACAGGCACTATTAAGAAAAATATTCAGTAAGATTAGCAGGTCTAAGCTGTTAGACATGATTATTTTAGCCCACAGATAGTTTATTTCACAATTATTTGGTTTCCAAATGCAAAGGCCTTTTCACCAATAAAGAAAATAAAAAGCATTCTTTCCCATATAAGTTTTCTCTTTATGGTCTCCAGTGTCCATTGGCATTCAAATTTCATATGAATTTTTTCTTCGAGATTTTCTTGGTAAATTTAACCAATTGAGATAATGCAATATGATGCTTGCCACAGATAATAGCCCCCCCCCTTTTTTTCTTTTTGTCCATAGTGTTGACTTTTCATAGCTAATTTGCAACTCGTTTACTGGAAGCCAGGTAAAGGACATTGGAGAGCTGGAGCCATGATTTTCACAGAAAAACTTACCATGCAAGGAAAATAAGGGCCTAAGCTGTTCCAGGCTGGTGACATTTTGGTTTAGGGGAGATGATTAGTGATGAGCTCAGCACAGCTTCCTCTGGCCAGGCAAAACTGGGTACCTTAGGCTCTAACTCCTAAGAAAGGATTTATTTCATGAATTTCCCTCTAACAGTAACTTATTTATTTGGGTGGATCTTAATGTTCAAAATGAGTTGATTGAAAATATTTTCCTTGTGATTGAAAATAAAATAATTTGATTTCATGGATCAAAGGGACAGCTCTTCTTTGGAATCCACAGTTTGACAGTGTCAAGTTTGGGTTTTGCAATTACTTCACAAATGGAAGTCTCTAGTTACCTCTCTCAAGATAGGCCAGAGGTAAGGAGGTGCTAACTTCATCAGACAAAGCCACTGGACCAGGCTGACCTGGAAGGGTGGTTCCAATCAGAGCTTTTGTAAACCACCAACAAGGGCACGGAGGAGAGGCAGATTTTCAGCTTTTTAGTCAATCCGTATTTCCTGAGCTTTTGTGTTGTAGGAGTATTCTGTTTATCTTCACCGCTACCCTCCATTATCATATATTTTTCAGAGCAGGAAAAGATGTTGGAAATCATGATTCTGATCACGTTTTATAAATGAAGGAATTGAGACTTGGGAAGAGTAAACCTGTCTTTGGTCTGGGCCAAGCAGTCAATGGTGACATTGCTGAGACTAGTCACCATCCATGTCCTAGCTCCTGGTCCAGGGCTCCTTGCACTGTGTCATGCTGTTCTCCTGGGCAGCTTGTTCTATTCTGTCATCTCATTCCACCATCTTTCCTGCCCCCATACCCTCTCCTATCCCCCTGTCCCCTTTGCCCAATCAAAGTTCCTCCATTTTACCCATGCTCTGCCCCCACATTATGGATCAGCAGAGGGAACTTTCAGCCTTTGTTTTTTAGGATTGGCTTACTTGGCTTAGCATGATATTTTCCAACTCCATCCATTTGCCTGCAAATGCCATAATCCTATTCTCTTTTAATGCTGTAACTTTTTGACATTTTTTCTCCTCTAAAATGCTTTAGAGATTTGTACCTTTCTCATGGAATAATCATTGCTGGGCTCTTTTTATACCCACTATTTAAATGTGATTTATTTAAGAACAACAAGAATGTATGCAGCCTTCAGATTTAAAATGAAAGCTCATTATGAGTCATTATAGATGCTATAATATTCAATGTGCCATTTTACTGGTGAATGTATGCTGCACATGTCAATGTAGATTTGTTTCAAAGGACAAAGTATCATTCAGGCCACTAATTACTATTAGCACATTGCCCCTTCCCTGCCTACTTGTCTGGTGAGATTTCTGTGTTCAGATAGGCCAGGTTGTCCCCAAATAAAAACAGATTGAGAGATCCCATAGTTTCAGTTTGTCTAAATCCTCACTTCCCCAGGTTTTAGTCTCCTTGGGTTCCTGCCTCTGCTTGGCCCCTGAGATGTCTCCCCACTAACCCAGGGGCTTATTTGCAAATGAATCCTTTATCCTGCCTCTCTTATCCTTTGGGTTCTGACCATTGCATAATGTCTCTCACCACCAGTTGCAGAGTCTTAACTAAATGTGATACTTGAATTCCTAACAAGTTGTCTTCTGATGATGCTGGTTTGAATACCACATCGAGAATTACTCATTTAGGAAAAAAAATTATTCCTTTTAAAAACAAGCCTCTCCCACCACACACAATCAAATGAAACTACTTCTATTTTAAAAAGTGTTTATTTTGAAATAATTGCAAAGTTACATAAGAGTTGTAGTAAAATACACAGAGTTCCAGTATGCTCTTTAGTCGGTCTCCAATTGTTTACATTTCTGAGTCATTTGAGAATAAGTTTAGGCATGATGCATCATTCCTCTTTAGCTTTTTAGCATTTATTTCTTAATTATAAGGATAGTCTCCCTATATAATCACAGATCAAAATCAAGATATTAGTGAGATCACCATCAAATCCATAGACTATCCAATTTTTTCTAATTGCTCCGATAATGTCCTTTAAAGGTTCAGGATCTAATTCAGGATCATATGTTATATGTATTTGTCATATCCTTGGCCTCCTTCAATGAGAAATAGTTCCCTAGTCTTTTATGTACTTTCAAAATCTTTACATTTTTGGAGAGTATAGTTATTTGCAGACTGTCTCTTAATTTAGGTGTGTTTGTGTTTTCTCATGACTTATGAATTTGTGTTAGGAATGGCATAGAAGAGATGTAATTGCAATGATAGGTCAGCCTGGCTCTATTATTAACATTATTCTTCCTGAATTGTGATTTTGTAAACTCATCATTTCCTCTAGTTATTAGTTGGTAATCTACTATAGAGTATAACTTTCTTTTCTTGCCAATTATTTGTTTTTTTTTTTAATCTTTATAAAATCATGGGTTTTAGGAAAGAGATATAGTCCATTAATATCAATTATTTTTATTTATTTTGGTACTGGGGATTGAACCTGAGGGCACTTTAGCACTGAACTATATCCCCAACTCCTTTCACTTTTTATTTTTGAGACAGGTTCTCACTAATTTCTCAGGGCTTTGCTAAGTTGCTGAGGTTGGCTTTGAACTCACAATCTTCCTGCCTCAACCTTCTGAGTTACTGGGATTATAGGCATGTGCCATTGCACCTGTCAGAAATATATATGGATATTGGATTTGTTGCTGAATCCAAATCTTGAATTTCACAGGAAGTCTTCTGAAATAGGATGGCTCTTCTATGTTGAGATAGACTCACTCTCCTGTCTTGAATCCAAGGAGTATCTCTAGGTATTTGTTTTACAGAGAGAAGGATTTTACCAAAAATAGTTAAGAAGCTTCATTTATCTTCAAAACTTTGTGTAGTCTTTTTTCTTACTAGTATCAGGCTCTGATTTCAGTATCAGAGGTTTTGAAAAGTCTATTACAGTTGCCAAGGGCAGTAGTTTTAATTATTATGAAACAGCTTATCTTCCTGGGACATGACTTATTTTAGCCATGGTTTAATTTGTTCCAAGCCTTAGGCCCAAGTGTCTGTAATAATTTGCAAAACTTGGTTAGATAAATTGGAGTTTTCCACATGTCAATGCAGGATTAATTCTTCTGATTTTGCAGACAGAAAATGGAGACAAGAAATTATGGAGACTAAAACTCTGCAGAATAGCTAAATTGGATCTCATTCACTTAACTCAAAATCAAGTTGAAAAATCTTTTCCTTGTTCTATTTTAGTCTGATTTTCAGCCTAAAACATTGGTCTCTTCATCTATTCTACACACGCAGCTTCATTGACTTCAAAGGTGCTTATACACACAGGAGAAAGCTTGAGTGGCTGGCCTGCTTGTTACTCTGCCTAGAAATTCTGAAGGATATTTGTTGAAGACAAATACTGTGAACAGGGCTAATGATGTGGAATCCATAATGAAAACTCGATTTTTGACCTACTGTTTCAAATTATTTCACTATATAATACCAGTTTGATGTTCAAAACTGTTAGCCACGAGGGTCCATTTAACAGCTTTAAAAGACAAACAGTTTTGGATGGTAATTTATCCACTATGACAGAGACTCTGTTGCAGGGTGTACCCCACCTAATTTTAACAGCTCCTCTTCCCCTTGAGCACTCTCCTACTCCACTCAATACGCAGGTCAAGTTTTGATTATTCAGAGTAAAAACTGATTTTTCTATTGATTCTGGTGAAATAGTATCCAAAAGTAAGATAGCCATCCCTCCCAACTTTCTCCTCGAAAAATTCTAAATATTTTAAAGTGAAATAAAAATGACATTTATTTCTGTTTTTGGAAAATTATTCTACCCCTGATGATCACTCCAAACTGTAGGTTAACTCTGAAGTTCTTGATATTGGTGTTGCCTTTCCCCTCTAGTGTCTTCCAGTGACTTGTGACAATCTAATACCAACCTCTTCCCCAACCCCCTTAGTGACTAGTTTAGTAATCATGTATCAATAATGAAACTGTCTGGCACCAAGGTTTGTTCATCTGTTCACAAGGACAAAAATTGAAGATGCGGATGCAGAATCATGTAATGGGCTTATGCCCAGGAGCTCAGGTTAACCACTTTCCTGATGGGAAAGAGATAGGGCAACTTGAATACCACTTCAGAAATGGAGCTATGAGGTAATAAAATATTCCCACTGAAAGGAAGCACACTTCAACTTCTACAGAGTAAGGAAATGTCTATTTGGAGTGACCTGCTATCCTCCCTTTTATTTTTCAGCATTGCAAATGAATGCAGATGTGCAATAATGCTCTGGTCCATGGGATACACGAAAATGTTTGAGTGTTTGGGGCTTGTCTAATAAAATCCATTTTTAATGCTCAGTTGAAGGGAGGCCTGTAGAATAAAATGGCAATTTGTTAGTTTTAGGACCACCATGCTGATTCTATGTGCGTTTCTGCTGATTTGACTGCTGTTGCCTGCTGTGTTCCTGCTCTAGGCTGTGCAGAGAAAGAGCTATAGAGGAAATCATAAACACTTGATTTAATTAAAACAATTACCAACACCATTTCTTGTCTCATTTCTCCAAGTGCCAAGGTGTAGATTACATCTGAACAATGGCAACACCATAAATACATAGCGAGAAAATACAATTCTTCTTTTATGGTTAGTTAAAAAAAGGAGGGGGCAGCAATAAGATCCCCTGTCACAATTACACAATTGAACATATCCTGGTGAGCAGTTTTCTTTGCTGTGGAGGTTTCCAGGGTTAAAGACCAGGGGATACATGCAACCTTTTCACTCCTATTAAACAATGGAAGAAAGAAGGAAAGGAAGAAAGAAAGAAAAAAGTCCTAACTCAGCCATTTGATACTATGCTGAGGTACCCAGTGCTGTTATTTAAAAGCCACAAGCCACAGTCACTGTGCCATTTTCTGCTCCAGTTGGACAACTTTGGCTTTCATGCAAATGTCCACATTAATGCCAAGAAGAACCATGTTAATCCGGTTCATCCACTGACCCTTATATTTAGTTTGAAGAATTCATAATGTTTAGCCAGATGGTGTTACTAATACTGGTAATCATCGCATAGAGTGAATAAATCTTATTTATTTCTGGGTGTTTCTTGTGGTTAAATACATTGCTTCCTTTTTAAAGGTAATTAACTTATCCTAGTTTGCTTGGGATTTTGTTTTTTCCCCTCTAGTTTTCAAACTGAAATTTCTACTTTCTGAGAACCTTTCAATCCAGGGAAATTTGTCTTTTTTAGTAACCCTAGTTAGGAATGAATTTCAAATTTTAGTATTTGATTCTTCCCTTTGGGAAATCACTGTTTGTAAAAGAGTTTTATTATAGCTAACATTTATTGAATGCTTTAATATACACCATCTATTGTCTAAGTCCTTTAAATGAATTTGCTTTTTTCATTCCCTCAAATTTTAGTGAGGAGGGGTGATCTGTACAGTTGCACAGGATGTTCTGTGCTGTACACTCCAAGGAGCATCACATAAATGAGGTGGCCTTACTGGAAAAGGTAGGTACTCTTAGTATCCCCATTTTGTAAAGGAACAAAACAGAAGCCCAGATAGATCAAATATCTTGCCTATGATCAAACAGCTAGGAAGTGGTAAACAGAGTTTACCCTGACTGCCTTGTTTGAGAACCCCCAGAATGGGGCTATCTTAAATAAAAATTGCAATAGCAAACTTTATTTATACTTGAAGTGCATATTTACATGTATGTTGTCTTTTATTACTTTATCAAAGTGACTAAAATTGTGGAATTTATGGTGCCTAATGTGGTAGATTTTCTCCAACTAAATTGCTCAACCATGTCTTTTTTTTTTTTTTCTCCTTATCTTTTCCTAGAATGGTTATCAAATAGAGTGGTACCTAAAAAAGATGTATTTCCTTCCATGTTCAGTATGAAAATATAATGAGTATGATATAATGTAATTATATATATTTACATGTATATATGGCTAATGGTTACCATAAAGGATACTACAGTTCTTGAACCTATTTGCCTATGTGTGAATATACTTTGTATACAACCAGAGATATGTAAAAATGTGCTCTACAAGTATAATATGAAATGTAATACATTCTGCTGTCATTTCTAACAACTTAGAATAAAAATATATTTAAAAATATTTTAATATTTGTTATGAAAGTTATACTAATTGCTTCATATGTTAGAATTGTACTTGTTAAACAGTTTCTATGTGACTAGATACAGATGGAAATCAGAGATATTGATATGAAAAAACCATATCAAGGGTGAGACTATGCCTAATATCTTCTGCCCTTCTAACCTAAGAATGTTTCTAACAGTGCAAAGAGAATCACAGAATTGATTGCCTTGGGGATCATAAAGCCCTTGGTTAGGAATTTTCATGGGCACTGAGCACAGGAGGGCTTAGAGTCATCACATTGAAGATAAGCACGAGAATCAAGTCTTTTAGGAAAATGTTACAAAAATTATCTCCCAAAATTATCAATTAGCCTCAGTTAAAAATTATCTCCAGGGGCTGGGCTTGTGGCTCAGTGGTAGAGTGCTTGCCTAGCATGCGTGAGGCACTGGGTTCGATCCCCAACATCACATTAAAAAAAAAAAAAAAAAAAAAACCTAAATAAAAAAAAAAAAGCTATTGTGTCCATCTACAACTAAAAAAAGTTTAAAAAAACTCCAAAAAAAAGTCAGTTAGCCTTAGTTATGCCCATCTCCTCCCACCATCTCTCTATATTTATCCACAGTTTTACCAATTGTATGTGGAACATAAATCCAATTTATTTTCTACTATTTTAAAGCATTTTTTGACAAAAGATGTAAGTAACACTTTTGCTAAAATTCTCTTTGGAAATTCTTCCCAAAATAAAATCTTCTCCAAAATAGTAAATATTTGAACTTTGAAACTTTAACTCCTTTGAATGAATTAGTGAACTAGTCAGAGATACCTAAAGAGGGGTAATTATTAGAACAAGCTACATTGCTAATTTCTCCAGGAAAGGACTTTTGCTGGCTTTGTCTGACTATTTTCGTTACACATCGTTACTCTCAAAAGAACACTGACAGGAAGCCACCTTGTGGTGGGAACACTTTGGGAGCAGGTGTGTATCCTTTATGGAGCAGCCCATGAACACTGTTGGGGCCTTTGTTGCTGGACACTGCTCTCCCTGGGGCTCAGCCTCTCCGGAGCCAGCTGCATTTCCATTGCCAGCCAAATTTCCCCTTGCTTGCAGGCTCCTGTGCTGATTATCACCTGCCTTTCACCCTGCAGCTGATTTACCTGTGGCCATGGACCCCTTCTTCTCTAGTTTTGTTCACTAGTCATACCACCAGGTAGGATTGCTAGATAAAATACAGGTTTCTCAGTTAAGTTTAAATTTTAGATAAACAAACAAGGAGTCTTTTTTTTTGTATAAGTATGTCCCAAAATTTTCATAGGATATAGTCATACTAAAACAAAGTATTCATTGTTTATCTAAAATTCATATTTAATTGGGCATTTTGTGTTTTGACTTGTTATATGTGACATCCTTACATCAGGGACCCTCTTTCTGGATCTTAAAAGTGAAGAAAGAACTGATGTAACTAACTTTGTAGGAAGACATCACAAGTCATTGAACAATAGGGTTTATCATTCAGATATGCCAAGTATGCCTTTCTTTTTTTCTTCTTTTTGGAGTGACTGACTTAGATTATCAGGATAATTACAGAATTTGCGTCCTCACTATGATGAAACAGTGTGAATGGGCTTGATGACTTGTGGACTGGCACTGGCTGCCTATGAGACTTCATTGAATCACCACTGAACAGCAATTAAATCGTAGAAGCTCAACTACTAACTAACTTAGTGTTGGAACTTTTTTTTTTTTCCTTCTATGAAAGTGTGAGGAACAGAACTAAAATTAAGTAGCTTTAGTTCTGGAAGTTGCTCATGTCCAAAGAAAAGACATACTGCTGTTAGTAATTTTCATTAGATTTGTTTAGCTTGAGAAGTCTATAGAATTTATGGCCATATATTAAAAATTTAAAAGCATATAATAATGAACATAATTCATAATGAACAACATAGAATTGAAAAAGAGAATAGAATGCATGCTTTGTGTTAATACGATTCTTATTAAATGAGGCTGATGAAAGAGACACCAGTTTTTGACAGAGGTACAGACCAGGAAAGCAACATGATCTTGGAGTCCATCTAGCAACTTCTAACTCTACTAGAGGTAACTCTAGACTTCAGACAAAGCCACAGTGCTCAGTCCCAAACATAGCTCTTTTATAGATGTCTGAGTTTGCTTCATCTTCTCTTTATTCTTGGATTAGTGGCTTTAAAATGGAAATGTTGGATTCATTTCTGATATTAGGCATTGTAATTCTCTTTCTTGAATTCTTAAATGTGTTGATTATACTCTGGGAATTTTATAGTTCTTTTAAAAATACTGAAAGTACTGGTTTCATTTTTTTTTGATGTAATTGCTTGTATTATTTAATTCCCAACCCTATTATATTTGAACTTTTGTAGAGGAATCAGAGATACAAAAGACATTCTAAATGATAAACTTCCCATTTCTTCTTTCAAAATACAAATAAAAGTAGTTTGGAATAAATTGGAAGGAAACGTTGCTTTAATGTGGAACTTATTCTGGCTCTGGAAGTCTTGTATTTTTAAAAGAAATACTCTGGTGACCAAAACAAATGGTGGTGAGTTGGTGACACAGCAATAATTGGCAGCCTCTAGTGTCTAAAGCCATTTGCTTGAATTATTTATATCTCAAAACGGACAGGAATTTCATAAGAGCAAACAAGGCAACTCCAGCGGGTGTCATTTATATGATGCAATCACACATCTGATTGACTGCAGGCCTCATCTGCCACAGCTGATGCTTTAAAAACCCAGGGGAGGAGTTTATGTCAAGACCGTCCCACACCCATCCAGGTTTGATTAGTCCTTCAACAGCCTGATTCCATTCATTGTCAAAAGCAAGTCAGCACAAAGAGGAGCAATTCCTCTAAGGTTGTTCGCTTTAAAGTAATTCAGTAGCAGATATTGCTGTTGGACCACCTCTTTACTCTTAGAAGTGATTTTCGAACCCCCTTTCCATGAAAAGTACTTTTAAAAAATTATCAGGAACCAACTGAATTATAATTTGTTATTTTGTAGTGGTTTTAGATGGGCTGTGATAATCTGGCAACCTCCTAGCCTGGGTTTTCAGCTTTGTCTCTGGGACTCAGATGGTCCTTAATGTCTTCTCCCACCCCTCATTAACTGTTTTCTCCCTTTGTGGTACCCTTCTGGCAAGGTTGGTGGGTATGGGGGTATGGTTTCATTGTACAGGCTTTTGGAACTGGAACAGCAAATGAGCAAAAAGAAATTGCTTCAAGACAATTTACATAGTCTTCCTTATGCACAGATGTAGCTCTTTCTACCCATTTTTATGTGGACTTTGGAGAAATGTTCATGGAGTTTATGATCATTAATATTTAAGTTGACATGAATTTTAGGAAGAACTTTTATATTGCTTGAAAGATCAACACATTTGTCAAATTTTCATTGCTATCTCTATTTATTTATTTTTACCTTGGGCTTTATAGCAAACTTTGAGAATTAAAGTAATGACCTAATACTTTTCATATTTTTTATGTTTTATAGAATATTTTATATTTTATTTGTTGTAAGTAAACACTTTCAAATTTTATCTCATTGTCAGGGACTTGGAAAATTGGACAACTTGTAATTGTCAAAGAAATATTAGTTCATCAAAATCCAATTATAAAGAGGAAATAGGCAAATGTACCTAGAAGAGAAATCCTTAGTTTCAAAAATAGTCTACTAGGAGGAAAACAAATGTATTTTTCATCCTAACTCATTTCTCTATTATTTCTAATTATTTTTTCCAAGTCTGTAGAGTGTTATTTTCTCTCTCTTGTACTGAGCCGGGCGCGGTGGCGCACGCCTGTAATCCCAGCACTTTGGGAGGCTGAGGCAGGAGGATCGCGAGTGAACACAAATATAAAATTTCTCAGTATTATAAACCAGCTATTAAAGGCAATTGCATGAACAAACAAACATTTGCTTCCAAAAGGAGGCTTTTTTTTCCCCCCAAGGGAGGAAACATTTTTATTAGCCATAGGTACCAGAGAAAGTTACAAATCCAGAAAAGGAAAGGATGTATTTCAAGAGATAATACAGGTGGCCTGGATTCGAATAATAGTATATAATAGTATGTAATGAAGTATTCTGGGTGAATATTGATATTATGACCATGCAGGAGTGTTGTTGTCAGAGTGGGATATTTATGGATGAAGGATCATGACATCATTAATGTACTTTCTTTTTTTTTTCTTTCTTTTTTTAATTTATAATAGTAGTATGTATTACAATTCATAATGCACATATATAGCTTCCAAAAGGAGGCTTTTATCCTTTATTAAGTGAGGCATCTTTTTTCATATTCCCTAGAGTATATATCCTTGCCTATTACCTTGGACTACGTCTACCTTAAATGCTTGTGGTGTTAGTGTGGAAGGGGAAGCTTCTTTATAAATTATGTTGTGATTTGCTGAGACTTTTTAGAGTTTCTCTGGTCCAGGCACATGTGAAAAGATTTAAGTCGTGCAAATATCACGAATTAGTGAGTTGTATTCATCTCTATCTCCTGTGTTTACAAAGATGTCCTGGGCAGCTGGAAAAGCAGTCAAACCTCACTCAACATTTGACATTAAGTTTAACCTCTGCCTAAGGAAATAAGCACTTAAAATCTGCTGAATCACTGAATTCTCACGTGTCTTTCCCTGGGAACTTCAGTCCTGGTTTTTTTCTTAGATATACTCTTTGACTGGATGTGCTTTACAGTTGAAAAACTCTTATTCTTTCACTGCTCAGTCTGAGCTTTTGGAACACGGCTTGTGTTTTAAAACATACTAAGCTCCTTGAAATTTTAAACTTTCCTTGCTTAAAACCACTCCTCTTCCTGATCTTCCACTTATGGTACTCTGAAAAGCTCAGTTATCTCTTTTGTTCATAGAACAGTAATAGATGACATTGGTCACATTCAGATCAGGAAAGGCATGCAGGTGAAATCCCTGGTATCTTTTTTAACCAGGAGATGATTTTAAAAACATCAGCCTCCTTAAAATTAGAAATATTATCTAATTAAAGTATTTTCTAATAAGGAATTCCTGTAATTTCATTATGTTTAGTCAATCAGTGAACGTTGTTCTAATATCCACTGATATTGTTAGTAGTGAACAAGGACCAGGGAGATTGGACAAAGTATCTTCATCAGTGAAAAAATAATGTGTAGCCATAATAACAAATACTCAGTGGAGATATATTCATGTGATAAAGTATAACTATGAACCAGGTAGCATATTTACTGTTGAAAGAGTTGACATTAGTAAGGAAAAGCTTGTAAGAACAGCTTTAGAATGAATATTATCCCAAGCACATGCACATGCTAAACAGTGAATATTAATTAGCTCAAATATAATAGGAAAGCATTATGAATATTCAGAACTTATTCTTCCTTGAACTATATGTAGCACAGAACTGACAATTATGTGACTAATTTATAGTGTGTGTGTGTGTGTATGTGTGTGTGTGTTTGTGAGAGAGAGGAAGAGAGAGAGAGAGAGAGAGAGAGAGAGAGAAATACACCAGAGAAATGAATAGTTCTTATAACAGAGAAACATACCCATCTTTGCAGGAAGGCGGGGATAACCCTCCTGATTTATCCTGTTTGCTTTGGCAGGCTGAAGAGTATATTTGCAGCATTTCATTTTTGCTTCTAGACTGCAGTTCACTTGGGATATGTAGAAATGTGGAATAGCTGAACTATGGACAGAGGTGCTACTACACAAATGTTCAGCATAAATGTTTTATCAGTGTAGACTGAAGTTGGTTGAGAAAGAATTTTCTTCTTACCTTGACAGAGGTTTTATATATATTGTGTTAACTAAAGACAATATTAAACTCCTAATGTTTTCTTTTATTTATAGTATATAGTCAAATGGCTATCATGAACATATAATTTAGGATTAAAGAAAAGGAAAAAATTCATATGTTCTGAAGGGATGCTAGAGTTTTAAGCTACTGTGGATTGTAGAGTCACTTTATATCATATTTCATTGTGAAATGTTACATGGGATATGGCTAATTTAAACTAATTACATATCATTTCAAGATATTAAGTTAAGCACAAGTGACAACTGAGTAATAATATGATTTTATTGAGCTCTATGGTAAGTTCCTTAGATTTATTTTGGATTTACAAAAATGATTAGTTGTTTCTGTATCCATCTTCTATGAACAACCCATGAATAATATTAAAATATAGTGGTGAAACAGAGTTCCCCCTGAAATTTGTCAGCAAGCTGTCATATGTAATAAGCACTCAGTGCAGTTCTACACTGAGTTCTTTTAGTTGGAACTACAAGGCAAGATAATATAAATACTTTTGTTCTTTGCAGGTAATGAGTTGGATGCTGAGACAAGCAAAAATGTTCTTCTGAGTAGCACATAGCTAATTCAGGTACAATTAGGTTTATTCATTCCAGCAACATAAGTAAGATAGGTAACAACATTTTCCTAGGAATATATAAAAACATCCATTGTACCCCCATCCAAATTTCAAAAAAAAATATTTTACTATATACAGTTTGCTTAAGAAGAAAAAATTATCATTGTAACTATTTACTAAATAAGAAAAGTTACCAGACTTGGATCCTAATTAGAATAAGATATACTCTGTGTTTGATAAATATGTCAAACTGTACTGTCATATATGATGAAAAAGAACAAATAAAACAAAAAGAAAAGTTATGGGCTCTTGATCAATTCACAAATAAACTATTTTTTCTAAAACCAATTTGCTGAAAACTAGTTTTCCATAAGCCAATCACTAGATGACCAATTCAATGATAATTTGAATATAATACTAAGAATAATGTGTCCATGGCCACTGAATACATTTTTTAAATGTTCCTTAAAACATGTTTGATATATTAGTAAATTTGTTGAGTTCACCATTTGTGAATTTTCCTGCTTTCAAATGGACAGATTCATTCATCTTCTGTACCAAAATAACACATTAATGAACACATACTATGAGCTAGCAAATGATGTTTAATATTTGAAGGAGGCCATTCTCACCACAAGATAAATTATTTAGTTTAATGGAAGGAGTCAAAAATACCATCACAGGACAGAAGGTACCATGGTAGGAGCCCAGAAGATTTTGGGGAGAAGCTGTTATTCCATCTGGTCCTTGATCACAGGAGGCTTCTAAGAGGAGGTGGTGCTTGAGATGAGATTTGGAGGCTGAAAGAGATTTACCTAGGGACTGGGCAAGTGATCAAAAGATCAGAATGTCCTAATGCAGTGTTTTTCAATCTAAAGTCTGTCCTGCCCATCTCTCAGGGATCCTCTGAAGCACTCTACAAAGTTATGATTATTGGTATGATGTAGACTATTCAGTTTATATGAACATACATAATCATAATAGCTTATATATAGTGCTCATACTGTTTTAGGTGCACATTGAATCACATTCTATTAAGTCACATAAATATCACAATAGTCTTATGAGATGGATGCTACTATTTATACCCCTTTTACAGTAGAGAAAACTGAGACACAGGTAGTTGCCAAGTACACCTTCCAGGATGTATCTTTCAGAGTTTGTGAGTTTAATCCCAATGTTATAATATAGTATAGTAGACTCTTAGGAATTCTTGTGTCAGGCAGATTTTCTTATCCTTACTTATATTAGATATTATTTAAATATAATTAGGAAACTACAAGCTTTTGATGTTCTTGATATTTTAATACCCATCCCATATGGATTTCAGTTTGATGACTTTTTTCCTAAGGTATGTGTGCCTGCCTCTAAAAATATTTCTACTTATCCACATTTGTTACTTTTAATAATTACTGAGGGCCTTAAGACAGTTAAATAGATAGTTAAAATCAGGTCTAAAACAATAGAAATGATCACAGTAGAAGCCTAAGATATTTCTTTTGAGAGGATTGGGGTATTATATGGACTTCTTGACATCTACATTAATTTTGTTGTTGTTCTTTGATTGCTCTGGATTAGCCAAATTTATCTATGGTCACCATGTGGCCTAGGTTTCAAATAGTTGGCTTTAGAGATAGATATAATTTCAGTGTATATGTTCCTGCTTAGGTTATAGACTTTTGTTCCTACATATAGAAGAGACATCCAGAGAAGCATTATGAATTCTCTTATGTAAACAAAATAATCAGGCCTCTGGATGGTGAACTATATAGGTTTTTCTTGCATTCTTCAGTTTATTAATAGCAAGAACACAATTCCAAAAGGAATTGAAGATCTGGAGAAGAAATGAGCTTTTGGAGGGGTTGTCCAGCCTCTTTTCTGACTGTGCTGAGTGTCCCTCTGGTCAATTCAGGTCTGGATTTAAATGACTCAGTCAGCAAAGTTTCCTATGCTTCCCTTTTAGGAGAGTCCATAGCTTAATGACTATCACATCTAGGAATGCTTTCCTGACTCTAAGCCCAGACATCATTCTGAAAGGCGCTCATGGCTCCAGTAATGCCAACCCAGAACTGCAATATTTCTCTGCTTTTATGGGTCCTCATATATCAGATGAAGTGCCCAATAATTATGTAAAACACCTTGGATAGATCCCAGACTGAGTCTTCAAATGGCATACAGATTAATCATATAGCAAAGGAAGGCACAGGACTACTTGTGTACTTATTAGATAAACTGGACATCTCTGAATTTTACTCTCAAAGAAATGCTCCAAGCAGACACAAAGTCAGCCAAGACTGAAGTGCCATCTAAAAGTTTCTTTTCATTTCTCCAGATTCTGTGTTCTTCCTTTCTCCTTCCCAACTCTTTCTCATCCCACTCTGCTGCAGTCAGCTACAGTTATCTAATAATTTTTTTTTCCCACATGGGAAAAATTTAAGGATACGCTTACTCACTCATATTGCATTAAATTCAGTTCTTTAATTCTGTCCCCACAAGTCTTGTGTTCAAGGCTTTTTTTTTCTTTCTATATCCAAAGCATCACTGATCTTATGGTCTTATTTTTAAAAAAAATAGTACTTAACACATATTTGTTGTACAAATTAGTGGGTTTCACTGTGACAGTTTCATTCATCTACCTACTATGTTTTGATCATGTCCACCCTCCCTTCTGCCCTTTTTTGCTCTCTTTCCTATCCTCCTTCTTCATCCCTTTTCCCTTTCCTTATAATCCCTCTTCTATTTCCAATACTCCCAAGTCTTTTTTATTTATTTATTTTTTAAAAATTATTTATTTACTTATTCATAATGCACAAGTATAGTATCTTTTTACATACAACTGCTTGTATACAAAGTATATAAGTACCATTCAGATCTTCAATCATGCATTTAGGATAATGATATCCATCTCATTCAACCACCAATTTTTTTTCCTTCCCCCCCTCCCTCCCTCCTTGCTCCTTCCCTTCCCCTCCCTTTCCGTTGACCATTCTAGTGTTCCTCTGATCCTATGTACCCCCCTCCAACAACACTGTGAACTAGCCTCCTTATATCAGAGAAAACATTCGGTATTTGGATTTTTGAGATTGACTAATTTCACTTAGCATTATATTCTCCAACTTCATCCATTTACCTGCAAATGCCATTATTTTACTCTCTCTTATTGCTGAGTAAAATTCCATTTTGTATATATTTTGTTTCCACACATGATAAGAAAGCATGCAATACTTGTATTTCTGTGTCTGGCTTATTTCACTTAACCTTATGTGCTTTAGTTCCATCTATTTTCCTGCAAGTGACAGGAGTTCATTTTTCTTTTTAACTGAATAATCCTCCATTGTGTATAGATGCCATGTTTTCTTTGTCCATTTATCTGCTGATCAGCACCTGGGCTGACTTCATATCTTGGCTATGGTGAATAGTGCCACAGTATACATGGGAATGCGGGTATACCTCTTGTATTCTGACTTCATTTCCTTTGGATAAATACTCAGGAGTGATATAGCTGGATCATACGGTTGTCGTGTGCCCAGTTTGCCTTCACACGCAATTGCTCACTCCTCCAGACTCTGGTAGTTGACCTGGAAAGCTGGTCAGAACAGAAGGAAAGTGCCTTCTGTTCTCCCAGTGCTGATTGCCAGAGCAGTAAGTTCAGATGTTTGGGCTCTTCTCAAAATGGTTCTCTATCACAGCACTATGAGCATGTGCTGGGAAGAGCAGAGAACTTCTCCAGAGCTAGTTCACCTTGAAAATCATGTGACTTTTGTTTAGCCTGTATTTCTGCAGGTTGTTGAATCTGATGCCATTTGTGTTCACTGGGACTCTTTCTCCTCTAACTCAGTGGAAGGGGCACTCCCCTTCCCTCTTTTGCACTTCTCTGCATTTGGTGCTGGGACTTTCTTTTTCACTCCTGATTCTGCTGTCCAGGTTCTCGGGGTTTTCTCCAAGCCTCTGTCTACCCACTATTGAACTCCAGTATTCTCCCAGGGTCACCCATCTTCAGTGAGCAGCTAATTTTTGGTTGTGGAGACATGGAAAAATTCTGGGTGCCTCTAATGTGCTGTTTTGAGAAAGTCTTCCTCTTTTATTTGTGGTGCTATTACCTCTGGGGGACTTGGTTTATGTTTTATTTATTTATTTTTTTGTGGTGATAGGGTTTGAACCCAGGGCCTTGCGCATGCAAGGCAAGCACTCTACCAATTGAGCTATATCCCCAGAAACTTGGTTTACTCTTTGATAACAAAGAGATTTTTAGATTAAGTACAGTTTAAGATCTCTTCTGTTCTAAGTTTACAACTTTAGCATTTCTTTTTGGCTTTTGAGTCTGAGTAAGAGATTCAAAGTAGTGACTGTATTCTTAGATGCAATTAATTTCAGTGTTCATATTATGTTTCACTTTCAAATACTGTGATGGGTGGAAAAGAGGCTATTTATCATCCATGTTTTGATGACCTCAGGTAGAAAAGAGATAGATAAGAAACTATGAAAACTGTTTTCTGTCCAGGAATTAAGTACATGGGCTACCCTTAGTGGCAACATACTGCAGTATTATTTTCTCTTTCTCTAAAACTGGGTTTTAGAATCCTTAAGAGACTTAATTTCGACTTGGTGAAAAATATTTGTCCTACAAATTGTCAGAGCCAGTATTAAGGGATAATTGCTTTTAACAGGGCAGGTAAGACATTTTAGTAATAAAGAACACTTTATACTAGGAGAATTAAAGCAATTATTATTGGGCTACTCCAGGCAAAATAATACTTCCCTTTGTCAATATCTGCAATATCTGGCTTATTTGAAATTTTTTTTTTGTCTTAAGGTCTCTAAATAGTTTCTTCACTCTTCCATTTCATTTTATGTGTAAAATGTCCTATCTTAAACACCCTTGTGTATGTAAATAGTCATCTTTGCATTATTAAATCTATACTCCTAGAAAACGTTCAATTTAACATGTAATTTTTAAAATGTGAATTACTTCAAATAATGTTGTGTAACAACATAGTAACACAATTTTCTGAGTTAGACTAAATAAAGCCTGTTTATTCTTCACGTAAAACAGACTTTCTGTTATCAAATCTGCCACAAAAAGTCAGTGCCATTGATCTCCATCCTTGCAAGGGAAATTGAAATGTTTATTTTAAAAAGTCACAGTAGCTCTTCCTATTTCCATCCCTGTTCCTTTTCTCTTCTTTGTCCTATTAAACAATTCAGTCTTAAAGCTATTAGGTGGGGCCAAGTAAGTAAACGTCTGGGGGAGATACCTACCTCTGTGCAGTCTTCATTTCTGAATGCCATAGGAAGGCTGATTCCAGAGCAAGGACAGGGAAATGACAAGATGATGCTGGAAATCTTGTACCATAAAGCATGGAAGGACATAGAAAATGATAGGGACATACAGAAAGGATGCAAAATCCAATGGAAGTTGTTGCCACCGAGCAGATTTGGAATATCTTGAACATCAACATAAATAGTCAGGCATGGTGGCATGGTGGCACACACCTGTAATACCAGCTATTTGGAGGCTAAAGCAGGAGGATCACAGGTTCAAAGCCAGCCTGGAGTAACTTAGCAAGACCCTGTCTCAAAATAAAAAATAAAAGGGCTGAGGATGTAGCTCAATGGTAAAGAAAGTGCCCCTGGGTTCAATCCCCAGTAACATATATATATATATATATATATATATATATATATATGTATATATATATATATATATATACATATATATAATGGACTGTAAGTCATTAAATAAAATTGAAAATCACAATTCTATGTCAATATAAATAAATGAATAAATTGAAAATGTGAGATATGGGGTTCTTACATAGTTCAGCAGAATGATCTCACAAAATCATTTACTAATTACAAAGGGGGACAAAAAGCATCATTTCTGCAACATTCCCCCCAAATATTGCATCATCTGAAGTTCATTATAAGGAGAAAACTTAGAAACATCTCACTATGGACCTTTTACAAAATAACTGACTAGTAAACCTCAAAAATGTGAAGATCAGGAAAATCGAAATAAGATCAAAGAACAGTTCCAGAGTAAAGGCCTTTAAAAAAAAAAAAAGTCAAGATAACTGAATATAATGTGTGATTCTTTTAATGTAAAAGATATCACTAAATCCACTGGCAAAACTTGAATACAATGTGAAGATGAGATGATAGAAATGTGTTGGTGTTAATTTCCTGCTACAGGTGGTTATACTATAATTATCTAGTGGAATATTTTGTAACTATCTACTAAAGCACTTGAAGTTGAATGTGCATCATCAAGTCAACAACTTACTCTCAAGTGGTCCAGCAAAAGTTTTTGTTTTGGTAATTATTTGCAACTTTTCTGTAAGTTTGAAGAAAATTTCAAGATAAACATCCTAAAAAATGAAGCTCTAATTACAACATTGTTCATGGTTCATTATTACATATGCCCAATTAGGAGAAAAAAATATTGGCTTTCTAAAGTCCACTCTTCCTTGTCTTTTTCCCTTGAGCTTTGACTCAGTTTTCCAAATGTTATTTTATCATGTAAAACAGCATCCTTAGGAGATTTAATATTGTCCAAATCAAATTATTACCAACTAGCTAAAATACTTCTGTGAAGGTCATATGGACATTTCACTTTCAGGTTTTTGCCTATTAAATTACAAAGGAAAACTTTCTCTGAGGCCCCATGCTTCATATAATTTTAAGAAGTCTTTCCATGCTAACCTTCAACTAATCCTTTAAGGCACTTTTTATATCTTAGAATTCCTGAACTTCAGCTAATTACTGTCAGTTATCTATTCAGTGTTGAACCTGAGCAAGAACTTTTTACCATCTACATCTCTTGACCTGTTTGTTATTCCCTCAAAAATTAATACAGAGATGAATTTTGAAGTCAGTGGTTTTTTTTTAAAAAATCTTCCATAAGTGAAAGTTACAAGAAAAACATGAGAAGTTGCAAGAGCGAATGTACTTAAATTAGTGACATTCCATATGAAGACAATAGCTTGAAGTCATTTTGGTAAATTTTTGCTCATCATACTATCTGAACATATCCATATAGGAAACTACTCTCTTTCCTTAGGCCACACTGTGAAATATGCTGCTTCATAACATGTAGGTAAGCTTAGTTTATTTGAATGGGCAAATCATTTTAAAATTTTTGGTGGATATGGTGTAGAATTGTTACTATAAAAATTAATCACAACAACAAAATCTCCAAAACTATTTTCAGGAGTAAACACACTTTATACACTAATTTATGATGACATATAAGTAGTACCAGTTTTATTGATGGGCAATAGGTCTTTCTAAAACCTACTGGTTTACCTAAAAATACTTAGTTCTTAGTTGCATTTTGTAAAGTGATAAACCATTTCCTTATTTTAATATATTGTATTTGTTGAATACTGATTATATAAGACAGTATATGACTAGAGAGTATGTATTTTTCAATGCATGCAAGAAAGATTTTTCCCAGTTTACAGGTAAAAAAGTGCATATATATTTTACATGTTCAATATAAAGTTAATTTCAATATAAGTTAGTTTCATGGAATAGCTAAATGTATAAAAATTCTCATTATTCTCATAGGCAAAGATCAGGGATAATTAATGTTTGGTTGGAAATGAAGAAATAATTGTTCAGCAATAACTACATCTGTTGTTCTTATTCTGTCCCCAAAGCCTGAGAAGTTAGGTACTTTAGAGTGGGCAGTGCCATCTAACTCATTCTTCTTTGTGGTTTTAGTTCTGATAAGAACATGTTTAATATTTTGCCGAGGATGTTCTGTAGTTCTGGCTTTCTACTTGTAAATTCTTTTAACTTTCGTTTATCATGGAAGGTTTTTATTTCGTCCTCAAATCTAAAGTTTAATTTTGCTGGGTATAAGATTCTTGGTTGGCACTCCTTTTCCTTCAGAGCTCGGAATATGTTGTTCCATGATCTCCTAGCTTTGAGTGTCTGAGTTGAAAAATCTGCTGTGATAAAAATGTGCTCTACAAGTATAATATGAAATGTAATACATTCTGCTGTCATTTCTAACAACTTAGAATAAAAAATAAATTTGAAAAAAAAAAAAAAAAGAACATGTTAATCTAGAAGAGGGTGGTTGCATTGTTTGAATAGAATGGGAAGTTAAATTTGTATACAGTTTGTTGTATCATTTCTAGCATTTCCATGTCTCCTCCCTAGCTCCTGGTAACCATTATTCTACTCTCTTCTTCTATGTGATCAACCTTTTCTTAGATTACACATATAAATGAGAGCATGCAGTGTCTTTATGTGCCTAACTTATTTCACTTAATATAATATCCTCCAGGTTCATCCACATTTTATAAAGAAAATTTAAATACTCCTATATTCTAATTCCTCTACTCACATTATTTGGTTTGGAAATAGCAACCATGATTTTATTAGCACAAGATTCTCAGAAATTTTTGAGGCTATTTATTGGTAGAGACTACTCTTCCAGACTGTGAGAGAAAAGGTGTTCAGAAACTTTTATCTAGAGACAGAAATACTAGGCTAATGTTGAAACCATAATTATAATTCCTATAGCTCTATGAGTTTGGTAGTAGATTAGCAAAGGGAAAATAGTCCTTATATCCAGGCTGAGTAGTGACAGTTGGCCAAAGCTCTCAACATAATCTAAATTGCTATTAACACTGTCATTATGGAAGTGAAGATTCAGTAAGTCTTGTTTATTCAGCGCTGCCAGGACAAGTGCAGGGACTGAGAATACCACGGTGGCCAAGTCAGATGTGGTTCCTGCCTTTGTGGAGCTTAGAGTCTGGTAGTGGAAATGAAGAGCAAAAAAACCCAACCAAGCAAAAAGTACACGTGGTGATAAGTGCTATGAAAAATGACAGAAATAGTAACTACAGAGGTAACTGTAACCCAGAAAATATAAAAAGCAGAGAGAATGAATTTTTAAGAATGAGCTATGGAAGAAATAGTAGAGGGTGCAGGGTGTGCTCTTAGGCTGAGCTTCACATGGGTAGGTGGGACTGTGTTCGTGGGAAGGGAATAGTGTTTACAAACAGGAGAGGTGCGTATGGTAGTAAAATAAGCTTTGGCTTCTTGCTAGTCTGATGGATGAGTGGAAAAGCCTTGGTAAAGGAGTTCTTATTCTACCCAAACATTTACAAATGTAAAAGCAAGCTTCTCTTCTTTAAAACTCTCCAATTGATTTTCTCGCAAGCTTCTCTTACTCTCCAATTGATTTTCTCGCCACTAGAGTAGCTTCCACTTTCCTTACCATTCCATGCACTAAATGTTCAAGGTCCTGACTATTTTCTTAATCATCTTTGGGCCTCTCTTTCACTTCCTACTTTTCAGGAAGAGTAGATGTTGAATACCTCAGCAATGATGCCGAGCTCTTTCCCCTCTGCAGGCTCTTTGCACATCCTGTGTCTACACTCTGAAATCTCTTCTTCCTTTCTTCACATGACTGTCTTCTTATCATCCTTTAGGTCTCAGTTAAATGTCACATGCTCTGGGAGGCCTTTCCTAATCATGCTGTGCCAAGTAGGGTCTCCCCCTGTGTCTTGTAGCATTATATCCTATTACAGCCTATTGTTTATTTATTCCACAATAACTATTATAACTTGTAATCATATCTTTATTTTATGCATATGATTTTTGTTGTTGTTGTTCATTAACCTGCTTCGGTAGAACATGAGGTTGGTGTGATCAGAGTCCATCTTGTTCACCAGGTAGTATGTGCCACATAGGGTGTGTCAGAGGTAAGGAGTAAGTGAATGAAAGCAGCTAGATGGCAGCTCATTCATGATTTTTTTGTAACAAAAACTGAAATTCCATGGCACTATCATGCTGGTAAGCTTCTTGGAGAAAATATATACATAAAGAGTTGTGCACTATGGATTTCCTTGACGTTTTGCTACATTACAAAAACAACAATCCTTTGGTGCTCTTTTTGAAAATTATCCTCCCTTCTAAAGGATAACATGGAAGACATGTCACATGTGATGCTGCCCAGTTCCTACCACCTCTGTGTACACATAAAGGCTCTACAGGAGGCAGACAGGGCCTTTAGCTATTCCACCAATGTTCCTGATGACGAAAACATCCATGTTCAGAATGGTTTTAATTTTTTTTTCCCCTTCAGCAATCAATGTTAGTTCAGGATTTTATAACAGCAATGGTCAGATGGTAGGAAAAAAAGGACATTTCGGTTGTCCTTCCCATGGCCAGTTTGCACAAATTGAATGTGACTAGTGTTATTATAGGTGCATTTGTGGTCTAGCAGTTTCAACAAGTGCAAAACTGATTGCATGGGGTAAGGGCTGAAGCTCAGGGGAAAAACACTGACCAAGAGTATGAATGGCCTCTGAATCCAACCCTGGTCTAGCAAATAATGCTTGCTTTGAAAACCAGGTCTCTATCATTCACTATGGTAAACAATTATTATTTTAAAAAAAACTGTGGAGAATGAGGAAAATACAGATTTTCTATGCTGAATATTTTATATCACTGGTTCAAAAAATAAATAAAGCCCTACCAGCTTAAAAAAAAAAGAGTTTAGATTATCAAAATCGAACACATCATTTAATTTTAGAGCTGAAAGAACTTTACAAGTCACATTTTGATAAGTTTCAGAACTTTTTCATCTGAGCAAGAATTTATCTGTTGCCTTTGTTAGACTATGGTTTTAGAAAACTTTCAAAGATCTATGTATTCTCTTGGGAGCTTTTGATTTAGTGGAAAGAAGTAAATTTGATAACAAGAAAATAAAGCAGCCATCATCAATTGTTCAGAGAGAGAAGTAGGCATGTTACAAGAAACATATTTAGGTAACTGAATTCACATGATGACAGAACCATCACAGTCAAATCTTATTTATTTTCAACATTTCAACAATGAAATATAATTAACACACATTGCTTCTGTCCAGATAGATTTGTTTTTTTTTTTTGTGCAATGTCATTGAAAATGTTTCAGGGTACATTTTTTCTTTACAAATACATGGCATCCTTTATTAGATCATTTCATATAAAATTACTTCATGTAAAGAATTTTGCTGTTAATGTTGCCCTCCCTTTGAATTGCATCTGGAATAAAGCTTCTAGAAATACATTGATGTTCCTACCTGGTTGGATTCTGAAGGAAATACAGAAGAGTCTGTGTAGAGAGGAAATAAATGTTTTTTAGATTTTATGGTCAGTATAAAGAGAAACAGATATTCAAAAAGTTTGTTTTTACTTTCAGATTTTCACTCTATTGTTTTATTATTACAAATAATTATACATATTTAATTTTATAATTTAGTTTCCCTACAAGATAATTTTATTTACTTATTTTTGGTACCAGGAATTGTACTCAGGGGCTCTCAACCACTGAGTCACATCCCCAGCCCTATTTGGTATTTTTTATTTAGAGACAGGTTTTCACTGAGTTGCTTAGTACCTTGCCTTTGCTGAGGCTGGCTTTGAATTCTCAATCCTCCTGCCTCAGTCTCCTCAGCTACTGGGATTATAGGCATGCATCATGTGCCCAGCTAATTCTATTTTATCTTAATGCAATCATTGTTCAGTCTTACGTGATTTATTATTAATACTTTAAAATGCCAATCAAATCGTGTCCAGTATATTTAAATAAAATGTAAACTCTTAAAATAACAATGCCTATGATATCTAAGATATATTTATTTATGTTTATAGAAAATAAATAATGAGATATATAAATAAGTGGAAGGAAATTTGTTATAAACCTATATGGTTTAACTAGATTTTTTTGAGAGTAATTATAAGAATCTCCACTTTAATTTTATCCAAATGACAGATACTCTTGGCATTGTTAAACAGCTTTGACAGACTTGTCTGAACTCATGCCTTTAATATTTTCCTTATATATTAAATTATTGTAATGAACCTGTACATACATTGATGGAAACACATAACTACATGGTGGTATTCAAAATTCAGTAGGCTACTAGTAGTTTGCAAATGCCCAGCCCCCAGCTACAGAGTCAGATTGAGTAGCTTGATGGCCAGGATCCCCAAAATATCAATTCCAGATGATTCTGAAGCCAATGACCCATGCTCTCTGTGAAATCTTATAGTAGCTGTTTTTTTTTTTTTTTTTTTTCAAACAAAGAAATTAGTCCCAAATCTTTTTAACACATAAGGAATTCCTAGCAGGTAGACCCAGGTAATAGGAAAAGCTGCTTTCAGAAAACTCTCTGGTTCCATTTGTGATTTGTTTTCAGATATCCTTCCTCCCCAGGAGATGACTCTAGGATAAAAGACACTTTGTAGTTCCCTGTATACTGTTAAGCCTACAGCTATTAATGGGCTTTGGGAGAGCTAATTGCAGGGCCTATTCTGAAAATACTAAAATATACTCTTTATATAATATAAAAACAACTTTTTAAATGTCATGAAAAATCGTATGTATGCTGAAATCAATAGTTTCTTAAAGATTTTCTGACAGCAAAAATTAAATCTGTGAGTAAATTCATTAAGCAGAAATTTTTGCCTTCTTTGTTTCTGTCCCTTTTTATATTTGTCTGGTGACTTGGTTTTGCTGGTGCCCTTAAAGCCTGCTTACTCTGCTAACAAGTTAATCTGTCCCTGGCCTGAGTGGCCATCCCATTGTTCAGATGCTCTACCTACTTATTCAGTATGTGTAGTATTTGTGGTGTACGCATTCTGGCTTACAGAAGGCAACACAGAGAGAAAGCCAAAGCTCTATCCTGGGGTGCAAGCTGAATGAAGTCAGCCTGAAACTCAGGCTCCCCGTTTGTCCACATTTATTAAAGAGTAAAGCGGTGAAAGTGAAGATTAGGAACAGGTATTATCATGGTTTTCTTTTTCTTTGAAAAGCTTTAGTTCTCATTTTTAATAGTAGAAACCAATTGGGATAAGTGAAGACTGAGAATAAAGGGCACCAACAAACAGATTGGTTTATAAGATTGTTTCAATTACTTCAGAAAGATTTCTGGATAAAAGAGAAATCATAACCCCATTCTCATTTAGGACTCAGTTGACCATTTGTCTTGTGCTTAAATTTCAATAGGAATATATATATGTATATATATTTATTCCTTAAGTGCAAAAGTATACATTCACAATCCCTCTAAAATTTTTGAGTCTAAGTGAAGTATTGAGGTGTTGAAACTATACAAGAACATAGTCTTTATAATTCTCATTTATACCTTGTCCTATTGAAATAAAAACTCTTTTCTACATTTCTTGCACATAAAGGGCAGAAGTGAACGATTCATTGTTTGGCAGTATTGGCTAGGAAGCTGGAGTTTTAAAGAAAGGAAGCAATAGACTTTCAGCTGTTTTTACTGCCAGGGGATGGCCCAATAGAGTATTTCCTTTTTCTTTTTAAGCACAAAGAGCTGGGATTTAACTGCATTATAAACCATTTCATCAACATATCCATGAAATAACAAGCATCCGTGTGCTTTGTTTTCTTCTTACCATAATATGTCAGAGTGTCAATTAAAATTAAAGATAAAAAAAAAGGATTTTGGGATAAAGGGGAACCAGCAACCTAGTAATATGCTCAAGAGAAGCAGAGACAATCATAAACAGGATCAAGGGTTTCTCTCCTTTGTCCTGTTCTCACAGAGAGGAACCTGTTACAGAAATGGATTGGTTCTCTTGTGTAATAGTCAGTAGGCTCTAAAAGGATAAAGGAGCAATGGGCACTGATACTTTACTGCCTCAACCTAAATCCAATGTCTTAGGGGAAATGGAAGAAAATCTCTGAGATGGACAGGAATTTGGAGTAGCACTCTGACATAAATATGTGGCATAGAAAGAAGAAATTGAGCCCTGTATCTCTTTCTCAGTCACATTGAGAGCAGTGTCCATCCACCTTCCTTGCCTCTGGCCCCCAGGGGGCATCTCTTTGGAGGGATCTGCTCATTTCTGTTACTGAACAAACATGTCTAGTTCTTCTCATGTGCTATTTTATCCAGTCAAGGTATCAGTAGTTTTGAGTAGCAAGTTTTTAAAGACTCACAAGAGATGCTACAAGAGTTGTGTTCTTTTTCTTTCAATGTGCAAACCTCATCTATGTTCCTTATAGAGCTTCATTGTTTAGCTGGAGTTATTTAGTGGTTAAAAAGCTCAGATTCCTCATCAAAAATTCTTTCTTGGAGATATTTAGTGATCATGCCACCCAGCCTCTAGGCAGCCTCATTCTGTTAATCACGTCCTAGATTTCCTCAGTTAAATAATCTTCCCCTTACATTCAAAAAATGCTGTGCCCTTGGCACCAGCCTTGGTCAATGCTAGTGAGCAATGATTCTTTTGGTGACAGAATTGTGACCTCATCAAAATGAAAGGATGGAATGAGGTTTTGCTCAGGGCTCCTGGGTAATGCAGTTGGGTTTTCTGCTGTCCTTGGTAGAGCTTAGCTGTAGGTCTGGAACTTCTGGAGACACATATAACAGGAAAGAAAATAGAGCCAACAGAGACAGCTGGGTAAGGATAGAGAGAGGGATGCTGTGTGGTCATGACATTGATTGAGTTACACTGAGTTCCTTTTGAAGCTAGCCATAGTCCTGTTTCTGGATATTTTAATAATGGAAAGTTATAAATTTCCTTGCCTACTTCTTGTGCTTTAGGAGTCTTGGTGAGGAATTTGGTTCTTATGTTGACATAATGGAGAGTTGGGCCTACATTTTTTTCTAGTAGGTGCAGAGTCTCTGGTCTGAAGCTTGGTACTTGATCCACTTTGAGTTGAGTTTTGTGTACAGTGAGAAGTAAAATCAAGAATCAATAAATGGGATTGTATCAAACTAAAAGGCTTTTTCACAGCAAAGGAAATAATCAAGAATGTAAACAGAGAGCCTACAGAATGGGATAAAATCTTTGACTCCTGCACCTCAAATATAGCATTAATCTCCAGGATATATAAATAACTAAAAAACAAATAAAAAACAAAAACAAAAACAAAAACAAAACCACCAAAAACAAACAAACAAACAAAAAACAAATTTCTTCACAGAAGAAGAAATACAAATAGTCAACAAATATATAAAATAATCTTCAAGGTCAATAGCAATTACAGAAATGCAAATGCAAACAACACTGAGATTACATCTCACTCCAGTCAGAATGGCAATTATCAAGAATACAAATAACAGTAAATGTTGGCAAGAATGTGGGGAAAATGGCACACTCATACATTGCTGGTGGGACTGCAAATTGGTACAACCACTCTGGAAAGCAGTATGGAGTTTCCTCAGAAACCTTGGAATGGAACCACATTTGATTCAGTTATCCTACTCCTAGGTATATACCCAAAGGACTTAAAATCAGCATGCTACAGTGAACAGCCACATCAATGTTTATAGCAGCTCAATTCACAATAGCTAAGCTATAGAACCAACCTAGGTGCCCTTCAGTAGATGAATGGGTAAAGAAAATGTGGTATATATACACAATGGAATATTACTCAACCATAAAGAAGAATGAAATTATGGCATTTGCTGGTAAATGGATGAAACTGGATGCTATCATGCTAAGTGAAATAAGCCAATCCCCCCAAAACAAAGCTGGAATATTCTTTCTGATGTACAGAAGCTAACACACAATAAGGGTGGAGGTAGGGAAGAAAAGAAGTTCATTGAATTAGGGGAATAAAAGGAAGGATGGGGGATGGGAATAGGAAAGACAGTAGAATAAGTCAGACATAATTTTCTTATGTTCCTATATGAATGGAGGACCAATGAAACTTCACATCATGCGCAACCACAAGAATGGGATCCTAATTAGAATAAGTTATACTCCACGTATGTATAACATGTCAAAATATACTCTACTGTAATGAAGATTTAAAACCAAAAACAACAACAAAAAGGCCCTAAAAAATGAATCTCCTTACCTATAACTGATTTTGGCTAGACTTTCTGGTAATTGACAAATACTGAATACTAACTGAAACAATTGAGTCCTACCTAGTCTTAGTTTGGTCACTTTGTACGTGGTGACTTTGGACAAATGTTCATTTTTCTCTCAATATTGCTCTTGTTACTTAAGAAAAAAAAATACACTAAAATTTTCCACTTGATAATTGCTTTTTGAAGGTTAAGTGAAGTTGTGCTTGTCAAATGCTTAGATGATAGAAAATGCTCAACATATATTAGCCATTATTTCCATGAAAAAGTAAATTGTAAATTCTCTCCAGGACAATGTATCTTCAAAGAGCTTTAAAATCTTAGCACCTGTCTTTTATTGATATTACACAATTTCTCATAAAGCTGTAGTGTCATCCTAGTTGAAATCTCATTCTCTCTTTAAAAAATTTTTTTTGAATTGTTGATGGACCTTTATTTTATTCACTTATTCATATGTGGTCCTGAGAATTGAACCCAATTCCTCACACATGCTAGGCAAGTGCTCTCCCACTAGGCCACAACCCCAGCCCTCATTCTCTCTCTTTATAGTTGATAAGAAGTCATACATGTCTTAGGCTTGATAACTGATATTACAGTTTGCATCTGGAACATTTCCCAAGGGCACCTGAATTGAAAACTTGGTCCCAAAGCAGAACATTCAGAAATGGGGCTTTTGGGTAGTGACCGGATTGTAAGGGCTCTGATTAATCCGTCGATGGGTTCAAAATTGAATGAACTGTTGGGAAGTGGTGGCAACTGTAGGAGGTAGACCTAGTTAGAGAAAATAGGTCACTATGGGCATGCCCTGGAAGGGTGTATTTTGCCTCAGCCTCTTCCTCTCACTTTCTCTGCTCCTGGCTGCCATGAGGTGAGGAGGTTTCCTCTGCCATGCCTTCTGCCATGCCACAGGCCTAAAAGCAATGGCGCCTGTGACAATGAAGTGAGACTTCTGAAACCACGAGCCCAAATCAACCTTTTCTCCTTTGTAATTCTCAATTATTTTGTCACAACAATGAAAAGCTGACTAACATGACAGCTATTTTGCTAATTATCATCCTGTGATGCTGAACTCAATGGAAGCGTGTGGAAACAAAGAAATGCACTAACAGAAAGAGTGTTGTAAAACTGTGATATTTTCTTTTTCAAAATAATAGTATTAGAGTAGACCAATATGGGAATGGAAAGTGACAATATAAAAAAATTGGAATTTACACTCAGAAAAGATAAATTTCAACCTTGGTCCCTCTCTTGAGAGGATGTAGACTAATGAAGGAAAATCAGGTGGTGGAGGTGTCCTCTCTTTCACGGTCTCTCATCTGTTCTCTTAGCTATTATTTTCATACAGATGAATCCCAGGCTTTCTCAAAATCCCAAGCCTTGCTCAGTCACATCACCAAGTCTCCTCCAAATCTCTTCTGGTTCTTTCTCATTTTTCCATATGGATATTCCAGTCACGTAGACTCTAGGCTCAGAATATAACTTAATCTCAGGCATTCACTCACTCACCAATTCTGTACATTTTATTTTTTACATTCACTGCTTCTTTTCAATTTAAAAAAAGGACTGGTGACGTAGCACAGTGGTAGAATGTCCCTGGTTTCAATCCTCAGTACCACACAAACAAATAAACAACAAATAAGAAAAGACGTTATAAATGTTATATATATATAATCTTTTTTTATCATTTTTCTCCAGTCTAAAAACTTAAAATCACTGGCCCATAGCAAATTTTTGGGAATCACTGATCTGCATGATAGAATTAAAACTCTAAGCATAGTATTAAAGAACCAATTCATTAGGCTTAAAGGAAACATTAGTTTGTATATGAAAATGTGATGCTTGTTTCAAACTGCAGTCTGAAAATTCCCTCCTCCACATACTTCTTTTTGTCTGAATTGTAAGCCTCCTGATTACACCCCCAACTCCTGATTCCTCAGGTACCAATACACTCTTACTGACAACTAGCTCACATGTGGCCTTTCTTCCCTTCTCTTTCACAATCTCTGGTTTTGTTCTGTGATCTATTACACCAGGCACCTTTACACCTGTTATATTCTACTTGCCATATGTTGCCATATTAAGACTTAAGCACAGCTTACTTGGTGGACAGAGACTGTGTCTTATATCTCTTAATATGCATGGGATGACTCTGTATGGAAAAGTGCATGGTAGATATCTATTGAATTTGAGTAGAATTTGGGAATCTCAATTTTATAGGAAATGTAGTTTTAGCATATATGATAATAATAGCACTCACGGCATCTCATTTAATATCAGTAGATTCATAATTGAAAATAAGCCTGTGTGAAAGGAACAAGATCATAGAGGGCTGAAGAGGACTGACTACGATCCCAAAGAGCCAATAGAAAGAAGTAGGAAGAGGAATAGTTACTTTCCCAAAGGAAGGGCAGATTTGGAACCTGAAGTTATTTCTGTCTATTTGGCACTGGAAGATGTCAGCTGATGGTCAGTGAGGAAATTCGAATAGGGAGGTAGGTGGCCAGAGTTGCCTTAACTGATATGCAAGCTGATGTTTCATTCTAGCACAGCTTGCTGAGAGAAATGCTGATGTAAATATAAAAGGTGGACAGGAAGACAAACAAAAGCCAAGACACAGGGAATGGGATTAAAGCAGAACAAAGCATAACAACCTTTTCTGAAACTTATGTGTCAGTCTCACTTGCAAAGAATGAGCTGGCTAAAGGTGTATGAATGATTTTCCTCTCCTAAACATTATTACTCTGTATTCTGGTTTGCAACTGACAGCATAGTGAGGTAAAGAAGTAGGAAGGAAGAAAAATATGTGTGGGCCCATCTACCAAAGGAAAACAAATTCAGAACGAAGACCATTTTCTGTCGGGCACAAAAAAGTACTAGTTTTTGAAACTTCCATTAAATTGGAGTTCTGGTAGACTAGCAGGAGGGCATGTCTGTCTGCCTATCTACCCATCTTTCTATCTGTCTATCATTTATCTAATTAGTTATTTATGGTTATTTATGCAGTAACTTTCAACCTCACACTGAAATTCTATGAGACCAGGAAGCTGCCAAAACATTCTTCTGGGCAAAATTGTTTCCCCTTCTGGAAGGTTCTATGGCATCTGTTGATTGGGTTGTGGCTATCCAAAGGTCCTACATTAATTTCATGGAAGTTTAAAATTGTTTCTACTTGGCCAGACTGCTATAATAAAAAGTAGAAAGCATAAATTTGAGAAAATGCACAGCACTTATTTTGAGTCTCCATTTTGTGAACAAAAATTTGTGTAATGGTAATGTTTATATGCTATAGTTTCAAATACTGGGGTATGATTCATTGTGCTGGTGAGAAGTATTGAAAGTGAACATGACAATGAATCAAGTAGGATCTGAACCACGCCATAGACAATTGAAATTTGAAGGCAGCAGTTTTTATGGAGGGCTCAGATCTGTGTTTCTAGACACATCACTTTCTAGTGAATAAATAACTGGGCATCATATATATGTTTGCTTCTAGTTTTTCTTTTTTCCACATAAATCATTGAACTATTAGGCTTAATTTAAAAAAAGAAGTACAAACTGCATTTCTGGAAAATGATTCTGATCATTTTGTTTCTCTCTTTGTAATTTGTGTGCTAATTTATTTGCTAAAGTGAGCAAATCCATATATGTACAGAGTATAACATGTGACTCTATTAATGCTTTTCACACTTTCATAATAAGATAAGGAAAAGTTAGCAAGTCATGGAACCATGGGTTGTACTAGGCTAATGTGGGTTTAATCCTGGTATATCCAGTCTAACAGTGTGCTTCAAGCATCAGACAGGGCTCCAAATTCTCACTCAGCCACTTTCTGTGTAATCGTGATTAAGAGCCATAAGCTTTTGTAACCTGTTTCTTCTTTGATAAAATCAGGATTGTGAAACCTCCCTCTAGGAATAATGTGGGGATAAAATTAGGCAATGTGTATAGGCAGCTGACACAGTAGGTGATAAGTACAGCTCTCTATCCCTGCAATATCTTTCTGTTCTCCTTTTTCTCCTTCTAGCATCTGTCTTTCTCTTTCAGGTCCTTTCTTACTTTTTACTGTTACCCTTTGCTGAATCTATTTTTCTTCTTCTGTCTCCAGCCCTTGTCATCTGTTTTCTGTACAGCATCCTGTACTTAGCTTAAATAAGGCAAATCATGCCACACACTTAGAATAATGTTGTCACATAATGTTGTCACTCAATGACTGTTATTTTACTATGCTTATATTACTTGATGAATTTTTTTTTTGCTTCTCCCAAATCTAATTCAACTCTTTCACTCTCACCTTTTGGATGGAATATCTTCTCTTTTATGAAAATGATTCTGCAAAAAACAAACAAACAAAACTAGAGACCCTAACAAACCAACCAACAGGAAGATATGAAATAAGTCATGTTAAACTAGAAATGATATGGACATGTTACTAGTGAATAGTTAAGTGATGTTTTCAATTTTTATAATTTTGAGGAAATTGGTAGAGATCATTTATGAACTGAATAAATGTTCATTGAGTTCCTACTGTGTACTTGGTATAGAGAAAATTACCTATATTCATGTAGACCTTTAAGAGATGGAATAGAAGCAGCCTGCTCCTACTCAACACACACACACACACACACACACACACACACACATGCACACACACACATGCACACGCGCGCGCACACACACACGCACGCACATGCACACACATACCTCCTACTGTAGTCATATTTTTGTATGAAAGCAAAGCATGCCCTAGGCAGGGTGAAGATATCATCAACACTATTCTCTGATGTCTAGAGTCTAATCAGAGCTGTTCTTCCAGTGACTGAGGCATGAGGCTATTGTTTTGCTTTATCTTTGCCTTAGTTCTCTGACATAGGACCCTTTGAGGCTACCTATTGTTTATCTAATAAGTTAAACTGATGTGGACAATGAAAAAAATCTTACCTCTTCAACCAATTTATCCATATAAGTCTGTAGACTTTATGTCTATGTAAAACATTATAATGAACTTTAATAGTGATTTCCTTCTGGTGACACACTGAGTTAACTATAAACTAATATGAGATGTGAGAATATATAATATTTAGGGGACAGTGGTGGCTATGGTATATAATCAGTAGAGTAACTAAGAGCTCTAGAACCAGGCACTCAGACCAGCTTGCTGCCCTGCTTGTTTGTTTCATCAGACTTTAGTTCCCTCATCTATGAAACTGGAATGGAAATGCATTTGTCTTGATGAGGTTGATCTAAGGATTATATGAGATAATAGGAACGGATGACCTTAAGTGCTTGATTAATATTAGATATTCTCAGGCTGGGGTTGTCGCTCAGCGGTAGAGTGCTCGCCTAGCACGTGCGCGGCCCGGGTTCGATCCTCAGCACCAAGTACAAATAAACGCATCGTGTACAACTAACGCAAATAAATAAATATTTAAAAAAATATTAGATATTCTCGTTATTATAATGACCTGAATAGAGGAAAAATAATAGTGTCTACGTCTTATTAAAGAAAATAAACAAATGTGCTTATGATCTCTTATTAGCTGAAGCCACATAAGCTAATTGTAATAAATAATTTTGTGTTTTTCTCATTTAACTTTGCACATGAAAATTATATTTTTTGTTTTAGAATTATGTTAATGGTAGAAAGACTTTATTTTTCTGAAAATCTTTTTTGTGAACATAGATGACTTTTTCCAATATATACCATCAGGAATATTATTTAATAACAATGGATTATTTATTCTGAAGAATAGTTACCTGTTCAGATAACAGAATGTACTTTACAAATTCACTGAAAATAACTATGAGTGTGGCACTGAAGCCATACAGTAAGTTTGTGAATGTTGAAGCTCGTTGGCAATGTCTTTCTAATCAAAGCTGTTGGAAGAGTGGTGGTGCATTGAAGAGCAATTGAACTGGGGAGGAAGGATCCCTCCCATCATGATGATGGGAGGAGACCCTGCTGCAAAAGACAAATGGCAAGTATTCAGAGCATGGAATGCATCATCTGCACTTTGGAAGGAATGATTTAACATTTTTTTTTTTTTTTTACATTCTGAACACCTGCAAAGTTTGATTGTTTTATTTAATTAAAAAATTCACAATCCAGTAAAAAACAAGTCAAGAAAAAAAATTGATAAATTTAAGAAACACAGAAGGAGCAGAAAGCCTACCTATCTTTTCCATTCTCCCAATCACAAAACATGTGGTTGATGGCTAGTCTAACACTATGAAAAATAGCTTTTGGTGTAGGCCAGTGGTAAAATTTGTGGTTTAGTTCTGCCTTGGACTTGTGGAGATTTTTTTACTAAATTTTATTAGAAAATGCCCTTTCCTAAGAAACAAATTAATTAACAATGACCAGACAAATAAACTGCCATCCTTGAAATTGGGAAATACTGCAGTGAGTGTCATGCTGTAAGTGAAGGTCTGGGCACAGCCCTGAAGACTAATGAATTGCTTAGTCTTGTCCACACTGAAGACATGTGCTTTGATTTGTGCCTTTGTGAAGGGACTTACAGTTTATGCCTTCTCTTTCTCTGAGCCTTATAAAAGGCAAGAAATATGTTGGCTGCTGGTATTTCTCACAAACTGAGTTTATTTCCTTCAATTATCACAACATAGGATTGATGATCAAAAACAATTTAGAGGAGAAACAAATTTAACCTTCAAAATTTTCAAGGTGCTTTTAAAATTATGGAATGTAGATCTAGCCATCACAATGATTGACAAAGTATTGTTAGCATCACCATAGGAACCAGAGTGTTTTACATAGTCCTAAAAGGATCTGACACATTTTTCAAAAGACAAGCCTGCTGATACCACCTGCTGTTAAGAGGGTTCAGTTCTTTGGTGTTTGTTATCTCTCACAGTCCTTCATCTTCATATTTTAAGATTTGTCTCACTGATGAGAGGATAGAAAGTCCTTTTCTATTGTTCAATAGTTTCACTGTTTATCTCAGCCTTGCAAATGACAGTTGAGGTGATGTCTGTTCTGTTTGTTTTTTAGTATCCCTCCAGTTCATGACCCCTGAGTACTCACAGCCTAGCTAAAATGCTGCCAGTGAGCTTAGGGACAGATCTGGCACCACAGAGCAGGTTAGAGTTGAACAGCAGAGTCCTATTGTCATCATAAATGTTCCTTTATGCCAAGCTCTAGGCAGCTGAGATTTGTACAACATTTTAAACTACCTCCTTTAACTTTTAGAGTAGAAAGCCAAAGGTCTCTATTTCTTGGAGGCCATGATTTCAAATTTGAATATGTATATTTAATTCACCTCTCTATCTCCACAATCAAACTTGCAGGATCAGTTCTGCTCTCCTGTGAATTCAAAGACTCTTGTTTCAAAGGCAAATATTTTTCTTTGAGGGAGTAAATAAGCATAACAAATCTGAGCAAATATCAGTTATAATTTCTTTAGTGCTAAATTCCATGTACTACAAAACTCTTTCTTGTGTATGGATAGAGATGTTAACATTTCTGTTCAGGCATTTTTTAAAAAAGTGAATTAAGGCAATAAAATTCAGACTGAGGTTTGATGAGGTTAGCTAACAGTCTGCAGAGCTGCTACAGCTTGACTTTCCCATTCTCTACTCTCTGACACTGCTCAGCAATGCCAATTGTTAAATGATGTGGGCAAAGTCCCCTGATGTGGGAAGTGACTTTGAGACTAGAATTATTCAGATTACTATCTTTAGTGACATGTCTCTCTTTTGTTTTCCTATCATTTTGTTTCGAAAAAATTTAGGTCTGCAGAAATGTTCAAACAATAACACAATACCAACCCACATGCCCTTCATCTACAGTCACCCACTGTTAGCACTTTATTACATTTGTTATGTACCTACATACCTACCTGCCTAATAAGGAAACACATTATTTTCTTTTTTCCTTGTGCCACAGAAAGTAAACTACAATATCATGCCACTATACCTCTGAATATTTCAGCATTACCTAAGAATAAAAACGTCTTCCTATACTACCACAATACCATTTTCATTAAAAATGATTCAATCAAAATAGTATATAGAATGCATAATAAAAATTTTGTTTGTTCCCCAAATTATAACAAATCATTTCCTTAATGAAAGTTTCTTCTTCTTTTTTTCTTTCTTTCTTTTATTTTTAAACTCCATGTATTTCATTTGGTTGTCTTGTCTTTAGTCTTTAATTTAGAACTACTTTTTTTTTTTTTAATTTTTGTCTTTGGTGACAGGAGCATTTTGAAAAGTTTAGTTATAATGTCTTGTAGAACGTCCACTGTTTGGGCTTTTCTGATTGTTTCCTCATGATTCAGTTATAAATAGTTTGTTGGCAAGAATAGTGCATAGGTGGTATTGTTTACTTCTCATTTCATCACATCTGGAGGCATAAGATACAAAGCTTAGATGCATTTGGTTAAGGTAGTGTATGAAAGATCTTTCTTTAACAAAGGTACTGGTCCTCCTACATAAAATAATGAGCACTCTAGGGAGGATTTTTTATTATGTAAATCATGAGACTATTCTGTTTCCCACCAACCCAGTGATTTCAACATTAGTGTGCGATCTTTATCTGTTTCAATTAGTATATTGTTGATTGTCAACTGGGTCTCTGTCTAGCTTTTATGTCTTACATTAACCCACTGAAACATAGGGATCGTCTAAGCTTTAGAGTGTAGCCATCCCACACTTCTTTTATTGACTTGCTCAAGTTTGCTTTTCTCAGCTGACTATGGTTAGAATCATGCTTTTTCAACATTCAATGAAATTTTATTTGCAAACTTGTAAGGATTTGGAGCTCATTCTTAATGAAGCAATTGGGCAGGACATGTGTTATAACTGCTGCTTTTCTTTTACATCCAATCTCCCCTAATAAACAACAATTCTTTTTTTTAATTTTAAGGACTGTATATGAATCAACATAAAGAGTAAAGCTATCACATATAAAAACAAATTAACATAGACTTTGAAACAGTTGTAATTTTTATTATTTCTCTGGACAGTGTTAGAAAACAATTGACCCCAAATTTACTGAGTTCTCAACAGTTCTCTGGCTAACTGGAATCTCAAAAAAAAAAAAATGTGCCACTCTATTCTGTAGTAATGGATATTGTTTAGAAAATGGATAAAGATATAGGTTTAAGCAACACATAAAATAATAATAAACTAAGAGTTCTGGTACAGATCATGTTCCCTAGGAAGCAGATGCTAATGCAGAGACCAGTGTGCATAGTGTGCAGAAACTTTAATTGGTAATGCTCTCAGAATTAATACCTGTGGGGGAAAGGAAGAAGGGAGAGTTTGGGTTGGGGTGCACTTCCTCAAGGCTTCCGCAGATCCCATGGGGGAGCTTGGAAGCTGGGCTGGTTTTTCAGGGTTGTCTCGATTGGAGGCAAGGGAGAAAAGCCTTTATATTCTCCAACTTCAACCCCCACTGTCCCCAAAAGAGAACCCCTAGTAATTTGTTGTAGGCTGCTCCCGGGAAAGGAACATGACCTCGGACAAGGCATCTTCCCTTCTTCCCACTAGGAGATGACAGCAACAGCCACAGGAAAGTTTTCTTCAGTCCCGAAAGGGAGAGCTGAGTGGGGAAGGTGAGGGTTTGTTTAGATGTAGACACTTCTACTTTCACAAAGCCCGTTTTTAAATTTTTTTTTTTTTTATTTTTGGATTTGCAAGATAAAGGAATTGCTTGGGGAAAAAAAATAGGACCATACTGCTTAAACTTATATGCTGTTCCCTTCTTTAACTCAATTAAACAACAATGAAAGATATACAAAACAAACATTTTACAATCATTCTTCTTTTGATTTTAATTTGTATTAAATAATGTTTACTGTTTCTGATTAAAAATTCTAAAGTAGTTACATTTATAAAATTGTAAAATGTAGAATGGAATTTAGAGGAAATAAAGCTTCCAATTATTTTAACACTGTTTCACATTTCCTCCTAATATTTTTCTGTGCAAACATGTGTTCATCTAGCAGTGTGTTTTTTTACCCCTTTTTGTCCAAAATGGAATCATAACACACATGTGATTCTCTGCTTGGTTATCAATATATGTGATCATTTAGAGACATTCTGAAACATTGTTCAAAACATGTAAATTTTGTATGAGTAAGTGACAGCTGACCTGGACAAAAAAAAGAGCCTGGTAGCAAGGTGTCAAATACAGCACTGTACTGAATGTGGGAGAAATTAAACATTGCAAAGAGACTCAAGATAATAGACATTCTCCTCCAGACCACCCTATAATAGAACTCAAATAATGAAGCATGCTAACAGAGGGGAAAGAGTCCTTTAACTAATTTAGTTAGGCAAGATTAGAATAGCTTCCATTCCTTAAATGTGAATACTTTCTATAAATTTTTCAACATGGGCCGAGGTTGTGGCTCAGTGGTACAGTGCTCGCCTAGCACGTGCGAGGCCCTGGGTTTGATCTGCAGCACCACATAAAAATAAACAAATAAAATAAGGTAATTGTATCCAACTACAACTAAAAATATTATTTAAAAAATTTTAAAAATATATTTATATTGCAGTATTGATTTGTATGTTTCCATCCCCCAAAATATTTATTCCACATAGGTGAGATGTGTGTTTAGTGAAATTTCTAGCATATAGTAGGTGCTTAATAAAAGTTTGTTGATGTGGGAGCTAAGAACAAAGTACCATTCTTGTTTTTAATTATTATTTAGATCACTGAATAGGCCTGCTAATCTCACCAAATGCAGAAAGTACATAGATATGTAATCTAATTAGTTAAGTTCTATAAAGTTATATAAAATCACCTGGCAAGGTGCTAAGCACATAAATAAAACTCTAATAATGCTAGCTATTATGAATAATCTGTTGCTATATGGTCCAAGCTGGACCATCCAGCACTGGAGGCCAGGAGCTGGAGTGGTTGCAAATGGTTAGCAACTGTGGTGTCAGCATCCAGTGGTGGGGAAAGGGTTGCTCTAGTCTGGGTTTTCCATTTGGAAACTTGTTTGGAGTGCCCCTCTGGCCAACCTTCTTTTCATCTGCAGATTTATTATTGAAAATTGTAGCTTAGCTCTGTCAGTCTAAATTACATTAAGAGTATTAGGAGATGCTCTGCAAAGAGAAAACAGGATTTGGCAATTTGATTTCAGGAAAACCTAAAAGGTCAGAGATGGAAGACCAAGGTGGAAAAAAAGGGCTTTGGGTTTCTGCAGTGAGAAACAGCAATTCAGAACAGGAATGACAGTTACAGCAGTTTAGGTGTAATGTCTTCAGTAAGAAGCATCAACCAAGATAGAATTTTATTTGTCATCTTCAGGCGGTAAGGAGACACACTTTAGAATTATCTAAAAAGAATGTGGTTTAATTTCACTTTTATTATACAATTTTTAGTTAAAACAATATTTTTGGTTCATCAAAACAATTTTCCTATTTAGTAAAAATAAAAAGCTATTTTAATTTCCCATTAGTGTTTCTTGTTATTTTTGTCAGCTTTTTAATTCAAAGGTGTTTTTGAAAAGAGTGCTAAACTCTTCATTCTCTATATAAAATCTGTTGCCAACTTTTAGGCAATTGGCAGAGATGTAAGAATTTAATGAAATGACTACTTTGATGTTAGGTTCCGGAATACACATAGTTGCTTGCTTATTACTAGTTACCAGGTTGTTTTGTTGGAGGTTTGCAGGAGGAAGTTCTGAACCAGCTAGAGTTCTGAGTAAGTAGACGAATGAGCCTGAATTAGGGCCATGTATTTGTGTTTGCTCTGTGCTTAATATTATGGGCTTGGCGTCTGACTGTAGATGAGTTACTAAACACCTCTGAGTTGCAATTTTCTAATCTATAAAATGGAAAAAGTAGTTTCCTGTTAAGGTGATTCTTGTTAGGATGAAGTGGGAAAATGAATATAGATGTTAAACACAGAATGGTACACAGTAAAGGCTCAACAGTGTTTTACAAAGTTTTTACTTAATTGTGTGAATGTAAGAGGCAGTCCAGCAGGCATTGTTTTCCTGACAGATTATGTTTATGTGATTGAGCAGGAAGATTGTAAACATCTGTGCTTTGGTTACCATTTTCCTGATTTACTTAACCACGTGAATTTTGTCAAGTACTTTCAACTAATCAGACACAGGCAGATGCAGGCGATGCCACTCACACTGCACAGATGGCTTCTTCAATCCATCAGCAGTGCCTGGAGGAGCATCCCCTGGGACTGGGAAACTCTAAAAGTTAGATGGTAGGAAATTTGAGCTTTTGAATTTTGAGTCTCCTGGAGTGCTAAACTAAACTCCTATCTTCCTTAGCTCTGGTGCTGGAAAACTTTATCTTTTGAAATATATTTTTCTTAGAGAGTCAGTACCACCAGGACTGCCTGACTCATCGGAGATGTTCCTCCTGAGCTGTGATAGGAAAGAAAACAAAAGGGAAAGCTTGAAGGATTTAAAAATCACATTTTAGTACCCACTCCAATGACGGCTTCTTAATTAGAATATTAATATAAAGGTAAGAGCAGAATTGTTTTTGAAATAGCCTTTCTACAAAAATGTTATATATACCCATTGTAGGCAATTCAGAGAGCACAAAGAACAGAAAAATAACTCCCCATAATCCTTCCACCCAAGACAACCACCCTTGACATTTCAATTATATCTTTAGTTTGATTATTTGTGTATATATGTATATAATATGTGCATATGCATGCATACATACATATGTATGTGTGTGTGTACTTTTACAAAACAAAATCACATTGCAGAGTGTTTTTTAGGTTGCTTTTCCCACTTATTGAGGTGTTTTTAAAAAGTCTTTTACATTATTTTAATGTTCTTTTATAAGATCCTTTTAAAGATTTAGGCAATCTACTGTCAAAATAAAATGATATTGCCCAAATCTGATTTTTGAGAATTAGTCTGTTTACAATCTTATTGCCACTATTGAGAAATGACTGATAAACAGTTTTTAGCTAAAAGAGAAATTTTTTGAAAAGGATTCAGTGAATATAATATCCAAGCTTTCTGCTCTGGCAGGGTTATCTTCACAAAATGATTGCCTTTGAAAGGACTTCGCATTAGAGAACAACATAAGGCAATTAAAAAAAAAATTAAGACAAAATACATCAAAACCAAAAGTTACAACTTTTACTGAAAAGAGTAGATAATACAGTAGTAGCAGATAAGAGGCGGTTCTTTTCCATGGGGGCTATAAAAATGACCTCACATATGGAAATTTTGCCTTGTGATGCCATAATGAATGTGGAAAATAAGATTATTCTTTTGTTAGAGCTGTACTGCATAGGGACATGAAAAAATTGTAAGGCCATTATTTATTTAGCACATTCTAACTTAAAATATTATAAACCTTAAGAATTAAATGTTTTGGGCTGAGGACACAGCTCACTGGTAGAGTGCTTGCCTAGCTTGCACAAATCTCTGGGTTTGATAACTAGGACCATAGCAAACAAAGCCCTACTAAAACCTAATAAAATTCCAAAACAGAATTAATTTTTTTCTTTGTAAAAAATAGTTTGTACAGTGAATGCACTAATCTTCTGTGACATATGAGAAAATGTGAGCCATCTAGTCTGTGCTTTGGCAGATTTCAATTGCTTTTGACATTCTATGCTCTGTGCTTTTCATTTCTTTGCTTCACTTTCATATTTGTTGACCAGTTCCCTCTTTCATTGACCCATTTTTGTAAAATGTCATATGGGCTTATCACAGGGTGATGTAGGTCTACTAACTGAATGACAGATGTGCAGTGGCCAATCACTATCAGACTTTGGGAAAAGTGATGAGATTGGTTCTTGATCAGGATACATATCTGTTGTTTAAGCATATCGTGAGTTTGATTTGTGGTTTGCGGACTGAAGAACTAACAGCAACATTTGTACTTTATGCAACTAAAGTCATGTGTTGCTTAATGACAGGCACACTTCTGAGAAATGTGTCATTAGGTAATTTTCTTATGCAAACATCATAGAGTGTAATTACACAAACTAAGACAGCTGTGACATCACTAGGCTAGAAGACCTTATAGAAACACCATAATATATGCAGTCTGTCATTGACTGAAACATTGTTATCCTGCCCATGACTGAGCTCACAGTTAAAACACCATGGCAATGGAAATGCGCACCATATTGCTGGGAACCAGTATTATTTAACTAACACATGGTAATGGAAATTTTCACATTGGACCTGTGTAAAGCAAGGGTTGCCTGCCTGTATATATTCACATTAGCATCTAAGTTGGTTTTAATAGGTTTGAAGAGTGTCATCTCTTTCTAACTCAAACTAGCTGGAAACAACATTGCTCTATTGAAATCTGAAGGGTATGTTGTACATAAGTCTCTAACTTTAGCATCCCCCATAACAGGGGGCTGAATCATGCTGATTAGATGTTACTGCAGTGGGACAGTAACTCCTGCCTCTCTGATGCTTCAGTGCAGCTGAGCACATTCTGGACTTCAATCTAATTTTGGGATCTTGTTTCCTCCAATGCTCCCCCTGAAACTTTCCCTTTCTACCTCTTCACTTCATGGACAGCGAGAAAAAGAGGTTCAGGTCCTACAGGACCAAGTCAAGGAGGTAGTTCCTGAAGAATCCATCTTTGAAGTCAAGTTCAGATGGATGGTGTTTTATACAGAGTAGGGGTTGGTGGGGGTGGGGGCGGTGAGGGGGACAAGAAACCAAGAAAGTTCGAGAATTTATGACTGAGTCTATAAGTAAAGGGAATTGATGGTGACTGAAGATAAAGAGAGGATTCTTTGGAAATAGGGTGAAATGGTTTTAGGAAGTTGAACTGGGTCTTGATATGTTGTCTCAATTATTTTTGTACCATAGTGTCTGTGACATCATAAGCCTTATAAATGTCTTGTTTTATTGAAAGATTTTCAACATTAAGGATTTTCTCTGAGCAGAAGCTTCAGGCTAGAGGTTTCCACAAGTATTCACAAGCATTGTTTTGAATCATAAGATGTGAAGGTTTTCTAAAGTATTAATCTTTGATGTAAAGTAGGCAAAACCCAAAACAAAACAAATAGAAAAAAACAAAAAAAACCCAACTCCCTGACACACAAAAAAATGGTTTTAAAAATTAATTTTTAGGAGATTCTGTGTTCATAATTGCTGTGAGGTGTTGCTTTAGTAGTGCCACTGTTTTCTCCTCCTCTGGTAAACTTATTCATAACATTAGACTATAAAAGGCTCTGTACAAATACTGGTACTCACACCTTGGAGTGTGGATCAAGGGGAAGATAATAAGAAAATATCTGTTCATTTACTGTCTTACTGAAAATTATGCTATTTATATAACTGGTCTGTATTCCGACCAGTGAATTTGAATATTTTGGCTGGTAAGGGAATAGTTTCTAAAAGGTACTCTTGTCTTTGCCTAAATGTGGACCAAGTTTAGCAGATAGATGGTAACAAACCAAAAGGGCTAAAAGAAATGCAAGAAATAACACCTACTCTTGTTTCCTGTGGTTGTTTCCTTATGTTCCTGCAGGAAAGTTCAAGCTTTTTATTGCTTATATCTGAATAGCAAACATGCACACACCAGAAACAGTCCTCTCTCCTATGGATTTCTGGATACTATTCCTGGGTGACAGTTGTAAGTGTACATAGGGAGCAGTGTGACTGTGATGTGCTTGTCATTAGGCTTCACAATATCATGACAAATCTCAAAGTAGAGTAAGATTAGGAACCAGAAATTATATGCTGTATATGCAACTCAGGACATTGTTGTGGCACTTTAAAAAATGTGTTCAGATGCGGAGTTGAACTAATCTTATTCCTCATCTCATGGCTCATTATCATTCTGGGTCCTGGGAAAGTCCCTCCTTCATTAAATTCTTTATTTTATTCCATTTCCACTTCCCATGCTGTTTCCTTCAAAAAGTCACTTAATGTGTTTATCATGTTTCTGTGTGTGTATTTTTGTGAGATGTGTATTGTTTTGTATATTTGCGTTTTTTTACTTTTGTAAATGGGGCTAGGTTACAAATCTGACTTTCATTTTTTCACTTGGGTACAATGGTTATTGCATGTATTTTTTACTACTTCAGCCTTCTTGCTGCTCTGTCAATGATTAAAAACTGGGCAGTATTCACACTTTTTAAAAATGTAATTTTGGTTTCTTCCCTATGCATTTATTATCAATTTGTTCAATCCCTATCTCCATCTTTCTAACAATAAAATATGTTTTGTTAAGGAAGATGCTAACATACCAGGTTGAAGGCAAATGGTGGCCTTTAGTAAAATTTTTTTAGTCAAGTTCTGAAAAGATACAGGAGTACCACAACTCTCTGACCAAGAAAACTTTCCTTGTTAGATTGTTAGACTTCTCTTCTATACAAACTATCATATACTAGTCTTGGAGTCTTCCGTACACTTTGATTCCAACTGGTGTAATGAGATTATTCGTCACAGGGCTCATTTTCACTGAAATATACACAATGTTTGTGCAGATGTTGGATTGGGGGTATACGAGGAAATACAAAAACTTAAAATAATGTAAAACCAGAGGGTTCTGGAGTCAGACCTGCTTTGGGTACTGGTTCATGCAGTCATCATGTATGGTCATAAACAACTTTGCCTTTTTTTCTTCATGGATACTGGAAAATAACAACCCGGGGTGTCTTAAGGCAAAGTGATTATTACTATTCAGTAGAACCATTTCTTATTCTCTATTAAGATCTTTGGGTCCTAATGAGGAATGCAAGCCCGCCTGAAGAGGACCCATGCCTGAGAGCAGCAGGCGGTTTCTCCACCCTCTGGAACTGTGCCAGAAGGCTGTGTGCCTAATCTGCTCAAAAATCATGGCTTTCTGTCTGTCACTGAAGCCTGAACACACTCCAGGAATTAGGTACTAATTAATGTCAACACACAACAAATGAAGAAAGAAGGGAAATTGCTTGGACTCATTCCTAAGGAAACCTCAGAAATTTGCTTCAGTTAAAGTTAATGTGTACCTCAGGGCAGCACTGAACCAAATCATAAAACACTACTCATGTGGATGAGTGACCTGGAGGTGCCCCTGTGAGCCTCTTGCCCAGTATTTATTTCTATGTCATGACCATTTTGTTATAATTCCTGTTTCATTTTGCATTATCCAACTGGTGTCATCAGACAGACTGAGTCTATACTACACTTTCATTAGCTTTGTGTTCCAGAGTGCCTGTACAAAATTCTGGAATGTCTCTTCTGTATTGTTGTTTAAAGGGCTTCAGTGAATAACTTTTCTAAGAGTGGAACAAATAGATGGTTATGTTGATTTTAAAAAGACTTTAGCCAGCTTTCTCATCACTGTGCCCAAAATACCTGACAAAAACAATGTATAGGAAAAAACATTTATTGGGACTCATAGTTTCAGAGCTCTCCAACCACAGATGACTGACTCTGAGGCTCTGGGTCCACAGTGAGGTAGAACATCATGGTGGAAGTGTGTGGAGGAGGAAGGAAGCTCAAGACACGGCAATCAGGAAGCAGAGAGAGCTCTACACTCATCAGGGACAAAATACATAACAAAAAGTCATGCCCCCACAGACCCATCTCCTTCAGCCACACCCTACCTGCCTACAGGTACTACCTAGTTAATCCATATCAGAGGATTAATGCACTGATCATATTAAGGGTCTCATTACATAATCATTTCACCTCTGAATGTTCTTGTATTGTCTCATCCAAGAGTTTTTGGGGGACTACTCATATCTAAATCATAATAGTCATTATCTTTTAATCAGAAGCAAATTATACACTATTTTTATGTCTAAAAATTAGGAACAGATGATGAAATTCAAATAATCATTTTGGGTACTCATGATAATAAACCTGTACTAATACATCACGTTTTCTTCTAAGTGATTAGATGCACTGATTGTTCTCACGATTGAGTACAGTATGTGGGATACCAATTGGGAGTGAGCCTGCAATCAGAAATAGGAAACACATTCTTCATAGGAACCAGCTGGAGTTGCAATAAAACAAAAGAGGGCTCAATTCTGAGTTCATTTTCCCCTAGGCTCTCTTATTATATTGTCCCCTGTAAAAGACATTTTTTTTCCTTTTTAAAAAAATTTGTTCTAACTAGTTATACATGACAGTAGAATGCACTTTGACACATCATACATAAATGGAGTATAATTTCCTCATTATTCTGGTTGTACATGATGTAGAATCACACCGGTCATGTAGTCACATATGTACTTATGGTAATAATGTCAGATTTATTCTACTATCCTTCCTATCCCTCACCTCCCTTCACTGTGCTCTATCTAATCCAAAGTAACTCTATTCTTCTCTAGCCACCTCCCCTTAATGTGAATTAGCATCTACATATCAGAGAAAACATTTGGCCTTTGGTTTTTGGGGATTTGCTTATTTCACTTAATGTGATAATCTCCAGCTCCATCCATTTACCAGCAAATGCCATCATTTCATTTTTCTTTAAGGTTGTATAATATTCCATTGTGTATATATACCACACTTTCTTTATCCATTCATCTGTTGAAGGACACCCAGATTGGTTCCATAGTTTAGCTGTTGTGAGTTGAGCTACAATCAATAACATGAAAAGAGAGCCCACAGAATGGAAAAAAATATTTACCACATGCATCTCAGGTAGAGCAATTATACATAGAATATATAAAAAACTCAAAAAACTTAACACCATAGAAACAATAACCCAATCAATAAAGGGGCTAAGGAACTCAACAGACATTTAACAGAAGAAGAAATAAAATCAATCAACAAATATGAAAAAAATGTTCAACATCTCTAGCAATTATAGAAATGCAAATCATAACTACTATAAGATTTCATCTCAGCCGGGCGCGGTGGCGCACGCCTGTAATCCCAGCACTTTGGGAGGCTGAGGCAGGAGGATCGTGAGTTCAAAGCCAGCCTCAGCAATGGCGAGGAACTTAGCAACTCAGTGAGACCCTGTCTCTAAATAAAATACAAAAAAGGGCTGGGGATGTGGCCCAGTGGTCGAGTGCCCCTGAGTTCAATCCTTGGTACCACAAAAAAAAAAAAAAAAAAAAAAAAAAAAAAAAAGATCTCATCTCACTCTAGTCAGAAAGGCAATTATAAAGAATACAAACAACAATAAATGTTGGTGAGGATGTGGGGAAAAGGTACCCTCAGACATTGCTGGTGGGACTGCAAATTGGTGTAACCACTATGTAAAGCTGTCTGGAGACTCCTCAGAAAACTTGGGATGGAACCACCATTTGACCCAGCTATCCTACTCCTTGGTTTATACCCAAAGGAGTTAAAATCAGCATACTGCAGTGATGCAGCCACATCAATGTTTAAGGATGCTCTTGATATGCACTTTATGAGATTTCACCTGAATAAGAATGTCCAGATGTGTGCAAGTAAGAAAACTGCTTGCTAAAAAGAAAAAAAAAAAAAAGAAAAGAAAGAAAGAAAAGAAAAGAAAACTGCTTGCTTTTTCCAGGTCTTCAACTTTACAGAAGACTCTTCATTAATTAACCCCTCTACTGATAATGTTTATCACAGAACTGGGCATACAGAATGGGCCAGACTGTTGAATAAATGAGGACTACAGAGTAAAAGAGACATACCTATACTGATGGATGCAGTTTTAACTATGTAAGTAAACTTTTTCTAAAACTACTTTTTTAGTTGTAGATGGACACAATATCTTTATTTTATTTGTTAATTTATTTATTATGTGCTGCTGGGGATTGAACCCAGTGCCTCACCTGCTAGGCAGGTGCTCTACCACTGAGCCACAACCCCAGCCCTATAGCAGTAAACATTTTTTAAAAAAAATATTTATTTATTTGCTTTAGTTGTACACAATGGGTTTATTTGTATGTGGTGCTGAGGACTGAACCCGGGCTGCATGCGTGCTAGGCAAGCGCTCTACCGCTAAGCCACAATCCCAGCCCTAGCAGTAAACTTTTAAATAATGTTTTAGTGCATGGATTTTGGAATTAAAAAAAAAAAGAAGGCTGGATTTCAATCTTGACAACTCTCTGATCAAGAGTGAGTTATCACCTTTAAGTTTCAACTTCTTCATCCATCTTCTAGGGATAATAATGTATTAGTAAAGAAGAAGGAGGGAATCTGTGGTGAAAACTTGTTGACCAATCAACTCCCACAAATTAAGTTCTAGAAAATTTGGCTTTTACTTAAACAATGCCTTGATTATTTTTTTTTCATTGATTATTTTTTTTTAACAGAAGTTTCCCCCTTAAATCTTAATGGGATGACTAGAATGAAGGAATTAGGAACATCCCAAGCACCTAGCTTTGGAAACCTTAGTCTGTATGTTTTCTACAAACAAAACTATGCAGAGGATTGATACTGAACAATATGCATATGTAGAAGTCATGACAAATATGGCTTATTAAGAAAATTCTCTTTTGAAACTTCCTGGCTCCATCTATGCATTAGCCTTTCTGTAAATAACTGGCATGATTGTCATTGTGTTTTGGCAACATTCTGGAAGATGCAAGAGATGGAAGAGAAATGTAAGCAAAGGAGCAAAGAACAGTGGTACTCAGTCTGAGAAAGAGATTAGAAGATCTGGAGAAAAGTCATTAGGGGATTAATTTGTTTCTAACAGTGATAATATTGAAAGAAGTGTCTTTATTTTCTTAAAGAAAGGGACGCAAGGCACACTTAGAAACATTTGAATGCTGAAAGAAATAGATGACTTGTTTATTTAAAATTTAACAGGATGATGCTGCTAACTTATCAAAAGTCTTATAGAGCACTGTTAAAAATAAAAAAAAATGTGTATTAAACACATCAGAATAGCTGCCTAGGTCGGGGAGGGAAAGTAGGGCTAAATGAGAATAAATATACAAATGAAAGATACCTTCCAAGATCACTGATGATAAGAGCTCTGAGTTGAATATGATTAATTTAGTTCTCTGCACCTGGAGCCCAACAGAAACTAACCACCACCACCACCAAAACAAAACCAAAATATGCAGTGCAAATGTGCAGATTTCTTGTTGGAGCTCTTTCATTTCATAATTGGGAATGATGCTTCAGGCTAGGAAGTGCCTTGGATTCCCAGGTGCTGGTAGAAGTGTGTGTTTGTGTGTAGTTTGGGGTATATTCTGTGTGTGTGCTGTGTGTAGGTGAATACATGTTGTGTGGATGTGTGTGCATGTAAGCATGTATGCACAAGAGCAGGTGTGTGCATGTGTGTAAAACTTTGGGGTTCACTAATAACACTACCCCCTAATTTAAGATCAATTGACTTTAAGAGTTAAAATGCTGCTGCAGCAAAAAAAATCCAAAAACAATGCACACTTCACTAAAATAACTAGATAAGCAGTTATCCCAAGCTTGAAAAAATCTGCTTCCGTGACTAGGGGAAATGTTTTGGAATCCATCCACAGTTAGTAAATAGAGAAGGAGGTGGGAACTTGGCTAAAATGTAAGGCAAAGGGAAAAATACTGTTTTTCAAAATCAATGTGAAAGGATGCCAGCAAAGGTGACCAGCCAAGAATATGGACCACTGGTTTAAAAACCAGCAAATTTGGGTTATATTAACCTGGGTATTATACTTATACTGTACAAAAAGGGTGAAGCAAATACAATATTTACATTCAATGGGACAAGGAAGTCATGGTCCCAAAATTATCTCAGGCATCGCACACCATTTTCTATATTCTGTATTCTTGACAACTTAGTCATTGATCAGTTTTTTTAAATTTTATTTTTATAATTTTTAATATGTACAACTCATAGTGCATGTATTTAGCATCTTTTTACATACAACTGTTTGTATACAAAGTATATTCGCACAATTCAGGTCTTCAATCATGCATTTGGAAAATGATATCCGTCTCATTCAACCACCTTTTCTTATTTTTTCTTTTCTCCCCCTCCCTCCCCCCTTGCTCCCTCCCTTACCCTCCCTTCCCTTTGACCATTCTAGTGTTCCTCTAATCCTCCTATGTACCCCCATCCAACAATACTATGAACTAGCCTCCTTATATCAGAGAAAACATTTGGTACTTGGATTTTTGAGACTGACTAACTTCACTTAGCATTATGTCTTCCAACTTCATCCATTTACCTGCAAATGCCATTTTTTTATTTTCTTTTATTGCTGAGTAAAATTCCATTGTGCGTATATACCACATTTTCTTAATCCACTCATTTACTGAGGGACATCTAGGTTGGTTCCACAACCTAGCTATTGTGAATTGCGCAGCTACAAACATTGAGATAGCTGTGTCACTGTAATATGCTGTTTTTAAGTCCTTTGGGAATAGACCCAGGAGTGGGATGTCTGGGTCATAGGGTGGTTCCATTCCCAGTTTTCCAAGAAATCTCCATACTGCTTTCCATAATGGTTGCACCATTTTGCAGTCCCACCATCAATGTATCAGTGTGCATTTTTCCCCACATCCTCTCCAACATTTATTGTTGCTTATGTTCTTGATAGCTGCCATTCTGACTGGAGTGAAGTGAAATCTTAGAGTAGTTTTGATTTGCATTTCTCTAATTGCCAGCGATGTTGAACATTTTTTCATGTATTTGTTGATTAATCATGTATATTCTTCTGAGAGGTGTCTTCTCAATTCCTTAGCCCATTTATTGATTGGGTAATTTGTTTTTTGGTGTAAAGTTTTTTGAGTTCTTTATATATTCTAGAAATTAGTGCTCTATATGATGTGCATGTATTAAATATTTGTTCCCAATTAGTTGGCTCTCTATTCACCTCACTGATTGTTTATTTTGCTGAGAAGAAGCTTTTTAGTTTAAATCTATCCCATTCATTAATTCTTGGTAGTAATTCTTGCGCTACAGGATTCTTATTAAGGAACTTGGGGCCTAATTTGACATGTGGGAAATTGGAGCTTACTTTTTCTTCTATTAGGCGTATTGTCTCTGGTCTAATTCCTAGGTCCTTGATCCACTTTGAATTGAGTTTTGTGCATGGTGAGAGATAAGGGTTTAATTTCAATTTGTTGCATATGGATTTCCAGTTTTCCCAGCACCATTTGTTGAAGAGGCTATCCTTTCTCCACTGTACATTTTTGGCGCCTTTGTCTAATATAAGATAGCTGAAATTATATGTATTAGTCTCTGTGTCCTCAATTCTGTACCATTGGTCCACCAGGCTGTTTTGGTGCCAATACCATGCTGTTTTTGTTACTATTGCTCTATAGTATAATTTAAAGTCTGGTATGGTGATGCTCCCTGCTTCATTTTTCTTGCTCAGGATTGCTTTGGCTATTCTGGGTCTCTTATTTTTCCAGATGAATTTCATGACTGCTGTTTCTATTTCTTTGAAGAATGACATTGGGATTTTGATTGGAATTGCATTAAATCTGTATAATGCTTTCGGTAGTATGGATATTTTGACACTATTAATTCTACCTATCCAAGAGCAAGGTAGGTCTTTCCATCTTCTGAGTTCATCTATAATTTCTTTCTTTAGTGTTCTATAATTTTAGTTATAGAGGTCTTTCACCTCTTTCGTTAGGTTGATTCCCAGGCATTTTTTTTTTTTTTATGCTATTGTAAATGTGGTAGTTTTCATCATTTCCATTTCAGAGTCTTTGTCGCTGATGTACAAAAATGCCTTTGACTTATGTGTATTGATTTTGTATCCTGCAACTTTGCCAAATTCATTTACTAGTTGTAAAAGTTTTCTGGTAGAGTTTTTGGGTCTTCTAGGTAGATTATCATGTCATCAACAAATAGTGCTAATTTGAGCTCTTCTTTTCCTATCTGGATCCCTTTAATTTCTTTCATCTGTCTAATTGCTCTGGCCAGAGTTTCCAGTACTATGTTAAATAGCAGTGGTGAAAGGGGGCATCCCTGTCTTGTTCCAGTTTTTAGAGGGAATGCTTTCAATTTTTCTCCATTTAAGGTAATGTTAGCTCAGGGCTTTGCATAAATAGCTTTTATAATGTTGTGATATGTTCCTGATATTCCTAGTTTTTCCAGTGTTTTGAACATAAAGGAGTGTTGTATTTTGTCAAATGCTTTTTCTGCATCTATTGAGATGATCATAAGATTTTTATCTTTAAGTCTATTGATGTGATGTATTATGTCTATTGATTTCCGAATGTTGAACCAGCCTTGCATCCCTGGATAAACCCCTCTTGATCGTGGTGCACTATCTTTTTGATATGATTTTGTATCTGATTTGCCAGGATTTTGATGAGGATTTTTGCATCTATGTTCATTAAAGATATTGGCCTGAAGTTTTCTTTTTTGGATGTGTCTTTGCCTGGCTTTGGAATTAGTGTGATATTGGCCTCATAGAAAGAGTCTGGAAGAGCTCCCTCTTTTTCCATTTCTTGAAATAGTTTGAAAAGCATTGGTATTAGTTCTTCTTTGAAAGTCTTATAGAACTCGGCTGTAAACCCATCAGGTCCTGGACTTTTCCTTGTTGGTAGCTTTTTGATGATGTCTTCTATTTCTTCGCTTGTCATCGATCTGTTTAAGTTGTGTATTGCCTCCAGTTCCAGTTTAGGCAAATCATACGACTCTAGAAATCTGTCAATGTTTTCAATATTTTGTGTTTTATTAGAATACAAGTTTTCAAAGTAATTTCTAATTATCTTCTGTATATCTGAGGTGTTTGTTTTGATATTCCCTTTTTCATTACGAATGTTAGTAATTTGAGTTTATTCTCTTCTTTTTGTTAGCATCGCTAAGGGTCTGTCAATTTTGTTTATTTTTTCAAAGAACCAACTTTTAGTTTTGTCAATTCTTTGAATGGTTTCCTTAGTCTCAATTTCATTAATTTCAGCTCTGTTTTTAATTATTTCCTGTCTTCTAATGCTCTTGGTGTTTGTCTGTTCTTCTTTTTCTAGTGCTTTGAGGTGTGATGTTAAGTCATTTATTTGTTGTTTTTTTTTTTTCCTTTTAAGGAATGAACTCAGTGCAATGAATTTTCTTCTTACTACTGCCTTCATAGTGTCCCAGAGATTTCTGTACGATGTATCTGTGTTCTCATTTACCTCTAGGAATTTTTAAATCTCCTCTTTGATGTCTTCTTGAACCCCTTGTTCATTCAGTAGCATGTTGTTTAGCTTCCAGTTGTTGGAGTAGTTTTTCTTAATCCTTGTTTTGTCCTTGATTTCCAATTTCATCCCTTTATGGTCTGATAGAATGCAGGGTAGTATCTCTATTTTTTTTATATTTGCTGAGAGTTTCCTTATGACATAATATATGGTCTATTTTGGAGAAGGAGCCATGTGCTGCTGAGAAAAATGTGTATTTGTTTACTGAGGGATGAAATATTCTATATATGTCCGTTAGGTCTAAAATGTTAATTGTTTTAAGGAGGCTTAAAAACTTTCTTTGTTTAGCTTTTGTTTGGATGATCTATCCATTGGTGAGAGAGGTGTGTTGAAGTCCCCTATAATAACTGTGTTGTGGTCTATTTTACTCTTGAACTTGAGAAGAGTTTGTTTGATGAATGTAGGTGCTCCATTATTTGGGGCATATAGATTTATGATTGTTATATCCTGTTGATGAATGGTTCCCTTAAGTAGTAAGAAATATCCATCTTTGTCCCTCTTGATTAGTTTTGGTTTGAAGTCTACCTTATTTGATATGAGAATAGAAACCCTGCTTGTTTCAGCAGGCCATGTGAGTGATAAGACTTTTCCCAGCTTTTCACTTTCAGTCTGTTGATGTCTTTTTCTATGAGGTGTGTTTCTTGGAGACAGCAAATTGTTGGGTCATTTCTTTTAATCCATTCTGATAATCTGTGTCTTTTGATTGGCGAGTTTAGGCCATTAACATTCAGGGTTATTATTGAGATGTGATTTTTATTCCCATCCATTTTTATTTGAATTATCGTCTTTAGCTTGATTTGGTTTCTCTTCTGGTTGGTATTTCCCTTAGTTTAATATCTCCCTTTGTTGATTTTCGTTGTTATCTTTCTCTTCTTCTTCATGATAAATGTTGCCCAGGATGTTCAGAAGTGCTGGCTTTCGAGTTGTGAAATCTTTTAACTTTTGCTTGTCGTGGAAGGTTTTTATTTCATCTTCAAATCTAAAGCTCAGTTTTGCTGGATATAAGATTCTTGGTTGACATCCCTTTTTTTTTCAGAGCTTGAAATATGCTATTCCAGGATCTTCTTGCTTTTAAGGTCTGCGTTGAAAAATCTGAACATAGTCTGATTGGTTTCCTCCTATATGTAACCTGCTTCCTTTCTCTTGTGGCTTTTAGTATTCTCTCCTTGGTCAGTATATTAGGCATTTTCATTATAATGTGTCTTGGTGTGGATCTGTTGTGATTTTGTTTGTTTGTTGTTTGGTATGCCTCTTGAACTTGGTTTTCCCATTCATTCCTCAAGTTTGGAAAATTTTCTGTAATTATGTCGTTAAATAGATTACTCATTCCTTTGGCTTGAAACTCTGCCCCTTCCTCTACACCAATCACTCTTAAGTTTGGTCTTTTTATGCTGTCCCATAATTCTTGGATGTTATGTTCTTGATTTCCAATGAGTTTTGCTGTATAGTCTAAATTCTTCTCTAGGACATATATTTTGTCTTCATTGTGTGAGGTTCTTTCTTCCAAGTGGTCTCCTCTGTTGGAGATGCTTTCAATTGAACTTTTATTTTGGTTTATTGCTTCTTTCATTTCTGGAATTTCTCTTTGGTTTCTCTTTAGAGCCTCTATTTCCCTATTGAAGTAATCTTTTACTTCCTGTATTTGTTTTTGGAGTTCTTTGTCAAAATGATTTTTTGCCTCCTGTACTTGCTCCCTCATCTCATTTTTTAGTTCATTCTTAAGTTCCATAAACATTTGGAATATGTAATTTCTAAATTCCATCTCTGGCATTTGACCAACTGTGTTTGCCATGAAATCTACTGATGAGGTATCTTGATTTGTTTGTGTCACTTTCTTCCCTTGTTTTTTCATGTTGCTTGTGTGTCTTTTCTTCCTGCACTGTGGGACCTTGACTATTTTGATTTTAACTTAAAGCCTTATGTTGTTCCTGTAGTGCAATGCTATCAGATCCCCTTATAATTCTTTTACACTTTAAAATCTAACACTTTCTATTCAGAAAATCCAAGTTTGATCACAATGTACAGATTTGTTTAACCCAGATATTGTTTCCAATTTCCAATTTACTCTGTATGCTTCTGATGGGGCTTTATAGCTTCAAGTATTGGATATAGAGGTGTTATGTATGTTTAGGAAGAAGGAAGTGTCTTGAATTGTTCTTTCTTGGAAAGTAAGAAAAGAGAGTTCTATTGAAGTGGTTTAGTGGAAGTGGTTTAGTATCTGTAGAGGAGAGATGAGAGAGAATGGAGTAGACAATTAGGTGGAAAGACCAATTTATAATTAAAGTAAGATGGAAAAGAAAAAAAATGATAAAAGAGTAGGAATTGGTGTAAGAGAGAGGAGAGAGAGAGAGTCAAGAAAATTGAGAGTAAACTACATATAACACCGCTTTGCTATCCAGTTCAATTGTGCTGGTTCTAGAAATCCCACGTTCTGCGTATAACTTGTTTTTGCCTCTGTTTAGTATGCACTGGCAAGGTGTAAATAGGAAAGATGAAGGAAGAAGAAAAGATGCGAAAGTGAGAAGGAAGAAAAGAAGGAAAGAAAAGAGGAGCAGAAGCAAAGAAACACACTGACAATCAATGCAAAAAAAAAAAAAAAAAAAAAAAAAAAAAAAAAAAAGCAAAACAAAACAAAGCCAAAAAAAGAAAAAGAAAAACAAACAAACAAACAAAAGAAACCCCAGAAAACCAATAAAACAAGCAAACCAACAACAACAAAAAAGTCAAACCTTAAGTCTCAAACAAAACGGGCCCTGGGAAGCCCCCTCTTTTTTCCTTTCCAGTTTAAGCCAATTGTAATGGATCACTCATGTCTAGACAGTCTGCGATCCTGTTAGTGGAGTCAAGGCTGCACCTTTGGCCAGTGGCAGAATGGCCCAGCGGAAGAGCGGCTCAGAAGGGTTGTGTGTCAGCAGATGAATGTCACCAGGAAGGGGACCCTCCAGAAAGCACCCTTTCCCCACGCCCACCCACAGTTGTAGCTTCTTGTGGCTGCTGCGCTGGCCTCAGACACGCCCTCCCCTGCTGGTTACCCGAGCCTCACCCAGGTGTGCACTGTTTTCAGAGCGTTGGCGGCTCCCTGGATGTCTGCAGCTGTCCTTCCTTTCTGTCTTTTCCCCTTTGTCTGGGTCAGCCACTGTACTTCTCAAAGATGGCGGTGCTCTCTTCCCGCTCAACAGCAGCTCCGCAGACCCTTGTGTCAGTCCAGAGTGTGCAGGATCATCTTGGCAAGCTGTGCGAAAGAGCTCTACATGGACACTGCCCACACCTCTAGGCTTCTTTCTATCCCTCCTCGCTGATAGGTTTCAAAGCCTTGGGGTGGATGTGTCCTTGGCGAGATGGTATCGGGCAGCTGTGCCTGCAGCGCAGACAGCGCTGCTTTGGACTGTGGACCGCTCCAACTCTGCTCCTGCTCGTCGTGGTCTGGAGAATGTTGTATTTCACTGTCCAGAGGTGCACTAATGTCTCGGCTCCCTTTCAGTTGCAATAGAATTGCTAGCAACGCGCTCAAACTTCCCACTCAGCGTCTTTTAGCAACTCTGTCCAGTGAGCACCTCCCTCCTGTCGGCCATCTTCCCAGGATCTCTCCTCATTGATCAGTTTTATATTTGATCATTTTAAGATGAGGCACTGAGATATGCATATTTCAATGGATGATGCATTTGGCTTCCCAGCACCATCACACCACCAACCTTCCTTCTCTATCTAAGCATTACTTGCTTGGAGATTCAAAAGGAACTTTTCCTAAGTGATTATGCCAAAGGCTGTGATCTGAGCTCATAAGCAAAACTCGGCTGGGCCTGATCTGTGCATTTTGGGGCACCAGGCAGCAGCTGCTTGTCATCTACTTTCACTTGAGTGTTCTCACATTGATGGCATTTTTTTTTCAGACTCTTTCCTCATGCAAGAGATAGGGTGGAGAGAGGGAGGAAGAAAAGGAGGAAGAGTGAGAGGGTTAAGGGGGAGAGAGAGAGAGAAGGGGCCAGCTCACATCAAACTGTGGACCTGTGGTGTGGAGAAGCGCTCACTACTACCAAAGCCAAAACTCACGAGTCTCCTTCATTTCTGTGTATTAAACTACATGTGAACTGAACATTGGGCCGTTTTGTCAAACTGCCTACATTTGGCTCAATTCTACTGGCTTAGGTAGCTTGAGGAAGAAAGAGATCTATTTCATACATCTACTTCATGTTCAGCCTTCAGTGTGGAAAATGAGAAATGACACAGTGGCAATGAAACTTTGGCAAATCCAAGTTTGGGTTTTTAAAATTATTTTATTTTATTTTTATTTTTTAAGTGTTTAAGGCTCAAGATACTGAGGAGGAGAGTAAAATCATGTCAGGATGGAGGGAACAAATATGTTTTACCTTGCAACTTCAACAAGGTGTCCTCATTCAGTATAAGAATAAAAGGCAAGGTCTAGATGTTGTTTTCATACTTATTGGTTGGATTTTTAAAGTAGAATTAGATACAACAGTTGAATTAATTGAATTAAGTATTTAGCAAAATATGAACATAGGCGCTTTTATAAATAGTTCCACTTAAATGGAAAATTTCCAGGGAGTAAATTGATATGCCATAAACTCTTGAAAGACAGTATGACAGTAGCTATTAAAAACCTTTAAATTTTTCTTGCCATAAATACAGATTATGTTTCCAAATAATTATTCCAAAAACTAAGTTTAGTGTAATGTATCCTTATTTATAATAGAAAAAAATTTTTAACAGTCAAAAATAGGGGAGTAGTTAAGGAAATGATCTTCACATCTATGCAACAAAACACATAGCCTTAATCAAGCATGTTGTAGAAATCTATTATTGTGGTAGAAGAATGGTCATAAAATATGAACACTGAGTGCAAGTAGTCTACACAGCTGCTTGAGAAACATTCCAGTTTTGTGAAATGCACAAACTTCTGTGAGGGCCAGGGTTAAATTCAACAAAATGAAAAATGGAATTTTTCTTTTCATGTTTTTGTATTTTCTAAGCTTTTTCTTTTAATGTTTTTTTATGTGATTAGATATAATCCCATAAATGCTACTAAAATACTCATTAATGTGGAAAATGCTTTCTCTCTGCGAAGCCAATGATTTAGTTAGACTCAGAGGCTGTGTTCTCTGTGACAGGCTGTGGGCATGGGGATAGGCGCGTTCACTGAAAAGACTAGTGCAGCTGCCTCAGGCTGCTCTGATTGAAGACTGTGCACACAAGATGATGGATTAGAATATACTGTGACCCTTAGGAAGAATGGTCCTCCCCAGGTTTGCAATCTTGTCTGTCATCCATTACCAGATGCTCATATATAACATAAACGGTCACAAACAATGAATTCATGAAATGAAAGGCACTATTATATTGTTGATAATGAGGAGAGGGTCTGAGCTTAGATCAGCAATTCTCACCCCGTGTTTCCTGATTCTGATGCAATTGAAACCTTAACTTTCTCATATTACAATGGCTTACATAATGTATTTATAGATACGCACAGACATGTATGATAAAACAATGTTTTATAGTCGGAATAAGTAAACAGCTGGATACCACTTTGTTTGATTTGTACAGAAGAGTGGAAGTTCAAACATAAACTGAAATGACTACCCCTTTGTCTAGCTATCATAGACTGTTCCTTTATCACAGTCATGTGTAATCCAATGGAAAATGCGGAGGCAATAATAAACACAGCACCAAACTCCATTATCATAAGTATTGCTCCAATGCATAATGCCTATGTTGGTATCTCTTTAGAATCAAGGTAAATGTAACAGCTTCCTACTGCCCCCACCCCTTTTTTTCCACACAGGGATTGCTTAAGGCAGATCCAAAATAAGCATTCAAAGGAACACACATAGACAAAGGCTCTCCATATATTCCCATTCTGGCCATCAGGATAAATAATTTTTGACAAATATCTGCCCCCTACATCTTATTAAACAGCCCTTAGAACTAGAGTTTACACATGGCATGCATGCCAGCATGTTAGCTTATACTTGGCAAGAGTAAATAAATTAAATTCAACCCATTTAATACAAAAGTAATGAGATAATTTTAACTTTGGGTGGGACGTCACATTTTCTAATATAAAGTGAAATGACAATATGTTTTTACAAAGCAATTTGTATTTTATTGGTATTTGAGAGGAGTCCTTTGCTGTTGTCGATAAAAGCTTTCTACCTTTGTGAAAATAGCCAGTCATGACAAAATGTTTTCAATAAAGAGATTGAGTCAAATAAGAAGCCCAATGAAACAGTGGGAAATGTTGAGATTTCAGACTCCTTTTCATCACAGCTCTGATTTCACACAAGAAAAAGCATGACTCTGTTCCAGTTAAATATCCTAGCATTGATTGCAAGATATCAGAGAATGGCTGTTAATGTAAGGTGTTATCAGATTACCAAACACTTGCAATGTTTGCTTGATTGACAATTTTACAGCTGGCATACTGGAATATATTCTGTTTAGTTACTACTGTTAAGGAGAAGAAAACTTTCTGACTATGCCATGGTGTGAAAACAGGTGCAAGGGATCTGGAAAAAGTTTTCCTCTGAAAGGAAGACAAAGTGATCTTCAAATGAACAGCTCAAAAGTAAAAGCATGCTACTTTAACAATAAAAGCAAACAAAACTTTCAGTTTTTAAACAGTTATATGTATTTCAACAAAAATAAACATAGCTTTCAACTCCCAGAGAAAACGTAATCAACTAACTGAGTTAGAATAACCTCCAAAGGACACCTTTATTGTCATTATAGTGATCCATTACATTTAAATTCTGCTGTAGTAGTGATGGGTAAACTGGTTTATATAATCTTTTGAAATGTTTACCCAAACATAAACTGTAGGAAGGAATTAGGAAAAATTGAAAAGCATTTAATCTTTTACAATGTTTTAGAGTCTATATTCTAGACTCCTTTTAGACTCTTTTATGAACAAATGAGTAATAGGTATATCCTTAAAGTAACTCAAAACAGGAGACACTGGGGTTTTCCATGATAATTCCTGAGGTGTGCTGAAAACCCAAGTTAGGACAAATGGCAATGTAATTTGCAAGGTGTTGCATGGGAAGAAACCTGTCATTAGTGGTTCCTACAAGTAAGAATTCAGATTGTCCTTTTATTTTTAATCCAAATGGAAGTTCTTTAGCCTCATTTTTACTTTTAATCTTTTGCTTTGGGTTGGTTCTGGCAGAAATGGACTTTAATAAAAAATAATTTCATAGTTGAAACTATTTAAATTCAACTATAACATTGTATAAAGTATAAAAAACTATTCTTTTTGTTTGAAAATACTGGAAAAATTGTTCCTTATTTAGACAACCTTGGAGAGTGTAACTAGTAAATAAAAATGAACTGTGATTTTGAGATTTTTCTCCTTCTGCTAACTTCTAACTAATATTTTTCAAAAAATTTCCCTCAAAGATATTCAGTTTTGACTCAAATACAGTTCAGTTGGGTACAGAAGCTCTGAAAGAATGATTCATTCATTTAGTAGCCTCTGTCTTTTTTCTAGACAACCTAAGAGGAACAATTGTTTGTCTCTTTTCTATGCTATTCTTTTACTCAGTGGGAACACACTGGCCTCTGAACCTCCCCCACAAGCCTGCTTCTTTCTAACCCTCCAGCTTAGCACTAAGAGCACAAAGAGGCTCCATAAACCTGGGGTGTACCTTCTTCCACTCAGAGATGCACAGCCAGGGAGGGAGGCAGAAAGTTCTGCTTACAGACCACACAAAGTACTCCCCACTAGGCTACAGCTGTGACAAGCCAGCAATTCCTCCCCTGACACCTAAGGCACATATTTCATAGTCTAAGAATAGATGTGCTTACACTGATGAAGAGTGGAGGGGGCTGACAGAGTTACCCTCATATGGCTGGGGCTCAGATGCATAAAGATGTCATGAGATCTGGTTTTAATTGTAATGCAAGCATTCACCATGTGGGTATTGTACACACACAGGCCATTTCACCTTATATGGTCAATTGTACATATTTTGGCTCTCTCTATATAAATATATACTTATACATACGTACATATAATGAAACTGTGAATATGGTTTGGAAAAATAACTATCTGTCAGAAACTGTAGAAAAGAATTGTATCCAGTGAATACAATGTTGAAACATGGTATTTATAATTGTTGATTGTTGTACAGATTTAACGTGTCAACTTTTAGAAATTATTCTACAATTGAGTGTTATTTTATTCACTTGTAGTGATTTTCTTGTAACTGATATGTTAATAACTAATAAACACTTTGGTGTATTTGATTCCTCACATGACATTAGGGATACTTCTTTGAGAAAGTCTGAATAATAAAACCAAAGTACTGTAATATTTTTTATTATCCTAGTACCATAAATACTGAGAATCAAGTCACCATCCATCTGATGTGAAAAGATCAAAGAAGACTCATATCATAACGTAACCTTAAATGAAGGGTGGAGATAAAAATTAGGACATCGAGTCAGTCCTAATATACAACTTATTTTGTCTATTTCTCCCTTTCAAGTTTAAAAGTATGAAATGTTCATTGGCAAATTCGTCCAGATGCTAGCTTAGAATGAAAGCCAAAGTTTATTAGGAAATAGTACTTGTTTTAGTTTCTGACAGGCCTGTGCCTTCTATGGCAAAATGTGAGATGTCTGTATCTACATATGCTGCCATATGAAACCCAACTGAAACCGGGCACTTCTGTTTTTGCCTTAACACAGTCTCTTCACATAACTGTTTTTTAGGTGAGCATATTGCAAGATGAAGTGTAAATATGTTCTTTGGTGAAACACTTCTGGCTTTATTATTAGTAAAGGAATAGTTACTACTTGGATGTAGTTGATCATGTCTGTGCCCTTGACAATGGGGAACTTAAAGTTGAGGTAGTTTCCTTTCCTGTTCTTCAGGGATCAAATCTCACCTTGCTGTGGCCACTCAGTTTTCCTTGACATAAAACAGGTTACACAAATAGAGAAGGTGATAGATATGACAAATGATTATCTTACCTGTCTGAGCATTATTGACTAATTGTTGATTAATAAAAGTTGTGTTTAGGAATCATTGCAATCCAGGTCTGGATAAACTTGATACTCAGCTTTTGGATGGTGTGAGAACATGTTCTGGGTCTCTCACACACCAGATGTAGGTGCTTCCCTGAGAGACTTCATACTGGCTCAGAAGAATTCAGGGCACATTCAGAAACTCCATCTCATCTAGGTAATGTGTCTGCTTACCAACTGGGGTGGGCAGAAAAGACAGATCTATTGTGGCTGCTCTAGAAGAATTCACTGTAAAATCTGAGCATTCCTTAAGATTTGCTACTGGTTTGACTTAGCTACATTCTGACCCTGTGTCAGAGGTTGCCACAGAATGGAGCGAGGAAGCTCAGCTGGGGTACAGAGGCCAGGAAAGCCCAACTATAGCCATATGTTTTCCCTCCTGACTGGCATTGTACTTGCCCCCTGCCCACTCATCCTCTGATACCTCATAACCCCAACACTTCAACTTATTCAGACCCACCCCGTTTCTAGGACCTGGATTCTGTTCTGGAACCTAGTGCTGTTCAATTACTACATCCTGTCTTTAAAATTCATTCTCATAGTCATTGCTTATGTGGCATTGATTCCCTTGTGACCACTAAGCTTTGTGTAGAACCGTGCTGTTTTATCTGAAGTTTTCGTTCCTCACTGTCTGCCATCCAATCTAGCTTTCAAACGACTAGAGCCAGAGCCTCCACGGAGAACTCCCACGCAGGCCCAGCTCTGGTCCAAACCCTCAGCTGGGAGTTGACATCAGGTTTCAAACCCTGCATGGATCAACTTGACCCAGCACAAGGACTCTGAGTGGAGGAGTTGGGCTTCCAGCTGCAGGCAAGTGGTAAGCATTGCTCTGGTACTCCTGACATCACATGAGTGTGTTCAGTGAGTGGGAGTGAAGAAGTGTGTGTGAGGGAGTGTGACTCTGTGCCTATGGGTATGGTAGAGTGTCCTTGAGTGAGTGCCTTTGAGTGAGTGAAAACATGTAGATGTAATTTTGTGCAAGAAGGAAGTGTATACAACAGGAAAACCTTTATTGGTGGCAAAGTCTGAGAGAAGCAGTATGCCACGGGATCACTGAATTGAAGAACCAGCACCCGGGGTTCCAATTCTGCTTCTAATACCTTTTCATTATGTGACTTAGAACAAGCTACTTTCCATTTCTTGCATCACAATTTTCATTTTTTAAATTTTTAATAGTTTTGGTGCTAGGGATTGAACCCAGGGTCTTGAGCATGCTAAGTATGTGCTCTACTACTGAGGCACCCTCTGCTTCATATTTTAAAAACATTTAAAGAAATGGGAAATGCTAATCAATCTGACTCTATCATACATTGTATGCACCTATCAAATTATTAAACTGTATCTAATAAGTACATACAATTAAGTATTTATAAAGAAAGAAAAATCAAGACATGAAAAGTACTATAAACTACACAGAAAGTACTGTAAAATCACTGTCATGACTACTAAGTTTACTTAACTAAACATTAGAGCTCAAGGAGAGATTTTTTTATTTCAAATTTGTTTTTTATTCTAAGTTTTTAGAAATGATAGCAGAATGTATTACATTTTATATTATACTTGTAGAGCACATTTTTACATATCTCTGGTTGTATGCAAAGTATATTTATACCATTTGTGACTTCTTACATGCATTTAGGGTAATGATATCCATCTCATTCTACCATCTTCTTTTCTTCTTCACCCTTTTGCCCCCTCCCATCCCCTTCCTCCCCATTGGCCATCTAGTGTTCCTCTAATCCTCCTATGCCCCCCATCCCAACCCCACTATGAATCGGCCTCCTTATATCAGAAAAAAAATTTGGCATTTGGCTTTTTGGGATTGGCTAGCTTCACTTAGCGTTATATTCTCTAATTTCATCCATTTACCTGTGAATGTCATGATTTTATTCTGTCTTATTGCTGAGTAATACTCCATTGTGTATATATACCACGTTTTCCTTATCCATTCATCTACTGAAGGGCATCTAGGTTGGTTCCACAGTTTAGCTATTGTGAATTGTGCTGCTATAAACAGTGATGTGGCTGTGTCCCTGTAGTATGCTGTTTTTAAGTCCTTTGGGTATAGACGGAGGAGTGGGATAGTTGGGTCAGAAGGTGGTTCCATTCCAAGTTTTCCAAGGAATCTCCATACTGCTTTCCATATTGACTGCACCATTTTGCAGTCCCACCAACAATGTATGAGTGTGCCTTTTTCTCCACATCCTTGCCAACATTTATTGTTGTTTGTGTTCTTAATAGCTGCCATTCTGACTGGTGTGAGATGAAATCTTAGAGTGGTTTTGATTTGCATTTCTCTAATTGCCAAAGATGTTGAAAATTTTTTCAAGTGTTTGCTGATTGATTGTATATCTTCTTCTGAGAAGTGTCTGTTCAATTCTCAAGGAGAGATTTTAAAAGCAGCAAGCTAAGGTTGCTCAAAGATGGGTACAAGCTCCATTATCACACACTTTGTGGGTTAACATTAAAATAGTGCAGCCTTGGAGACTGGAAGATTACTGACTCCACCTCGGGTAAGAAGAGGACACCTACCACAGTGATGTCAAGAGGAAAACAAGCACCCCAGTGTTCTTTTGTTGGTCCTTTGATATGGAATGTCTCCCTCTTAAATTCTCCTGAGATCCAGACAAAACTAAATTCATCCTCATCTCTTCTTGATTTAAAAAGTGCCTCAACTCTTTAATAAAATGAATTGAGTGGACAGGAGACATTGCATGCTATCTTAATTTGAAAGTAAGTGGAGCATGGCTCTGAGTGGTCTCTGTCAGTTATAACCAAGAAAACAAGCTTGGTGTACCTCCCTTCTTCTATCGACTGTATTGATGGCTGCCCTTTACAGACATTGAAGGCAGGCCCAGGCAGCAGCAAATATTATGCAATCTTCTCTTTCCTGGCTGCTAAAGACATATCACAATTTAACTGCATTGTTGCCTTGGGACTAAATCCAAAACCAGAGAAAAATGTAAATATTACCTGTCTTAAAAAGAAATCATGGGCTGGGATTGTGGCTCAGCGGTAGAGCGCTCGCCTAGCACGTGGGCGACCCGGGTTCGATCCTCAGCACCACATACAAATAAAATGCATTGCGTACAACTAAAAGCAAATAAATAAAAATACTAAAAAAAAATAAAAATTAAAAAAAAAAAAAAAGAAATCATTAATAAGTTCCTATGTCCCTGTTCTAACTTAGGCAGGGCAATGAGATGATTAGTTTATAAGCAAACGAGAACTCAGACTATTAAAGCAAGAAGGAACTCTTGAGATCATCCGGGTTTAATAAAATGAAGATCTAGGAATCTGAGGCCCAAAGGTTTAAAGTGATTGCCACAGTATCACCAGCAGGTTTTGTCTGTAAAATCACTGTCATGACTACTCCTCCCAAACTGATTAGCTTTAGAAGAGTCAAATCTTTTCCTAGTGTTTAGTTTTTAAGTTGAAATTATATGTCAATGTTCCTTTTTAGAAGTTCCCTCCTTGGTTCAACATCTGCTTTCCTTGCTCCTGTCTCATTGGAACTGCAGGCTTTCCAGCGGACACAAGCCTCAAGCTCCTGCTTTCCTCTTCCCCAGAGACTCCCTCTTTCTGAACATCTTGCTTCACTTTCTACCTTGCTTCACTTTCTACCTCTTTTTCATTTCTAATCACATGGTAGCATTTCCAGTTTCCCAAATCTCCAGAGCATATCTCAATTTCCCTAACTTTCAGAGAAGGCATCTCCATCTGTTTTTCTTAAAGTGTAGTCCCCAGACCAGCTGCAGCACATCACCTGGAAAGTGACTGAAATGGACCTTTACAGGTATCAGACCAGACCTTTGGCAGAGAAGCCCCACATTCTGTGTTTCAGTAAACATTCCAGGTGATTTTGATCCCTGTGTAAGTCCGGACATCACAGATATACACTGTTTTCTGGCAGCATGAGTTTGAGGTTCAGAGCTCTGTGTAGGACTCCTTGTGTAAAAATCCTGCTTTCTGGTTGTGTACTTTGAATAATGTACATAACCTTTCTGTGCTTCATGTGCCTCCTCTGTGAAATGGAGGTAATAACATAGTTTGCCTCAGAGATTGTTTGTTGGGAAGATACAACTATACAAGATATGTGTGTTATGTACTTAGCACAGAGCAAACCTCACAAAATACTCAACAGTATTAGCCCTTGTTTTATCTTAATGTACTTCTGCTTACAAAACACGGAATATAAATCACTTTTTTCATATCATACTCTTCTGAAACTTGTAAACAAATATTAATCAATAGTGAAACTTTGTTACTTAACAACATTCTTAAACAGGTTTTGATATTATCAACTTATAAGAAATTCATTTCCTGTTTTCATTTAAATATTTAATTTTGATACTTCATGATTAAAAATGGTGACATAGCCAGGTGTGGTGGCGCATGCCTGTAATCCCAGCCACTCAAGAGATTGAGGCAGGAGGATCTCAAGTTCAAAGCCAACCTCAGCATAAGCAAGGCACTAAACAACTTAGTGAGACCCTGTCTCTAAATAAAAATATACAAAATAGAGCTGGGGATGTGTCTCAGTTGTCAAGTGCCCCTGAGTTCAATCACCAGTATCCAAAAAAAAAAAAAAAAAAAAAAAAAAAGACATAATATAAATTCAAAGAAATCAACTTAGAAGTCATTTTAATGCCACATAGGAGTGAACCCAGAATCAGGTTTGTAAGTTTGTTCTTACAGAAGCTGATGTCCTTAAAGGAAAACATGTACACATGCCTGTTGCAAGTAATAAAGCACCTCTGGTCTTCTTCGGTCTAGGGCAACTGTAAACTTGCCTGTGCAGAAGTTGTAGAGGTTAAAAACAACAAACTCAACTGACAGGGAATTCTATAAGAAACCCTTTAAATCTGAACAACCTTTAGTTTTGCTTACATGTAAATATAATTTTCATATTATTTACTTTTGTTAAATATTCATTCACAATTGCTACTACACTTGGAATTATCATAAAGAAATGAGCTCATAGTATTCTACATGCAAAATGATCCATATATATATATTTCAAAAATATAAAGTTATGGAATTTCTTTATAAGATCCTTTACATATAAGATCTCCTCACCTAATAGTAAAATGTAGTTCTTTTCCCTCCCATACATATTTTAAACCCTTTAAAATACTATGTTATGCTTTTACTAATAAACAAAAATAATAAGACACCAATGCTCTCACAATGAAGAATGTCTTTAAGAGGTTTCTATTTAATACTCAAATTTTAAATTAGTTATTGTTTTCCAAGAATGGCATTGTAATAAATGGATATTGCAATTTTATAGTTTGTTTTACTTGGAGCACATATATAGTCTATTAGTCCTATGAAGTGGCTCAGATCTACAGTAAAAATAAAAAGCCCGCCCAGAAGAGAAAATTTTTAAGACAGGCCAAAAACTGTATGCAAATAGCATTTTTTTTTTTTTTTTTTGGCAAGTCAGTGGTAAAGTTCTCAGCTGTGAATATCTTGGACATAAGGATATGTAATTGTGGTTAAGGAAATATGGTGGTTGTTAATTGAATTCCTAGCTGATCCAATTTCCATTCATATAAAATATGCTTTGGGGAAGTCATCAAGAGACTACTTTGACTTTAGTTTAAATGGAATTTCTTTCCCTTTTATGACATTTCAAATTTTCATTAAAAGATAGAAGAATTCTGTTGAATTGTATAAAACATTTGGCTTAAGCAGGTAGAAAAATATGAAGGTAAAGTTTTATAGCATATCAACAAAGATACATATGCAGCAGTTAAACACAAGGAATTTCAAGACAAGAAAATAAATACAGTGGAATGGAATTCATAGAAAAACAAATCTAAAATTTATACATGTGAATAGGAGCTGCTCCATTTGGAGGATACAATTACAAGCACAGCTCTATGAGACTTTCTCGGGCAACATAATTTTGACTGTAAACCATGCTATGCTGTTTACTGCTAGGGAGGATAAGTGGAAATCAGAAATCCTCATTCTGATCCCAAGACACCAAGATGCTCACAATCCTCCTTTGCCTAGTATGCTTTAATGGGGTTAATTGTTATTAATATTGCTAAAAATCATATTGGAATAAAGAATTTCTGTTTGAATTCCCATTGTGAAATTGTTCCTTTTAAAAAAATAACAGAACCACTGTTAAGATTGAAACACTGACAGGATAATGGAATCAAAAGAGCTAAGAGGGCTCTGCAATAAAAGAATATATTTACAAAGACAAATAGTACCAGACAGTCTTGATAGCTTTTTCAATAGAATTAAAAACACAGTGAGCACAATGAATGTACCTTAACACACATATATTTATATTTTTGTAATCCATTTGATAGTATCTCAATAAATCTTATTTGCCAACCTAATTAGCATTGGCTTTGCTGTGTGCTCTGTCACATGGACTGAGAACTGGCTAGAGGACAAACCCTAATGACTCCAAGCAATGTGTTGACTATAAGGTCAGTGCCAGGTCTGGTTTTGTTCAATGCCTTTATTAATGATCTGGAAGAAAGAGTAAATAATTCCTGAATGAAATAATATTATGATGATGGGCACACGGGCTCACTGGAGAACACAGAGAAGTAAAAGGTGTGCAAGCACCAGTCCAGGCCTGATGCTGATTTGAAGGAGGTCAGTCACTTGATCTTTCTGGGTCTGTTTTCCCATGTGGAAAACGGAGATAATGACATTCTTGTGAGAAAGCAAAGATAAGATTTTATGATTTCAAACACAGAGTTTGATAGTACTCCCTCCGATAATATTTAGTGCTTATCTACTGTGCACAATACTTCTTAGGGGCCACTTTAATGTGGCAGAACATAGGATTGGACCAGTGTCAGAGAGAACAAAACAACATTATCAAGGGACAACATGTTTGGAGTACAAGTAGCTAAAACACTGCCCAAAGTCTCTGTATATAGGTGAAGGAAGCTTAGCAAGCACAGGAAGCTGAGGAATACCAACTGAATCTTTTGTAGAAAACAGGATGGAGGTAAAGGGTGATGGGAAAAAGGGTAAACCTGTCCTGCAGTGGGTGGGGAGGGGCCGAGAAGGGCTCCAGGGAGGCTTTCCATATCTTCCTACTCACTTTCCTTCTGATCTGTGCAGATTGTGTGTATTGAGGGTATCAGGCAATTTTATATCAGAATCTTAGGCTGTTTAAATGCAAAGGTAAAAGACAGAAGGCTATTTCTGTTATATCTTTAAAAGTGATCTTGGAAGAGTCCACTTGTTTGTTACAGATGCAGAGTTAAGAATCAGCGTTCTCAGCTTACACAAGGGTAGTTAGCTGGAATGGAGTGGTGTTCATTTGCATAAACTAAACTAAATATATTTACAAAGGGAATGTTTTTCCACTGAGAAATATAATTATAAGCAGACTAGAAATACTTCTGACAGCTGAAGAGTCTTTATTCATTTCTGGAGGAAAGATTTGCAGAAACCAAATTAACATTGGAAAATTATTGGGTTTTGTGCTGTAAAGCAGGGCTGCAAAAACTAACTTGATCTGAAGTATTTTATTAGAATTTAAAAAATATTTACATTAAAAATATAGATCTGTGTCTCAGCTCATACTCATAAAATATGAAAGAAGCCAAAGTAATTGTTGTGATGAGGCCAGTGTGAGAAATAACAAGGTTGACGTCTTAGCCTGTTTTCTGTTGCTGCAATAGAATACCCGAGACTAATTTATAAAGAAAAATGGCTTACTTTGGCTTACTGTTCTGGAGAATAGTGAAGGCCTCATGTTGTTTCAACTCATGAGGGAAAATGGAAAGGCAAGTGGGACTGGGCAGAGGAGAGAAAAGAGACCAAATTCCCTTACTAGCTAAACCATTCCCAAGAGCGATATGATAATCCATTTGTCAGGATTCCATACCATGACCCAACACACCTCCCGTCAGGCCCCACACAGGATGGAGGTAAAGGGTGCTTATCTACTGTGCACAGCATTGAGAAATGGAGATTTCATAGAGAATAAAAAATAATCAATGAAACAATTAGTTGGTTCTTTGAAAAGATAGACAAGATGAAAAATCCTTAGCTAAACTAACCAAAAGAAAAAGAGAAAAGAACCAAATTAATAAAATCAGAGATGAAAAGGGAGAAATTATCACAGACAACACAGAAATTCAGAGGATCACTGAGGACTATTTTGAAAATTTATACCTCAATAAATTGGAAAACCTAGAAGAAATGGATACATTTCTAGACACATGTGGTCTGCCAAAATTCAATCAAGAGGACATAGAAACCTGACCAGACCAATAACTAACAATGAAATATAAGCAATAATAAAAAAATTGCAATAAAGAAAAGTCTAGGACCAGAAGGATTCTCAGCTGTGTTATACCAGATATTTAGAGAAGAACTAATGCCAATGTTCCTCAAATTGTTCCATGAAATAGAAAGGGATGGAACACTGGCAAATTTATTCTATGAAGCCTATGTCACCTTCATGTCAAAACCAGATAAGGACACACCAAGAAAAGAAAACTATAGATCAACATTCCTTTGCATCAATGAATCTAGATGCAAAAATTCTTAATAAAATATTAGCAAATCACATTCAACAACATCTTATGAAGATACATCATTATCAAGTTGGTTTTATCCCAGGGATGCAAAGATGGTTTAACATATGCAAATCAATAAATGTAATTCATCACATAAATACAATTATGGACAAAAATTACACAGTCATCTCAGTAGAGGCAGAGAAAGTCTTTGACAAAACTCAGCACCCAGTCATGATAGAATCACTGAGGAAACTGCAGATAGAAGGAACTTACCTCAAGATCATAAAGGCTACATATGACAAACTTAAAGCCAACATCATAATGAATGGGAAAAGCTAAAAGCATTTCCTTTAAAATCTGAAATAAGACAAGGATGTTCACTCTCACAACTCCTATTTAATATAATACTAGAAATTCTAACTAGAGCAATTAGGCAGGAGAAGGGAATACAAGGGATAAAAATCAGAAAAGAAAAAAAAAATCAAATTATTAATATTTACAGAAGATCCAAAATGTCTCACCAGAAGATATTTAGGGCTAATAAACAAATTCATTAAAGTAGCATGTTACAAAATAAACATACAAAAATTGACAGTTTTCCTACACCAACAATGAATCTATTGAGAAATAAATCAGAAAAACAATCCATTCACCCTAGTCTCAGAAAACAAAAAAAAAAACAAAGAAGTAAATAAAACCCCTCTAGGAATAAATCTAACCAAGGAAGTGAAAGACCTTTACAATGAAAACTACAGAACATTGAAGAAAGAAAATGAAGACACAAGATGGAAAGACCTCTCATATTCATCAATAGGCAGAAATAATATTGTTAAAATGGTCATATTACCAAAAGCTTCCAGCAGTCCCCATCAAAGTACCAATGACATTCTTCACAGAAATAGAAAGAAAGAAAGAAAAAAAGGACAGTGCTAAAATTCATTTGGAAGAGTAAAAGACCCAGAATAGCCAAAGCAGTTCTAAGCTGAAAAAGCAGTGCTGGAGGCATCACAATACCTGACTTCAAATTATACTACAGAGCTATAGCAACAAAACTGCATGATACTGGCATTCAAACAGACATAGACCAATGGTACAGAATAGAAGCACAGATATAAACTCCCACAGATTCAGTCATCTGATCATTTACAGAGGTGCCAAAAACATACACTGGAGAAAAGACACAACAAATGGTGCTGGGAAAACTGGTTATCCATATGGAGAAGAATGATATTAGACATTAACTCTCACCCTCCACAAATGTCAACTATAAATGAATCAAAGACCTAGGTATTTGACCCAAAACTATGCAACTCCTAGAAGAAAACATAGGGTTAACACTCCTACATATAGGCACAGGCATGATTTGATTTTCTCCATAGGACACCTAAAGCCCAGGAAATAATACCAAGAATAAATAAGTGGGATGACATCAAGTTAATAAGCTTCTTCACAACTGAGAAAACAATGAATAATGTGAAGAGAGAACCTACAGAATGAGAGAAAATTTTTGCTAGCTACTCTTCTGACAGAGGATCAATATCCAGAATATATAAAGGACTCAAAAAATAACAGCCAAATACCCAAATAACCCAATTAATAAATGGACAAATAAACTAAGCAGACGCTTCTCCAAAGAAGAAATTCAGTCAACTAATATATGAAAAATATTCAACATACTTACCAATTAGGTATATGCAAATAATAACTACTGTGAGATTTCATCTCACTAAAGTCATCAACGATAAATGCTGGTGATGGTGTGGAGAAAAATGAACACTCTTATACTGTTGGGGGGATTGTAAATTAGGTGCAACCACTATGAAAATCAATATAGAGGTTCCTGAAAAGACGAGGAGCAGAACTACCATATGATTCAGCTCTATGATTATTACTCAGTATATATCCTAAAGAATTAGAGTCAGCATATTAGAGTAATACATGTGCACCCGTGTTTATAGCAGCACGGTTCACCATAGTTAAACTATGGAACTAGCCTAGGTGTCTATCAATGGCTGAAGGAATAAAGAAAATGTGTTATGTACATGTACATGTATATGTATATGTATATCTATCTATCTCTCTATTTATCTACATACATTTCCTTTATTCATTTACATATGTCTCTCTGTGTGTGTATGTGTGTGTGTGTGTGTGTATCACACACACAAATATATATAATACAGTTTTACTCAGCCATAAAAAATTTCATTTGCAGGAAAATGGATAGAACTTTAGAACATTATGTTAAATAAAATAAGCCAGATTCAAAAGGTCACGGGTCATATGTTTTCTCTCATATTTGGAAGCTAGCAAGGATAAAGAAAAAGGGGTGTGTGTGTGTGTGTGTGTGTGTGTGTGTGTGTGTGTGAAAACTCATGAAAATTGACGGGAGATCAGCAGAGTAGAAGCAGGGGACCAGTTGGGACCAGTTGGCGGAGAAGAGGAAAGGGAAAGCCATAGTACTGGGGGATAATATTGACCTGATCACAGGTTGTATTGTGTGCATGTTTGCATATGTAACAAAAAATCCCACCATTATGTATGATTCTGTGGCAGTCCATTGCAGCCATATGCACTAAAATGTACTCCTTCTAAAACTGATCCAGAATATTTATATTGACTTATTAAGGTTTTTTTCCCCCTTCATAGAATAAAAGTTGCATAGAAAATAGACTAGTCTGTTGCTTTTTCAGTTTTTCTTACCAATCAGCAAAGGCTGTTAGCAATCTAGAAATTCATTTTACAGTTTCTAAGAGTGCAGCTTCTTTTTCATGAGTTATTTATTTTGAATACATTTATAACTTATATCTTGCTCATTTAATAACAAATTGGGGATTATATTTCAAATTCTGTTTCTAGTGAAGGTTGAGGAAAAAAGCTTTTTAGAGTTCCTGATATAATTTAAGGGGTCTCATCAACATTCATGTGGAATTGAGACTGAAGTTCACTCTTCTTCCTTCTTTAAAATATTATTCTTTATACTAAGTTGCAGACATTTATTTATTTGAAAGACAGGTCAAAAATGCAAAATAAGGTTCAAGTTTGAAAAAACATTGCCTGTGCGCTCTGACTAAATTATAAAAATGCAAGAAACATTAGTGGAAGACAGAGAGGCATCCATGCACTTTATGATACTCTTGGACATGAATCCTTTCCTTGTGGTATCCAGGGTGGTGAAACCAGACCTATCCATCTCTGATATGGTGCTTTAGATCTCTATCCATGTTATTTCTATAAACAGAAATTTCAAGGTTGATTTGATATTGATCACTTATTTCAGACACAACTTAAGTGAATATATGTGGGAGGCTACTTTAGGCAAAGAAAAAAACCAGAAAAATATCCAGAAAAATAAAAGTTCACAAAGTAAAAAAAAAAGTTATGCTATTAGATAACATATAGAAGAATCAACATTTTTAAAAAGTCTTAGAAAATATGTAAATCTACTGTGATACTTGTAGTCAAATTTTACTTTGACTAATATGACTAATATTTCTTACTGTGGATTTTGTATCTGAGATGAGTTTTGCCTATATATCTATTTTCTCTAGGAATAGTGAACATTTTGCTCTCTTCTTTTATGAAAGGGTATGGCTTGCATATCTTGATTCAGATTTCTTTTTCTTTTTAATTTAAGATAGCAAAATTTCCCTCAGAGAGAGTTTAGCTTGTGTGGTTAGCCTAGGTATCTATCAATAGATGAAGGACTAAAGAAAATGTGTATGTACATCTATCTATCTATCTATATTTCTATTTATTGATATATATATATGTATATATATATATATATATATATCCATTTTCTTTATTCCTTTACATATATATCTATATCTGTATTGGCACTGGGTAAATTTTGGCCTGAGGAAATTGGCAGAAGAACAAAGTGTTGCCACTCATGGGTTTTGGGTTACATTTGTGTGTGTGTGTGTGTGTGTGTGTGTGTGTGTGTGTGTTACTAGGGATTGAATTTGGGACCTTGTGCATCCTAGACAAGCACTTTGTACTACTGAGCAGCATCCTCAGCCTCTCAGGTTAGCTATGTTAAGGCCATTGATCTGTTGACTTTTAGAATACTCCTCCAAATCCCTACTTACTCCCATGAATAATCTCAAGTGAATACGTGAATTCTGGACTCAAAAATCCTTATCTCTGAGTGGAACCTCAGGGAAGAGAAAGGATTTCTGGCTGACTGGGATTTATTAGCTCTTTGGAGGGATGCTAGGCGTGACGAGGCTCTGAGGGAGGAATGTATTTTCTTATGGTTTTTGTTTCTACCTCTTTATAACAGCCTGTCTTTTTCATGCTGCTATGACAAAACACCTGAGACTGTGTAATTTATTTTAAAAACTTCTATTTTTACAGTTTTGGAGACTGGAAGTTCTAGATTGAAGTGCGGGGCATTTTGCTCTTTGGTGAGGGTCCATTTTTGGCTTCCAGGTTGGTAGCTTGAATGCTGTGTCCTAATGTGGGGGAAGGAATGGAAAGATACAAAAGAGCCTATCGAGTTCCTGAATGTCAACCATTTTATAAGATCACTAATTCTACTCATGCTTCTGCCCTTGGGACTTAATCACCTCATAAAGACCCTACTACTTAATGCTACAACATTGGGTTCAAGTTTCAACATATGAATTTTGGAGGGATGCATACTTTCAAACAATAACACCATCCTTTAAGAAAACATACATTTCTATAAAAAATAAATCATGCTAAATATTCTCACCTTTTAATTTTAGCTGTTCCATTTCCTGGCAGTGTTGATTTGTTGGTAACTGATTCCTAATTTCCTCATCTCTAATATGAGAACATTACCCCAAGGGTTTGTTGTGAAAAGAGAAGTGAATACAGTGCCAGAAACTTGGTAAGTGTTGAACAATTGTAAGCTATTATAATTGTGATAGAAATAGTCTATATTTATTGGTTAATTTTTTAGCTTTTTTCCATAGAGTTAGTTTTAAATATTTTTTATTTTTTTATCTTTGTAATTCAAGTCAAATGACCTTTAAATATCATCAAATGTAGCTAAGTTATTTTTGTTTTTAAATACTTATGGTTATTTAATTAAGTTTTAGAATATTTTATTAATTTCCTTTGAAATTTTATTTCCTATCTATTATCCTATTTCCATTTTCATTTTCTTTCCTCTTGTGTTTATGTATGTATACATACATACATAAAGATACATTTCCTCTTGTGTTTATGTATGTATACATAAACATATGAATTGATTTATTTATTTTAGGATCTTTTTAAAAAATTATAATAGAAGCTCAAATGAAAGTAAGGCTGCAAAAGTGGTGAGAATCTGCTCTTATATATTAAAAAAAAGAGATGACAGACTTTTCCCCAGTTCCCCCTTACTATGTTTTACAGAGCTCCCAACAGGTATAAAGAAGCAAAATCTTGAGGGACTTGGGACAGCCCTGAGGTGATTTTCCCCATGATTATAAATTTTTTTTTTAAGCATATGGAACACTACTTTTTGCCAAAACAGCATGGTCTCGTGACATTCATTAATATAAGTATTATTTTTACTTTCTGTTTACTACTACTTCCTAGGAACACACTTGGATAAACAATGGAATTCATTTATGTTTTATGTATGTTAATTAAAAATTAAATCATTTTCTACTCATTAATTTATGTACCCAACAAATTAAGTACTGAGTGTTTCTGCACCACCATGTCTACCATTTAATTGTATAGTAAATATAGCTACTAACCATATGCAGTTAATTGAGTACTTGAAATATGGCTGGGATACCTGGGGAATGGGATTCCAATTTTATTTAGTTTTAACTATTTTAAATTTGAAGTTTTAATATTAAAGCAGTGTGAGATAATTTCTCATTAAGCAACATTTTTTTGTATATAAAATATCTCATTGATAATATTTTAGGTGTTGAAATGATAATGTATTAGATATTGCTATGATTTTAAATGTATTTCCCCAAAGTCATGGGCTGAAAGCTCCTTCTCAGTGTGGCAGTGTTGACCACTAGTGGGACCTTCAATAGGTGGGGACTCCAGAGAGATAAGTAGTACATTAGGGGATCAACCTTGGAAGAGATTAATGCAATTCTCATGGGACCCCAGTGAGTTCTCACAGGAGTAGGTTGTTAGAAAGTGGTTACTTATCATGATTGTAACATGTAGTCATTTATCTTCCTACTTCTCCATCATGTTGTGACACAGCCACAGGGTCATCATCAGAGGTCAAAAATAGGGTTGCTAGATCCTGGACTTTCAGTCTCCAAAATGGTGAACTAAACAAACCTCTTTTCTTTATGGGTACCCAGTTTTAGACATTTTGTTATAGCAACTGAAAATGAATTAATACCAATATATTATGTTATATTAAAATAAATGACTACAAGCCAGGCATGGAGGTGCACACCTGTAATCCCAGTGGCTCGGGAGCCTGAGACAGGAGGATCACTGAGTTAAAAGCCAGCCTCAGCAATGGCAAGGCACTAAGCAACTCAGTGAGACCTGGTTTCTAAATAAAATACAAAATATAGGGCTGGGGATGTAGCTCAGTGGTTGAGTTCAATCCCTGGTACTCCTCCCCCAAACATATATATTTTAACAGTCATATAAGTGTATGTGTGTGTGTGTGTGTATGTATATATATGTATATATGTATGTATATGTATATAACTACAATTAATCTCACCAGTTTCTTCCTAACTCTGTGGCTACTAGAAAATTACATGTGTAGATTACATCAAATTTTAGCTGGCTAGCACTATCGTAAGTACTCTAATGTCTGTCAAGAAGTCAGTACAGTGCTTGCTTCAGCAGCACATATACGAAAATTGAAACAATACGGAGAATATTAGCATGGCCCCTGTGCAAGGATGACATGTAAATTTGTGAAGTGTTCCATATTTTTTGATGGCATTTGCAGGTATATGGATGGAGTTGGAGAATATCATGCTAAGCAAAGTAAGCCAATGCCCCAAACCAAAGGCTGAATGTTCTCTCTGATAAGTGGATGCTGATCCATAATGGTGGGGGGGGGGATGGGAAGAATGGAGAAACTTTGATTGGGCAAAGGGGAGGGAGGGGAAAGGAGGGGACATGGGGGCAGGAAAGATGGTGGAATGAGATGGACATCATTATCCCAGGTACATGTATGACTGCACATATGGTGCAATGCTACATCATGTACAACCAGAGAAATGAAGTCACGCTCCATTTGTGTACAATAAATCAAAATGCATTCTGCTGTCATATATACCAAACTAGAATAAATAAATAAATAAAAATTTTTAAAAAAGAAGTCAGGACAAATTAATATCAAAGTAATATGTGGAAAAGATATGATGAATTATTAGAGATTTTAAGAATTTATAAATAGAAAAGTTAATCATGATTCAGAAAGAGTTAGAAAAGAATCAACTAAGGATACATATTCATGTGAACCTGAAGGTTGGAGGGAACATTTATTTGTAGAGCAGGAGAAAAGCAATGACCAAAGTCCTAGGAGTGATAATATGGTGACCTAGCTGAGAAGAATGATTGAGAATTGATATCACAAAAGTAAGAATTAGTAGGAATTAAAGATTCAAAATGTAAGAATTAGAAGGAATTAAATATTCTTGTCTAAATTTCAACCTTGTACAAAAAGATCTTCATTCAGTCAGTCTTAATAAGTGCTCATTTTATACCTATTGCGCTGGGCATAATCCAGATGTTAGAGAAACAGCAGCCAACCAGACAGGCAGATCCTTACTCTTGTAACATTCTAATTGGAAGAGTCAGATGACAGGCAACTTACAAATAAATGAACAACAGAAAACAATTTCAGATCTTGATCATATTTGGAAGAAAATAAAATGGTGATAGCTACCGAGAGATGGTGGATAAAGGAAGTTAATTTCAGCTAATTTAGATATGGCGCTCAGGATGGCCTCATGAGAGAAATATCATGGAAGCTGAAAACAGAGTAAGAAATTGACAACCACAACTAGATCTGGAAGTAGAGCATTCAGCAGATGAATTGACAAATGGAGAGGTCTTAGGAGGAAGGAGTGTGTTGTGTTCTAGATACAGAAAGATTGCTGTGGCTGGGGCATGGGGGATGTAGGCAGAAGATAGATTACATCTGGCCTTAGAAACTGGTATAATGATTCTGCATTTATTCTGTGCCTTGGAATACTGTCCAAGAGAGTTAATCAGGGGTATGATATGAACTGATTTCCTGATGTTCTGCAGAGAATGGATTGTGGGGTGAAAGATAAGACTACTCCAGCATTCATGAACTGGAAGTCATGTCTCCCTCTTCTGCATTTCTGTACAACTTTATTTGTACTTTTCCTAGGACACATTTTCTTTTCTACTTTGTGTTCTGATTATTTAGTTCAAGTCTTATCTCCACTATCTGAGAAGAATTCAGTCTGATTGACATTTGCCTCTTCCATAGTCTCAGCACAGTGCCTGAAATATAATAAATCTTTATGAATATTTATTAAGTGAAAGAATCATAGAATGGATGATTCAGACTCTGCTTGAATACCTTTGATGATGAAAAGAGCAAAGCTTTATAAAGCAACCCATTCCATTGTTGGGAGGCTATAGATGGTTAAAAAAATGTTTTAACAACTGATTCAAGATGAAAATTTCTTTCATTTGCAATTATTCATCTTTATTCTTCCATTTATCTATGGAGTAATAAAAGAAATAAGTTTCCTTTCCCACAAAACATCCTTTGTTTATTGCTGGCAGGTATTATTATTCACACACATTTTTATTTTAACCATTCCCAATCTTTTCAATTGCTTTTAGACACATTTTAAAAATTTACTCACTCTCCACACAACTGTCTTCAGTATATGCTTTATTATAACCACCTTAATATATGATGTGCAAAATTGAATTTGGTATGTCATGTGGATCTGAATTTTATAATATATGGAGTCTGTTACTAATTTGGGGTAGAGTTATAATACGATGTATGCTGAACTGTTAATATTTTTAGTAACTTCATCAAAATATTGGTTCATATTAGAATGTCTAATTGCATTATTAAGATATATCTGAACTGATTGTAAATGAATGTGTGAGTTCTTAGGACCCATAAATGTGGACTTGTCAGAGGTTCATTGAAGCAATTGAAATTGGCAAGATAGAGTCAGGAAACACAGAGCCCTCCAATGGTGTGATTTAAATTAAGGTTAATAAGTAGCAGTGCTAACCTGGTAATGGGCATTATCTTTTTAAACCACAGATATGCACTTACCAGGGATATTAATTCCCTTAATCTCCTATTCTCAACTAGGCTTTGTTAACTGCTAAATATAAGATGGGGTCCCCAGGAGACAGAATAAAACACAAAATAAATATAATAGAACCCAGAGTTAGCTATAATGCAATGTTTGAGGGCTCAGTCTTCCAGGAAACGACCCTCCCTTCTGACATGTAACTGCAAGTTTGTGGGTTCCCCTAGCCACTCTCAGGTTCAGTAATTCCTAAGAAGGATTTGCAGACCACAGTGAAAGTCATTATACAAATTATCATTGCTTACTGTAGAGAAAGAACACATACTAAACTCAACCAAAGAAAGATACATATAGTGTAGTTTAAGATGATTCCATTGTGAAGATTCTGTGGAGTCTTGATTAGTTATCCTTTTGAAATTGCTATGTGGAAATACACATGAAGTACTGCCAACCAGGGAAATTCCATGTTTAGAGTTTTTATTACAGTTTCATTATATAGGTATGACTGCTTGATTGTCAACACAATTGAACTCAATATCTGGGTTGACTGATAATGAGTGACCCAAAGTCCCCTCGTCCCCTCACTAAGTCACACTGTCATTCTTTCTGGTCAGTACAGCTCCGGACCTAAGCAAAGATCCTCCTAACAAGGTATTATATAGACTACCTCCCAGACCTAGAGAAAGGCCAGACCTCTCTTTGGGAAAAGCCAAATCCTTAATTATACCAATGGAAGTATTTTAGTTTTATAAAGTTATTTGAAATATTTGTGTGTTGTTATTTAATTTTGCTCTAATAAAGTACAATACACAACTATAATGGCTTTTAAAGATGAAACAGAATTTTGAAGACATTTTGAAGTAGTTCTTGGGCATCTCTGCTGAGTGTATGATGTAAAAAATTTTAAGGCCTGACTTGGTCTAAAGCAAGGGTTGGCCTACTAGGCCTGTGGAATGAATCCTGCTTGTTCCTGTCTGTAAATAGTGTTTAACTGAAGCACAGTCAGGCTCATTTTTTCACATAATGTCTATGGCTGTTTTTGATGGCAGAGTGGTTCTGAAAAGATCATGTGTCCCTCAACATCCAAAATATTTACTAACAGGCCTTTGCAGAAAATATTTGCAGATCCCTGATCTAATAGATTATCAGTTGACCGGTTCTGGGGAAAAGGCAGTTTTAAAATAGAAGAATGATTGATGAAAGAGAAAGACCTTCCTAGCACATCTCATAAGTGCTAATTCCACTTGCATTTAGAGCTGGCATGGGTTGTAAAATTATAAAGTTGTAAGTAATCATTAAGACCACTTTCAATCTACTTAGGCTTCTCTTTTTTCAAACTTTATGAAATGAGCCATTTTTTGTTGAATCACTTTCATTGATTGGCTCAGCAATTACCTTAAAAATGGTAGAGAGAAAATGAGTGCAATTTGTGTTTTATTTGTCTGAATAAAGTATCATGATTAATATATTGCTTGGCTTAATTATATTGACTTTTATAGTAAACCTTACTTATTTCTAGCTTGATCTAATTATTTTTAATTTTTCAATGCTCTAATATCTTCTATTCTTTTATGTAAAATTCAATTTTTGGTTTTTGTTTAAGTAAGTCATCTTGAATCTTTTCTGGAATAAGATATGATATTTTCCAATAGGTGATGAGGCCCAAGGGTATCCTAAAAATTTGCCTTTTTTTTTAATAGAAAAGAAGTGCATGCATCACTAATCCATTAATCTAGAAACTTTAGTGGTCTTCCTTTGCCTGATATACGAGGAATACCTCTAATACTGCTGATTCAGAAACAAGAATTATTAGCAATTTGCTCCTTTTTTCTGAAGTTCATCTTGAATAATAATAAATTTGTCATTGTTTTGTTGCAATTTTTGGTTGGCATGGATTCACTGGGAATTATGGTCTCAATGACCAGATTCTTGAGTATAAAATGCAGTCAATATCTTTAGCCGCATTTTAAGAACACAGGTTCCTACACAAAACAAGTGAAATTTTGGCAACATAGTCAATATTTTTAGGTGTTTCTAGTTCTTTGGTGTATTCACACCTAAAAATAAAATGTTATTGAGAAAACATGCTAAAGAAAAGGAAAAATATCTTAAATAGAAATACTGTCTTGATTGCCTTGCACCTAGGAAAAGTTATTTTCTAGGAAAAGTTATTCTCTCAGTGAATGCAGGGACCAAAACATGTTGTTGTGTAATAAAATAAATGAAATTAAAAGTATCTAGGTAGGATGGAGTGGTTGTGACAGAATGCACAAATCATAAAGCAACAACTAGAATGAATGAACTAAATATAAAAATAATCTGTTAAAGGCACAAGAGAACTGCTCTGCAAAAAGAGCTCAAAGAGTTCATATCTGGGAGAAGGAAAAATTGTGGAGTTATAGTCTGACATTCTACGACTGCCTTTTTCCTGGGTGTGTCTGATAATTCTTGCTGTAGGCAAGAAGATGAGTACACTGGTTTTATACCAAACAAGATTAATGTCAGAATAAAACATCAGAATTTTGATGAGCCCAAGAGAACAGAGTGACAAAATTGAAGATTAAAGGAACACAGAGATGCTTTATTCCCAAGTAATTTGCCAAATTCTGAAACTCTGTGGTGATAGAGGCTAAAACCACAAACAAAGAACTCTGAAAAGTAGAGCAAAATTTTTGTTAGTCTCCCAGTGCTAAGGTCATGATGATTAGGGTTTAAGAGTTTCTAGGGAAAATGGTTACAGCAAATGCAGTCAGAGAAAAGCCTTGGAGAACTGTGTGCTGAGAGCAGAGTGAGACTGAGCTCACTCGAAGCTGTAACCCAGACTCAAACCAGTTCAGTCAAGGAAAGCCCGACTATTATGAACTAACCTCAAGAAACAGAAAATGGGAATAGGCCCAAACATGAATCAGATATTGTAATTAGTAAATGACTTCACAGTAATTGTGACTCATAGTTTTAAGAAACAGGTATAAAGAGACAAAGCAGAAAAGATAGAAAACTTTCTTAAAGAATTACAATCTACAAAAGGAATGAGGTGGAAATTGTCAAGTTGAGACGGACCATAGGGGAATTAAGAATTTAATAGATAAATTTGCAGCTTGGAAGAGCAGAAGACAGGATTGAGGAAATAGAATACAGTTCATTAGAAAGTAAAAAAGCCAAAACAGAGAAAGTATAAATAAAATACAAAAGTTAGCATTTGATTCACATGGACCACAGTGGAAATACACTGATGACATGTGTATTTGGAGTGCCAAAAGAAGAGAGAAAAGCTGTATAAAGAAACATCAGTAAATAAGTTTTCCAAAATCAATGGAAAACATCAATTCATTTATGCAAGAAGGTTTGTAAACTCCAAGCAGGTTACAAAAAAAAAAAAAAAAAAAAAAAAAAAAAATTAACTAGACACACAGTAGTAAAACAGGTAGAAACCAAAGAAAAGAAGAAAAGCATCCTGAAATAAAAGACACTAAACCTCGAAAGGAGCAATGATAACAGAAACAGAAGAAAATATAGTGACAACTTTAGGTGCTGAAACAAACTTGCAACTTAGAATTGTATCCCAAGGCAAATGTTCTTGAAAATTTTTTTGAGAAAAATAAGGCTTGGGAGAATGTCATAAGCAAGCATGCCTTAATAAAAATTCTAACAGAATACTCTATGCTGAGAGAAAATTATCTGAGACAGACATGCAGAAAATAAGGTTGAAAAAGCACAGAAAGAATGCATAGATGGTTAATATAACTGAATATTGATTTATTCAACTATAATAATGTCTTTGGGATTTAACAAGTTTATACAGTTAAGTGCATGACAGCAGTAATACAAAATATGTAAAGAGTAAATATGATAATAAAAATATTTAAGATACTAACATTATCTGAAAAAGATATGGAAAAACTTACAAAGCCAGGCAATGTTACATGACATATTTTATGGTGAAATACCCAAGAAATTTAAAAGTAATATGTGACTAATAAAGTATCTAGGGAAAAGGCAGGTTTTTTTTTTTTTTTTTTTTTTTTGTGTGTGTGTGTGTGTGTGTGTACCAGGGATCGAGCCTAGAGACCCTTATACAATGAGCCAAATCCTCTGCCCTTTTAAATATTTTATTTAGAGACAGGGTCTTACTAAGTTGATTAGGGCCTCCCTAAGTTGCTGAGGCTGGCTTTGAACTCAGGATCTGCCTCCTCAGCCTCCCAAGTCGATGGGTTTACAAGTATGTGCCCCTGTGCTCGGTAAGGGAAAGGCAATAATTTCAATTTGATTAATCTGAATGATGTTGAGAAAAGAAAATAGTATATAAAAAGTTGAATCAAATAGAAGCAAATAAGATGGTAGATATAGACACAGCCTTATAGAAATTTCATTACATGTAAATGAATTCAATGTAATGGATTCAAGTAAAAGACTAAGACTATCAAACTAGTTTTAAAAAATAATGAAACAACTGTATGCTTTTTTATAATAGAAAAACCATCCATACAAAAACAAATATGGCTCTCAGCCAGCCGCCATCTTAGAGTTACATCCTCATCAAAGGCTCTTACATATCATAGCACACATTTATAGAACCAAAGAGAGAAATACGAAACTCCACAATTTTACCAAGAAACTTAAACAACTCTCTACATACCCAGTAAAACAAGCAAAAATAAATAAAATTGTAAACGATAAAAAAAGAATCAAAATTGAACTATTTGAATATATAGAAAACTATATGTAATAAGAACAAAACTCTTTTCAGTTAAAAGCAAAACATTTACAAATTGACCATACTGTGAGTTGTAAAGTAAACTTTAACAAATGTCAAAAGACTGAAATAATTAGGAAACTGTCACTTCACCTCAGTGGAATTAAGCTAGATGTCAGTGTAAAAAGTAAATCATAAAACTGCAAAATGTTTGAAATTTAAGCCATATACTAATAAATACACCATAAGACAAAAGAGAAATGATGGAATTAGAAAATATTTCAAAGTCAATGATAATGAAGATGTAACATTTCACAGTAAATTATAATTCCATGAAAGAATATTGATTAATCTCACAAGGCTTATGTTGAGCAGAAGGAAAGGATCCACCATGGTCAACCATGTGATTCTATTTATATAGAGATAAAAGTTCACGAGCAGGCTGGGCTGCTCTCTGATATTGGAATTCAGGAGGATTCTTTACTGGGAATGGGGCATTTGGCATGGGAGGAATCATGTGGAGGCTGCTGTTGTGCTGGGAAGCTTCAGTGTCTTGATTTAGGGGTTTGGTGTGTTCCCTTTGTGATAATTCAAGTTTTACAGTTAAAATTTGTGCATTTTTAAGAAGTTATGTTTTATTGCAATTAAAATTTTACTTTATTAATGCAAAGTAGACTTCAAGATTTTTAAGGTAGTATTTTGTGCATATATTTTTAAATTTTTATTTTTAATTGACAAATAATAATTATGTGTACTTATAGGGTAGAAGCCAAGGTTTCAAGACATGTATATGTTGCGGAATGATTGAATCAGTTTTGTTGAAGAGTCATCATCATCAATGTTTACGGTTACATTTGAAGGGAAGGAGCAGGAAAAATGCTCCAGTTGGTAGAATTTGGGGCCTTGGATTAAAGATAACAGTTTCAGTTTTTGCCTAAATAAAGACATATAATTGTAAGTGTTCCTCCAGAAAGCAGTTCTTCTATCTTATTAAATATCTACATTTTATTCAGATAATCTTGAAAATATACCTTATTTGTCAAATGAGAGAGCAGGTACAAGTGTACATATTGAATTGCTATGAATTAATTACAAAACACTTAAATATGTATTCTGTAGAAGTTAAGGAAAGTTTAAACAATTGATGGGAGGAGCAATGCTATTATATTAGACTCAAAAGTTACAACTAGTAACCAAATACAAAGTAGAAGTTGTCATACCTTCTGGTTATGCATGATGTAGAATCCCACTGCTCCTATAGTCGTGTATATATATATATATATATATATATATATATATATATATATATATATATACATAGGATAATAATGTCTGATTCATTCTACAATTCTTCCTACCTCAATACCACCTCCTCTCCCTTCATTTCCCGCTACCTAATATAAAACAACTTTATTCTTCCCTAGCCCCACCACCTTATTGTGAATTAGCATCTGCATATCAGAGAAAACATTCAGCTTTTGGTTTCTTGGGATTGGCTTATTTCGCTTAGCATGATATTCTCCAGCTCCGTTTATTTACCAGCAAGGCCATAATTTATTTTTAACTTTCAATTTATATTTTTATTTTAAAAATAAATTATTTTTTGGGAAAATAATTTTTGTATATTTTTATTTTAATTATTGCACATTTTTACATATTGTATAAGGTTTAAATCCAGCTAATCAACTTATCCACCAGCATTGTGCAATAGATTGCTAAAACTAATTCCTCCTGAGTACTCTTTTTTTTTGGTACCAGGGATTAAGGAGCACTTAATCACTGAACCATATCCCCAGCCCTTTTTTATATTTTATTTAGACACAGGGTCTCACTGAGTTAGGGCCTTGCTAAGTTGCTGAGGCTGGCTTTGAACCTGTGGGGCCTCTTGCCTCAGCTTCCGGAGCCACTGGGATTACAGGCATATACCACCATACCTGGCTTCTGAAACTGTACACTTTTACCACCAGCTCCCTTTTCCCATCCCCTCTTGCTCCCCAATCTTTGGAAATCACCCTTCTATTCTGTTTATATGAGATTAACTTTTTTAGATTCCTCAGATAAGTGAGATCATGTAGTATATGTCGGTCTGATGAGCTTTATGTGTGTGTGTGGTAGGAAGTTCTGGAGATAGAACTTGAGGCTCTGCATGCTAGGCAAGTGCTCTACCACTGAGCTATAACTCCAGCCCCTGATGTGTTCTAAAACAGGGCTGCTTAGGCTAAATCATCATATCCATATTTATTTGGTGATGCCAGATAGTGAATTGGATCACTTAATACAGCTACAATTGTTTTATTAAAATTTGCCTAGTAAAAGGATTATTTTATTTGATATTCTCTATTCCATGTTAAACCAGTACATGTGAATTAATGAATTAATTCAGATGGTTTATGTGTTAGGCTGTGTTTGGTGCTAGAGATATATTAAAGAATAACATAGACAAATCTCTCTTCATAAAAATCTCAATCTACTTTGGCAGAGACACAAGCAATTTATAATATACATAGAAAAAAATGAACTTTTGATTCTCAGGTATTTGTTATACCCCCATGCTCAGCTTGGGTTCTCCCTTGTAGGTGAGAATTGTTGTGTTCTCTCGTGTTAAATAAAATACATGAGTTCAAACTTCATGAAGATCTTCATTATGAACCGAATACTAAGATTTCTGGGAAAACCACTAGGAAGTAGTGAGTGTGGGCCACTAGCAATTAAGCATGCTTTGTTAAGTAGTTAATTGCTTTTTTTATTTTTAGTTTTTGGAGTTGTAGATGGACAGACTACCTTTGTTTTATTTGTTTATTTTTATGTGTTGCTGAGGATTGACCCCTGTGCCTCACACAGGCTGGGCAAGCACTCTACCACTGAGATACAGCCCCAGCTTATTAATTGCTGTTTTGTAAAATTGTGTTTTTACATAGTTTTATATATTCATAGTTTAAAAGTGAATTGTTCTATATAGTTTGTTATAAAAAATATTCTCCTTTCTCTTTCCCTACACCATTATTCCTGCTTTCAGTGAGCTATTTTATATTAGTTTAGTTGTTTATTTTACTTTAGATTTTCACATTTCTAAATATTATTCCTGTGTTGCTTTTAAAATTTGAGATATCTTGATTTTTATCTTACTTTGGAAAATGAGGATTGAGCAATCTTCTTTCTTTTCTCCCAAACATATATTTTCCTTATAATTTTTTATTATTTTAACTTTCCTGAGATCAAGCCTGAAATGACAGATTGGTTGGATAGAATTCCAGGTTGGAAAATTCTTCTACTCAGAATTTTAAAATCATTCCACCATTGTCTTTTCAGCTTCCATGTTATCATTGAGGAGTTTGAGGCCAGGTTGATTCCCATTTTCATTATGTTTCTCTCCTTCCCCAGCCTTTCCTGGTTTTCCTTTTTCAGAGTTCTTGTGGCTTAGTCTGTCCAGTCTTTTGCTAGAGTGGATGGACTGAGCCATGGAGGTCACCCAGGGGACTCACTTCTTACACAGGTTTCAGTCATTCCTCCAGTTTTCAGCCCAGACCTCCTCCCTGCCGCCTTTTGCCCCTCTTTGAGAGGTACTGAGTGCAAATTATTTCTCAACTGTTTCAGGATTCTGAAATATAAGTAAGCTGGTTGCTTCTCTGTCTCCTCTGCTGCTTAGTTTTCACTCTTCCAGGTATGCATGTGTCTCTCTGCTCTCCAGCTCTCAATATTTCATCTTTCTGACTCTTCTGTCATTCTCTTAGGCTTGTAGATTTTTGCACTAAAATATATATTTATTAATATATTAGTAAAGATTTGGTAGGCAGGAGAGGTAAACGTGTTCAATCTGATGTCTTTAACTGAAAGCTATAGCATTGGTTTTTACAGTAATCACTATTATCTAATGATAATTTGGCATGAGTCAAATTGAAAAGCTTGTGAAAAAGTGCAATTGAAATTAATCTTTCTATTTAGAAAACAAAGGACTAGTCAGAGCATTTTTCCCCTATAGAAACCTATTTTGAGTTTTACTTCTTACCGGCTAAACTACTTCAACGTTTTTTCATTGCAAGACATGCATGGAGTAACTTGGTCATTTTCTCTTCTGTTGGCATTCTTTTTGTACTTTGTCTTATTATATGCCTGCAAAACATGTAGAATATTTCTTTTTACCTGGCAGAAATTTGGGGACAAAAATTAGTAATATTGCTTGCACAGCAGAGTGAACATTGTCAGTAATAATGTATATTTCAAAATAAGATAAAATTTCAAATGTATGATCATGACAAATGTCAAGTGAGGTGATAGATATGTTAATGTGCTCAATTTAATCACTTCATGTTGTTTATGTATGTCAAAACATTACATTGCATTCCGTAAATGAAATACAATTATAATCTTTCAATTAAAATAACATGAATAATTAAAAATATACATTGAAAATATCTCTGGGTAGGTATTATGTAAGGGGCTAGATGTATGATGAGAACCTTCTGGAAAGTATGAAAGTATTGTTTTAATTTGTTTTGTCACCTGCTTTCTATAGTTGGTAGACAAAATGGATTTTCTTTTCTAGTGATTTGGCATGTTTTTGGATTTATAGACAGGTTTGGTTTAGACAGTGAGATTATAACAACACTCTCATTGAAAGTAAACCCACTCTCCCCATGTAAGTAAAACACTCTCATTGTAAGTAAACATACGATATTTTTTAGTGCAGATGCACCCAGGAGAGAATTCTTTTGTGGGATAATGTGGAGTGGAGTGAAATATATCCCAAAAGCAGGCTGAGAAAGAAAAAGAGAGGAAAGTAGACTAGGTTAAGAATCTAAAAAAGAGGGCTTAAGTGTATAACATCATAAGTCTTTAATTGAGTATAAATAAGAAAAAAGCCTGAATTTCAAATGCTTTTTTTCATTCCACTCACTTTTGAGAAAGAGAAGTTTAATTTTCCCCAATGTCAATTACTTGGATGTATGTGAATGAACGAGAGTTTTTCTAGTACAGTTTCATATATCTGGCTACTGATACTGCAATACCAATCACTGCACAAAATGACTATCATGATTCATGTTTGGTTTTGCTTTCAGACACGTTCTACTAAGGTTCAAAAAATGAAAGGGCTGGAAAAAACTGCAGAATAAGCTATAGATTATGAGTGTCATTAATAATGGTGAGAGAATGTAAACTGAATTGAGATGTGAAGACATGGTTCTTTCCTTCCATGATCAACATGTCAAACTTGGCCGAGTTTTGCCAGATGAACATTACGCACATTATTGCATACATTAACGATAAGACATTTTTTTTTTTTTCTGGCCATCACAAAAGGAATTGCAAGGGCACAGCAAAGTCTTTGTGTTGTTTATCAGAAAGAAACCCTTTTCACAGAATGGCTGCCTCACATGCAGCCCGAGATGTGGCTCCCCTCTGTTTTGAAAAAGGTGGTGGCTTCCCTGACACGGCAGGCACACGATAATGGGAATTTTGGCTTAGAGTTGCACTGGCTCAATGACAGATCTTCACTTATGAAAAATGGAACTGTACAACCTGCCGTGTTTGAGATGCAAAGGTTGACATCCTGCCTGCTGCTTATTTTAGCTTCAGTGGAAACAATGACACTCAAGACAGTTCTGTTTTTATTGACCAAACTGAGATTTTCCATCCTGCTATCTTCTCTCTCTCCTCCCTTTTTTGTTCCAATGATATAAGTGTTTCTTTTCTCTGTGATTTGTATTTCAGCACAATCTACAACACTACTTTGTAGAGATAGTTCTATATATGTGAAGTTCTATTTTAACTATCTCAAGATAATAAATTGGCTCTTTAGTAAATTAAAGGAACTTAATGTCCAGAAGGACCTAGAAGAGTTGAAACAGCTTTATGGAAAGGAGGCTTAAAACCTATGTGTAACCTAGTGCACTGAGCTTTTTCTTTTTTTTGAAGAAGCATAGAGAAGAGTATAACTTTATTTGTTATACTAGTTTTGTTATAATCTATGATTTTGACTTTATATAGAGAGACAGGATGCCCTTTATTAAAAGACATGTGATATAATGATTTTATGTTAAGGTCATAGTTCTAGATATTTTCTAGCTTTTTGTAATAGGTAAAATTCATAAACACTATATATTAATCTGTAAGGGTTAAATTATACATATTACGACTCTAGGGTTGTCAGACAAAATAATGTCCAGTTAAATTTGAATTGCAGATATACCATGAATTTTTTTTAGTATAGTTATATCTCAAATATTGTAGTTTTAGCTTAGCAATTTAGAATGCTCCTCTTTGACTATTTCAGCAAAAGTATTTTGGGTGTACTATTAACTATGACTTAAAAATGAGAAGATTCTGTGGTGTGTGTGTGTGTGTGTGTGTGTGTGTGTGTGTGTGATAAAATCTACTTAGTTTGCTTTTGAGACACATAAGAAGCTGCAGTTATTTATGGTTCTCAAGAGAAACTTTCAAACATTGGTTAGGTTTTTCATTTTGTTTGTCTTGCACTTTACTGCTTCAAATCTACATTTTTATTCAGCATCCCATATAGGAAGTTTATGGGGCCATCATAAAGAAAAATAGGTGAAACTGTTTATAGGCAATCTGTTCCAAGATCACATATCTATGTATACGTATGCATGTATATATATATATATAGGTGTATATATATACACATGGAAACGTATGTATGTATGTACACATACTTACACAGTTTATGAAATTAAGTCCCATGTTAGCATATACGTTTTTCTTTTCCATAGTAATGATAAGAATAATAAAAGTAAATAACAGATTATTAGTACTACAGAGAAGATAGTCTATATTTAGCACCAGTGATTCTGAGGCTGAATTGCAGCTCTAACACACTGTAAGTGTACAATTATGGAGGAGTTAATCTCTGCGCTTCTGCTCCTTTATCTCATAAGTAGAGGCAATAGTGGTACTTAACTCTTGGGCTTGTGAGGATTTAGTATGTTCATGTATACAAAGCCCTCAACCATTGAGCAACATACAGTGCTGCATAAGTGTTCCGTATTTGTTGTTGGTACTTTTCAATTTGTTTTCTCTGTGCAGTTACTATGTCAAAAGTTTTTACAAATAGTGCCATATTTAATCTTTATAGAACTCCACTGAAATTAATTTTATTCATATATTAATGAGGCGATATGTTTGACTAGTTAATAGAGCTAGAACTCAAGCCCAGTGCTGTAAATCCATACATTATCCTGAGGTCACTCCTAATACACATTTTTCTCCCTCTCCCTCTCCCTGCTCTGCCCCAGGAAGTAGGTGGCTTGTTCTGAAGGGCATTTTCTCCTAGTTCCCTAAGGACTGAAGTCTGTTTTAATATTGGTTAGTGCTCACTAGTTCTGCTGCCTCTCTCTTCTTCCAGGAAGGCTTTGTTCATGAAACCCCAGCACTCACAGCCTGCCTTTTTCTGGGCTTGTTGCTTTTGCTTGTTGTTTTCATTAGTTCATCAGATTTGCAACTGTGTCTCTTTGAAAAGTGCCGAGAGTCCTCTTGATTGTGGATGGTTCTTGATGGTGCTTCCTGCCCCACCAATGCTTCCTTTGGCTCTGAGCCCATTTACGAGTCCATTCATGGTTTGCACTTACAATCATGAGTGCATGAGAAGGCATGCACGTGTGTAGGTCAAATTTGTTACTTAATTAGTGAGGAACTGATTTCAAATTACTTGATTAGATCCCAGATTTTAAGAAAATAGCAAGGGAGAACTCTTCCTTCATGTGTTAGATAGTGAAGTGATGACAAATTTAGAGAAAACTTTTAAGGAAAATTAGTGAACAGTCATAGCTTATTAGAAGGAGTTGCATAGCAGTGAAAGAAAAATTAAGGAAGCAAGGAGGACTGTTTGTGTAACTGCATTAAAGCCATCACCAATTTTAGGGGGATATCTTGGACAAAAAACCACATTTCAACAATTAAGTTTAATTTGAAAATAAAACATTTTTTTAAATTGAGCTTCTTAAAATGTTCAACATCTCAAACAATTAGAGAAATGCAAATTAAAACTACACTGAAATTCTATCTCATTCCAGTCAGAATGGCAATTATCAAGAATACACGTAACAATGAATGTTGGTGAGTATGTGGGGAAAAGTGTACATTCATACATTGTTGGTGGGACTGCAAACAGGTGCAACTACTCTGGAAAGCAAGATGGAGATTCCTCAAAAAACTAGGAATGGAATCACCATTTGATCCTGTTGTCCCACTCCTCAATAAATATCCAAAGGATTTAAAATCAGAATATTACATTGACATAGCCACATCAATGTTTATAGTAGCACGATTCACAATAGTTAAGCTATGGAACCAATCTAAGTGCTCTTCAACAGGGTAATGGATAAAGAAAGTTATATATATATATATATATATGTATTATTATATATATGTATGTATTATATATATACATTTATATTACATATAAATATATTTTTATATATATATATATATATACATGCACACATAATGGATTATTACTCAGTCATAAAGAAGAATGACTTTGTGTCATTTGCCAGTAAATGGAAAAAACTGGAAACTATCAGGCTAAGTGAAATAAGCCAATCCCCCCAAACCAAAGATTAAATGTTTTCTCTGATATATAGAAGCTAACCCATAATATAGGGTGGGGGAGAATAGAAGATCTATAGATTAGATAAAGGGGAATGAAGGGAAGGGAGGGGGAATAGAAAAAGGAAAAAACAGTAAATGAATCTGACATAATTTTCCTATGTACATATATAAAGTTACCTCTGTGAATCTCACCATCATGTACATCAACAAGAAACTAAAACAAACAAACAAACAAACAAACAAAAAAAAAAAAACAAAAAAAACTGTGGGTAAACTGAAGACCAATAAAGGGAAGGGAGCAAGGCAGTGGGGAGATGGAAAGGCAAGGAGAGGTACTGGGTTCTGAATTAGAACAAGATATATTTTATACTTGTATAATTATGTCAAAATGGATTCTACTGTCATGTATAACTTAAAAGAACTAATAATTTTTTTTTAAAAAAATTGAGTTTCTTGAAATACCGTAGGAAGGCATAATCCTTAGTGATACTAAAGAACCATTTCTTCTCTTCCACATTTATGTAACTCCTTACAGAAGTTTCCTTTGCTCCTCTCTTCCTCCAATCCATAGGATTCTCTCCTGGTTCTTGCTCTTGCAGTCTCCCTTCCTCCCATTTGTCTGTAGCCTCTACTATTTTGTCTTTGTATACCCATCCTTCAGATTCTGTGTATCACCAATAACCTCCAAAATCTCCAGTCTTCAGGGAACAGAGATGGGGAGAAACTCTGCAGATGAAGGCAGGAACCTCTTAAGGAAGGGGAAAGAAGACCACCCACTTACATTTGAATATTAATCCTTTCCTTCTTTTCCTTTTCCTTCTTCCCTCCCTTCTTTTCTGTTTTTCTGTGCTGTCATATTTGAAGCTCTTTGAAGACACATATAAGGCAAAATGATTTCAAGCATCATTACAGAAATGAGGTAAATACTAATTTATTTGCCCACTTTATAATTGATGTTTACTGAATACACCGAAATGTGCTATTCGTGACATTGATTTATTCTCTCTCTCTCTCTCTCTCTCTCTCTCTCTCACACACACACACACACACACACACACACACATACACACACACATACACACACAATTTCCCTCTGGTTTACATTTGAAGCTAACCAATGCACCCAACTCAATTTGCACTGTTGATCACAGGCAAATGATTTACCAATTATTTCTAATCTTTCATTTGTAAACATGCTATTATATGAAGAATAGGGGAAATTAACCAAATAAATCAGATGTGGCAAGAAGTACAAATAAGAGAATTATAATGGTGTATAATGGTGTATTCTTCATAATTTCATCTTCAGTGATGCCTTGGAAAATGAATATACAGTATGATCAATAATTAGGTTTCTATACTCTTGTGGTAAATAAATTCTTGATACAAGTAAAGTGAAATAGAGTTTAAGTATTTTTTTAATATGGAAAACTAGTTGTAAGGGTTTAATTTTTGATAAGGAAAACAAGTGGTAACATTTTGTTGGACAGACGCTTATAAGACATTGATAATAACTACAACTTCTGACTTTTTGCTAGACACTGTGAAAAACTTTAACTATCCAATTTAGCCCTGAATCAGTCATCAATACTGATATTATTATATCCACTTATAGAGGGGAGACCTGAGGTATATATCAATTAAGTAACTGCCTATCATTTGTCACATGATTTATAAGTTATAGAGCTGGAATTCAAATCCATCTCTACCTGATATAATACTGTGCTTTGAACTTTGTGATAAGAATAAATGTGTATGTATATTATACATATCCATGTTTGTGTATATACAGATACACATAGAAATTACCCTCATAGGTGGTCTGTGATTTCAGATGGGGAGAAGATATTTAGGAGGTGGGGACTTTCTTCATGTGTTTGTAGCAATGGGGTAGATGACTACAGAACAATCTGTAACATAACTGCATGCTTAAAGGCTGGGTGAAACAGAATAGTAAAGGTGAAAACGGGACTATTTCCTGATGAATTCTTTTATGTAATTAATCATTACCTTTCCCTCCTTTCCCTGGTGCCTTCTCTCACAGTTCTCACTTGCTTATTTTCTGTTCAGAATATCATTTTCCTCTTTATTAATTCATGCTTGAATTGAATTTTCTTGCTTCAGGATTTTAAAATCTCCTTTCTCTTTTTGCCTCTCTTGACATTGGCCTCCAGTTGAATATCCTTGTTAACTGTTATGACTGGCCATTAGTGGCTTGTGCTAAAACATAAGGGCACTGGCAGAAGGTGAACTTTGTTTAGCAGGTGTCCCCATGGAAGGGTTTGTGCATAATATTACAAAATTCCCATGCAGTGATGAAGGATGCCTGTGTTTTATGGGCAGCCTGAGACCCTCACTCCTGAAAGGACAGACTAAGGAACCAGCCTGGTCATGCTTTAACACAAACCTTGTATAATACCATTTGGTACAACAAATAGTGTCTGACTTTAGTTAGTCTCGGGCGCCTCTTATAATGAACATCAAATAGCTAAATGTGTTTCAAAACCTCGGACATAAGGATGGGCCTATAATTCCACATACCACATTCTCCTTATTTGGTGGTAAGTCATGGGGCCAACACACTGTATAGTCAGGTGTATTGGTTTAGGTTTCTGATAGGGCACACTAGAAAATGATGTTGTTATGGAATGTCTCAAAACTCTGCCTTCCCACTGATAACAGGAAAACATTAGCATCACAGAATCTCACATTTGCTAACTTCCCAGAGTTTTATTGTGGTTTAGTGGATTTTTACAGTATTTAGACATGGTTCCTGATCTTCAGAAGGTACTGTTTAGTGTGGAGACAAGGCAAGCCTCTAGAGAACTGGAACATTGTAGGTAATGCTAGAAATTCCCATCAGTTGGAATCCTGTGAAGTGTTTGAGGACAGACATCATTCACATTGTGTCACAAATTCTAGCCCATTAAATGGCTCCTATTTCATCTTGGCCTAGAGGGCTTTTCTGGAGTCTGGAAAGTATACTAATCATAAACAGATTGAGTTCATTGCATTCAATAGTGCCCTAATATATTGTGCTGTAAACATAACACAACATCCAATATAACAAAAATTGTTTTCTTACTTTCTCATTTCATGGATAAGGACATTGATAGAGAAGAATAAACACTGTACATCAATTATATAATTCTGGATCTTGCTTTTTCTTTTCTTTGGTGTGCACACCACATAGCAGTGACAAAGTGAGTTTCTCTGGGAGAAATGGGAGCTCTAGAACACCTACTAGAACTCCCCTACTCATGTATGCCACCTGGGGGGCGGGACACACATTGCTCAATGGTCCCACAAAGCTTCTGATTGGCTCATGATTTAAGGACTGCACTTTGAGAACTGCTAGAAAATGGAAATGGTGCTTTCATTCTGGAGTGTTCTCCTGACTTCTGAAAAGCAGTGGATTAAGAAATGCTAAGTGTCCAATTTATGAAAAGAATTTATTACAATTTTAGGGCACCATTGATAGTGCAGAGGAGACTTAGATGTTTAAGTGGGGAGTCATAGGCCAGAAGCATTTCATCTGAGGATGCTGTCTGAAGCTTGTATTTACTTATTCTGAAGAAAGTGTTTCATTTTAATTTTTCTCCTTGTCAACTAATTTTTACTATACTAGTGAATTTTGTGGAAAACTATGGACATAATGGAATTCCACCTTATAAATACTTTGATACATATTTATAAAAATGAACATTTTCTTATAATCAAAATAGTAGTGTTGTGTCTAACAAAATGAACAATAATCGCATAGTATCTAATACTTACTCTATATTCAAATCTCTTAAAATTGTCTCTAAAATGTCCTTGCAGCTGATTTGGCCATATCAGAATCTAATTCAGGTTAACCAGTTACATTTAGGTGTTTTATCATTTAGCCCTTTTAAGGTTAGAGTACCTCTGAATTGCCAAAAAGAGAACACATGTCTTGTGGAATATATTATGTTTCTGAATTGATCCTGCATCTTTGTGGAAATATTTTGGTAAGAGCACATGTTCACCAATCTTATGTTCTCCATACTGCTTTATGTCAGGATACACATAATATTTGGGCTTCAGACCACTTGCATAAGACTGCATTTAGTTTCCTAACTGGACATTATGCTTTCTCTCTCATGGCCAGAAAGTAAACTATGTGGTGCACCCTTGGCCATACACAAATGTTTGATCCTTCCCCACCTTTTTATCTTATGGCTTTAATATCACTCAATAATTCTCGCTTAACCACCAATTTCATTAGTTTCCAAAGAGATAATTTACTAATTCTGTCTTTCTTTCTACATATGATCTGTCATTCTTCTTAAAACCAGTGCTTTTCTCACAAACTGTGGCTTTTAGTTTGCCTTAAGATGTATTTTCTACTGGAAAGCATAATCTTTCCCATAATTTGCTAGTTTTCAAAGTAAGTGATTTATTTAATGTCTCCATGTCGACAGCTGAGATACTCTAGCTCTGTGAAAGGATCATTAAGGATATGTTGATTTTCATAGGTTAAAAGCGGTTCTGTTGCTTACCATCATTATTCTGAAAACATATGCATATGACAGGAGTAAGTTGTCAAGAAGCAAAAGGACCAAAAGGACAACTAATAATGACATAAAGCAGGTGACAGTACTTCCAAGAAAACCGAAGGCCTCCGATTTTCTTGTTTGCCATTTCTGGGTAAAGCATTCAAGGAATATGTATCCAACCAGTGAAGTACTGATAAAGGAGGAGACACGCCTCATTTGAGTTGATGGGAATTCATTACAATGTGGCTTAATAAAATCAATCCTGGCTGGAGAAAGATGGTCACTACTTTTTACTAATAGAAAGAGTCAATGAAACACACAGACACACATATATGTATATGTGTGTACAAATGTATATCTGAGTGTGCAAATGTATATCTGTGTGTATATGTACATGCACACGCACATAGTTATATGTATGTGTGTGTATGCATGCATGCACTTGTATGGAATAAGAAAACTTTAAGGAGGAGGTGCTGGGGATATAGCTCAGTGGTAGAGTGCTTGCCTAACAAGCATGATGCCCTGGGTTCAGTTTCTGGTCCTGCAGGGAGTTGTGGGGTAAGAAAGAAAGAAGAAAGAAAACTTTAAGGAGGATGTAATCTTTGCAATGTGTTTTGTTGGAACTTATTTTGGGAATGGGAATGGTGATGGTGGAAGAAGTGTTGTTCTTTATTGTATTTATAACCATGCTGAGCTTGCAAAGAGAAAACAGACTAAAGTAATTAGATGAATGTAGTAAAGCAGTTAAATGTAAACATAAGGAGAATGATTTATATGGAAGTCTTCAGCATTTTTCTCTCTCCTGGAGTTTATTTGGATAAACAAAACAAAACAAAAACCAAGCACTGCCGATTTAGAAACCATTTCCTGTTACCTCAGGTTGAAGTAAAAGTGCCAAATTATTTTGGTAAGGCTGCTGGCCATAGTTATAGTCATAGGTTTTAGTCATGTAGGTCCAAGTAGTTAAACTAGTACCAGATGTTTTGGATTTATCTCTCTTGGTTGTTGCTAATGCTTCCTTTTGGACAAATCTCAGGCACAGGGACATGAATTGTCTTTGATTTCTGTTCGCTGATTGTCTAAAGAATGTGACCACGATGGATTTGTGGATATAAAGCATACAGTCCTTCTACCTTTCTGCTCCCTTTGTAGGAGAGGCAGGTAAGACACAGGACTCTGGCCTGCGTGAGATTTCACAGCAAATGCCACCAGGTTGGACCAGATGTACCTTTCCTAGGATCCTTACCCCTGGTCACCTCCTGCTGTATTCACATAACACCCAAACCATGGTGACACCTTCCATCTCTGCTGGTGTTTTCCCATCCATTTCCTGCTCTGGAATAAGTTACTTATTTTCAGAAATTCATGCAAAAGTAACATCTTGAGAGAATTTTTCAGGATGAATTTTCTAGATACATAAGATTTGTCAGTGTGGAAAGTGGAGGAAAATGGCATATTTAAGAAGAAAAATAGCATAGATAACATCATTTCTTGATCTAGTAACATTTACTGAACACTTTCAAGGTATCATGAAGCATAGCTCTCTTACACAATCAAATATGATATCTATTTTCTACCAGTTGTCTTATTCACAGATCATGAATCTTCAAAGCAACTAGGTCTATAAGCAAAAATGAAAGAATGCTTTGCTCTTGTAGATACAATCCTCAATTTAGCCTTACCACATTCAAACAATAAGATAGCAGATTCAAAAATGCTTCCAAGTCTCAGCTTATTCCCAGATATATAGGCCTTGTGTTTTTTTCATTCATATTTAAATGCTTATTTATTTATGACAAAGAGTTCATGGTATTGCATAACTTTATAATAAATAATTCAGTGATTCATGTAACTCTTTGCTAAATTCACTTCCATGTGCACATTTTATCTTTTTTCCAAGGTTAAAACTTGAGTTAATTTATGATTGGTTTAAGGCAAGAGAAAAAGGAAGCATGAGACACTTTGCAACTTGGTGGATCCTTCAGACGCAATAAACAGGGTAACTAAATTGGTAATTCCAAGAACCCTGCAGTTATTTTTAAAACAAAATTTTTTTAGGTCTCTAAAAATAAAAAATAAAATCCTATCCCTGAAATCAATTAGTTGTGTCTCACAGCCAGTAAAGTCTTTCATTGGAGGTTTTCTATGTGTGAGTTATGTCGACTTCAAAAGGAAACTTCTGCAATGAGGGATGAAATATAATTTTAAGAATTTTAATTCTGTTTCAGTTCAGCACCAGAGGGCAATTGTATTTAATATTCTCTGCATTGGCAGAAGTCTTTGGCTACAGATAGCCATGACTATTAAAAATATGAAAGTTTAATTAGAACTATGTGGGGTTTCTTGATCAAAGGTTGTGATCTTTCTGAATTCTTGTTCCTTCATTAAAAAAAGAAAAAGTTTCAATGTTTTTATACCTTGAATAAAAAACAATACAGTGTAAATCAAAGGACTATTTTATTTGATCGTATTATATATATATATATATATATATATATATATATACAGGATTACTAGATATGAGGAAGAATTATCAGTTTTAAAATCTTCTAGAAACTTCTAGAGATTGTTTAGGATTTGAAAATGTCTCCTAGGAAGGATTGCTTATGCTTCTGCAGAGACAAGAAAATATAGTCATGAATGCCACAAAAGACGAACTCTGTACGCCCATGCTTTGTTTATGCCTCTTCCAACAGGGCTCCTTCTGGCTCCTGACTTTTCCCATTCCTGAGACCTGGGGCACACAGAGATGTTGATTCAATGTTTCTTGTCTTTATTCTGATGCTAAGAGGAGATGTTTCTTGATCTTATAAACAGGTGGTGCCAGTACCCTATATCTCCTGGAGCATAGCTCATAGCATACAGCTGTGGAAGACATCGTAACCCCAGGACATGAACCCAGCCCAAGGCAGAACAAGTCTGGGAATTGCAGATTCTAGGCTTGGGAAGGTCTTTTAAGTTTAGGAATTTAGTATTTCCTCTTTCCCCTACACATTACTTTCCCTGTGTGGTGGTGAAATCTATTTTGACTTCACAGAGTTCTAAAATATTTTTGAAGACACTGTAAGAAAATTTATCTCTCCAATAGCCCTACATGGAGAATTAGATGATCCTGAGGTGCTTTTCAGCTTTGGTAGTCTATGATCCCATAGTACTGAGGGTCTCTCTTTAAGTCCAAGTGGGTCAATAGGACACAGTCATTTATTTGACAGACATTTTATAAAATGCCTAGTAGATGGTACCAGATACTGCTTTAAGTGTTAGACATACAGAAATAAATAAATAAAAATCCCTGCTCGCAGAATTTATTTTCTATAAGGAGAAGAAGAAATAGCTGCAAAACAAAATTTTTAAAAAGTATGGTCTTTTAAATGGTAACAAGTGCTATGGAAAACAATTAAAGCTATGTAGGACATTTCCAACTTAAAATTGGGTGTTGAGGAAAGTCTTGTTAAGATGGTGACTTTGAATAATTCTGAAGGAGGTGGAGATGAAGTAGCTGTATTTCAGAGAAGAGAATTCCAGGAAGACAGAAGAGCAAGTACAAAATCCTAGAGTCAGAGTTCTTGAGGAATAACAAGGAGGTGGGAAAGTAACAGCAACAAAATTGGGTAGTCTTGTGCAGGAAATCATCATAATAACTTTGGCTTTTGTTCCTACAGAGCTAGGATGGTTTTTAATAGAGGAGACATACTCTAACTACTTGTTTCAAGGATGACCTCAGCTGTTGTATTGGACGTAGGTCAACAGGAGCCAGGGGCACAAGCTGGGAGGGCAGTTAGGAGGAAGCTAAGTAATAAACCATATGGGTGGGCTGCATTGTGTAATAAATAATGTGGACGGTTTAGAGCAAGCTGGCATCAGTAGAAATGGTAAGAACTCTTCAGGTTCTGATGTACTATGAAAGGTGAAGAGCAGATGCAGTCTGCTAAAGGTTTAGATGTAGGGTGTGAAAGGACTCAAAGGTGACTGATTGCAAGGGTTTTTGTTTGAGCAACTAGAAGCTAGAGTTGCCACTTGCAGAGGTAGATTAGAACCTGAGTCTCTCGATAACCAACAGTGTGACTTTGGGTAAGTAGCTTAAGCACAATGTTCACCCCCACCTTTTTTCACTTATTAAATGGGATAACTTAATCCACTTTGTAGTTGATATAAGAATTAGAGATAATATATAAAAGCCCTTGCATGGTGCCTGATACTGGGGGGCAGTTAATAATAAATAGAATTCTTATCAGTAATGTTCTTTGGGAACAAAAGAACAAGTCTTGGTTTTCTTCCATGGTAGGCCTTCAGATATTTGGAGATAGTTCACATGATTCTTCTGAGACTCCTAAGAATGATTCCCATAGTCTCTCCTCCTGGAGGCTGGGTAGTTTCTGTAATTCTCTTTGGTGCATTTACATTTGAACAATTCTCCTAGTTTATCAAAGAAATAGAGAAAGATTAGAAAAGGACTTCATTTTTCAATAGTGGGGTAAATGATCAGAAAGCCACATGGGAACAGCTTTCATTCCCTCCCACCTGCCAGTAGCAATCAGGAATGAAGAAGCTTCCTGTTTGATATTCAGGAAGCTATGTGTGTTATGAAAGTGGGGATTCATTATTTACATGTATTTTCTTTTATTCAGTAATCCTTTATCATATCCCAGTGCCATCATGCAATTTTTGTGGAAATAAAGTTTTAACACCTCCAAGTTTTAAAACCAATCCCATCCAGCCACAGTTATAAATATTTGTGGTTCTGAGATACTGGTATGATTCCTGATGGTTGTCACTTACAAAAACATTGTCAGCTGCTCTGGCTTTTCTGGCTTCCCAGTCCTATGAACAGTATATGTGAGGGGGAAAAAAATCTCAAAAGGATGAAAACATGAGAAAATGAATTCTATTTGGCTTGAGAACTACATGTGGAAAGCCAGATGGTTGGAGCAAAGGCCTAAATATGAAAGAAAAAGTGGGAGATCATACAAAAAGTGGAAGATTAGAACTTGTCTTTAGTCCTTATATATTTTTTAAATTAAAATTTAGGAGACTCAATCAAATAAGTTCTTAAAGTTCTACCTAGCACCAAAACTTCACACTCTGTTTCCATCCTTCTGATGCCCTCTCAAAGCCCGGTAAAAGTAAACATTAACATTTCACCTACTGTAGTGAAGACTGTAGCCTTTGAAAGCTTTTCATGAATAATCTAACCTCAAGGGTCATTCTGTACTTAGCAGACAGGCATGGCCCAAAATTTTAAGCTGTTGGTGAAGTGAAGCAAGGAATGAAAGTTAAAATGTGGAGAAGACAACGTAGAGCTTCTATGCAATGCAGTATGGATTGTCAGTGTTAATAAACATTTCAATGTTCTTTATCCAGAAAAAAGACTTTACAGATTTACCTGAAAAATACAATAACATTATGATGCATCTAAATTATCTAGTGTAAGTTCTGGAGTATAGCATACATCCAACGGGTGCAGTTAAAAGGCAATAGCAGTAGTATTTTTATTTTTTAATGTCTTCCCAGTGCGGTGCTTCTTGATATTCATGGAGAGCTGGCCAGTCTATTAGGCCCCTCAAAGTGCACAGCAACACTGACTTAACTTGCTAATAAACTGGAACTTCACACCTGCTCCCAGTCATCCCCAAGAGGCTCTGTGAAGTAGAAACACAGCTGAAATGGCCCGGGGATTGCTGGCTGCTTTTAAAATCCTCAGCTTTCGTGTTGGTCACACATATATTCACACTCTCAAATGAAATATGTTCTTTGTGCAAGAGCAAAGAGGGTGAGTGAAGCTGGCAGCACAGCTCACAGATGCTTCTATGCTTTTCATTCCCCCTTCTTAATTTCTATTTAAATCTAGAAAGGCATTAATCTGTGACTTTCTCTATACATTATTAGTGAAATGCTGAGTGTGGACAGCAATTCTGAGGCAGTCTGGGGAGGACTTGGTAGACAAGGTCTGGCTGGAAGGCCAGGAGAGCAGGAGGGTGCTCACATGCAACCTGGGTGTACTCTGGGTGCTTGCCCTGGAGCCTGTGTGCCAACTCCCATGCTTCCTCTTGGCACTGCTTTTCTAATGGGGTGGGTTAACATTTCTATCCTCACTCAGAATTTATCTGTTACTGCTTGGTATTTAATTATTTCTATTAGTAAGTTCAGATTTATTTTAATAGTCTACATATAAGCTTCTAAAACGATTTTAGAAAAACCAAAAGTAATAGTCTGAAGCAATTCCTGGAAATAAAAAAAAAAAACAACCCACATGTTCTAGCAATTGTTATTTTCTCCTTTAATATTTTCTCATTTTAACTAAATATTGAAATACACAAAGAATATAGTGTATGAATGTGCTTGTGTATATATGAATGTAAACTTTGTTCTTCAGCAAGTAGCTGGCACTTGTCACCAATTTTCATTTTACTTTCTTGCTGTGATGACCACAAATCTCTTTTCCTTACCAGAATGTAAAATCCCTGAGGAAGGAGTTCCTTTATTCATTCTCTGCTATATCTCAAGTTCTTTTAATACCACATATTAAGTACAAGATTGAGCACAGAATAGACCTAGGTTTTAGGTAATCAACAAATACAGGTCAAGAATTACTACTTCTAAAGGATAAGTGAGACCATCCTAATCTGTTTTGAGAATGAATACTACAGACCTGGATAAATCATAAATCATAGAAGCTATTTGACTCACAGCTCCAGAGGCTGGCAAGTGCAAGATGAAGGGGCCCCGATCTGGTGAGAGTCTTCAGGCTGTGTTGCAACGTGGTGGAAGGGTGAGGGCACACATGCCAGGCAGAGAGAGGAAAACAGGTCTAACTCATCCTTTGCATTAGCAATGCATTTTCTTGACAACTAACTCTCTCTTGTTATAAAGGCTTTAGTTTCTTCAGGGGAGCAAAACCCTCATGACCTGTTTACTGCTTCAAAGTTCTACCTCTCAATACTGTTACCATAGCAATTACTTTTCAACATAAGTTTTGGAGGGGGCATTCAAATCACAGCAGAAATACTTGCATGATGGCCCTTAATTTGAATATACATTAAAAGAGGATTAGAAATTTGCAAAAAATTCGAGTTATTAGTAGATCTTCAGAGATGTTGGGTGCCAGTCCAGGGTAGAGCCCAGGAATCTGCATTTTATAAAGCAGCACTCCCCCTGCTGCCTTCTCACAAATGATCCAGAGACAGTGGTTCATTGATCCTCACTTCAAGAATCACCTACTTAGTGCTTTATTTAATATGATATACTGAATGATTGAACTTAGTGACTTGTTTCTCTTCTCATTCCACTTTGCATTAAGTTTCATTAACAGTACATTAATGGAAAACACTTTTGGTCCTATTCATTTCTTTATCCCCTAGTTTAGAAACACAAGAGTTTGGACAGTGGTTATAAAAAAAGAACCTTCCATTTATTAGAAAAAAATAAAGAGTTGTAGCAACTGACATCAGGAAACAGGGCCAGGACACATTATGATTATCCAGGAGGGGGTGGGGAGGGAGAGAGGGAGAATGAATTAGTACATCTGCCTGGAAACAGCAAAGACAGGGAAAATGAGATTTGTATTAAGAGCTAAAGGATGTCAGGCAGTCAGAAGGGTATAGTGACAGAAGCGAGGAAAGGGGAATCCACCAGTTTAAAGGCTTCTGGTCAATGCCCAGGAGCATATCTTTCTCTTGAGCATAGGGGATTGTGCCTGGGATTTAGCCAGAAAGAACCTGGCATCCCCAAAGGTTCAGAAATAGGGAAAATGGTGGTCTAGCCTGAGTGTGGGAACAGACTGGAACAACAACAACAACAACAACAACAACAACAACAAAACATCTTGAGTACTTCAATTTGCCCAGCTGGACTCAGTGAGTAAGCTGGGTGGTAATTGGCGATCTGACTGTGTGCTCTTTAAGCTCTGAAACTTTTGCCCACTAGAATAAATTTTGTTTTATATTTGTTCATTTATTTTCATTTTGGAATGACTGGTGGATATAGAAGAAGGTAAGGACAAGGAGCATGGAGGCGAGACTGTGGTTTCAAGATTGCCTTATAAAGTAGAAACAAAACAAAACAAAACAAAACTTCTTTTGACCTTAGGAGTGAAACCAGTAAGTAATGAGGAGGGAAATTTTGTGTGTGCCTCAGGTAGTTTAGCACAGGGCTGTCAAGATGTGCTAATTGAGCATCTGAATGGATGACTGATGACTGGGAAACTCTTGCCTAGAAGCAGTGGGTGGGGACACAAGATCATTTTTTATTTTTATTTTCTGCACATTCCTTTCACAACTTATATAGTCCAGATGGTTCCATGAACCAAGGATGTGAAATTTGATAAGAAATTTAAGTTCTCTGAATATATGTATTCTTTTGCTTGTCTCTTAGTACTTTAGAGAAACACAAATTGCCTTTATAATGAGTAGTAATTAACATCCATACCAAAATCACAGGACACATCCTAACTCTATAATTCAATATACAAATAGATCCTTAATATAAATTAAAGGCAGTTGTTTATAAAACACTCATTTCATAGTTAAGTCATGGCAGCTAAAAGTTCTTGTCTTCCCAGGACTTGCACTCAAGTAAAAACAAAACTATAGTTTAGGATTAAGAATTAAAGGTGTCTGTGTAACCTTCTGAATGGAAGATTATAGAAAAATTTCTTAAACTAGATTATACCAAAACATGTGGAATGAATGAGCATGTTCCCACTGGGCATATGTATAGGAGTGGCTAATGTAGAAAGTTATAGGCCAAGCCAACACAAAATGATTTTCCACATAATTTTGGCTTGGGCATTGGAAATAGCTATCACTATCCCAGTGGAGGTTAAATACATTATGCACTTTTGTATTCTCTTGAAAATTAATTTTAAATAGAATCTCTCTTCATTTATTGTGCAAAATGCTCAGAATCCTCTGGCAGACACTGTGCTAATGAAACATGGGAAATAAGTTAGATAGGACTTAGCTTTCCAGGATCTCAAACATTGTGAGGTAGAAATCTGTAGGGGGTAAGTGGAGGCTCAGCTCAGGTGCCATGAGTGCTTCCAGGAAACCTATGCCATACCCAGCTGGGGAAGTCAGGAATGGCTTTGTAAAAAGTGTGAGATTGGAGCTGGACCTAGGATTGACATAATCAGACAATCATAATATGGGTAGCTAACTTGAATTCTAGATAGAGAGATTCTAGTAAGGCTGAAGACAGTGAAACAAAAGTAACAGGTTCTATTTGGGCCTGACCAATGAGTAGGCTGGTTTACTTGAACTAAATAAATCTAAGAAGAAGCACAGTTGGAAAGAGAAGATGAAGAGGTATTTGAGCAAATATATTAACTGAAGAACAGCTTTTTAAAAAATTCCTAATTTTTTATTGGTGCATTATAGTTGTATATATTGATGGGATTTGTTGTTACATATTTGTACATGCACACAATATAACAATATAATTTGGCCAATATCATTCCCCAGAATTTCCTCTCTCCCTCCCTGGTCCCTTTCCTCTACTGATCTTCCTTTGATTTTTAGGAGATCCACCTCCACCTTTGTTCTTCTTTTTCCTCTCTAACTTCCGCATATGAGAGAAAACAGATGCTCTTTAACCTTCTGAGTTTGATTTATTTTGCTTAATATGATGGTCTCTAGTTCCATCCATTTTCCTGCAAATGCCATAATTTCATCTTTCTTTATGGCTGAATAACACTCCATTGTGTATATATACCACATTTTCTTTAACCATTCATCCATTTGATTACTTAGCCTAGAAACTTGAGTAGCAGTCGAATTAGGGGGAGAGAACACTCTAAAAAGAATTTGGTAAAATGATTGCCTAATTTACAATTTGTAGAGTAGGCAACAAAGCTAAGAGGGTCTGGTGAGTAGATGGTGGACTGAGCCAGTTTTAGGAAAAATAGCAACTTGAGATGTGATCACTCCCAGAAGACCCTGGCATGGTGTCAGCAAGGTGACAGGGATTGTGTGTAACTGTGACCAAGTAGGGAGCACTACTTCTGAAGCGGGCAGCTGCTGTGCAGCTCCAGCCACTTGTTGCTTTGTGAAAATTGATGTCTGCTGTGGCTGAATACTCAAGAGAAACTGGAAGTTCATATTTTATGTTGGCAAGAAATTCAATTTTTTTTTTTTTTAAAGTGGACCTCAGCATTATGTGGGCCAAATAAAATAGGTCTGCAGACATTTGGTTTGAGACCTCTGATGATTACTTAGGGGCCCTTAAAGAAAGGTGGAATAGGGAAAGGGCTCTCATTTGAAAAAAGAAATCAAAGCACAGCATTACTAAAAGTTGCAGGAATAGCAAAGACCTGTGTGGAAAACCCACAGCTTGTTTGACTATTTGTTTAATGTCTGTCTCAGCATACTGTAAACACCTGGAGAATGGAGAGCCTCCCTTTTCTGCTCCCTAGTATCTGCACAGTGCCTAACATAACATGGCATACAGTAAGTACTTATTAAATAGACATTATTCTTAGAAATTTACTCCTAAGTTTTGTGAAAAGTGCTAGATTCTGTGTTTTTTCTTATTTTAAATGAGGGAGGAAAATATTGATGTATGGACTATTATATAATGACTTATAGTTTAATTTCATCACATCTGTATGTCATTAATGTACATCCTTTTTGTTTTCATCTAATCACCTTCATATAAATTATCAGAAAATACTTAGAGTATACAGCCTAAAAAATGTGCAATCTCTATCTGTGATCACAGTCACCTCTAATCAGGTGCTTCAGTGTCTTCTCAGCACCTACTGAGTAAATTCTAAACTCAACAGTCCAAAACTGCTTCCATGATCTGACTCTTGAATATTTTCTCAGCTATGTCTTCTTTTTTTCTGTTTCCTAGTCTCAGGATAAGTGTGGTTCTTGGTAGCTGGGAACTGGTTCAAGGAAGACTGCCTCAGGGCCTCCTGTTTATAATTGATAGTGTTCACAGAAAGATAGCAGAGACTAAGATGTGGGCTATGATACCAGATGTTAAAATAATCAAGTGAAATTGGGCAAAGACTCATGATAGAGTTTAATGTTGTCAACTTTGGATATGTATATATCATTGGTATTCCAAACTAGAGTTGTGGATAATTGCCCTTTGTAGATATAAGAACTAACATATAAAGACAAATTATTTTAAAATCGTTTGTTAATGCCCAGAGTTTGGTTGGTTAAACACTTTTTATTTCCAGTCTTATGGTTAAATATTCTATTCATAATTACGTTAGGCAATAGTCATATAATAGGAAGAATGGATGAAAACTTTATAGTAGAAAATATCTTTTATTTTCGACATGTTCTTTTATCCATTTTCTATGTTAGTCCAAGTGGTGACTAAGAAGTACCTACATTAGAATAACCTGGAATATTTGTTGAAAACAGATTCTTGAAATATGCCATAAAGATAATGAATGTAAATTTCTAAAAGAATCTCAGGATTCTACATTTTTACAAAGTTGCCCAAACTGTCCTGATGCATGTAAAATTTGAAAACCACTCTTCAAGGGTATCTGGTGAAGCGAGAAGTGGCACAATTTATTGTAAGTGGGTGGTCCCCCTGTTCTCCTGTTCTTTCTTTCCCTATACTAGTGTAGAGCCAGCTCCACAAAAATGCTACCCCCTGGAAGTTTGGTCAGGGAATATCTGTGCAAACACCTGCATACCAGATGGGCACATCTGTAGAGCTTGTACTGCTGATCCAACTTCAGCACATGTCATACGCCACTGGCTTAATTCATAGTGAATTGAAAGGATGATGAGGATTTCACACTGAAATCTTAAGCACACCAGTCTTTTGTGTTCATTTTTTTTCTCTCTCTCTACTGACCTTGATTTGCAGTCATTTCCTTTCTCATGATCAAGAATAGCTGAGCTGATGAGTGTGGACCTCATCTAGCTGAAGGCATTTTGCTTTGGGAGAATTGGTCATTTATACAAGTAGCCTCAAGAGGATGGTGTCACTATTTGCAGGGGGAGTTGGGCCATTTGTTTTAATAGGTCATTTTTCTACTAAAACCACTCAATGATTTAAGATTCACTAATTACTGAGTATAAAAGTATTCACAGCTGAACTAATTTCTGGAGGTAGAATTGTGTTTTCTTCTTGTTTCTATTTCTTTCTTTCTTTTTTTCCTAGTGCAAGTGACTTAAGTATCAGATGATTATTTTCAATCACCAGTATGAAATATCAGGGACAGGTCATATAATCTTCTGGTCAGGCAAGCATGAAATATATCTAGTTTTCTTTTCTTTTCAACTGTTCATTCCCTCCATCTATTCCCTTTCCCCTCTAGTAGATTTAGAGGGAAGTATACTGCATTAAAGGATGGGAGGAATTACAAATAGATTGGAATCAAAGAGAATCAAGAAGCTCTCTATTAGAAATGGGGGGCTGGAGGGTGTAGCTGAGTGGTAGAGCACTTCCCTAGCATGCATTGGCCCTGGGTTCCATCCTAAGCATTGCAAAAAGAAAAGTTATGGGTCAGAATCAGCTCATAGGTAAGAGGTTGGGAACTGGTGCATGTTGTTTATCTATCTATCTATCTATTCATCCATTCATCCTTACATCTATGTCCATCTATATAGATATCATATCTATTGTTATTTGTATAAAAAAGGAAAATAAGTCCCCACAAGATTTTTTGAAAGCAGTACCATAAAATATTCTGACAAACTATTTTAATAGTATACACACATTAAATCAAGATAAGGATACACAGAGCTTTTCTTTTACTGTTAAGCCACTCTATTAACTGCTTTGACCCTCGTGAAAAACCTACAAGGTAGGGGCTTCACCCATTTTATGGGTTAGTAACTGAGGCTAATGAAGGTTGACTAACTTGCTCCAGGTTGTACAGCAGTGCCAGAATGAGAGTTTGGGTAATCTGGCTCCACATTTTTCACTACTGCCTTGTAAGTGCTAGAAGGGGCAGTGAGAGAAGCCCTGGCTGTTAGGGATTCATGAATTCTGATAAAGAAAAGAGGACCTGGAGACACTCTAAACAGAAAGGAGTTTAATGTCTAGCGTGAATTGACCAATCTGGATTGACATAAAAGGAAACTCTCCATTACAGTATCGTATGTTTAAATTCGGCCCTTCACTGAAAAGTGTGGTATTAGGAAAAAGCAAGAACAGCCAAATTATTTGTGATAACTGTGCTGGTGTTGTCCAACAATGCTGCTTTAAATCTCCATGGGCACAAGATTGTGCATTCTAAGTAAAACTGGATAAACATAAATGATACCCATCATGTATGTATACCATAAAACTCAGTGAAATGTGATTGCCATTCATCTCTTTCCTTGCTGCACAGGGATGAAAATGCTGAGCTTTTGTTAGTCACTTGGAAAATATCCCATAAAGAGGCACAACCTGTTACTAATGACCTCTTATCCTCTCTGGTAGACTGTTGTCAAAGTCTTTATTATTGTTTGCAGAACTAGTGCTCTTTGGGTCTCCAGAAATATTGGCCTCTATGGTGAGTTGGGTGGTGGCTTTGGAACTGCAGCAAAGGAGCAGATATCTGAAGTGAGCAGTTAGGCATTCTGCAGAGCTGTCTTGTCTGTGCTGACTTTGCAGTCTCCACAATAGACCCAGCCACACAGCCCCAGCAGGAATTTCCTATTTGAATCCTTTTATTCTTGCCAGAGCAAAACCTCTCAGAGTTCCGCCCAGTGTGTTGCAGGTGTGGCACAATTAAATAGTATGGGCAGCATCAGACAGACACTGTATTCACTGAAGTGCCCATCAAAAAGTGTCCTTATCCTTCCAACAAGGGGAACGAAGAGCTGTAGAATCTACAGTTGCTCATACCTGGCACTCAGTGGATTTTCTAGGTCCTTAGCTATGGACTGGAATATCTTTAGGGGCATGCTTTTATAGAAATTTATGGAATAACAAATAACACCTCCCCCTTTCCTTTCCCAGATCTTTATCTATTGCTTTTAACCCCCAAAAGTTTCTTTATGTCTTTTCCCCTTTTCTTTTTGATTCCACCCAATTTTTTTTTTTGGAAAACATTTTGAAATAATGAAAGAAAAACAATCATATCATTGTATAATAATATAGTCATCATTCTCTGTGGACAATCTTTATTTTTTCTTTCATTTAAAAAAATTGATGCATTATAGTTGTACATAATGATAAGATTTATTGTTACATATTTGCACATGCACACAATGTAATTTTGGCCAATATCACTCCCCAGAACTTCCAGAAAAACTTTTTTTTTTTTTTTTTTTTTTTTTTTTTAAAGGATGAGAATGAGGTTTTACTAGCCTGTTTGGTCATCAGGGTTATAACTAGTTAATTGTGTACTGGATTCATCCATGTCAGGAAACTCAAATGAAAAATAATTTTGATGTCACAGGAATGAATGAAGTTGTGGTTGGGAAAGCCCCAAACTTTTAATTTCTCAATCTCCTTTTCTGTTTTTGTGTCTTTAAAACTCCTGAAGGAATTAATTTATTAGATCCTTTATAAACAATAAGTTGAGAAGAGAATGCTATTGAAAAGTTACATAGAAGTTTATCAGAGTCATTTTAAACATGAATATATGCAGTAGCGTACACTATGGATTTTTAATGACAGTGAGTTTCTGTGTGATATATTATTTTGTGGACGGAGGTTCTGTTTTAACTAATATATTTCCTTATCAGAATGTTAGTGAGCCTCATGACTGGGTCATTTTCTGGAATGGCAAATAGATTTAGCATGATGTTCAACCATGTAACTCCCCAGTGAGTATCTTTTTCCATCTTGGAGAAAGCCTCTTCAGATACATGAAAGTCATGCCTGAATCTTCATGCCTGAGTACTAGCTGTTTGAAGAGAAGGAAAGAGGGAGGTGGAGGAAGTCCTGGGTCAACAGCACATTTCCTATGTGTTTTTCCAGTGGTGGGGGCATACTTTCATGGATCTGAAAAACACAGGAGGCTTTGGAATCTATAAGTCTGTCATATGCTTTTACTTTGTTATTTCACATATGGAAAGTTCTGGAGTCCTTGGAGGCCAAACCAGAATCCAAAGCTTAGGACTATATGCAATTCTTGAATGAAAGTGGAAACATCCAATCCAAACTAGCTTGTTTAGTTATTGGCATATGTGATCCAAAGCAAGGAAAATTATCATAGATAATACAAAATCCAAAGGGTGTGATGTTGTTCCTTTATTTACAAAAGCAATTGAGAGGACATATTTGGTTCACAGTCCATGGTTTACAGCCACTACTCTGGTCACATGGCATGGGGATACAGTAACATTCAATATAAAATTTACATACTTTTATTGCATTTGCAGTGGTTTGGTGTTTCTATCAGTGATGTAGCACAGAAATAGTTAGGGTTTTTTTTTTTTTTTGTGTGTGGTACTGGGGATTGAACTCAGGGACACTCGACCACTGGGTCACATCCCCAGACCTTTTTTGTATTTTATTTAAAGACAGGGTCTCAGTGAGTTGCTAAGTGCCTTGCCATTGCTGAGGCTGGCTTTGAACTCGCGATCCTCCTGCCTCAGCCTCCCAAAGTGCTGGGATTACAGGCATGCGCCACCGTGCCCGCCTAGAAATAGTTAGTTTTATCTTATCTGTACTTCCAAACAATTGGTAGAGAATGTTTATATACCAGTGTCAGAAATATTCTGAGACTGTGTAGGGCTAAGCAGAAATACATGTCATAATCAACTAGCAATTTTGAAAGTAGGCAAAGAGGGGGATGAAGCACATAGATAATGTTCTATATAATTTCTACTTTAGAATGTAGGCCTGATGCAGTCTCATCTTCCCTCACACACAGACTTCTTCAGTGTTTCTGGTTTGATTATTTTCAAGGGCCTAACAAATATCCAACATTTCTAAGGTATGATACAATCCAATCACTCACTTTTTAAAATTTTCAGACAGAAGTGAGAGAATCACTTAAAATGTTTTATCAGGTAGCATCAATTAACACCAGAATTAATCCATCTTAGGAAATGCAGTTATGCATCACTTAAGGGTAGTGACAGTCTTTGAGAAATTCGTCATTTGATATTTTGTCACTGTGAAAACATCATGGAATATAATTACAGCTATGATGTCATTAGGCTATATGATCTTATAGGACCATTTTCCTATATGCATCGACTGAAATGTCATAATGGGATGCATGACTGTGTTTTGAAATATGATACTTATTACTTACTTTTTGATATGTGGAAAGGGCTACCATATTATATATATACATATATATATGTATGTATATATATATGTTTTTTTTATAAGACTTCCTTTAGTTCTTATGATTTTTTGTATATATTTATCTGCGGTACAGTCTCACTAATCTAATTATTTTTCCTTTACTGGAGAAGGCCAAGCCATTTTGAAAGCCACCAGGAGGAGACAGAACTTCAAGTTGGGTGTTTCGGAATTCGTCTGTGGTGAACAGGCACCACCTACAGCTGTGTAGGACCCAACGGTACTTCTTGAAAACGTCATCCAGGGGAAGCAGTGTTAAAAACTGGATAATCAGTGCTTAGAGTCCAAAGGGAAGGAAATCTTGATCACTAGTCTCTCCAAATTGAAATTTACCCCCCAAAAGAAGAAACATATGAAATATCTCTTCAGGATTCCCATGAGTCATAGCCAAAGTTTAACTTTATTTATTTATTTATTTATTTATTTATTTTTTTTTTTTGCAGTTCTATCAACAGTAGTTGTGTGAGCAGAAGATGAGGGAGAAAGAAACCCATGGTTCCTTTAAGTGGGACTTGGCCTTTAACCAGTGTTATGATCAGTTAATGTATTGATATTTTTCTTTAAAAAGTAAGTTTAAAAAATTAATAATGTATTAAATTATCTTTTTAAATATTTTCTTATGAATTAGATTAGAAAGCTCTGAATGTGATATGAGTAAAAGGATGGGGATAGAAAAGAGAGAAGTGGTTTGAGATTGGAGTTCTTATTCTAGGCTGGCTTCAAGGAGAATTTTAAAAGATACCTGAAACTTTATGCAATACCTTGTATTTGGATATGTGTGTGTTTATGGACATGTAATGCATATTTTAGGGTTACATGTTAGCTTTTAAAAGTGAGAATTATTTAATCTGTAGATTGAATTCTTATCCAGAGAGGGTAGCCTGAATAACTGGAATTGCTGGGACTGAGGACTGAGAAAGAGTAGGGGCAAAGTGAAAATGGATATTAATTAAGGAAAATATTTGGTACTTTGTAAGCTTGCCCAGGGGTAGCCCTGATCATGGCTGCATGATTTTAGGTTGCAGAACCAAAGAGGAACAATGGCAGTCAAGGCAAGCTTTTCTTGGAAATCGGTGACATATGACTGCTTCCCTCTTTTTCTGTTGTCAGGAGAACAGCTGGCACACCCTGGAGAGGCCCTGACAGTGAACGATAGCCCAAGGACAAGGCACCAGCTGAAAGCCAGCTTGGCTGCAAATTAGAGTATAATGGCAGAGTGGCTTCTGCTGCGAGGCGATTTGCATCAGAGCCCACCAACAATGCATGTTCTGTAGAGCAGGCTTTTGTACAAGAAGGAAGACAGAAATACTGCATTTCTAAATAATTTAGAAGAGGATTCGCCAAAGGAAGAGGAACAGAAATAGGAAACTTGTCTGTTTTTAGGTAATGCTATATAGAATACCGATTTTGTACAAAAAAGAACATTTATATTTTACCCTTGGTTGATCTGTATAAAATTCACCTTCATATACTTGCTAGTTGTACTCACATAGTGCTTTGCTCATAACTAAATTATAGGATGATATAAATGCAGTGCTTAGACATGTATTTCATTAAGTATGTATTTATCATGCTTAAGTATGTTTTCTCAAAGATCAGGTAGCTGTGGTTTTCATATCAAAATCCTGCATTTTATGAATTCCATGCATATATAACCAAACCTTTGTTTTAAGAAATGTACAAGTGGCTGAACCTTGTGGAAGAACTCTGATAACATAAAATAGCAGAGAAGAGTTCCAATGTAAGTTCAGTGAAATTTTGTGACAATGGAGACAGAAAATGCTGAAGAAAGAAAAAGTTGGAAAGAAAGTAGTTGGAAGGAAAGTAGGTGGAAAAGGAGAGAAAAGAGAACCATTCATTCAAGTGATATTAATATTCAACTTGGAGGGACAGACATTCCATAAGGATGTTCATTGCAACTATTAACAAGACAATATAGGATACTGGGTGAGAGATAAACATGCCCAATAAACAATGGTATTTTGTTTATGTAAGTATGAAGTTCTGCTAGCATTGTACATAGATATGTAGTAATTTTCAGTGCCTGCTATGCCCAGATTGTCTTTCATCTGTAGTTTCCATTTAAAAAAAAAAATTGTAGTTGTAGGTGGACAGAATGCCTTTATTTTATTTATTTATTTTTATTTGGTGCTGAGGATCGAACCCAGTGCCTCATACATGCTAGGCAAGCACTCTACTACTGAACTATAGCCCTGGTCCCTAGATTTCCTTTTATAACCTTCAGTGCTTAGCTCAATTTTCCATACAGAAAAATGCTGCATAGGTGTAAAACAAATGTCGCACACTAAAATTCTTTGTGATCAGTCTGATCCCATCCACTGTTCATGTTTCACTTCTGCCTATACTCATTCCTACCCTCCTCCCCCCAGCAGGAATCCATGCCCTTCCCAGTCTGTTCTATACCCATTTATACTTCAGCACAGTATCTCCCATACTCTATAAGGTCTCCTCTGTCTGCTTTATTTTTAAATTTAAAAAAAAATTTTTTTTTGAGCACTGGGAATTGAACCCAGGGTTACTCTACCACTGAGTTACATCCCCAGTCCTTTTATGTTTCATTTTGAGATAGGGTCTCACTAAGTTCCTGAGACTGGCCGTGAACTTGCAATCCTCCCTGCCCCAGCTTCCCAAGTCACTGGGATCATAGGTGTGTGCCACCATATCTGGCTCAATTGTCTGTCTGCTTTTTGTATACTGATTTCCTTCTCCTTTTGTAAATTTAATTTTTGTTGTTGTTGTTTTTCTGGGGATTGGACTCAAGGCACTTAACCACTGAGCCACATCCCTAGTCCTTTTTGTATTTTATTTACAAACAGGGTTTCACTGAGTTGCTTAGGGCCTCACTAAGTTGTGGAGGCTGGTTCTAATCCTCCTGCCTCAGCCTCCTGAGGTGCTGGGATTACAGGTGTGCGCCATTGCTTCTGGCAAGTTTGACCTATTGATGTTCATTTTTCACTGACTATTTCATTTGTTCAAGACTCATTTCCTTGCCTAGACTAAAAGCTCTTTGCCAGAAGGAAACATGTCTCAAAGAAGGTAGATTTCTATATTTCCCATGTCATGGAGTACAGGCTGCACACATGATAGGCATGCCCATGAATCAGTTTCCATGGCAGCAGTGATGTATAAAAAGATGTCTGAGAACATGACAGATGGTGAGGATCCAGACTCAAGAGATTTTCCCAAAGTTTGGGGGCAGTTTCACCATTTTTAGGGAGTTCATGTATATGGAGATTTGATAAAGCAGAAGCTATGGCCCTGAGTCTAAAGTCCTTAGCAAGTATTAAAATATTTTGGTAGTCTTTCTATTCACTTGGCATTTTAGCATCTGTAGTCTCAGAGTTTAAGTATTGAAACTAGATGGGCTTCTTTTATGTGATTAAAACTTTTAGCTTTCTTTCTCTCTGGGGCAAGAGTAGGTAGCAAGTAAGTAAATAATGGTATATTTAGTCAGGTTTTTTTTAATCATTGTAAAGCTTCTTTTTTCTCAGCTTCTAGGTGTACATAACATAACATAATAATAAAATTGTTTCTACATTTTCATCAGGCATTTATAGATTTCACAGACTTTAATATATTAAGTACAATGAAAATTTGATATATGCTTTGTGCTTTCTAGGTTTTTTAAAATGATTTTTCAAAGTAATTCCATTTAAAAGTCTATAGATTAGTGTTTACTAAAAAGAAAATAATAAATAAACACTTCTTTTATCAATTAAAAACAAGAAACCATATTTAAAACCTGATGCATAAATTCTAACTTTTCTGTTCTCAGAGCTCACTTTGGGACTAAGGAAGACTTTACCCTCCTGAAACTGTAGAATATTTTTCTATAGTTAAGCAATGATGTAGCATTCTTTAACCTTGTTTTCCATAAAAACATCTAATAGCCTATTGAAAGAATAAAAAAAGGCAAGCTTCAAGATCTATCCCAGTCTGATAGCATTGTTCTATTGGTGGTAGCTTACTAATAGCTTTATTATTAAACCTTGTAAGCAAAAGAAAGCACTACAGCTCAGAGAGAACTCAGACGGATCTGCTTTCAGCATGTAACTAAACCAGTGTGTAGAAACAAGTAATTAAAAGGACACAAAGCCCATAATCAATTGCACACCAGTTATCTTTGATTGCTCTTGCAAAGGACAAATTACACACAAGCCTCTTGGAAGCCTGAAGAAAAAGAGGTTCTATTATCTTCTTTCTGAAATCATTTCTCCGCAAAGACAAGGGCATCCCTATTCCAGATTTCTTGGTTTAATTAAAAGGACACAAACATCAGATGATGTTGCGGCATATCAAATGTTTCCCTGTCAGTGCAATGGAGTGAAAGGGGGGGAGGGGCACAGGGAGCTGGTTGGAAGAATTTCTTTTCCATAATGACTGGCCTTTTTCACTCTGACCATCTGTTTTCTCTTGGTGAAAAGCCCCATTGCTGGTATCCTGGCATAGCTTTGCATGTCTTTGTGCTGGAGGGACATTCAATCTTGCATCTGATACACGCTGATCTGTGACACTTCCTAACAAATGAGGCTTTGTTCAAACAAAGAGACTCCCTGATAGGAACTGTAAACTCAGAGCTTGATATCCTGTAGGAAAGACAGGCTATGGCTGAGCTGGCACAGGAAATTCTCTCTGCAATGCAACAGAGCTGAAGGAGGTCACACTCCCATGCACACACACATACCCTTTCAGATCTTCCCAGACCTCCTCTCATCTCCATCTTCCTTTCAGATAGGGCAGCTCCAGAGCACAGCTGCATTTGGACCTAGGGAGAAAGCAACTCACCTTCTTTTCAGGCTGAAGCTTGCTCTTAATAATCATGGCATTTACATAGTTTCTTAATTTCACAAAGTATTCTCACAATCATTAACAATCACATATAATAACCTAATAAGGCCCAATTATAATCACAGTCAAGAGAACTATTTTGTGAATACTAATGTCAGTTTTGGCTTTTCTGTCATCTCATTCTTTATTCCCATTATTTCTCTTTCTCCCTTCTTCTCTGCTTTCTCTTTCCCCTCTCACTAATGACCTTGAAATTGATTTGGAGTTCGCAGCTTTGAATTCTCCCTTTTCTCCTTATGTTGTTTCTTTGGCCCCTCACTATTTAGACTTAAGCTAAATATGGATTGTGATTTGGAGAAAGTGACAGTAAAGGTTCCAGCTTAGGAAAATGATACTTGTTCTTTCAAGTTATGATTTAAAATTCTGTCAGAATGTAAGCATCCTTAGAAAGAATGCCACTTTTTAGGAGTGTGCTATTTCTTCTCCTTGGCACGCTTGTGCACACCCACTGAAGACCTGGCTGGGAAGGGGCTTTCATGGTCGACACTCTCTGGTTCTCTAGGCAGAGTTAATTGGTGCTTCTTTAGCATTCCCAACCCTCTATCCTCCAACTCAGTCTCAAAATGTAGCACATTGTAGGTTGAGCTATTTGTTTATAGATATCTCTCTCTCCTACTAAGCGTGAACCACAGGACAAAGAGAGTGAATTTATTGTTTATGCTTGTATATGTCCATTATTTCACGAAGTGCCTGACACATAACAAGTTCCCAGTAATAGTATGCTGAGTAAATAAATTTGGTTGGTTAAATACTGATAGATAAAATTGGGAGAGAAGAAGCAGGAAAACAAGGCAGAACGAGGAAAACTGATTCACTTGTGTTTGCAGATTTTTTTCTTGGCTGAGCTTGATATTTGGCTTTCTGCTTCCGACCACTTCAACAGCGTTAAGCGGTGTTTGATTCAGGAATTAGCTTAGTCCCATTTTCTCAGTTTTCTGAATCAGTATTTTTTTTAGATTTTTATAAAGATATTTGAACTATAGAGAACTTAAGCAACCTTTCAAAAAGTCTATATTTGATTACTTAGCAGACCTATAAACAAATACAAGGGTTTTGAGTCCCACTGGGCTCTGGCATCACAGGAAGAAAAATTCGTCTAGTGGAGCCCTGTGCCATGAACATTTCTTAGGGGGGCAGTGAGCTGCAGAAAAGAGAATGGTTATCCAGACTTTCTGACTCACCTTTCAACTGGCTGTTCTGTTACCAATACCATTATTTAACTTTTCTGAACCTTGATTTCTCTAGCTACTGAATGAGAATATTAACACTTGTATGCCTCAGTAGGATTTTATGAGGATTAACTAAATATAAGTGTAAAACATTTTGGGAGCATAGAGCACAGGATAAAATAATTAATATCCATAATTTTGAGGCTGGCTAAGATTTCAAAGAGAAGTGGTGTGTGGAAAGTTGCAATTGTGTTGCATATTCAAAGGAATGATTCAAACTTGTGTGCTCCATTTCTAATCCTTTTCCCTTAGAGCTGGTAAAAATAAAAGAGAAAGTTGGTCAATTAAAATTTGGTAACATATTGGAATTTTTTAGGACCCCCCCCCCCCCCAAACTAGTAGGAGCTGTAGTGGTCAGTAGGCAAAGGGTAGAGTAACTGTTCTTGGCTTTTTGCTAGTTTGGATCTTGCCATGAAAAACACAGGAAAGATTCACAAAGGCAAGACACCTTTGGCTGTTGCTATGCTTCCATAGCTGAATCTAAAAGTGATTATCAAAACATTCAGCTTGTGTTGCTGCTGCTATTTAAAGTTAATTCTCAAAAGAATCAATGCCATTGAGAGCACTCAGTACAACCAAAGGATCTAGAATTTGGAGTTCAACCTGTTGAAATGCCAGAAACAACTTTAAGGTTATTTTTAAGGATTGCACCATAGACTCACAACATTAGTTTATCATTCCAAGGAACCAGAAATGTAAGTTTAATACAAGCCTCCTAAGCATAATTCTGTTTAGTAGGTACATGCGTATGATGTCACCTTTTGAGATAATGAGTTATTTGCTCTACATTATTGCATTTGATATTCCTGAAACTCCACTACAGAGATAGGAGAGGGGTGACAGCTCTGAGGTAAAGAGGAGGAGACAGAGGTGCTGACACCCATGTGCCCTACCTGGGGAACCTGTTGCTTTAGTCTCAAGGGAGCCCTATGTGCTGGTTAAGAATGTCAGCTTTTCCAAACTCCTTTATCTTGTGTGCAAGGGAATTTTAAAAAGTTAGTTAAACTGTGAAAACAATTTCCCCAGCACTTTCAAGAAGAAATATTGATTTTCCTTTCACATTATATTTCAGATTCCTTCCCTCTTTTTTATTCGTACTGTCAGCCTTAAAGGTCAAACCTCATTACTTAACTTACTAGAGCAATAGTTCTCAATCTTTGGAGGCCCATAAAATCTCCCTGGGAGCCTTAAAAAACACTGACATCTGGATTGGAATCTCAGAGGTTCTGATGTGATTAGTCTGGGATGTATCCTGGGCATTCAGATGTTGAATGTGTACCTGATGATTCTAAGGCGTGACCAAGGAGTAGAACTAATGACCACACGTTCTTCCCTGCCCAGTTCATCCTGCAAACCACAATTTCCATTTAACTTGATAACTGTAGTCAGGGATTCCTCCTTGGTCTTACTCAAAGTACATCTCACCTCCATTTTTCCTTTTCTTATTTTTTTGTTTTTAGTACAGATATTTATCTTAGGTCATTTGGATCTAGAAATGGAATAGATAATAAATAAATAGAATAAAATTCCTGTGAGAGATAAACAGTTCTGCAACCAAGCTTTAATCATTTTACTTGCTCAAAAATTCAAAAACATACAAATTTCTAAGTACGAGAACTCTTTGGTGTGGCATTTAGTATTCTTTTTAAAAAATTTTATTTATTTTAGTTAGGCATATATGACAACAGAATGAGTTTTGATTCATTGTACACAAATACTCTGTACACGATGTAGCATTGCACCATATGTGCTGTCATACATGTACCTAGGGTAATAATGTCCATCACGTTCCACCATCTTTCCTGCCCCCATATGCTCTCCCCTTCTCTCTCCCCCCTTTGCCCAAAGTTTCTCCACTTTTCCCTTGCCCTTCCCCATTATGGATCAGCATCCCCATATCAAAGAAAACATTTGGACTTTGGATTTTGGGGATTGGCTTACTTCGCTTAGCATGATAATCTCCAATTCCATCCATTTACCTGCAAATGCCATAATTTTATTCTCTTTTAACATCGGGCAATATTCCATTGTATATATATACCTTAGTTTCTTTATTCATTTATCTATTGAAAGGCATCTAGGTTGCTTCCACAGTTTAGTTATTGTGAATTGAGCTGCTATAAACATTGATGTGGCTGAGTTACTATAGTATGCTGATTTTAAGACCTTTGGGTATAGACCAAAAAGTGGGATAGCTGTGTCAAATGGTGGTTCCATTCCAAGTTTTCTAAGGAATCTCCATACTGCTTTCCAGATTGACTACACCAATTTGCAGTCCCACCAGCAATGTATGAGTGTGCCCTTTCCCCCACATTCTCGCTAACACTCATTGTTGTTTGTATTTTTGATAACTGCTGTTCTGACTGGCATGAGATGAAATATTAGGATAGTTTTGATTTGTATTTCTCTAATTACTAGAGATGTTGAACATTTTTTCATATATTTGTTGATCAATTGTATTTCTTCTTCTGAGAAGTGTCTGTTCAGCTCCTCCTGTTTATTAATTAGGGCATTTAGTATTCTTGAAACAACAAAAAAATATTTTAAAGATGGGTTCTGAGTATTTTGCCTACATTGGCCTCCAACTCCTAGGCTAAAGCAATCCTCCTGCATTAGCCCCACCCCACCCTGACCCAAGTAGCTAGATCTACGGGTATATGATGGCACCATACTAGCTTGATGTTCTTTAAAATTTTTAAACCTTATTCACCTCTCTAGACTTCCCTATTATTGCTGTTTCTTTCTGTATCTTATACCTTACTAACTGAGCTACTTGCTCTTCCCTATAATATATCTCATACTACCCTGTCTCTGTGCCTCTGATTTTACTTCCACTGAGAATGCTTAGAACCAGATTCCACTCCTTAAATATAAACCATCCCCAATGTGCCAACCAACATAACACATGCTTTAATAAGACTTTTCAGTTTTTTTTTTTTTCTTTCTGAAAACATGTGTAATTCCTCCTTTATCTCATCTTTTTAACCTCTTAACTTCTACTTTCTATGGCTTCTCTATGATAATTTATATATTTTATTCTACTCCCATAATTTCTTCCACTACTCTAAAAGCTCCTTAAGGACAAAAATAAATTCTGAATAAATTTGTTATAGATCCAGGCAACTTTGGTTCCAAACCTGGTTCTACATGTACTACACGTGTGACTTTAAGTCAATTATTTTCCTCCCTGATCTTTGTTGTTGTTGTTGTTTTAATCTTTAAATGTGAAAACAATATGCCTTGCTCACAAGGTAGTGGGACAAATTGAATGGGTTACACAGAGAATGTACCCAGACTGATATTCTGTACAAAGTGAGCATCTTGTAAACTGTTTGCTTTAGTTATTTTCTTTCTTGATCTTCAAAGACTAGAGAAATGTACTTTGTAGGCATTTAAAATATTTGTCAAATTTACCAAGTTCTTTGGAACTTGGAAAGATCCCAAATAGCCAAACTATATTTATAGTTTATACTCCTTAAGTAATTAAAAAATATTTTTAGTTGTAGATGGACACAATAACTTTATTTTATGTATTTTTTTTTTAATATGGTGCTGAGAATTGATCCCAGTGCCTCACATGTGCTAGGCAAGTGTTCTACCACTGAGCCACAAATCCAGCCCTCATTTTTTTTTAATTTACTTTTTATTCAAAGTTGTTGTATTTATAATAGTAGTATGCATTATAATTCATAGTAAACATATAGAGCATCTTTTTACATACAACTGTTTGTATACAATGTATATTCGTACCATTCAAACTTCAATCATGCATTTAGGATAAAGATATCCATCTTATTCAACCACCTTTTTTTTTTCCCCCTCCATTCCCCCTTGCTCCCTCCCTTCCCCTACCTCCCCTTTGACCTTTCTAGCATTCCTCTAATCCTCCTATGTACCCAGACCCAACACCACTGTGAGTCAGCCTCCTTATATCAGAGAAAACATTAGGTATTTGGATATTTTAGATTGACTAACTTCACTTAGCATTATATTCTCCAACTTCATCCATTTACCTGCAAATGCCATGATTTTATTTTCTTTTATTGCTGAGTAAAATTCCATTGTGTATATGTACCACATTTTCTTTATCCATTCATCTACTGAGGGACATCTAGGTTGGTTCCACAGTCTAACTATTGTGAATTGTGCTGCTATAAACATTGAAGTGGCTGCTGTATCACTGTAATATGCTGTTTTTAAGTCCTTTGGGAATAGACCCAGGAGTGGGATGGCTGGGTCATAAGGTGGTTCCATTCTCAGTTTTCCAAGAAATCTCCATACTGCCTTCCATAACGGTTGCACCATTTTGCAGTCCCACCAGCAATGTATGAGTGTGCCTTTTTCCCCACATCCTCTCCAACATTTATTGTTGTTTGTGTTCTTAATAGCTGCCATTCTGACTGGAGTGAAATGAAATCTTACAGTTGTTTTGATTTGCATTTCTCTAATTGCCAGCAATGTTGAGCATTTTTTCATGTATTTGTTAATTAATTGTATATCTTCTGAGAAGTGTCTTTTCAATTCCTTAGCCCATTTGTTGATTGGGTTTTTTTTTTAAAGCCAGCCCTCTTTTAGTTATATTTATAATTATTAGAAGACCGTGTGGTTCAAAGTGGCCTGATATTTTGTTTGAGAAAGTGGAAAACATAATTTTGGACAGGTTTGGTACCTTGTGTTGAACATCTTCTGTCCTATATTTAGTGCTACCTTAGTAAATGAAATACCAAAGCTGTCAATCATTGAAATTTATGAAATGCTCCCACAGACATTTAAAAAATAGTTAAATATTGAGAAGTCACTGACATTATTTTCCATATAACAGGTATATCCAAAGAAACTTAATAGGGAAATTATGTTTTCTCAGAGCAAAACATCTCAATGTAGATTCCATTTAATAATATAAACTTCATGGTCTTTTGAGATAAGACTATAAATATGACTTTCAGATCTAACCAATAAATAATTTAGCACAGCATAAGTTCTTATGCATTTATAGCTCAGATGTTATAAAACTGAATTGACCTTTTGTTTTTGAAGACAGAACAAAAAACAACAACAAAAAAAAAGAATGAATGATCAAGTCACTAATGTGAAGTGTGACTGTACAAGCAGTTACTGGGTTTTCCCTTTCCTAGATTGACTTTTGAAGTGTTTGAAGTGACTTTTATGAAATTAATAATTAATCTTTTCAAGGTGTTCGTTTTACAGGTGGCTAGGGCTGTCAGTGTTAAGGAAAACAGATAAGAATAGAGGATAAGTCCTGCCTGACTGAAGCAGTGTGTTTACAAGGGAATAAAACACTTCATAAATTGGACTGTTTGGTTCTTGCCCCTTCACGTAAATGAGTCTTTGTCTTTAGCCACTTCCCAGGAAATCTTGTCATGGAATTGACCCTGGAAGCGATGTTCATGTAAATGAAGTAGAATAGTGAAGATTTGAAATGACTACTTACAGCCAGAGGGAGAGAGAATTTGAACCAAGGAAGACTTCAGAGCAGTGCTGAAGATGTTATCTTTCGAGTCACATATTGAGATTGAAACATGGGAATTTCCTACATGTTTTGGATTATTAGATTTCCCACCTGTTGCTGACTGTACAAGTTCTGTTGGTTCAAAGAACTTTTTTGTGTTATTACACTGAAATCAATGAAAGGTCCAGCATTTGTTCTCCTGAACAGATGTATTTCTTCATCAGACCCTTATATAGAGCCCATTGTGTGCCATATAGAAAGCTGTAAGTTTTACGTGCAATTGCTGACATCATCCCTATGTGTGGAAGTTATTGTTATATCCATTTTATGGATGAGATCATTAAGACCTTTGAAGGTTAAATGCCTTGCTCAAGGCCACAGGAGTCAGGAATTGAACTCAAGCTTGCTGACTGGAGTCCAGGTTCATAACCACTAAGTTGTGCTACTTCAGCAGGAAGAACATGACTATCACATAGCAATCAGGGCATGTTCTCCCTGCAGTTTCAGCATTTCACTTTGGTAATATATTTCTAAACAGTGTTCCCCTTTGAGGATAATAGGAGGTAATGGTGCTAACCAGGCACAGGAGGAAAAGAACAAATCCAAAAAGTTCCACTAAGAAACACCAGGAATCGGAATTGACTGTAAAGATAGTTGCAAAAGCCTCAAAGCATTTTGGCCCTGGACCTGTACTGATCTATTGAATGAATGAGGAGCTGGTGGCTCAGGAAAAGGCACACAGTGTGTGTAAGTGCAGTTTTTTGAAAAAGTGGCAAAGGTACCAGTAGAAGCACTAAGGGCCATTGTGCTACAGCAGGGATTGGTTTCCCAAATACTAAATGTCACTGTGCTTTTCTAATTTTTTTCTGAAACAGTGAAAAAGATTCTAAGGATATTCTGCAGAAGCCAGATATCGAGATGTGTCAGTGATATCCTAATTCCACAATAAGCTGACTTTATGACTTTGGTTCAGATGTTAAATTTCTCTCAACCAGTTTTTACATTGGTGATACAAGGTTAATTATAGTAACTACTATAGAGTAATTGTGAGGATTACATAAAATAATCCATATGGAGTAGTTAATATAATTCCCAGCATAGTGAATGCTAATAATGTTTTTCTCTCTTCCAAGATACTTGATGAAACATAATTTTGGATTTCACAAATATTTATTCAGTTTCCACTGGCTGGATGTTGGTATATGTTTACATTTGCATAATGTAAACAAAATAGAGTTTCCTGCCTTTGGAGAACCTAAAAGATGGACATAAACCAAATGCAGAAACTCATAAATATTTTATGCATGATATGTAGTATATATTTATATAGATCAATAAATAAGCTACAAAAATTGCAACAATTTCTAATTCCGTTTTCTCAAGCAAAAACATAGCTTTAAGGATATATAACAATATGACAAGATATATTAATTAGATAACTTTATATATTTAATTATACATTAATAAGATACATTGATTAATGGGGAAATGTTGGTCATAGGAATTTTTGGTTAATAGAGTACTAATGTCATACCATAGTCATCATAGTTAAAAATGTATTATATACTTGAGACTTGCTAAGAGACTAGATCTTAAGTATTCTTACCATTTATACACACACCCAAAATAACTATGTGAAGTGATGGATATGTTAATTAGCTTGATTGTGGTAATAATTTCACAGTGTGTATACACATCAAAATATCACATCATGAATCTATTATTGAGTTCTATTATGCCTAAGTAAAGCTGAGAAAAAAGATACATTAATGTTCTCTTACCTGTGTGTCTCCATGACAATTGAAAGCTTAGTAAATGTTGCCAAGTGGATGATTCTGTAACCAGCCTGTTTGATAAGTACCATTTCAGATAGGCAAATGTGGAGTTTGCCCAAGACTAGTGAAGGTCTTCTTAATTCTGTCCAAAGAGCATCCAATATTCAAGTTAAATGAAGGCATGATGGAGAGAAAGCATTTGTGGTTTACTTAATAAGACTAAGAAGACAGTTTCTTAAGACTAAATCAAAATTCCTGAGGTAGCCCCTCATAGAATTTCTTTCAATTATATACTTAAAAAAAATCAATTCACATGTGCCTATATGTTAAATGCTTCATAAGAAGATAAGACAAATTAGATTTACATACTTAATATAAATACCAAATTTGTAGTGTAGCATTTTACTTCTATTGCTTTATGTACCATTCTTTGGCCAATCTCTGATTTTAGCTACAGCTGCAGGGCATAGTTTTACACAATTTAGCTACATGCCGAGAGCATCTTATATCAACCCCCCTCTCCCCACTATGTGTTTTCCTATTTACTTCCAGAATTTCCTTCTGAAGCCATAGTTCCAGCTCAGCCTTTGGATAAGCACAATAGAGAAACATACGGGGTATTAATACCTCAGGGGAACTGGTGGGTGTCCCTTCTTTTCAGAGGTCTAGATGAGTTAAATTTCCATTGTACCTAGTGCACTTTTATATCGATTTATTTCCTCTTTTCCTTGTTTAATCTTCTTGCTCTTTCAATCCTGTTTTTGGAGTCACCCCTTGTGTGGATAGCCTGCACTGAAATCCTTGTCTTAGGTTCTCCATTGAAAAAACCCATACTAATACATACAGTCTCATTGGCTAGGGAAATTTATTGTTGCAAATCAGTTAAATAAACTGAGCAAAGGGAAATGGGTAAATTAGGAAATGTGACTGTTTTACTCAGTAAGTGACACTAAGAGATGGAGATCACCAGTAGAATCTCCATTCAGAACAATTAGCATCATAGAGATATGCTTAGTAGCAACCTCTTTCATAAAAAGGCTCAGTGGAGGGATTTACTTCTAGAAAACCCCCTTTAAGAGAACAACTCATCCTTCCGAGAGGTGTTTTACAACTATATCTTTGTGTAAAAACAGAAACATTGTACTTTAAATACATGGGAAGCAAATTGGAACTCATATCTTTCTTCTCAATAAGTAGTTTTAATTGGAATATCTGAAGTGGTGCTAAAAAGTCTTAAAGACATAGGACACTTTCACTTCGCTTAAATCAATAAGACTAACATAATGGCCCCATTCTTCTTTGACTGGTTTATGACAACTGCTTGTGTTAGCATGTCAATGAAAGCCTACAATAGTAATATAAAAACTATCATGTTGATTGTGACATAAGCATTGAGCTGATTAGAAGAAAAGCACACAGTGCAAAGTATCATTCTTATCATTTTATAATCATTATAAAAAGACCACAAGACTATCACTAGCAAGGTGTTTACACCATGGTGCATGAAGCTAATGAGTATATAACCCAAACGAATGCAAATGACAGAAGTTCAAAGGAGAACAAATACACCTGCCCTGAATTAAAGAGAACAGTAAAATACCAGGATGCTTTCTGAAAAATGGTCCATATTTTTTCATCTTCTCAAATTTGAATTTTTTATCAAACATGATTATGCTTTAGTTCTATGTTAACATTGGTGTGCTAAGGACTTTTCACCTTAGATCCATTTGTTGGTTTTCTTTCTTTGAGCTGGAGTGATATCTTGGTCCCGAGGCATATAACACATTTTAGAATACCTTTGATTTTAAGGAGGAGCTATGCCAAATTTTAGAACATCAGGCACCTGGAGAGACAAAGAGTTCTTTTGATATCCAAGTTTTCTGGGAATGTCATCAGAGCAAAATAAAATGGATAATTTGATGGAATGGGATTTCTACTGGAATAGAATCAGAAATTGGACTCAGCAAAAAGCTGTTGAAGACCCTTGGAGTAAATCAGAAGAAAAGCTCTTCCCTGAATGTTGTAGGAAATCTGGGCAGTGTCATGAAACTGTCATTACTGTTAAATGTTGCTGGAGCACTATGTTCATTCTCCCTATTTGGTAGCTATTTGAGAATATGTCTGAGTGTTGTTTATAAATGTGGATGTTCGAAGTAGTAAAGTTGACAGAAAATTGCTATGTGACAAATGATCAGAGAATTGTTAAATGTTGCAGTTCTGTTTTAGAGTCTCTGCTGAAAATAAATGGCATTCTGTGGATCATGTATCTTAAATGGGCAGGTTGATTTGTCTTGTAGAATATGACCGGCATTGCTCACAGATATTTCTGGCCCTCAATCCTTCTGGGAGTGAAGGAAGACTGCATGTCTTTACCCTTGGTCACATGTTTTAACCAAGAAAATTAGTGAAGTGACTGATGTCACCTCTGAGTTAAAGCACAGGAGCATATGTACATGAATCTCTCTGGTCTCTTTCCCACCCTGCTAAATCCTGAAGGCCCTTGTGACATTGTAGCTGCTAGGAAGATAGAGCCTTTGTCCACTGAGTCTCACTGAGCGTGATTACTATATATCAAGCTTCCCTGTTGCCAATTATGGAGCATGCCCTGAGAAATTGATTGCTGCTGTGTTAAGACACTAAAAGATTGGTGTTTCTTTGGTTATTGTACATAAGCTAGGCTATCCTGACTTATACACAGACTTTTTTAAAAAGGGATGATTTGTATGAACCAACCACCTCTGATTAGAAATACCTATAATATATAGAATATATTTGCATAATATTTAACCATACAAATGGACTTAATAGAACTCTTCTTCTATTAAGTCTATTTGTATACACCCTCTATGCTTATGAAAAGATAGTATTCTAGAAAGTAATAAAATCTGTGGCTGTTTCAGTGAAGAGAACATTGTAGATGCTTAGAGAATTTTTTTTAATTGAGTGAGGATATATGAGAAAGCAGGTGTGGGAGAAAGGAGGTGTTTGGCCCTACATCACCTTATAAAAAAGAGAAAGGAAGTTGGGGTTGGGGGGGAGGAGAAAGAAACAGTCATGCTGAGATAAAGAAATCATAGTAGGCTAACAAGAGTTATACAAAGCCAGAATGTGAGTAGGTTCAGACCAGAAATATGCCATACACTGAACCAGCCCAAAGTTTGAGGAAAGTAAAAGCTAGGTATGAAGGTTTCAAAGGGGTTTTAAGAAATGAAGCTGAATTTTCATGAGATCAACAGTTCTATTCAATTCCACCTTGGCATTATAGCACTGACTGACCTATGAAATTGATTGACTAGTGTTACGTAGACAGTGAGCATAGCTTTCTCTCAGTTGTGTATCATAGCTAGTCACATTTCTTATCTCAAACAGGTTAAAAGTAATTATTTTTATTGTTAGAAAAGGTTTCTTTTTCAACACCAACATCTTTTATAAAATCCACAGTAATATAGCTGGGTGCGGTGGCACACGCCTGTAATCCCAGCACTTAGGAGGCTGAGGCAGGAGGATCGTGAGTTCAAAGCCAGCTTCAGCAATGGCAAGGCACTTAGCAACTCAGTGAGACCCTGTCTCTAATAAAATACAAAAAAGGACTGGGGATGTGTCCCAGAGGTTGAGTGCCCCTGAGTTCAATCCCTGCTACAAAAAAAAAAAAAAAAAAAAAAAAAAAAAAAAAAAAAATCCACAGTAATGTAAAAACTTTTGTAATCTTTGTATTTCTCCTTTGTCATTCAAAGTATTTTGATTTTTTTATTACTCCCTACAAGACTCCATCTGTGGGGGCAGGAAAAATACAAGTCTTCACCATGGAATTTTTAGCACCTAGCATAAATGCCCTATGTAAGGTTGATTCTAATTATTTTTTGAATGATTGGCAAATAATGTGTATCAAGTTTCAATGTTTCCCTCTAACATGGTGCTACTTTATTTATTTGGTTTTATCACTATTAAGCTCTACCACAATCCTGCATTCTAGCCAAGCAGGTCTGCATGAATTCTCCATCTCATCTTTGTTTGACTTGTTCTCTTTCTTGTTAGTGTGTCACATCTCTTTGCCTAATGCTAATAGCTAACTTTTATGGATAAGCACAATATATATGTTATTCTACTTTCTATAACAAAACAAAACAATGCAGTAGGTATTATGATTTTTGTTAATACCACCTACAGGTAAAGCAGCTTAAAATGTAAGCTATCTTATTTCTTTGAGCCCCACAGCTTGCCAACCATGTGGATGCTAAGGTTTGCCTCATTATAGGACTATTCCTCTCAACCACCATGCTACTAATTCTTTTCCTTCATCCTTTAAACACCACTTCCTCCATAAAGCTTCCTTTTATTACATTGACTTTCACAAGTCTCTCCTTTGTTCCAAACACCTGTTAACGCTTAAAGTCAGCACCACATTGCTCACCCTCAATTGTTCTATATATAGTTCATGTGTATTAATTTTATCTGTACCATTAGACCTTAAAGTCTTGAACAGGAATTGAGCACTATTAATTTTGTATTATACCTTTGTATCTATCACAGTGGAGATGATCTAGAAAAACTTCCTGGTTAATGAATTAATAAAGAACAAAGTAATATTAGAAGCACAACATTTATGCTGTAATTCTCATTTAGAATTTTTCCTCAAGGCTGTAGTCTGACAAAGATATAGTTGTTCTTTTAACATACTTCACCAAAAAGAAAAAGTTTAGTTTACTTCCTGCCACTAAGAAACTTAAAACCCTATCTTTGGGTTTGGAATTGTTAGAAATAGTTTGGATAAAATATGCTGCCTTTTGAAGATGGGGCTAAAACTGTTATTTCCAGTTATTAAAAATGTTTAGGAACAAAGGAATCATTTGACAACTTGTGACTGGTGCAATCAGAGGAGCCGGAGATTGGGATATTTATTTTTACACATTGGAAAGGAAAAAGCAAGGATCAGCCCCTGAGTCTGACACCTCAGATGAGCTCAGTGGTTTTGCATCATATCACATGAACATAATGCTTCTCTTCAAGCCCCCCTAGAATTTGTCAGAGGCACAGAAGAGTTATGAGTGTAAACTGGATCTAAGCCTTGAAGCCGAATCCAACCACATAAACAACTCAGAACAAGTGAAGAAGTGCCAAGCTTGTCCTTGTGAATTTCCTTGTAAATTAAAAATGAACGGGAACAATTATGTAGTCAAAGAATGGAAAGGTGATGAAATTGAAACTGATATAAGTAAATGATTCATGATTCCCAAATTCCTAAAACTACTACAAAATTAAGTTTAGCCTGTGTAAGAGGAAAAACTAAACAAATGCAGCTCTTGGTTAGGTTTTATATTCTTTAAATATAAAATAGTCCACAATGTCAACTTGAATCATGAATTCAAATTTGGACTGATTCAGGAACAAGTAACAGTTATTACCTGAAGATTATTTTTGTGGCCTATGCAGAACGAATTTACTATTTAAGTTCACTTCCAATGCAAAAATATCCATCATAACTCCTGATGCTTTTGGCTGATGCTTCAAATAATCTACAAATTGATTGACAGTGTAATCTTCTTATGTATATACATGTTTTTAGTGAGAAACAAAGAATACTCTTTATTATGAATGGGATACAAAACAGAGGCTTACTAAGTCTCTTACTGAATTTGTGTAAAAATGAAAAAATAAAAATGGACATAAAAATGAAAACTGCTAATCCAGGCCAGATACATAGTTCATTTTGGATAATACTATCTTGAAAACAACACTCCATGGAAGAACAACATAGTCTTTCTTATTAGTAATTTAAAGCTAATGTTAACTTGCTGAAACTTTTGGGAGATTATTGTATTATTCTCTTCAAGGAGTATGCTTCACATAAGTACAGTACTTGTTATCCATATCATCATTTTTCATTCACAAGCTATCATGAAGGGGTGGCTATTTGCTTTGAGGGTTACTTGCTTTTTTCTTTATGATATCTGTTTCTAGTTTTATCCATATTTCAGTTCTTCTGTCCTCCCCTTCGTTCTGTTTTGACCCACTGTTCAGATTCAGATAAGTGGCAGCCAAGGCTACTTGTGTTTGGAGAATTTATCCACACTCCATGTGAACTAGTTCTAATCACATCAACTCAAAGGAAAAAAAGTCATTAGTACAGTCACATTTTACTCACTGAGAAGTCTCTGTGTCTGTTGCTACTTCTAGTTATCCTTCTCAAATGTAGACTTTCTCAAGTTCTCTCTCTATAAAGTTATTGAAGTGAAATGCTGCAGTGTAGTTCAGGTCTCTGGGGAGCAGAAGTCCTCACAAAGTTAGATGTGTAAGAGACTGATTGGGGCAAATGCCTGTGAAGTATGAAAGAGAAAAGAGAACAAAGCAGGTAAGGAGTATCTCAGGTTACAACTGCAGGTCTAACAACTATGGAGGGAAAGAGGGAAGGAAGGAAGGTTCAGTAGACACAGGCTTACACTGCAGTGCAGCTGGGGAAAAAGTCATACTCAGGTCTATGTGTAGTCTCAGAACAAATGTCACCTATTAAAAGTTTCCCATGGAGTACTAATGGCCCAGCTCTAGCATCCCCACCTATGAGTATGACCCCAGTGTGAATGCTGTGATGGATCCCAAATGTGGCAACTGGAGGCTGTTACTGAATCCACTCTTTAAAGAGAATTCAGTCTTGTGGCTTCCACAGTCCACATCTTCAACTGTGTTTGGAAGTGACTCTAGCTTCTCTAGAGTTCCCGTGAACTCCTCCTACTGAGAAATCAGAACAGCGAGGTCAGTGGTATGAATAACAGTTCAGTTAATGCATTGGGTCTCAGGTCTGTAATTAATATTCCTCCTCCATTATTCATTCTAAATATCGCTCATCCACAGCTATCTTCTTGGCTTTATTCCTGAGATGTCAGAACCCCAGTAATCATACCTTTCTCAGGCCATTGTTGGTACATCTATCTACTTACAACTAAACAAGGGATTATCAAGAGATGCATAAATGCATCACCCGGCTTCCCCACACAGTCCTCCTTGCTCCATATGTCAAAGCAGCACCACCTCCACCTGTGATTAGCGTCAGTTGTCCTTGCTATGTTGCATGGTGTTCCATGTCTACTCAGGCACTCTGTCAATACCTGAGTACTTGTTCTGTGGGCAAGAAAACAAACTTACACTCAGAGAGGTATTTTTCTCTGTGGGGGCAAACTGTCCTTTGAGAATGAAAAAAACCAAATGTAGTCAAGCTGCCAACAAGTGACTGGCTGGTCTCTTGGGTAAAGAGTGACATTGGTAGATGGGACATTCAGAGGTGATTATAGCTAAGTCGACCTGGATAAGTGTAAGTTCATGTTAGGGTTCATGTTCCAGTGTACTTCCTACATTGTTACCTTGGTATCTTTGTTTATATGTCCATAATATAATTTCTGTGTGGCCGATGACTAAGTGGAGCTAAAATCATTTTGTCTATTTAATTGTGTGCCTCTTCCATAATGGATGATTTCCAGTAGATACTGATATGTGATACAAAAACTTTCATACTTAAAGCCTACTCCTGCATGTTTGTGAATGTGTCTTTATTAGAGACCTCTTTATCTCTGACCTTCCAGTTCTTTTCCTTCCAGACCACTGGTCAGTTATACAGGCCACTGGCTACTGCATAGGAATCTATATATATCTTCTTTCTTCAGGTCATTTATCTTTCAATACAAAGTTTGCCGAACCACTTGCAGTTCCATCCATTAGGAACATCTCATTAGGGTTGTTCAAGATCCCACCCATCCCTGAATGTAGTTGTAACGCAGTGGCCATTATTTGGGATTTACACCCACATGCCAAGCTGATTTATCCATAAGCTTGAGGGTTTCCCGCCTCTGTCAGCTGTTTATGCAGGACCTGCTTATGGTCGTATGAGCAGAAAGAGGGAGGGGCATTGATAAAACCATGTACCTGACACGAGGCCAGGGCTACCTGCCCATGTACCTTAGTCTTGCTCTCTGCTCCTGCTTGTTCATCCTAACTTGTCATTTCTTCTTACAATGGGCCACTTCTGGGTCTGCTCAGCTTTCTAACTTGGAAAATTTAACAGCATGGGGAGTGATCTTGGCCAAATTATATTGTCATATGTGTATCATATGCTTGTACAAATATGTAACAAATCCCATCCGTATGTACAACTATAATGCACCAAAAAGAATTGGGGGGGGGGGTAAATTAACAGCACATAGACTACAATGGGCATTGCTGAATGCATGGTCACTGTCCCAAGATCAAGAATTTTTATCAGTATTAGGACCTAGTAATGTTCTGGGAGATGTTTCTTGGAAGGTCTACAATTCTCCATTTTAGATGTCATGGACTTGCTCTAGAAACCAGAGTCCCACATTGTGATTCTCCTGCAGGGGCTTACCATAAAATTCACACTGCATCTTTTGTCCTACTGACATTTCTATACCATTTTGTCTACCACATCATATGGTGTAGGCAACATGACTGCTTGCACTGCAGCTTGCACCTGCTGCTAAGCCCTTTCCTGTTCTGGGCCCCACTCAAAACTGGCAGTATTCCATGTTTTCCATTATGTAGGCCAAAGAAATACTCTTTAGTGTGGAATGTGTTGCCTCCAGATCTAAAAAAGGTCCACAAGGTTTTGTGCTTTTTTATTTATAGTTGAGGATGCCAAGTGCAGCAATTTGTGTTTTATTTTAGACTGGATATTCTTGCAACCCTGACTGCTGGATCCCTGAAAACTTTACAAAAGTAGAATGTACCTAAATTTTTTAGAGTTCATATCACATGTTGTGAGTGCAGGTGTCTTGAAAATGTCTTTAGAGTTCTAGGTATCTCTTACTCATCCTGCCTGAGAAGCATGAAGTCATTGAAGTCATTGTGATGTAATAGATTAATGTAATTTTCTATGGGAAGTCCAGGGAACCCACAGCACATTGGATGGTACTATGTCAGAGGGGCAGAGAATTATTATAGCCTGGGAGTAAAAACTATGTTATGGTTTGGATGTGGGGCTTTCCCCAAAATTTCATGTGTGAGACAATGAAAGAAGGTTTAGAGGAGAAATGATTGGATTATGAGAGTCTTAACCCAATCAGTGAATAATTCCCTGATGGGATTAACTGGATGGTAACTGAAGGTGGGTAGGGTGTGGCTGGAGGAGGTGGGTCCCTGGGGGTGTGCCTTTGGGGTATATATTTTGTATCTGGTGAGTGGAGAATCTTTCTCTCTCTCTCTCTCTTTCTCTCTCTCTCTCTCTCTCTTTCTCTCCCTCCCTCCCTCCCTCTCTTCTGCTACATCATTATGTTAGCTGCTTCCCTCCAAGACACTCTTCCACCATGATGTTCATGATGTTCTGCCTCACTTCAAGCCCCAGGAATGGCACTTCCTGTCCATGGACTGAGACCTCTGAAACTGTGAGCCCTCTAATAAACTTTTCCTCCCCTAAAATTATTCTGGTCAGATCTTTAAGTTACAGCAGCAAAAAAGCTAAGACAAACTATATAACATTTTTGTCCATTCCAGGTAAATACCATGACAACTGACCCTTTTTAATGAGGAAAAGGACTTATTTACCTCCTCCAGCAATGAAACCATGTTTGATCTGGCAGATGTACTCAGGGCTGCTAGATGGTGGAGCTTCTGGTACTTTACAGACATTCTCCCTAATCTATTCAGTTTCTGTAGGGACCAAACTGGGTGGGCTTCATACTCATATAGTACGGAGATTTAATGATACCAGTAGTCTCCACCACCATCCTGTGTTATAATATTGGTTTTGGTTTACTAACCTGGCTGAGAGGTGGGTAGTTTTAGAAGTCTTCACTCACCTTCTCCCCCATAGTAATGCATAGTTCATTAGTCTGTTGACCCAATGATCCCTCTATAAACTGGATTTTATACAAGATTCCATTAATAACCTGGACCCCACTCTAATAAGGGCATTATGATGATGGTTTCATTCTCTAGGTACCTACGCCAATTCAGAAAGTTATATCTAATCGTCCTTAATATGTTGTATCATATTCCTTCTCCACTGTACAGTCATGGATGTAGTTTTCTCTGTGGAAGAATTAACTGTGCTTTCTCAGGAAAGGAGGCATACCAGTTGTTTGCTCTTTCATTTTTGTTAGATATTAAGCAGCACCCCATTGTTGTCAATTTTTTCCTGAAGATGTGAAAGACAATTTACCATTTTACCAAGTCCCTTGTGGGTTAACTCTCTTTTAAGGTATTATGATAATGGTGGTTCATGGCTTCTAGCAGTGAAATGCTACCTCTTGGCTCTGTTGTCCCTTTGACTATTAATTAAAAGTCAGGCTCCGTGGCTACTTCCCCTATTGCCAGCCCTGGTCTACAGAGGAGTCCTCTGCTAAACCTCATAATGAGGCTGGTGCTCTCTTACCAGGGCACTCCTGATAGCCTTGGTGAATGCTATGTTATCTGGGTCCTGTCATGTTGCACAGTCCTCATTTGGATGTTCATTCCAGCATGTCTACTTCTTAGAACCTTTTAGTCACATCCTCCTCTGTCTGCCATGCCAACCCAGGCATTTCAACTTTGCTTGACACGGGCCTCTGATTTCTCTAAGCTTCTAAAACTCTCCCAAATGGTGATTTTGCCCTATTTCTTGGAGTTCTTGACAATATATGAAACCCATATCACAAGAAAATGTCCTCAAGTGAATGAATTACTCTTTATTCAATATTACTTTCAGGTTCTCTTAACTAAGCTCCTTCAAAATGCAGTCCTTTCTTTGATGTGTAATGCCTTTCCTGCCTTATTTGGTCCCATGCAAACCCAACTGAGTTGTGCTGGGAATTACCCTCAGGATCAGGCTGGCAGTTAGAAGAGGTGGTGATGACAGCTTCTTAGGAATATTTGTCTTTTGCAGAGAGAGAGACCTCTGGAATGTCTCCTGCATGGGATTTTTGCCACCTGTTAATAAGGGGAGGGCTGCCTCTGTAAGCTGCATGGTTTCAGGGTAGTTTACAGAGCCACAGTTCTTTGAAGCTAGTCCTTCCTATCCCTTATCTTAGTGATCTGAATATTTATGATTTGAGGCCTGGTCTTAGCCTACAGACTTGCCTTGGCTGGTCATTGAAAGGATTCTGGAGCTCCGTGAACCTAACACTTGAGTCCTGTGCTTGTTCCTCCTCTGTGGTTGATTTTGCACTGCACAAAATGAGGTCTCTTTAGAAGCTACCAAAAAGGCTGTATATAGCTTTATAAAAATTCAGGATCCCTGTTTGGGGAGATGGCTAAGGTTGCGGCTGACTACAGGCCAAGGAGATGTTTGGCTGTTGCCGCTTTCCGTAGTCTCAACAGGACTTGGCCAGAGATCTCGCGGGACTTAAGCGAGATTGCTGATCCGGTCTGCGCCATTTTGGTGGTGTGTGTGGTGCATGTTAAAGTCGTTGTTAGAGCCAGAGAGAAAAGTTATCAGAATAAAAAAGCTGTTTGTTTCCAGTTTGCCTCTAAACTTCTTCCCACGGCTTCGTTGCTCCAAGCGGCCATCGCTTCAGGTGACAACAGGTTTAATTCTTGCTTCCCTAATTAAAGTTTCTAATTATCCCTCTTCAAGCCATCAGTGTCAGTGCAACTTAGCAATAACTGGCCAATTCTACTGTGCTTATACACTTTAAAAAAATACATATATTGTTTTACCATAGATTTCAAACTCCTGGATCTTTACACTAGTAAACATGTTCCCTTCCACTTAACCATTTTCCCAGGTCACTACTGGAAAAATTTTTAGCAGTTGAACTCCCTCCTTATGCCAGAGATGATCTACCTCCTTCTAGCCAGGTAGAAAGGGATCTGCTCCTGTTTTACCACTTTTTATCAGATCACTTCTGGTACCAAACAGTGTTAGCATGGAAGAAGATGTCAACATGGAATTAGATATGCAATAGATTTATTTAAGGAAATGTTCACAGAGGATGAATGGGAGAGGGAGAATGTGTGTATGATTCATGCCTGACACTGGTAAAAAGATGAGGGAGAAGGAGGATGGGGAGAAGAGTAGCACAGCTCTGAGAAGGTTTTGGATAGGTTATGGCTAGCATGAGAAAGAAGATGGGCCATCACAGTAGTTCTACTCTGCATAGGAATAGGGCAGCTCTAGAACCACTGATGTGCCCTGTCATTGTTCCTAATCTGTCTGAGTAAAGTGTGGCCTCAGCATGAATGCTGCAGTGATTCCATGATGCAGCATCAGAGGCTGTCTGCAGAAAACACTCCTTACATCAGATCCACCTTTCAAGGACAACTTGATTCATGGCTACCCCAGTTGTATATCAGGAATGGATGCACCATAATTTCATGTAAGAGGAAAATAATAATCACTCACTGTTTTCCTCACATAATAAAATTGCCTAATCATACATGGTATTTAGTTGGCTTTTAAAACCATGGCAGCTTAATGCAAACAATTTCTAGCCACTGTAGATCCTTTATTCTTGACCATAACTATTAGTTTCAGAACTCTATTTTGTACTTATAGTATGAATTATTTATTCCTAAATGGATTGCCTTGATTTTCCCCATATTAAAGTTTATCTAACCACTTTTGTACACACTGTTCTGATTTAAAAGATCTTTTCATGGAGTATCCGTACCACTAGAATATGTATCATGGGAATGGAGGAGCACACTCATAGTTTTTTTCACTTGTAATGAATATTTTGCAAGGTGTGACAAATATCTCTCCCATTTTATTCCTAAATATTTCTGAAATTAATCTATTGATTTACTTCAGACAAGTTAGAGATCTCTAAGAAGAATCTCCCGAGATTTCTCCTTCACACTGTGGCAAGGACTCATTTTGGTCAGCACTTGCATCTCTAAACCAGAAAGGCTAAATGGGGATCTAGAAGCCTGAAGAGCTTGTGAGTACATGCCACCTCTTACAGGTGGAGTTTTCTGTATGCAGAGTCATGGCTTATGGAGCAAATTTTGATAGAGAAAACTGTCTTGATACTTCAGATTTACCTGACTATGCCAGAGATAAGTAAAAAGGCAGCAATGCCTGGTTCTTCATGAGCAAAACCTATTGCCATTGATGAGGCTCCACTTGAAGTTCTAGATGAACATGGAGAAAGTGTATCATTTAAATCCTGGAAATTCTCACAGGCAAAGTAAGACAACTGTTTTCTTTTCTATGTAGTCTCAGCTGATTCCCTGTAGCATGAAGCAACTTCCCAGCATACTCCAGTGTGCTGTGGATGCTAGAAATAAAATCAATATCTAGAAGTAATTTATGCAGGTCCCTGATGATATATGTATACACACACACACACACACATACACACACACGCAAGTGAAATTTTTCTTCTGATTTTCTGGTAGCCAATGTTTTACCTCTCTTCATGTTATCCTCTCTCTCATTCTTTCTCCCTCTACCTCTAAGCCTGAACCCCAATTCTACACAATGCAACGGTAGTCTTAATATCCCAGTCTTTCAAGACAACTTGATTCATGGCTACCCCAGTTGTATATCAGGAATGGATGCACCATAATTTCATGTAAGAGGAAAATAATAATCACTCACTGTTTTCCTCACATAATAAAATTGCCTAATCATACATGGTATTTAGTTGGCTTTTAAAACCATGGCAGCTTAATGCAAACAATTTCTAGCCACTGTAGATCCTTTATTCTTGACCATAACTATTAGTTCAGAACTCTATTTTGTACTTATAGTATGAATTATTTATTCCTAAATGGATTGCCTTGATTTTCCCCATATTAAAGTTTATCTAACCACTTTTGTACACACTGTTCTGATTTAAAAGATCTTTTCATGGAGTATCCGTACCACTAGAATATGTATCATGGGAATGGAGGAGCACACTCATAGTTTTTTTCACTTGTAATGAATATTTTGCAAGGTGTGACAAATATCTCTCCCATTTTATTCCTAAATATTTCTGAAATTAATCTATTGATTTACTTCAGACAAGTTAGAGATCTCTAAGAAGAATCTCCCGAGATTTCTCCTTCACACTGTGGCAAGGACTCATTTTGGTCAGCACTTGCATCTCTAAACCAGAAAGGCTAAATGGGGATCTAGAAGCCTGAAGAGCTTGTGAGTACATGCCACCTCTTACAGGTGGAGTTTTCTGTATGCAGAGTCATGGCTTATGGAGCAAATTTTGATAGAGAAAACTGTCTTGATACTTCAGATTTACCTGACTATGCCAGAGATAAGTAAAAAGGCAGCAATGCCTGGTTCTTCATGAGCAAAACCTATTGCCATTGATGAGGCTCCACTTGAAGTTCTAGATGAACATGGAGAAAGTGTATCATTTAAATCCTGGAAATTCTCACAGGCAAAGTAAGACAACTGTTTTCTTTTCTATGTAGTCTCAGCTGATTCCCTGTAGCATGAAGCAACTTCCCAGCATACTCCAGTGTGCTGTGGATGCTAGAAATAAAATCAATATCTAGAAGTAATTTATGCAGGTCCCTGATGATATATGTATACACACACACACACACACATACACACACACGCAAGTGAAATTTTTCTTCTGATTTTCTGGTAGCCAATGTTTTTACCTCTCTTCATGTTATCCTCTCTCTCATTCTTTCTCCCTCTACCTCTAAGCCTGAACCCAATTCTACACAATGCAACGGTAGTCTTAATATCCCAGTCTTTGAAGTCAGACTGCTTGGGTTCAACTCTGGGCTCTGCCACTTACTATTTATATCATAGTTTACCTATAATCTCTGTCTTAATCTTCTTGCCTAAAAAAGTGGCATTTGACTTATAAGGCAGTTGTGAAGATTTAATGAGTTTATATAAATAAATCACTCAGTGCCTGGCACATGTAAGCACTCTGCCGTGGAGTATTAGTTTCTTACTGCAACTGCAACAAACTACCACATACTTAGTGACTTAATACCTATGTATTATCTCACAGTTCTCTAGACCAGAGTCCAGATAGGCTCTGCTGGGTTTCTGCTTAGGGTCTTAAGAGACAGAAATAAAGGTGTTGGCCAGCCTAGGTTCCTGTTCAGAGGTTCTGAGGAAGAAACTGCTTCCAGGTTTATTAAAAGATTCAGTTCCTTATGGTTGTAGGATGGAGGCCTTTGCTTCCTTGAAAAGTGGGCCCCTCCATTTTCCAGTCAACAGTGCCAAGTTGAATCCATCTCATGACTTGAATCCCTAGACTTCTTCCATCTCTCTCACTGACTATCTTGTCTTTCTCTTCTGTTTGTAAGGACAACTTGATTCATGGCTACCCCAGTTGTATATCAGGAATGGATGCACCATAATTTCATCTAAGAGGAAAATAATAATTACTCACTGTTTCATGAGATTACATTTGACCTACCCAGATAAGCCAGGCATAATTTCCTTATCCTAAGCCAGCTGATTAGTAAACAATTACATTTGAAGTCTATTTTGCCATGTAATGTAGTAGTCACAGTTGAGGGGTATAGGCTACAGGAACCAAAATTCTACCTACTAGCCAAGTGGTGCATGCTTGTAATCCCAGTGGCATGGAAGGCTGAGGCAGGATGATTGTGTGTTCAAAGCCAGCCTCAGCAACTTAATGAGGCCCTAAGCAACTTAGTGAAACTGTTTCTAAGTAAAATATTTGAAAAGGCCGGGGATGTGGCTCAGTGGTTAAGCACTCCTCAGTTCAATCCCCATAAAAATTCTACTTAATGTAGGCTAGTTAGCATTATTATTATTATTATTATTATTATTATTATTATATTAATGAATGAAGGATTAACATAACGAGGGAATAGAATGTTCTGAGCAACAGAATCTTCTAGTAATTTGGAAATTATTTCATAAAAATTTAACTGTGGATGTAAAGGAACTAATAGTTTTCTGAAGAACAGCTCCACTCCTGAACTCTTATCTATGTGTACATACAAAATACTGAGCTCTAGTTTTTAAGGTTAATACTTTGTAATTTCTAAATCAAAACACATATTAGTTAATATATTTAAAAATACTTAACATAGTACAATGTTAAAGTCATTTCTGCTTTTAAAAATTGAATAAAATTAGTGACTAGAAGCCTTTTTACAAAATTCCACTCAGGGAAATTACCTACCTTTCAAGTATAACTTTTTTCTGAAATATACAATTAGAATTGATTTATGATAAAATAACAAGAATGACAACATAAAAATAACAAAGCTTAAATATACAGTGAAAATATTTAAGATTTATACTGTAATTACTTGTAGTTATGTTATTGGTAGAATAAAACTAAACTAGATCTTGCTAGAAACTGAAAGCAGAAAGCTTCAAAGAATCATGCACAAGGAGGTAAAAATATAGCATTTAACTTCTTCTGCATACCTGCAGTATGAAGCTGGATAACTGTGATCCACATGGGTAAACTACTTCCAGAGGGTATTTCTTTTTCCCCCTTCCATTTGGCTTGTGGACTTATGAAAGGCACCTTGTGAGTAGAGATACTCAAATTTTCTGGCCACGGTAAACTAGCTCTAGCATCTGCCCATGGCTAAGTTTCTCACAGTTGGGTAGTAGTTTGTATACCTGTCCTAGTACAGAAGACACTCTGTGATTTATACAGATGGTGGATCTGTATAAATGTGTATGCATGTATACCCGGGTTTACATTCACATGCACACACACAGTTCACTGTCATAATAAATTATCAATGATTTTTAATGTTTCTCAAACATCCTTATTTACTTTAGTGTGTAATCTGTACACTATAGCCAGCACAACAGCAGCTATCTTGAAACAGAGACATGCCACTGGGAAAGAAATTGACAGAGAGAGGGATACTTTTGTCTGGACCTTCTGTGTTATATAATAAATTGCAGAGTTCTTTCTATTTTGCTCTCTTTTTCTGTTCCTATATTTTCCCCATCCATTTCTATAGCTAACTTGCCAATGTCTTTTTTTATACTGTTTTTGTCTCACTTCTCTTACATTAATCATATTTTGGCCTCAAATAATCTTTGCTTGATGTCTTAAAGTAGGGTAATTTAGATCAAAATTCAATCTCCAGCTTCATAAGGACAAGGTTTATTTATGCAAATATCAAATATCAGGAGTGAATATGAGTCACTATGAAATTTCCTAAGTCTCCTTTTAGCTATAGTTAATAATTTACAGGTTGAAGGATACATGCTGGATTATGGTCAAATCCTTCAGAGGAGAGGATGATGGGATAGCTGGCCTTTCATTATTTAGCATCCATTTACATGATATCACTGAGACTTTTGGCATAGTTTTCATGCCCAAAATGTTTTTAACATCTGTGTGACTGTTCTTTTTTTAATGCTGAAGATTCAGTATTCATTAATCTCTCAAACCCCAGTTGGCCTTCAGAAGCAGCTGAATGCCTTCTTTGAGTAGTGCACAAAATATAATCTCAAAATAAATCACAAGAAGTGTAAGGTAATGGTTTTTAGTTCTAGGAAATGCATGAGTTCCTGGTATACTTAGGGAGTTAAATTTAATGTGGTGAAATATTTTATGTGGCTTTGCATTATCTTTCACCTAAATCTGTCATGCAAAAAGCAAAAAATGTTGAGGATCTCAGCAACAATGGGCAGATTAGATTTAGGAAGGAATGTATTGTCCATTCTTATGTTGTAGTGACCTAAAGCAGGTTTACAGATTATCTGTTGTTTAGGAATGGTAATGATGGTAAACATATTAAGTTGTTTTTGGAAAATGAGAATAACATTAATTTGTAGATCAACCAGATTGGTAATTTTTTTCCCTTTAGGCTACATTAATTATCATTTCTGTACCCTTAATAAGATGATAAAAATGAATGGACCAACGAGGCTTCAAGGAAGAAGTATGCCCAAAGTCTTGAACAGTTACTGACTGGATTTTCAAGAGGAATGTAATATATACTGAGCTGAGCCCAACCAAAGGGCTACTATGGAAACAGGACATAGAGATGGTTTAATAAAAAGAATTTTGTTTTGAGAGAAATATAAATGCAAAATATGCAACTTTAAAATAGGCATTGTTTTTTATTTGTCTAAAGTTGTGGTGAATAAAAGGTGATGTCATACATTTTCCCTCCACAGATATTCTTTACTTAGGGCACCTTGAATATCTACATACTTGATATACATAGGGAAATGTCTACAAATGTTAGTTATCTGTTTTATGGCCAAATTATTTCTATTATGAACTTCAGGAGTCTGACCAGACTTTTTAGCTGAATTTTAATATCATTCTGTCATCTATTAATTACAATAATCATCAACTAGAAACTTTCTTACTTTTAATATGATTTTCATTACAGTGGGACTTATTTTAACAGTATTTGATTTTCAGAAAATATTTAATATTCATTGACATTTAAATCTTTTTTTTTTTTTACTGCATGATGAACAGATACATTGTTGTGTTTTCTAGTAAGAAAAATCAGAAAACTTGAAAGAAAATTTCACTAAGTTTAGAAGAATCTAAAGACAATATCCAGGGAGCATTTTCTGAAGACAGTAACACCTTGATAATACTGAAAAAAAAAAAAAAAAGAAAAACAAAATCGTATTTTAAGAACTTAATTATTGATCCAAATGACAGTTCAAATCTAAACTCATTATATTCAACTGTAATTCAACATTTAACTTGCTATTACTTGGGAAAATATTTGCAAAATCTTATGGACATTAAATATTATGCTTGACTTAGTATGTTCAAAAACTGGTTCATTCCAAGTATGTGGAAGCAGAATTTTTATGGTCTTTTGCAAAGGCCATTTGTAATTAGTCTTAAAGTGATGAGACACTTAAGGAAACTTGTAATGCCTCAAAGAAATGGTCAAGAAGTGCTATTTTCAAATGTAGTATAATTATTCCCATGGCATGGCTTAGAACTTAAGAATAACTATATAATTAGGTAATAAAATCCATCTTTATTGAAAGACATACACTCTCAAAATCAATTGAAAATGGCCTTTTCTAAGTTCATGATTGCTTTGGATGCATAATTTCAGTCTCAAGAGCCTACCAATGAATGCCTACCTACTTGAAAAGATATAAGAAAGAATAGGATACAATCATGAAACTGACTTGGTAACAGTTGAAATCTTAAACAGTGCCTTTGCTTTTTTGAGAGAAGATTAGACTGGCACAGGTCCAGGCAACAGAGATGTCAGGCAGCTAAGTTTGGATAGTGTGTAGTTCCTTGCTGGCTTGGTTAAACCACGTTGACAACATGCCTTAATTCAGACAGTTCTGAATAAGTCCATGTGGTTTGTCCTGACTGAATGATGCTTTCCCATGTTTTTATTTTTAGCTAAAGGTAAAATAAACCTATAGACAGCCTAAAAATTCAAAAGGCTAGTCAAGGGTTTTTATGAAAAACTACAGTTCCTTAGTATCTTCTTCAGAAACCACTTTTAGCTGATTATTTTGGCATGTATTTCTGTGTTGCTAAGTGATGCATTTGTAGTTCTGCCTCTTGGTTTTTTCAGTGTCAGTACAATCTACTGATTCCCAGTATTGAAAAAATGTGAGTTTTGCTCACCCCTTTGCTTCCTATCCTTCTATCAAATAGGCCCACTCTTCCCATCTCTCCATCAGTTAAATGATGATTTTGATTGGATCAACATTCACTGTTCACATAATAATTACAACTGCATAAATGCATCACAGCTGATTTGTTTTAGTAAACTCTACTACTTGCATGCCTGGCACAACTTTCCGATTTCTACAATATGAAAAGTTGTGCAGTTTTGATTCATTTCCTCTGCACACATCACCTTTGCAACCACAAGCTCTTGTGCATCAAGTATTCTCTTAGTTTCATGTTCTAGAAATATTTCCTTGAACCTCAGACCTGCTTCTCTAACTGGTCATGCTCTTTGGCTCACATTCTGTCGTTCTGGGATCTTCTGTTCCCACTCTCCTGGGGATTCATCTTTTCATTTCTGTGCTCCTTCCTAATTTCTGTGCTTATTAAAACTTTTTTTTTTTTTTTTTTCCTGGAGCACAGCCACTGGGAGCTCCTTGAGAAAGGATAGATGTGAGTAAAAGTTTTTAGACTGCCTTCTATGAAAATGTCTTTATGTTTTTATTCTGTCTTATTGATAGTTTATATCTGCATAGAACTAACTCATCCACTTGCAAAAATATGAAGGCATTTCTTGATTAGCTTTCAATATTTCTGGTTTCCAAAAAGATGCTGCTGAGAAAAGTCTGAGGCTACTCTCATTTCTGTTCCTTTATAGGTGATTTTGCTTTCTTCTCTCTTTGTTGATTTTATCTGCTTTCAATATTCTGACATATTGCAATGATGTGGTTGAATACAGACTTATTTGTATCTATTACAATGGGCATTTAATAGGTCTCTCAACTGGAGACTTTTGTTCCTTGAATCTTGGAAATTGGTTTTGAATTGATTTACTTAACATTTTCAGTTTTACATTTTTTGGAATAATGTTATTTTTAACATGGACCTTGTGGATTTATCCTGTAATTTTCTGTTTTGTTCCCCATTTTAAATTATTTTTAATATTCTACTTGTTTTCTGTTATGCCATATGAAATGTTTTCTTTGCATCCTTGCTATTGATAACTGGTGTCAAGAAGGGTTTTTATTTCTATTACTGTTATGCTTATAATTTGAAATAATTTTTATCAAATCTACTTTGGTCAATTCACCAGCTCAAGGTACATTACATCCTTCCAAGTAAGGTGACCTGGAACGCATTGGCATCTTTTTAACTTTCTTCTAACATGTTTCTCTTCTTTTTGGTTTTGTGTATATGTGAATATTTTAACCTTATCTTATATCATATTGTTAATACCTGAGAACTATTTTGGTTCTCTGGATGTTCCTCTTACCTGTACTCTGTTCTTTTATTTTTTCCCCCTATAGTTGCAATGTCTTTTCTTAATATCAGTAGATGTAAATGATACAAATTTTGAAGTTCTCTCCCCTTTGTAGAGTCTTTTTTCTCTACTTCTCCTATTTTTGTTACTTTTCCTATTTCAGAATTTCTTTAGATATCTATCTGATTTTGGAGGACCCAAAAAGGAGATTGAGAGCTGAGATATGAGAGGGTCTTTTCACCTGTGAATGTCGCAACAGGCTGTACCTGAGCATTTTGGTTTTGTGACCTTTAGATACATTGTAGTGAAGTGCTCAGACTTGCTGGAGATGATGTGCCCCATCCTGTCCTCTGCCTGGAGGGTGAAGGTCTATTTGCTAGTTCTGTAGAGGTCAATTAGAGAAACAGAACTGTGCATGTCAGTCATTGGTGGGCATACTTACCCCACCTCTTCTTACCATGTTACCTTTGCTCTTAATTCTAGAATGTGTTCCCAAGTCTAAAGCCTTTTTTACCCTTTCAAGAGAAACTGTCTCCAGTGTTGTGCAGCCTGGGAGAGGAGTGGCCATTTCACTGCCTAAATCTGGGCAGAGGAACTAGAGATTTGATTGTTTCTTAAAATTCTCCTTATTTTTAGCTCTTTCTTTCTCACACTTACAATGGTATCTGATGCTATCATGTGCTTAGCCTTTGGTGGATTCTGTGTCATAAATCTAATGCATTTTCAGCTTTCCTTGTTGCAAATATAAGATTCAGTTTTCTGGGATCTGTTAAGTCTTTTGCCAGTTGAACATCTGCTTTCCAGCTTCTAGAATGTTGTTATTGCTTCTTCTTTCATTGTCCCTGTGTTTTTGGGTTTCTGCCTTGGGTGTTGTTTTAATAAAAATTCAAGAGGAAAAAAATAGATGTATGTTAGCAATCTGTGTCAGATTGTATTTTCCCAAGATGATCATAAAATATCTGGTCTCTTATTCTCTTCTTTGTGAGGTTCACATTTCCATCACCAAGATACGAGACCTGTTTTCCCTTATCTTGAATGCTGATAAGCCTTTGACTATAGTGGAAGAGGTGCTTTATGACTTCCAAAGCTAGACCAAAAAAATGCTATGCAGTTCTGCTGGTTCTGTAGGAATCTAGCCATCATTAAAACATGGCTAGAATACAGTGAGAAAGGTGGAGAGAAGTGAAAATTTCAGTGAAGGACAGAGGATTTAACTTTTTGGACATGAGTCATTAAACCTGTTTTCCAGTTCTAGCCTTTGCTATATCAGATGCTGAGATGGTACAGGCACTTATTCTTCAACTGTGGCATTTCATATCTGGAATTATATAACTTGACTTGGAAAGATTCACTTTACTACAGCCTTTCCATGAATGTCTTGTGATGGAAAGTCTCTGCCTTTTTTTTTTTTGGTGGGAAAGCAAAACACCAATACCCATCAACATTGAACAATATATTTTAAGTGTAGCAATGTCTTAAAGTAATATATAATTAACTGTCAAATCACTTCTAAAGATTCTGCACATTATTTTATAATATTCAAAGTTTCCTTCTAATATTTGTGGTTTTGAACTTCTGAGACATCTTAGTGCTTAAGATAGCTTTTCAGATTTTGTAAGTCCTTGTTTATAAATTGCTTGAAGGTGACTTTTCTCAGCAAGAGTTTTTATCCATATTCTACCTATATTGTAAACTATTTGTATCCTTTCCCCATAGTATTCTTCATTTTCTTTATAAATTATTCTGCAAAGCCAGGGATCCTGAGGGAAAGGGTGATTTCTTTTACACATGGAAAAAACCAGAATGTCTGTATTGGCTTTGGATAAAGAGCTTGAATGTTTTTAAGAGGAGGATGTGCCATGTTGCACTGGATCTCATCTTCATTCCCAAACCACCCAAGTGCTCTTACAGATTGTCCATCCTGTACATTTACAATTAGGAAAAAATCCACACTCATAGAAACCTTTTGCAGGGAATATAGTGTGGAGATATTTTCTCTTCCACCCAGGAGAGCTTTGAGACTTTGAGAAAATCAGGCATCACTTGATTTACTTTTGAGTTCCAAAATTCTACCTTATTCTTCTCTAGAGAATACTTCTCAGTGGCTCCTGAGAAGCTCAAATACAGCACTGTTGTGTTTGGTTAGTAGAATGGGTAAAGAATAGATAAGACTTTAAAGATCATTGTTTGGCATAACCCTAGACCTACTGAGTCAGAAAGTCCTTCTGGACTAACTATTCTTAATTAAGTTAAAAATTTAAAGGATAAAAATATATATAAACCACAGATTTATTTTGGCTAAGACAATCTCTGGTGGTTTATTTAAGGGGGTACATCAAAGGAGGGATGTAATTTCAAGGAGAGAGTGTTGCTTCATGATGTCTTGCAGTGAGTAGGTTGATTGACATCTTGGCAGGTCACACCCATTTCAGGTGCTATATGGGCCACAGCAGAACATGATAGAGATTCACATTGTCCCTGGGCAATTGACCAGAGAAAATGTCCACTGGCCATTCCAGACACCAGATATCTCTATCCACTAGGCTTCCATGCGTGGTGACCCACAAAAAAACCCATGGATGGCTCCTGACATCTCTGGGCATTGCTAAGTGTTCACTAGGCAGCTCTGTTACTTTGGTATCCCACTTGATTTAATAATGTTGCTCATTAAAAAATATTTTTCTAGTGCCTATTATGTGCCAAGCAAAAATTAGTTTTTGAAAAGTACATTTTATTATGTAATATTTGATAGATTTACAGGAAAATATAGCATGTATATGTACTATAAAACATAAGAAAATGAATACCCATAAATAATTCCAAAGTTAAGAGCTAGGACTTAGTAATACTGTTGGATCTATCTATATTTCTACTCTGTTCAGTCCACTTGACTCACCCACTCACTCTGAATTTTGTGTTTTCCATTCCTTTGTTTTTATAAAAATAGTTTTATTATCTGTGTTGCTGTGTGAATATTATTTATTTTATTTTTGGAGTTGCATGATTTTCCTTTGTGTGACTCTGTCTGTTTTCCTGCTGATGAACTTTTAAGTAGAGCTATCATAAACAAGGCCTGTTAGAGATGTCTTGCATATATCTCCCTTTTACTACCTTCTAGATTCTCTCTAGTATTTTTCTTTTATCTTAAACATGCAATTCATTAATGCTATTGACAAGAAGGCAACATTAGAATTCTCCTTTTTGTATTTTTTCAATCTAAAAGATCTCATAAATTACATTTTGTGGAGAAGTATTTTCACTACCTGAACTTTTAAAATGTGGTCCCTGGTCAGATAATCTTCAAAAGTACTCTCGGAAAGTCAAAATAAAATTGCATATCTATGATTTTGAGAAGTCCTGTAATAAAGAAATGTTTAACTTTATTGAACCCAGTCTCACGCTTTTTGACCATAGAATTCTTTTGTTTTTTACATCCATAAATTTCCCTTGGAATTAATGTTCCATTGAACTTGTTTTGAGATATATTACATCATTGCTATATAGAGCTTATTTGTCTCTTTGATACATTGGTGAAACTTGATGCATAAAATTAATGATTTGATCTATCATCAATATCCTAGAATAGGCAGGAAATTCCCATGGAGCACTATAAAATTCAAGGACAAATAGAAATTCTTATGTAAAGTCAGGAATTCTGTCTTAGTATGTGATACTATGGTTGACTGCCATTCACTGCCTTGGCTCCATTCTCTGTAGCTGGATGACCAGCTCTACTCCTAGAAGCACAGAGGATCCTTGAAAACAGTGTGGGGACCACCCTTTCCAATGTGTTAAGTAGGTTTAAAATTATACTCTGACTTCCTTATACCTAGGAGTGAAAATAATGAGATTTTTCTCAGTGGTCTTAGTTTGTCTGTCAGTCCATTATGCCAGGGGTAAAGATGCCTTGCAGATCCTTATACACTCTCAGGCCAGTCCCCTTAGTGACATTAAGACTTGAGATATTCTTAAAAATCCACCATTGCTCTATTTTTATTGGAATAGAATTTAACTCTTCTTTATTTTACTGTCTTCTACTCAAAATCTTTTTTTCTTCATGTCTGTTTTCTCATTGGCTTACTTTTGGGAGTCTCCTCTATTTTAACTCATTGGGTTGTGGATTTATTTTGACGGTATGTCCAGCATTAAAAATATTATTTAAATATTGAATTAGAATTTGTCTCTGGGATTTTCTTTTCAACTCCTTGTAAGAAAGCCCTGGGGGAGCCGGGCACATTGGCACGTGCCTATATTCCCAGTGGCTTGGGAGGTTGAGGCAGGAGGATTGTGAGTTCCAAGCCAGCCTCAATAACTTAGTGAAGACCTAAGCAACTCGGTGGAGACCCTGTCTCTGCAACCTGGGTTCAATCCCTGGTAAAAAAGAAGAAGAAGGAGAATGAGAAGGAGAAGAAGAAGAGAAGGTTTTACTTCAATGTGGAAGTAAAACCTCATCTCTGAATTTCTTATAACTGAAATTCTGGGCTATTCATCCTAGGTTCACCTTCCAAGGTCAATTTAGTGAAGGTATTGAACACCATGCATCAGGGTTTCCTTGTCTTCTTCCTACCTTATTGTCCCTAGAGCTTAGCATATGAAACCCTGCATTCAATCCAGCTGGATAAGGCCTGCTTACCTACCTTATTTTATTTGCCAAATTCTGAACCTATTTGATCTATTCCATTTCTTAAATTTTGTAGACTTTCCAGAACAATCCTTCTCTTTGATGGATGTTATCTCTACATATTCTTCAGCATATGCCACAGTGTCCTACTGTAGCTTCTGAGACATCATTATCTCTCTTCTCAAAAATTATATTATATATAAACATTATATAAATATTAATTTATGGCCTGGGGTTGTAGTTCATTGGTAGAGCACCTGCCTAGCACATGTGAGGCCGTGGGCTCAATCCTCAGTACCACACACAAAGATAAATAAGTAAAAAAAAAAAGTATTGTATCCATCTATAACCAAAAAATGTTTTTAAAATATTAATTTAATTATTTTATAAATAACTATGTTCAATCACACTAAGTAATATAACTCACTTCCACTATATATATATATATATATATATATATATATATATATATATATATACACACATATATATGTGTGTGTGTGTGTGTGTGTGTGTTTTACATATACACTGTGAAACACTCTTTTGAGTGAAATCATCTCTCAGGGAAACTATGCTCTGATCATTGACTCTTTAAATGCAACATGGACGCAGCTCTTTGGGCAGGGGTAAGTATGGTTGAAGTACATCATATGCCCTGCAGACTGTGCTACAAACCTTCCTTCGTGAGTATGCTGGTGGCATTCATACAGGCACATGTTCTCACGGCTATGTCCAGTATGAATGGATCTTCGCTGTTACCCATTAATTCATTATTTAACTATGGTGTCTTTTCCCGTTTGCCTCTAATTACCCAAGTCCTATATTTAATTTTCATTCTAATTTCTCTAGCTGGATAACCTTGCTTTTTACTTTATAATGAAATCTGAGTGTAGTCATTTGCGACACCTTGCTACCTCCGCCTCTGAACTTAACTCTATCTGCCCTCACATGTTGGAAGAAGCAACCAAGCACCTTCAGGCTTTCTCCATTGGAGTATTAATCCAATCTGTGAGAGCAGAATCCTCATAACCTAATCCCCTCCCACTGCTTTTTCCTCCACATTGGAGAATAAGTATCAACATAGGGATTTTGAGTAGACGAAAACATTCAGACCATAGTGAGGCTTAAATGCAATGTTCTGAGAGATTTTGCCTGTGTACAACCTTGGCTAAACCAGCTGCCATTCTCCTTCACATAATCTTGTTTTATTGCTTTTTCGTGACAGCATCATTTATTTGTGTTATTTGTTAACTTTCTTTTTGACTTAAAGAGCAATGATATTGTCTTTTATTTAGTCCCAAAGTTTCAGTGCATAGGATAATGCTTGCAACATAGTAGGAGTTCAATAAACATTGTTAAATAAAGAATATGTGCATTCTTTGATGTCTCCATTTTCACTGACTTTCCTTCCAGATTGTAAACACATGCATTAATTTCTGATCTTAAAAACAACAAAAGTTTACAAAAGAAGAAAACTTTTCCTTAATTTTGACAACATTCTAACCCAGGGACTGTCCGTGTTATGGCTCACCAGCAAGCCATCTGCTCCCATAAATAAAATTTAATTGGCAAGATCCATGACCATTTACTTATGCTTTGTCTATGGCTACTTTGTGCCCTACTTTGGCACAAATGTGTACTTTTAGTCCCATAATCCTAAAATATTTATTATCTAGAAGTTACAGAATTTGCTTATTAGCCTATCTCTTACTCCTTACATTCAGCATTTGCCAGAGTAGTTGTATACTGTAGATTATTTCATTTTTTAAAATCTCATTTTCTTTTTATCCTCCTTTAATCAGATTCCATTGTTAGCTGTCTATTACACTGCATTTTTCATGTTAAAATTATGCCCTAATTGCAAAATTTAGCATATGCTTCTCTGTGTTTATACTTTGGGTTATTATTCTCTATTTGACCCTATATCCACCCCCACCCCACCCCCGCAAAAACAATAACAACAACAAAACTCTCTATACCTTTGTTTCCATGATACTCTTCTCTCATAACTGCTTGACCATACTTTTCTTTTTTTCTTAAAAGGACATTTTCTTTGGCCTGTTCTTTAAGAATTCATATAGTCCAGGATCCTGTCCTTAACTAGAAGTTCCCAGTCCGCATAGTTCTCCCCTGTGAACTCATTCAATCTGAGTGGTTTCAGTCCCTCTGCTCATGTTCTGGACCATCATTTCTAAACTTGACCTTTCGAGCAGTCTCTTGCCTGGTCTTGCAACATCCAGTCCTACTTCACCAAAGGCTCCTTCTACATAACTGCCAAAATGTCAGTTTAAGATAGTGGTTCCCATTTAAAACTCTTTGGGGTGCTGGGATTGTGGATCAGTGGTAGAGCACTTGCCTAGCCCATGTGAGGCACTGAGTTTGATCCTCAGCACCACATAAAAATAAATAAATAAAATAAAGATATTGTATCCATCTACAGCTAAAAATTAAAAAAAAAAAAAAAACTTTTTGGGAGAGACTCACTTAGAAGCTTTGTTAAAATAGAGTAGCTAGGCTCACTGCTGAATTGTGGACCTAGAAAGTCTTGTGTGGGACCTGAGATTTTGCATTTATATGCTCCAGAATGATGCTGAGGTTGTTATTATAGACTGCATGATGAAAAACACTGTTTTAAAAGAAAGTTTGAATTTACCATCTCTTTCTTAAAATGATATGGAAATTTTCCATCACTTACCGGATTAAATCCAAACCTTCTATTATGTTTGATAACACTCTAAAATCATCTCCCCCACAGGCTTCCCTCTCCTATTCTTTGATTGCATTTGATTCTTCTGCAACCTCAAGCTGCATGTCTCAGCATGGGCCCCTCATTTGGTTCTCACCTCTGTGTTCTAGTTTATGCATGTCAATTCTGTGCTCTTTCTACCCAGTTTTTTTTTTTTTTTTTCCCAACCTTTACAGAAGGATCTTAAGTGTTGTCTACTTTCCAAGCTTCTATTTTTCTTGGGACACTTTTCTCTTACTATAGAGTTTCTCTATTTTCTGATATCCACAATCAGGTTTTATCATTGTTTGTATTTATTTTGCTTCCCTTACATTGTAAGCCCCTTGCAGAGGAAGAGTACCTAGAACCTATGACTCTTTCCCTCAATCTCTCTCTCTTTATTTCTCCTGTTACAAAATGAAGATAAACTTTAGCTTACCAGTTTAGAAATATATTTCCCACTGAGGGTGAGAGCATAGGGAAATTACTGCTCCCTTACATTACTGATCACTCTAAACTGGCCCCATCCTTTCAGAAAAAAGCAACTTGGTAGAATTCATAAAGAATAAGGAAAAAACAAACAAACAAACCAAAAACCAAAAACAACAACAAAACAAACAAACAAACAAAAAAACCAAAAAACTTATGTTGGATTTAGTTATGCCACTTCTGGGAATGCAGTATAAGAAAATAATTCAAAGTATGCACAGAGATGGATGTCACACACTGCTTATAATAGCAAAACAATGAAAAAACATGAAATATTTAAGGGAGTAATTTAGTAAGATGCATCTAATTGATGAAATACTGCATATTTAAATGATGATTTTGAAGCTCATATGGCAAGCATGAAATTATTTTTTGTTGTAATGTTAAGTAAAAAATAAGGATACCAAATGTTAACATAAATTATGATACTAATTATGTTACATTTTAAAAAGGGGCCAGGAATGAGATGCACTTAAGTTCTAACTTAGAATAAAAAGTTTATAATATGACTTTTTAAATGTGGTTACATTTTAAAATAAAAAAAAATGCTTCATTTTGAATATCCTGTTTCATGTTATGCATCATTCCTTTTAAAAGTAAAAGGACATGTCATGGGTGGTTACATAGACAATATTCAATTAAGTTTGGAATAAATAGCTTTTCTTGTATCTTCCTCTCTCTAAATCACTACAGAATACAAAGTTAGGAACTCAAAAGTATCAAGAGCCTTAAGAATAAATAATATATAGACACAATGTAGCCCAAGTTGCATGCAACAATCAAAGGAAGGTTGACTCTTATGAATAGAGAAACTGAATATAACAGGAAAATACCAAGTTACAAACCCAAACAGGCATCATCAATTAGGTGGATTAATGCAATCATTATAGCCAAGATTATTTTTTCACAGCCATTTTAATGTCCATTCAGCCTGCCATCCAACACTCATCTGGATTCTCATATACTGTTAAAGTCTTTCTTTAACTCTAGATTTTCCATAGGAAGGTACCAGATCCCTCTGGTTATTGAAAATAAACTTTGATTGAACTTCAGCTATTTTAGGGTCTATTTGTTATTGCATTAACGCATAGACAACAATCCTGTGTTTTCTTCTATGAATGAAGTATATGTGAAGAATTCTGAGATACAAGAGAAAACCAAATTTACTGATAAAGTGAAGCTGTTTCACTTTTTTAATTGTGTGTAAAGGGTAAAGAAAATTTTAATAGTCAGAAAAATGAGCAGCTGAGTAGTGATTGGAAAGGACATCATATGAAAATATAATTTAATAGAGGCAATATTCTGTGAAAATAAACAAAAAAAAATTTAAAGGAAGAAAATAAAGCTATGTGACTAAAACATCTGGTAATTACTAATAAAATGATAGGTTAGTGTGAGACTGTTGGTAGAAAAGTATGAATGAAGAGATAGATGATAGATTAGGAACCCCTTGGGTTTTGAGACTTTTTTTTTTTTTTAGTTCTGGGGATTGATTCTAGGGACACTTTATTAGGATATGTGGCCAGTTCTTATTTTGAGACAGAGTCTTACTGAGTTTCCTGGACTGGCATCACACTTGAGATTCTCCAGCTTTAGCCTCCTGGGTTTTGACAAATCTAGAGTAAGTCTTTAGTTTGACTTTGTATGATCTGAGAGAGCTATTAAAAGCTTCTGATAGATTATTTACTGACAGTCACTCAAGGACATGTATTGAATAAACCAAAATAAACAGATCATTTTGAAATGTTTTGTTTAGTTGAATTGCATGTAAATGCCATGAAAAAAATACTTTTGGAGATATTGGGATTACCTGAAAGTTGTATTTTCTTTGAGTCTCTGGAGCTTACAAGATAGATAAAACTTTTGGTAGGAGACAGTATAAGAGAAGGACTCATGTACAGTAAGAGGTGGCTTTGTGAGAGCTTACAGTCTGTGCTTAAAAAGCACTTAGTCATCAATGTGACCAATGACCCTAGCAATTGTCCAGGTGTGAAAATGTGAGAGGCTCATCAGGAACAGTAGAGCAGGCATAACTTGGAGATGGAATGGGTGGTCCAAGAGCCCTTGATATATCAAGGTCTCTGGCTTGGGCAAGAAAGTGAAAGATATATTTCATTAGTTTAAATTGGGGAGATAGGAGAAGAAGCACATTTGAAGAACCATAAAAGATCAGCTGACCCATCTCAACCTAGGTTTATAGGATGCCTGGTAGAGTCAGTGAACCTGAGCAAGAAAATAGCATTACTTCTGATTATAATGCTTGGGTTTATGTTGAATCCTCTCCTGACATGTGAATAATTTTAAGAAAAAAAAAATGAACCTTCTAGAAAGCAGTATTAGTTCTCTCAAGAATGGGTAGGGATAAGTTAAAGTATGAGCAGAAAATTATTTGACAATATTAGCCAATACTTATGGGTACATATCTCATCATTATGGAATAAAACATTAATTATTTTTTCAAGTATATATTGATGTTTATTATGGCAAAATATAATTGAAAATGACATTGCATGCTTAGTAACATTTTTTCATCACTGAAATTCCTTAATCAATTGATGACAAAAACTCAACCACTATCAAGAACTAGGTCTGCAAAAATTTTATATGAAATGGAAAATCCTATCCTTGGAAAGACTGAGAAACTGCTATATCTTCTGTGGTTTCTTATTTCACTGGTCTTTGGAGTTACTATCTGGGTAAATCTAAAATTAATAAAAGAAATTCATTGTTTGAACTTAAAAAGATCAGAGGTGTAGATGGTCTACCTTTGATATGGTTCATAATATAAATTTTACATTCTTAGACAGGAAAACTGTTACCAGGAGTACTGAGTAAGCTCCTATAACATCATGTCTTAGTCATAGATTCTTGCAATATTGAGAGATTTTAATCTTCATGTGTTTCAATGGGGGAGGAGGAGAGGAGGTCAGTACTGAATTGGACTTCTCAGCATTGTACCTCCTGGGAAACTAGGAGGTATCCCAGCTGTTCCCACTTCCTTCACACAAGTTATTCCCTTGAAACCTGTGGGTTCTAAGCTTCATTCTGCTTCTGAAACCATCTGTTGCAAACCATATTGAAAATGGGTGTTTACTTTTGTCCTGTATGAGGACTTTGATCTTTTATAGTAAAAAAAAAAAAATTGACTTACTATAAATATAAAATGACTTTGCTGAGAGCACTTTGTTCACCATAAGTACCAGAAGATGATGACATCTTTTACAGTTATTTCAGTGAAAAGTCAAGGAAAGTTTAAGTAAATGTTTTCCTAATAAGTTTGTATGGGGGATATGTAACTGCTCATTGAAAAAACAATCTAAAATAAGCAATTAGCAAAGGTACTGTTTTTTAATTTTCTTTTTTAGTTGTAGATGGACACAATACCTTTATTTTATTAATTCATTTTATGTGGTGCTGAGGATCGAACCCAGTGCCTCACATGTGCAAAGCACTCTGCCACTGAGCCACAACCCCAGCCCAAAAGGTACTGTGTTTTTAAGAATGACATTTCGCTGGAAGTCTGTTGTATTACCAGCATGAGAGTTTTCTTACTCTTGTCCTCTTCACTCTTGACATGGAAATCAGTTAGCACCAAGTAGCTGTGGATTTTATTTCACAAAACTTTCTTTGTTAATATTTCCAGATATTGTTTAAGCTTTTCCATTGGCATTGGAATTTAATTAATTATTGTCAGTTTGCCTTTGCATTGACTTTGATTATTTGAATTCAACTGCCTTTAGGGAGAAAAATATGGAAGCATATTACTCACCAATTCACATCTGTTGCAGCTTATAAGACTCAGTTGCCAAGAATTTTATGAAGCATCACTTAGTAATGACTCAGGAAATGATTAGTCAATGTATCTTGTGCTCAAAGTGAAGGGCACCCTCTGTTGTCCATCCTGCTATAGTATTTCCTTGTTGTTTCTTCAAGATAAGACTCATCTATGAATCGTAATTTCTTTTTTAATGGCCACTGGTAACTGAGACATAATACACTTAAAAGAATTCTTTCATATTCTAGTCAAAGTGTCCAGTATAAAGATATGATGGTGAAAATACTAGACCTTGATGCTGGCAATGAAAAACAAGACAAAACAATATCCCCCAAACTAGCTTAATTCTCATCTTCCACCAAGTCACAGAAATTTCCAAAGTCTTTTGCTTTGTCTGCATGTCAGTTTTCTCCTTTGGGAAGTAAGGAGGATAATAACTGCACAGTGCATTTTTTTTGCACATATTTTTATTTTTGCTGTACTTATTTAAATTTGAAGTGCAAAATGACATTTCTATCTCTCTTTTTTTCAATTTCAAGATGCATTTATTAACATTAGATTATAAAAGGCCATGGAAGTGAAGATTGGATCTTGTATGTTTAGATCTTTGGCTGAAAACTGATACTTCAAGAAATTTTCGTTAAACATTCTCCTCATATGACTCCCATGAGCTTAGTACCTCTCCTAAGAGGTTTTCACTCCTCTGAAATTTGTGAAGCATTTTCTTTATTATTATTTATCCATGTTTTGATGATTTGTGACGAATTGTTCTTTAGACTACTGCTATTTTTCTTACCATAGAACAAGCCTCAGACATTTATTTTCATTTTATAAAACCTTCATTATCATGTACATTTCTGTTCCACTTGTGTAGCACACAGCCTGTCAAAGTCAAACTCACCGTCATTATCTGAAATCTGCCTCAGGTCTGATTCCTTTAGAAAGACTACAGATTCTGATTTTTTAAAATTGAGGGTCCATAAAATATTTAGCTGTGCATTACAACTGTTTTGCCATCATTTTTGAAGCTCTTCAATGGACAAAGTTTTTTCAGGGCTAATCGTTTTAGTGGATAATGTTAATGTATGTATAATATATACACGTGCATATACACATATATATGTTTATGTTTATGACACATGTATCACATAATTGCCTATTTAAGATAAAATATGTCATGAACACAACTAATTCAAATTTGAAGATTTTTGCCTAATTTATTTTATATTACATTTATATCTCTTTTCTTGCACACTGAGACATCAAGTTCTCAAGAACTTTGGATAATAATATTAGAATATCCCCAAATTATTCATTTTCTTTATCCCATATCATGCACACAATTGTCTCAGGGTAATGATTCTGATAATGTCACCACCAATATTATTTAGAAAACAATTTTTTTCTATTGTTCTCCCATTTTTATGTTAAAAAAATCACTGTCCTATATCTACATTGTCTTTTATTTACCCACAGTGTTAATACTATATATACTCTTTCCCTTTTTTTAGTGCTCATTTAATTACAGTTATACAAGTTCTCATGTGTTTAATGTTCACGACTATTTCCTTGTCAATGTCTCTCTAGTCATTTTAATTATGTCAAGTTTGTTTTCTGGTATACATGTTAGGGAGGTCTCATGAGAACAATATTTCCAGAGTCCTGGCATATTGATAATATTGTATCTTTGCCTTTATTCTTTTTTATTAGAAGTCAATACTTGTGTTCTTTTTCTTTTTAACCCTTATTTACTTATTTTTATGTGGTGCTGAGGATCATACCCCTTGCCTCACATGTGCTGGGCAAGAGCTCTACCACTGAGCAACAACCCCAGCACTGCCCTTAATTTTTGAAAGTATCTTTGGTAGGTATGAATCTTTAGTTTACATATTTATATTGGATTATCTTAAATGTGTCAATCCATTAAATTCTGTCATAATGTGTTATCGTAGAAAAGTCCAACAACAATCCAATTGTTTTTTTCCTTAGAAGTCACTTGCCCAAAAAGTTTTGTCTCTTTTTTGAAGCCAAGTAAATTTTTAAAATATGCCTTGGGGAGTTGGTTTTTTGGGTTAGAATAAATCAGATATGTACTGTGCTTTTCAATATGTAGTTTAAATTTTTCATTTTATTTCAGAGAATTTTTATTAACTTATAGAAATTCAGCTTTTCTGTTCCCTTGATTTGAATATTTTATTCACTGTTTCCTATCATGGATATATTTATACTTCTATGCTATTCAATTTTTGTCGCTTCTCCTCATTATTTTTACATCTTCCTTCATTCCTTTCCTCCTTTAGTTTCTCTCCTGGGTCTAAGTCAGCTCAACTCCCTGGTGCTTCACTGCCTCCAGACAGGAAGCTGTGCTTTGCAGTTATGTGGCTGTGGGTCGTTTGTTCCCATTTATTTGTTTTGAAATTCATGGTGAAACTTGTCTCCAGTCTTTTAAAAAATTATTTTTAGTTACATATAACTTTGGTATTCATTTTGAATAATTGCAAAAGCATGGAATGCAATTTGCTCTAATTCAGTTCCCACAACTTCTCCCCTTCCCTTTCTTCCTCCCTTTGCTCCCTTTCCTCTACTCTGTTGACCTTTCTGTAATTTTGTTTATACTTTTATTTTCAATTAATGTCTTGTAGATATACTTGATGTTGGTATTCACTGTGTTATATTAATGTATGTACATATGAAACCTCAGTCAGATTCATTCCACTTTTCTTCCCTTTTACCATACCTCCTTCCTCCTTCTCAATCCCCTTCATCTACTCTACTGACCTTTCTTCTACGTTGATGAAATTTTCTCTCCCTTCTTTCTATTTTTTCTCCTCCTTTCCTCCCTCCCTCCCATCCCCCATTCCTTCCTTCCTTCCTTCCTTTGAATATGCTTCTGCATATCAGAGAAAATATTCAACCTTTGACTTTTGGGGATTGGCTTATTTTACTTAGCATGATAGTTTCCAGTTCCATTCATTTACCAGCAAATACCATAATTTCATTTTTCTTTATATCTGAGTAATACTCCATTGTGTAAATGTAACACGTATTCTTTATCTATTCGTTTGTTGAAGGGTGCCTAAGTTGGCTCTATAGATTGGCTATTGTGGATTATATTGCTACAATCATGGATGTGACTGTATTTTTACAGTATGCTGATTTTAAATCTTTTGTAAATATACCAAGGAGTGGGATAGCTGGGTCATATAGTGGTTCCAATCCTAGTTTTCTGAGGAATCTGTATATTGCTTTCCAGAGTGGTTGCACCAATTTGTGGTGCTACCAACAATGTATGAGCATATGTTTTTCCCACATCTTTACCAACATTTATTTGTATTCTTTCTTTATGGTTATATACATACATATATACATGCATATATATATATATGTATATATGTACACACACATACATATACATAAGTATGCATATATATGTATATATTATTTTTATTTGCAAAATAAAAAGTGTTAAAACAAACAATAAAATAAATCTGTTGCTGTGTACCATATGACAAGTGAGAGAATGAAAAATTGCAACAAAGCATTTCAACAATCTTCTCTCTGAGCCTGACAGCCAGACTATCCAACTCATTTTCCAAAATATTACATCATCAAACCTATCATTTACCCAATTTTCCACTAACCTTCATGTTAGGTGTTCTTTTGTTTTTCTCAACAATATCAATAATTAATTTAAATATAAATGATTTAGATATTGTAATTAAAAGGTATAAATATTCAACATGTATAAAAAGCAAACAATAACTATATGCTCTCTATACACATGTCACACTTTAAATATTAATACACCAAAAGGTTAAAAGCAGGGCTGGGGTTGTGGCTCAGTGGCAGAGCGCTCGCCTCGCACGTGTGCGGCCTGGGTTCAATCCTCAGCACCACATAAACATAAATGCATTGCATTGTGTATAACTAAAGTAAATAAATAAATATTTTCTAAAAAAGGTTAAAAGCAAAAGAAGGGGGAAATAAGCATGAGAAATCTGAAGTAGTGCTATTAATATAAAATAAATTTCAAGGAAAAGTATTTTCAGACATAAAGGGGAATGTTTCATAACCATAAGAGGGTAACTTCTTCAAGAAAGTATAACAATACTAAATGTGTATGTACCTAATAACAAAATTTCAAAATACATGAAGTAAGAGTTAATAAAACTAGAAAGACAAATCCACAATCATATTTGGAGATTTTAAGCCCCCTCACTTTGCTGGAAGGGAGTAATAATATAGAAGACTTAACAACATTATCAGCCACCTTGACCTATTTGTTATTTATAGAAAACTATACACAAAAATGACAAGTTGAAAATTAATGGGGATAGACTATATTCTTTCATAAAATAATAATTTTAAAAATTTGAAATCAGAGTGTATTTCCTGCATGATTTATTGCAATAGAAATCAATCCTCTTAAGATATATCACATTTCAACTACTTCAAAACTAAGTAGCACACTTATAAATATCTCACAGATCAAAGAAGAAATTCCAAGAAAAGTAAATAAAAAGTGCTTTGAACTGAGATAATAAAAGCTTAAAATATGAGAATCTCTGGGATGTAATAGTACTCATGCACAATTATAACTTAAAGTATTTGTATCAAATTAGGTAGTAGGAAGGAAAAAATAAGAGTAGGAGCAGAAATATGTGAAATAGGAAACAAATAATACAGCTAAAAGCTGATAAAATATAACAAGTCTAATGAAGAAAAAAGCAAGGAAAAATATCAATGGAAAGGGAGCTATCAAAACAACCCTACAGATGCTAAAAATGTATTAAAGTAATATTACAATTATATAATTACAGTTATATAGCCTACATAACTTGGTCTATTTTAGAGCATAGAAACCTCTGCTTGTTTATGTGATCCATGTGAGTTATATGTTTTATCCCCATTCTTTCACTTTCAGTCTGTGGATGTCTTTGCCTATAAGATGAGTGTCTGGGAGACAGCACATGTTGGGTTTTGTTTTTTTAATCTAGTCTGCCAGTCTATGTCTTTTGATTGATGAGTTTAGGCCATTAATGTTGAAGGTTATAATGGAGATATGATTTGGTTTTCTGGTCAGTTTGGTTTATTTCTAGTATTTAATTTGAATTAGTTTCTCCTTTGATTGACTATTCCTTTAGTGTAGTTCCTCCCTTCACTGTTTTTTAATTTTTTAAAGTTTCTCTTCATGGAATTTTTGTTGAGAATATTCTGAAATGCAGGCTTTCTGGTTGTAAATTCTTTTAATTTTTGTTTATCATGGAAGGTCTTTATTTCATCTTCAAATCTGAAGTCTAATTTTGCTGAATGTAGGATTCTTGGTTGACATGCATTTTCTCTTAGAGCTTGATATATGTTATTTCAGGGCCCCCTAACTTTCAGGGTCTGGGTTGAGAAATCAGCTGAGATCCAATTGGTCTCCCCAAATATGTAATCTAATATTTTCCTCTCACAGACTTTAAAATTTTATCCTTATCCTGTATGCTAGGCATTTTCATTATAATGTGCCTTGATGTGATTCTGTTGTAATTTTTTACATTTGGTGTCATATAAGCCTCTTGTATTTGGTTTTCCATTTCATTGTTTAGGTTTGGGAAATTTTCTGGTATTATTTCATTGAAAAGATTGTGCATTCCTTTTGTTTGTATCTCCATGCCTTCATCTATCCTGATAAATCTTAAATTTCTTTTTTTCATGTTATCCCATAATTCTTCAAACTTCTGTTCATGGTTTCTTAAAATTTTCTCTGTTGTCAACCCTATTTTCAAGATTATATGTTGAATATATAGAAAAAAATAAAAGCAAAAGAATTGATAGCAACTTGGGTAAACTTAGGGACCTTTCTTTCTTGCTTAGTCTTTCTTGTTAAAATAATAAGAATTCAAATATAAAACAATAATATATTTGTATTCATAACATATGCATGAGTAGAATGCATGAAAGCAGTAGGGCAAACTTTAAGAGGGGACAGTTGAAACTTTTGTAAAGAACTTGTGTAATGTTAAATAGAACAAAGGGGAAGGGGGAGGGGAGGGGGCAAGGGGACAGGAATAATGACAGAATGAGTTGTACATGAATACACTAAGTGCATGTATAAAAACTCAAATGGTGTGAAAATACTTTGCGTAAAACCAGTGACTTGAAAAACTGTGCTCTTTATATGTAATATGAAAGCAATTGCACTCTGCAAGCATGTATAACAAATAAATTAAAAAAAAAGAACTTGTGTAAAAAGCAAAAAAAAAAAAAAAAAAAAAATATGTTTTGTCTTCATTGCCTGAGGTTCTGTTTTCAAGTGGTCTAGTCTGTTGGTGATACTTTCTATTGAATTGTTAATTTGGTTTACTGTTTCCTTCCTTTCAAGGATTTCTGTTTGGTTTCTTTTTCAGAATCTCTATCTCTTTATTGAAGTGACCTTTTGCTATCTGTATTTGCTCTCTTATACCTTCCTTTACTTTGCAGAGCAGTTTAACTATGTACATCCTAAACTCCTTCTATGACATTTCTTCACTGTGGTATCATAGATTCTGTTTTATTGGAGTATCTTGGTTTGTTTGGGGCAATTTGATCCCTTGCTTTTTAATGTTGTTTGTGTGTCTACCCTTCTAATAGTATGATGAGGCAGTAGATTTTCTACCCTGTGAATTTGTCCCTGAAGGTTTCCAGTACCTCCCTGTGTAGGGATACTGATTGTGGAACTGTACAGGGAAGTGCACCTCTGGTGAGCAAACTCCTGGGGAGTAATAGGCACCCTGTTTCCCACTCTCAGGATGCACTGCAATTTCTCCTAGGAACTAGTAAGATAACTAACACATGTGCAATACCTAGCTGCTATGGTAATATCCTTCGTGAGGAGGCTCTTGATCTCAGACACTCAGCTTCTGGGAAAAAAGGAACTCTCTTGCTAGACAACCACAATGTTTCACTGAGTCTAAACCTGTCCAAGTAACAGTAACTTTATATAATGGACTTTCTTGAGAGCTACACAAAGCTCCTAATATTGCACATTGCAACTTAGTATGTAACTGAGGAATAAGCTGCATAATGTTGCTAAGTCTGTAACCTGCCTAGTAATACAATGAACAATATGTACTAATGATGCCAATGACCTAAATTAACCTATTGATAAAAATAAAGCTAGCAGCTCAGGCAAGCAGCTTTTTCTTTTGCCCTTGTACTTTGCTTCTGTCTCCTTTTATTTTCCTTACATTCCTGATTAGGGGGAGACAAATAATAATAACCAATGCAAACAATTTATAGTATTAAATCAAATAGTTCCTACTATGACATCTACAATGTTAATTATCACAATAAACACAAATGATATGATCAGTTATGCCTATATAAAAACAACAAGTTTGCAAAAGGGTTTAAATTTTCAAATTGTGGATAGGGAGAGAACAGAAGTGATATAGGATGTGATGATTATGAGGAAGGAGGAGAGAAGATAGAAGTAAAAGGTTAAAGAAAAGTAAAGAGAGAATAATAGCTATTGGCTGTTAGCAAAAGAAAAGAGAATTAAGGGAAAAAGATTGGTAGGATAAAAAATGTACATAAAGCAAAGTTTATATTAAAAAATTAAAATTAGAAATAAAAGTATATAATACAAAACTAAAATATACTAATTGAACATCCTATTTCCCCAAAAAAAAATAATCCATTGAAAATAATTTGCTTCAAAAATGATGGAGATGAGAAGAAGAAAAAAAAAAGGAAACTGTAAAATGACCGTGTACACTTAAGGTCACAATAAAACAGTGAAAAAGAATAAAAAAAAAAATCTGTCTTCTGGAGTGTGATGCTCCACCCTCTGGATTAGTGGAGTGAGAGAGGTACTCCTGTAGGCAGAGTTTCTGGGGGCAGGGTTTAGGTTTAGGCAGGCTCCAGGCTCTTCATGAATGCCAAATGGTCTGGAGATTTTATTTTATTTTTTATTTTTTGATTTGCATTTTTTTATTCAAAGTTGTTGTATTTATAATAGTAGTATGCATTATAATTCATAGTAAACATATAGAGCATCTTTTTACAAAACACTTTTGTATTCAACGTATATTCGTACCATTAAAATCTTCAATCATGCATTTAGGATAATGACATCCATCTTATTCAACCACCTTTTCTTTTCCCCCCTCCATCCTCCCTTGCTCTGTTCCTTCCCCTCCCTCCCCTTTGACCTTTCTAGTGTTCCTCTAATACTCCTATGTACCCCGACCCAACACCACTGTGAATCAGCCTCCTTATATCAGAGAAGACATTCAGTATTTGGATTTTTGAGATTGACTAACTTCACTTAGCATTATATTCTCCAACTTCATCCATTTACCTGTGAATGCCATTATTTTATTTTCTTTTATTGCTGAGTAATATTTCATTATGTATATGTACCACATTTTCTTTATCCATTCATCAACTGAGGGACATCTAGGTTGGTTCCACAACCTAGCTATTGTGAATTGTGCTGCTATAAACATTGAAGTGGCTGTGTCTCTGTAATATGCTGTTTTTAAGTCCTTTGGGAATAGACCCAGGAGTGGGATGGCTGGGTCATAGGGTGGTTCCATTCCCAGTTTTCCAAGAAATCTCCATTCTGCCTTCCATAACGGTTGCACCATTTTGCAGTCCCACCAGCAATGTATGAATGTGCCTTTTTCCCCACATCCTCTCCAACATTTATTGTTGTTTGTGTTCTTAATGGCTGCCATTCTGACTGGAGTAAAATGAAATCTTAGAGTAGTTTTGATTTGCATTTCTCCAATTGCCAGCGATGTTGAGCATTTTTTCATGTATCTGTTGATTAACTGTGTATCTTCTTCTGAGAAGTGTCTTTTCAATTCCTTAGCCCATTTGTTAATTGGGTTTTTTGTTTTTTTGGAATTAAGTTTTCTGAGTTCTTCATATATTCTAGAAATTGTGCTCTATCTGATGTGCACATATTAAATATTTGTTCCCAATTAGTTGGCTCTCTATTCACCTCACTGATTGTTTCTTTTTCTGAGAAGAAGCTTTTTAGTTTGAATCTTTCCCATTCTTCATGCTTTTGGTAGTATGAACATTTTTCTTTGACAATGTTAGTTCTACCTATCCAAGAACAAGGTAGGTCTTTCCATCTTCTGAGGTCTTCTATAATTTATTTTTTTAGTGTTCTATAGTTTTCATTATAGAGGTCTTTAACCTCTTTCGTTAAGTTGATTCCCAGGTATTTTTTTTTTTTTTTTTTGCTGTTATTGTAAATGGGGTAGTTTTCATCATTTCCCTTTCAGAGACTTTGTCGCTGATGTACAAAAATGCCTTTGACTTATGTGTATTGATTTTGTATCCTGCCACTTTGCAGAATTCATTTACTAGTTGTAAAAGTTTTCTGGTAGAGTTTTTTGGGTCTTCTAGGTATATTATCATGTCATCAGCAAATAGTGCTAATTTGAGCTCTTCTTTTCCTATCTGGATCCCTTTAATTTCTTTCATCTGTTGCATTGCTGCTCTAGCCAGAGTTTCCAGTACTATGTTAAATAGCAGTGGTGACAGGGGTCATCCCTGTCTTGTTCCATTTTTTAGAGGAAATGCTTTCAATTTTTCTCCATTTAAGATAATGTTAGCTTGGGGCTTTGCATAAATAGATTTTATGATGTTGAGATATGTTCCTGTTATTCCTAGTTTTTCTAGTGTTTTGAACATAAAGGGATGTTGTATTTTGTCGAATGCTTTTTCTGTGTCTATTGAGATGATCATATGGTTCTTATCTTTAAGTCTATTGATGTGATGTATTATGTTTATGGATTTCTGAATGTTGAACCAACCTTGTATCCTTGGGATAAACCTCACTTGATCATGGTGCACTATCTTTTTGGTATATTTTTGTATTTGATTTGCCAGAATTTTGTTGAGGATTTTTCATCTATGTTCATTAAAGATATTGGCTGAAGTTTTCTTTTTTGGCTGTGTATTTGCCTGGCTTTGGAATTAATGTAATATTGGCCTCATAGAAAGAGTCTAGGAGAGTTCCCTCTTTTTCTATTTCTTTAAATAAGTTGAAAAGCATTGGTATTAGTTCTTTTTTGAAGGTCTTGTAGAACTCAGCTGTGAACCCATCAGGACCTGTACTTTTTCTTGAAGGTAGCTTTTTGGTGGCGTCTTCTATTTTCTCGATTGAAATTGTTATGTTTAAATTGTGTATAGCCTCCTGTTCTAGTTTCGGCAATTCGTACAACTCTATAAATCTGTTGATGCATTCAGTATTTTTTATTTTATTAGAGTACAAGTTTTCCAAGTAACTTCTAATTATTTTCTGTATATCTGAGGTGTTTGTTGTGATATTTCCTTTTTCATCATGAATGTTAGTAATTTGAGTTTTTTTCTCTTCTTCTTTTTGTTAGCATCGCTAAGGGTCTGTCAATTTTATTTATTTTTTCAAAGAACCAACTTTTAGTTTTGTCAATTCTTTGAATTGTTTCTTTAGTCTCAATTTCATTAATTTCAGCTCTGATTTTAATTATTTCCTGTCTTCTACTACTCTTAGTGTTGATTTTTTCCTCCTTTTCTAGTGCTTTGAGGTGTGATGTTAAGCCATTTATTTGTTTTTTTTTTTTGTTTTTTTTTTTTTTTTAATGAATTCAGTGCAATGAATTTCCTCTTACTACTGCCTTCATAGTGTCCCAGATATTTCTATACAACATATCTGAATTTTCATTTACCTCTAGGAATTTTTTAATCTTCTCCTTGATGTCTTCTTGAACCCCTTGTTCATTCAGTAGCATGTTGTTTAGCTTCCAGTTGTTAAAATAGTTTTTTTTTGTTTGTTTGTTTCTTGTTTTGTCATTGATTTCCAATTTCATCCCATTATGGTCTGATATAATTCAGGGTAGCATCTCTACTTTTTTATATTTGCTGAGATTTGCCTTGTGGCATAATATATGGTCTATTTTGGAGAAGGAGCCATGTGCTGCTGAGAAGAAAGTGTATTCCCTCACTGAGGGATGAAATATTCTGTATATGTCTGTTAAGTCTAAGTTATTAATTGTTTTAATGAGACCTACAGTGTCTTTATTTAGCTTTTTTAAAGATGATCTATCCATTGGTGAGAGAGGTGTGTTGAAGTCCCCTAGAATAATTGTGTTGTGGTCTATTTTACTATTGCACTTGAGAAGAGTTTGTTTGATGAATGTAGGTGCCCCATTATATGGGGCATATAGATTTATAATTGTTATAGCTTGTTGATGAATGGTTCCCTTAAGTAGTAAGAAATATCCATCTTTGTCCCTTTTGATTAGCTTTGGCTTGAAGTTTACCTTATTTGATATAAGAATGGAAACCCCTGCATGCTTCCGCAGCCCATGTGAGTGATAAGACTTTTCCCATCCTTTCACCTTCAGTCTATTGATGTCTTTTTCTATGAGGTGGTTTTCTTGGAGACAGCAAATTGTTGGGTTGTTTTTTTAATCCAGTATGACCATCTGTGTCTTTTGAATGGTGAGTTTAGGCCATTAACATTCAGGGTCAGGTGATTTATTACTGAGATGTGATTCTTATTCCCATCCATTTTTTCCCATTTGTTTTTGATTGTGAAATATTGATTTTGTATGTTTGGTGTTCGGTAAGCCTCTTGCACTTGGTTTTCCCATTCATTCATCAATTTTGGAAAATTTTCTGCTATTATTTCATTGAATACATTACTCATTCCGTTGGCTTGGACCTCTGCACCTTCCTCCACCCCAATAACTCTTAAATTTGGTCTTTTTATGTTGTCCTATATTTCTTGAATGTTCTTTTCTTGATTTCTTACAGTTTTTGCTGTGTAATCTACATTTTTCTTCAGGGTATATATTTTGTCTTCATTATCTGAGGTCCTTTCTTCCAAGTGGTCTAATCTGTTGGTGATGCTTTCAATTGAACATTTAGTTTGGTTTATTGCTTATTTCATTTCCAGAATTTTTGTTTGGTTTCTCTTTAGAACCTCTATCTCCCTATTGAAGTAATCTTTTGCTTCCTGTATTTTTTTTTTTTGAGTTCTTTGTCAAAATGATCTTTTACCACTTGTATTTGTTCCCTTATATCATTTTTGAGTTCATTTTTAAGTTCCATAAAATTTGGAATATGTAATTTCTGAATTCTGTCTCTGCCATTTGACCAACTGTGCTTGCCGTGGAATCTTCTGAGGAGATATGTTGATTTGTTTGAGTCACTTTCTTCCTCTGTTTCTTCATATTGCTTGTGTGATTTTTCTTCTAGCACTATGGAACCTCAACTATTTCATTTTTTACCTTAAATCCTTATGATGCTCCTGTAGTACAATGCTATCAGATCCCCTTATAAATACTTTACACTTTAGAACCAAACACTTACTATTCAGATAATCCCAGTTTGATCACAATGTACAGATTTAGGTAACTCAGATATTGTCTCCAATTTACTCTGTATGTTTGTGATGGGTTTTATAGTTTTAAGTGTTGGACACAGAGGTGATAAGTTTAGGAAGAAGGAAGTGGGGGTATTGGGTTGATCTTTCTTAGGAAGTGTGAAAAGAGAATTCTATGGAAGTGGTTTAATATCATCAGACAAGAGAGGAAAGAGAGCGAATTTAGTGGAAAGACCGATTTATATATACGACAAATTTATGTAACCATTGAGAGAAGAAAAAAAGAAAGATGGAAAATCAAAAAAAGAAAAGAAGAAGAAAGAGGGAAAAAAAGAAAAAAACAGAGAGATGATAAAGAAGTAGGGATGAGTGTAAAGATTTTTTTTTTTTTTTTTTTTGGTACCGTGGATTGAACTCAGGGGCACTCGTCCACTGGGTCACATCCCAGCCCTTTTTTTGTATTTTATTTAGAGACAGGTTCTCACTAAGTTGCTAAGTGCCTCGCTGTTGCTGAGGCTGGCTTTGAACTCGCGATCCTCCTGCCTCAGCCTCCCAAATGTTAGGATTATAGGCGTGTGCCACCACGCCCGGCAAGTGTAAAAGAGAGGAAAGAGAAAGTGAGAAAAAAAGAGAGAATAAATTATATATAACACTGCTTTGCTGTATAATTTAGATCCCAGTTCTTGAAATCCCAATTTCTGCATATAACTTGTTTTTGCCTCTGTTGAGAATGCAATGGCAGGGTGTACATAGGAAAGATGAGGGAAGAAGAAACGAGACCAAAGTGAGAAGGAAGAAATGAGCAATAAAAGCGAACAAACAAACCCACAATCAAACAACAACAACAACAACAAAAGAAAACCAAAGTTGAACCCAGAAACAAATCTCAGGAACAGATCTCAGTCAATCAGCGCCCTGTGAAGTCCTTCTTTTTTTTCCCTTCCAGTTTGAGCCAGTTGTCCTGGATCACGTCCAGGCAGTTACTGAGAACCTGGGAAGCTTGCAGACCGGGGCATGTTCTCCTGCTGTCCTGTTGTGGGATCACCTTTCTGTGGTTGGTGGGCTGGGAAAGTCTGCTGGTGGGGGCCTACCTGGGAAGCTTGAAGGCTGGGACTTTTTCTGCTGGGGTCCTGTGCTGGGATGGTGTCTCCCTGGTGGACAGGCTGGGAAAGTCCTCTGTAGGGCCTAGCTGGTAAGCTTGCAGGCTGGGACTGGGACTCTGGAGATTTTAAATCAGCGCATCTCCAAGACCTGATACTTCCTGGTCCACGCTTGAAGGACTTTACTACAGGGTTCCACTCATGTGATGGGGGAGCCAATTTTTAGTCTCCTACATCACCTGCAGACTCCACATTTTCTGGTCTTGGGTTCAGTCTCCAAACAAATTATCCCACCCCAGCCTTTCTATGTTCCTAGCCAGATGCATCTCTCCCAGCCTGTCCCGCAAGCTGTCAGATTGGAGAAGGAGAGGGAGAGCTGTGTGGGTTTCCTCAACCAGATTCTCCTTGCGTAAACCTCTCTCCACATTTGATTTTCTCCCGGTCACTTAAGCACACTCTATGTCATGCAGCATGTGTTTACTGGGCCTGTATTTCAGGACAAACTCGGGTTTGCCAGGAGTCAGCTTTCTCAGTTGCCAGCACCTGCAGCACAGGTGCAAAATGGTTCCTTCCTTTGTCCTCCACGCACGGCCTGGAGAGATGGTGGCTTCTTTCCCTACACTCAGATATCATGCCATATGACCTTCAAGTTTGTTAGGCAATGTCCTTGGTCTCTAAACCTCCATACCCAGACACATCTTGGGCCTCCCCCAAATGTGGGTTCCTTTAATTCCCTTGTCCCTCTCCTATGCTCACAGAGGGACCTCTCTGGTTGGAGTTTCCTGCCTGGCTGTGACAGCAGCTATGGTGTTGGGAATTTCTATCTTATTTTATTATATGAAATCTCCTGTGTCCCCGATGTGCTTTCAATGTCCAGTTTTAGGTTCCAGTAAATTCCTCCTTTACCCTTTTTTTTGTTCACCACCTTGTGGAGAAGCTGCTTGTCAGCTTTCTTAATTTCATTCCACGGAGTAGCCAGGACAAGGACCTCCTCTATTTAGCCATCTTGGATCTCCCTATTTGTGTTCTTGATAATTGCCACTCTGACTGCAGTGAAATGAAATCCCAGTGTAGTTTTTATTTGCATTTCCCTAATTACTAGAGCTGTTGAACATGTGTTTCCAGTTTTGTTGGAGACAAATGTTTTTCTTTTTGTTTGTTTTTGCTGTTTAGTTGCTCTGTCAGTTTTTCTAAGGGCATTTGGGGAGATTTAGCCACACTTCACCTCTGCCATTTTCCCAGAATCCTTTTGCTTATTTTTGAGAAAATTTTGTTAAGGATCTCTCTTTCCTTAATTTGTTATCTTAAAAAATTGAATTCTAATGCGAATGTCTCACTTAAATGATATCCCCAGTTTTTGTTATTATTTTTTTTTGAGGGGGCTACTGAGGATTAAACTCAGGGGCACTTGATCACTGAGCCACATCCCCAGCCCTATTTTGTGTTTTATTTAGAGACAGGGTCTCTAAATTGCTGAGGCTGGCTTTGAACTTGTGATCCTCCTGCCTCAGACTCATGAGATGTTGAGATTACATGTGTGCACCACTGCATCTGGTGATATTCCCAGTTTTAAGAGAATATATCTTTAAGATATAAATGTTCTCCTAGAACAGAGTTTGCATTTACCAAAGCAGAAGCTTATGACTGAATTTTTCTTTTTGTTCTAATTAGTTATACTTGACAGTAGAATACATTTTGACACATTATATGTAAATGGGGTATAGCTTTTCATTCTTCTGGTTGTGCATGATGTAGATTCCCACCAACCATATAATTGTATATATACATAGGGTAATAATGTCCAAGTCATTCTACTATCCTTCCTACCCCCAAGACCCTCCTTTCTCTTCACTCCCCCTCTAAATAATCCAAAGTACCTCATTTTCCCCTAGCCCTTCCCCCCATTGTGAATTAGCATTCGCATATCAGAAAAAGCTTTCAGCTTTTGGTTTTTTGAAATTGGCTTATTTTACTTAGCATCATATTCTCCAGCTCCATCTACTTATCTGCAAATGCAATAATTTCATTCTTTTTTAAGGCTGAGTAACATTCTGTTATGTTTATATATCACATTTTCTTTATCTTTTTATCTGTTGAATGGCATCTAGGTTGGTTCCATAGTTTGGCTAATGGGAATTGAGCTGATATAAAAACTGATGTGGCTGCATCACTGTAGTATGCTAATTTTAAGTCCTTTGGGTATAAATCAAGGAGTTGGATAGCTCGGCCAATGGTGGTTGCATTCCAAGTTTTCTGAGGAAATCTCCATACTGTTTTCCATAATGGTTGCACCAATTTGCAGTCCAACCAGCAATGTATGAATGAACCTTTTCCCCCATATCCTTGCCAACATTTATTGTTATAACTGAATTTTTATTATAAAATTGTTTGAAAGCTGCAAAATGGAAAGAACAGTGATAAAATAAAGCAAGACATACGTTATAGCTCTGAACCTAAACTATTTTGAATGATTTGTCACCGCTTCTCACTAAGCTTATTTTTGTACCTATTAATGAAAATTAAAGGTTTTCCACAAAGTCTTGTTGGTTTTTCCAGATTTGGTTTAAATTATTGAAATGCATAAAGATAAGATTTCTGTGAAAATAATTAAGAATACTGGCTTTGTGGGGCTGGGGTTGTGGCTCAGCAGTAGAGTGCTCACCCAGCACATGCGTGGCCCAGGTTCGATCCTCAGCACCACGTAAGAATAAAGGCATTGTGTACAACTAAGACAAATAAATTAAAAAAAAATACTGGCTTTGTGATCAACATACCAGGGTTCCAACAATATAAAAAGCAGCAGGGTACAGTGATTCATGCCTACAATCCTAACTACTGCTCCAGAGGCCGAGGCAGTAGAATCACATGTTCAAGACCAGCCTTGACAATTTATCAAGTCCCTATCTCAAAACAGAAAGGTCTGGGGATATAGTTCAATGGTATAGCATTTGCCTAGCCTGTTTGAGGTCCTGGATTTAAGACCCAGTACTAGGCAGGGGTGTGAAAATCAGTTTTAATATTTGTTAAATGAATGAAAGAATCAATTATTCAGCCCTTGAAAGAGCTCTAGTTCTATTTCTTACAGATTTGGTAATATTGGTCATGTTATTTGGAAAACTGAATCAGAAGTTATTTATAAGACAGGGAATAGCTCAGAGAATTGGAATGAAGACAACATAATTGTTTGCAAAAAGTATCTCGGGCACAATAATTCATTAATAAATGTTTCTTTGTGTCTATCTTTCTTGGCCTTTGGGCTATTTTCAGAAATATGCTGTCAAACAATATGTGATTTTAGGTAAAAGTACTTATTTATGCATTACCATCTGACTAGACTTCTAGCCAAGTCATGCTATCCAAAACTGAATCTGAACAACATCTTGGAGTTTGACTAAGTACTATAATGTTATTTGAGAATTTTAGGATTTTAGTATGTGTTTAGAAGGACATTTCTTGAACATGTTGAATGAAACATTACTTGGGATTTTTATTATTATTATCATCAGAAATAATTCACTTAAACAAAAATGAGTTTTCATTAAATGAGTTTCTTACAGAAATGAACATGTTTGCTGATCCAGTTTAATTAATCTCTTTTTCTAGGTGTCAGCATTTATACATTTTCTGTTGGATGATGAAATCACATTCTATAGATTTAATATCTCGGTGTAGGGCACAAAGGATTAGATAATGACTCTTAAAACTTTCTACAGTGCTGTGAGAATTTTATCCCATGCTTCGCTTATAACTCCAGAAACCCTTGCTCCTTTTTCACTATTCACTATTCAGCTCCTTCAGTATAGAAATAGTGGAAAGAACACATTCTATAGCTGCTTATTATTTAATATCTCAGCATGTTGACTTTCCATCTGTCTGTCGTTTTGACAACTCTTTGTCCAAACCATTCTCAATTCCCTTCTTTTCTCTCACCTTGCACAAAGGAGCATTTAAAAATCTTAACAATTTTGATGCTAAATCCAATGTCCTCTTCTTTTGTTCTTTACTCTTAAAACTTTCTACAGTTTCCTTCTGCTGTGTTTCTCTTCCTTCTTGAAACTTGGCTTCCAGAATGTACATTATCCCATGCTTCGCTTATAACTCCAGAAACCCTTGCTCCTTTTTCACTATTCACTATTCAGCTCCTTCAGTATAGGTTTTCCTACAATATTATGTGCTTACCCATCCTGGTAGACATTGCCCTCCCTGCTGGGTGTCCTGCCAGAAGACCCCCCTCAACTGTTAGCATGTCTGGGAAATTATCTTAGATGAAAAGTACCTAGCCAGAGATTATGCTTTATTCCCAGTGCAGCCATGTCCAATGGCTGATTGTCAGAGAGGCATAAGGCCAGCTCTGTTACAATTTGGGAGAGCTCTAAAGGGTCCTACATCCTTAGTTATGAACCTGTCAGGTCAGCTGAGCCTTCTGTTGAGACCACATTCCTCATTGACTTTTGCCCAATGTGCTGCTCCCAAACACATTCCCAAATAGCCACCATGTTCACTAATCTCCATTTCAAATTGCTTCTTTGGGAATCCAATCTGTGTCAGCCATCATTTCTTCTCATGCTCTTCTGACTCCCAATGTAATCTCAAATACTCTCTGTACTTCAACTGACATTACATAATTACAAACTTGAGCTCCTTTGTACCTCTCAGGTACTGATTTCATGCTTGTGTGCAGTACATCTTAATAAAAGTATCAGCTCAAAGTCAGTATGCTATCAAATGTTTTCCGTCTTTCATCTCTCTTTATCCTTCATAAACACATTCCCAACTTAGTCCTACATTTCAGTTAATGGGAAAATAATTCACCCACTTATCTTGAAATCTTTTTATTTTTGTTTTGTTCTAGTACTCTTGCATCAAATTCTCCCCAAATCTCATGATTTTTATTTAAGTCACAGCTCTCAAATCTATCTTCACTCTCACTTATGTATACTCATTTTATTCATTCATTGACAAGCAAATTGAAGATTTACCATGCCTCAAACCAAGGGTCAGACATTCATTGTCTTTAAGTGGAGAATTGTACCTTCATTGTAGTTGATTCTCCTTTCTGCTCTCACTCTGACTTACTCATTGTAACTGAAACACATCTATGATCATGGGGAATTATGCTCAAAAACTGTAAATAGCTTTTCATTTTTTGTAGAGTATATTCCAAATCCTTCATCTTGCCTTTCTAGCTCTTTTAAATATATCTATGAAAACTTCTGTGTCTCTCTATATTTTTCTCTTCCATATTGAAGCCTTAACTGAATATCTGGGCAAAATTTATTCCTCCCTCCATATTCTAACTCTCATTGGATTCTGCATCCTTCTATTTTAGGGGCCACATCTCCTTCATATTAACATTGATATTTAAAAGCTATGGTCTATCTAAGTAAATGAAATTACTGCTATGTCTTTTGGTTATAGCCAGAAAATTTATTGAATAGTTGTGCTTTTTTTTTATTTATTTTTTTTATTTTTTTAGAAATCTCACAATTTAAATGGCACATGGAGTTAATCTCACTATCTCACTGGTGTGTACTCCTGTGATGCAGGAGTACCTTGAGGCTGGAGCAGCACCTCTGACATGGGGCACTCCACTGAAGTTTCCCCAGTGTAGCAGCTTTCAAGTCACTTGAACTTATTTGTGTTCTCAAAGGTTCCAATTACACTCTTTCAGTCAGCTTTGATCTGAAATAACACTATTGTTAAACTATTAGGATATTTAAAGAGAACCCTCATAATTCTGACATAAAATGATTTATTTTCCTCTTCTAAATTCTGTATAGTGTGAAAAAGTGTTTTGATGTCAAAACAATTTTTTTTTTTTTTTTGCTTGGTGATGTTGAGGAGTGAGTTCAGAAGTGCTTTATCTCTGAGCTTCATCCTCAGCCCTATTTATTTCCTTTTCCTTCCTTCCTTCCTTCCTTCCTTCTTTCCTTCCTTTCTTTTCTTCTTCTTTTTTTTTTTTTTTATTTTGAAATATGGTCTCACTAAGTTGCTGAGGCTGGCCTTGAACTTGTAATCCTCTGGCCCCATCCTCCCGAGTCACTGGGATTCCTGGTGTGTGCCACAATGGCCAACTCAAATTTTTGTTTTAAAACAAAGCTTATGAAAATAGAAAATAAAATTAAGTTCTGACTCCTACATACTCCATTGCCATATTCTTCTGATGGATCTTTTCCAGACTTGTTCTCATTTTTTGTCACCACACTGCATGTTCTGTCTTTAATGTAATGGACTTTAAGAGGGATTCTTAACCAAAGTCTTCCTTAAAAAGTAACTATTTTAATTTTTTTGTACTTTCCTCACACCCAGTTCGTGCTTTTCATCAGGTGTGTGTGTGTGTGTGTGTGTGTGTGTGTGTGAGTATGTGTGTTTGTGTGCGTGTGTGTGTGTGTGTGTGTGAGAGAGATTATATATATAAATTTTATGTGCAACTCACCCACTACCTTATTCCAGGTTAGGCTTAAGGTTACTTAAGGAGTCTGTATTCTGAGTAAAAACATATGTGTAGTAATGGGATTCAGGACCTGCTATCCCAAATATGGCACCTCAGCCTTTGAAAACACCTCAGAAGTAGGAAGTCCACTCTCACCTTCTCGCTCTTCTTCCCGGAAGCAGATCATAAACTTAGGAGGGATTTTATGATCCACCCCTGAAGCAGCACAGAAGACCTCATGTGAGAGGTGCCCTCCCCATTCCCAGAAGAAAAGAGTATCTGTATTTTTGAAGATGAAGAGACAGAGAAGGATCTGAACAAATAGACCTTGTTGTGTTTCCTCCTACAAGAGGTCATACTCTCTTAGCCAATCATATTTCTCCATGACTCCCCACTTGTTCATCAAACCTAGTGTAAAAAATTACAGTTTATTAATTTCTTTGGGTGTTTTCTTATGAAGTTCCTTTCACATAAAACTTATAACTAATTTGTATATTTTTCTCTTATTAATAGATTTTTTGTTATAGGGGCCTAATCCATGAGCCTAAGAAAGAGTAGGAGATATTTTTTTCATGCCTACAGTAGATACACATGTATTTTGTATCTATTTTGCTTTATTTCAATACTTGTCATTGGCTAGATCTCCTGTCCTGAGATTAAAAATATCAGCCAAATATGCTAAATCACATATATGTGTATAATTTCTTTTCCTTTTGTAATAGATTAAGTGCAATGAGTCCATGTGTCAAGACCCCTCCCCATGTATTAGCATCAGGAAGTTAGCAGAAGTCCTCCCCAGAACCCACTGACTGCTTCTCTCCTGGTGCTAATCAAAGAACTATGAGAACATTATTAGCAAGTCTCTGTGTCAATAGCTTCTTGACATATTTATAAAGTCCTTTAGGGAAAAGATCAGTAGCTAATTAGGATTTGTTTCTCCTCCTCTATTTTGGAACTACATTTTTTTCTTAATTAATGGAGATGAACTTAGCTATGAATAACCAGAAACTAATAAACAAACCTAGGTCAAATAGATCTCTAAACTTCCAAATAGGTAGCACTATTAACACTGAATATGATTTGGCACATGTCCCTAAAAATCTGTTGTTTCAGTGGGTAAATATTTAGCTAATCAAGAGTTGTCAGTTTTGCTGGGTAGTGAAGATTTGATTTCATATTTAGAGATGAACTAACCTAAAGGGGTAAAATTATAACATAAAGCCCTTGAGAACTGAGATTTTTATTTTTCTTATTTCATGCTAAAGACTTAATATTATATCAATATTCAATATATGATTTCTACAAAATAAGGACTTAAGGGTGACAATTTGTGGAAAAGTGGAGGTGGTAGGGAATTTAGGTTGAAGGAATGTTTGCTTAGATAGACACATTTCTTTGAGATTGATTACTTGATGTGGCTTTGCATAAGGACTAGTGGAAATTATTTGGGATAATTTTCTAAGTTACTTTCCTGCTGTCAAACTACTCCTTTTCACTAATACTAGTTCTCAATTACTGTAAATTGATTGGTTGATTGAAGCCTAGTTATTTTCTCACATTTTTCCACTAGTCCAATGTAAACATACTCCTATCGTATCCTATATTTTCCCCATTACAGACATACTTCTCTCTCTTTCTCTCTCCTTTTCTCTCTCTCTCTCTCTCTCTCTCTCTCTCTCTCTCTCTCTCTCTCTCTCCTTGATGATGAATTCTGCAAATCAGGAGCAATCTATCTCTCTCTTTAGTAGCAGGTTTTCCTCACCTTGATAGTGAATTACGCAAATCAGGAGCAATATTTCTATCTCTTTAGTAGCAGCCTCAGAAATACTTATGGGCCTGGCACATATAACAGTTGTCTCACAATGTTGTTGAATGAATAATCACAAGAGGATTGCTTTAGATCTTCTAAGGTCATTCAAGCGAAAGACAAATGTATCCATAGCACATAGCACTTTCAGAACTGGGATTTCTCTCCAATATATTCATTTTTAAAACTAGGATTTGAAAGAATGCCTTGAAGCCAGTTATTCCCTAACAGACCTCTTTCCCTACCATGTTTGGTGTTAAACAAGGCAACTAACCACAGGAGTCATCTTTGTTTGGTTTTTTGAGGTATGCATGAGGATCACAGATCATGGGGAGAGGAACTTTCTCAGATGGTTTTAGTGAGGAACTTTCAGCTTTTCCTGAGGTTAGGGATACTCCAAATCCATCATTTAAATAAACTTTTATTTCATTCTTTGAGCTAGTTATGTTGTTATATACATATTAGGAGTGATTTAAAAAAATTATAATGGAATGAAATACATAAATATCTGAAAAATATTATGTTTGAATGAAAAGGTGGCCCAGGCCAAGGAAACTTTATAAATCTTCAGAAGAGAAAATTTATTTCACAACAATAACAACAGCTCCTGCTTACTGAAAGCTCTTATGGATCAGCTCTTTCATATGGTTTGCTACTTATCCTTGAACAGCGTAAGGAATATGAAATTCTTAATATTGTCACATTTAAAGAGGACAAAATTGAAGCCAAGGGAGGGTAAATAGCATTCATAAGGTGACATGATTTATAAATTATGAGTGGAATTTAAACCCAAATCGGATTTTCCAACTTGTATTTTTAAAGACTAATTATCCTGCACTCAATCCAGATAACTAAATATCAACTTATAAAAATTGCTGAAATGGAATATAATATGTGTCATTTTTTATAGAATTAAACCAAAAGCTAACGAATTTTAATAAAATTATATATGTACTATGGCATCCTGGAAAATTCCATGAACTCTATGAGATGAATAGATGATAAACATGGCCATTTTTATGTAGCACCAGTTATAAAGTTTCTTATGGAAAATTAATTGCACACCTTTTTTCTTCCCTACAGCATTGAATTTTTTTTTTTTTTTTTTAAATCCATTTGCCAAGCTTTGCCGCGGAGCCTGGAATATTAAACTGTCATCTCGCAACCAAAAAAGGACAAGAGTAAAATGAAAATGGATTTCATCCCAAATAACTAAAAGTTTTTTTGGCATTGTTTAATATTTGGTGGGAAATAAGTGAGCTGTATTATAACAGAGCAGAAAGCACCTCACTGTCATTACTTGACTACTGCTTTTAATCCCAGAATTAAACAGAACAGACAAAACATTTTGTACAGCCCGCAATGAAGTAATCATCAGTCTTGCAGCACCATTTTTGGAGTCAAGTACACCATCTTTAAACCACTCTCTTTGTTTTCTGAATCTCTAAGCAGGAGACTGCATCCAGTTTATTCACAGCATAATTGTTCTGTTACTTAAGAAATATTTCCTTTGCATTGGTGGTCTCTAGGTGCTTGTCTGTTGAGACTATGGTGTGAAGGTGTTATTAAAAAGTCTATTACATTTGGGAGAGTAATATTTTAAAAGACAGAATTTGGAGTGATGTTTCTAAAGATGGACTTTAGAGAGTTGTAGATAAATATCATTTAAATGGAACATGCTTATCAACCTGCTAAAAAGATATTTTTCCAACTCCTTTGCAGCTTTTATTTTTATTTTATTATTATTATTTGTTTAAAGGAATTGCTGCTGAACAGGACACTTTCCAATCTTTCCAGCAGTGTTTTCTTACTATTTTTCTTCTTAGTTTGCACTTCAAGAGACATTTTCATGAAAACAAGTCCTCTTCATTTGAAGCTTTATCTACTTTGACTGCTCATGAATGGATCTCCAGTCAGTGAGAGGAGAGCTTCAAAAGACTGCAACCCTATATTCTTTATCTCAGCCTCCTTTTCCTTTATCTAATAAATCCCCTGCCTCCAATCTCAGTGACTGTCCTTCCTTTCACTAACCCTAGGAAAGCCTAGGCTTCTTCTCCTCTTCCTTTGACCTTTGGTTAATAGGCTCATAAAATCCTGCTGCAATTGTGAGCTTTTCACTCCCAACTGTTAGGCAACAATCCCTTTGCTGGTTATCCCCAGTGATTGCTACCTTCAAATGTGGCCTCCTGTATAATCACAGGCTCCCCAGTGTGGTGGCCATGTTTCCTGTGCATGATAGTGCTTGCTCCCTGCTTCTAATCATTTTCTAATCATTCTTGAAGAATCACCTTGTCTTTCTTAGGAAGCTTACTTGACCCTCAGATGTCCTTGTAATACACTGCATAGAACCCATGTGTCACCACCATTATAAAGACCACCACATAGTTGCAATTACTTATTTAAATATCTGTAAATGCCATTGAAATAAGGTTCACATTAAGTTTATTTGTATTCAGTATCTTTTAACATAATGCCCCACATTTAGAAAGTGCTTAGTAAATATTTACTAAATGAATGAATGGATAGGGTTTAGGTACTGTTGTGGTATTTTGTCAGGCTTCATTGAGGGTGTCTACCAAAGCCAGAAACATGGGTGCAACTTTTGGCAAGTAACTGTATTTCTGGAGCTGTTCGGCTCATGGGATCCATCTGTTCCACAAACAATGGCGGAGGTGTGGGTGTATAACTATGGGCTTGAATCTCAAGAGACTAAACATCATGAACAAAGACATGGAGTTAGGAAAATGGGAAAGACCAGGTGAAAAGGTCTGAGGTAACACTTCGGCCCTAGATAATTTCAGTCTTTCCTGCCAATCCAGGCCCATGGAAGCCAGTGAACATATTTTAAAACTCCACTTATCTCATAATACTTTTCATGTTTGTCACAAAGCTATATCCTTTGAGTCCTTTTAGAGTTCTGTTCTTTTGTGGAACTGATTTATTTTGAATTGTGGTTAATTCAGGGGAGTGGGGGAGGAAATATAAATGGTCTTTGCTCAGAAAATTTTGAGACATCCTTTTAGATAACTGAGTATACCAAAGAAGCCTATGGAACTAGAAATAAACATCCACTGAGAATCTTCTGCTTAAAGAAAAATCACTTAAGCATTGACAGAGGGTGAGCCATTGGGAAGAGAAATTTAAAGAAAAGTGAGATGGTAAGAGGAACAAGTTTGTTGTTTTTTTTTTTCTCCTAAAACTTTGAAAGTATGTAGATTAAACTTTGACTTGGAAAACTTATTGATTGATTGTTTTTAAAATGTAGCATCATATTTTGAATGATTTAAAACCTTATGACATATGTACTTAAAATACATATAAAAATTTTAAGAATGCATTTAGTTCCATCTGTAACTATTAAGACTGAATTATGTTAACATTTTATAACACCAGAGATCAAATAGTTCTCACTTTTAATTTAAATTCATATGCACATAATTTTTTGTAGAACTCATCTCAATTTTTTCACTTTCACGTTTTTTCATTAAAATTTTTTTTTAAAATTTGTTCTAATTAGTTATACATGACAGTAGAATGCAATTTGACACACTGTACTGTACACAAACAGAGCATAACTTTTCATTCCTCTGGCTGTATATGGGGCAGAATCACACCAGTAGGATAATCATACATGTATATAGGGTAATAATGTCTGTTTCATTTTACTGTCCTTCCCATCCCCATAGCCCCATCTCTCCCCTCACTCCCCTCACTCCCCTCTGCACAATCCAAAGTTTCTTCATTCTTCCCTACCCCCACCCCACTATGGATCAGCATCCACTTATCAGAGAAGACATTTGTCCTTTGTTTTTTTGGGTACTTTCATGTTTTAAAAGAAAAAAATTCTATCAGTATATTTAATCTATTATTAGTTTTTTCTCTATGTATTTGCTTATTAATATCCACCTAAAACTGTTCAGTTAATCACTAGTAAGATTTTAGTACACAATTTTTCAATGTGTAGTCCAATTTTTTATAGTCACCATCTTTCTCTATAAATACCTAATACAAAATTAGTTAAGCTGTATAATTTGTTAGTTAATTTTACTTTAACCCTAGAGTGACTTTGTGTCATGTGGTGCTCCATTTTGTGTGAATAACATTAAATGCATTCCAGATGCAAATGATCGAGTTTGGTACCCATCACATTTCTTGGTCTTGAATTTAAGTCCCTTCATTTCATGCTGTATGGGGACCACTTTGTGCTATATCTAGCCCTCTATGCATTTGATGTAATCCCTGACTTACCCATGCATCCTGAAATGTCCCTAGGTTACACCTTGGGAAACACTGGGAAAACAGAGAACTCATGGTACCCTGGCAAGAGGTTACATATGCAGGAACTGATTGACATAAGATCACGAAGGAAAGTGTAGAGAAGAATTTGACATGCTTTAAAATTTCCAGTGGATGTCTTCTTGGGCAGAAATTATTTTGGGGAAGCAGCCTTCAAGGCTTGGAAGGCACAGGCTTCAAGCCATTTTTTGTCAGGTCAAAAGGGTTGATCACAGTTGGGAAAAAGCATTTTCATTTTCAACCACAAATTGCTCTTCATTCCTGCAAAACAACATGGAAAGTGAAATTGGAAATGAGCCAGGCACTTTGGTGGTTTTGCTTTGGGTGTGAATTTGTTCACAGAGCTCTAAGTTCAGAACATAATGTTATGTTCTGGAAATGCCATAGTGCATTGTTAGGGGATGCAATGTAACAGCCAGGACCATTCATTTCAAAAGAGGAATTTTGTTGCTAAAATGTAGCCAAATAGTATATGTGTATATATGGGTGGGTATACAAACACACACACACACACACACACACACACACACACAACCACACACACAACACGCACACACAAACACATTCCCTATATGTAAATGTCTTGTTTTTTGGATCTATTTAAAGATCTATTTAAAGAGGTAAAGAGGAAATATCATTTATAAAAGCCACAGAACAAGAAGACTGAATTCTTTCACTTTTTATTTAGAGGCAGAATTTCTCCCAATACCCAATTTGCCTCATTTTTTAAAAAAATTCGAAGTGTTGTATTTTTAATGGTAGCATGCATTATATTTCATAATACACATGTAGAGAGCATCTTTTTACATAACACTGTATACAAAGTATATTCGTACTATTCAAGTCTTCGATCATGCATTTAGAATAATAATATCCATCTTGTTCTACCACTGCCAACAAATATTGTCAAGACGCTATCAGACCTTGGAAAAACAAAAGGGAACTTTCTGTATATATAAGGCTATGCAAAGACATAAACGATGCCTTTGTCATGGGAAATGTAATTGCGGCAGCCATGAGAGGTGCTTCTCCTCAAAATTTTACAAGAAGGGCTCAACTTAAAAATTATTATAATCAATCAGGTTATTTTAGAAGACAATATCCCCAAAGAAGGCAAGAGACAATAGAAATAAGACCAAGCTTGTATCGTGCCCCAGGGCGCTGCCCCAGGTGTAAAAAAGGAAACCATTGGGCTAATAAGTGCAGATCTAAAACTGATGTATATGGAAACATTTTGCCTAACAATTCAAAAAACAAGGCACGGGGCCCAATGCCCTGGGGCCCACAAATGTACGAGGCATTAGAGGAGGAATATCCTCAAACATCCATCCATATGATTCCTCAACACAATCCCTCTTACCCATTGACTTCCTCGTCAGAGGAACAAGAGGAAGTGCAGGATTAGACCTCTGTTCCACCACCCAAATAGTGCTAACACCTGAAATGGGGGTTCAACTGATTCCCACGGGAGTCAAGGGACCTCTTCCCTTAGGGACTGTAGGACTTATTCTCAGGTGAAGTTTTAAAAGCTTACCAGGTTTTCAAGTGACTCCAGGTGTAATAGACTCAGACTACCAAGGAGAAATTAAGATTATGCTTAGTTCACCTCGAGGCATTTGCTCTGTTAACCAAGGTGATAGAATTGCTCAGCTGCTTCTCCTTCCCAGTTTACATGACTCTTTTAAGAGTATGCCTCAAAATAGGAAGAATAGGGGATTTGGTTCCACTGGCTCAGGACCTATGGCTTGCTGGGTTCAGGATTGTTCACAGAGGCCTATGTGTAAAATAAAAATTCAAGGAATAGAGATGGAGGGATTGATTGACACTGGAGCTGACTCTTCCATTATCAACGTATGACAATGGCCCAAACACTGGCCTTTTAGAAAAAGCCTCAACCAGTTTGAGAGGCTTGGGATATTCTAGTAGTCCCAAACAAAGTGCAACAGTTTTAAAATGGGAGGATGATGAAGGGCATCAAGGAACATTTCAGCCTCATGTATTGTCCAGCTTGCTAGTTACCTTATGGGGAAGAGATGTTTTACAACAAATGGGAGTACATCTCACAACCAAGCCCTCAGGTGTTACAAAAGGAAAGCATCACCGAAAAGGTAAAGAATATTTTTTTAGGGGCCACTGAGAAAACAATTTTGAAAATACCATGGCTTTCTGATAAGCCAGTTTGGGTCCCTCAGTGGCCCCTATCTAGAGAGAAATTACAAGCGGCCCACCTACTAGTTCAAGAACAACTAAAAGCAGAACATATAGAACCTTCCACCTCTCCCTGGAATTCCCCCATATTCGTGATTAAGAAAAAATCAGGAAAATGGCGATTGTTACATGATCTTAGAGAAATCAATAAAACCATGCAAATTATGGGCCCTACCCAACCTGGAATTCCTAATCCTATAGCTATTCCAAAAAATTTTCATCTTATAACCCTTGATATAAAGGATTGTTCTTTTTCTATTCCTTTACATCCTCTGGATGCCCCCAGGTTTGCTTTTTCAGTTCCTTCTATTAATAATAATGGACCTGATCAAAGATTTCAGTGGAAAGTTTTACCCCAGGGTATGGCTAATAGCCCCACTATGTGTCAAATCTATGTAGATAAAGTTATTCGGCTATCAAGAACAAATACCCAGAGCTTATGTGCCTCCATTATATGGATGATGTTTTGCTTGCTCATCCTAATCAAGAAGTCTTATTCACCATATTTAGTGATATATCAGAAAACATGAAACGATATGGACTAAACATTGCTGAAGAAAAGATTCAAACTAGATCTCCAATATTATATCTAGGATTCCAAATTATGGATACTTTTATTAGGCCTCAAAAATTTTTAATAAATAAGGAACATCTAGCTACTCTTAATGATTTTCAAAAATTGCTGGGAGACATTAATTGGCTTCGCCCTACACTAAGCCTCACTACTGGCCAATTAAAACCCTTATTTGAAATCCTTCACGGGAACCCTGGTCCATCTTCACCATGAACATTGACTCCAGATGCTAGGGAAGCTTTAAAGTTGGTAGAAAAGGCCACTGAAAGATCCCATTGTGATAGAATTGATTTTACTTGACCACTGATATTGATCATTATTTCTTCACACCCACAGGAGTATTTTGGCAATAGGGGCCTTTGTTATGGATACATTTGCCCGTCTCTCCTAAAAGTACAGTTGAGTCTTACACCTCCATGGTGGCTAAACTTTTTCTTCAAAGACTTAAGACTTCTACTAAAATATTTGGCATTCACCCCCCTACTATTATTACTACCTATTCATCGTCACAGGTTGAATATTTGTGCTTCAATGATAATGACTGGGCTATAGCTAGATGCTCTACTTCTGCAAATTTTGATAACCATTTTCCTAAGTCTCCTATACTATCTTTTGTATCAATCATCCCATTATATTTCCACAGATAATAAAAAATCAACCTATTCCTAAGGCATTAAATGTATTTACAGATGGGTCCTCTAATGGTACTGCTGTAGCAGTCACTCAAAAAGAAAATATGATTCATATTACTGCCCATAAATCAGCTCAATTAGTTGAGCTAGAAGATATTATTATAGCTCTTGAAAGTTTTAAAGAACAGCCCATAAATATTTTTTCAGACAGCCACTATATTGTACATGCTGTCCCTAAATTGGAGCTGGCAGGTCGAACAGCACCTCATACTCCAGCCTTTAAATTGTTTTTTCAAATTCAAAACCTTCTATGGGAACATAAAGAACCTTTGTTTATTGCACATATCAGAGCTCATACTAATTTGCCTGGTCCTCTCCATGAAGGTAATCAAAAGGCCGATGCCCTTACTCAAACAATCTTTATATTTTCAGCAGTCCAACAAGCTACCTTATTTCATTCTCAATTTCATGTTAACAGTACTACATTATAACAAAGGTTCAAAATAACTAAAGATCAAGCTTGAAAAATTGTGAAGTCTTGTCAATCTTGTGTGACACATTTGCCCAATCCACATTATGGGGTTAACCCAAGAGGATTAATGCCCAATCATTTGTGGCAGATGGATGTCACTCATGAGCCAAGTTTTGGAAAATTGCGATTTATTCATGTGACCATAGATACATGTTCAGGCATGATTTTTGCTTCCTTACATGCTGGAGAAAAAGTTAAAGATGTTACATCTCATTGTTTACAAGCTTTTGCTGCACTGGGCATTCCCAAAATGCTTAAAACAGATAATGGCCCTGCATATACGTCCTCATCTTTCAAACAGTTTTGCGCAAAATTCAGTATACTTCATAAGACTGGTATTCCGTATAATCCTCAAGGCCAAGGCATAATTGAACGAGCTAATCACACACTCAAACTTATGCTTTTGAAACAAAAAGAAGGAAATTGAACAAATCTTAAAGATAGATTAGCCGTTGCCCTTTTTACTTTAAATTTTTAAACTTTGGATTCCAAAGAATATTCGGCTGGAGACAGACACTGGAATCCACATCAACAACATAAACCTTTGGTTTACTGGAAGGATGTTCTTTCAGGCACATGGAAGGGCCCAGACCCAGTATTAATTTGGGGGAGAGGATCTGTTTGTGTTTTTCTACAGCATGAAACCTCACCGGTGTGGATACCATCAAGATTAATAAAACAGGTACCAAATCAAAAGGGCCAAGATGAAGTTGTTGCAGAATCAAGATTAATAAAACAAGCCGGGCGCGGTGGCGCACGCCTGTAATCCCAGCACTTTGGGAGGCTGAGGCAGGAGGATCGTGAGTTCAAAGCCAGCCTCAGCAATGGCGAGGCACTTAGCAACTCAGTGAGACCCTGTCTCTAATAAAATACAAAAAAAAAGGGCTGGGGATGTGGCCCAGTGGTCGAGTGCTGCTGAGTTCAATCCCCGGTACCAAAAAAAAAAAAAAAAAAAAGATTAATAAAACAAGTGCCAAATCAAAAGGGCCAAGATGAAGTAGTTGTGGAATGATTCCCTTAAAAGAGGTATCAATCTGCTCACCTGCGTGAGTTTGTCTCTTTTCCGACAAAGGAACCTCATCTTTGCCTTTTCAGCTAAGAAATTTTTAAGCTGCGCGCTTTTTCCTTTAATAAATTCACAACTTAAGTCTCATTCCTCCCGGCCGGGACAAGAGGATCTCTCTTTAGTGTGTACACAACTGTGTTTTTCTTTTTTATATATGTCTTTATGTCTGTGCACTTGTCTAGATTTCATGTAAATGTGACGTCACAAATATGTCTTTATGTCTGTGCGTCTGTCCAGATTTCATGTAAATGTGACGTCATGAATATAAAAAACTGAGTGCTCATAAATCTCATTCCAAAAAAAAAAAAAAAAAACAAAAAGGATCCAAATAACTTTAATTCATTTAAGTTAAATATATTCAAATTGGGTAAACAATTAAAAAATGAAGGTACCTTCAAACTTAATTTATAAGTATCTCTAGGACTTCTTTTCAGCAAGGAATATGACTAATACTGTATAGCCTGATATTTTGGTATTTGACTTGGGATTGTTTATTTGTAATGAACTTTATTTGTTAAACAGCTGACTAATTTAAATTGTTTCAACAGGTATATTCATGGAAGATTGCTGTGTATGCAGAGGCTCAAAAGTTCCAGCTAACAAATTATTTTTCTAAAATACTCTTAGCTTTTCTTTAATCTATTTCAAATGTAATATTTTGTCAGCTAAATACCCTCAGTCTTTCTTTAATCCGTTCTGAATGTGATATTTTGCCAGCTAATGTTCGTGGGAGCTCAAGCAGCAATGTGTGTGAGCAGAGATCAACTTCAGATACCTGAAGATCTAATAATTATATTTTTTAGTTTACTCCTACAACTCGCTTCCTGACTCAGTGCTGGAATGGCACTGCCTTTCCTCTAATGATTGTTTCTTGAGTTTCTAGTTACATCCCTATGCCAGTCTTAGCGGGCCCTGAAGATTTGCCGGTGGCATTGTCTAGACATAAAAGAGACGGCTGCTGCTGCTACAGCTTCAGGGATCACAATCGTTACAAGCATCCCTGCTGCTCAAGCATCAAATAACCTCACCAGCAATGTGGCCTCTGCTCTACATGCAGGAGGCCTCCTACATCAACATGTTAGCAAATGGACTATAGGATGTTTAGGACATTTTACGGGACATATGCCTTGCGGGTACCCCTTTTCTTAACCCTGGTAGGGCAGCTGATTTGTCTAGAGAACTCACTGCATTACTTAATGGAACTTGGGGCACCTGATTTGTCTAAAAGAACTTGGTACGCTATTTAATGGAACTTGGCTCATCAGCAAAAAGCTTGCCGCCTTAGAACCGGAGCATCTCCTCATGATCGGGCTGCTAGTAGTCAATGACGGAAAAGTCTCATGTGGCCGACATATCAACCTAAGACGGGAGTCAAGGGCACAGCCTTGATTATCCAATGACGGGTAAGAATGTTGGTTGCACATGTAGACACCTAAAACAGACACAGTTGATTCTGATGTGGTAAGGGTTCAATTGGACAGCTGGTAGTCAATGAAGGGAAAGTCTCACGTGGCTGACATATCAACCTAAGACAGGAGTCAAGGGCACAGCCTTGATTATCCCACTGGTAAGAATGCCGGTTGCACATGTGGACGCCTAAGCTAGGCACAGTCGATCCTGATGTGGTGAGAGCTCACCCATCTATTTATCCCTCTTTTAAAACAAAAGGGGGGAAATGTAAGAGCCTTAATGAAGAGGTAGCTAAGATGGTGGATGGCTGAGAGCAAAAGAGGAGACGTTTAATTGTTTTCTCCTGACCTTATTGTAATCTACTAAGAATCTTTCTCTGCCCATGAACACTGTGTCACGCACCTGTAGTTGAGCTTGTGACACGTGTATACTTGTTAAGGTGAAGAGTATTTAAGCAGGTAGGGTTGGAGTTGAGTTGGGGGTTGTTGTCGGAGTTGGAGAGAGAAGTCAGAAGAGAAAGCAGAATAAAGAACCTACTCATTTCCAGTCTGCCTCCGAATTCTTTCCCACGGTATCATTGCTGCAGGCGGCAGCAGGCAGCAACATACCACCATCTTTTTTTTCCCCTTCCATACCTCCTAGTTCCCTCCTTTCCCCTCCCTCCCTCCCCTTTGACCTTTCTAGTGTTCCTCTAATCCTCCTATGTACCCCAACCCAACAGCACTGTGAATCAGCCTCTTTATATTGGAGAAAACATTCGGCATTTGGATTTTTGAGATTGACTAACTTTACTTAGCATTATATTCTCCAACTTTATCCATTTACCTGCGAATGCCATGATTTTATTCTCTTTTATTGCTGAGTAAAATTCCATTGTATATATAAATCACGTTTTCTTTATCCACTCATCTACTGAGGGGCATCTAGTTTGGTTCCACAACCTAGCTATTGTGAATTGTGCTGCTATAAACATTGAAGTGGCTATGTCACTGTAATATGCTGTTTTTAAGTCCTTTAGGAATAGACCCAGAAGTGGGATGGCTGGGTCATAAGGTGAAAGTATGTAACTTAAACTTTGACTTGGTTTTCCAAGGAATCTCCATACTGCTTTCCATAATTTTGCAGTCCCACCAACAATGTATGAGTGTGCCTTTTTCCCCACATCCTCTTCAGCATTTATTGTTGTTTGTGTCCTTAATAGCTGCCATTCTGACTGGAGTCAAACAAAATCTTAGAGTAGTTTAGATTTGCATTTCTCTAATTGCCAGTGATGTTGAACATTTTTCATGTATTTGTTGATTGATTGTGTATCTTCTTCTGAGAAGTGTCTTTTCAATTCCTTAGCCCATTTATTGATTGGGTTATTATTATTATTTTTTTTTGGTGTTGATTGTGTATCTTCTTCTGAGAAGTGTCTTTTCAATTCCTTAGCCCATTTATTGATTGGGTTATTATTATTATTTTTTTTTGGTGTAAGATTTTTGAGTTCTTTATATATTCTAGAGATTAGTGGTCTGTCTCATGTGCATGTGTTATAAATTAATTTGTTCCCAATTAGTTGGTTCTCTATTCACCTCACTGTTTCTTTTGCTGAAAAGAACTTTTTAGTTTGAATCTATCCCATTTATTAATTCTTGATATTAATTATTGCGCTACAGGAGTCTTATTAAGGAAACTGGGGCCTAATCCGACGTGTTGGAAATTGGAACTTACTTTTTCTTCTTTAGGCGTATTGTCTCTGGTCTAATTCCTAGGTCCTTGATCCATTTTGAATTGAGTTTTGTGCATGGTGAGAGATAAGGGTTTAATTTCATTTTGTTGCATATGGATTTCCAGTTTTCCCAGCACCATTTGTTAAAGAGGCTATCCTTTCTCCACTGTACATTTTTGGTGCCTTTGTCTAATATAAGATAGCTGAAATTATATGTATTAGTCTCTGTGTCCTCAATTCTGTACCATTGGTCTACTGGTCTATTTTGGTGCCAATACCATGCTGTTTTTGTTACTATGAGGAGGAGAGAAGTGCATAGATTATTCTTGTCGAATTCTTCCTCGTACCACAACTCTTCAGATGGGTCTTTGGCTGGTATGCCCTTATATTTGCAACAAGGTCGGCATTTCTGGGCTCAGAGTATGAAATAGAGTATTTTGTCAAAAAAGTTACTACATAATGTGGTCTCTATGTTTTTAATGCCTGCTGCACTTGTACATGTTTCATTAATGTCTCCCAGAACTTCAGACAACGGATTTTGAGCTGCATCTTAACGTAGTTAGCGGTGGAAAATCCTCACTTTTTGTACTTTCAGAGCCTTGAATGGGCAGAGAGGAGCTGAGTGCAAAGCAATGGAACTTAATATCTTGGCTTGAAGCAAATGGGCTCTCTTGTAGCACCTTTGTGCTGTTTCATTGCACATAGATTTGTTCTTAGCTGAGTTGAAAACTTTCTTACAACTGATGATTTTTTAAAAAATATTTTATACACTTTTTCATAGCTTTTAGTATACCTGCACACAGCACGGTGTTGTAATACATGCTTAATAATTAAGGGCATCATTTCATTGTTGGAACAGAATATATGCTATTCCAAACATCATGGAAAGCTGGAAATTCTGGCCACTTGTATGGTTCCTACTAAGAAAACTTCAGGGATTCCTGGGATTGTCACCAATCTTTGGTTCTTGACTAAAGAGCTTAAGCCCATGGTGCTGAGTCACAAGAGTACCAGAACTCCTCTTTGAACTGCCAACACCAGAACTCAGCTAGCTAGTATCTTGGGCAGTGCCAAAAGACAATTTGGTCTTTTCAATCCTTAAAAATGCAAAGATGCAGGAAAATAATGACATTCTCATTTTAAAATACATTTCCTGAAATACTTCATGATGAAGTCTTGAAGAAAGACTAAATCTTGTTGCCATTTTAAAAGCAACCAAACTCCTGGTTACTTTGACAATTAAGCACTTCTCTAGGTATTTCCTTAAGTCATTTGCCTATGTGAAACAATTCTTCCCTGACATGGGTTACAGATTAGCTATGGGCACTTTCCTGAGTGGTGAAGGAAAGAAATTATGTATTTTCTACATGGGATTGTGAAAAGAGTTTGGGGAAGATTGTGCATAACATTGAGGAAATGTTCTAAATGGATATTAACAAGAATACCTTTGGGAAATATAACTATGACAACAAACATATACAGTAGTCTATTTTTAATGTAATTAATTATATTTATTCTGAGATGATTCATAAATGTACTAATTCATAAAACACCTGTTGATACTTTATGTTTCTTGTGCACAAGCTTTTAGACTAAATGTCATAAAACACTTAATGTTGCAGTTCCTCAGATACATACTTTGACAGTCCCGTTTTTTGAGAATGTAACTTAAGAAATCTTGCAAAGCCTCATTCAGTTTCATAGTACATTCAAAGCTAATTAAGGGAAATAATATCCACCAAAAGGACGCCTCCACTGATAGGTGTAAATCATCCATCAACCAATCAGAGTTCTTGCCTTCTGCTCAGTGGGTGGTGTTACTCCGCACAGCTTCTAAATATCTTTTTAATTTGTAGGAAAACCTGTGAGCCATTTTTAGAAGACAATGGGACTTTGGCTTAGTTGATCTGTTTTGCTGATCCAGGATAAATTCTTAATGCAATTAATTTACCACTACACATTCTAAAAGCCAGCACAAAGTTTAGTTTAGATAAATTCTTTTTATATCTCAGGACCACCAAAATAGATGCTAAAGCATATCTAAAGTTGTTTGGGCTCCCATGATTGGACCATTCCCTGGAGACAATGTATGGAAAGTTCTGAGGATGATAGCATATAAGGTACCTAGGGGAAATTTTGGTATTGTGATCTGGGCCAATGTTTCTTAAACTTTAGTGTGCAATAGAATGATCTGAAGTGACTATTGAAACAGATTGATGGACGTTAAATCCAGAGTACCTGCTTCAGAAGGTGAGGTATAAAGAATCTGTAGTTCTAGCACGTTCCCAGGTGATGCTGATGCTGCAGGTCTTAGACTACACTCTGGGAACCATTGGTCCAGACTATATTGTAACCCTGTTAGTGATCCCTCTAGCCTCCTTACAGATCTCAAGAAGCTAAAAGAAGTGAGTGATGCAGTTAGCTAGGCTGGAATGATACAGAGATGGTCTGAGTTGATTAGTAAGCCACACAGAGAAGTGGAGGAAACTACAAAATCTAGAGACCTCTTTCTATGTTACTGGAATTTGTCTCTGCATAGCACCATAAAAGAAAGCAAAATTGACGTTTATGTGATGGCAAACTGTCAGGCACCTGCTGCCAGCATGAGCAGTTCTGACTACCCACTGTTATTTTTAAATGTTTCAGACACCCTGCGAGTGAGTGCAAAAAAGCAGACTTATGATCTAAACAATATGAGGAGAAGAATATCAGATAGTACATACAAAGACATTCCTTTCCACAAAATCAGGTTAGAAGACAGTGCAATGCAGAGCTATTACTTTAGGGAAGAAAAAATTACATAAAGGGCCTTTTCACGAATATTTCCAGACTTAAATATCCTTAACACTGTTTACCAGTATGGTTGAAATGTGGGTTATTTCACTTGAGAACATTTCTTGCTTATCAAAGATAGGCAAGAAATACGGTATGTGTGGGTTTCATAGAAAGGTACCTTTGTTCAAAACATGTAAACAATTTGTGCCCACCCTCATGGACCCTCTGCAACCAAGAATGATGGTCTTCTTACCCAAAGTAAGGTGCACATATGAACATTTTGATTACATTTTCTGGGCACCATAAGTCCAAAAGGAGCACTCTGATTTACAGTCAACAGTTTCAACAAGTGACCCTTGGCAGGAGGGGTCTGCTTTTTCAGCTGGTGCTGTTGTTGAAGTTCAGAGGAATTGCTCATCTGTCTCTATTTCAGGCATCTGGCAAATGGAAAACTGTTTCAGCGTTCTCCATTCCACTAAATGCTTACAGATGACTTCCATATTCTGGAGCATCTGCTGGTTATCTCATTTCAGGTTATTTTCCCTGCTGTGTTTTGAAAAAGATTCCTTCTCCAGCTTTTATTCTGTAAGCCTACTATTGTTGCTGTCATCATGTTTGGGGAGATCAACAGATGTGCCTGGTGTTACCTCAGGAGATAGGCCAAACCTGTGGATAATCTGAAAACAGAACTGGTGGTTTTGTTAGAGGGAATGAAAGTATAAATAATTAAGTTAAAAGCCCAGCTGAATCACAATTGTAAAATATATTCAGGAAATGATTCATGGGCCCAAGTAAACAGTCATCAATAATTTTATGATCCTTTTTGAAAGTTCTCATAAACAATATAGTACCCAAAAAGCTTCTATACACACATAGTTTCAATGTGTGATGCATGCACATAAGTAAATGCTATTTATAAATTATTATTTTAAGTCAATACACTCAGTTTTATTCTTACTGATGCTTGCCAGGTAGAGTGTTTTGCTTTATATCTTGTAAAAGATCAAAATAGCTAAATATCTGGGTTACTCCTAAGGGAAGTTTTCTTCATTTCCATAAAAGACAGACACATATAACTCATAATATGTTTATTCCAGCTTCTTCATTTGCCTTTTAGAACACATGAATGGTGTTCTGCATATATTATGGTTTTTCTTACTTTCAGTTAATCAGATATATGGGCCACTTACACATGAATTTGAATATTAATGTATTTATTTAAAAGCAGGGTGACTAGTGCTATTAAAATTGTGATCTTGAATTGATTAATGCCCAATGAATATTTCTTTGATGCCAGCTGCTAATTGGACAACAAGGATGGGTGTTCTAATTGCAATCATTTCCTTCAAAAGAGGAAAGAAAAGCACAATGCACATATGATTAGCTAATAGTCTTGTTTTCTTAATTTTTTAAGATCTTAAAATACAGTAAAGATGAAAGAACAACATAAAAACACCCACCCTAATGAACAATATTAAAAACATATTACTGGGCTGGGATTGTGGCTCAGTGGCAGAGTGCTTGCTTAGCATGTGTGAAGCACTGGGTTCGATTCTCAGCACTGTGTATCCATAAATAAAATAAAGGTCCATTGATAACTAAAAATATATAAAAAAAACTTAGTCATATTTGCCTCATTGCTTTTTAAAGAAACAAAACATCACACATTTAGCAAAAGTCTCCTATAACCACCCCACCTTCTATTGCTTACTCTCCCTTCTTACAACTTCCATTACAAGGCTGATGTATTTGATTCCCAGTCCACTTCTCATACTTTTATATATAGATGCTATACATTTATCCAAGGTAATATTTTTAACCAACATTAAAAAGCAGCAAAAATCCCTCTATCTTTAAAATATCTTGTGCTACTTTATAAAGGGATATATATATATATATATATATCCTCTGAGTAAAGGAATAGAAAACTTAAATCTGAAGAAGTCAATAGCTTTTCTTATCTTTACAATGCTTAATAGAACACATGACTGATGACCATAGGAACATCTGTCTAGCCTTCCTTGTGACTGCTTATTGGATGCAAAGATTAATTTGAGGGGTTGGGCTGTTGCTTGGACACAGACCAGAAGACAAAGGATGAAGGCCAGCCACATTCAAGAGTGTTGTCAGGGAAACAAAACCATCATTCTCTTTGTATGTGAAAATAGACAAAATGGATTTTAGCAGCAGCTTGAGAAAACACTTTTGCCATCTTCTGAAATGAGGAGGATTTCACATACATATTGCCTCCTGCTCAGAGAATTGATTTCTGCCCTTTATTTCAGAAGATGCTACCATTGGTGGTAATCTCTGTCTTTGAATAAGACTGAAACCATAAAATCTTAAGTGAGGCCCAGCATCTTTGCCATGTGTGTGCAGAAGTGGCCAGATGTTGCCTATAACTTACACCTAGACTCTGCTTTTTTGATTGCTCTGTGTCTTATTCATCACTGTTGTTCCTGCAGTATTTTCAAGGAATTGACACTTTAAAATTTTCTTTTGTTTTGTAGTTATAGGTGGACAGCCTGCCTTTATTTTACTTATTGATTTTTATGTGGTGCTAAGGATCAAACCCAGTGCCTCACACATGCTAGGCAAGTGCTCCACCACTGAGCCCCAGCCCCAGCCCTAAGGAATTGACACTTGCAGAGTCTCTGAGTTTCCTGGGTAATTGCTGTAATAGTAACTAGTTGGCCAGTGGATTCTACCCTCCCAATATCTCTTTTGGCAATGATCCTGCCCTGGTGTTATACAGACAGTTACATGGGTGATTTTTTGAAAGGAGGCTTTTAGGAATAGAGGAGGAAAAATGCAAATGCCTCATGGAAGCCAACACCCAATCCAGCAATAATTGTTTGTTTCTTCCTTAATTATCCAGCTTGCTCTTGTTGAAAACCAAAAAGGGGAAAACACCCATCTCCTTATTTTTCTTCTTAGGAATAAAGCTAAATGTTGCTTTGGACTACCCATTTTTGTTAGCTGTGAAGACAACGGCTTTAAGTGTTTTATTTATCTAAAAATTTTATTCTAAATGGACATAATTGTATGTGTTTATCATGTGTAACATGATGCCTTACAGCACATATACGTTGTGGAATGGTTAAATATACCTAATTAACAGAGACATTACCTCACATGGTTATCACTTTTGTGGTGAAAACACTTAACATCTACTCTCTTAGCACACCTCAAGAATATAATTTATTTCTGTGACTAAAGTTGCCACATTATAAAACAGGTCTCTTGAACTGTTCCTTCTATCCAACTGTAATTTTATATCCTTTGACCAACACATCCCCAATTCTTTCACTCCAACCACTCTTAGCCTCTGGCAATCACCATTCTATATTTATACAAGATCAACTTTTTTTTTTTCTTTTCTAGATTCCACATGAGCAAGATAATATGGTATGTTTTTTGTGCTTGTTTTATTTCACTTAATAGAATGTCCTCCAGGTTCATCCATGCTATCCCAAATGACAGGATTTCTCTCTCTCTCTCTCTCTCTCTCTCTCTCTCTCTCTCTCTCCCCCTTTCTGGCCGAATAGTATCCCATGGTATATATAAACTATACTTTATCCATTCAGCCATCTTTGGACATTTAGATTATTCCATATCTTAGTTCTTATAAATAGTGCTGCAATAAACATGGAGGTGCAGGTATCATTTTGACATACTGATTTTATTTATTTATTTATTATTCTAATTTGTTATACATGTTTGCAGAGTACATTTCATTTCATATTACATATAAAGAGCACAATTTTTCAAGTTGCTGGTTTTATATAAAGTATTTTTACAACAATTGTGTCTTCATACATGTATTTAGGGTAATCATGGATAACTCAGTCTGCTATTATTCCTATCCACTTGCCCCCTCCCCCCTCCCTTCCTTTGGATATATACTCAGGAGTGGGATTACTGGATCATGTGGTAGTTCTATTTTTAATTTTTTGAAATGCTGTACTTTTTTCTGTAATGACTCTACTAGTTTACACTTCTTTCAACAGTTTTCAAAGTCTCCCTTTTCTATACATCCTTGCCAGCACTTCTTGGTAATAGCCATTCTAAGAGGAGTGAGGTAATATCTCATTAAGATTTAATTTACACGATGGACCTTTATTTTATTTATCTTATATGTAGTTCTGAGAATTGAAATCAGTGCCTCACACATGCTAAGCAAGTGCTCTACTACTGAGCCACAACCCAGCCTCATGCATACATGATTTCTGTATGACATAGAAAAGATTCTCTGAGTCTGTAAAAGAGATCTCAGGTCAGAATCTTCTCCCTTCCAACTCATCAATCCTGAGAATTTGCATTTCTGATATATTTCTAAGAGATGCTGACATAGCTATCCAGGACCATACTTTGAGAACCACTGCTCAGATGGTTCCATTTCTAGGCAGGACCACAAGTGTGATCTTGGATGTATGATAGAATAGTGTGGATGTTAGAAATGTCTCCTAGATGTGATATGAGGAAGTAAGCAGGGAAATGGAACAGGGATCATTTGAAGGATTTGGGAGCAATGGGCTTATTCCAGGAGGCCAGGTCTCTGCTCCTGGCTCTTGTGGCACTGTGTTGTGAGGGAAAGAGCACTTCAGTCCAAACTAGTGCAGACCTTATTATTTTTGCCCTAAGGGCTATGCTGTATTGCTGAGGCTGACCAATCTTTCTGGACCATGTTGCTTCATCTGCCAACTTGGAATAATGTTATCTACCTCAGAAGACTGGTGAGAGAAAATAAGGAAATAGAAATTTTGTGTGATTAAAAAAAAAAAAAAAGATTTAATTTACATTTCCCTGATAATTGGTACCATTGAGCATTATTTTCATGTACCTGTTGGCCATTTTGTCTTCTTTGCAGAAGCTTTTTAATTTGATATAATCCCATTTATCTATTTGTACTTTGTTGCCTGTGTTTTTTCATATCCAAGAAAATCATTACCTAGATGAATGTCATGAGACTTCCCACCACAATTTCTTCTAGTGCTTTCACAGTTTTTTGTTCTTACATTTAAGTCTTGAACCCATTTTGAGTTAATTATTGTATATAATGTGAGAGAAGAGACTCATTTCATTTCTTTGATGTGGACATCCAGTTTTCCCAACAACATTTACTGAAGAGACTGTCTTTACCCTGTTTATATTTTTGGTATCTTTGTGGAAAATCAGTTGTCTTTAAATGCATTAATTTATTTCTGACCTCTCTATTTTGTCCTATTGATCATGTGTCTGTTTTTATGCTGTTCGATTACTAAACTTTGTAAAAATACAACCTTAACTTTATCTATGCATTCTCACAACCCAAGAAAATACCTTGTAAACTAGCAACTGGTATACAATTTCATTTTAAAATTTTCATTTTAATTTTTTTTTTTAAAAAAGTGTTATCATGGGTGCTTAAAGACAATTCTAGGTCTACAATCCACTGGCATATTCCAGTCATATATTCATATACATCAATCAGAGAAACTGAAACAGAACCATGTACTGAATGGAAGACACTGAGCTGCAATAGGAGTGGTGAAGGGGGGTGAATGTGTGGCTGCATTCTAAATCCTCTGATGAAGAAACTCATCTATTCATTTATGTGATAATTTTTCTCAGCCACACTAAAGCCAACTTGCTAGGCATGCTTTAAAACATTACATGGAGGTGTAATATTACTGAAAAAGTATTTTTACAAGACTATGAACTTTGGAGTTTTTTGATTAGTTAAGAATTTCAGCATACTGCTTTGGGGTCCTGTGGGTTTAAATATCAAGCCTCCATTTGCTTGACTCAAGAAAGAATCACCTTTTATCTAATTTGTATTCTCATCATAGTAGATTTAGTGTGACATAGTAGATTTTATGCTCACAAATATCTGGAAGTTGATCTTCTTGGAAAACTTAATGAAAACAAGTGTTTTTTTTCTTTTTCTTTTTCTCTCTCTTTCTCCTCTTCTTTCTTTCCTTCTGTCCTTCCCAAATTCCAGAGCTATAGTTCCTGAGGGAATTCTCTGCAAATACAGATTATTGGCTTCTGGCATCTGGATATTTAGGCCATGAGAATCTCCACGGTTCTTGGTGATGCCTGGAATTTCAGTTTTGTTTTTGTAAATGCAACTCTCTTTAATTTAACATCTTACATTGTCATTCTTTTATTCCAAATATCACACAGGGCCAAAATTTCCTTGGACTTTAATTAGTTTTAAACTTGGGTAATTAGAAAATTTTGTAGATTTTCTCAGGAATGACCTTAATTTCAACACAATATTTTACCTTTCTCTTCCTCTATCTTAGCAAACGGAATGGGGAAGCCTCAACCCTGGACTTACGCTAGAATCAGTGAAAGCTTTGAAATAAACAACAACAACACTCCAGTTTTCCATTCTGGTCTAGTCAAATCAGAATTGAGGGATGGAGTGGGGCCTGTTCACTGTAGTTAAACAAAACAAAACCAAAAATCTCTTTAGAAGATTCCAAAATGCAGCTAGATTTAAGAACTCCCATCTTAGCATTTTAGAGTCATTGTGTTATTAGTATATTGTACTTACTGTTCTACCCTATATATGACATTACTTCAAGATATATTAATATACCCAAATTTCCTGCTAGAAAAATTAGCTCAAGGACCTGGAATGAAGCTTACTCTATTTTGTACTTATCTTAGTATCTGGGTCTCAACAAATGTCTGAATAAACAAGAGTATTATAATGTAGGTCATATTAACCCATTTTCAAGAGGAATTACATCGGTTAATAATTAATACATGTCATTTGAATCAATGAAAGGTTATAGACCCCCTTCCCACCACTGCAGATTGAACCCAGGGCCATGTAAGGTAAGTGCTCTAACACTGATCTAAATCACCAGCCTCAAATCAATGAATGGAAGTGAAAAAAGAGCAGATCTTTGCTTTTACCAGTGCTTAGCACAAACCTCAGGAACAATATCTTGTTTGCATATGTATCTGTGTTTTCCCTGTAATACTTTTCTCCTTGGCTTGAAATTTAAGTCTCTTAAGCAAAAAGCATCAATGATTTTGTTGGATTTACTGCCCTTTATAATTTATCAAAATGTTCAGCATCAAGGACTATTGAATATATGTAATTGACTGACTAGAACTCATTAAAACAAATACATTTGATTGGCTCATATTTTTAAAGATTTTTGCTTTGTATTTTTTATTTGTTTTTGTCTTTTTTTTTTTCAGGCTTAAAGATTGTACCTGGGGCCTTGTACCTAACAGGAAAGTGCTCTACCACTGAGCCACATCCCTACCAGGATGTTTTTAAGTTTACATTTCATTTCACTTTCGATAATGTTCTTTCACTCTTCCAACCTTTAAAATCAATGAATAAATTCCTCCCTTATGCTGATGTGGGTAGGAATTTTCTATACTAAGAAATGTCTGCAAAGGGTACTAGAAATAATATGGATACAGTCATTAAGCATAGTTATTACTCAATAATTCAAACATTATCGATTCCAGTTCTTCACTAAATTTAACTTATTGACTTCATGTAGGTGATAAGACCTTGGAAAGGAAGTTGGATTTGTCTCATTCTGATATGCCACACAACTGAGATTCAAATGACTGGGCAGTTCCACCCTGTGCTTGCAGAGTTCTAGTCTTAGAGGAGCTTTAGAGCTTTAAGACCAGATTGAGTTAATCTTCACAATATCCCTCATAGGAAGCAACATGACATTTTAATGTAAGAAAATCCAGGAGCAGTGTGTAAAATGCCAATCTGCTTTACTAAAGGGAATTTTTAAAAAAGTTTTGAAATCTCTTTTAAGATGTTTTTATTTACGTATTTCAGACTTTAGGATTCAGCACTGTTCGCTGTCTGATAAGCTTGAAACCATCCAGATGGTATTTTCCATCCAAAAGACACTTGCTTTTCTTTCTAATAAAGATTTGGATATACATGTATTCTTTCTATTTTCTTCAAATTGTTATATACAGGTGGTTTAGCTGTAGGTGTAATGCGACTGACCTTTCAGCTGCTTTAACAGAGATATGGCTTTCCAATGTGTGAAGACTAGTCTAGGTTAAAACAATGGAAAACATTATAATGAATAACTCTTCAGCAGCCCAGGCCATTGTTTGGTTTGATCATTTTACTTGTTACTTTGACATTGTATTAATCATACTCCAATCTACTGTCAATATTACTAGCTAGATGTTCTTTTCAAAATGATTAAATATTTTTAGGATGGCCTTGCATGCCATAGTGTTGTGTTAAATATCCTCAATGTGACCTGTCCTCAGTCATCCTGCCACCTGTAAACCCACATCCAAATGTATCACTTCCTTTCTATATAGTTAGTGCTACCAGAAAGAAATCATTATATTGAGTTTTTGCACACACCCACATAAACTGTTCCCCTCTGGGCAAATGTGATTTTTCTTCATATGGCTAAATTCTACACAGCTTTCCAGATTCAGATCAAGAACCATCCATAATGTAAACAATGACTGTACAGAAATGGTTAATTTAGTTCTTTTTGACTGCAATAGACACTGGCTTCTTGAGAAAAGAAACAATGCAGATTTTATGCCTGACTATTAATATCTAGCATAGTAACTACCACATAGTAGAGATGTTACATGCCTATTGAATAATTTTTTTCTTATAATTTATATGCTTAGATAAATTTACAAGTGATTGTTACCAATATTAGCCATCTGATTTTCCTGTTAACAATAATACTTAAAGAAAACAACCAAGAGAAAATAATTAGTCACAGTGATTCTCTTCATAATAGTAAAATTTTCATATGGCAGAAGTTAATATTAACTAATCAATATATAAGTGTTGTGCTCTTGGCCACATAATGGACCTTATCCATTGAATGCAATTGATATTCATTAACATAAATCATATTTTAGACTCCACATAATTAAAAGATAATGCCTAAAAGCTTCAATTACTCATTTTATGTAGATTCTCTAGTACAATCTTGGCCCTTTTCAAAGGTTTTCCTTTAGCCCACCTAAAGGTGTGTGTATGGGGGGGGGCACTTTTCAAATAGGTATTCACTAGAATATTTTGAAAAGAATGTCACATTGACTCCTCACTTGATATAATATCAAGTCATATTCATCTGTTCTTAATTGGCAATATGGAACATGAAAAACTTAAGGCTAAGACATAATGCTTATATGGTGCTGCTTGAAAAATTTGAAGCCATCAAATCTTAGCTTAGATATTATCTGGGGATCAAACCACACCACTGGAATACAGTGGATAAGGTTCTGGCTCATCACAGGTTTGCCATCTTGTGCTTTTGCACAATTCCCAGAGTTGGTAGCAAGATGCACTGTAGGAAATTGTTAGGCGAAACTGGTTTTTGTCTTCAGTGCCAGGAGATCTTAAGGCCATCATATGTTGTAAGAGGGATTTCAGATGTGACTGCTCATGAGGGATATTTGGGGTAATTGCTTAAATACAGATTCTTGTGCCCCACTTCAGACTTACTGAATTAGAATCTCTGAGGCTGGTCCTGGAGATGAGTATTGAAAAAAGACTTTCATTTTGAAAGAATTTAAAACTCACATAGATATTTAAAAAATTGTACAGGGTTTGTTCTAGTCCCTCAGCTACAGCCAACGATAGCACCTTAATAACTTTAATATAATGATCTAACCCAGGAGATTGATAATGGTATAATGCTATTAATTACAGATAGTAATTTGGATTTCACAGTTTTCACTTGTACTCTTTGGTGTAGTATTTTATAAAATTTTATCCCACTTATAGATTTGTGTCAAGCACTTCATAATCAGTGAACAGAATTGTTCCATCAACTCCAAAGACCCAGCTGTGTTTTCCCATATGCACTCTACCCTCAGTACTAACCTGGTGACCACTGACCTCTATTTCTACAGATTCCTTATTTCAAGAAGGTTATATGTAAATCAAATCATAAGGTCTGTAACTTTTGGAATTGACTTTCTTTACTCAGCGTAATTAAGTTTATACCATTTAATACCAAACAACAGACATTAAACTCCAACAGGAGTTTCAGAGGGGACAAACCCTGTTCGAAATATAGCAATTGTCTTTTAGCTTCCAGTTATAGAGTTCAAGTTTAGTATCATTCTGATACCTTTGTTTGGGATCTACGTGTGTGTGTGTGTGTGTGTGTGTGTGTGTGTGTATGTGTGTGTGTTTAATCTCTCCTCCCTATCTTTGATACCATCAAATTTTATGGTGATATCTTTTAATTAGAGATTCCCTTAATTAATTTTGCTGACACGCAGAGAGCCTTTTTGATCTTGGAGTCTAAGGGACTTATGCTTTGACAAATTTTCTTACATGCTATTATTTTTAGAAGGAGAAAAAAAACTTCCCCTTTCTATATTCATTTGTTTTCTCTTTCTGGAACTCCTGTTGATTCAATAGTTAAAATTCTAAAATGGTCCATTAATTTGTTTTCTTTCCTTACTGGCTTCTGAGTTCTTAATCTATTTTCTTCCTCTTTTTTTTTTTTAATTTAAATGTATTTTATTTTTTAAAAATTTTAATTTGTTATACGTGACAACAGAATGCATTACAATTCATATTACACATATAGAGCACAAATTTTCATATCTCTGGTTGTATACTCTAGATAGGGCAAAGGGAAAAAGGGGAGGGAGGGGAAAGGAGAGGGCATGAGGGTAGCAAAGACAGTGGAATGCCATGGTCATCATTAGCCTAAATACATGTATGAAGACATGAATGATGTGATTCTTAATCTATTTTCTTAAATATCTCCTTGATTTTGAACATCAATTTTAGGATTTCGGATATGCTGTGAACACTTCAGAAGCTTTTCCTTATTCTCTGATTTTTTTTCCACATTTTTAAGAAAATTAATAGCCCTTTTATGCATGCATGATCTTTTTTTAGGATATTAATGTTAAAGTCCTGAAAAAAAATTATTTTGCATTATCTTTGCCTCTTCTTGATTCTCTTCTTATTTATTATTTCCCACTGTAGTCTTTTAGGTAGAGATTTTGTGCACATCTCTGGCAATCCATGTCTCCTTATTGATATTTAAACATAAGGAAAAAAATTAGCAGACCTTGAACATGTGGATGATGTTTTTCAAACTGGGCATGTGGGTAAAGAACCACTTTTCTTCACTGGGAATATTATGTCAATCTGTCTGTTTCCCAGATAAGTGTATCTGTGTTTTGTTTTTAATATTCTTCTTTGATCTCGACCTTTTTTATTTTCCAGTGAGTTACAGCTCAAGTCTCTTGGATTAGTATGTATCTGGATGCCAGGGTTTGAGCAGCAAGAGGAGGAAGGAGCTCCGAGTCTCACTGTTCAGTTACATCTGGTTTTCTCACTCTCTCATATTTTATTTTGAGACCCACTCCTTATTCTCATTGCTGGTGGGACTTCAAATTGGTGCAGCCAATCTGGAAAGCAGTATGGAGATTCCTAGGAAAACTTAGAATGGAACCATCATTTGACCCAGCTATCCCACTCCTCGCTTTATGCCCAAAGGACTTAAAAACAGCTTACTATAGTAACACAGCCACATCAATGTTTATAGCTGCACAATTCACAATAGCTAGATTGTGGAAACAACCCAGATGCCCATCAATAGATGAATGGATAGGAAAACTTCCGTATATACACACAATGGAACACTACTCAACAGTAAAAGAGAATAAAATCATGGCATTCACAGGTAAATGGATGGACTTGAAGAAAATGATGCTAAGTGAAGTTAGCCAATCCCTCTGCTGGGCGTCTGAACTTTGGAAGGAGGAAGGTAATAGGACAAATAGTCCCCTGGGGTGGAGAAATAAACAAGTCTAACTAAATACGTCTAAATTTTTCTTCTTCATCTTCTTTTTTTTGGGGGGTGGGGGTGATGATCAAATTCAGGATCTTGGATATGTTGGGCAAGTACTCCATCCCCAGTCTCTTAAGATTTTTTGTACAGGTTTTGGATGACCATTTTCAGCCTTGGCTCTTACCCCCTCATCCTTAGCATGTTTGATGCCTCTAAGCTCTGAGTCTTCTATATTTAGCCCAACTTATTCTCAGTGGTGTTTCTGAAACTTTTGGAATTTGCTGTCAGCTTCCTGTTCTTTCTTTGCTCTCAAAAGCTTCCTGTTCTTCCTTTGCTCTCAAAGTTTATAGAAAACACCTATTTTCCATTATTTATCCAGTTTCTTTTTTTAAAAAAATAAATTGTTTATTTATTCTAATTTGTTATACATGTTTGCAGAGTACAATTCATTTCATATCACATATAAAGAGCACAGTTTTTCAAGTCACTGGTTTTACATAAAGTATTTTCACACCATTTGTGTTTTTATATATGTACGTAGAGTATTGATGTCTAAGTCATTCTGCCATTATTCCTATCCCCTTACCCCCTCCTCTCCTCTCCCTACCCTATGTTCTATTTAACATTCCTTCATTCCTATCATTTCCCCTCCCTTGCCATTATAATTCAGTATCATCATAGCAAAGGAATCATTCGACCTTTGGTTTTTTGGGATTGGCTAACTTCACTTAGCATTATTTTCTCCAACTCCATCCATTTACCTGTGAATGCCATGATTTTATTCTCTTTTAGTGTTGAGTAGTGTTCCCTTGTGTATATATACGAAAGTTTTCCTATCCATTCATCTATTGATGGGCATCTGGGTTGTTTCCACAATCTAGCTATTGTGAATTGTGCTGCTATAAACATTGATGTGGCTGTGTCCTGTAGTAAGCTGATTTTAAGTCCTTTGGGTATAGACTGAGGAGTGGGATAGCTGGGTCAAATGTGGTTCCATTCCAAGTTTTCCTAGGAATCTCCATACTGCTTTCCAGATTGGCTGCACCAATTTGCAGTCCCACCAGCAATGTATGAGTGTGCCCTTTTCCCCACATGCTTGCCAGCATTTATTGTTGTTTGTGTTTTTGATAGCTGCCATTCTGACTGGCATGTGATGAAATCTTAGAGTAGTTTTGATTTGCATTTCTCTAATTACTAGAGATTGTCGCTGCCTGAAGCGGAAGTCGCTTGGAGCAGCGAACACCACAGGAAAATTCGGAGGCAGGATGAAAATGAAAAAAGGTCTTTTATTCTTCTCCTCTCTCCAGCTCCAGCAATCACTCCAAATGCTCTAACTCCAACCACCACCTTCTTCTTCCCCACACACACTAACGAACCTCACCCAGTTATATACATATAGCTTTAACAAGGACACGTGCTTACAGCTCGAGCTTACAGGTGCGTCACGCAGTGTTCACGGGCATACAAAGATTCTTTGAATAATGTATTAATATCAGGTGGAAACTAGAACATCTTTTATGGCTCTCAGCTAACCGCAATCTTTAGCTATCTCCTTGATTATAGGCTCCTTCATTTCCCCCTTTTAGTTTTAAAAGAGGGGATGTTCTAGGACGTCCATGTGCAACCGACATTCTTACCCGTCATGGGAGTCTAGGCTGTCCTGACTCCTGGCTTAGGTTGACATGCCAGCCACATTAGACTGTCCCGTGCGACTGTGCCGTGTCTTAGGGTGTCCCCTTCTGGGGATCTTACCCGTCATAGGCTAACCAGCCATCCAATAGAGCCCTTCAGGATCGACTGTGTGTTGACTAACAGCCGTCCAATTTTTAGGAGATGCTGCGGCTTTAAGGCGGTAAGCCTACTGCTGACGAGCCAAGTTTCCATAGCGTATCAAGTTCTTTAAGCGAATCAGCTGCCCTTAGTTTCATCAAGTAACGCACTGAGTTCTCTTAGACAAATACCCGCAAGGCATTGTCCCGTAATGTCCCAAAATAATGGAAAATCAAAATGTCCATAAGTTATAACACATAGATTCAGGAGGCCCCATGCATGCAGAGCAGAGGCCACACTGCTGGTGAGGTTGTTGATGCTTGAGCAGCAGGGATGCTTGCAGCGACCGCGGTCCCTGCAGTTGTAGCAGCAGCCGTCTTTTTTATGTCCAGACATTTCCACCGGCAAATCTTCAGGGCCCGCTACCTAAAAACTCAAGCATCCATTATTAAGGGAAAGGCAGTGCTATTCCAGCACTGAGATCAAAAGGTGAGCTGTCAAACTAAAAAAAAAGAACTATTAGAGTAGAAAATAAAAGTTGATCTCTGCTCACACACATTGCTGCTCAAGCTCCCACAAACATAAGCTGGCAAAATATCACATTCAGAAATAATCAAAGAGAAACTGAGGGTGTTTACTGCATTAAAGATAAAGAAAAGCTAAAGGCATTTTGGAAAAATAATTTGTTAGCTGGAATCCTCGAGTCTCTATATACACAGCAATCCTATACCTGTTGAAATAATTCAAATTAATCAGCTACTAAACAAATGAAGTCAATAACAAATAAATGATCCTCTGTCGGAACACCAAAATATCAGGTTATACAACATTAAACATATTCACAGCTGAAGAGAAGTCCCGGAGACAACTATAAATCAAAATTGATTATCATTATAATTGATTATCTAAAAATATTCTGAACTTATATAAATATCTATTTATCTATCTATCTATTGATTATCAAATTAGAATATTCTAAGCTTAAATGAATTAACGTTATTTGTTATTTGGATCTATATCTATCTACCTTTTTTTTTTTTAAGCGCTTAATTATTTGTGACGTCACACTAGACAGACGCACATATAAACATATTTGTGACATCACATTAACATGAAATTTAGACAAATGCACAGACATAAAGACATATATAAAAGAGAAAAAAAAAATTACAATTGTGTATACACTGAAGAGAGATCTTCTTGTCCCGGCCGGGAAGAATGAAATTTAAGTTGTAAATTTAATGGAGAACTCTTTTAAGGGAATCACTCCATACCTTCATTTTGGTCCTCTTGACCTTGCACTTGTTTATTCAATCTAGACTCCTCAATAACTTCGTCTTGATCCCTTTGACTTTGTACCTGCTTTATCAATCTAGATGGTATCCATATTGGAGAGGATTCGTGCTTTGGAAAAACACAAACAGATCCTCTCCCCCAAATTAATACTGGGTCTGGACCCTTCTATGTACCTGAGAGAACATCCTTCCAGTAAACCAAAGGTTTATGTTGTTGGTGTGGGTTCCAGTGTCTATCTCCAGCCGAATGTCCATTAGAATCTAAAGTTAAGAAATTTAGGGTAAACAGGGCAACTGCCAATCTGTCCTTAGGATTTTTCCAGTTTCCATCTTTTTGCTTTAGTAACATATTTTTAAGTGTCCGATTTGCTCTTTCAATTATTCCTTGTCCCTGAGGATTATAAGCGATACCTGTTTTGTGGATAATATTGAACTTTGTACAAAATTGTTTGAAGGATGTGGATGTATATGCAGGGCTATTATCTGTTCTAAGCATTTTGGGGATGCCCAATGCAGCAAAAGCTTGCAGACAATGAGATATAGTATCTTTAACTTTTTCTCCGGAATATAAAGAAGCAAAAATCATGCCTGAGCATGTATCTATGGTGACATGAATAAATCGTAATTTTCCAAAACTTGGCTCATGTGTGACATCCATCTGCCACAAATGATTGGGCATCAAACCTCGTGGGTTAACCCCATAATGTGGATTGGGCAAGAGTGTTACACAAGATGGACATTCTTTTACAATTCTACGAGCTTGTTCTTTTGTGATTTTAAATTTTTGTCTTAAGGTAGTGCTGTTAACGTGGAACTGGGAATGAAATAAAGTAGCTTGTTGTACTGTAGTAAATATAAATATTGTTTTAGTGAGGGCGTCAGCTTTTTGATTACCTTCATGGAGAGGACCAGGCAGATTAGTGTGAGCTCTTATGTGACCTATAAATAAAGGTTCTTTTCGTTGCCATAGGAGATTTTGGATTTGAGAAAACAATTTAAAAGCTGGAGTATGTGGTGCTATTGGACCTGCTAGCTCCAATTTTGGGACAGCATGTACAATATAATGGCTGTCTGAAAAAATATTCATAGGCTGTTCTTTATAATTTTCCAGAGCTATTATTATAGCTTCGAGTTCCACTAATTGAGCTGATTTTTGATTAGTGATATGAATCATTTTTTCATTTTGAGTGACTACTGCAGCAGTACCGTTAGAGGATCCATCTGTAAATACATTAAATGCTTTAGGAATGGGTTGATTTTTTATTACCTGTGGGAATATGATAGGATGATTGATACAAAAGGACAGTATAGGAGATTTAGGAATATGATTGTCAAAATTTGCAGAAGTAGAGCATCTAGCTATAGCCCAATCATTATCATTGAAGCACAAATATTCAACCTGTGACGATGAATAAGGAGTAATAATAGCAGCGGGATGAATTCCAAATATTTTAGTAGAGGTTTTAAGTCCTTGAAGAATAAGTTTAGCCACCATGGAGGTATAAGACTCAATTGTACTTTTAGGAGAGACAGGCAAATGTATCCATAATATAGGTCCCTGTTGCCAAAATACTCCTGTTGGAGTATATTGTGAAGGAATAATAATCAATATTAGTGGTTGTGCAAAATCAAATCTATCGCAATGGGATCTTTCAATGGCCTGTTCTACTAATTTTAGAGCTCTCCTGGCCTCAGGAGTTAATGTTCGAGGTGAGGATGGGTCAGGGTTCCCACGAAGGATGTCAAATAAGGGTTTTAATTGTCCAGTAGTGAGGCTTAGTGTAGGGCGAAGCCAATTAATGTCACCCAGTAATTTTTGGAAATCATTGAGGGTGGTCAAATGTTCTTTACTTATTAGAATTTTTTGGGGTTTAACAAAAGTATCCATGACTTTAAAGCCTAAATATAGTATAGGTGATCTGCTTTGAACTTTTTCTTCTGCTATATATAATCCATATTTTTTTAGATTTTTTGTTATTTCACTAAATATATTAAATAAGATTTGTTGATTAGGGTGAGCTAATAAAACATCGTCCATGTAGTGTAGACACATAAGGTCTTGATATTTGTTTTTAATGGGCTGTATAGCTCTGTCCACATATAGTTGGCACAGTGTAGGGCTATTTGCCATTCCCTGCGGCAATACTTTCCATTGATATCTTTTATCAGGGCCATTATTATTAATAGAAGGAATTGAAAAAGCAAACCTGGGGGCATCCAGAGGATGTAGGGGAATGGAAAAGAAACAGTCCTTTATATCAAGGGTTATAAGGTAATAGTTTTTTGGAATAGCTACAGGATTAGGAAGTCCAGGTTGAGTAGGGCCCATAATTTGCATTGTTTTGTTAATTTGTCTTAGATCTTGTAATAGTCTCCATTTTCCTGATTTTTTCTTAATTACAAATATGGGAGAATTCCAGGGAGAGGTGGAAGGCTCTATGTGTCCTGCTTCTAATTGTTCTTTAATTAATTGATGGGCCGCTTGCAATTTTTCTTTGGATAGGGGCCACTGAGGGACCCAAACTGGCTTATTAGAGAGCCATGGTATTTTTAAAATTGTTTTCTCAGTGGCCCCTAGAAAAAATGTCCTTTGCCTTTTTTATTATGAGTAGGATTTTTATTCTTAACACCTGCAGGCTTGGTCGCTAGGTTTAGCCCCATTTGATGTAAGATATCTCTTCCCCATAGGGTAACTGGCAAGCTGTTTAAAACATAGGGTTTGAATGTTCCTGTATGGCCTTCATTGTCTTGCCAATTTAAGATTACAGCACTTTGAGCTGGGGTATTACTGTATCCCAAGCCTCTTAAACTGGTTGAGGCTTTCTGTAGAGGCCAGTGCTTAGGCCATTGTTGTAGATTTATGATGGAAGAGTCAGCTCCTGTATCAATCAGCCCCTCCATCTCTATACCTTGAATTTTTAATTTGCACATAGGCCTCCGTGAACAGTCCTGGACCCAGAAAGCCATAGGTCCTGAACCAGTGGAACCGAATGCTCTGCTATTTCTATTTTGTGGCATGCTTTTAAAAGAATTATGGAGACTGGGAATGAGGAGCAGCTGTGCGATTCTGTCTCCTTGATTTACGGAGATGATGCCCCTGTGTGTACTTAGCATTATTTTAATCTCTCCATTATAATCTGAATCAATAACCCCTGGTATAACATTAAAGCCTAATAAACTTTTGGAACTACGCCCAAGGATTAGTCCCACAGTTCCTGAAGGGAGAGGTCCCCTGATTCCCGTAGGTATCAGCTGAACCCCCATTTCAGGTGTCAGGACCATCCGGGCAGTAGAACAGAGATCTAATCCTGCACTTCCTCTTGTCCCTCTGATAAGGGAGTTAATGGGTAGGAGGGACTGTGACGAGGAATCATTTGAATCTGAGGGCCTTCCTCCTCTAGTGCCTCGTACATTTGTGGGCCCCGGGGCATTGGGCCCCGTGCCCCGTTTTTTGAAATCCTTGATAAATCATTTCCATATATATCATATCTAGAATGGCATTGATTGGCCCAATGTATACCTTTTTTGCATCTGGGGCATCGGCCTGGAGCACGGTATGAATTTGATTTTATTACCCTTGGCGGATATTGCTTAGCATATCTTGGTTGATTATAATAATTTTGTCTGGAATATCCTGTTCTAGGTTGAATCCTTTGGGAATTTTGAGGGGAGGAATTTTTCATCACTGCAGCAATTACGTTGCCTGTGATAACAGCCTCGTTAATGTCTTTGCACAGTCTGATATAAATTGATAAGTCTTTTTTACTTCTCCATGGCCTTATTGCATCCTGGCAATATTTATTAGCGTTCTCGTATGCTAATTGGATAACTAGGGGCATAGCTTGCTCGACTTCTCCAAAAACTCTAGATGTTGTTTTTAAGAGCCTATCTACAAAATCAGCGTAAGGTTCGTTAGGCCCTTGTATAACTTTTGATAGGCTGCCTTGCAGATCCCCTGTGCCTGAGATTGTCTTCCAGGCTTTCACAGCTGCAGTGTGTATCTGGGCATACACACCTGGATCATATTGTAGCTGATTTTGTAGTTCGGCGAACTGACCCTCCCCTGTGAGCATATCTATATTGCGTTGAGGGAAACCTGCTGCAGCATTTCTCTTTGCTATTTCTGAACAAAGTTCCTGGAATTGAGTTTTCCAGATTAGGTATTGTCCCCCACTTAGTACCGCTCTGCATAGACTTTTCCAATCTGAGGGGGCTAAGGTTAGGGTGTTAAGTGACTCTATCATACTTAATGTGAATGGAGCTTGAGGCCCATAGGTCATTACCGCCTCTTTAAAATTCTTTATTGTTTTAAAGTCTAGGGACTCGTGATATCTTTGTCCCTGTTCATTTTGAAATACTGGCAGTTCTAGGTGCTCCTGCGGTCTATGTTGTTCGAGAGCGTATAAGCGCTCTGAAAGGCCGCCAATTTCTACCTCAAGGGCACGTACACTCTGATCAATACTCTTTATTGTTTCTGTTAGGGATTCTATCCATGAAGGAGCAGAGGGCGCTAGTGGTTCCTCTATTTGACGGTCTTTTCTCTTTTTTAATTTCTTTTTGTTCTTTTTATTGGAGACTGTGCTCTCCGAATCGCTTTTTGATTCCTCTTCACTACTAGCTTCATAATTCCTAACCGGCTCAGTAGAGGAGACTGTACTTTCATGGTTTGGCTCCTTGTTACTATTATTACTTTCACTAGTATCCTGAGTTTCAGTTTCTAAGGAGAGTACATACTCCTCAGCTAATTTTATTAAGCTTCTGATGGCTTTTGCAGATCTTACTTTTGAATTTACATTTCTACTCTCCTTGCTGGTCTCCACTGAGTCAGAGGATATGCTTTCTTGTTCACTTTTCTCACTATCCTCTGAGTTCTCAATATCAAAAATTTCATTCATGGCTTTTATAAACCGACTTTTTGTTATATTTGCTCCCATCTTTTTAAATTTTCTTTTTTCTTACCTTGCCGCCGAATTCCCCGTACAGGCCACCACCTGTCGCTGCCTGAAGCGGAAGTCGCTTGGAGCAGCGAACGCCACAGGAAAATTCGGAGGCAGGATGAAAATGAAAAAAGGTCTTTTATTCTTCTCCTCTCTCCAGCTCCAGCAATCACTCCAAATGCTCTAACTCCAACCACCACCTTCTTCTTCCCCACACACACTAACGAACCTCACCCAGTTATATACATATAGCTTTAACAAGGACACATGCTTACAGCTCGAGCTTACAGGTGCGTCACACAGTGTTCACGGGCATACAAAGATTCTTTGAATAATGTATTAATATCAGGTGGAAACTAGAACATCTTTTATGGCTCTCAGCTAACCGCAATCTTTAGCTATCTCCTTGATTATAGGCTCCTTCAAGAGATGTTGAACATTTTTCATATATTTGTTGTTTGATTATATATCATCTTCTGAGAAGTGTCTGTTCAGTTCCTTAGCCCATTTATTGATTGGGTTGTTTGTTTTTTTTGGTGCAAATGTTTTTGAGAGCTTTATATATCCTTGAAGTTAATGTTCTGTCTGATGTGCTTGTGGTAAAAATTTGTTCCCATTCTGTAGGTTCTCTGTTCACCTCACTAATTGTTTATTTTGCTGAGAAGAAGATTTTTAGTTAGAATCCATCCAATTTATTAATTCTTGGTTTTAATTCTTATGCTATAGGGATCTTATTGAGGAAGTTTGGGCCTAATCCAACATGATGGAGTTTTGAGCCTACTTTTTCTTTTATTAGGTGCAAGGTCTCTGGTTTAATTCCTAGGTCCTTGGTCCACTTTATTTTAGAATTTTATTTACTATCATTTAAAAAAATTTTTTTTGGGGGGGGGATAAATGCCTGTAGTCAACCTGCCACAGTAAACTGAGTGTATAGCTATCTTATCAGCTTTGTGGTGCTTTAGACCATGGTGATTGGTCACCTCTGGTTCTGCTTCTAGGATGCACCCCATGTATCCCTGACAAGAACCAGCCAACAAGCAGGATAAGCCAGCTCCTGATTTGTAGTTTTCTCCCTTTCCATGGCTTTAGTTCATATTTATATCCTTAGTTTTACTTTTACCTTCTTTCTTTTTCTATTTATTTATTCTGCAGAATTATATGCTGTTTTTTGTAAAAATATCTTGTATCAAATTTGGAAAAAGGTAAATAGATAAGCAATGGAAAATGAATAAATGAAGACAACTAGATAAATCTCTGTATTGGTTGAAAGCTGTTTAAATTAAGATAAATATTAATATACCAATGACATTGATTTTGAATTAATTAATGAAAAATACTGCCTTCTTCCATCTTTCAGCAGTAGCCTTGTTAATTCTTAGGAAGCACAGTAGAGGTTATGGTTGTGGTTAGAGTTAAGAGATCACAGGCTTTCCTATTTTGAACATACCTCAAGATCTTGAGGAAATTTCTTTATTCAAGTATTCTAATTCTCTAATTTGGAACATAGAAGCTAATTATATATTAATGATATTTTAGATTCTCATACAAATGTCTTGACTCCTCTTACTTATTCTGTTCATTTGTCTTCATGAAGAAGTAATGTGCTGGGTGAAAAGTTATTCTCTTATCTTCTAAAGATTTTGTTAATATATTGTTTTTAATAGTGCCAGTGGGTGTCTAAAACCAGTTCATATTTAAGAACCTCCATAAAGTATTCCTTCAAATTGAATACATGGATCATTTTATACCATTCTTCTGCTTTAAACCTTCCATTACCCAGGATAAAATTTAAACATTATAAAAAAAGCCACAAACCTGTCTAAAAATACAAACTCTGTTTATATTGTATGATATGCTCCAGCCGCCCACACCTTCTGTCTCTTGCTTAGTCCTACAGGTTTGTTTTCTCTCTAGATCTGTTGTATCAACTGGTTCCTTTTGTGGACCTCTGTCTCCTTGATGTTCACTTGGCTGCCTCAGTCTGGTCACTCAGATCACAGTTGATGTGTCATCTCCAGAGAGTCTGTCCCTGGCCTGCATAGTTAATATAGCCTCATTGTCTACTCTCATTCTCCATTGTACCACCCAGTTCTAGCTCTTTCAAAGCAGAGTATATCTTTCTGATATACTTATATTGTTTTTTTTTTTCTTTTCTTCTTTTATTATTAGTACTATTTTCATGGTTGTTCTCTTTAGCTGTTAAAAGCCAAAGTTTTTGCCTGTTTTACTCCAGGATTCTCCAGTGTTTTCAACACTGCCTAGAATTTATTAGGCATTCAATACATAAACAGTAAATTAAGGAAATGTAGAAATTTAAAACTGTAAATGGTTAGTCAATTTAGGTGTGATTATTAGAGGAAATTGATAAAAGTACAATCACTGAGACATTACTAGAACTAACAGACATCTGTGTCTTTCAGTTGATAGGATAGAAGTACATGATTTAAAAAACATGGAATAAAATAACAGCTTTTGTGCTTTTTATGATATTCTGAACACATGCCATTCTGGCAACTTGTAAAGTGTTCAGATTCTAGTTTCATGGGCAGATGGAGTTAATAGATTTTAGATGAGTACAAATCGTTTCACATGTCTTCACATGTGATTTGGCACTTGCTTCTTAGATTTACAAATCATTTAAAAATGATTCATCCATTACATATTAAAAGGAAGGCACCTTGGAAATAAAGTTGATTACATCTGTTCCACTGAATTTATAAAGGCTTTCTATAACCCTCCACACAGTCCTGCAACATTACATACAATTTTCACACATCCTTGTGGAGACATCACATAAGTACTTATTTCAGTAACATACTTGGAGAAAGCATGAGAAATGTATTAAAGTGTTGTTTTGGTTCTGATATGATATGAACAAGGATGACTTGGATATTAGCTAGAAATTGTAGTCATTTATCATTTGGGAAAAGATTTCTAGAGCATACTAGTCAGCAATATTTTTATAAGTTGATCTCAAAGAATTTATACAGGAAATTGAAAAATGCATATTATATTAGCTATATAGAACTTTGCTCATTTACTTAGGTGAGTGGAGTTGTGTTTTACAGAATGTCATTATTTAAAAGGTAGCCTGGATAAGAATAAGAATAGGGTGTGTTCCATCTCCTCTCCATAATCCTCCCAACCCACATTTCACATGATGACTCTAACAAAGATATCAAAATTGAACTTTTTGAAACTGCTTGTTTTGGAATGTCTCTATCAAGAAAGTATGCTAATTGCTGGGAAAACATAGACTAATTTTTGAAATAAGCAGTTGTTAAATGTCAGAGTTGTAATTCATTCAAAATTTATTCTTTGCTTGTGTCACATGGTTCATGGCAGTCTGAAATCTCTCCTCAAAGTGGAGGCCCATGCTCTCCCTTCTTCTCATTATACTTCTTCAATTCATGGACTTAAGTTTGTTCCTACTTCTAGAGAAGTAGAAACAGTGGAGATATTTAAAGGACCAGGCATAAAAAGGGGTCATATTCCATATTTCAGAGCACTAATATGGCACCACTAACTTCAAGGAGACAGGAAAATATAGTGTTCAGGAGATACAGGCAATGGAAATGGGTTTAGTAAAAAAGTAGTAAAATTCTAGCCTCACTCTTTAATCAAGTTAAAATGTTAATATCTACACTACAGAAATGGGACACTCAAATCTCCAAAAAGACCTGATGTGGGGAACAGTGTTTATTGACAACCCCAAGATGCTGTCAGTCAATAATTGGGTTTGGTGGGGATGGAAGAACTAGACCATTCTGTGCATGTGAGATGCATCCAATTGCCACTTCTGCTTAATATCTACACATTATCCAGGACGAGACTTCCTCAGAACTGTACTGTATTCAGAGGCTGGTCCTAACCAACACTTTCCTTCCTCTCTCCTTTTAAAAAGGTCAGCCTATAGGGTGATCTAAAGGTTCTTTGTGTCTACTCCTCCTTCTACTTTATCCTTCATAAAACAACTAAAATACATCTATTGACTATCTGAGTCTTTTCTGATGTTTGTTCACTGGAGGACCTGAATTGACACATATGATACTAGGATTGTTTGATTCTGTGAATCAGACAGGAAGGTGAGTTCTGAGAATAGCTCATTCTTTACCTCATCAACAAGAAAGGACCTTGTCTTATGTGGAATGTGCAGCATAGGTAATCACTGGCCTAAAATAGTGACCTAATCCCTGAAGATTTCATCTGGGTGTCCTGGGAAAATGTCATGGCATGGAGGAACGACTTCACTGGTGCAATGATGCAGGCATTTGAAAGACGTGGCAAACAATTTTTTCAAAGACAGTGGAGTTTCCTAGTTATTACTAGGTTATACTGACACCTTGCAAAGAAATAATAGGGAGCTGAGGATATCTGACTGACAGTGAAACACTTCGGGAGCTTCTAAAATTTTCCTTCTCTTCCTGAGAAAAGCCAGACAGGAGTGTGGTATTAGTCAGCTCAGCTGTCATTACAAAGCACCACAGGCTGTGTGCCTTAAACAGCAGAAATTTACTTAACAAGTTCTTGGTGCTGGAGGGTTGGTGTCTGGTGAGGGCTCTCTCCTTGCATTGTAGTGAAAGCCTTCTCTCTGTGTTCTCACATGCTCTTTCCTCTGTGCATGCTTAGATTTTAGTTTAGATTAAAAGTTCTTTGTTGAAGGGAGGTATAATATAGGACAAAATAATAAAAAAATAATTTAATTGGTGATATTTTCTCAGGATATGCAATCTAACACCTTGCAGGGACCTCAGGGCATGGGTAGACTCACTGAGGGGGTGACTGCTACATGTGTGGAAAGTCAAAAGTCCATGCTGAGTGAAGTAGAAATTGCTGAATTTTCCTGATAGATGGCATATAAAAGAATAAAAACTCTCAGGGGGGTGGACATGCTGGAATGGATATTTTGTGTAAGACCAGAAGTCCTACCAGATAATTGGACTATGGCGCCAAGACGATGAGAAGTGTTCTGGTGAGAGCATAACCAGCATTGAAAGGTGTTTGGAGATGGGTCTTCTCTGTAGTTAAGGGCCGACAGCAGGTGAAGAGCTCATAACATGGATTTTTTAACATCCATGTGGATGACGAGGCATCCATGTGATAAATGCCAGTAGGTACAGCTTACAGCCAGAAACCTGTAGGTTACAACCACAATACCTACTAGAGAGATCAGAGGTGCAGTCAAGAAGAATCTGAAACATAGTTAATATAGGGTAATGTCTACAGGAGCAGAAGATATGAGATGCCAATAAGGGTGATTCTTCCTATCTTCAAACAAACAAAAAAAAGGTTAGGAATTGAAGAATAAAAGGTTGAGGACAGTCACTTCAATGAAAAGTCATAGTACCCTGCTCAGTTTCTTTTTTTTTTTTTTCAACTACAGTAACTATTGATAGAGAGATGGATGGATTCCCTCAGAGAAGAGACTTGAAGGTACATATTGTCATAAGTTCCCCAGTTCATGCCAAAAAGGACCCATGGTCACTTACCTGAGTGCCTTTACACTGGGTACAGAAGTATACCTGAACATTCTAAGTATTGCATGAACAGTTTGAGTTGCTACCCAGACTAGAAAACTCAAAGATCTCATTATAGCCTCTTGTGAGTGTAGGAAGTAATTTATGAGGTCCTGTCTAAAGGCGACTGGGTCCATTGGTGGAATTTCCTGGTGATTTGTTCCCCAGTCTCTGAGTATGGGAATAATATTCTGGACTGTGGGATAACTTTAATCTTTTACTTGTACAGTAATAGTTTCACAGTGAGGAAGACCAAGGACAAATGCAAACCTAGGAAAGTGTTTTTCATTGATGTCTAAATAAGATGTAAAAAATTTAAAAAGTTACCACATCTTATAGTCAGTGATAGAAATTAGTACTTAAATTATAAACCTAAAGGTTATAGGGATGGTGGTCCTTATCCATGATACCATTTATTTTCTAGGGTTCAACTAGTTTCTCCAGGGACCTGATAGTCAAATTAAGCAGTATTACTTAGTATGACTTACTATAGACTATCACAAGTTAAACAAAGAAACACTCCATTTGTACTTGCTGTACTGAATGTGGTATCATTGCTAGAACAGATTAATAAGGCCTTAAGTGTATGGATTCAGCTGTTGACTTGGGAAGTAACTTCTTTTGTATCTTAATTATTAAAAAGGGGGTTATAAATGTTCCAGTTTATGTGAGATGAACAAAAATATCCAGTAAATAGATTTGCCCCAGGGTTATGCCATTTCAAAGTTATCTGGATTCTCTGACATCCCACAGACTGCCACATTGATCCATTATATTGATGACATCATACTGACTGGAAGGGATAAGCAGAGGTGGCTAGTGCCCTGAGACTTGGTAAAGTACATGAACTCCAGAGGGTGGGGAGATAAACACTAGAAGATTCAGCATCTAGTCATCTGTGATAGAGAACTATATGCCTTCTCAAAAATAGTTCCTGGTAATGTCTGCCTGTTCGTTTTAAATTGAATGACAACTTGCTCTGATATATGTTATTGCAAGGTTCAGTAAACTTTTTTCTGGAAGAAGTAAGTAGTAAATATTTTCAGCTCTGTGAGCTTTATGGTCCTAGTTGCATCTATTCAGCTTTTTTGCTGCAGTGTGAAAACCACCACAGACAATTTATAAACAAACGCACATGGTTATGCGTCAATAAAATTTTATCTATCAAAACAGATGGTGGCCAGATTTGGCCCATGTGTTGTGCATTGCTGATCCCCATATTATCGGATCACACTATCCTTTATGACTTTTTGAACATGTCTCTTCAGCAAATATTTGTCAAATAGACACCACGTACCAAATCATCTACATGCTCAAGACATATTAGTGAATAAAGCAAAAAAGGCTTCTGTTCAAGTATAGAAACAAACAAGAAATAAATACAAATATAAAGGAAAAAAGATCAAGGAAGGAAGAAAGAAAGAAGGATAGTAATAGGAAAGAAAGGGGGAAAGGAAGAGAAAAAAAAGTAGTGTGTGATGGGAAATGAGATACAGCATTCAGATGGTTTGGACAGGGAACATTTGAAGCATTGTCCACAAAATACTTCTCCATGGTAACAATGCGAAGATTTCAACTATAAAAAGATATGGGGAAAATATTCCTGTAATGGGACAAAGCATGTTCATAGACTCATGGTGTGATTGAAAAAGGAGTGAAGTGCAATATTGTGGAATGCACGAATTGAAAGGGAGAATGGTAAGACTGGGGAAAAAAAGTGTGAAAGTTTAAAGCATTTGGATTTTATTCTAAATGTAATGGGGAGCCACTGGAGAGTTTTGAAGTAAAAAAAAATACATTATCTGATTTATGCTTTTGAAAAGATCACTCTGTTTCTATTTGAAGAAGAGATTCTGGGTGAAAAGAAATACAAGAAATGAGACTATTTTGAAGACTATTGCTGTAATTTGGGAAATAACTGGTGGGGTTCAGATAAGTGAAGGCAGAATCTTTGGAGGAAAGTGTATCCATAAAAGACATATTTGGAAGTAGAGTTGGTCCGCCTTGCTGATGGACTGGATTAAACGAGTAAGGGAGAGAGTGAAATAAATGGTGACTGCCTGGATTTTATCTTAAGAAATTTGACAGTGCTTCTTACTGAGATAAGATAGATTAAGGATATAATTGTCTTTTCAATATCAGTATGTGCCCATTTGATAGGAGAAAGGCATGAATTCACAAAGGAGGCAGTGAAATTTCCAAGTCTAGACTTTAGGATGAAGTCATGGATGGAGATAAAATTTAGAAGTCATTAATATTCAGAAGGTGTATGACATTTGAGGGAAAGGTCATAGAAAGGAGCAGAGAGCTTAGGGACACCCTCTGCTATCTATGCAGAATAAGGTAATGAGATGACAGTTGTGTTTGCTAGAGAGGAGGCAAAGTAGAAGGAGGACTAATTATAAAAGAAATAGGAGGCCCTTCAGGTACAGTGTTACAGAATTTAAGAAAAAGTACTTTAAGAAGGAAGGAAGCAGGAAAGAAAAGAAAGAATATGGTCATGATTTCTTATTGACTATTTTGAAAGCTCACAGCTCTCTTTTGATTATATTTTTTTTCCCCTAATAAGTGAAAAGGAACTAGTCTAGCCAATGAGGTTAAAATGGAACTTGGGGAGGGAACAGAAAGTACCTCATTTGAGATTTGGAATATCAAAACCAGAGAAGCCAGCAGAACTGAAACTATTCAAAGTTGAAAGTAGGCTGAGAAGTCAGAAGTGGGCATCCTGTTGCCAAAGGCAAGGTGCCAGAATCAGATATCAAAGCTGAGTTATGGAGTCAGAAAGGCAGAAACTACAAAGACTAGGACAAGCATAAGCAAGTTGGGAAAATAGGGGAGGTGTCTGGAACTTCTTCCCAGATCATGATCTTTTTTTTTTCCTTTACTTCTTTCTTTTTTATGTAATAGCCCAGGTGTAGTAGCCGCATTACTGGGTCAGGTTCTGAGGAATAACAGACTCCAGTCCTAAAACAAATGTCTGGTAAAGAAACAAACAAGAAATAAATATGAAGAGAAAGAAGAGAAAAAGAAAGAACAAGGAACAAAGGAAGGAATAACAGACCCCAGTCCAGGCTCTCTTCTCTAGTTGGAGTGGGCTAAGGCTTTTATGGTATTTATTGAGTAGAAAGTCCAGACATGTTGTGATGGATTCTTGGTAGTTTGGGTGTGTGTGCAGCTGATACAGGTATACAGGGCCCTAGGCTTAGATGGGACCCATGCTGAGTTCAATGCTCTGCTGTCACCATCTTCATATTCTCAGTGTTTTTTTAAACTAGAGGCCCCACATTATTAGTTCACACTGGTGCTGCAAATGATGCAACCAGTCTTGACTATAATAACCTTTCTTGCCACATATTTCACTTTTAAAAAAAAATTTTGGAGTTAATTTGAGTGGGTACTCTTTTAGTCACATGGGTGGGTTAATGTGCTCCATCTAGTTATGGTTTTGTAATCTAAAGGTTAATATATGAGAAAATACAAAAGCCAAATAATTTGAGCAATGCCTTTCAGAATCTGTTTTAAGCTTGGAGTCATAGTTGTAGCATAGGTGTTCAGATGGCACGTGTTTGGAGGAGACTTCCCTGGTGAACAGGGAAGATAGAACAGATAGAAGACAAGAGGCAGGAAGAGTGGGAACATGTTGATGAGTGGCCCACCACCACACAAATGGCAGCAAGTCATGGAGAAGAGACAAAGCACTGGAAGAATCAATTATGGCCATATCCTGGGAATAAGTAGTGACAGCCAGTTTATTAGCCCTGTGCTTATACATCAGTAAGATGGAAAGAAGCAATAGCATTGTGTGGATATGATTTGGAGAAGACAGGGATTCAGGCAACCTATTTCACTCTTTGTTTTTCCTCTTACAAAACTAAGCTTTTGCACGGTGGGTTATGGGGTCAGACTCTTAAGTGATTTGACAGTTGAAGTATTTCCTATGTGTTCCCATCTTACCCAGCACAGACTCAGTGTATCCAAGGCTATAGTGCCTTGATGGAATAGCACCTGACTTCCATATTTCAAAGGCAGTTGTAGTGACCAGAGAAACTCCCACTTCTTCAAAAGGCAAGTGTCTATAACTTAAACCAAAGTCCTCAAGATGCATGTTCTATGTATACCTCTATATGTACAAAGGTAGGATAGCATCCTATCTGATTTAGGAACAATCAGGATCATCTTTGGTAACTGGGGTTGGTCTGATTAGACTAAAATCAGGGTGAAGCAGACAGGTATGCCAATTGGGTAATATTTTGTTTTGGGGTAAATATCAAATAATACCCTTTCAGAAAAATCTGAGTGATGTGGGAATTTGATCATTTAATATGATCATTTAGGAAAAACCCAAGAACCACTGAATATTGTTGAATTTAGAGAGTTTTAAAATTCAGAATTGTTTGTCTACACACACACACACACACACACACACACACACACACACGTGAATCTCCAAGCTTATCTTGCAAGGCAGGAATTCTATTTCTAGAATATGCATGTCCCAGAACCTGTCCCAGGACCCTGGACCAGGGTTTTGAGGGAAGATGAAACTATCTACCATGTTATCATGTGATTTAACTTTTACATGTGGTTATGGATCAGGAGGTTGAATGGGATCCCCATTAACTAAAGTTATCCAGGGGTGTCATGAAACGATATGAAATTTATTCACACCATTTGAGAAACATCTGTAAGGGTGTAGTCCCGTCAGTTCTGATGGTTTCACAAGTCTTAGCTGTTCTAATCAATATCATTGTTTCATGTGGGCCTGAGTTCCTCGGGCTCTGGTGGTGAAACTCACTGGGGCATGCACCCTCTCACATGATTATCTTATTGGGCTATAATTGTCTCACACAAAGATGCCTGGTTTTCAAAGGACTGCAGAGATGAAGAGCCTTGAAACCCCTTTTCACTGTGTCAGAGGATAGAGCTAGGTGTTTTCAGAGGTTCTCAAGTTCTGGCCCCAAAGAGCTTGTATCACCATTAGGTCTATCCCATGATTGTTCTCTAGGCCCCAGGGGAGTTTCTGAATGTTCCTTCTGGCAGATCACACTGTCACAGGGCTTAACTGGTCAAAGAGAGGAGATCTGTGGATGGTATTCCTCAGGATCTGTGTGTGGTGCTGATGGCAACACTCAAAGAAATGTGGCTTTGGGTTCTTCAGGTGATGGAGTCCTGGATCTCCAGTCAGGAAATGTTGAGGACAAGGGAACAATGTGTCAAGCTTTTGGTAGACAGGCATCGTGGCCCTGAGTCCAGCTTCATGAGAACATTTTTATGGGAACAGGTTCTTCTGAAGGTAGGTTCTATCAGTAAAAACATGTGTTTATTATAGGAGATATTCTGTGGAGTCACTGGGGGCTTCTGATTACCTATGGGATAGGGTACTGTGGGATACAGGACAACACTCTGCCACATTCTTGTTAGGAATTAAAGCAAAGTGATTTTCTTCAGTTTAATAGTGGTGTTCATTCTGGGTACCCATACCTGAAGTACCTGCCCTGCTACAGGATAGGCACACCTGGAGGAAGGGGTAGGCAGCTGGAGGCAGTGCATGCACCTCTATGTTCAGCTTCTGGACTCTTCCCCACTGAGACCCAAGTCCTTTCCTAGGTTGGGGCTCCACAAACACAACAGAAACCCAGTCTTGAGCTGAAAATCCCCTCTGCTGACCACCTCACTCTCCAACAGTTAGCTGTCTCCCACAATGTGCAGTCAAAGAGTTTCAATTTCTGGATTTCTGTGATGTCCTCTTGGAGACCTCTGCTTTTATGTAAAGAAGAAGATCTGTTCATCATTCAGCTTTCATACATAAGTAGGTCTCTAAAATCCCTAGTAAAAGGTTTTCATTTAAATAAAATAATTGAGGCCACTGTGGTTAGAAATATGTTTATGATTTGTTTCATAGATTAGTTCTAATTCCTTAACATATGGAGTGCTTTTTTGGGAGGCATACATGTTTTGGGAAATAAGTACTTTCACTTTCCAAGTAACTCTCTTTACCATGAATTCTAATAACTTTGTTTAAAGTTGCATTTCATGGTCAATTCAGCATGTAATGAAGAGTTCAAGGAAGGATTGGAGTGTGTAACTTTGGGCTTGGGAGACGAAGATATGTTTTCTATTCCTTAATTTATACTTATTTGTAGAAATGGGTGGGGAATCCAAATTCTCTGCAGGAATAGAACCTCTTTATTATCCACCAAAATCCAAGGGTTGCTATGGATACAGTGTTGATTTTGTACCCCAAGCTCTGCCCACCGGGCATACCAGGGAATGTTAGTTGAAGGGACCTTCCTCTTTCTGTCCTTGGCAGGATATTTGCCAGAGCTAATGTTAAGTGTCCTCCCAGCTGTGCCTGCACCTGGAGGAGGAACAGGTCTTAGGAGGAATTGCCTTTAAGCCAAGTCTTTTGTTAGGCACAGGTGGTACCTCTCCCTGTATTCAGAGAGCTGTGCTGGCTACTTGTTTGTTGAAAAAGCTTCAAGACAGGCAATCCATCATGAAATACTTCTCAAAATGTTGAAATATCCATACTATTTCTTTTATATTAGTTTCATACCAATGCTGTAATGAATTGTTGCAAATTATTTGGGGGTTTAAAACAATACAAATTTGTATCCTTATGCTTTCAGAGGCCAAAAATTTAAAATCTGTTTTAATGAACTAACGTCAAGGTATCAGCAGAGGTGATTCCTTCTAGAGATTTTAGGGGAGAATCCATGTACTTCACTTTTCCTTTCCCTGATGTATGACCCCTTTCCTCTGTCTTCAAAGCTGGAGGTGCAGTACCTTCAAATCCCTTTCTCCCTGTCCTGTTTCCATCCTCACCTGACTGTGTCTCTCTCTGACACCTCCTGTGTCCCTCTTGGAAAGACCCTTGTGATTACTTTAGACCCATTCAGATAATGAAGAATTATCTTCTCATCTCAACATCCTTAATTTGATCACATCTACCAAGTCCCTTTTTCTGAATAAGTAACATTCATTTTCAGGTTCCAGGGATCAGGATGTCTTTGGTGGGAATGGACATCATTCAACATATTGCAGTAAAGCATAAATGTTGAAATGTGAATTGGTCTCCTTGCTTGTGATATATCTTTATGGAAAACCTTTTATGAATTGTTTTCAGGAAACTCCTTATTTTTGGCAGAGATCTTTTATAAAACCATTTCAATATGAAATTGTCCAATTTTGCAACTGCCAAGCTAACAAGCAGTTCACAGTTTAATCAGAGGCTGTTTTGCAAACACAATTTTAAACAGCCAATTACTTTGAATATATTTGGTATTTTGCTGTTCAGTGTTATGGCAATAAATAATTTAATATTCACATAGTGTCATATAACATTTATAAAGAGTACTACTTTAGCCCAGTACTCACTAGAATTTCCCAATTTTGTACATGGAGAAGTCACATGTACAAAATCCACATAACTACACATAGGAATTTTGAGAATCTTTCAACCTGTTTCTGTCACTGTTCCTTCCATTCCTCACTCTGATGGAGGCTAACTGCCACATTGTTGGCAACTTTTTGGAGAGACCTATTTGTTGATGAACTGATGTCTTCAGTCAAGAGTCAACATGGATCAGAGCCTTGTCAATAGCCATGTGAATAAAGGAGTTAGATCTTATCCCAGCTGATCTTGGACATAACTGTACTCCTGACCACCACCTTGACTTTAGTTTAAGACAGACTAACTATGCTACTCCCAGATTTCTGACTCACAGTGTCTGTGAGACAACAAATATTTTGTTTTCTAGTCACTGTTTCAGAGTAACTTGTGATTCAGCAATAGATAACTAACACATCAGCCTTGAGCATCTTACATACTCTTAAAATTTAGTGAACAACTCATGGCTGTACTTTCAACAAAGTGTTGACATTTCAGAACTTCACAGGAGTCAGTAAAGGTAGAGGTGAGGAAAGGGAGATTTGAAAATAAGGTTAAAATCTGTCTCCCCGAAGAATTTCACAAGCCTGAATATGCTTAGGACTCTGATAAATTGCTGAGCACATTTGCATGGGAAACATCACAGCCTCCTGGGGACAGACTGTTTCTAAGGATCCATTACCTATGCCCTAAGGACAGAAAAGGAGTGAACCCAGCTTAGCATTTAGATTGGTCATATGGCCTGGGAAAACAGGACTGTGGAGAAGGCTGCTTTGTGGAAAACAACAGCAATAACAACAACAAAATGTTTCTAGAAAATTTCACCAAAAATTTTGAGAGATGGTGTACTGATCACAGAGCAGCACTGCTTTCTGCTGCCAGGATATGACTATGCACAGGGAAGAGGGGCTTCCCTGCATGACTGGGGAACCTGAAATACTATGGACCCTCATGGGCAAGAGTGTGCAGTGGTACTACTTTCTATACCAATACAGAGAAGCCCAGGTGGGATTTCACAGACAGAGCCAACTGGGCAACTGTAGTATATCAGAGCCAGAGGAGCAAAGGAAGAGTCAGAATAGGCAGAGAATCCAGGAGAAGGGAGAATGCAGTCTCCATAGTCCTGAGAGAAAAGTGGAGAAATAATACATTAGTATTAATTATCACTCTAGTTTTTAGTTCTCAGACTGGTGTGGACTATGAAACAGCAACTATATTCTTTGGGATTCTCTGGGTAATTAATAATCCTTGTATAGCATGGACTAATTATTATACCAAAACTAGAACAAACTGCCTTGCTTATAGTGCGGGGACATGGACAAAATACTATCAGAGATTTTTCACATAGCTCCATGTCTGGGCATGGCACTCAAAAACTGGATTAAAATATTGTTGCTGGTAGTAGGAAAGGCCTTTTAGTCTGTGAGGGAAAAGTGATGGTCTTCGCCAGAGTTCAGAGAAATCTTAGGTGAAGAAACTTCGACTCTAGCTGGAACTTTCCACTAAGACATTATGTAAGAGGAAGTAGGAACGGGCAGTAGAAAAGTGTGCTGCTGATTGAAGCCTACAGGACCCACAGAAGATAACATCTACTCTATCAGAGCAGAGGCTGTCTTACAATTGTGGAAGACTGCTTGGTGATGTGTATATAGGTGTTTTAAACTGTGGAAAGCTAAATGGCCATAAGGATTGAATTACCTAAGCCATTTCATAATGTGGGAAGGTTCTGCTTATAAGTTTTAGGGATAAAACCTTCTGCAGACAATAATAGAAACAGAAGGTAAGATGAAGCTTTCTCTGCACAAATGATTGCCATGGTGATTTTTTTTTTTTTTTTTAAGGAGGAGCTTTTTTTTTTCTTTATTGTTCATGGATCTCTATTTTATTCATATGTGGTGCTGAGAATCGAATCCAGTGCCTCACACATGTGAGGCAAGTGCTCTATCACTAATCCACAAACCCAGCCCTGGTGAATGTTTTAATGGTCACTTGGATTATAGGAGGGAAAGTACAATAGCGTAGATTTCCACAATTAATACAAACTAATAGAGGAGAAGGAGGAGGAATAGGAGATCATTTTTAGTACAGAGATGATGAAACCCAAGGCGGTGGAGAAGCATACATCACTGGAACATCTACAAAATTATCCTGCATTCTAAACCTACCCTAGAAGTAACTTCTGAGGTGACCCAAACTAGTAACTGATCATTAAGCTCTTTCTTAGTGCTGTGCAATAAATATATGAAACTGTGAATTGGCCTTATCAACCATTTCATAGCTGTTTAATTGATTAAGTGACACCTTTTTGTCTTAATAGCACATGATCACTGGAATAGTCAAATCTCAGTATTTAAATGTACAGTTTTATTTGGTGAACCATGTCAAGCCTAGTTTTTCTGGTCCTTTAAAGAGAAGACTTAATCAGTGATAATTTGATCCATGATTCTGAAATCCTATGGGGCTTGGGCTATAGCTCATAGCAAGGTAAAGCCCTTGCCTAGCATGTGTGAGGCCTTGGGTTAGATCCCTAGCATCATGGGGAAAAAAAATCAAACTCTACACAGTGGAGTAGTGCCATTCAAACATTTAATATTTGACCCAAGACTTCTGCATCTCAATCACTAAGGAGTATGTTGAGAGAGAGAGAGAAAAAAAGATATTTTTGAGTCCTACCTCTTTATATTTCTAATTTAGCAATTTTGTGGTAGAGACCAGGAATTTAAATTTTAATTAGAATACTTCCCTTCTTAAAGTCATGTTGGGAATCACACTTTACAAAATGTAATTCTAGGATTGGTTTTAAGAATTTGGAGGAAAAACAGTTGCATGAAGACGATCATCAGAAAAGGAAAGTGCAGAGCAGATGATGTAGCTAAGAACTCCAGTACTCTCCCTCTATAGAAATCCATTCACAGAACTCCACTGTTATTATTCCAGATCCCATAAGGAAGATGGTACAGGTATGTGTAGTGACCTGGGATTTACTTCCCCAATTACTTGCACCCTGAGGATTCAAAAGTGAAATTTGACTCTCCGGGACAAAGTGGATAATAGCTGATGGCATGGTCTGAAAAACCAACTTCAGGGTAGAACTTAGTCAACTATTCATTCCCAGGCTATGAAAGTGATTTTTCCAGAATGATGAGAAACCTTGTTAAGGTTCAGTGTCAATATGATTATGATTATGATGATAATAGCTAATGTTCCTAAGCACTGATTATCAAGCACAGATGTAAACAGTCTTTAGTAATTCTAATATAACCATATGATATCAGATGAGGAAAATGAGACTTAGTAACTTGGCCAGGTTTGTTTAGCTGCTGTGTGAGCAAACTGGGTTTTTAATCTTAGTCTGATTTGTGAACTATATCAGCAGTCTCTTTGCCTTCCTAAATGGTAACATGACAGAATGCATAAGGCTCTTCTAAAAGGAATTATTCATGGGAGAACATCAATCAAGGTTTATTATAATATTTCTGTCATTAGAACACCAAGAAAGTCTTCATACACATGATGCCTGGCTATTTACTATATGGGTCTCAGCATCCTTCAGAATCAAACCCAGCAAAAGGTCCAGTTGTTCGTTTTTGGGGTAGAGACCTTTTCAGGATAATAGTAAGAGGAGTGTGGCAGAAGTTCCTGTTGAACCCAAATTTAATGCACTTTAATATTCTTGTTGAGGGCTGGGGTTGTGGCTCAGCCGTAGAGCACTCGCCCTAGCATGTGCGCCACCCGGGGTTCAATACTCAGCACCACATAAAAATAAACACATTGTGTACAACTAAAGCAAATAAATAAATATTTTAAAAAGCTTAAAAAATATATTCTTGTTGAGGTCACTGAAGTCAGGTTTTTATGAGAAAGCAAACTTCCTGTGAAATAATTGCTACAAGAGATAAGGGAATCTGGCACAAAGATATTCCCCCAAATACCATAAGTACTGGAGAGAAAGAGTTATTTTTAATATAGAATGGCATCTATCACCCAGGTCATCCTTTGGTCCTTGAAGGACTCCAGCTGAATGCCAGGAAAAACATGGTAGCCCTTGAATGAATATATTCTTTCATCAAAAGTTCTGAAAACTCTGGGAGTTTCATACCCATGCAATGGAGTGTGCTACACAGCTGATAGCTCTGTGCAGAGGACAGAGCCCAGCATGGCTGCCTTCTGAAGCTGTCCAACACACCATTGGCCTACATGGTGTCACTGGCTTTGGGCAACAAGTTGTATTTGACATGCAGAGAGGGCTTCATCTAGCAGGACAACTGCATAGTGCATATTCATTCATCATTATCAGAATCTGTTCCTGATGCATATGAAAGGGGTCTTCATGTGATTTTACAAACCTTCACCACAGAAAGAAGACTTCACCACAAAAGAGAGAGGGAGAAAGAAATGGCAATCTTGGTAAGGTATCAGAAAGAATTCTGTGCCTGAACCCATGTGAAATAGTTCTATAAATAATTAAGTGAGACTTGGAGGAACCCTAGTTATCCCAAATAGTGAGTAGGGGAAGAGCGCTAAAGAGGCTTCTTATTATAGTTAATGCTAAGGTATGCAGCCTTCAAGATGCATTCTAATACTCCTTGGCTCCTGATGTTCATGCCCTTGTGTAAAACCCAATATATTATACCAGTGCTGAAATACATGACCAGTAGACTACAATGCAAATGATGGTGTGTGACTTCTGAGGCTAGGACCCTGTTTTCTTTGATTGTTTTGTCTTGGGGAAAACATCCTCCTTGTCTTAAGGATATTAAAGCAGTCATATGGAGAAGCCTATGGGGAGGGTGAATGAAGTTCCCCCCCCAAAAGCAAGTATTTGCCAACCACTTAGGTGAGCCACTGTAGAAACAGAGCTCTACCCTCAGGCCTTCAAATGATCATATCCTGTCCACATCTGACTACACCCTCTAGAGAGATTAAGTCAGATCTGCTCACATGAACCTTTTCCAAATCCAAACTCGCAGAAACAAAATACTAATAGTTGTGATTTAAATGCTGAAGTCACTAAGCTGTAGAATGCTATGCAGAAATAAGAGCTAATGCAAATATGAACTCCATTTTTACTCCTAGGCTAAAAAGGTCTGAGGAGAGTTTGGGAAGACTTGAATTGCTCCTTAATTGAAGGATGGGATTTGGACAGCTGTGGAGGCAATGGAAACCTTTGCTTGAAAGAGGGATGAACATTAACAAAGGCAGAAAGGCAAATACATCTGCGTTCAAAGGGAAAGATTTGTTCACAGTGTTGAGTGTTGAGTGGGGGACTAGAAATTAGGTGGGATGGACTTGCTATATCCAAGTTAGAGAGGATTTGATTGCCAACCTTCAAATCTTGGAAATTACTCAGGAGGCACTGAATATGAAGAAGAAGAATGATGGAAAAAAGTTTGGTTTTCTAGAACATTATTCCATCTGGTGATTGGAAGTTGAATGAGGTAAAGGCAAGAAGACATTGGACTGAGGAAATTGTTTAAATATTTTAAAAATTGTAGATATAAATGTGAAAGAACCAATACACAGATATTTAGAGAAACTGTGCTTACTTTAAAATATGAGTTTATTTTATCAGAGGACTACATAACATCAAAATCATTTGCAAATCTTTGATTTTGAAAATTTTCACTTATCTACCAATAAAATGTTTATCATGTATAAATTTTAGAAGTTGGACATGCATAAATTGATAAATTTAATTCAACAATTGTTACAATAATTTTTTCCTACACAGTGTTAAATAATTAAATAATTAAGTTAAATAATTTAAATTATTTATTGTCCTCTGAATTTTCAGGTACAAGTATTAAACAATATAAAGAAATATTCTTTCTTAAAAATTCTTTCAGTGATTTTGTTAATTTCTACTTTGAAACTCCAAGCAGGTCTTGTCTGAGGAAGAATTACATTTTTCTCCATAAGAATAGGTAGTGAATTAAATGGAAGAGTTGATCAGATGATTCCATTTCCTGTGACTGGGGAAGAAGAGATTAGTTATTAATTTTACCTTTGCTCAGCTGCATCTCATAATCTCCCTTCTTATCTAGTCTCTTCACTATTTCTCTCAAAAACTCATCTCTTTTGGGGAAAAAAATCTCAATATTTGTGTCTGTAATGAAGCTGCCTGGTTTTACAGCTCTAAATCAAAACTAATATACCACATGTCTAAAATATGAAGTGTTTATTTCACCTTTACAGGTATTCATCTCATAGCTACAAATCTTATAGTTTCACTGACAAGTGAAGTGGAAATTTTTGGAACTGTGTAAGGAATTTCTGAGGAAAAGGATATATCTAAGGATAGCTCAGTTCTAGTTAATACTGTTATTGTTCTAATGTTTATGGCGTTAAAGAATCTTGAAGGATTTGACCCATTGATGGTTATGAAATCAATTTAGTGTTATGACAAGCATTTTGAAAATAGGAAGTAGAATATATTTTAATAGAAAATATCAAAATACATCATACATAATAGGAGGAAATGCTATTTATAAATATAAATATACATAATTACATATATGCTATTATGTATATATATATATATATATATATATATATATATATATATATATATTTTATCTGTGCCTGGACCACAGTGTAAAATTTACCTCTTATCAAGAATTACATGTAACATTTGAAAGTTAGTGATATTTGGGGACACAAATTCCAAAGCTTAAATAATACTTTGCTGGATAATTTGTTTTTCTTCCAAATTAGAAGTAGTATGTGGTGAAAAATAGAAACAGAGATTATATAAATAGCTACAAGAGGTTGTCTCATGTTACTCTAAGTTGTTCTGTAACTATAACCTGAAGTTATTTACAAAAGAAAAGTTTATAATTCTAACATTTGTTCCAACATTGATACAATTATTTACCATTGAATAACAATATCACAACTGCCTGTGCAGTTCCCTTCATATAAAAAAAGAAAAAAGAATAAAAAGGAGCAAATGGTAAATATGATTTCAAAAGATAGTTGCAGAACGTGACAGAAAATGACTGCAATGATTTTGTGACTATAACATATTTTGCATTGCTAAGGATCTTACTTCGATCAAGTTCCCAAGAAAGTTACTTTTATTTCTTTAGTCTGTTTCTTTGCTGACAAATTAACTGTCCAGGTTCCTGGTGCAGTTCAATGCAGACTATATTTTCTATGATGCAAATCCATTAAATGCTATGATCCAGGACAATACTTATGAAACAAAAGTATTAATGAGGGAGAGAGCATAAAAAATGCTTATTAGAATAATATTTTTATGTTTTCAGTATAATAAACTTCTCCCACGACCTGGTATTAATTAATAACTTTCAAACTTTCAAATTGTAGTAGAGTAGAATATAGAAGGAACTAATTGGCTTAAATTTAGAGCCATATGGATGTCATGGTGATTGAGAAAATGTTTGAGCAGCATCTTGCTAATTAATTCTTGGTAACCAGGATTTTTTTTTTACACATTGTCAATGTACATTTCAATACAAATTAATTCGATCCAATTCACCAAATATTTAGTGTTTCTCACCTAAGTAGCAAGTAGCGTTATTTTGTTCCTGAGCTCAAGGTGTTTAAAATCAGAATAGGAAAGCACATAATTCAGAAATCAAGGCAGAATATGCCAAGTGCTTTAGAAGAGATTGCCAACAAAGTGCTTTATTCAAACAGAATGTAGTGTCATGGGTTTCGACAGATAGTAATATTGTATATTGCTGAAGGGTTATTGTAAGGATTAGATGCAATAATCCACAGAGAGCTATTGAAACAATCTCAATAAATACTAACAATCATTATTTTCAATTTCATAGCTGCTGCTATTTTTATTCTCCTACATAGCTAGTTTAGATATGGAAAACCACATTTGCACAGCTATTTTCATTTGTCATTTTGATTGCCTTGAATTATCTGAATCAGAGAACCAATGAAATCAAATATATTGATTTCTAATCAATACATGAGTGTTGCATGGTAGATTTTTAACACCTTTAGTGAATTAGTGGTAGCTGGCTGTTGCTATCGCCACCCTCTTCTGTATTCCACAAAGAATTTCCACTTTGGGTTCTTGAGGATTTCCATGAGGAGAAATATATGCGGATGAAAATTCCTCCCTAGATTCCTCTAGAGACTCCATTGTCACCATTATCTTTCCCCCAAGTTGAGCAGTTTCACTGTCAGCTTCCTTAGCATGTAAATCTAGCCATCTCAATGCCTCGTTGAAGATGGTTGTTTAGCCACACAAAGGTCACACCTGTCTGCTTTGACTGTAATACCCAGCCTAAGGAACTCTGAAGGCCCACTCTAATTCCTACAATTCATACAATTATAATTGAAAAAAAAATTTTTCCTTCTTAATTTAACTCTTAGTTAAAGTTACACATTAACATTTTAAATGTTTAGTTAGTTGCTATTATGCACGTAAGGTACGATATTACAAAAATCACCCTTCATTTCATGGGCTGTGATAAATGTCTTTAAATGCATTGCAGGGAATAAGAAACTAAATTTCCCTTTAGACCCTTGTAATCCCGTTATTTTTTTTTCAATCTCTGTTCTATATAAAATCTAACAAATTGATAATTAAGTTTTCTGAACAACTAGATGAAGGCAATATATTATTTTTTTTAACTTACTCTTCCATCCTTGTACTTCACTCAAATCCTATAAGAGGTAGTAAATTTGCCTAATAAATGCTATGTGGATCAACTTAGGAAAAAACCTCAAGTACTTTTTCTTTCTCCATTATTTTTTCTAATAATGCCAAAGGTTTATGGTGTCTTTCAATGAATGACATTTGTGGATATTCAGATATTCCATCCAAGCCTTAGAAAAATATTCAGACTTGTTCCATTTGAAAGCAAAAAGGACATGTGGGAAAAAAAAATAGATATAGCATGGTTCATAGGGTTGCATTTAACCATGCAATCAGATCACTGTGATGGGATTCAGTGTGATTCAGGGAGGAGAGAACCAGCACTCAGAACTGGGGTTAGTTCCAGACTTGCCACTTAGCTGCAAAACTTTAGAAAACTCTCTTAATCTCTTAAAACCTCAGGATTCTCATCTGGGAAATAAACAGTGACATCCAATGACCTCTGAAGCTGCTTTTGAGCTCTATAATTCTGCAAATCTAATATACTATGACCAGAAAGAGAAGATTAACTGGAGGGTTTAAATTGATAAAGTATCTATCCCATATAAAAGAAAAGACCAAGTGGATATATATTTAGCATTGTCTATGTGTAGGTGCTGTGTGTGTGTGTGTGTGTGTGTGTGTGTGTGTGTGCTGGGTGTGGCAGGAATCCTAACTTTGAGGGGCTTAGAATTTGGTGAGGCAGACGGTATGTGAACATGAGTAACCCTCATGCTACATACTGACAAGGACTCTCCATTTTTAGGGAATTATCTAGGCAATTGAGCCACAATTCATTTTATCTTTTAAGACAGCACTTGATGTTCTGTGATAAATGGCTCGATCTAAATTTATTTCAGAGTGAGAATGATTTTATTGCATATCGGAGCATCACAATGTGTAGGCAAAAGGCTTGCCAAGTCCACAAGCATGTGTGGGTGTACCTATTAAAAAACATGTGATTAGACCAGAAAATTCTTCTTCCAGGATCTGCCTTTCCTGAAGACAAATAATCCAACCCCAATCCCTGACTGATAATAATAATTTACAAAACAGGTGGTAGGGCTGAAGAGACAGATTAGAGAAAGGTGTTAATCAAATTCACACTGGCATGCTTTTACAAGAAAGTGCCAAGGAAATAGATGATTGGTGTCTCTGACTGCTGGGCTCTGTTAGGTAATTTTTTAGCTTTGATTAATGATGCTACCAGACAACATTTTCTAATCTCATATTGCATATTAGAAACCCATATCTTTACACAGACTCCTCCCATTCAGATCACAAGCTGTTGTTCATCATGTCTTCATTTCTGAGGCAGCCAGGTAATTGAATAGATTTTCACAATTCAGGTTTTGATTTTTCTTAAAACACTCAGTAGTAAGTAAAAACAAATGTATAAATATGAATGTTCTTGATTCAGAATAACGGTGTTAAGCTAATTTGTTACAGAAACAAGCTGAAGATGCTTTTGAAAATCTGTGGGTATTTATTGTGCAGTTCACATACTGAGGTAGAAGGATGCAGAATGGTCTACACGAGCATAGAATTTGCTCTTTCAGACATCTCCAGAGCATTGAAGGCTTTTCTTAGGAAGTCAGGGACATGAATCAAGTATTTTAGAAAGGCAATCTAGCATTAGGAAGAGGAAGGAGAAAGCAATTTAAAAATGTTTACTTTGGGGATCCAAGTGAGTAACCATCAGCACTAGTGCTAGGACAATAAAGGTGGGGCTCCAGCTCCTGTCAGGATATGGGGACTGTTTGAATGTGAGGACATAGAGGAGGGTGGCATTGGTGAATAAACCCAGGTGAATTAAAGAAGACTCCATTTTGAACCAATTGAGCTTAGAGGAGAAAGGAAAGAAGTAATTTTATTATTTTCATATAAAAACATTGAATCATTTAAAATTTACAGAAAAGTTGCATGAATAATAAATAAATACTCACATGACACTCTTCACTAGGCTCACCACTTTTCATTTTGTCACCTGTTCATGTGCTGTTCCTCGAGCTTGCATTATTTCTCTTTCTCTCTCTCTCCCTCTCTCTCTCTATTTTTCCCCTTCCCACCCCACGCACTCCATCCCAAATACTTTGGCATATAATATCTCCTATGTATTCAAAATATAATTTCTGAGTCTCAGGAAATTTTAAATTATTATTTTATTATCTAATATGAAATTTACACATGTTTCCCTAACATTTTCAATAATATTATTTATAATTTTATTTATTTTTTGTGGAAAGATATCCATATTGGGATTCTGTTCTGAAGCTACACTGGTGTACTTATAGATTGCAGAATCACTCACCATCTGGGCAGTGAAGGAACTAAGCCAATAGCATAAGTGAAATAACACTGGGAAGAGATAACAAGTAAATAAATAGGAAAGAAAGAAAGGAAGAAGAAGTGAGATCAAAAAGGACCAAATCTTGAGGTACATTTAGATGAACTCTTTTTATTGTTAAAATTATTGTTAAAAGGATTCAGTATTTTTTGCATTTTAGTCAAGAAAAAAATTTTGATTAAGTGACTTGCTTAAGACAGGTTATAAAGATAATAAGAGAAATTGGACTTGATTTTCCAGTTCCTAAATATGTGGTCTTTCTATGCCAACACAATGATAGCAGGCATGCGAATGTCTTAGTTTTTGAAAACACCTTGGTGTGCCTAATTGGATTTTCAAAAAAAAAAAAAAAAAAAAAAAAAAATGGATGTAGTAGTAATTCTTGCCACACGTGTTCTTCTGCAATGTGACTTGCCATTCCTCCATTAAAAGGTCTAGTCTACATATTGCCCAATCAGGTCATGTCATGGAGATAGGAGCTTTCTTTCTTTCTTTCTTTCTTCCTTCCTTCCTTCCTTCCTTTCTTTCTTTCTTTCTTTCTTTCTTTCTTTCTTTCTTTTTTGCCCTTTTAGTGGAGATATATAATATATAAAAAAAAAGATCTTATGAATGTTTTTTACAATGTCACATTATTACAAGAAACATTTAAAGCAGCTGGAGACCTTGTGAGGTATTTCTGTTTAGAATCCTTACATTGTTCACTTCGATCACTGAACCTATTTTCCTATCCAAGGGTATGACTGTGTTTTCACATATTTTTTTTCATTTACTGTTCCAGCTGTTGTCTTTCAGAAATCTATTTTTTCAAGAGCTATTATACCTGCCATCTTGTAGATGAAGTGTCTAGCATAATTAGTCTCATGGGTTGATTCAAATATTCATATCGTATGTATAGTGTTTCTAGATTCCCTAATCGGAGCTTAATCAAGAATGTGATAGTGTATATTTTCAAAACAGAAAACAATTTATCAAGCAGATTTTTTTAAACTTAGAGTCTCTGAGAAATAGTGAGTAGATATGGAAGAGAAGTTTGTGTAGAAGGGTGAAATAACTCCCTCAGTAATTCATTGACTAGCACCAGATTTTGTGATATATTGTCAACCTGAAATCAAGCAATGTGCTCTCGATGAAAATACATAGTTTTATGCAATCTATAACCTCTCATATAATCTTCATTTTGTTGATTTATGACTATTGATATTCAAACGTCCTGATAAAATTTAAGTTAAAAAAAAAGAGTGTCAATAATGGTATTCTAGTAGATCATAAGTCATATTAGCCTGTTTTCTCCAGTTTTCTTTTTGATAATTATTATCTGCATCTAGTGAGAATTTAAAACATTGCCAAGGGAATACAACTAAAAGAATGCATGCTGACCTTTAGTTTCCTCTAAAGTCAACCACTGTTTTTTTTTGCATATGTGTGTATACATATTCAGAGATACTCTAGTGTCTAAAGCACTATATATGTAAATATCTATACATTAGATATCACTTTTTGCCCACCTGGTAGTATATACTTCTTACACTTTGTGCACTTTTTATGTCTTTTTTTAAAACAAATTGGCCTATGTCTATATAAATAGATTAGAAGAACACTAGAATGGTCAAAGGGAAGGGAGGGGAAGGGAGGGAGCAAGGGGGGAAGGAGGGGGAGAAAAGAAAAAAAAAAGGTGGTTGAATGAGATGGATATCTTTATCCTAAGTGCATGATTGAAGACCTGAATGGTATGAATATACTTTGTATACAAACAGCTGTATGTAAAAAGATGCTATATATGTGCACTATGAATTGTAATTATTATAAATAAAAAATAAATTTAAAAAAATAAAAAAAAATATTCATGCATGTAACCATTGTATTGTGTTCCATTGTGTGCCTGCACCACAATCCATTTCCCTGGCTTCTTTCTGATGAACTCATGGGAGTGTGTCCCAACTGTTGCACAGTGCTGTTTAGAGTTGTAAAAATGCAACAAATCTCTCAAAGGCTTTGTGTGCTGAGCATAGTGTGCCACAAGGTGGGGATACCAGGTCACAAAGTCAAGTTTTATCTTTACACTTAGGTGGTTTAGAGTTTATTTTACCATGTTTCTGTGCTTCTCTGTGTCTTCCCCCTTTTGTCTTGGTTTCATCTGTCTTTGCATATATGTTTCTAGTCACTAATCCTTTCTTTGCATCTCCTGTTAGGTGGATGTACTTGAGAGTGTAAATGTGGAATGGTGGAAAGTATGATAAAGAATCTGTGATTCAGTTCTGGTTCTGCCACTAACTACATCTCAGACCCTTCTTTACATCTATGTCCCATTTTTTGAGCTACATAATCACTATAACTCCTGCATGGTGTAGATATTAGGTGTTCCCCAAAAGTTTATGTGTGAGACAATGGAAGAAAATTTAGAGGTGAAATGTGTTATGAGACTGTTAACCTAATCAGTGCATTGGTCCTGTGATAGGGATTAACTGGATGGTAACTGAGGGCAGGTAGAGTATGACTGAGGACAGGAGGTGGTTATTGGGGGGCAGTGTGCCTTTGGGGTATATATTTTGTCCTTGTTAAGTGGAGCTCTCTGTTTCTTGGTGCCATGTTCTCAGCTGCTTTCCTCTGCCACATCCTTCTACCATGGTGTTCTGCCTCACTTGGACCAAACCAATGGAGTGGGCTATCTATGGCCTGAGACCTCAGAAATCATAAGCCAAATAAACTTTTTCTCCTCTAAATTGTTATTTTTCAGGTCCTATGGTGACAGCAGTGAAATAGTTGATTAAAACAGCTCCCTTTGCTATCATTTTTGTGCATTCTTTTTTTTTTTTTTTTTTTTTTTTTTTTTTTTACTTACTGGTTTGTTATTCATTATCTAATAAACTTTGTTAGATAAATTTATCTAATAAATTTTATTGAGAACTTACTCTCCACCGATTTTTGTGATAAGCATTATTAGGAGCACAAGATACTGTAAAGATAAATGTTTCTTAGTTTTGACTCAGTGTAGGAAAGAACATAGGAACAAGTAACTACATTGTACATAATTATACTCATTAAATAGGAATTTTATGATTGTTTCTTAATTTAAAAAGTGAAGCACTTCAAAATTTAAAGTAGATATCTCTTTAAAAATTTTAAACTTCAATCGAATTATTATTTCCTCACAATCATTTGCTCTCAAGAAAAATAAAATAATTTCTAATTATAAAGGCAAAGTGCTAAGGAGTTTGCATAGCAGATAGCTTAATATTTTAACTGCTTCTTTTCAGTTTCATTAATATACAGTAATTTATATGCTTGGTCATTTTGGGAAACAGATGCATGTTTCATCCTGTTTAGTAAGGGGGAGATAATGTACCTGGCAGGAGTGAAGTCATCTACAGGCCACAAGGGAGAGACTTTGTCTGTCACTGATGAAAGCCAGGGTGAGAAAATAAGACATGGAGCTCACTTACATTCCTAACTACATAGGAGTAAGGGCAAAAAGCCAGAGTCATAAAGAGAAAAACACCACCTTTATGGGAACAGTAAAACGTAATGCCTCCTTGGAGTCCTGCACCATTTCAAAATAAATATGGAGAATTCATTCAGAGTTGTTCTCTTCTATCTACTCTGTGCTGCCATTCTATATGAATTAAAAAAAATAGTTAAAATGGTATTTAATTAGCAAATTAGCATTTATGTTTGTAAAAAAAGTAACAACTTATAGGAACGTTCTGATAATGAACTATGAGAACAGCATATAATGGTCCATTGGTGGGCTGGGGTTGTGGATCAATGGCAGAATGCTTGCCTAGCATGCGTGAGGCACTGAGTTCGATCCTCAGCACTACATGTAAGTAAAATAGAGGTATTGTGTCCATCTACAACTAAAAAATGTACATATATATATAATAGTCCATTGGTTGAAGTATTATTAATATTGCAATACAAAATTTTGTGGCAGTGATTATTTTTTAGTTCTGTTCTGTTCTTTTTTTTTTTTTTTTTTTCCTAAGAAGAAGGAAGCACCAAGAAAATTGCCTGCATACATTTCTGTGGGTAAGATGACAGATTATAAGTAGGATCATGTCAGTTCAAGTATACAGTTAAAATATCAGAAATTACAGTTTTCATTTTATATTTTTAAACATTTTAATGGTAACATTTAATATGTAGATCCAAGTCACATAAATACATAAAATAATAAAAGTACACAAATATGTTCTTTTATAAATATATAAACTAATGAAAGTAATATGAATACATATCTGATAGAATTGGTATGAGAAATAAATAAAATGAGTTTTAAGACTTAGCTTCATACCTAGCATATGGTTAGTGCTCAATTCTTATTTGATTATTATTATTAGATATATTATTAGATGAAATTTAAAGTTGACTGAATCTGAATAATAAAATTTGTCCCAGGGCAGAGAATGAAAAATGGATACAATTAATACATAGGTGTAACTTTTAATATTTGTATAAATGAAAATATAGTTACGTTACTCTCTTGAGAATGGCTGAAGGAATTACTTCTATGGTTAATTTCTGGGGAATTAATGCTCTATTATTTGAGCTCAAATCAGGTGTTCTTAGCAAACTGAAAAACCTGTACAATCTATTCTAAATTAAGTTGCATATATTTGATCAAACTTAGTAAAATAGTGCTAGACATACTATACTGCATGGATGCCTTCTAAATATCAGTTTTAAACATGATTCCATAAAAGTCAAGCCTCATCTGTATAGATCTCTTTTGCCAAGTAGTTTCAGCTCTTTCTCATTTTTAGCAAATGATAGGATTGAGGGGCTCATAAGATACTGACAGGTTTAGGGAGCAGCCTTGCTCAGGAGCTCCCACAAGCATAGCTACAAGAATCTAAACGCAAAATGTCTCCTGGAAGTGTTCTCCCATTAAAAACAATGACAACAACTTATTTATAGTTGACAATACTAATTATATAGTTATGGGGCAAAATGTGATGTTTTGAAACTTGTATTTATTGTGGAACAATCAAATCCTGCTAATTAGCACATCCATCACCACAAGTATCTATCATTACTTTGTGGTGAGACTATTTAAAATTCTTTCTTTTACTGTTTTGAAATATACATGTTTATGAATTTGACACACCTTTGCCTGAATTCTGAGCCTTACTCAGTGGTCTTTTTTCAACTCAGTAACCCCTGTCTTCTCTTTTCTTTCCTGCTTTTCCTACCTTTCTCCCTCCTGCAGGGAAAAGAGCAGTATGAAACTTCTCTCTAGAGACCCTCCACCTCTAACAGCCATATGGGTTTAATGTATAATGCATGAGAAGCAGCATGAGCTGCAGATGATTCAAAAGAGAAGCCTTGGAGCTGGGCTCAGGAGGCATTCTTTAAGAATAATTAGAAAATCAAACAGCATCTTACTGTTATTCTAGTCATTTCATTGCAATGTAATAACCCTAGTCCTAATAGTGCCAGAGAGTAATATATTGCTATAATGTAACCTTCTCAACATAATTATTGTGCAAATGCACTTATTCATTTGTAATGGGTCCATTGTCCTCAGAATTTCCTGCTTAGATTTGATGGAAATCTATGGACACCTCTCTAACTTAGGATGTGTCACTAAGGTCTCAGGCAGAGAAAATAATGTGAAGCCTAATCTGGATGTTAAGTTTTCAGTATCTCATATTAAAGAACTCTTTTGGTAGGGGCAGAACAGTGCAAGATTTTAGCATGATCTTTCTGCTACTGAGATCAGCTCTTGAAAGTCATTCTCTCTCTTTTCTTTTGGCCCAGGAATAATACGTGAGATTAAGATTTGTGTGCTTTTTATTCTACTACCAAATATGATATTTTTACATGTAATAAGAGATGTTTTTCAAGGTCCTAAAAATGTAGTAGACAGTAGAAATATGTGTAAATCTTTACTCAACTTGATAATTGGCAAATAAACAAACAAAGCTTTCTCCAAATGAATCAGTGTGCCTGGCTTCACTTTTTATATCTACAGGAGTAGTACTGCAATTCTTTGGAAAACCTTGTAGGAGATTCTTTATTTGAAGAATTTTATCTAGAAGTCAAAAGTGAAAGGTATAATGTATACTTGATGCATTTAATTCATGTAATAGTTATAGTTATTGTGCATTTTATACATGGAGACATATGTGTAAGAGCCCTAATTGAGGAGATAGCTATGATGGCGGCTAGCTGAGAGCCATAAAGGTGTTCAAGTATTTTCACCTGATATTCATACATTTATCTAAGAATCTTTTTATGCCCCTGAACACTGCATGATGCACCTGTAAGCTTGAGCTGTTAGCACGGGTCCTTGTTAAGGCAAAAAGTATTTAACCTGGTGAGGGTTAGTTAGTGGTGTGGTTGGAGTTGGAGTTGGAGAAGTTGTTGGAGTAGGAGAGAGAAGTTAGAAGACAGAAGAATAAAAGAATTTTTTCATTTCCATCCTGCCTCCGAATTTTCTCCCGTGGCGTCGTTGCTGCAAGCGGCAATCGCTACAGGCGGCAACACATATGCATATTTTTTTTTTTTTTTTTTTTTTTTTGTGGTACCAGGGATTGAACTCAGGGGCACTTGACCACTGGGCCACATCCCCAACCCATTTTTGTATTTTATTTAGAGACAGGGTTTCACTGAGTTGCTAAGTGCCTCGCCATTGCTGAGGCTGGCTTTGAACTTTCGATCCTCCTGCCTCAGCCTCCCAAGTGCTGGGATTACAGGCATGTGCCACCGCGCCCAGCTATGCATAATTATTTTATAAGATCCTGTGGCAATAGCAGTTGCTACAAATATAAGAATATTTTAGAAAGGAGAGAAGACTGAACACTTTAAAAACTAAGTATCTTTAAAAGATGGAAGGACATTTAGATGCCACAGAATTACAGAATCTTTGACTATAATCTCAAATCAGTCCTAGATGGTAGATGGCCAGATCCTTTTGTTTTGCACATGAAAATCTGAGGATCACATCAAAAACCACACATTTAACATTGAGTTCCATCAAGTGGACATTCAACCTCTGCTTGGACATTTTCAGTGTTAGAGAGCTCTCTTGTATTTTGGCATCTCTCCTTCTATTGCATGATTTAAATCATTATATAGATTTCCATTTACAAATTTTCCTTATAATAATGTTGCCTTTCATCATTACTTGTTCAGTTTGTCAGAGGCAAATAATAAGATGATATAATATACTATTTAATCTGAAATGTAAAAGTGGACCTTTTTAGCATTTACTTTTTTGCTAGCAAAATTATATTTTCATGTCATAGCATAAATCAATGGGAAAGAAAAGTATATGTTGATGGTAGTAGGAAAACTGCCTCTGTATGCGGACAGAGTCATTCACAATGTATACCCAACTAAAGACCTACTTGTGAAAAGTGATTGTCAAAAGAAATGAAAAAAAATGCAGGAAAATATTTTTGTGATTTCAGAGTAGGGAAGTTTTATATTTTAGATTTTAAAACTACAAACCATAAGAGGAAAGCCAATTATGTGTTTTTTTTAAAAACTCAGGTTCTGTTTAATGAGGAATATAGTAGACAAAGGTGATATACAGATAATGATGTGACAGAAAGAGAAAATGTGGGAGTGGATAGAAAACTGATGAAAAATAGGTGTGAGATTTTCAAGGCAGCTTATATAAAAGAATCTTGAGACGTTAACAAGCAAAAGAGATATTTTAATTGGTTTGTAATGCTGAAAATGCAAACCAAAAGAATGATGAGCTGTTATTTTATGCCTATATTCTTGGCAATAAGTAGAGGGCTAAGTAATGCCAACTCTTGACCAGGTTACAGAGACACAGTAATTTTTATTTATTGCTGGTAGGAAATAAAACATATTCAGCCACTCAGAGGGCAATATGAGCATACTCACACAAAACAAATTTATTTTATCTTATATCTATCTAACCTATTTCTTTTCTTAGTAGGTATATCAGAGAATGTCTCATGCAAATCCACCAAGGGACACATATAAGGATGTTCATTGCTGCATTATCTGTGGTGGTGGGGTTGAACCATCCATCACTGGCAGAGGGTGTATTTACTATGGAATACTAAGCAATGGCCAGAAACAATGAGTTATGTTTATGTAGTAAATATAAAGGATCTTAAATACTAGTGCTTATTGAAATAAAATAAGAATCTGGGTAACAGACACAAAAATATTTACCTAAATAAATTAATGCTTTCACATTCTATTCATTCAAAAGAAAAAAATTTCTATTCTTTCAAAAGAAAAAAATCATATCTTTATAATAAAACATATGAACAGAAAGAAATAAATTGAACAGAATGGAATGACTGCCCAGGTAGAATAGGAGGGAGGTAAGGGAATAAAAAAATACCAAATAAGTAAAGCAAAAAGAGCCTTTTTAAAAATTCTAATTTGTTATATGTGACAGCAGAATGCATTACAATTCATATTATACACATA